>FR989866.1:13932128-15242838 GCA_905404145.2 Biston betularia
TAGTAGCTAGGTGAATATCGGAAACTGATATGCGCTAGCCGCTCTGTTTATTGTACGACCCCTTCACTTAATTGTAGGTATGTAAATAGAGCAGCTATTAACTGCCGACAGAAGAAACAAAATTTAACTAGGTCACATTAGCATGTCGGTGACGCGAACCCGCAAGTTTCCCCCTTACCAAAAATCGCTTAACACGGCTAAAGAAGTTGTCACTTTAAAAATTAATTCTGACATTTTTTTAATACTCGTACAAGCTGAGATCGGGTACAATATATGGAGTAAGAATGTAATTCTTAAATTTCATGACTTTATGAACACTTGAATTATGTTTATCACCAAAAATTAATATGAACTATGTTTGTTTGTACACAATTACCTATGTCCTTATTATTAGCTTTTATTTACCAAGTAAATAAAATCGTCAAGTAAAGTAGTTCAAGTAGAATTAGATGGTAAAAATAATTGTGAGTGGAATTTAAATTAAAAAAATTATTGTATCCTATTTTTGAGCACGCTCTCTAGTCACGCTATATTCAGCGAAAATTTACGTTTTCATAAAGACTCAAAATCAATCGTAAATGAGGCAATTTATTAATTTATAGGAAAGATTTGTATTTTTGGATTTTTGTATGTTTGTAACGAATAAAACGAAAAAACTACTGGATCGATTTCAAAAATTATTTCACCATTAGAATTGTACATTCTCAATGAGTAACATAGGCTATATTCATTACTAGAATTTAATTAAAAATAATTACCCACCCGTGCGAATCCGGGACAGACCGCTAGTTATATATTATCTAAGAAAACCATAAATGTACAACCTAAGAGGAGTTTCAACTGCCAAATAATATAGAGATGTTATGGACATGGACCAGTTATCTTTTTGTTTATTGAGAGAGTAGAGGGCTGGGAGGGCAGCACTCGTGTACTGATAGGATCAGCTGTGGCTGCGGCCGCCGCCCATCGCGACATCACGCGCCGATGCTATCTGCTGACCGGCGCTCCGACTGCGGGGTTACTGCTACTGACATTACTGGGCTCTACCTTTCCGTAGACACAGACTAATACAGGATGTAAGGCCGTCAAACAGTCCATAATATTGTTGATTGCCATGTTTTAGCTCATTTGTTAGAATATCTGCTTCAAAAGCAGGTGTGCAGGACGTCGTTTCAATTCTCACCAGGACAAATATTTATCCCACTAATATTATAAATGTGATAGTTTGGATGGATGGATGTTTGTTATAATCTTTCACGCAAAAACTACTCAACGGTTTTGCTACTCAATGCTCTAAATATCGCTGCAGTAGTCATTGACTGGAGTTCTTTTTCATCTCATTAGTTTAAAAAAAAATGTTGTGTTTTCACGTAATCTTTTTAAAAATAAAACATACAGTTCAGTGTCAGTATTAGAAGTGTTGGCATGTCTTTTTTTATGACCATAGCTCACGGGTGGTAGCTAGTCAGCCGAGTACCTGCTAGAAAATCTCTACCACCATGCTATGGTTTTCTCACGATGTTTTCTTTCATCGGCAGCTCACGCTCATTGTTGGAGTTTGGACCTACTCTAATTTCTTAAGAAATACATATATCTACTTATATTTGTGAATTTGTTTACTTTTTATAAGGGAATTTTATACAATTATATATCCTCTCAACTTTTTTAAAGATCGTAAACTTTCTGATACACCCTCTATAGCAGTTACTCTGTAGCTCCCTGGGTGTAGGATAATATCACAAACGGCCACGATTCTCACATAAAAATGTGTCTCTGTGACACAGCGTCATTGTTGCATAACAACGCAGCATCGTGCCTTGTCCGTCGCCCGCCCGCGATCTGAGAAACTGTTTTTGGATGTAACAGATATTTTTCTAAAGTAGTGGTTTTACCGGTAGGTATGATGCGGATAATGTCGTGACTTTGTCTTGCACCACTGTCCACAAAGGAGGTTTTTTTATTTCCAATAGGCTTGCGTTTGACCGCCATCACGTCTGATGTGCGGTCTATGATGGAGCATGCTTGCCTAGTAGAAACCGATTCACTCGCGACTTGAAGGCATCCAGATTGTATGTATCAAGGAACAACCACTTGGGCAGCAAATTCCATTGTTTAGCGATTCGCACAATGTGTGAATGGTCAGATTTCCAAGTAATGTAAGTTAGGTAGATATGTTTGCATACATTACTCAGTACGGACATTTAAGAAACGTCGGTTGATCTGCATTTTACACAACACTGACAGCATAATGGCACTTGCTATTATAATTATGACGAGTTTTACTTGGTCGTAGATCTCCTTAGCAGGAGGTCGTCTAGGTATGTACCACCGCAGTACCAAATATTCTGCCGCCAAGCAGTAGTGTGTAAACATTACTGTGTTCCGGTTTGAAGGGTACTGCAGCTAGCGAAATTACTGGGCTGTTGAGACTAACCATCGAAAGTCTTAAAGTAATGAGCACCAAAGCAGCGATACCCTGGACTTTGTTTTGTTACTCAAAGTTCTGTGTATCGCTGTAATGGTCATGGACAGGTGTTATCTCTTACCATCAGGAGAGCGTCTCGTTCGTCTCATTATTTGTCACATAAAAACATAAACTTAACTTTCATAGAAAACACAATAAGTAACAAATTAACAAAAAACAAATAAGCGTATTATCAATTAGCAGCTGTTCGTTTTCCATGTAAAATAAAATAAAATAAATGATTTACTACTTGATATAAGTATATTTTTTTTATTTTACTTAGTAGCTCTCATGAAAGCTATTTTATTCCTGAAGGTGATAAAGACCCGTTGAAAACTTATCGGTTGAATTCAAATGCATATATTTTATTGATAAGACTACAAGTCAAATTACGTAAATCATTTCAAATACAAATATTATAAAAAATGTACGATTTTTAAAAAATAATTATTATCAATAAAATAAAATGGCAAAAAAAATAACAATTACTAGTAATTTAATACTAAATCAATCAATTTAACAAGTTTTAAATAATTGTCAAAGTCGTAAAACTTACCATGTACCTAAGTTACTATGTTGTTTATTATCCAACATTTACTTTGCAAGCATAAAGTAATGACACATTTGGTTCGAATGCGATCAAAAGTAAAAATGCAATAAACACAAACTGAAATGCAGTTAAGGAGTGTTTGCAATCAGTTAGTTGCTCCGTCGTGAACGTGCGAGATTAAAGCGCGCACTAATTGCCCGCGACGTTTCCATGTAGCGACGACATCAAAACACACTTCTGTGAAATATGTAACAACAGTTCAATGTCAATAGGAGACGGAGATGTGTCGCAACGCCCAGTAATTGCGCGGTGACGCGCCCAGAGGCGGCGCGTTTGAACTCGACACATTAGAGCTAGCCTTGACGCGATTCCCGGGACTCGGCCGGGGTGGGAAGCACTGGCGAACGCGGACTGCACCGTTAAACCTACAACTAAACATACAATTGTTTAAAGAAGAGTCAATAGGTTTCATCTGGCCTGCCGTGCTCCAGTTCTTCGTTTACTTCAGTGAAGGAAGGTCAAACGTAAAGCCAAATATTACCAAATACTTATTATTATAATATTACGCGAACCTATTTTGAATAAAAAAATTAAAAATCTTTGTATACAGTGATGTTAACTCACACGATGAATACTGTGTGATGAAGCATTTTGGCTTTGTTTATAGTTTTTACATTCCATTACGTCTCCTTGTTGTGACATTTTTCAAGGAGTAAAAATTGGCCGGTGTAATTTAGATGCTGTAGGTTATCAAAATTGTTTGACATATTTTTTTAGCATAACGTGCATATTTTAAAACAGCGAAAGAAACATTGTTGATGATTCTGATGGGACTATTGTTTATGGAAATACGATTTCAAAAACTTTCTCGATCAAAAAAATTATAGTAACGTACAATAATACTAAAGCGTTTTCTTTTTTAATTTTATATCAAAACATTAAATAAATTAATATTTCCTACGCTCAAAAAAAATTTTGTATGTTTTTTTTTTAAATTACGCATAAATTTTTTGCAATTCATTATTTCACAATAATTAAATCAGACGAATCACAATCTTCGCGTAACTGCCATAATTTCAATTTACTGACTGAATTTCTAAAAACTGTAAGTAGGTCCCTATATAATATTGAGTCTATTTATTATGGCTAAATGAAAAAGCTTAAACAATAAATTCATTTTTTCATGCCGCTTTCCTCCGCTGAATGAAAGGATTATAAAATGATACCTACCTCACAAAAAAATTGCTATTATAAACTTATTTGCAGTTGGTAAACTGACCGTGACCAATGTTTAATTACGGGGACACCAATGTTAAGTTTTACGAAACCCTTAGTGCGATGCTCGCGCTTGGCTGGTTTTTTTTATATTTTCACTGCAAAAACATGCAAATGTGTGACTGCAACAGCTGTGGCACGGCTATATGCCCGTAATAACCTTATCGTAACTTACTTAAAAATTAAAATAAGAAGTTCACACACACACTGACTGCAAATAGTGAACACGTCAAAAGCGCTAAGATGACATCACTCATGGTAATCATTGATCACACTTGTAGAATAAACAACGGGATTTGAATGTAAATGAAACCTGATGAAACGGAAACGATTTTGTTCTCCAATAATTTTACTGTCAGAGACCGAGTCATGATATCATTCTAATGAAATCATAGCCAGGAATCCTGTTTTGCCATAAAATACAGAAACGAAAGAGCGGTGATAACTACACCAGGGGCTACATTTCTACAAAAATTTCAACGTCTGAGTTTTTGCCCTAATAAATACTGACTTTGAACTAAATCGTGTGTCAAGTAGAGAGTGTGTTTCAGATCTGCATGATCTAATAGCATCATCGTTTCACGGTTGTTGTTTAAAACAAATCGAAATTTACGATTCGATTTTACTTTCATCGTACGAAATACAGTTGAGTTGGCTACCCGAATGGGTGTACCCTGATAGTTATATTCTGGGTGTCTTCAAGACGCCAGTGGACTGATCTTTTTTGGTAAGCGTGCTCCATCGTAGACCGCAGCTTTGCTGGCGAATTGGTGATTAAACGCAAGCCTACTTAGTAATAAAAAACTCATTGGGATGATACAAAAATGAAGCTTCAGATTTGCCACAGCCGGGACCGAAATAACCAAGATCACCAAGTAAATTGGACTTGTAATGACGCCAGAGATATTAATTGCTAAGAGTGCTCGAAGTATATGTAAATGCTGTGATGATTCTAACAGTACAAGGCAGTGGAATCCACGAGTATGTCTCGGTATCGCTAGCGGCTGTGGGTTTACGCCACGCACTCTGAATTAATATCAATTAACACACACTGGCTTAATTGTGAATCGGGCGCGGCTCGCGTGCGGCGGTTCCTTTGTCGGCGTCCCAGTGAAGCTGCTCGCGCAAGCTTTAATTCTGAGCAAGAGCACTGCGCTGCTATTGACCGGAATTCCGTGATCCATCGATGCCACCGCCCGCATTCGTAGAACCGGCCGCAGCGCGTGCGAATATCTCCGAACGCATCCGCGTCAGCCTGCGTCTACCCTTTCGCTTCCTCGAAAAGCTTCCTAAAATACAATCACCGTTCTAAGTGCTGCGGGATAGTGAGATCTAAGGCGGCGATATACGTCCGCTATTAGCTTTTACATCGACTAATGGTTTCTAAGTAGTGACTGTACGGTGAGCGCAGATCCTGTGCCTGATTGATCGCTCGTTCAACTCTAGCAAGCTGTGTCTTCGCTACCGCGCACTGTACGCAGATAAATGATTATTGCTATCTCTGCGGCGATAAATTACAAAACAGTCGGCATCTTTGGACAAATCAACGCAATCAAACCACAAAGAGGGCCGCGAAAAACCTAACATGATTTATGTATTTCCATTCTGATGCCTATCTTATATAAACTTATTTCATTAACATGATGTTTGTTAGTATTTGAATTGCCGCCGCCTTATTCATATTAAATCCCAAACAAATAAAAATATGTCATATTAAGTTTCGAGTGGTTGCTACTATCACTACCAATCTCCGCTCGATCGCTATTATCTTAGATAAAATCACCGCTTTCAGGCGATCATCAATTCATTCGTTATATCGGGGCTTTGACAGGATTATAATTAGAAACTGTCCGTCCTTATGGGATGTCGTTTTTAATGTCGCTAGTCTGGTATCATACTGCGCTCGCATTTCATTAACTCCAATGTTAAAAAATTGTGAGTTCTCATAAAACGGCGTGATTTATACAGGGTCGGGAGCTAACGAACGATCGCCACTGTCTGCGGTCGTCCTTGCCTTTATCCGCCAACATCACCTGTAATAACCCCTCAGTAAGGTCTAAAGTCCCGTACAAGATCAACAGCTGTTGACCGAAAAATCGAGTGCAGGCAATACATTGCAATAAAATTAATCGGTATTTCATTTGACTTTGTTCCGTCTTTTTGTTTTAGGCACGACCTGCTTTATTTTGATTTATCCTTTTCAAGGGCATCATACAAACATCAAGTTTTCTAAACAAAGCTATAGCTTATGGATGGATATTTTTTAAAACAATAAATGTGAGTGACTTAGCGATTATAGCTTAGTGGTTAATGCGACCTGTAACTTTGGTGTTATCAATTAAGTTTTACATTAATTACTGATTTACATCATGTAAGATGTGTTCAAACGCGAAACAGTTTAGAATTTAAAAAAAAATGTCATGTGGGGTACCAATCTTTTCGCAGTGCAACAATGATAATCTGTGCCGTCCGGTGCGCGCGCGCCTTGTCCGGCGTCAAACTTCTAATAGTTAGTAGATGTGCCAGTAGATAAGTTAGTTCTGTGGGCCGGCGGCGGTCCTGTCAACTAAATTACCGCGCCGTTTGTCGGCCCATCTTTGCAATTTACGAGCACCGAGCCGCAAGCGCGCGGCGCCGGCGCCTAAAAAGGTGCCAAATTAATTCCGTACTTTCACCGACCCCTTCGCATCCATATTCATTAGAATTTGTAACTTTTTACCTAATACATACCGCGAGACAACGACAATGAAGTGGTTTACGCTTTTTGTAGACTTTTATGTACGAATTCACAACATTACGACATCTCGCCTTTATAACACTTTTAAATTAAATCACCCGGTCGTTTCGAGAAACCGACTCGAGTGTTTTGCGGTCTGTTACATACTCAATCTCTGTCTAATGGAGAGATAACGATAATAATAACGTAAGAAAAGTCGGCGTCAGCCGGTGTCAAAACGTCTGTCGAATTAAAAAATAGTCCTTCAAATCAATGAAGGAGTCAAAGCTTCAAAGTAATGAGCGCCAAAGCAGCGATTCCCTAAACTGTATTTGCTACAGAAAGATTTTGACAGTGTATTGCTGACATCCATGACTATTGGGTTATGAACCAGAGAGCGCCGTGTTCGTCTCATTAGTTTTACATTAAAAAAACCCCAAGTCTGACTTCTTCGAAATTTAAAGCCACAAGTTCCCGTAAAATATTTCGTGAAACAATTTTGCATCCTTCTATCTAGTGGCTGCCTAGTCAATATTAAATTGTATCTTTTGCACTCGACGCAATGATGCAATTGGTATGTTAACTTGGTATATTATTTTAGCAATTAAATCAATTGTAAATTAAATTGCTACATTTACATTTACAATGTATTCGCATATAGCGCTTCCGAGCTAATGTAACTAATCAGTGCTCAGGGACATCAGTAATTAATCGACGCGGTGGCCTTTAAGTTCGCTTACAATCTGCGAAGTTAAGCGTAAATGGGCGCAATTGGGACGCTGCGTTTATTGCGCAAAAGGACGCCGACTGGTGATTAAAAATTTCCAATTTCCGCAAGAGCCTGGGAGGCTGCGTCTGGGACGCTAGGCCCGACGCCGATGGTTGTAAATTTGGCGAACAAGGCATAAACATGTCGCAGGTGGGTGCGCGCTGCGGGCGAGCTTTGTGCCAACCCGCCTTTGCGCTGTTGTGACGGTCGCGTCTTTAACTTGGTGAAAGGTACTTGTAAATACTGTCAGGAAATATGGCAATTCAACTTATTTTCAAAATTTAGTGCTTTAATTATTTTACTGCTAAATACCTTAGGCTCTGAACTTAATTTAACTTTACCTAAATAAAATTACAAACTAAATCAGTAGGTATAGTTCAGAATACGCAGAAATACCTTCTGATTTCAAAACTTGATGTAGTGTTTGTATAACAGTTCATCGATTGTTAGTCAATTTCATGCGACCGTTTTGTTTTTGCGCCCCTTGTTGGAAACCGATCCTCTACAGTCTTTTTTGTTGCCACCTGCAGTGGCATTCAGCAAAAACTGGCCAATGGAGTAAAGTTTTTATCGCAATCATTATGATTGAAGGTGCTGTCGCTGATTTTAAACAAAGCGAGGCAGATAGTCTCCATCAATATGGTAATGCAAGGATGAGAGCATCTCGAGACGATTCGGGTTTTTTGTGCTTGAATTGGTTTATTTGTTTTGTTACAAGCGTATTTCTTTATGTGTAGTTTGTTTGGTTTGCGGAGAGCTCGCTGCTCGGGGCATATGGAAGGATGTTTTTTTATAAATGCGTGGTTTGGTTTGTAGACGTAATAAACATCGTAATCGTTTTGTCATTGTTGAGTCGCTTGGTACCTTCCGGTGCGTATTGATATATCGATATCCTGATCCGCCTCTAATGTGTATCAACTCCGAAGTGGGTAGAGTGATATTGATTTCGTGTTTTCATCCCACCTGACGAGCCAACAATGGTGGTGATGACGATTAGTTCGCTTTCACTGGCGCAAAATCTAATAAAATTATGTGACCAACCATAAGAGCGAGTAACGATGTCCATGTAAATTGTATTACGCATATTTTTATCTAGAGTCACCAGTTTTTCGGCTGGTGTTGATGATGCGAAATAATATGACTTTTTGGTCACAGAAGCAACAAAATAAAGACTAAACTTGTCTACGCATCTAATGGTGTATAAATAAATGGGCTTGTTTTTTGTAAAACTTTTAATTAACTTTACACTGCTAATGTACTCCAAACTTCGGATCCGACATTATTACCGCATTCTAAACAAATATTGATCCGCGTCAACACACAAAGTCTCCGCGATTCTCACGGGCCGCTCTCACAGTCCGAGTGAACAATTTGACACTTCCAGGTGTATGATTTTTTATCCTCGCGTACAATGGCGGAGGTGTTTACCAAGGGCCACATCTGGGCGGACGAAAAAACTGGCCGGACCTCTCGTATGAACGCTAATGAGTGCCCCAACCCTGGATATAAGCCTCGTACAAGCATTCTTGTATTTCGGCCCTCGACTTTGTTTATCATACAAGTTAAATGTTTGTGTAAACCAACAGATGTCCGAGACAACAGCCAGTCTGTTCTTAACGACTGTCTCCTACTCTTTAACATTGAACTTGAGTGATAAAAAACCAATGAAATTAGCAGTAAAGATAACCGTCTTTCAAGAGGGGTAGGTTATGGCTGCGTATGACGAAAACATTAACAGGAGGTAGTAACAGTCCTGCATTGAGTTGTTACGATCTCATGTAGAAAGGCATTTGTTTAAACTATTGACGCTTTCAACACGTTACTTGATAGCATGAAACCCTGATTACCCTCGTAGCCGATTGCAGAAGGATGTTGTAAGGTATCGCAAGAAATCAAACCGTTTCAACATTTCGAGTGCGGATGCTAGAGCGGATATGACAGTTTCTTTGGCGGCTGTTAGCGCCTCCGTGCGGCAATTGGCAAGTTGTTACCGATTTACGACCCACTCTAAACTTCATTCGATGCGATTTTGGTGGTCCCATTGTGTTCTTTAAGTCCCTTCTCACCGGCGGGCTAAAGCTTGCAGCTTAGCGCGCCCTCGAGGCCTTTTATGGCCTCTTCTTTTGATGGTATCTTTATTTCATTAACTATATCGTAAACAGAATTCCGATCGGTCGATTTAAAATTCCGAAAGTTAAACGTTTGACATAACTCTTCGCTTAAATTTTAATCGGTGCTATCGCACTGGCCGGCTTTGTTTTACGAGGCGGTCGTTCGTCCGACTGGTATGAAAATGTAAAAAGCGCTGCAGGTTTGCGCTATGGATGTAGTTACTATATTTGCACGTGGCTCGTCACCTCTTTGTCGGCGCGGGCGCAGCTTTCAAGCGGTCGATAAGTGGACGGCGGGTGATAAGAGCTTCTTGCCGGAACGGTAGCCGAGAGAAGGGATTTGTCAATGTACGGTCAACAAGCGACGCTTCGATCTCGACGTACGCACACTGTTCTAAGCACATATTTATGTTTGAATCGAGCGTGTTTGTTTGGATGGGACACTTTGAAACATGTCATGTATGAAGTGAAGAGGGATTAGCTGGTAGAACAACACGATGTTTTGGTTTTAGACCTTTTTTTACAATATAAAAGTAACTAGCTGCTGTTCAAAAAATGTTTTTTTAATTAACCATATACCATTTTTGTTAAGTTTTATTTATGAAATTATGTTATTGTAAAAATTAGAACAAAAAAATATTTGGAAATCACTAGACATTACAACAAAACTGCAAACAATACACACAAGTAGGTAAAGGCATAGATTTACTACTATTGTTCAACTTTTTTTATGTAAAAGTAATGAGACAAATGTTGGAGCTATGCCCATGACCATTGCAGCGATACATAGAACTTTGAATAACAAAACAAAGTCCAGGGCATCACTTCTTTGACGCTCATACGTTGAGTGAATGACTATATCATATATGATATATATTATTATGATTGAACAGCGTTGTAATTATACTACTTATTCTAAACCTATTTGGAAACATTCTAGAATTTACTCAGAATAAACCTGCGTACATAGCTACCCTTATACGTTATGAAGATAATTTATCTGCTATAAATTACATTCAAATTAAAGTAATTATAAATGAGTGTTTAGTTTTAGGTAGATACCTACATCAGTTGCAGACCGCGAGTTAGTGATCAGGTAAATTACCTGTCTATTAGTGGAAGCAAGTAATTTTCTGTCCGTACCGTGTCGCAGCCACGTAAGGCGGTAGCGGTCATCGTAAAGTTTAAATGGAGGCTAATTTAGTTTGTTGTTAATTGAGCTTCTGTCGGCAAGGCTTATCGGCGCGTTGCATTAGCGGCGGCGAGGAGCGCGCGGGCGGCCGCCGCTCGCTGATAAGGGATGTTATGACTGATGGACCTTTATAGCCAGGACAGATAGCCACCGAATGCTCTACCTTTAAAATTAGAAAAGTGCCGCGGCAACTTATACGCTTTGAATGTGAAAGTGTGACGGCCTAAGTTGTACATCTTAGTAGTACTCTAGTTATAAAATTAGGTAGGTATGTACACTTATTTTCGGAGCATTTCTTGCAAAGTTATAACTAACTTTGAAGTTATTAAATACGAATATCTAAAAATATTATCTTGCAATTTAACATTACAAACGTTTCATAAAATATTTTGCTTGACTATCTAAATTTACAGTTTGGTAGCGAAAATGGAAAATTAAAAATATTTTTGAGATTACCGTCAAATTAAAAATAAATAATCGGTACAATATATAAGGGTATTCGAATACAATAATCCAATTTTAGAGGCTTTTGGTTGACAGGTCTAAAATCACTAAATTTTTTAATTCCAATCTAGACAACCTTTTTACTAACTAAAAAAGCTTTCAAAGTTCACCAAATTTTTTGTATGTTTGACAGGCTAGGTGTTTCATTTCAGCTCACCTAATGACAGAGTGGTCGAGTGGTAAATATACCTAGCCTGAAATAGAACTGGCTTGCAAGTGAGGCTATCGGAACATACATACATAAACAAAACTTTTTGAAAACTCACATTTTTATGTATAAAAAAATATGCAAATATGCAAGAGGTGGCTAATGCCTTTAAATAACAATGCAGTGTACACATGTGTTTGCTTCGATGGCACATACCGTCGCCTTTTCTCTAGATAAGCCGGTGGCGCCAGAAGTATCTTCGCTTTACAACCGTGAAGATGCACCGGGTGCCAAAAGCCCCTCGTTGGTCGACACATCACTATCACATGCCTTTATAATCACGATAATGCGTTGGAGTAGTCAGAAGCCAAAAGAAATCTCCAATGTGGTCGGCGCGGTCTCAAGGAGCAGTAATTTCATTATCGCCTTCTTTGTTTCAATAAAGCGCATTTGGTTTTAAAAGGATTGAGTGAATAGATAGTAGGATTTGTTTGGAATGTTTGGTTCGAGAATCCCGAGGGACAGCAGCGCTCGAGTTGACTTGTTTTGTTATAGAGGTGATATTTATCATGGAGAATCTTTTAAACTTGTAACATTGTTTTTGTTGTTGATTAATCATGTGGATATTTTTAATTAAATCTTTTGTTTTTAATGTTTGTTAACACGGAGTCAAATACAACGAGGAGTTATTTATTTAACATTTCTCTGATTTTAATGGTAAACAAATAGCTACGTATACAAACAAAAGTATTTTGGCCCGGTAGATGCTATAAAGTATACCTACAAAAATTTCACTAGACCACCACGTACGTGTATGTTCTTCGCTTAAAAATATAACTTAAAATATTAATCCTAAAATAACATATTGAAAACTACTACTATTTCTATAACGCCTACAATATTTAATTTTATTTAGTACTTAACTATTGGCGAGTAGGTACAATTACAAAGAACAACATACTACATTTTTTGGGCACAGTTTGTATTAAACAAAATATAAATACTTATATTCATTCTCTACTTTTCAAACAAAGTAACCATTTAATTTCTTGTTAGTTAAAACATGTCTGTGCATCCATAATTATTATTGTTGTAGTTTCGTGTCACTATCTTTGAATCTTTGCTTTCCGCAATGTTCGTACATAAAGGCACTGACAATATTAACTTGTAAATTTTTTACTTTATATAAAAGAAATAACAAGAATGAAGCGCTCTCCTGATGGTAAGAGATAACTCACCTGCTAAGATCTTTTTACCACCGAGTAAAATATGCGTCTAATATGGAGACGAAGTAGTTTCTCGATTGTTCAGCTGATATTGTAATATTGGAATGTATTTTGCATCCAGTAATTGTCTGGTCGGTAAATAAAGTTTACTCCATTGTTTCAGACGCATGTTCCCATCCCTCCGAGTATCCTTATCGGGACTGGACCCTCGGGAAGAGTACTGTGTACTGCTGGAGCTGGCTCTCGTGGGGCGGCGGCGCTGGCGCTGGGCTGGCGGTGCATGGGCGGCGGCGGGTGGCGCCGAGCCGCAGTCCCCGCGTCGGCTGATGCTACACCCAGACTCGCCCGCGCCCGGACACCACTGGACCGCCAACCCTGTCTCCTTCAGCAAACTCAAACTAACCAACAATACTATGGACTCACAGGGACATGTAAGTCTATTTCTGCGTCATTGAAGTAGAACGAGATACGACTAGATGCGTTAGTAGGTTCGTTATTTTTAGCTACATTGAAGTTTTGGCAAATCATAAAGCGAACTATAGAATAACTAACATACTCAAATAACTCTGTATTGTTAACAAATTTACGCTCATTTGGTCCTAACCTTAGCTCGCCTATAAACTCGCCTATCTTGCGATTTCAGAGTAAACTTAATTATTTAATTTGGCGTTGCTGCAGTCTGAAAGTAATGAGCGCCAAAGCAACGATGTCCTGGACTTTGTTTTGCCACTCAAAATTCTGTGTATCGCTGCAATGGTCATGGACAGGCGTTATCACTTACCGTCAAAAGAGCGTCAAGTTTCATTACATTTAAAAATAACAGCACTGACAGTACAAGTAAATGAGAATTTAAACGTTAATTTTTGTATAATTTTGCTTAAATGTTGTAGAGAAAATATTTTCCGAATTGTTTAACAAATATTTTCTCAATGTTTATAATTTGATCCGGACAACTTAAAATTAGAAAAGAAAACAAATAATAGTTACATTACAAACTCGATAATAATTAGCAAATTGTATTCGATTTTCTTCTTTGAAGTTTTTCATCGTGGTTGTTTCAATACAACAATGGATTCTATGCCTTTAGCGTCAGTCAATGCAATTAGAATCAATCGATTGAGCGATTCCAAAGAACTCATTAGCCACCCAGCTACAGTAATTATAATAGCAATAGTTATATGTAGGTATAAAAAGCTTAATCATTAAAGTCTAAACAAACTATGTTTATGCTTCATACAGAATCTAGATAGACTTTTTTCCCTGATCTGTACAATCGAGAAAAAAATAGGACGTTAAGGTTTTTTTATTTAAATTATACACATACACGTGTACCTATATTTATAGAACGTTAGGCATTTAATTTCATCATATTTTAATTTGGCATGAAACAAGTATTATTAACAGTTTTCTACTAAAAAAAATACAATCTACCTAAGATTGTATTTTTTTTAGTAGAAAACTGTAGGTGGGTACTTTGTAAATACATCTTTGTACACAAGATACACGCAAAAAACACAACCCTTCCTTGGAAGTCGGGTAAAAATACGTAACCGTAAACATAAAAGTTAGGTCGAAAGTACATGGTTTCTAACACACTATATTGAGGAGTTCAACACGACCCTATCCCCTGTAGATAACGTTGAATGATTTGCGACTTTGGCACGTTGGAATGTCAACTAATGGCGTTCCAGACAAATACTCTTTTAAATGTTGAGTCATTTGCTTCAGGGCAAGAACTCACTAGAAAAAAGCAATAGTGTCTAGTTGAAAAGTCTTATTTTTTCTTATAAATATAAATAAACTACAAAATATGTTAATTTCTAAGCCCCTCTTTTGAGCACATTAAATATTGGAGGACGATATGAAGTATTTAAATTAATCTTTATATCAATGTATACATGTACATTGTGCAATGTATAATTGTTAATAATTTTTTCAAAAGTTTATGATTCCTTTGTAATATTAGGTACCTACTAAACCGTGGGCCATCGCTAGTCAAATTTTTAGTGAAAAGTATTTTTTTAGCACAGCTATGCTTTGGTGAATTATCAACCTTATGAAGAAGCATAAAATTGAAAGCGTATTATTCAAATAGATTCTAGCAACGAACATTGTAAATTTTAAAAGTTTTATGTTACTAAATCTATAATTTGAAAATTAATGAGCAGCATAAAAGGAAAATCATATAATTTATATTGTTATTCCACTTTATAGCTCAATAAAATATAAACGACAAAGTATGATCTAATGTCCACGAAAATACACATCGCAATCGATAAATGCTGTCGTAACTTATCTCTCTAGTTAATAAATAAAAGTACAGTTACAGTTTTATTGCAGAACCGACATTCATTTTCGATCCAAGACAATCGTGACTTTATCCATCGTTGTTTCACTACGTCCCAGCAAGTACATTCGAGTTTCCAAGGAAACGCCTACCTCGCCTCGACGTTCCCATAACAAGTTAGCCGACCAATAAATACTTATTGTGAACTCTATCGCTATCAATTTAAGAACCTGAATTGAGGCTATACTTTAGTCGTACAATAATGGAGTAAAAAACGTTGTAATTCTCGCATTCTCAAAGAAATGTAGAACTTAAAGCGTTGGTCAAAAAGGTGAGGTTACACTGTTATGTATTGACACTTTAAATGCGCCGCCGGGAGTCTTACCGCACAAAGGCGTCTATAAGCATTTCGTCACTCGAACAAATACGCTGAAAGCCATTGTATGGAGGCTTTGTAGCGTTTAGTAACTGTACTCCTTTCTTCGGGCGGCCTGTTTGGACAGTGCCAACGTGCGTACGCATACCCTAGTCTTTACATGCTTTACATTTTATGACCCCACTATGTAGGTTTGTGTTGTTCAATTTTCATATTTTGGGTAATTTTCCATATTCATATTTTGTGAGTTAAGTGTGAGTTGCAAATATATGCGCATATACTTGACATGCATATTTAAACTATTTGGTCAAATATCAGAGAAAATATTAATAGTTACACAAAACGTTAAGTTAAACAACAACAGTTGACATCGTTAAGAAACCTTAGCAGGTAGGATATTTTCTAGTAAATATTAAACTGGCTATATATAAAGTTGAAAATGTACCGTCAAACCCCTAATGGTTGTATTACGGCAGCCTTAATTGAGAGCCATTTTAGACAAGGAATGCTTTTCCATCTTCGACTACTACGTCACTTAACATCAGATGAGCTGTAGTCACCTAACCTATGAAAAGCACAAAAAAATCTTTTGAATCTAAAAACTGTCAAAAGCCAATAAGCCGTACGAAGTCTTATGCTTACTGAGTCCGGGTTGTAAAAAAAACAGGACATTTTTATTAACACGTACGTACCTCTTAACAATAATTGGAAAACTTTCATACATACCTACTTAATCGTACATTAACTATTACATTAATTCACGCTGTTAGATACACATGAAACCAAGCACCATGTTTATCCGAACGATTATAAACATAGTTCGTCCATCAAAACAAACGTCTCGTTTACGCCGTCACGCACGTTATAAAACGTCATAACACGTATTATTATGACAGGTAAGGACGGAAAAAACTGTTCACTCTCGCGCTTGGCTGCGTCGAGATAGGGGGCGAGGCCGAGGTAGCGCGGCGAGCGGCGTCTTTGTGTACCTAGCCTTACAATACCTTCGCTACCGAGATACCAGGAGCCTCAATTCGCATGGAAAATCGCGCTTCGCTTGCTGTACACTTGAGTACTTACCACCTGTTACAAAAAGGTCTATTCTTCCTATTGTTCACCCTTTTTGTTAAACTTTTCAACTCGACATCAAAGGATGCAACGTTGGAAACAAGTTCATGTGTTATTACTTTTTTTTACAAATGCGAAAAAATTCATAAAGAATGAGCTGTGAGAAAGATGGATTAAAGTCGGTAGTGTCTGGAATCTATGTATACATAAATGAAAAGTAATTAACTGTCGAAAGATTAACATAATTTTTTGCATTGAGCCTGAGAATTTGCAAGGTAAAGTCGCTAAGTTAATTGTCTGAAGGGGTTTAAATAGATTTAGGCATTGTTGCGATGATAGTTCAGTGATTAGCGCGATCGGATTATATACTAAAGAGCGTGGGTTCAAACCCTAACATTGACATTCGGCCGGTGAACGAAAACATCTTAAGAGAATCAGAGCGTGGTGGTACCACCAATATCTAGTATTTGGCTGCCTCTCTCAAGTTCTGTTCTATGAAGAAACTAGCGATGTATTTCGGCAGCCTCACTTAAGTGTCATTTCCTGGAACATCAGGAAAGCTGTAATCAAATATATATAGAAACCTAAAAAAAATTAAGCATGAAGTGAAAAATGTCCAAAACTTATCAAGATTATTTGATTTCACAGTAAGATTTTAAACTTTTATAGGCAGGTGTGTTATGAAAAAACAATTACGGCAACAAACAAGATGAAAGATCTTCTTTCTTTAATAGCCTGTGGGCAATAAAATATGTTAGTACACATTTTCGTAGCGAGCAAAAAAGTTACAAAAACTCATGTAAGATGTTACTTTACGACACATTTAGGACTGATACGCATCTATGCCTGAGTATCTTGATTGTTTTTTTTTCGCAAGATACATGTCTTTAAATTTGCTTCCATAGCGGCAGACAATTCAGAAAACTGATGATAACAAAATCGGGGGATACAGTTTGGCGTTGTATCTACATCCAAATTTTAATTGCATGAATCGATAGAATTATTTTCAGAAGTACTTCATTTTTTTTTTATGGTTGACAGGCTAGTTGTTTGACCACAGCTCACCTGATGTTAAGTGAAGGTGTGGTCGAAGATGGTAAAGCACACCTAGCCTGGAATGGAACTGGCTCTTAAGTGAGGCTGCCGGAACACACCGTTAGATGCTTGGCGGCAGATTTTCAACTTGAGGGTGGTAGCTAGCCAGCCAACCACCATGCTATGGTTTCCTCACGATGTTTTCCTTCACCGGCAGCTTAAGCTCATTGTTGGGGTTTGAACCCACGCCCCTCGGCATGCGAACCTACCGCGCTAACCACTGAGCTATCATCGCTACAAAAACGACACGTATACACGTACATACACACGCCGTACCGAAGATACAAACACACCCCGATTTTTTCAGATAGGTTTTACCTACATAACAACGTACTCAAATGGTGTTTTAATTTTTTACACAAATTAATTATTACTGGTAAAATATACAATATTATATTTATAATATGTAATTTTTTTTTTATTGTACAAAAATAGTATTAAATTAAGTTTTTTTTTATTTTGTTTAATAAATTGTTCCCTTCAGCATTAAATACATATGATTTATATACTATATTATTGATGTAAAATATACACGATTAAATAGGTATCTATTCTAAGATATGTTTAGTTAAGCTAATAGTACAGTGAAATAAAAATAGGAGCGCGTTGAAGTCTTTGGTACGCGCAATAGTAAAATGAGTACTATTGGAAACAGTTAAAATACTTCTACATATACTTTTTGTATAGAAATAAAAAAAAATTGAGACTCTTGTTAATAATAATTGTATATTTATGGTAAGGTTTATAAGTAACTACATAAATAAAGCGGTTCTGGCCATTGCCAATTTTAGCTTGCGCTTTTATATACAGAAATACATCTTTTGAAATATATATAACAGTTACATGTCAATATACAAATTAATTATTCCATTGTCACTTAAAAAATAATGATGTTTTGAATAAAAAATATATTATTTATTAAATGTTCAACTTATTAATTTGATTATTCAAGAACTTCTGTAATTTAGAATAATTGACACGATATAAATTTAATATTGTATAAATTATGATTTTCCATTAAATCTTCTGTGGAATGTTTTAAATTTTTACTACTCAGAAATAAACACATTTTACGAGCAAGTATAGTAATATAATGAATTAATAATTAATTTTAATCAATTTAATGAAAATGTCATTAATTTAATTAGCAATTATGTTACTGTGTAATTAATTATGTTAGTGTAACTATAGAGAATAATTACTTTTATCTAAACAAACACAATTACACACTCTCAATTCTTTGAACAAACAAAACACCTTGCACATAAATCAACTTGTATTGCTAGGCGTGGCTTCTGTCAATAAATTTATAAAGCAGAGTGTACACGGGGTTGGCTGCCGTCATCGGCCGCGGAGCGATAATCTCACACAACCTGCAATTAGCTAATGTCTAGACAACTTTATCGAACCACCCGCATTGCCAACGGTATAATTAGAGAGCAAGTGCATAAAGAATTGACGAAGCTTTCGCGTTCTCGATATATTACAACACGGATTATTACGAGTCGCTTGCTAGACATATTTTCTTGATTAGAAGTTTGTATTTTTAATATGGTTGATTTACCACAGAAGAAGGTAAAAGCTTAGATTACGATTTACTTTCAATATATTCTCGACTGTTAGCTTTATATATCTGCTTCAAGGACGTGGGTTAGATTCCCACCAAAAGAAACATTTATACGACAATAAATGTTTGTTTTGTGTCTGGATTTTCTGTAGGTATTATAAGTATCTATTTACAAAATAGAAATGTATTTATGTACATCAGGTATCTGGTTTCCATATAAGTATTCTATCAGGAATCTGGTTCACATAGTAAAAACTTTGCTTAGTTTGGGGCTAAACGGCGCTGTATGACATGTTCGATATTTATTTACCACTAGCTGCGCCCCGCGGTGTTACCCGTTACATGTTTAACGAATAAAAAGTTGCCTATGTGTTAATCCAGGATATCAGCTACCTCCATACCAAATTTCATTCAAATCCATTTAGTAGTTGCGTGAAAGAGTAAAAAACATACTCTCAAACTTTCGCATTTATAATATTAGTAGGATAGTAGGATTTATATTTATTTATTTATTACTCTTGACGTTTTAAATCCCAAAAAACGGTAAAACAATGAGACAAACCTTTGCTGTTGAAGTGGGTGCACTCGGCGGCGCCCGGGCAGGTAGCGCATTCGCGCGTCAAGTGCCGCAGATAAGAGCCCTTTGTACAGAACAGAGGCTGACTGCCGCCCCTACGACGCGACAGCTCTGACGTCAGTGTCACTAGTCTGCGTGACGTGTAGCTATAAGATGCGGATTTTTCCTTTATAAAATTGTAAGATATTTCCTAATGGAGAAAATGAAACTCAAATAACTTGTACATACTAAGTGAAAATTTCTCCATCCTTATACTTACGTCATTTTTTAATAATCAGGGGGTATACTAAGCTGAAAGGAGATCACTTTAATCATCATTATAAACAACTTTTGCTATGTGCACGACTCTCAAATCGTTTTCAAGAAATCTGGTGATTCTTAAACTTAGCGGCTGATCTTTTTTGCTGTGGTTGTGGTTAAACACCAAGCCTATAAAAAAGGCCGGCCGGCGTGCATGGCATCGCGTCTTATATTTTCCTCTCAAAACACACCTAAATAATCTTAAATATACTTTTAATCATTAACAACTGGTAACTCCGGCAGCCTCACTTGAGAGCCAGTTCCATTCCAGGCTAGGTGTGCTTTACCATCTTCGACCACACCGTCACTTAACATCAGATGAGCTGTGGTCAAACAACTAGCCTGTCAACAATTAAAAAAAAAAAAAAAAAACTTTTTAAATTAATCAACGCACTGTTTCTTTCATTGTCTCAATCAACTTTCTTTTTGAAGCATGTTTTAAAATTTGATAGAAGATAAAACACTCCGATAAATATTAAGTGACGATTACAGAAATATTTTTTTTTATGTAAAACTATTGAGACGAACGAGACGCGAGAAGATATAACGCCTATCCATGACTGAGGTACAACAAAGTCCAGGGCATCGCTACTTTGGCGCTCATTATTTTGAGATGTTCGATGATTAGTCACAACTGCTCTATAATTCCGCTAGCTTCAGTACCCTTCAAACCGGTACACAAGAAAATTTACACACTACTGCTTGGTGGCAGAATATTTGGTACCTCGGTGGTATATATCTAGACGAGGAGATCTACCACCAAGTAAAAGCAAAGAAAATTGTAATGCGGCGTTTTCTCATAACAATCACGGCCTTTAGGCCACATTTGAAACCGATGTGGTTAGTTTGTCTTCTTTCGTGTATTACATATTATCATTGTGTTGTTCGCAGATGGTGCTGACGTCGATGCACAAGTATCGGCCGCGAGTCTTGGTGGTTCGGGCGCGCGACGCGGCTGCGCTGGCGTGGGGCGCGCCTCACGCCGCCTTCGCCTTCACCGAGACTGAGTTCATAGCTGTCACTGCTTATCAGGTAATGCAAAAGATTATTAAAGAAAGTGTTAACAAGCTGACGAGTTTAAAAAATCTATAATCCGACAGCGAATAAAATAGCTATAAATTAAAAGAAAATATAACTTTTTAAACCAATTTATTATTTCAGTATATATTCAGTTTAAACGTAGATACAGTTTCGATATGTTTTTGTAATTTACTTTATTTAGATACCCTACTTGATAGGTTCTAACTAGGAAAAACTAGGATATTCCCTATGGAGACCATCATACCTCACAGGATTCCCAGAAAGCGTAGTACGTTTCTTAGAACATGCGGTGATTCGCACTTATGACGGTGACGGCCATATTTTTTCGTACTACCGAAGGCGCCAAAGCTTTTACCAAGCGTGCGTACCAGAACCGTTTACAAATACAGAAAAAATGCGCCAGAGATTGCGACCGGGCGGCGATGCAAGCTCATTGTGTTTGTATTCTTAGCGAAACAATGCCAACTAATTTGAGAGTTTTGTTCGGAGCGTTCCGTTTATTCAATTACTGTTCAAGCGAGCCTTACGTTGCGGCGGCACTCGGGAGCTCAAGGAACTGTGAATTTGTACCGTTAGTTTTGAATGCCGTATCTATTTGAAATTGAAGCATTTCTTTTGTATTCGTGTTTGAAGATAAGAAGACTGTAAGAGTAATTGGACTTAGTCAGGTATAACACTACTCTCTTGTTAGGTATACCCGACTGCTCAGTCAAGATGATGATATTTTTCGAGTCCGTATGATAAGTTTTTATTTATCGGTGGTCATTGGTTTCGATAGAATATTTAGACAGAAACTTTTTTGTGTACATCAGAAATTTAAATGAACATTCAAAGTAGTATTGGACCGAAACATGATTATGAGCTGAAACTGAAACTTCAGCCTCGATTGTAGTTTCGACCAAAACTTATTTATCGTATATAAATAAGTTTCGGTCAAGGATTTTTTTTTTAAAGCAGGTTAAAATTCGGTGTATTCGGTAATTTTACAACATACAACATTTTATCAAGTGCTTTGAGTTAACACTTATTAAAACAAAAGAAAAATACAAGCAATGGACTTACCTAAAATAAGCCGGGTGACGCGCGACAATTCAGAGATACCGAGTTGCGGCGGGGCCGAAGTTTCAGCCTATAAATTGGCCTAAACCGAAACAATGGCCGAAACCAAAACCGCATTTTCGGTCGGTCACTTATTGTTATCGCTAAATGATATAATAAGTGATTACTTATTCTAAATGATAAAAAGCATATTCTTTTGGAAACTTTGTATTACCTACAGCATTCTAGGTAGGTATAGATACTTACATATAAAAATTATTTAAGACCCGTTGACACAATACGAAATTAATTTGGTAAAAAGTGTTTTTTCCAATCACTAAAAATGTCACGAATTACCGATACCGACAAAGTTACCTACCTATAGAACAACTACACGGGCTAATTGAGTATTTTACACACACTTTGAAGCTATCTTCTACATAATTTAATTATACTTAGAATTCGTTGCACAACATCAAACACCTACATACTTTGGTACGCTGAAATTTCTAATCACAGGGTGCGTGATTTTCAACTGCAACAAGATACTCGGGCAACTGAAGCGAAGGAAAATATCGTTAGAAAACCTAAAATGTGTTACCTAACCGACTTTTACTTCTCAGATGGCTTGTTCTTATTCTAGACTGTATGTTTGATACCTCCCACCAAACCGTCCCGTAGCGTAAAATGCAGCGTGAAGTGGTTAAGACGCATATATCTACAATTTAAAAATTAATTAGGTCTACATGTGTAACAGCTTTTAAGGACTCTCTATGATCAGTAGTTATTTTTCTTGAATTAAATCGTTACACTCGAAGTGCCGGCTATAATTTGCTACTCATTCAAGATGCCCCATGGTAAAATAGAAAGACACTATTATAGCCACAGTACACAGATGAGATCCCCTGCTGTTTGTTTTCCAACATTAAAGAGCATCCCTTTGAGTTTCGGCGCAGCGTGAAGTTTCCTTGCATAATCCGTCCCTCCGTAATGAGCTAGGTGCGGCTTCTTTCTTCCCGTGTCTCTGTCTGTGTCGCCAGCAGTGAAGCGCGAAAGTTTTCTCGCGTCCATTCCATCGGCAGCTTTGTAGGATTATCCGGATATTGTGCGGCTAACGGGACCTGGGCCGGACAATAGCCACCGGCACGTATCGTTGCGCCTTATTCCCGGATAGGCGACCGCTCGCAAGCTGCCATTGTTACAAATTATCGACGAATTAGAAATCGCTTTTATAAATGCCGACGCGCTATTCGGGAGCGTAACTAGGTGGCACCGAGCCGCCGGTTCAATTACAACACCACAAAAACCTTCGCCAAAGACTCAACATTCTATAGCTTAGCTTATTTCAATTCTACGCAATAATTATTAATTTTTCAAAAATGTGGCCGTAACAGTTTACTGTCATCGCATTTCTTCATCTCCTTTCGATAATTTTGGGTTATCCGCTAGATAAATAAAACAAATTTGCCGGGACCCTAATTACACATTTCTAAAAAACTGGCGACAGTCGCCAATATGTGAAGTAGTCATGCAAAAAAGGCAGCGACGGTCGGCGCGCTTGCGGCGTGACGTCACGGGCGACAGGGCGGGCCGGGGGCGGCGCCTGCGCCGGAGTCTCGCTCGCAAAGTGCATTTGGCTCCACATCAGCAGGCTTTTAGCACTCCGCGCTATCTGCCTGTAGGTGGTTATCTAGCGGCGGCACCCGCCGGCGCCGCCTTATCGCCGCATGTAAACACACTTTTACAAGTTACTTGACGTATCGCGACGGCAATATTTGCACTTGGGATTTCGCTAGATAAGCGGGAGGCTCGGAACCTTCACTCACAAACACGGTCGGGATGAGACGCTGAAAAAACGGTGCCAACTAACGTTGCACAGAACCGTCGTTGTCACTTACGCAAACTGCTTTTGTATCGGATTTCATGGATTGGAGTTCGCTTGTGGTAACGGTAAAGTAGTCAGCGCAAGGCGCCGGCGGCGGCGTAGCGCTCCAGGCGGGCGTCGCGCGCCGCACCAGCGAGCTCCTTCTAATTGGCCTGTCGCCAGACATGTCACGCCACATGTGCGACAATTATCCCTTACAAGCTATTAGCCACGCCGGAGATGTATGCGGAAACGGATGTTTAAATTGCATTCCCAAAACAAGATAACGAAGTTCCGTGCGCACACGCTTCTTTTTACAAAAAGATTTTATGTTTCCAGGGAATCTCTGAAAAAACTGAATACACGTAATATTATAAGTAAGTAGGTACCTACCTACGTACATATTATTTATAGGTATCTCAAAAATGTTCTGATTATGACATTAACATGTATTTCTCTCAAGGCACAGCGTGAGAACAAAGTTGAAATAAATAGGTAGGTACCTATATATATTCGACATTGCGGCAGACCCCGCTTGGTTTTAACAAATAATTCTACCGACAGTAGGTGAACCTAATTAGGGTTGCATACCTACATGTCAAGAAGGTGTTACCTTCCACCTTCCTAATTTGAGTTATTTTTTCGTTCACAGAATGACAGAATAACAAAACTGAAGATAGACAACAACCCGTTCGCGAAAGGTTTCCGCGCGTGCGGACAGTCCAAGTGCAAGCGGAAGAGCGTAGAGCCTGCGGACGGGAACGCAGAGCCTCCTGGCAGCGAGTCGAGCGAACCCAAGCGGCCGTGCTCGGACGCCGCGTCCTCCTGCTCGGAAGAGGGTAGCCTACGGTCGTCGTCACCGCGGTCGCCCCCGCTGATCGATTCCCCGACACCGATAGTCCCGCCACCGGATAGAACACCCCCTCAATTCTACCCACCCGAGCTTTCTTACATGCCGCTACACATGCCAATGCCGCTAGGGCTGTGGCCCGGCGGCCCAATGCCTGGGTTCTCGTGGGGCCCCGCGCTTCCGCCACCTGCAGAAGTGCCTTCACCACCGGCGCCCGCTCCCGCACCTTGCCGACGCGTCAAAAGTTTTACGATAAGCGCCCTTTTAGGCGAAGGCTGATAGCTGCTCTGAAAGGCTAGCATAGAAATAAACAATAGAAAAATGCGTGAACAGCGCTCCTATCGGACATAAATCGAAACTGCTGGTTTCATGCATTCGTCTATCGTTTCGGTTACTCGCCCCTCAGCTAAATTATTTTTAGACAGAATGCTTGATATTTAAGCGCCTCTATTGGTTTTTGTAGATTTTTAATGACAATATGTGTTATAAGCGGAAGGTATAATTCGCAATATTTACCTACCAATGTATAGAAAAGTTAAGCTGTAAAAGTTAATTTGATATCTACCTATGTATACGCACAGCCAAGTTGGCACCTAATCTACCTCGAGTAAAGTTATGCAAAGGTGAATAGAATGTTGTTATTTGTGAATAATTGTGATAACTGTGCCTTAGTTACTGTAATATATACTTAAGCATAGGTTTAAAAAGTTCTCAAACATTGTATTCCTAAGTTTATGTATTTAATTTCTATAATTTATTGTTGCGCTTTATGATAATAATCTACATACCTAATATAATTATTTTCTTAGTGGCATTTTAAGATTGGATTTCTTTGAGAATTATTTAAAATTGAACCCCTGAGGGGGAACTAAGATATCAAATATTGTTATATGTAAGCGAAACATTTTAGTTGGGACTGTAGACGAATTTAAGTATAATAATGTTGATCTATTATGTTTAACAATATCATCTACCTTACTAGACAGTAATTTTTGTACATAAATGTATATATACCAGTCAAATTGAGTAAGTATATACCATAGATGATTACAGTTTATTCAATATAATAAATATTTTATACTTTATCTGTGTTTTTATCACATGTTTTTGATGATGATCATGATTTCTCTAAATTATATATAACCCTAATTTGTAGTCCTTTTTTGCTCTGAGAAAATCCATAAAACTATTCTTCGTCAACTGAATGTAACTTTTTAATTAAGTCATAGTAACCAAAGGAAATGTTAGGATATTTCCAATTATTTGGCGATGAAACTTTCTATATATATAAATACTTAAAACTTGTCCGAAATGCCTTGGTCTATGTCAATAGATTTTAAAAAATGTAAAGCAAAAGGTATCTATAACAAAAATCATAACAATCATAGGAAGATGTAGATAGATACATTATTTAATCTTACGAGATAGGTACAGAAAGACACATTACATTTTAAAGCATTGCCACAACATCGAGAGAACAATAACAGAGGTTCTACAGGTGCATTTTAATGTTAGTTAAATGATGCCTATCCAGCTATAAGGTTCTGAAGTTCATTACTGAGCTCTGCAGGGTCGATGTGGTTCACACTGTGAGTAGACTGTACGGGTACACTGGCTTCACGGTTACAAGCCTTCTTGTGAACAAACCAGTGCAATCTCTGGCACTCACGATCGCAATACTGCACAGATTTGCATTTAGAACATTTCTTAGCCGGTTTCTCCTCTCCGCATGTGCTGCAGTAAGGAATGGCATCGACAAAGCCTCTCTGCCCATTGATAGTGCAGTTGATAACAGACAATGCTGTCGGTGGATCTTTACTAGTCAAGGAGGACACCATCTGGTGGAATGTAGTGCATTCCCTGAACGGAAATTCTCTCACACAATCCTTTAGGAATGCATCCATCAAGTCCAGGGAGACACCATCCTTACCAGGCTTCAGTAGCTTTTTAGAGAATATCTCCACAATATCATGTTTCTTATCATCTTTGTCAGCATTGGGTTTGTGCTTGTCTCTTATGTTATGAATTTCTTTAATGATGTAAGCCAGGTAGTGGTACTTGAAAGACATGACTTCATTGGTTTCATTACCTCTAGTCATTTCCTTTTTGCACAGCAATTCCAAAGTATTACTGACTTTCTCCGCTTCGTCTAATAGGCCTGTAGCATGCTGCAAATTAAGTGCTAACCTCACAGGGTGAATGTTCACACCTAGTATGAACTTGTGCAGTGGGTCCACTAGTATTGGAGGTAGGTAAGGTTCTGCTTGTTGTCCTTGCGGGACAGAGTAGTAAGCTATCTCAGTGCGAGGAACGAAGTTATTAATGGTAGCAACAGTGTGGTGGTTACCAACGAATGCTGCCATCTGTGACGCGGAGCGTCCTACGGAGTTCGTGGCGGTCGGCTTAGCGCCCGCATCCAGCAATAGCTTACAAACTTCCGAGCTGCCAGATAACGCGCCAAAATGCAGAGCAGTATAGTTATACTCATGTTTACCGGAGTTAACATCAGCACCCTGAAACAAATTAGTAAAGCAATTTATTCTTTGGAGGCAAGCTTAAGAATAAAAAAACAATGGCAAAACGATACATACCCTATCGAGAAGTAATTGCACCATATCTTTGTTCCCCTTATAGGCGGCGTGCTGGAGAGCAGTCATACCATTTTCATCAAATAAATTGACGGGCCCCTTGTGTTGAGCCAGGATGTTTTTGAATTCACCCAAGTCATTTTGAGCTATGGCGTCAAAAATAGTTTTTTCTTTAGAAGGATTTTCTTCAGTTTTTCCATCCATTATCGAGTTTTCGAATGGATTAAAATATAATGTAATCGAAAATCCAGCAACAACCTACAAATCTATCCGTCAAACAAATGTATTAAAATGAGTCACAAACACAAAATGTCACAATTGACGTTGTCAAAATGACATTAACAATGACATACATACAGTGAGTCAGAAATTGTTAATGTCATCACAGATTAATAAAAGCAAAACCGATAAAACGAGCGCAAAACAGTTAATCGATTTTTTGTAACTTTAGAAACGTACACATTGTTATGGGTTTTTAGTTTGTTCATACAGCAAGTACGCAGCTTCAGCGTTAGCGTTACACGTACAAGCTTATAGCATTGGCATGACTCTTGAGCAGGATTTACGCTTACCTACAATTTTCGATAATATTATTGTAGATAATAATATACTTAAAAATATTCGTAGATATTTAATTTAAAAATTTCAACTATTTGATAAATATATTAAATTATATAATGTAGATTTTTTTTAAATAAATGTAGGAATGAAGTATATCTACCTATATATATCTATATATTTATGGTTATAAATCTGAGTTATAAAGCCTGCCCCAAACTGATAACTTAAAGTCTATCACACGCACCTGTTTTTTTTAAATTATATGCGTATTGTCGCCTCCTTCAAACGGTGAACGTGAAAGACAACATTGTAAGGAAACTGTAGCATGCATGTCTGAGAGTTAATTTTCTCGAAAATGTGTGAAGTCTGCCCACCTAAACTTGGCTAGTGTTAGTAACATTGTGGACTATGTAGCCTATCAATAAAAAGAGATATACATAATATACCCAGCAATGGAATAGTTTTGAAAACAGCAGCAATGGAATAGATTCGGAAATATTTTCTGCCAATGTCCCTACCAACTTAAAGTGTAGGTAGGTAGGTACCTACATGAAAAATACTCGTGTAGGTATTTTTTGCTGCTTGCTTCTTAATATTCTTCATGAACTTACCTTAGATAAAATAGAACTTAGATACATATTAATTTTAATAAAACACTGCTGTAGATTATGTTAATACAAATTTATTTCAAAATAATCAAGAGTCATAATGGCTGCTATGACTTTTGATTTCGAAACAAAAACATTTATTAAATTGGAGACTTATTCTAAGATAAACATTTTGGTAAATATGCACCACCTATACGTCGCACCTATTCCTACGTTTCTATACATTTTGCCACTACTGTTATAAACATCAATATACTTGAAATAGGTAGTAATACTTTTAGAACATAATACCTACAGATATACTGTAAGAGGTATAGATTAATGACAAATAGAAGTTATATAAAATTACACTTTATGAACGTGAATATAAGGAAGCTAATAGGTGTATTAATGTATAGGTAGATATCTAATCTATTCAAAGAAGGTAGAGTTAATGCCTAGGTTCGCATAACATGACGAAAAATAGTGACTTGTGACACAGATTAAATAGTACCTAAGTTATACAATAATGACTAAAATCAGCCTAGATAAGCTATAAGCTGAGTGAATTAAGTAGGTAAGTAAGCACCTACATAGACATGCAGATTAACTTTCGCAAGCTAATTACTATGAATTCAATAATTCCACTAAGCTACATACCTACTACATATGCGAGACAGGTTCGCCTGTGGAGCTTTTCTAACACGAAGGTGCTTTGATACCCATTTCTACTTACCGATTAATAAGGTATAATGAAATATAATTATCAATTATAACAAACAAATCATCAGTCCGCATTGCCCATGACGGAGTGATGAAATGTTATTTAAAATGAACATATTGATCAAAAAATATAACATGGAGCACCAAATTTTTTCTACGCACAACAATAAAGATATTTATTTTTGACAAACAACTACTTACTACAGACAATCGAAATATTTTAGAATCGTATTATGCAAATACTTTAATGAGTACATATCGTATTGTACCTAATATAATAAGAAGATACTAAATGCATGCAAGGATATCAATTGTAATTTCAAAGAGACAAAGTTTTTTAAAACACTTAGGTACTTTACAGAATTACGCTTCTATTTGCCTACCTTACAAAGATTTATTTCATTAGTATATAGATATAAATTTATGTGGGTATATGAACTTACAGTTCTGATTAAATATTTCATACATACTACGTTTTCTATTATCTACACAGCATTTTGTGTTTTATTCTTTATAATTTAAGAGTTTATTATCTAGAGACAAATTAAGATTAAAAAGGTCTATTAAAGACTTAGCTTTGCATACCTACTAACATGCCATATTAATAAGTGTAATAATAATAAATTCCAATTAAAATCTTATCATAATTCTGTAAATAGAAAAAAAAAACATTTTTCTTTAATTAAGCGTGATTAACAATATTAAGTGCCTACTTATGTTACGTACCGTATATATACCTACAAGAGATATATTTTTATTAGTACTCTAATAATGCTATTTTACACGTTTCAAATATACATTTCTTTCTTACATGTTAATTATAAATAAAATACATCATATAACAGGTATGTATGTAGACAAATAATTAAATGCATTTTTATCTATATAACGCACCAATCTATAATATAAAAATAACAATACCAATACACGAAGCACAAAAAAAAACAACAAAGTGCAAATCAAAAATCTTTGGTAGCCTTTCAAATGAACGGTTTCATATAGAAATTCAAGGTGTAACTACAGCAAAAATTTAAAATACAGGGTAGATGTAATAGGTATGTTATAGATTGTTCCAGCGTCAACCGTAATGCTCTTTCCATTATCTACTAATATTCTACTATCATATTATTATGTCTAATAAACATACAGCTACAACGTCGACGGTTTTCTGAATCCTTATAATATTTTATGATCATACTCCTAGATAGGTAAACCTATAGCATGCAACATACGTTATTATGATTACATATTTGATTATTTAGTTACAGAACTATTGACACTTATACTAAATCAGAATATAAGTACCTATACTTTAAACATCTCGAAAACAAGGGTTTCTTTGCCTACCCCGCTACATCCGCTGGCATTGGTAATATAATAAGAGTTGATTATAAACAGCCCATAAGTAAGCCAATTTTTCACTCTCATTCTCTTTCCAAACACCCGTCCATAATAATCATCATAATTAAAACTTGAAAGTGATAACTATAGCTCAAAATCTATTTCACAAGCAAAAGGTATTTCTTAGACACCTTTATTAATATAAACATTTTAAAAAGACATTCACTGTAAAATTAATTTATAGGTCACTAACATCCTAAAATTCACAAAGTTCATAGATGCATCCACAGTTGATACTACCAATAATTCGACGTCTACCGCAGCAAAAAGTAAATTACTAAACTACTCAAAGAGATTTTGTTAAACATCCTCATAATTTTTGTGACTGTGTAGTTATGAGAAATGTTGAAGTGTTGTTATGTTAAACATAGTAGACGTCAAAGGAGAGCGATGCTCAGACGAGCGCAGGGGCGGACGCGAGTGCAGGCGCAGAGGGGGTCGGGCTAGTTGGCGTGTGCGCCGCAGATGTGAGCCGCACGCCCCCTGACTCCGACACCACCATACCGTTGTGAACAGTTCCGTTGCCTTCTGTATCCGCGTACGGGGTCGTCAAAATAGTGAGACGCTGGAATATTAAGAAATATGTATTGTAATCAAAAACGAATATCTACTACACTAATAATCAAATGATTTGATTTTTTGTTTGTTTGTTTATAGTGAATAGGCTCTGAAACTACTTGACCGATTTGAATAATTATCTCATCATTAGAATGCTACATTATACGTGATGCACACAAGCTATATTTTATTTAAAACCCAATAAGGGACCCGTATGAAAACTTTAATGATATAACCCAAGCTGTGAAAAATTTACCGAAAATGTTTTACTTCGCGTGCGCTGCGAAAACTATTGACGATAGAACAATGTGAAGATCTACAGTTTTATAGAGCAAATTGGTATCTACATCATTTATGTCTAACTATTACAGTTGTGTAACAATAATAAATTATTTATTAAATAACTATATCCACCCGTGCGAAGCCGGGGCGGGCCGCTAGTATATAATAAAATTAGATTTTAGCGAGAGAGAAAACACAGCAAATGAAACTTACCTCAAAGAAAGTGCCCTTAGTAGTCACAAGTTTATAGATAGCCACAGTCGGAATGCACATGACGCTGGACCCAGCTATGGCCCACCCCAGCGCATTTGCCCAGCCTGGGTACACGTAGTTCTCGTACTGTAGAGGTTCATAGTCCAGGAGGCCGTAAGCAATAATGAATAGCAAAAATATAGGAGCAGCAAACCGCCAGCACACGCGCCAGTAAAGTCCAGGGCGGAATCCGATCATATCGCGAATGTCTTCACAGAACCGCTCAGTGCCTGCAAGATACCAATACATTTTTAGATACCTAATAGATCTACTAATAAGATGGTAGATCTCCTTAGCAGGAGGATAATTAGGTAGGTACCAGCGCAGTATCAGAGCTTTTTATATAAGCTTTAGTGTGTTAGCAATCCAGTTTATTACAACTAGCGAAATTACAGTCATTGAGAATAAACTAACTTAGTTCACTCAAAGTAGCAAATGAAAGTCAAAGCAGTGATGCTTTAGTCTTTATTTATTTAATTAAAGTTCTAAAGTTTTGGATACCGCTGTGAGGATCATACTGTACATGTAGGTATATTTTCATTATCTCTTACAACTAGGAGATCGTTTCGTTCGTCTCATAAAAAGATACATAAAAAAATACTGATAAAAACTGACACAATATGTTACACTTTAAACAAAATAATGGTTATTTATCTACAGATTTAGCAAAAACTTACCATAGATCCAAGAAACAGCAATTGCCTCGAAAAATACAGCCACCAGAATAGAATACCCTGCCGCGTATCTGTCTAGCAGTTGAAAGAAGTAGAAACCACCCTGGGTACAAGATGCTAATCCCACGAAGAAGTACAGCGTGAAGAGACAAGCCACGAAAATTTCGCGGTGTCGTCCGATAGGGGGGAATTCGTCGCTTAAAGCAGTAATAATAGCTTCGGAACCACCGAACTGAAATAAACCAAGAAAAGTTTAATATTAATCATAAAAATAGAAAAATTGTTCAGTGTTAAAGTTCAAATGTTATTAATATAAAACAACTTACCGAACTATCCAAGCCAAGGGTCAACAGCATCATGAAGAAGATCAAAGCCCAGAAGGTGGATCCCGGCATGGTAGCGATAGCTGCTGGATATACTACAAACACTAGGCCTGGACCTTCCGTGGCCACATCTTGGACGTCTCTACCTGACGCGTGAGCCATGTAACCGAGTACACTGAAGATCACGAAGCCAGCGATGAACGAAGTGCAAGAGTTGATCACGCTGGTGAGGATAGCGTCTCTGTGGAAAATATGAATTAAAAAGACAAAAATATAAGTCTAAGAAACACTTTTGTTTTATTTAAAGGATCACTTTGTTTACACTATTTACAATGGTCAGCACGTCATGAATTTGATTGAAAGTAAGTATAGTCGGATACGGGTGCTGAGAAAAAACGTAAGAAAAATGTTAAAATTTTATAAATAGAAACAACAGACAATATACATAAACATACACACATAGACATTACTCAATGTGTTTATTTGTCTGTTGTCTTAACTTGTTGTACTTAGCTATGTTTTCTAATTGTACTGATTATTGTACATTAGCTAATTTGTAAATATCAAAAGCACTTGACACTGGCAAATACATAAAGTGCATAAGAAAGAAAAAGAGGTGCTTGAAAAACACAGACGAATAATCAGTTGGAAAACGTTAAAGATGTCAATTACAATAGAGAACTTACTTGTAAACGTTGTTGTGGTATTTATTGTATGAAGCATAAGCAAGTAGAACTCCAAATCCAGGGCCCAAAGAGAAGAAGACTTGAGTTGCTGCGTCCACCCAAACCTATTTAAATATAAACTAAGTAAGTAGGTAACATAAAAAATCCAAGTTTGTAGCAAAGTAGTAGAACAGCGATGATCGTTCGATTGTTAACACTTCACGTCACTAGCATGGTATAATATCGAATGTTATCGACAGACTTAAAATAGCCTCAGCGAGCCAATTTCCATTCTTGTCTATCCTCTTAGCTCATTTAGTATTAGTTATGTTTCGAGAGTAGAAGAACGTGAGATCGATTCACACTCAGGACTAACCTTTGTATGATGAATATAGATGTTTGCTCTACGTGTGGGTGCTATGTACCTACCTACCTATCTATTATAAGTATCTACAGGTATTTAAAAAAGTAAATCAAATTCGAAATATCACGACCATTACAAAGGTTCAGCCGTGCTCAAGTTATGCGCTTACACAGATTCAACAATTAGTTTTTGTTTATATAGATTCATACATTCTTTGAAAGCATTGTCACATAAGCATAACGTAAGCTCAGCTGCGATAAAACGCCTAGATTGTCAATAGTCCAGTCATTACGTACATTCAAAAAAGAAAATGAATTTGCGCTTCTAATTTTTTAATATGTTGTAGGGGATACCTAGAAAAGCTTAACTTGAGATTGTCGACCAAGCTTTCCTAGGAGCTTTCGCCGCCATGTTGAAAAAAGGGGTAAAATTTGTTTCTCGGCAATAACTCGGCTATCCGATGAGATTTCGAAAATTTTTGTAGGACACTTTTTGTAGCTTTCTTTGTGCTCTACAATAACGCCCAAATCATTTTTAGCGTATCATGCATCGTTATCGAGATATCGATCGATAAAGTCAAAAATTTAGGACACAATTTTTGTTTTTTCCTTTTTTTTTCTTTGGGTCTTAATAAATATGAAAAATTGTTGAATTCAAACTTGTAGAGCATATTCAGACCTACAATTTCCTTCTTGGATTTTTTTATGTTGGACAAAAATTACGATCTCCAGCGCGCCGCAAAGTCGGTGAATCCACGCTCAGCGTCGAGCGAGCTGCTCGCTCGGTTGTGTCTGGATGTCGAATCGAATGGGAAATTGTTCAGGAAATTGATGGGATAAAAAATAAGTACATAGAGCAACAAATTAAGGATCACACAATAGTAATTTATTAAACAAATAATTTGTATGTGCAGTAAAAAATATTATTTTTTTACAATACAAAATAAACAAAACAAAATAAACGGAAAGAAAAATATTTTTTTCTGCACTCGAGACACGAACGATGGACTTTTTTCATGTCTTTTTTCGCTTGGATGGTCCAGGCTGAAGATCTTCGTCCTCCGTATCCTCTTCGAGTTGTTGTGTCTGTTGAAACGTTGGAAATGATGCTGATTCGATGAGAGCATCGTCATCATCATCGTTACAGACATCGTCGTCGTCGTCAAGCAAAATGTCGACTCTGGCGACGTTACTGCATGTTTGCCCACTGCAGTGCATGCAAATAACGGAGCAACTGATTCCCGCTTTTCTGCACCCACAGGCGGCCTCACAATTTCCTTTACACTTACAGGAAATGAGCTTTAATAGTTCAGGCGGAGCAGGTTCGGCGGTGCTGGTGATTGGTTCGAGCCCTCGATTGGTCTGTCGCCAACCCCATCCTTGTGGATCCTTGAAAAATCCGAGCCAGGTTTGAACTTGGAGATACGTCCGGAAAATGTGTTGACGCACAGCGCTTTTGGTTGGCGGGAGTAGTGAGAGGTGATTCACTTTATTCGCTGTCATTGATTTTGCGAAGCGATGGAATCGCAAAATATTTATGGACTTCTCGTGCTTATCACCACCATATAGGGCGATAAGGAATTGCTCTCCCGCGCAAGTGAGAACCTCCGGATCGACCTTTTCTTGTTTGAATAATTCCACCGATGACCGTAGCTCTGGATTTTTCTCGAGAGTGTTAATGAACTTCGACTTGCCGATGTTATAGAAAGATGATGTCGTGTCGCAACCGCTAAAAGCGTGAATGAAAAGAATGTGCTCCAGAACTGACTTGTGTTTGAAACTGTGCGGCGAGTACAACTTTTCCGGCGTATTTCCTTTTGCTGGTTTGCGGAAAAATATATTATTTTTATCCGGAGCAAGCCCGGCGAGTAAAACCAGAAGATCGATATCTTCGCCGACGATTTCCACGGAGTCATGACTCGACGCTTCTTTAATTGCCGTGTTCACAATAAGAGTATCCGCGTCCTCAAAAGCCTGCTCCACTTTTATTCCGGTCGTTGTAAAGTAACGGCAAAGCATTTGTATTAGTTGGTTCTTGTCGTGATCCTTAATTTGTTGCTCTATGTACTTGGTCGACAATCTCAAGTTAAGCTTTTCTAGGTATCCCCTACAACATATTAAAAAATTAGAAGCGCAAATTCATTTTCTTTTATTTGCCTTTTTTTCGGACGAAATGACTGGACTACAATAAAACAATTACCTGCGGTTGTGTTATAGCTTCAAAGTTAGGGCTCAAATAGTACTGGATTCCGGTAGCAGAGCCTGGGAGAGTGATACCACGAACCAATAGTATCAAAAGTACAGCGTAAGGAAACAGGGCTGTGAACCAAACCACCTGAAACATACGTAAAGGCAGCCGAATAATACGTCATAAAAGTCATAAATAGCATAAATCAAAATCCGTTTCTTTGGCAAAAAAAACACATTTTTAGAACTTATCTAGGAGCTTCTGGAAAAAATAAGAAAATCATTTTATACCTTTCCGGAAGTGCTGATGCCTTTCCACAAAGAGAAATAGCAGATAATGTACACCGCGAACAGACAGAGAGCCATGTCCCATTTGATAGCACCCAAGTCGTGCAGACCCTCGCTACCTTGAAGCTCTAAAATGGCACGGCTGTTGAAATAAAAAATACCATTTAAAAAAAATATTTTTACAAGCTGCAGTCGCAGTTTATTATTAAATTTGTTTATACAAAACCATTTATTAGTATATTAAGTTACTAATATAATAATTAGTACAATGAATACTAATTATTATATGAAAGTACAATGAATACTTTTAGGCTTGGAGCTTGTGTATAAGTAACAATAACGTAAGATTTTAATTTAGTCGATAAAGGCACAATAGTAAGTCATAAGTGATAGTAGTTAGGCAGATTTTCAACTTGAGGGTGGTATAGCTAGCCAGCCGAGTACCTATTAGAAAATGCTATGCTATGATTTCTTTAAGAAATTTACCTTCACTGACAGCTTAAGCTCATTGTTGGGGTTTAAACTCACTCCCTTCGCCGTGTGAACTGACAACGCTAACCACTGAGATATCACATCTAAAAATATGTGTAGATAAAAAAATCAAAGAATTCTCACTTGAAATATTCCGAAGCGGCAGAAGTGAATGGGGTCGTTTGTGGTGGACTAAGGGGAGATGAGCTATTGCGTGCGCGGGTTTTGTTGCTAGCTGCTACATCCCAGACTGCTTCAAACTGAAAGCGCAATGATTGTAAAAATTATTGTACAAATAATTAAATTATCATGATATAATTTTTTTGTACCGTCAACACTTACAAATAATTTCCAACTTCTTGTTATAATATACAAGAACAAAGAAGTCGGAAATTAAATGTGGCAGCTGTGATAAGTTACCTAGCTCAGCGGCTTTGGTGAAGGGTCCAAGACAGCCGCCAACGACAATCCAAATAGTTTTTTTTTTATGTAATAGTCGTCAATTTTTTAATGTATATGTAATGGGACGAATGAGATCTCTCTTGATGGTAAGATGTGCCCATGACCATTGCAGCGATACACTGAACTTTGATTAGCAATACAAAGATCAGGTCAACGCTGTTTTGGCGCTCATTACTTGGAGACTTTCGATGGTTAATCTTAACAGCCCTGTAATTTAGCTAGCAGCAGTACCCTTTATACTTTTGCGGCAGAATATCTAGCACTGCAGTGGTACCTACCTAAACGACATCCTGAATAAATTGGTAATTACATATTTTCTAAATTTGTAATTCAAAATTGTAACAGTAACATTCCTAAATTTAAAGAAACTAAACTTAGTTTACATTTTTTGTTAACAGGCTAGTTGTTTCACTATATCCGCGTCATGTTAAGTGACGTTGTCATCGAAGATGGTAAACACACCTAGCTTGGAATATAACTGGCTGAAAAAAAATTGTATAAATTTATTTATACTGACCGGCCGACAAGAAGCCGTATTCCATTCGTTGTCGCAGTTTGTCCACGGCAGCATGGTAGTAAATGATGCAAAAAAGAACCGAAGAGCCCAAGCAATGATGACGTTATAGTAGAAATCCACGTAGAAAGCAATAAGTACCACTGCGTACCCGATACCTAGGAGATAAATAAAATTAATTTGTTACTGCAATTTTACAAGTACATTTTATAAGTTCTTTAGTAAAGTAGCTTGATAATGTCCCACACAATCATAATCCCGCTAACATCATTTCACAATAACTCTTTATTGCAGGCATAGAAATAATACCATATAAAATTAAAATTAAAATTTAAAATTTACAATTTAGCTACGTTACTTAATTTAAAATCACAGATAAACTTATTTTATCTATGATTCGCAGTCTGGTGCCTTTTTCTCCACATTTAAAAAAGTTTACTTTTGTAGCAATCACTCAGACCTCGCAAGATGCCAATTTTCGAATGTATCAACCCATTCCAGAAGAAAACTACCCTGGGTCTAATGACGGACAATGACAATATTTCAAATAACATAAAAAGAAAGAAACCATACGAATGAATAAAATTTTATCGGTCAATTCCAGGGTCAAATCCATTTTAGTAAAAATGTGCTCTTTCCAAGTGAATTTCCCGCCATCTTTCCGCTCCATTACCAATTTTATATCTCGAAAATCATATCGTAGCGGCAGCCACTCAACGCGGAGCCGACGTGACAATCGGGTAAAATGAAATCACGGTATAAGCCTCACAAATCTACGAGGCGGGCTTTGAGAGGCTTGAGGCCCTCGCGGCTCGTGTGGAGCACTTAAGGGGAGCCCTGGAAATGGTGTCAATTATGGGAGTTAAGTGCGAGCGACACATCCTGTGTTTTGCATGAAAAGGTCTTGAGATAGGGACTGACCGGTTCAAGGATTTTATTTTTGGCCTTGCAAAACATTTTAAAATATGTACTTAAATAACGTAAATAGAATAAATGTTAACTTAATAGAACACAATACATTTTATCACGGGATTAGTAGATTAATTAGTTAGAATTATTGAGCTAGATATAATTTAAAATTACTAACAAAACAAAGCAAAATAAAGATAATAATTTAAATTATAAAAATAAGACAAAAAATAAATTATGATAATAATAATTTAAATTATAGGTTTATTAAAGGTGAATACAAAAAAAAACTAAGTAATTTCTTTCAGTTACGTTACATTAGAGTAAAATCTGCTTCCATGCCATAACTATTTTGAAAAGAAAAGATTTTTTTTATTATGTCACTTCACAAAAAATTTCTACTTTCTCTACTTTCTTTGCTGAAACGACTGTCTCTCGTAATTCCAATGAAATGAAGATAATTCCAGTTGCCGTGAGGATCAAATTCGGAATCATTTATAAACTTTTGATTTGTCACTTACAAATAAAAATTACAACCCCTATTTTAAATTCAGGCCATGCGTTAGGAACAAAGTAACAGCAAAGTACCACTCAGCCAGACGGTGGCAAATGGTAAGTGCAGCGCGGCAATAATTTCAGATTTGAGACACTTTACGCCGCCATCCTCATGACATTAGCGCGACGTGACCAGTCGTCGCTCATAAATAAAGAATTTAATCGCATTTTTACGTCAGTGTAGTATAATAGTACCTAGGTACAATTATTACACAAACATATATTTTTACTGAGACACTTTATTATGGGTATGGGTATATAGATTTTTGTACTACTAGGTACTACTAAACATAATTTCTGACTGTAGCACACCCCGTTCTTTACTTCTTCCACAAATCGTAAGGTTGTCTGGAAGAGATCACATTAAGCGTTAATGCGGAATGTAGCCAGAATGATGGCAGCATTGCTACGCTGGATGGAAATGCTATTTTTTTGACCAACGTAGATCCGAGCATTCTGGTCAACTGACGCTTCCCCTAAACGTTTGATCAAGTTCTCTATATAGTTCGTGAGTGGCTGGCTCCTACGAACCTAAAACTTAAACTCCAAACGGCTAACAAAGTACATTTAAGTTACCTTTTAAGAGCGGCACGAGTCGTCCCCAGCAAGTGATGGCGCCCTTGCGGTGGAACTGGCCCAAGGCCAGCTCCATGTAGAAGAGCGGGATGCCGCCCACCACCAGCATGATGCAGTACGGCACCAGGAAAGCCCCTACACACAACATGTTGTGAGTCGGGTATAGGTAATAGAGTTTTAAACGACACTTACACAGGACACGACAGCATTGCTTTATACTTTCCTTTTGTAATATTCCTTTAGTAATAAATGGTTAACATAGTATAGTCTCTATGACATTGTGCTGCTGTCTGGCATTGCTCGATAAACACTTTAACGTACCTTTCAACTCAAGACAGTACTTAGTGACAAATGGCACGAAGAATATATAGTTAAATATCGTAGGACATTACACACACCACCATATGACTCCAAACTAAGCAAAGCTTGTACGATGGAAATCAAGAAACTGTTAGTATACTTTTTTTCGTCTACACATACTTGTAATAGATACATACAGAACACCCATGACAATATATTTAGCTTAATCATTGTGTGGAGCCAATGTAACTTTATTTAGTATCCCTACAAAATATACATAAGTATTTTTAGTAAAACTATAATGCTTAAAGGAATTAATCGTATTATTGAAATGATTAGCTAGTAGGTACATAAGTGTTCTATCAGTTATCAAACCCATAGTTCAAACTTTGCTTAATTTGGGACTAGATAATGTTGTGTAAAATGTCCTAGGATATTTATCTATTTAGATTACATGCAAAATCCAGAGCAACAAGTATGCAACCATGCTCACTTGCTGAAGTAGGTTCCTATAGTAATAACGTGATTGCATTTAACTCGATAACTAAAGTATTACTGCTTTCAATCGACTCTACGAGCAATTTATTAGAATGCTCTTTACAAGATATAAGTCCCGACTCCAGCCAATAATTTCATGACGTCGGAATCCCGGGAGGGCGCAAGAGGGCAAAGTAGATTGTTCTCTAATTGGCCTTTTAAGACGCTAGCACTCCTCAATACGCTTTTATGGAGACGAAAGACAATTGAAACACTTTCGAAGAATAAATGCAATTCACAAAGAACAATTTATGGAGTTGAAATGAAATATTGGCCTTTTTTGCCTTTTTAGGAGCCTTTTCATTGTAAACGACTGAACAAAATAAATTATTTATTATTAGTATTTATTTATTTACATGTAGTCTTGGGAGAGACCTATGTCCAGCGGACTACTTATGATGTATTTTATTTTAAATTCTACATGGCATATTCGTAAAAATAAAATAAATTGCAGCTATGAATACGTAGCATCAATCGTTTCGTAGCGCAGCGTAGCTTTCGTAGCAGTGCCTACGAAATATTTACAGCTACGATTTTTTTTGGTATTATAAAAGTTACTTATACACGAATTGTAAATGCGGTATACTTAGTATCTTTACCCCACGTACTAGTTATGAGGTACTCTTGGTAAGCGAGTAATCAGTCGAAGTACGCGGCCAATTGGTAAACGAGCTACTTCCGTCTTTAATTGTGTGTAAAGGATTGTAACCCACGTAATAAGACGTGTTGACTAGAATCAAAGACTTTGCTGCAATTTGTACATACATAGGGAAAGTATTTGTAATGATAGGGGTTCAAATTTGAAATGGCCGTTTTTTAGCACTAGCCACTTTGAATAAAAAAATAAACCTAAATCTGCATGGTGTCAGATTTCAAAGTGGTTTTTTAAAACTATAACATTTTCCATATATTTGACTGTTGCTATTTTAATTGATTTTACACTTAGCATTTATTGTGAAAATTAATACAACGATAATATACAAGTTTACAATTTAAAAAAACCGACTCCGTGACCTTTAGGGCAACTAAACCCACTGTTCCAATGAAACAGCGAGGTTTCGAAGTAAACGAAAATATCATCGATGTGTAAAATTTTTAGATTTTTGTTGATCTTTAAAAACCGCTCGTTCGATTTCGATAATTATTAATTATTAATAATAATTTATCTGGGACTACCGCTGAAGTATGAAACTTCAACTTGAAAAAAACCAGCCACTAAGGTAAATAACGTATGTATTGCAGTGACCTTTCACCAATAATCCAATGATCGTTTTAAAAATATACTCATAGCCCAATGTTAGCCATAGCATAGCATAGCCATAGTTACTTATATGTATTTTGCTAGCTATCACCTCTACAGGAAACTGAAGGGGAGAAAATGGTTGGATTTATTCTATAACCGATGCAACAGGTCGCAAGGGGAGGTCTTAAGATGGATTCCATCGTCGACTCACTTAAAGTCCTCTTGTCGCTTAAAGGATAATAGAGTTTTGTGCTGCATGACTGATATCTGGATTTATAGAGTGGCCACATAGATGCCAAATTTTAAATCATTTTATTTATTTTTAAAAAAAAGTATGTTTGAAATGTAGGCAGACTACGGTGTTGAGGTACGGGTACGTTAGGCAACGATGTCCTAGGTTCTTATGAAATTAAATGACTATATTCCAGACTTTCCAATATGGTATTCTAATATTAATTCGACATTTAATATCATTCACTGGACGTTATTGTTAATATTAGGCAGTGACATTTGTTTATTTGTATTCTCTTCCTTTTTAATCCCACTAAATGTGAAAGTTTGGATGGATGGATGGATGAATGTTTGTTACTCTTTCACGCAAAAACTACTTAACGGATTTGAATGAGATTTGGTAGGGAAGTAGCTGAGACCCTGGATTAACACATAGGCTTTTTATCCCAAAAACATGTAGCGGGTCCATCATAACAAAATCCATCCATCCAAACTTTCACATTTATAATATTAGTGGGATTATTTTTTTCTGTGCAACTTAGTTTTATTAGTTTCACCAACATTATTATTATACGTATTATATGTAGGTACATCCGAATAATCCGAAATTAACCTACTTATTGACGATAAATTTTACCTATTTAACTACAATATACTTTACGCACTGCTGTTAGAAAACATAAGCATAGGTAATCACTATAGTTGTATAATTATGCATGTTTAGCAAACATACATTTCTTTATCTATTCAATTATAAGAGCTATCGTATAATGTCGAAGCATAAAACTACCTAAAAGTACTTTCTATTTAATTTCTCAAATAAGCGAATTTTGTAATTCTTTTGAGGAATAAATGTTTTTATTGAAAAGTAATAAACACTTTTATTTAATTTACTACTGTACGCCACCTAAATAGCGACACAGGCCTGCTAAGGTACGGCCTGATCGAATCGTCTCGAAACAAATCCTGTCCCAGTGGGCGCCGGATGATTGGGTATTACGAGATTACGCCAGAACGTTTCAGATCGGTATTAAATCATCGGCCCGATACCGTCCGGCATTGTTTTGGAGGAAATGGTCGTGAAATAGTGGCTGACTTAATAGCAAGAGGGCTTTATTTCACCCTAGAAGGCAGGATAGATGAACAGTTTATTTCGGAATTATCATAAAAATTGGCGATGTGGCTCTTTAAAAAATAATAAATTTAACATAAAAAAATAGTAATATTAATTTACGATATGATTCGTAATGCAACCGAATTACCAGGCGAAACATTTACCTACATTTAAAAGCAGCAATTTTTTAAAATTTAATTTTGTGAGGACCATTGTTCTCCAAACATAATTACAATATATTTTCTCGATAGCAAAATCTTAACGTAACCTCTAAACTAAAATAATATTTAAGTACGTTTCCTGTGTAATTTTTATATCAAGACACATTGATTAAACTATTGAAGGTTACGCACTATATGGAAGGTACTATTCTCTTTTTTAATTTACCACATGATTTTTGTTGTACTTATGCGGGGTCAATCACGTTTCGCTGCATTAAATTAAAGGGCCCACCCGGTGGCCTTCTTCAAGGAGTCAAAGAAGAGTACGACACGCGCGCGATCTTGTCTTGCTTCGCACTAGGAGCAGCTGCACGCCTCGCTCCTGAAAACAGCGGTTGGTGCGCGGCATTAATCACGCACCTATATATAATGTCATCTGTGATCCCGCATAAGTAAAACAAATAAGTATCAAAATCACGTCAGTTTCCATAGTAAAATACATCAGAATAATTATAATCTAATTAGTTTTTTAAGGAATCATACAAATCACAACGTGAACGCGGAACTGCGATATGTTTGCTGCGTTAAACGCAACGTAATTGCTGAATTGATAGCTTAGTATAATAACAAACGTACCTAACGTTTACGCTCACATAAACTATTAGGAGCGCCTTAAAATGGTCTCATAAACAGTAAAATATCTCGTCTTCTGCCGGTTCTTGATCAAAGACCTGACGTTATCGTAAACATGCGACATATACATATCTAAAATAAGTACCGTGATGAAAGGTTTCAAGCGTACAACCCTAAGCCTGACCGCGCGTCAGTTAAGTATGTCAGTGGTCATGATGGATGGCGGTCGCATGATGAAGTGGCGTCCAATCAATTAGCAACGGGAAATTGCCACCAGTCACCGCTCCGGCTCGATGGCATGGGGTACTATATAGCATTGTGTTATGTAAATACGTATATCCAAGTAGCGTTTTATAGAAGACGCATTTAAAAATGACTGTTAAGTAAACATGTTGACTTTCATCCCCTCCCACGATAACTGTGCCGAATTCCGGGATAAAATGTTTCTTAAAACCTACCTCATAGTATGTAGGTACTTTAATCATGCCAAGCTTCATGCAATTGATGAAGATAAAAATCGGTAATAATGTTGCTGTGTTTATCTTGCTTCTACTAATAGTAAAGATTACAATAATGATAGCATAATAAATACACTATTTGAGTTATCAAAAAAAACTCTGAAATTGGAAAAAAATAAAATCAGTTTTTCCATAAAAAAATGTCAACAAGAAAATCTTCAACTACCGTGAAGAACAATTTTTAATTTTGATATTTCAAAAACATATTTATGCTTTGCGATTAAAGAGCTTGGTGGATTAAAGAACATACTCTAGTATGGAACTTCTCAAGGGATTTAACAATAATCCACACAAATATTTCACTAAAAACGTTTAGACACTAACCATATTTCCGTAAACAATTTCATCGCAGACATTCAAAGACATGATCATACTTTCGACCGGCCGAGAACATCCGAGAATTGCCGTTTCAAAATAATCGAATCATCGCTCGATCGTTCTCTCGTTGCTCCCCGAATGACCTTCCACCCCCTCCATTACCTTATTACCCTCTCACATTATTGCGTTATTAATTTTCCTGCACATCGAGCAGCTAACTAAGTTTCTGTTCGCAAAGGGCACGCTTTGATTGTCAATTACTGCCTCTTGGACGGCAAAGGGTGACGCTCAAAGTCCAGGATGCAATTAGTGTAAAACTTTGCGTGTTACGTAAAAGTTTTGCGTACACATGCCGGTTTAGCTCTGATCCGTGATAATGGTGATGTAGGAATTTTTTGATCTTTTATCTTACTTATTATCTTTGCGTTTCATGTTACAAAGACTAAAACAAGGCAACACAAGAACCAAAGACAAAGAATGCGACGAGAATGGTAGTAAGCAGGGACAGTTGTTAAAGAAACTTATTTATTTACCTCATTTCTTTTTTAGAGCATTAATTTAGCAGTGTATAGATTTTTTTTATTTTAGACAATGAGCTCTGTGTGAAAAGGCCAACTACGTAGAAATGCCACATCTATGTTTTTTTTTTGTGCATTTTGAAATTAAACAATTAATAGTTCAACAAAAATCAATTTTGTTATGAATGACTTTTTATACGTTTTAGATTTTTCTCTGCTGAATTACTAAGAGAAGAAGGTTTGTGAATAAAGTATCCACGTTTCGGCACCGCCGTACAAAATATTTTATTGGTAAAACCAAAGTTAAAAGTCAAATTCCGTAATATCATTTTAAATATATTAATAAAAAAATATGTCAAAAACACTGATTACATGACAATTAAAAAAAATGTCAGATTAAAATCAAGTCGTCAAGGGTTTTTCTTAATGTCGTTATGATTCAAAAATCTCTCGTCACACAATTTTGTGTTTCGCCATTATCAGTATTTTGTCCTTACCAGAGATCAAGAATAATTACCACAGAAATATCCTCATAATATTAGCCCAAAACTTTAAGCAAACACAAGACATGTCAGCAGCACTATTTTGTAAAACTTGTGCGGTTCAAAGGTCAAAGGATCTCATTATAGCTGACATCCGGTCGCGCCCGCAAGTGACGACCGAGCTCGCGACGACACATTTCCCTCTTTGTAAACGAGGCAACTTTCTTCACCAAAATACAATAATGAACTGAATAATTTTATGAACGTACTGGTATTGCTTGATATTGAAAGTAATATTAGAAGTAAATGATTCAATACAAATATGTACTACAGTTGTAAGTACATAATATATTGTTTTGTCGTTGTAGTAACAATTATGACAATTCTGTCAGTATGAATGTTAGCATCTATCTAATTTCAGACAGTTTTATAAATAAATAAATGGTTTAAAATAAAATGTATCACAGTTTATTGTTAAAATAAACGAATAATTAATCCATCAGAGGAGGCTTCAGGTGACCAAAATGCTTGTATCTACTTTGGTCAAAAGCTAAGAATTGCCATCCAACGTGGCAATGCTGCCAGCATTCTGGCCACATATCCTCTGACGGATTTTTAGACTAAGTTTTTTGTATACATTTTGTAAATAGTATAATTTAAGGTCTTTTTTATTTTGTTTAATGAACGTTTTTAGATCCATAACCACCATTACACTTATACGTATAAATTAAACAAAATGTAAATAATCAGAACGTCCAAAAAATATAAAATTACATTTTGAAATTTTTCATTGTAATTTTATATTACAATGAAAAATGTCAAAATAAAACATTGGCCATGTTACTATAGCCGTGGTCACGAATTGATTGAGTTGAGTTGGTGATATTAATTAGATATAACTAATAGTCATTATTCTTGAATACTAGTGATGTTACATATAATATATAATATTACGTTACTTTACACTCTACATATATATTTTTTTAACCGTACTCTTCCGCTATTACTCCTGACATTATCAGAGATCTTTATTAGGAATGAAATTATTTTATTAAAAATGTTTGATTTTTTTTTTTTTACTTCTTCCGGTATTTCTATCTCAATTCCAAAATTAAGTTACAATTTATTTTAATTTTATCAGTATGTTTACACTCTACATATTACAGTGGTACAGTGTAATCTTGCTTCAATCGTCTACAGATGTAGCACAGGTGAAGCTTCAATTAACGAGGGTCTGTAAGGCAGGCGGCCCTCGAGCCGGTGCTAGTAGATTGCTTACCGTCCATTGTATTTCAAGGACTCTACGGCTGAGCCCGGGCGCAATCAACGCTTGTTATGAGTGTACTATTTAATGACGTGCACTGTACAAGTACATGTTATACCTTTCGAGGGAAAGTCAAGAGTTTCAAAGATTTGCTCAATAATAGATATTATAATATTCATTAGCTTAGAAGAGAGTAAGAGAGTTAGAGAATCACCCTCATTATTAAATTACCTCACCCTAAGCTTTTTTTTAATGATGTTATAAGCTTGCGTTTGATCGGTGAAGATGCGATCTACGATGTAGCACGCTTGCCTTGCTACTGCTGGTGCAGAAATAACTGTTTTCATTTGGCTGCTTTGATGTTTCATTACCTTCCAGAAGAATTAATTAATCTACCATATTTTATAGACAATTCTGTGCACAGTTATATAAAAGTTGCTGGTAAAAGAGAGAGTTGTTTTTCGACTGCGCTATTAGCTTATTTGGTAATATATCTACGTCGCGAGCTGTAGGGCGTCGGTTCGATCCCCGCCCAGGACAAACATTTATGTGACAATATAATTATGTTTTTTGTCTGGGTATTTTCTGTATGTATTGTTAGTACGTATATTTAAAAAAAAGTACACAAACATTCTATCAGTTATAGTACGAGCTTTGCTTGGTTTAGGCCTTGTTGTGGTGTATGTATTTTCTTGTCAAATTTGTTTACTTGTTATGTTAAGCCTATCCGCTTGTTAATAAATTTCATAAATTTGACAATTATATATTTACGAGTGTAATCATTCATCAATAATTTACATTGTATCCGTATACACGTATTTATATTTGGAATAAAAATTAAATTTTGCTTTTAATCCTTATTGATAAAATGGACGGAAAATATTATAACTTCTAAGACCTTGAAACGTTGAACACGGAAATGTCGTGTCACTGCATCATATTACTTTCCAAAACCTGCGCTTTTTCTGGCGTTTACGTATAAAAATAGTGACCAATACACCAATGGCCCTCCCCGATTACGCACCAACCGATACGCGGCCTGTAGTGGGACCGCGCGTGCATTGTACTCAGCTTGGTTTCCATGAAGAAAACCACCGAACGTGGACAAAACTATAGACGGAGTATCATATCACAATAATCATTTATTTTTTGTAATTTTGACGATTAATTTAGATTAATATTTATTACATATTTTTATGACATTCATTATACTTATGTGTGTCAGATACGTTTATCAATCCATATTTAGATTAATGTGAAGGCAGCATTTCAGAGCCGAGTCACGACTGTCAATTAGCGCGGCGAGTGGAACTAAGAACTAAGTGCTTTGTTCTCTGCATGCACCTCTGAGGCTCTATCCAGACCACACTTCGGTTGCGGCAAGTTCCTCTAACTATGCTTACTCACTCCTATGAGCCTGCAGAAAGCCTGTACATACTAACATAATTCTATAGCTACTTACTTGATTGGCGTCGCATTTTGTGTATTTGCCCGTGTCAAATATTTCGATATTATCAAGTATTTTATGAAAAAAAAGTTCAAGAAATCTAAGTCACAGTCAAAGTCATGTAAGTTTTGATCGAGTCCAGTCATCAATAGTGACTTTACTACAAACTTCGATGGAGTTTTGAAAGCAACACGAAATGTCATGTTTTACCACATTAATCACTTTCCAGGTAGTTTGGTACTTTGGAAATACAAGTTTAGGAAATTAATATAATGTGTAAATGTTATATTACAGGTTCGGATGTATTTTAACACTGCTCACCTAGAGTTGAAATATACTATGTCAAAAATTTTGTGTGCTACGGTGCTACGAATGCTACGAGATACGCACACGTACATACGAGCACGTCTGAAGAAAATTGACAGAATTAAGCAAATAAGTAAAAAGTACTCACCCCCTCCATTCTTGTAACAGAGGTAGGGGAAGCGCCATACGTTGGCGAGGTCAACCGCGAAGCCGATGACTGAAAGCAGGAAGTCCACCTTCTTGCCCCAGGTCTCGCGCTCGCCGGCCGCCGGCGTCGGCGTCTTCAGCGCCATCACTACTCGACCACACGAAGCCGCCACAATCTGACAACAATAGCTAAATAAATTAGCTTTGAACACTCCACAGTTGGTCATGTCTACCCTCGAAGGATGATTTAATCATCTACGAGTACGTCGATTGACCCGTACCTACTGGTTGGTAGATGAGAATGCGCCATTAAATTTATTTTCCGAACTCACGCAGGATTTATTAATAATAGATTATGCTACGATGTTTGAAAGTTTGGATGGTTGGATGGACGGGTGGATATTTGGTAAGTACTCTTTCACGCAAAAACTACTGAACGGATTTAGATGAAATTTGGGATAGGGGTAGCTGACACCCTGGATTAACACATAGGCTACTTTTTATCTCGAAAACATGTAGCAGGTAACACCGCGGGGCGCAGCTAGTACCTCTATAAATGCTGAAGGTGCTTGGAATTACACATGATATAAAAAAATTACGATAAAAAAGTTTAAAATTGCCAAAAAAATCTTTATTGTCCAAAGCAAAAACGATTACAGTAGGTAGGTGCATTAAAAAATGCATGACACATGTAAGCACACCTAACCTGGAATCGAACTAACCCTCAACTGAACCAACGCCTCTCGGTGTGTGAATCAACAGCGCTAACCATCGAGCTATCATCGCCACAAAAAATAATGGTACATGTCTTTCCGAAGCTAGCAATTAACTGGGAAACAATATAGGCACTCGACGCGCCTTCATATCGGACATGTAATGAAGTGAAGTGACAAATGTTATGCCGCCTGAATCTCGGCCGGTATAACATCGACGGAGGGCCATCGAGTGGCAAGCTGACCGCTGCTAGGGCTGCTCCAAGTTCTTGGAATTTTTAATGTAGTACATTAAAAATAATTTATAATTTTACTGATAACTTATGTTGAATCTAATACATTTTAATCTATTGAATTCATAAGTCATATTTACATCTATAACATTTTGTGAATTCATAATTTTACATTAATATTTTATAGATATATCGCAATATCGCGGGATAGATATCATCGCAATTAGAACACAAAACGCCGGCAACGCATAAAATACGAACAAAAAAAGATTAGTTTTATATATTAGAAGATTCATATATTTAGGTTGAACCGAGAATGTCAATTTGAAAAATTTGTCGTCCGCCTGATGGTGGTAAGCAAAGCCACCGTCAACGAACACATACAAGACTATGGTATTGTTGATGGATTAGTAACCCGAATAAGGCGATTGAAAGCTTTATGTTAACATAAAATAACTATGATAATTCTGAATACGTAAACAACACATCACTTTTGTTCTTAGGTAAATAACCACTAATTTATTTTGAAAGTAAGATTAAAACTCAAGGCTTGATGAAAAAATCTCATCTATCTCACCAATATTGTTTTTGGGAAAGTTTGTGTGTTAATATGCCTAATTATTTATTTGTGCTACATTCTGCGCGTTCTGAGAAGCTTTGCGGGTGAAATTTAGAATTCAGACAGCAACAAATGTAAAAATAAATGTTAGTTAAGTAGGTACTTTTTATCCAAGAAAACGCTCGTGAGATCTCGGAGAACGGATATAGTATCCAATACTCTATAAATGTATGACAGTTATGACTAAAGCCAATCTATTTGTCACTGACTTTTATAGGTATCGAGTTGAAAATAAATACATCCTAATAAAACAGTTTTTGAAAACTAGTCACGTAAAAGCAATAAATCGTTGCAGTGGCAACCCTGACTCAGTGAGCCAGTCCGGCCAGAGTGGCTGTCACGTCCAAAGCTCCACAGCTCACGAGTCGAAAAACCACCGTCACTGGATCACCTCGGGACAAATTGGATTCAGCAAACGTACAGATGATGATATCGATCGCAGAATTGCATTCGATATACTCGTATTTGATTTACCTATAGTATAGCCGATTCATATGACTTAAGTATATTACACTAGCTGCGCCTCGCGGTGTTACCCGCTACATGTTTTCGGAATAAAAAGTAGCCTATGTGTTAATCCAGTCTTAGCTACCTCTATACTAAATTTCATACAAATCCGTTCAGTCTTTTTGCGTGAAAAAGTAACAAACATCCTTCCATTCATCCATTGAAACTTTTTCATTTATAATATTAATCATAAATGAGAAAGTTTCAATAAACAAATCTATAAAATGTGACACCAACTTACAGATAACTGCGGATCATATTATTAGACGTTTTCATAATAAGTAAAAGTAGTACCAAGTAGATAATATACCGCGAAAAGAACGCACGAATTTCTCATATTTCTGTTGTGTCGCATATTGCTTTTAAATTGCACTAGGCGAAAATTGTAAAATACCAGAATTGCAGTCTCCATGATCAAATCCGTAGGCTAAAACTAGATCAAAGGGGTATCTGTATTTAGATGATAAAAAATAGATAACATTAAAAAACATATCTATATTATGTTATCTTTGATGAAAATTTCTATCGAATTGATCATTCTATATTAATTTTCTGCTTTAAAAAAGTTTTTAAGTAACTAATTCTTATATACCTAAGAATAGTTAGATTTTAATAAAATGAGAAGATGTCCATAATTTATACCTCAAGAGATAAACTAAAATTGCTAAAAGTCAGGCAATGAGAAAAGCTTAATTAGTTTTCTTTAACATGGTGTGATTCACCAGAAAAGATGGGTGAAGGTTAATGATATAAGCTTAATTATTGATTTTGTAAGAATAAGTGTGAACATATCAAAAATAGTCAGGACTTTGAGAAACAATAAGAAATATGACACTAAACACACAATACATTACAATACATTTATGCTATACAATACATTTTCGTTTTATTTTACAACTTCAATTACTGAGCGAAGGTGTCAAATTTGGTTATTCACGTTAATAATAATTAATGCTATTTATTTATTGAACAAAATAAAATAAAAAATCTTAAATTAATACTATTTACAAAATTTACCTATACAAAAAACTTAATCTAAAAGTCCGTCAGAGGAGGGATATGTGGCCAGAATGCTGGCAGCATTGCCACGTTGGATGGCAATGCTTAGCTTTTGACCAAAGTAGATACCAGCATTCTGGCCACCTGAAGTTAATGCTTAAGTTATATCTACTAACTAGCTCGCTTGAACATAGAGTTATGTTTAAGGATATCGTTTACTTGTCGATTATTAGATATCTGAAGAGTTGTAAACAGAACTCCTTGAGCTTTAACTTCTATTGTGCGATGTACGACCTAGGTATAGGTGAATAGGTAAGTACAGGTATTTCCTGCTTCCAATCTAGAGGTCCTGGGTTCGAATCCCACGGCACGCACCTCTATTTTTTCTAAGTTATGTGCTTATTACCGATAACTTCAACCGATGAAGGAAAACATCGCGAGGAAACCTACAATAGGTACATGCCCAAGAGCTCCTAAAAAAGTTCTCGAGGATGTGTGAAGTCTGCCAACCCACACTTGGCCAGCATGATGAACTGTGATCTTACCCTTCTCATAATGAGAAGAGGTCCGCGTCCAGCAATGTGAGTTGGGACAGTTTATAAAAACAGTGCTGATTCGGAGGTAAGTATAGTGCTTGCTAATAACTAATATTTTCAGCACTAGACTAAAAAAACGTATTACTATACAGTAGGAATTTTTTGATATTGGTAATGGAGTGTACCAAGCCTGTTAAAACAGTGACTACTAGCGGTGATGGTTAGTGTTGCAACCTCCTGACAATGCGTGCCGTGTCTAATCTGAGTGTGGTCTATGCCTCAAACCTACTGCCTAGCGAAATCTTCCGAGGTTCTTTGTATAAAAAAATGTATAATATAAAATGTATTAAATGTCTCTGTATAAAATGTTATTAAATTTAATAATTTATGGCAATTATTAAATTTAATAACATTTTATTTGTCAACAAAAAAAAATGTTTTGTTGTAACGGTGGTGTTGGCAAAAATTGAATATGTTTCTAAATGCCTACTTATACGCAGTTATGCAAATAGTATATATCTTTTACAGCAGCTTACACTCATCATTATCAACAACTTGTACGCAAGGTTTTTTTTTTTATGGTTGACAGGCTAGTTGTTTGACCACAGCTCACCTGATGTTAAGTGAAGGTGTGGTTGAAGATGGTAAAGCACACCTAGCCTGGAATGGAACTACAAACATATGGTACAATTTTGTATTACCATTCCGCGTAACCCTATTTATGTGACGATAACTTGCACACCGTTGATCAAACTTAAATTTCGTGACATATTGCTAGTAGTTACCTATAAGTATTCGGGGCGACCAACTAGTTACTGATACACGACTTTAAATTTGAATGCTCAAGTTATTTTGTAGGCGAGGTCGCAATTCTGGGCGGAGGACTAGTTAGACGAATAAAAGTTCAAACGGTCAAGTCATAAGTAATTAACAAAAATGGTATTTTTATGATGACAGTAACAAGTAAAAAAAGCGTAAAAATACACGTACGTAATTATAGTTGTACTTACGTGGGGCTCGGCGGGCGCAGCACTCGCGCCATGTCCGCGCAGCGCGGAGTCCTCGGTGGAGTGACGCCGTGGACGCCGCCGCAGGCTCGCAGGGCGGGCGGGATCCTGGCAGGCACGCCCCGCGGAACAGCGGAGCCATACTGCGTCGGAGGAAGCTTATAGCCTGTGCTAGACGGTGAAATAACAGGCGTATTCGCTGACACTATCGTACTTCTTTTTTCTAGATATAATCTGAGTGTTTTCTAGTAGCGAGTAAATCGGTTTCTTCTGCTAGCGTATGGATCACGCTAGCAGAAGAAACCGACCACCCCATCTTTGCTGAGATAAGATGACGGTCAAATGTAACCCTATTGAATAATTGAATTTTACAAAACTAAAAAACTCGACTGCCAACAAAACATGAAGGATGAGAAAACGAGTGATATTTTGAAGCAGCCTTAGCTCGGTGTGGTATTTTGAAACAGTCTTTTGTAAATAAAGATTTTGTGTATTTTATGTAAAAGTAATGAGACAAACGAACCGCTTTCCTAGTACCTAGTTGAAGAATTCGGTTGCCTGCTCATAACCAACAGTACCTAATCGCAATATATTTTTTTAGGGAGAGATACTAGCTAGTAGTAGTTTATTATTAGATAGGGAATTGTGCATCTTTCAACTTAACCTTTTTTTCACGCGTATAAGTCTACGTTTGACCGCTAATACGCCTGATGGTAAGCGATTATGTGGGCGAAGATGACGCACGCAGTCTTTTTTTTGACATTTTACACGTTATCTAGCCTCAAACTAAGCAACACTTGTACAACGGGAACCAGATAACTGTATGTACTTTTTCGTAAATTGATAGTTATTGTAGGTATTGTGGCGTACTATTGCACGCCACCTCACAGTACCTACAGACAAAATACCCAAACATATAATTTGTTCTGGGCGGGAATCGAACCTATACCTACCCTACACCTCTTAAAGCAGATATAAATACTTAAATAAATATCTATTCATTTTAAGCTTGAAAAGATCCAGCATTTAAATTTCTCGACTCGTTTGAGGCGTGAAATATACAGGTCATTATTTTTTTACGATAACAAATTAATGATAGTATAAACAGTGTATACCAAAATAATATCAAGGTCAAAAGTCAAATCATTAATAAAATATCGGAAATTAATTGGATTTGTTGTGATAAAGGTCAATTAGCGATGGGCGGGAGCTCGCGGGTACCGCCCTACTTGCCACTGGGCGGGACGAGTGTCACCACGCCCGCCCGCCTTTCGAGGCTCTGACGTCACAACCTGCTGCTTATCCCGTAATAAAATTTGCTGTCTGCATTTAAATCACACTAGACTAAGTATATCATATTCCTATCAATATAATAGAAAAAAATGTGTTAGTTTGTTACTATGGCTGAAATAGGTATCTATCAATGGTTTTTTTACTATCGTCTTTAGTCCCCTAGGTATAATCCTCAATGACTGGACTATATACTTTTAAATAAATGAATATTAATTGTATTTATTTATTTATATGTATAGGACTATAGGTACTTTTGAGAAAAGGTAGGTAAGTCATTTCTTTCGCAAAAATTCAGAGGAGTTTAAAAATTTGAGGTTTGCACGCTCAAAAAGGCCACAAATTCTGCAATGTCGGTTCCCATCAGACGATTTGGTGTTCAAAAACAGACTACTTATTTATAAGTAGGTATATGAAAAGACACTATAGGTTCCTTCCTACTATAAGTAGGTATATTTTTAGCGTGAAAACTGTGTAGGTACAAAATGTCGTTATAAATTTTGTAACTATAAAATAATAATAATTTACCCATTGCGGGCGAGCAATAGTATTTTTTAAATTAAATAGTAATTTTGGTATTTCAGTAGGTATCTAGTACATATTATCTTCAGGATGTACAATATTGTACAAACACATAAGTATACAAGCACATTCAGCAATGTACCGTAAAAATAAGAATAAATTTACTAAATAATAATTCATAGGTGCTAGGAAACTATCCATAGGAAAACCTGCTATAGGTGTGGGTAGGTATATCTCTAAAGCCAAAGTAAACATTATTTCTAGGTAGGTAAGCGTGCTCCGTTTCTTCTTGCATTCATTCAGACATGGTTTGGTCAAATGCAAAACATTTTAGAGCAAACAATAAGGATGTTACAGATAAAGTATTGCGTAATTTAAATACTTATAAAAAAAAAATCTTATTCCTCCGAGGAGGACTTGGCGTCGCACAATTCTTGTCAATCTAATAGTGTTTTTTTTATTGTATCTGGCATAAACTTTACAATGAGGGACTGAAAATTCTTAAAAGAGAAACTCCATCTATAGTACCTTCACGCACCTTCCTTCATTTTTATTGATGCTTCAGTGCTATAAAGTGACTAAACGAAAGCCAGAACACTCGACGCACTATCTGAACACCCCAAACGACGCAAGAAAATAACCGGATTTATTATCTACCTTTACTTAGTTTAATTACTGTAATAATTACCCGTGAGAAAGGCTAAGGGCTGAAATAAATATATTAGGTACCTTGTTATCCTTGTTGTTGTGTTGTTGACAGCCCTGTTGGTTCATTGGTAGCATGTCTGCTCCAAGAGCTGAAGGGCGTAGGTTCGATTCCCACACAGGATAAACATTTTGTAGCATAAAAAAAAAGATTGTTCTGTGTCTGGGTATGTATTATAAGTAGGTATGAATTTACAAAAAAGTATTCGATCAGTTATCCGACTTCCATAGTAGGTAGGTACAAGCTTTGCTTAGTTTGGGGTCAGATGGCGCTGTGTGTAATGTCCTGCAGTATTTATTTATTTATTTTATTTTTTTAAGTACCTAGGTAGATTCTATTAATTTAAAGTACCTAGACATATACATGGCATTGCATTGGCATTATGAAGAATGAAGAAAAATGTCGTTTCTAACAATATATTTTAGTTAGGTAGGTATATGAAATTTATGTGAGAATGCGGCACGACGAATTTCAAGTATTGAAATTACAGGGCTATTTAGACCAATCAGGCTCCAAGTAGGTACCTACCTAATGAGAACCAAAGCAGCGATGCCCTGGACTTTATTCTGTGCACCGCCGCTATTGTCATGGTCATGCGTTATCTCATAATATCGACCCTGAGCGTCTCGTTTGTCTTAATTTCTTTACATTAAAAAAATCTCATGCTTCGAATCCAAAAGCGAAAATAATAATATTATTAACTAGTAAGTTTGACCGTTCCAAATGAATTGATTTTATTTATGTTAGCCACTTCGATATGGTATTTCTACAAATTTCTAGAGGAAACCTCGATAAAACTTACCATTGTAGTAGTTATTTTTGTACTCTAGTAATATTATTTTTTGTACTCTGGCAGCCCTTGATTGTCATTGGATGGAATTATCTATTTATCTTTTCAACTAGCACCAATCAGAGAACTCCAAGCATGCAGTCAAAAATGTCGTCGCGAGTGTAGATAATTATTGCTCTTTTTGTTTTATTTTAGCAAATCAATCGCAGGTGCAACAGCTTTTACAATCGCCCCTATCTTTCGAGTTTATACTTTCAACTTTTCTGTACAACCAACAGGTATGATTACAAAATTAATCAATACTTTCCCTTCGTGTAAATGAGACAAATGATCCTTATGTAGTGTTTTTCGTGTATGTATGTAAATAAAAACAATGGGATTCATGTGTTCATGGTATTAACTATATCTTTTGCTACGTAGATATTAATATCAATATATTTTATCCATTTTTACTTTTAGGTAAGTATTTACACGCAATGTAGTTTAGAAATCGAAATCGTGCCCCAATTTCTGTTACGGCATGAGATGGAAAGTTTTAGTTTAACGAGACTGTAATTATTAGCGTCGTGTTTCTTTGTGCAGTATGGGGGACGAGATCGACCCGTGCGAATGCGTGTGGAACCATGAGCTGGCGATGCGCCGCCTCATCTCGCTGGTGAGCTCACTTATCTAACACGACCTTGTACCATAATGTGGTTCTAGTTCCCATGTCCACGTACACAACAATATTGCAGTGACAATTTGCTGTGGTGAGTAAACTGAACCCTAAATTGGCAGCAAAGTAGGCCATAAATACGCAGGATGCTGTACATTATTAGATTATTACTTTCTTATCAGTAAGCCCATGATATAGAACAAAACTGTGTAATATTATGGTCTAATGAATACACACAAGTTACAATGATGTGCAAATATTTTGCATATTTATCTATAGTTTGGTGTGTGGCAACTTTCCCCCGAGTAGAACAAATGTATACCTATCTAAATACTTTCTAGCATTCTTTAGCATTGCTAAAATTTAGTTTGTTCTTGCTTTCCCATAATAAAAAAATTGAACACCTCCACCACAAAGCAACTTTAATGAATTGAGTGTAACATTGTTAGGTACTATCCTGAATAAATTAAGTTTTAAAAAGGAGAGTGGATACTCAAGAGTGTAATCTATGTTTTATCCAGTTTCTTTGAATCTAACACTTAAGCTGGCTTGGCTGACAGAGCAGCCAAGTTTTAACCAATCTTCTGTCTTTAGACCTTGCTATTTTAAATGACCAGGTGTGAGATGCAATACTTGGAGTGTTAAAAGAGTTGAACAGCTGCTACATACAATATTTAATGCTACTTAAAATTAAATGACATTAGTACTAAATCTAATTTTGAAGACTCCAAATATTAAAATGTTTGCAATTTTATTTTTTAGTTTTCTCTGTCACTGTAAAGCCATTAAAAAATATCCCATTGCTCAGTTTATTTTTGTATTGCACTGAACTTAATATTATTGTTAATTTTGCTAAGTTATTCAAGTCATACTTGGAACTTATGAGGTATATTTGATTAGTCTTGACATCAATATACTTATGATTTATTTAACAATTACAGGAGCCTGAAGACTGAACATGCCAATTTGTGATTGTTGATATGCCAATTATTCTGCCTCACTGAAAGTTATTGTTTATAGTTATCAAGCTATGTACCTACATTGTTAGTTTGTACTGATTGCTTCAAGATTTGTTGTTTTTTTTGCTTGTTTACTATTTTCTTTCACACTTGTTGTGAATGCTGTTAACATGATCAATTTTGTTAATATTTTTGGATGCCTACATTTGCTCTACACACCAATTGTGTTTTTGATGCTTAACTTCCAAATGGGAAGCCTAGCTTACTCAAGCTAGTGTCATGGAAATCTCCCATGCCCTACAACTATTACTAAAGATTCATACATATATCTACCCACTCAAATCTGTTAGACTTTTTTACTGTTCTGTTTTTTTTTTTATGGTTGACAGGGTAGGTGTCACAGCTCACCTGATGTTAAGTGGTCGAACATGGTAAAGCACACCTAGCCTGGAATGGAACTGGCTCTCAAGCGAGGCTGCCGGAACACACCGTTAGGTGCTTAGCTGCAGATTTTTAACTTGAGGGTGGTAGCTAGCCAGCGGAGTACTAGAAAGCACCCTACCACCATTCTATCAAACCCACGAACCACGTCCACACCCTTTGGCATGAGAACCTACCGCGCTAACCACTGAGCTATCATCGCTACATCACTGTTTTGTATATGCCAATGACTATGCTAAATATGTGTAACAAATACATAATTAGTAATCATTCAGTCATATGCAAAATTTGCGTTATCTAAACAGTGCAGTCAAATAAAATTTAAGTTCTCATGGATAGTTTGTTCGCAAAAAAAATTCCCTTCAGATCAGTTCTAGACAATATCCGAACATGTTAAGAATGCACCAAAGAATCAACGTGAAATTGTAACAAGAGATTGGATATTATAGTCTCATAACTAACACCATTTTATATGGATGTGTTGCAATACATACATTGTATATGTGTACATGTGAACATCTGTTCTACATTAAAAACAGTCTACTTGTAATGATACTAAGAGTTTGTATGTATTGATTATACCTATACTTACGAATTTATACCAGTTTGCTGACAGTTGTGAATGATGTTGTCACATTTTTACTTTATCAACAAGATTAGAGTATAAGGCACTTCTATTACTATCCTTTTATGGTAATAGGTTGTTTTTCCATATTTGTAATACTATGTGTTTGTCTACTGTCTTTTTGCCATAAAAAATAATATATATATACATATCTGTGACACTGCATTGTGCATGGCAAAATGGCCCTACTTTTCCTTTGCTCAATACAAAATGCAGACTACTTATATAATAATTTCCCCTTGACATTAACTCTCAAAATACTTTCACATCTGTAAATTTAATCTTTATTTCTCCTAAAAGTATGCTTCTAAAATTATTATTGTCTAATGTGTAGATATATCTACAAAAATGTACAGTAGGACCCAAATATAAGCCATAATTTGCGTTCATTTAAATGCATTTTAGCTATCATTTTCTGGTGTCGTGGGCATTATCATCTTATTGGGTTATTTGTGTTAAAGCCACTATAAAACAAACTAAAGGGTTTAAAAAAACTATAACCTGACTAGGTACAATATTAATATACCCAGTGACAATCTCGTACAAACGAATTTAACAAAAACTCTTTAGTAGTTACAAGTGAACATTGGGATGGATGTAAATCACATCTCTCCTTTTTTTATATTACCACAGTTGGGTAAAATAGTATGTCTAAGAGCTGTAGATTGTGGGTTCAATTTCCACCCAGGATAAAGATTTACATGAAAGTGAATGTGTTTGTATCTACCTATATCTAAATGTTTTAATAGTTCTCATAGTACAAGTTCGCTTAGTTTAGTACTAGATGACGCTATGAGAAAATCTCACTAATATTACAAATGTGAAAGTGTAGATAGATGGATGGATGTTTGTTACTCTTTCACGCAAAAACTTAACGGATTTGGATGAAATTTGGTATGAAGGTAGCTGAGACCCTGGATTAACACATAGACTGGATATCCCAAAAAACATGTAGCGAATAACACCGCGGGACGCAGCTAGTGTCCAATATTTATTTATTTTTATTTATGTTAGCTCCGGCAAGGGCAGTCGTACTGCACGGATGGCGAGTGCCTGGAAGGGCTGAACGGGCTCCCGCAGCCGGAGTCTGCCGGCGGAAGCTTCCTCACGGTGTTCCTGGTGATGGCCCTCGCGGTCGCCATGTACGTGATGCGCCCACGTCCGCGCGCGCTCGAGGCTGACAAGCCACGCCCACAAAACTATCAGGTTCGCAAAATAATTTAAGTTACATATCATCTACCGGTCACGAAAGTAGTCTTGCATGGCAATTTGGCAAAAAACTTTCGTCGAGTTCTATTATGAAGTTATACATTACGGTATGAAAATTTTCGGTATAAAAAGGTTTTTTCGCGATTTATCATGGTAGACCCTCTGTTTTTGTTTTACGCCGAAACAGCGTAGTCCTGACGAAGATTGTGACCAAGTCGTATAGAATCTGCTGCCTGAGTGGGTGTTCGCCGATGAATACAGTCTGGGTACCTTCAAGTCGCGACTGAATCGATTTCTTCTAGGCAAGCGTGCTCCATCGTAAACCGCATATTCGCTTAACATCAGGCGGGATCACGGTCAAACGCAAGCTTATCTATTATAAAAAAAAAGTCCGCCAATTCGTGACAGCGTGGAACGAGATCGAGTCACAGCAATCTGAACAAGCGTGCAAGGGACTCCTCTACTCGGGTTTGTGAGAGTGGGTGGCAAAACTCTTCTCTTACGAATACCGTACGACACCATCTGCAATAAGCACATTTTAAAGCCGTCAAAAATTTTACTATCAGTGAAATTTTTAACTTCATTGCCGAAGTGACCTTGATTGTTTCTTACCGGCATTACAAAACATGGTTGCTTACTATCCTTGTTTGTCTGTGTAAGAAGAGGAAAAGTTTTATTTTTTATTTGTTTGTTGGTATAGGCTTCAAAATGACTGGTTCAGTAGTTTTGGAGCCTTTTCAGTAGTCCTATATTGTTTCGTGTTTAGTTTACCCGTGGCCGGGACGAGACGCTAGTTTTCTATAAAGAAAAAAAGGCATATATTATGTAACATTCAGTATTGCCAAACAGTCAATCAATTAAACGTGTTAAAATAAACAATATTTGCTATCACTTAAAATGAATACTTTGCTAAAATGGTCGGGTGACATCAATGACTCACGTTGTATTTGATTTTATAAACACTTGTATAAGGAAACTAGTCTTGCTCTTTGATAACCAAATTACAGAAGTTGTTTTGTATTTATGACGCAATTTCTATACCTATCTATTATTATTTAACAATCAGTTTTATTAAAACTAGAAAAGTGTTGATTTTTTTGTTTTTCTGTAATTTCTTCCCATCTCAAAGTCGTAAAAATAAATTCATGATAGTACATTAGTACATTAATTATTATCAATCTTCATCATATAATACATATAAATAATGTTAAAGTTTCTGTTTGCAATGATAGCGGAGTTGCCAGATCTAAATATTAGTACTTAGTTTTTTTTTTTTTGGAAATCGGGAAATTGTTTTGAAAAAATAAGAAAATTTCTGGCGGATATCTGCCATCTTGCGACCGTAGAATAAATTCAGTGTAAGTAACCATACAGTGATTGTGCGTCTTGAGTTTTGAGAAAGTTTTCCACCTCCCCCCGAATCAGCCGCTTTTTTCATAAGTGGGACAGCTTATGAAAAAACGGCTAGGCGCACGCCTCTTTTCATTGTAAGAAAGGCCACGTTTTGTGTGTAGATATTCTACTCTAAATTATAAGCACCAACATTATATCATACAGTCAAATCACCGAAACTTTCAAGCCACTTATGAGCACTGGTTTTTAAAATCTTATCGTCAGACTTAATGATTTAAGTTAGTACATTATAATTATATTGGTGTGACTAAATCGGCAACACTTTAATAAGTAACCACTTCGTTGCGACGTTATCTGAGATGTGTTCAATCGCACACTTTTTTTTTTTTTTTTTTAATGGTAGACAGGCTAGTTGTTTGACCACAGCTCACCTGATGTTAAGTGAAGGTGTGGTCGAAGATGGTAAAGCACACCTAGTCTGGAATGGAACTGGCTCTCAAGTGAGGCTGCCGGAACACACCGTTAGATGCTTGGCGTCAGAACTTTACATTGTTATGGATTCTAATGTGGTTCGGTTTGTCGGTTCTATTATCAGCCAATCGCACTGCTTTGGAATTGTACCTACGCGAACATTGTGGCTACTATCATGAAATACCGTTGGCAGTGGCTTGAAGAGGAAGTCTAAAGATCAAATTTCTAGGCTTCGAGTCAAGCCAGAGAGTAGGTCTTGACACAACTCGTGCAGTCTTGACGACCTCTCGATCTGTCAAATGATGACGGCTAATATATGACTTACCTCTATTGTGTAACTCTGAATGATCTCTCTTTCTTGTGTTGTTGAAGTGTTTTATTGTTTACGCTAGGAATCGCATATTTAGGACAAAGATCCTATCTCACGGCATTATCGCCAAAAGCTATTTCTGATAAGTAACAGGATGAAAAAGATGATTCATTCGTTATGCATGTCTATGGTATAATCATCATAGAAACGGGCAATACATTCAATCTTTTGTCCGACTATTCTTATTGGTGGCTTAAATTAGAAACGTTTTTGACCATTAGGCTTAGTTTCCTCTTGTAATTTCAACGTGTCATCTTTTCTATATTCCAGGACCGCGACGGTGCACCACCCACGCCACCAAGAACTTAATCCAGACAATCACGGCATCGTCACGAGATACGCCAACTTGGATTCCAGTTATTGTATTATAAATAATTATTATAGTCGAGTGTGCCGTTGGCGCGACGCGGTAACGAAGTCTTAATGCGATTTAAGCTGCAATAACACCATAAATATGAGACTTTATTGGCACATAACTGAGAAAAGCGTTCATAGTGCACCATAGGACATTAAAATTTTTTCAAACTCAGTTCTCATTCCAGAATATAACCATTTTACAGATGAACTGTGACCAGAAATGGTATTTTTTTCAAAGCCAAAGATACAGCGCTTGATTCAACTAGATTATGCAGTATTCGGTGCATTTTTTGTTTCACCGCAATCTCCAATGTAGGTATAATACCGACGTTAAAACCCGAAGTTGAAAAAGTGTGTAAACATACTACTTTTACTGAAAAAAATAATTTTAATGTAAAAGTAATGAGACGATCGAGGCGCTCTCCTGATGTTAAGAGATATCGCCTGTCCATGACCATTGCAGCGATACACAGAACTTTGGGTAACAAAACAACGTCCAGGGCCATCGCTGCTTTGGCGCTCATAATCTTTCGGTAGTATAATAAATAGCTCAAATAAGTACAAATGTACATACAAAATCATTTGGGTTACATACATGTAAAACTTACTGCACGTATAGTAGCTTCACTAGAACTGTATCAGGATCAAGACTTTGGCGGTCATCTCTGGAGATGTGATATATCCAACGATCAGCCCGTCAAAGTAAAATTTCGTTGATACTACAGTTTGGTGATCAATCAGCATATCATTATTGTGTCATTTCTCTTCTTTACAAAGATGATTAGTTCCTCCTATAGATGTAAATGTGTTAGCGCGCAGCTCAAACGCATTCAGACAAGTTATTCGGACTTGTAAGATAGACGTGGCTTTTCGCGTAAGAATTGCCTGCCTACTTAGAACTTATCCCGGTTCAGCCCGGGGAAGGATCATGTGTATATGAGATAAAATATTTTAAGTAATAATTGAGTATAAACCGTTACACTGGAATGTATGTTTGTATCTGTATAGTAAGTAGGGCCGTGAGCGATGCGTTGCTGGTACTCCACTAACTTCTGCTGTTTTAGGATAATTTCTTTTGAGAATCTTAGATTCTGACGTCTGTGATGTTTTAACGAAGTCCGTAAGATTTAATAACACGCGGATCCCAAATATTTGTATATCTATATTTGGTGTATGTTCATTTATTAATAATAATAAAAAATGCTATAATTACTCAATTAAAGAATTGCAATTTAAAATGAAAAATTAAATATGTCGTATGGCCAAAAACTTGGAAGCAACGGTAGTGCAATATTTATATTTAACTACTTAAAAAAATTCAGATCTGATTTTTTATTTTCATTGTATACTAAAGCTAATAATACTTTTTATTATCTGACAAAGAACTTTTAACATGTGACTTTCTCGAATAGTTACGTAATAAGGTAAATTTGCCTAATTCAGGGTCAAAATTAGATTAATTACTATTAATTTCCTGCCTGCCACATAGATATTTTAGCGAACAGTTTGTGTTTTGTTATATTATTTGAAATACTATATAAACTGTGACTTTTAGCTAATGGCTTCATACAGTATGCAGCAGTCTAATAGCTGGGATCGTTACCCCGGCAGGACGCATAGATACACACAAACAGTTAGCCGCGGCAAATGCTGTGGAAGCGTCTTTATATGTGGCAATATAATTTTTCGTGCAATTATATATTATTTTGCTTGTATTTAATATTAAATTGTAGAGAATGTGTAAATAAAACCTAATAAACGTTGACATTGTGTGGTTAGGACACTTTATTTTCAACTTTCTCACAGTGGGTTTTAAATGATTTTCTCATTATTCCAATAGATATAAAATATAATTATGTTTGCCTTGGGTTGGGTCTACAATTTATTTATGTACTATAGTTATATTTATGCACTTTACTTTGTCATTATATTTAAAAGACAAATGGAGATTGTATGTATTTTATGATTTTCATGTGAATAATATTACTATTACAAAAATATCATTTTGTTTTATTTTCACTACTCCGAATGATCAAGGGCGGTAAATGTTTTTAACTTTTTAAACTTATGCCGAACGTCATTCGCATATAAAAAAATGCAAATGTTTGTACTATAACAATTTCTTTGTATCTTAAAAACGCTTATAGGATTTTGTTTATTATTTTTTATTATTGATTTAACAAATGTTTTCGTTCTGGTCCTTTAATAGTATTTTTTATGTTAAAAGTAATGAGACGAACGCAACGCTCTCCTGATGGTAAGAGACGACGCCTGTCCAAGACCATTGCAGCGATACACAGAACTTTGAGTAACAAAACAAACTCCATCACTGCTTTGGCGCTCATTACTTTCGATGGTTAGTCTCAACAGCCCATTAATTTCGCTAGCTGCAGTACCCTTCAAACCGGAACACAGTAACAATCTGCGCGACTGATTCCCGTGATGGACGACTTGTCCACATACATGTACGGAACCCATGACGTGCGAGTAAAATAAGCACTTCGTCCAAATAAAACTGCGCATTATACAAAGTTTGGTAATTTAATTTAAAGTAAATAAATGTACATGTACAAGTAATTGACTTTAGTGTTTACAAATAAAAAAGATGGAAACACTAAAAATATAAACAAATGCAATGTGCATGCAAGATGGGAACGTAATTTTATAAGGTTTCGGGTTACCAATTATTTATAGATAAACTATTTTATTAACCTACTTACTTCATGGCGAGATTTTAAAACTGACCGAAACCGACTTCCACTAGTTTTAGCGGGAACGCAGAATACATATACCTATACATGTATTAGACCGCATCTTCGCTTAACATCAGGCGGGATGGCGGTCAAACGCAAGCATATCTATTATAAAAAAAAGTGATTTGTGATGGCTTTTCTTGATGTGAAACATCATTGGTGTGTTTTAGCAGTAAAACAGACTCTTATGCCGTCGTGCTTAATTGCTACTACTTCTCTCGATTCTTTTGTGTGCGCGCGCATACACTTCGTTGCTTCTCTGTGCAAAGCGATGATAGCTCAGTGGTTAGCGCGGTAGGTTCGCATGCCGAAGGGTGTGGGTTCAAACCCCAACAATGAGCTTGAGCTGCCGGTGAAGGAAAACATCGTGAGGAAACCATAGCATGGTGGTAGGGTGCTTTCTAGTACTCGACTGGCTAGCTACCACCCTCAAGTTGAAAATCTGCCGCCAAGCATCTAACGGTGTGTTCCGGCAGCCTCACTTCAGAGCCAGTTCCATTCCAGGCTAGGTGTGCTTTACCATCTTCGACCACGCCTTCAATTAACATCAGGTGAGTTGTGGTCAAAACTTCTAGCCTGTTAAACATTTAAAAAAAAAGCTGCGAGCTGTATAACTAATGTTAATAAACGATGTAGTGTTTTTAGAGCCTGTGAAATAAAATTGAACCCAAGTACGCGCCGGGGACAAATATTACTCGACGTGACAAAACCAAGATTAGAAGTGCCACGTTTTCGCGGCTAGAAATGAATGAATAAATGTAATGAAATTTATTTGTTCAAAAACTTGGAATGGATAGGTACTTATATCACGGCTCGTATGCTAAGCGGACTGGTTTTTTTTTTTATGGTTGACAGGCTAGTTGTTTGACCACAGCTCACCTGATGTTAAGTGAAGGTGTGGTCGAAGATGGTAAAGCACACCTAGCCTGGAATGGGACTGGCAATATTTCGTGTCATCAAAAGTTGTTTAGCCATTTAACGTCACGTCAAGGCGCGAATTATGTAAGTATAGTTACAGCGACTTGCACCATATAACTGTTTTAACAGTCCTGAATGTAACTCGATCGATGTAACTGCCATACAGGGGCTAGACAGTGCCGTAAATGGGGTCCTTCGGACCTTGACCACCAAACAAGCCAAGCTTGCTATAATTTTTCCACCTTTAAGATGTCAACAAAACAGTTTGCAACACAACTGTAATCATGGCAACTCAACTCCTACTTTTAGCATTGCCAAACTTACTTATTAAAAAGTTGTTGTTAGTTGGAAAAGTAAAATTTGATAAAACCTAACCAATTTAAATAATTGTGTTTTCCATTGGATCTTAAACGCGTACAAAATGCTATGAAATGAATTTAACCATAATTGTGTGTAGATATTAGGTTAAACATAACAACAAATAATAATATGTGTTGCAAATAGCGAAAGTTTAAAAATTACACTATTAACTGCACCAGGGTCTTTGGATTTCTAGCTCCACTGCTGCCATAATGTAGCTTTCCACATGCAGATGAGTAACGTGATCTCGATTATAGTATACAAGTAGGTACATTAGAGCCTCAATTGTCCGTACTTTGGCTAATCAGAATGTTTTTTTTTTTTTTTAATGTAAGAAGTAATGGACGAACGAGACGCTCTCCTGATGGTAAGAGATAACGCCTGTCCATGACCATTGCAGCGATACATAGAACTTTGAGTGACAAAACAAAGTCCAGGGCATCACTGCTTTGGAACTCATTACTTTGAGACTTTCGATGGTTAGTCTCAACAGCCCAGTAATTTCGCTAGCTGCAGTACCCTTCAAACCGAAACACAGTAATGTTTTCACACTACTGCTTAGCGGCAGAATAACTGGTACTGCGGTGGTACCTACCTAGACGACCTCCTGCTAAGGAGATCTACCACCAAGTGAATGATGATTCCATCCGCAAGTACTCGCCCCCGCTGTTTCTCACCGCGGCATCCCTATAGCACATTTTTCCAGCAGTTACTATGTGTCCACACTACTTGTCGTCAGCGGCGGCCTTAGCTGTTGCGAGGCCCCGGGGCGACAGATCATTGTGAGGCTCTCGTTCTTTGTGTCCGTTTTAATAAAAAAATTAGATCAGAGTGCTAGTGGCCGTAATATGCTTGCACTAATTATGAAACCGTGCATTCAGGGGGGGTTTTGTGAAGTGCGAAGCGCGATATACACGTACATAATTATGTATACAAATGGTAAAGACTTTTTTCTACTAAGTAGTTGAGCACGCGAGGCCTCGGGCGATTGCCTTGCTTGCCACCCCCTAAGGCCGCCAATGCCTGTCGTTGTTGTCCAAAAATGTGTTGCTACGTAAATTGAAGCACAAAAAGCTTTTTTTTTATCAATAAGTAGAACCCGCAAGACTAAATTTTATCAATTTATCAATAATCATAAATAGTGGATTGAGATGGTCACTAAAAAAATTCATAGTTTTTTTTTACTTATATTATCCGAACGCTCCGTGAGTCCCAACAGGGGTAAGTTCATGGTTTGGAATATTGAGACTATACTGTACCTGCTAGTGACTACCCTGTGCTACTGTACTATATATTTTATGCACATGTATTAAAATGTTTCGCGTTGTATGCAAATAAAAATATCTTTATTGCTTGTAGTAATCCAATCCAATTTCAACTTATAGCGGCTGTGAAGCGTGAACGTCTATTATTTAGTTTATACAACATGACTGGTGAAGACACCTACGATACTTGAGGACGTGATATTTGGCGATCATGTACAAAGATAAAAAAATACATTAAAAATAAATATTAACTGACTACTAGGCAAACTTAACTGAAAGTTATGTAATTAATTACGCAACGCTTGGACACCGCGCGGACGCACGAGCTAGACGTTGTGAGGACGCTCATGCCGACGACGGGCGGGCGGGACAAGCACGTACTTGTCGCGTGATCGAAACATAGTTACCAGCGTCGGAAGTATATCCACGCTTCATTTATTTATAGGGAATTTTGGCCAAAAGTTAAATACCTAATTTTATTACATAATTATAACGAGAATCGAGTACCGAGTACTCTCCTTCAGTATCGCAGATGTCTCACCAGTCATGCTGTATATAGCGCCTCGCTTATAACTTGACAACCACTGTCTGACTAAAGTCGCATGTTCCAGTGAGGTCAATACTGGCTCGGTGTCCCTAGGTCTGTAATAGTGTCTTCAGTCATCGATCGCTACTAGTGATAAAAGACATTTTATTCCTGATATTTTCTCGACAATATTTGGAGGAGCCGGAGAAGGTTGCTAAGCACCTTCGTGAAGTGACACGCACCGCATTGCAGTAAATGATGTTTAGCAGCCTAAGCGGTAACGGTCACATTTCACATAACATAAAAAGTGTTTCACTGCTAGTAGGTTTTTATGTATATACACTGTGTAAGCATGAAGTAAGCCTGATTATTTATAGTTAACTTCCAAAAACTGGACAGTAACAACTTCATACAAAAATACTCTAACTTTGAAAAAGTACTTCTAAAATCTTATATTTACAACATTGTACCGCTTCAAGCGAAGCGGGCCTTTATCATGATTCTTGTATCCTGTCCACCTCGCTTTTGACTTTCTTTAATAATGTACTTATTTTCTTGTACTTGCCTATGGAATTGGGTAAGTTTTCAAAGTTAATAACATCGCAGATGTCTTTAGCAAACTTGTTGTCGCTTGGTAGCGTCATGTACGGAGACGCGACGTTTATTACAGGCGTTCCGTATTCCGTGCCTCTCACCAGTCCCATAGTAGAGATAGGCGTTTTAGATTCTGTATCTGTACTTTTCGCTTCTTTTGCACTTTTAGGGGTACTTGCTAATGAGTTTACCTCAACTGTTTGTTTGCTGGTTGATGCGACTTCTAGTGTGTCATTTGCATTAACAATATCATTCACTTTGTCATTACTGTTATTGTGGATTGATTTGTCACTCGAGTCATTTTTAACATTGTCATCTGCTGGTTTGTTATTTGAATCACCTTTAACTTTCTCATCTACCGTTTTGTCATTTGAGCTATCTATGTTTTCGTCATCAACTTGTTTGTCGCTTGAGCCATCTTCGACTTTGTCGTCTGGTCTGCCGTTTATATCGTCAATTATTTCACTAACTATTTCTATGTCGCTTGATGTCGCAGCTATCTGACTTACGTCTTCAATCTCGACGTCTGTTGTCGATCCAGCAATTTCAGATATTATAATATCTTTTTCATTATCTTTGGTTTCTGTTCTATCTGCCGTGGTTTTTGCCGTTGGTTCTTCAGTACCGAGTGCGTCTAACAGTAGCCGTTTTTTCCGCTCGAGATCGTCCAGGCTTGGACTCTTACATCCGATTTCCGGTTCCGAAACATCCTGTAAATTTATTTTTAGTGACTCATTAAATTGTTTTTTTTTTTTCAAATACATGCTTAAAAAGAATACAACACAATGCAATGAATAATACTGTTAGTCAGTTATACTTGAGCTTGATTTTAAAGTATGCAGAAAGCGGAATTTAAAAATAAACTGCATTTAGCCCATTTTTAAGTTTTGCGCACGTATTCAATAAGTCTTAATATAAAATAATAATAAACTTGATAGTACAACAATGATACCTATGTCGAAAATTAGTTTCACTAGCGTCGTTGCACGTGAAAGAAGAAAGTACAAACCAAAAGACACAATATGCATTAATAATGTAATTAGATAAATCGTAAACTACATACGCCGTCCACGTCGACCGTGATCACATCCACAAACGGGACGGGGATGTCGCCCACTTTCAACACTTCCACCACTTCTATGTCATCATCGCTTTCGATAGCTTCTGATTTCTTGGAGTCAGGTTGGCTCGCTTGTTTGGAGCTCGGTTTTGTATGTTTCGGTGATTGTTTTGTCGGTTCTTCAGAACGTTTTAGGAGCAGCGGACTGTCAGACGCGGGGGGAGATGGCGGATTGTCGGGGGGAGGAGGGGGCGGATTATCGTGGGGAGGAGGGGGCGGATTATCGTAGGGAGGAGGTGATGGTGGATTTTCAGGCGGAGGGGGAGGAGTGTCGGGTGGCGGAGGAAGCGGCGGCGGCGCATCGTCAGGCAGCGGGGGCTGCGACGGAAACTCGACGGCCTCTGAAAATTGGTTGATAATTTTTGAAGAAATGGCTTCAATATGATTCAGTAATCAGTTATATTTATTGGCTAAATAGATAATAATGTTACAAACAATTCACTTGTTCCAAAAAATGGAACAAGTGAATATACAATATAAAAAAGAAAACAAGAATTTTTTAATCTTGTAGGCTTGCATTTGACCGCCATCTCATCTATCTATCTATACTATTATAACGAGAAAAGATTTGATTGATTGTTTGTTTGTATTGAATAGGCTCCGAAACTACGAGACCGATTTCAAAAATTCTTTCACCGCTGGTAAGGCACAATATCCCCGGGTGACATAGGCTACTTTTTATCCCTGTATTCCCACGGTAACGGGAACTACGCGGGTGAAACCGCGAGGCATCCGCTAATCTGATATAAAGGTGCAGTTTACAATGGAGCACGCTAGCCTAGTAGCCTAGAACATACGGATTCCCCCTCGACTTGAAGATACAAATAAAAACAAAAAATATTTGTGTGTGGCAAATATGAGAGTCAGGGCTCGCACAGCAATGTCCATTAAATGAGTTGGCTTGTGGAGAGCATCAAGTGTAATACCGTCTCCGCTGTCGATGTCCATGGCTGCAGCGGCTTGCGCGCTACCGCCCGCTGCCGCGGGAAACAGTGCCAGCTTCTTGCGCTTGTACGCTTGCATGGCATTGGGCGCCAGCACTCCCAGCATGGCCAGCTTGCTGTCCGCCTCGGACATCGGCGGTAAGCCGAGCGAGTGCGCTTCCTGCATACACATGTACATTACATTCTCAATCACACTTTAGGGTTATACGCCAGAGGTGTACTAAGCCAAAATACAGTGATTGCACTCATCATCGTCAACAACTTCTTCGCGTAAAAAACAGCTGGTCTATACATTTTGCCGAGTATGATTGACATAATAAACGTTAAGATAACTCTTTATTGTTCACGCCAGAAATAATATATCAATAACAGAAACAGCGAGTATATAGAATAATAAATACATTTAAAATTTAAAAAAACCGACTTCATGACCCTTAGTCTAACAAACGGCACTGCTCCAATGAAACAGTGAGGTTTTGGCGTAAACAAAAATATCATCGATGTATACAATTATAAGATTTTTTTTAAACCGCTCGATCGATTGCTATAAAATTTATATGGGACTACCTCTCAAGTATGATGGGCCAAGAAAAAAAAGAATCATCAAAATTGATTCATAATTGGTGCAATGATCGCGTAACATACATACAAAAAAAAACACAGTTGAATTGAGAACCTACTGTTTTTTTGAGTCGGTTAAAAAGAAAGTTGTTCACAATGATGAATATAATGACCAAGGGGAACATTTTATCGGTTTATTATACGCGAAAGTCATAACCTTGAAAAATACAATAAATTTCTATTTCAAAATGTTCAAAGTATATATTTAATTTATTTCCGTTTAACAGTTGTTTCGGTTTCAAAAGTGATGAAGTTTCAAATTAAAATGTAATTAACTTGACAACAATATTAAAAAACTTATCTGAAACATTACTTAATATCTGAAACTAAAATTTGACATAAAATTAAAATCTAAAACAAATTTAAACATAAAGACTTGTAAATTGAGCATATAAGTGGTTGTTTTAACTAGTTTTTTAATTACTCATAGTTTATGATTTTACATTTATCCAGGGTTTTTTTTTATTTTTTTTTTTAATTAATAAAGCATAATAATAATTATACGGTAGCAACTAGAGGATACTTTGAAATTACATATTGTATCATATTTTTGTAACTTGTTTTTCTTGTAACAACAGATCCTTGAAGGCTTTATCGTTGCCTTTGTAATTCAGATTATAACTGTATTTTGCAAACTCCTTATTTTGTTTCAGGAGACATTGTTGTGAATAGGTAATTTTAAATATTTTTAACAAACTGGAAACATGAGAAATTTACAAAGAACCAAGGTTTCAGCTACCTCAACACCAAATTTCATCCAAATCCTTTCAGAAGTTTTTGCGTGAAAGAGCAACAAACATACATCCATCCAAACTTTCACATTTTTAATATTATAAAGTTTACTACGCACTTCGGTGCATAGAGTAAGCATGAAATATACCTGTACAATACATTTCTTTAGGTATTGCATGTCGGCATGGAAGTTATAAATCATGTATTATATACATCTAGTATCATCATAAAGTCTTTTGCATTCATAAGATTATAGGGAAAGGTTATACATAGGTGTATATTAGTACTATAACACTATCCTAGATAATAATATTATATACGGAGTATGATCACATAGCTAATGTACTTGGAAGATATAAATAACTTGGATTACTGACCTCTTTGTAGCGCGAGCTGGCAGGCACATTGAACCCGGGGAAGTCGAGAATTTTCTTAATGTCATACTTGTCTTTGGATCCCGGCTCACATACCTCGCCCTCCTCGTCCTCAGGGTCTAAAGTTGCTTGACCCTAGAATATACAAATGAATCCTGAGAAATATTTACTAAACATTTCACTTTCCTATTTATTATACTAGCTGCGCCCCGCGGTGTTACCCGCTACATGTTTTCGAGATAAAAAGTTGCCTATGTGCTAATCCAGGGTCTCAGCTACCTCCATATCAAATTTCATCCAAATCCGTTCAGTAGTTTTTGCGTGAAACAGTAACAAACATCCATCCATAAGTCCAACCATGTTATCACATAAGTGACAGTAATGTCTTTGATGATAATAAAGTTTATTTAAACCTAACTTTTGTAGGGTGTGGGTTCGATTGACAGCCCCGTTGGCTCATTGGTAGTATATCTGCCTTGAGAGCTGTAGGGTGTGGGTTCGATTCCCACTCAGGGCAAATATTTTGTGAATAAACAAATGTTTGTTCTGTGTCTGGGTGTACTGTATGTATCATAAGTATGTATTTACAAAAAAAAAGTATGTATGTATTCTATCAGCTATCTGACTTCCATCACACAAGCTCTGCTTAGTTTGGGACCAGATGGCGCTGTGTGTATAGTCCTATGATATTTATTTATTTATTATTTATTATAACCTATCCATCCATCCAAGCTTTCACATTTATAATCATCCATCCAAGCTTTCACATTTATAATATTAGTGGGATACATACAGAGGAATCAAACAGTGTGATTCCAGAGTGCGATATCCGGGCCTCTTCGAGCCAGCCAGGAGGGTAGCCCAGATGCCGCATCCGGTACACATGAAGAGGCAACTCATTCCGTTTCAAACCCAGGGCATGTCGTAGCTGCCCTGATATTCTGCCTGGTATCAAATGGCCATATTTCTGTTCATCCTCTACATGGTAGCGTCTGAAATTTCATATTTGAAGTTGCATTAAACTCTTATTTAAACACAACACTTTTTAGTCCAATTGCGATATTTGTATACTAGTGGTTACCCACAATTTCATCTGTTCATATCAATCCGGGTACAAACTTTCCGAATATAATTCAAATCTGAAAAGCGATTAGAGCTTGAAGAAATGCCAAACAAAACTACATACAAACTTTAGCATTCATAATATTAATGTAATGTCATAATATGCACTTAACTGAGTATTTTCATGAAACATACTCTGTATAAAAACGAATGTTTAGAATACATAATTATTAATGATACAAACCCTTTTCTCATTAATGCTTTTCTGTTTTCTGCAATGCGAGCATTGTTCCAAGGCTCCGTGCAGTCTCTCATGGTGTGGCTACCATTACAGTTAAAGCATATTGGCCCTTTCCATTTAGCTATAGGTGGAGGCGAGCCCTCTTTGTCTGGTACATTTGAAATCAAAAGAGTATTCTGGAAAACATAAGGTTAATTTCTAAATTTGTTTCTATAGGATAATTGGTAAGATTTATTTTTGCTTGTCCATTCAATTTGGATTTCTCAAAATTCTATCCCAGAGATGAATAAAATTAAGGTTACTTTTCAATCCAGTTGGAATCTTATATAGCTTACAAACAATACAAAATGAATGTAAATGCTGCACACTGCATTTTCATATTAGATAGAAGTTATAGGGTATTTGTTAATTAAAACAATGTTTTAAGTAACACCCTTATTATTTAACTATCTCACCTGAAAGTAACGTGGAATCTCAACAGGCATATCATCGTTGGGGTCAGTATCAACGAAGAACAAGTTATCAGTTGATGTTAAAGATGATGTTTCTGGCTTTTCATTAAAATCTTCCAAGTCTTCTGGCCAGATATCCAACTCCAAATCAGTGTCATTATCTGATTCTTGATCATTACCATGAAGCTTTATAAGTTTTAGCATAAAAGCTTTTATCTGCTTCTTGTAATTCATGGCTAATTTATTGTCCTTAAATTTTACTGTTAATAACGGTGTTCTGTTTTCACAACCCACAACACCTGGGTCACTATTTGAGGCTGGAGAGTCAATTATTATGTCTTCATTAAAAATAGTATCTGCATTAAACTTTTTATTCCTGTCGATTTCTGGTGGAAGAGCCTTCGGGCTGCTAGCTTCCGACACTTCATCGATAATGATAAAGTCTGTTAGACTTTTCCCTCCATTCTTTACTACTTCGGGTGAACAAGTTACGTCTAGTTTATCTGTAGAACTATCAATGTCGACAACTTCCAAGCTGCTCTGAGTATTTGAATCACTTTGAATCGTATTGGGACTGGTGTTTTCTTCTATACGACTTATCTTGGGCTGTCTAACCTCTTCTTCGCTACTTAGCTCGCTATCATCATTGTCTAATTCATATATGATATCATTGACACCGGGTTTTCTTTTAGCCATTATAAAATAGATCTTACATTAATCCCTTGAACGTAGTAATCAAACAGTCAGGACAGTCATATTTTTAGTGCAAGTGCAAATAAATGTAATAAAAAGCGATATTTCAGGACTTTATGCTTCCGAGTCAATTCAACGCCTTCTTGTTTTGACAAAGATAAATTGACATCTTTTTTTTTTTTAATAATTTGCCCTTTCGGGCAGGCTAAAGCTATAGAGCCATACTGCCTTGTCTTCAGTGTTATTTCTGCTGTATCTTAGCTATAGTTATCGTCAAAGTCGTCTTTGTCAAGTCCAGTTCGTGTCAGTTAGTTCCAGTCATGCTTTAGTAAAGTAGTGGCAACTTTACTACAAAGCTTCGATGGAGTTTTGGAAGCAACACGAAAACTAATGTTTCACCACATTATATCATTTTCCCACAATCAGGCTTGTAATTCGGCACTTTATGAATAAAACACCACCATTTTTATGCATAAACACTCGACAAAACACAAGTTTTGGAAAAAAATACAACGGAGCGACACGACTCTTCCCGCGTTCCCGCCAAAACTCTCTCAAAGAACAATATTTGATTGGAGAGTTTTGGCGGGAACGCGGGAAGAGTCGTGTCGCCACGACGCCATGCCAGAGTGCGAGGTAGGTGGCCACCGATTTCGACTAGTGCGATCGAAAAACAAAACGATTGCACTGTTCGATTGGGCGGCACAATCACCTTTCGCGCAAGCTGGGTCGCTACTTGAGTATCTGAGCAGAAAAGCAGACAGCACGCCCCGGGTAATAAGCGTGGATGCGATGATGGTAGAATTCTCGAAAGCGGAAGTCGCAGACCGGCTGGGTTGCACTAAAGCCTCTGAATATCATGAGGTGGTTGTGTACGAAGACAGGGGAGAAAACTTAAGTTTTCTCAAGGCTCCAACACACGACAACACTAGCGCAACAGACAGGGGACATCCCGTTCCAAGTTCGACCACTCAATCCGGCTCGGAAAGGGTACAACAAAAAGCAGCAGCCGAGAGGGCCGCAGCTCTTTCGGGTGGTAGCCGAAACGAAAGAGAAGACCATGTAGCGGCTAAATATCTTCGAAATGAGGTACCATCGCCCAAACCTGGTCACAAACATCAGTCAGGAGTTGCTTTGCACACATAGAAACCCAATGGACGTCGCGTACGCGCTGAGGGAAATATACTCCGGTATATATTCCTCAGCTCCCCGTATTAAATCCCTTGAGCACAGACGGTACAAGGGAGCGCAAATACCCATCACCCTTCCCAACACACTTTTCTTAGTGCACACTCAAGAAGAAAAGGAAACCCTCATCAGCCTAGGGTATGGGGGAGGCACGGGGTCGCGCACTCTTACCATCCATGAAGCTCAGGGGTTAACGTACGAGTCGGTAATCGCCATAAAGACCAAGCCAAAAATGAAGCTGCACGAGAGCGTGTCGCATGCGGTCGTCGCAGTATCACGGCACACCGGGACCTTCGTCTACTACGCCGACAATACTGAAGACGATGCTATCTGTCGGTTCGTGCGTCGTGCGTCGGCTGCGTCACCGAAGACCATCAAAGAATATAATTTGCAGATGGCCATCAAAGATCGGAACACGGCGGTGATGGAGGCCTTGAGTCGGGAGGAGGCGATTTCAAACGAAAACTCATGTAAATAGAAATAAGGATTGTGTGTATGCCTCGAGCATTCATGCTCACCATCGAAGGCTCCTTCTTGCGGCGGCGTCGTGTGTCGGGTCGCTCTCTTCCCTCAGATATGGTTGAGGAGGGCGATGGCTGGCACATGCGTCATACTCGTGATCGGGTGCTGCTTGCGGGTCGCTGGTCTGCTCGCGGTATACACACAATCTAGTACCTACTTTAACCTTAGATTAAGATCCTACTAACCTCTCCTCTTTTTGTAATGTAAAATTGTAAAAAAAAAAAAAAAAATTTGTAACTAAAGTTGACAAAGGTCACGGACCCCAGCGTCTGTGGAGCGTATAATAATAAAAAAAAAAAAAAAAAAAAAAAAAAAAAAAAAAATGGTACATCTCTGATCTTCAAAAAAAAATTTGACATTGACAGCATTGAGGTTATGAGCTTTATTATTTTGTGAATGTGAGGATTTCTAAAAGATAACATAAATCCTAATAATAATGTCGCTTTTATTTCGTAAAATAGGGCATACTAATGTTAGAAACATAATTACTAGACATAATGAAGCACAAATCATCGTTCTATCCTATCGGAAGTTGAGTATAGTTCCTTCCTTATACGGTAAGTATTATATGAATAAGACAATTATTTGGCCACAAATAAAACTAAAATTTACTTAAGTAATGAAAAAAACTCTGGACCAGCTAACAACGTATTTTTGACAGATGGAGACCAAGATCCAGCGTCTAAGTTTTTCTTACCAAATGTCCAAGTAATGCTGAAAAGATTAACGCGACCAGATATCAATAAAGTGTTTCGCAAGAGAACAAACAGTGGCTGGCCTGTACTGAAAACACCTACATACAAGTTTTTAACTAATGAAGAATTAGAAGCAGAGATTGTTAAGGCCAATGAAAAAGCAGATAGACTGTTGCAAATGCCTCCAGTCATTCAGGTTCTCACATTATATACCTATATTACATGGAATAAAAAATCATCAGCGTATCGAAGTCCACTGCTAGACATAGGCCTGTCCCAAGACACGCCAAGCAGCCCAATCTTTAGCTTTTCACTTACATTGACTGTAAGCTGCCATATTTGTATTGTCACTTCATTGAGCCTCACCGTCCTATGCTATGTTTGCCAATGTGCTATCTTCACTCTAGAACATGTGTACCCCAGCAGTTATCGCTTCTGTGACCAAATAAAAATATTGATTGATGGAGTGGTGGCATAGACTTTGTTTTATAACTTGAAACTCTGGCCACTACTGCAATAGTCATGGGCAGGCATTTTTTACCAGATAAGTTTGTTGCTTGTGTTGTTACTTGTTATTATAAAAATGTGTCCATGATGACAGTGACTTGATAGAAAAAGAACAGTTCTTATCTAAATAGTAAAAATGGATTGATATCCCCAGGAGTATTTCTATCTAACTTCAGAACCTTAGAAACAATGCTTCCTTCATAATTGACACATGAGGAAGATATTGTACCCACTTTGTAGTATTCTTAAACATTGCTACAATTACTGTGAAAACAATTAGTTATATCTGTGTTTCAGGTACACAAACCCATCAACGATGTTTTGTCTAAAGATCCAGCTCTAGTTGGTTATGACTCTTCAGTGTATTTATTCACAGACATCACTTTTGGTGTTGACAATCAGCATAGAATCATAGTACAAAGGTAACACATGTAGCTTATTTACTTCCTATTAATTATTAAACTAAGTTAGTGAATTCCATATAAGCTTAATTTACATTATAAAATGACTATATTTCACAATGCCAATGAATCACTGTTGAAACCTGCGGAGTGCAGATATTTTCTGAATAGTTCATCAAATACAATACAATTGGGAAGTATAATTATTTTCCTATATATTATTATAGGTAATTGCTAAAAAAACTTGCGTAAATATTATAATTTGGGAAAATGATCTGAATTTTATAAAACTTGGTATGAAATGAATAACTTGATAAGAATTATGTGGACTAGATAACAAATTCGCGGATGCTGCTATTTTATTTATTTTTTATGTTGATTAAAATTGATATAATTAAACATTTTAGAGATCCCGATGGTACACTTCACAGTTGTGACCATGATGTCAGAAAAAGGCTTAATCAGGTAATTAATTTATTGAATACCATTTGTAAATAATTGTAGTTTGTAATGTAATTTGATTAAAACACTTTCAAATTTCAAAAGTTCCATTCCAGGCTAGATGTGCTTTACCATCTACGACCACAGCGTCACTTGATATCAGGTGAGCTGTGGTCAAACACCTAGCCTGTCAACCATTAAAAAAAACATATGAAGAGATTTTAAAATATATTATGGTCAAAGATTGCCAGTCACTAAATTAAAACATAGTTGTACATACACATGTGTAGCTCAATGACAAAGTTAAATTTAGTATGTCTTCTGCTTGCAACTAAATGAGAATAGATAGATTCAGAGTGAATATGTACCTCCTAAGTCTACATGCTTCGACTTCGACCACAGGAGAGTTGAGGGTTCAGTGTGCACTTACACACATTAAAAAAAGTGCACTAATCACAAACCAAGGTTAAATTAACAGTATTATGCTAACAATAATCTAGTCAACTCACAGCCGTTTCTCAACTAAAATCAATTCCAACCAGAATCTATTATTAGTAGTAGTAATCTATTAGTATAGTTATTATTTTAAGCCCACACACACACACTCTCTCTCTTTCACACACACACACACACCTCATGCACATATATACTTTTCTGCACTCCTTGCTTTTTAATTTATTAGTGTCAAATTATAAAGTTAAAAAAAAAAAAAAAAAAATTGTACAAGTTCTCCATTAAATTTAATATATTTAATCGGTTCCAGCCTCCCGCGATACAGGCTAGCCCTAGTGCGGGGACTATTGTAAGATATTACGATCTTTGTACACATATTTTCTGTTAAATAAATATTTTTGTATTTTGTATTTTGTAAGTTATTTTATTTTGTTTAATTGAAACTAAAAGTGTGGAGACCTTAAATAAATAAATTGATTTACTAGAATCTTAATTTAATGTCTCACATTGCTTATGTTATCAGGTATACTTTCCTATGAACGGGCGCAAGATCAGAGAACCGATGATGTTTACAGACGAAGATAAATTCCACAGCTTACTGGATCGAGAACAGTATGAGTTTGTCCTGGACCGAGCTTGTGTACAGTATGAACCAGATGAGCATTCTTATCAGAGAGTCACCAGTATCACATACCAGCATATAGACACAATGAAGAAATATGATTTACTCAGGTGAACTGCAACATTATTCTACAGTTTCTTCAACATGTTTTAAAATTAATAAATCCAATTATGAAAATACTAGCTGCGCCCCGCGGTGTTACCTGCTACCTGTTTTCGGGATAAAAAAAAGTAGCCTATGTGTTAATCCAGGGTGTCAGCTACCTCCATACCAAATTTCATCCAAATCCGTTCAGTAGTTTTTGTGTGACAGAGTAACAAACATCCATCCAAACTTTCACATTTATAATATTAGTAGGATAAACCATAATCGGAGTTACTGAGAGCACTGAAAAGGTGCAGTAATGATATTGTTTCAATCCAAGGAAGTTTAAATATAAATGTATAACATATTAGGTACTTCACATTCTGGAATTTCTGGACATAGGACTTCCCTAGAATGATGACCATGTTGCAATAACCATGGTCACATGGTCACCTCTTGACTACAATGAAAAATGTTGCTTTGCATAATTAAGCCGGTTTTAATTGTTAAACTTGTACCTTAATACACCAGCCCAGTTACTGAGTGAGTCCTCCTTTTCCCCGCAGATCAACCAGGCATTTCGGTCCTATGGCATTCTACCTGATATGGCACCAGAGTATTGACAACCTCATGCTAGAACTCCTGCAGAATGGAGCCGTGAGAGAGGCGGTGTTCCTGCCGGCACTGCAACACGCCGTCCACGGGAACCATGCCGTTGGAGATATTGCACAGGCGCTGGTACAAGAGGTGAGCAACTTCACCTCACTTCACTTTGTCGTTCGAAGTTTCTGTGATATTACTGCAAATTTGCCAATGCCTTGTGTGTCGTCTAAAAGGCATATTCTTCTGAAATTTTTCTGGTTCGAGGATGTTGGTATCTTAATTTACATAACCTTGCATAAATAACTGAGTTCTCGAAAAAAAAAAAAAAAGCAATACATTTTAAACGTTGTAAGCATATCACGTTACATAAACGCTAACGTTACGTCAATGAAGATATTTATTATCTCCTTAGCAATATTTTTTTTTTTACAACTGTGGTGGTTTTCAGAACAAAAGTTTTGGGCCGTATGAGTTTACTAATAAAAGTTGACGTAAGATAATAAATTGAATTTAATACTTACGCGAATATAAAAAGAAACAGTATAGAGATTATAGAATCGAAGCATGTAACTTTATAGATTGGTAAGCGTTGCTGCGGGACCCCTCATAAAAATGTGGCAGCACTTGATGTAGTAGGACAGACCTCACTTAGGTTCGAAACGTCAGCTTAGTACTAGTAGTATTTACAAAGTCTCCGAAATAAATCCAATGTGTATTTTCCAGATTCTACCTACACCTGTTCAACTCACCAAACCAGAACTACTCACCGAGCAAGACATCCAGCTAGATAACAAATGCTTGGAATGCGTCGAGAAGTACATCACCTCAACATCATCGATGAAGAGTCAGCACGAACTTGCGCTCCAAGGATTTAGAGAGCAGTATAACCAAGTCATCGAGCTGAGTCGGGGGCTGCAGAAGGCGCATGGGAAGTTGTAAATGTTTGTAGTTTGAATTATATTGCATAGTTAAGAAGAGGTGTTTTATTTTAACTTGGCTGTAGTATTTTAGCGACGATAACTCAGTGGTTAGCGCGGTCGGTCCACACGCCAAAGAACGTGTGTTTAAACCCCAACAAAGAGCTTAAGTTGCTGGTGAAGGAAAACATCGTGAGGAAACCATAGCATAGTGGAAGTTTTCTGGCTTCCAGGCTAGATGTGCTTTACCATTTTCGACCACTTATCAACAGATGAGCTGTGGTCAAATTCTTAGCTTGTCAACCATTAAAAAATGTTGCTTAAAATTACACAGCACTGTGATTATTGTGATTGAGTATTTTTTCTAGTGCCGTGCCAACCAACCCAACTGTTCATAAAGTGCTTTCACAATAGTTTATCGTATGGTACCTATTTATTTCCAATGGTAGGTAAGTACAGTAAGTTCCATTAGTAGGTACCTACTAGATTTAAGTTTTATTGGGAAAAGTAATAAGTGTGTATTTTATACTTCCAGATATGTATATGTAATACTTTTTTACATAACCTTTCAATACTTCATCGCGTTATTACTGTGACAAAGTCATTGCTTAAAGTCAATTATACTTCAAATGGCCACTTTGTTGATATTTTTAAATGTTTATTTTGGTTTAACAATTTTCTAAATAGGTATGCCCCTTTATCACAAACCGAAAACATTTACGCCTCTTTTGATAGCAGCGGAGAAAAAGGCTGTGAAGAATGGCCTTCATCGTTCTATATTTACATCCCGATTGGACAGGTATAAGGGAGACTGGAAGAATGACAAGAAAGAAGGCAAGTATTTATTTACTTTGTGGTAGATTTCCTTAGCAGGAAGTCGTCTAGGTAGGTGTTGCCGCAATACCAGATATTCTGCTGCCAAGCAGAAGTAAGGTAGTGTGTAGACGTTACCTACTGTGTTCCGGTTTGACGGGTACTGCAGCTATAGCGAAATTACTGGGCTGTTGAGACTAACCATCGAAAGTCGAATTAATGAGCGCCAAAGCAGCGATGCCCAGAACTTTGTTTTGCTAGTCAAAGTGCTGTGTATTGCTGCAATGGTCATGGACTCATAAGTTTTAAGTAGATACATAAAAAAAGTAGGTATCCATATTTTTTATGTAATGACATTTCACGTGGTCTATGTTCTGGAATAAAAATTGAAGCAGTCACAGAATTAGTACCTAATAGTCGGTACCTACTCGATAAGCGGGCTACGCCGGTGCAGGTTTCCCAGAGCGTCCACGGTGATCCGAGGATGTTCGTTCAGCAGCAAGTGCATGGCCGTTTCTTCTATCTCCATGCTATCTCTGCATAGAAGACTGACTGTAATCCCGATGTTGTAAAGGTGTTTTTGTAGAGAACAAGTAATTCCAACTAGGTATGCTGGTATATAATATACAGAAGAATCAGTTTCGAACAAACTTCGAATGTAATATAAGTATAAAAATGTACCAAAGTACTCTCATGACCGACACCTGCTTGCACGCGAAATTAAAACTTATCGTGAACCACGAGCGATCACATTGGTTGGGCATCGCTGAATCCCGGCTTAGCTGCGGAAACAGGATTGCAACACGATAAATTATTGTAGGTCATTAATAATAGGTATAATTAATTATTTATGATTAAATTAATCCTCGTCTTTGTTTTTAACCAAAACGACTCATTAGCTGAAATGTCTTTTTCTACTAAAGATATAACTCTAAAATACCAAATTAACTTTTGCAAAGTAACGCCTGGATAACACAGTCTTTATGGTATAATAGTCCTAATGGACGTGCATGAGAGACCGATGTTCAGTTGATAATATTAGCATGGTACAAATATTATTCGTAGTGTGTTCATAAAGGGCCTAATTTTCAGCGGGTTGGTGTTATCATTCTTAAGTGAATGAACTTGTACATTACACTTCCTTTATTCAGGTTATAGGCCACCTAGATACTGTAAAGATTAGCACTGAATCAACAAGAAAAAGTTTTTTTTTTTTAAATAGATAGGCTTGCGTTTGACCGCCATCCCGCGTGAAGTCAAGTGAATATGCGGTCTACGGTTGCCTAGAAGAAACCGATTCACTCGCGACTTGAAGGTACCCAGAGTTGCCACGCCCATCCCGAACACCGGGCTCTGAATACTAGCACATAATTATGCATCAATTTCTTATAAAGAAATACGTGCTAGTATAGTATGTTACTAGTGAACTCGTGTTTGCTAAGTCGCCAGACCTAATGTCAAATGATGTGTTAGACTTTCAGTCAACTAATAATAATAATTTATAAGTAGGTATATCTACTAATGCCGATAACTGTAGCGTAGGATGCCCTGAGACTCGATGGAGTGACGATATAGGTACGTAGGACATCTGGTGACAGATGGAAGTTAAAAGCCGAAGATTGGGATGAGTGGCGTGTCTTTTGGGAGAGGCTTATGTCCAGCAGTAGGTACCTATACTTCGATAGGTTGAGGATGGTGATGATGATACCTACTATAATGCCTAGTGTTGTTGCAGGGAAAGGATTTTTTCTGACGATAACAGGAAAACTTTATGAAGGGGATTGGTGTCAAAATTTCAGGTAAGTAGGTACAACGTCATGTAAAATCAATCCACAATTTAAGCAATATTTCCCCTTGAGCAAATTACTGTTTCGTCTATTTATAGGATTATAGGTAGGTAGGTAGGTACATATGCCAGTGCCAAGTATTTTTTATTAATCTAGTTTATAAATATTGTCCAGCAAATTAAAATTAAACGATGCGAGTCCCGTTGAATATTAACTTTAGGTACATGATACTTCTATGAAGTTTTGAAAACATCAAACATAGTGAGCATAGCCTTTACACTAATCAAAAATACAGAACTAGCCAAGTGCAAGTTGAACTCGGGTAAGGATATTTTTTTGTATATAACTACAATACATTGTTAGGTAGTACGAAACTCTCAGTGCAAAAAAAAAAAAACATGTAGGTACCTACCTAGATAGAAAGCTACACCAAAGGTTATTTCTAATACAATCTTATTAACTTAAAAATCATCTAGAGTAACTATCGCTACAACCGATCTTTTCCCAAGGATGTAAAGGATTCAAAAACAAATAGAAAACCAGTGGTGTGCCAATAATAGAATGAAATATAAGCTAAGAATGTAATGAGTTTAATTTACATAATAGGTAAATTATAATCAAGATACACCACATACTTACCAAGAGATATAGTAAAAAATAATACAAATAGGTAAGTACCTAATGGTAAGTAGGTACCTAAGTCATTGCTAGTTTTTATTTTGTAGACATGGGTCCGGTTCATTGAGCCACCACCTGCCAAACGGCAAATACTCGCTAGAATATCGGGGGGAGTGGGTGCGAGGTAAGCCGGAGGGCACCGGCTGGTGGTACTATGGTAATGGTGACGTATACTTCGGATACTGGAAGCGTGGCCAGCGGCACGGCTACGGCAAGATGTGGTATTCTAACGGAACGCTCTACGTGGGGTACTGGAACATGAACAAGAGAGAAGGCCTAGGCATGTTCGTGCAAGGTGAATACGCCAACTCAATAGCCATAGCCAGCCTTTGACGGACTTCGTCCAAAGATGTTATTTTTAATAATTTAAATGATGCATCAAGAGTTCAAGGACGCGGTAATGACTTTGAAATCTGCTTGTCATAGAATAAATGACGTCACAGTAGGCAAATAGATTTTTTATTTTAAAAACGCATATTTTAGTCTTACCTTGTACCAAAATCCTCGGTTGAAAATGTTTTAAAACGGTTTTATTTAGTTTTATTTTTGTTTTGGCCTGTTTGTTGTTGTTGGCTCAAATTTTAATTAAACAAAACGTCCTTTTTTATCAAAAAGTGGTCAGCGAGAACATTCCGAATATGCATAATTTTCAATAAAAAAAATGTGGTGTGGCAGGCTTTCTACCTTATATCATGTAATAAATTCATGCTCTTTGATTCGGTATCTTCTAAAAGTCGTCGTGGCCACAATTATCTTATACTAGAGACAACTATCGGTTCTATACGTGCAGAGAACGGCAACCGGTACGAGGGTCACTGGGAGCGCAACGTGAAGCACGGGCTGGGGCGGTTCTACCACATGCACACCGGCCAGCTTCAGGAAGGTTGCTGGCTGGACGACTTCTGCGTCAAGTCGAAGATGTCTGACATCATTATACGACAGTTCTGCGACATGCCCACGCCGTATCCCGTACCACAGGTACCTAATTAACTTTACAAACGTGCTATTAGAGCGACATCTCTTGTCTGTTTAAATAGACCCTTATACTAAACATACTTTTAATTTTAGTATCTATAGGTTCGGTACGTGAAAGTTAGCTATGTATTTATTTTTTGTACTGAACATGCATTAGGTACCTACTTCATTAGGCTGATTCAATATTTCGATAGTAACATAATGGCGTTATCAATGTTAGATGACGTGTAACAGGATTTTTTTTTTAATTTACTTTAAGCAACTATACTATAATATGTATGTATGTATATATTATTTTTGTACCTATGTAGTACAGCTCCGCGCAAAAAATAACCGTAAGTACCTACCTACTCAAGGGAAGCTCGACCTTGACGCGGAAATGCGTCTCTCTGAGGGCCTAGACAGCCCTAACATTCCTAACATTCGATTAGGAATGTTAGGGTACTAGAAGTACCTAACATTCGATTAGCGATAACTCTAATTGTAAAGTCCAAAGTGTATATTAGTTACGAGTTTTTCAACCTACAGATTTTTAATAGGTAGGTACGTGTTAAGTCAATTAATTAAGTGTATAATTATGTATATCGACAGTTTATGCCAATCCCGTACACACTAATCTAATGTTACGTTGTCTAGAGCTAGACAAACAGCATTCGCTTCGAATCGATTTTACATTCATAATATTAACCATTGAAAGTCTCAAAGTAATGAGGCGCCTAAGTAGCGATACCCTAAGACATAGGTTTGTTTCTCAAATATCTGTGTATCGCTGTATCTAATGTCATGTCATGTCATGGACATGAACTTACTATCAAGAGACCGCCTTGTTTTGTATAATAAATTTTACATTAAAAAGATCAAATGTTGCAGTTTGATCGTCTAATATAAAATGACATTTCATTTTTGTAAATAAAAATTATAAAAGACTATTCTCTTTCCCAAAAACGCAGTATGCGAGCGAGAATGTTTGACATAAGAACAAAGTTTAATACCGCTTTTCAAAGATACGAACTCTTATACCTTGATATTATTTAGGTTCTACATATCTATGCGTATTAAATCGGTTTAGAAATAGATACCACAATGTTATTATCTTTCAACAATTGGTACTTACAGCGCCGGCGTCGCTTTGTTTCAAGCATGACTAGATAAAACATTTGCATTAGAGATAAAACTTTACACGCTCGCATTTAACCTAATCTGCGAAGCGTGTTACGCCTCATTATTTACTAAAGATTTTCTGGACGCGAAAGTCTATTTGTTACCATGTCATGAATTAAACGGCTTAGCACATCTAGATGAAATTCAGCACTTGGTTTACATTAGCACTTTTGTTTTAAACGCAAAATTATGAATATACAACCAACTCCACTCGTCACTATCATTAACTACATTACAAAAAAAAAAAATTGAAAGTTCCTGGGAAGTCAAACGGTTTGAATTTGTCGCTTTTTTCCAGGAGACGTTACAAGATTCAAGAAAGATACTGGAGGAGCATAAATTGTGGCTGCAGCTAAGATTGGGGGATATAGACAAACAATTGCAGTTCTGTATCGACAAATTTAATTATTAATTATATCATGAGCAATTATGAAGTAAAATATTTAACAATCAGTATAAATCATTTCTAAAAACTCACCTGTTTTACATTACCTGGGCAACGTTACAATTCACTGTCTCAATAATAGGAAAAATATTGGTTTATTAATATTGTCAGCTGTTTATACTTATTATGTAAATTACGTTTTTTTAATAAGTCATTTTGTGGCCTAGCGCTCAACGCTATAACTTAATCGTGTTGAAAACTTGAGAATTGGCACAATGCACGAACGTGCTATGGCCGAAGAAAAAAAAACCAAACCATGCTAAAATAGTTAACTGATCACCATATTATTATATGATTAGCAAATTTTAGGCCTATGCCAATAACTAAAACTCTTACTTTATAATCAAAGCCAGATAAAAACGGAACACAATATATTTTTCACAGTAGTCTTGTAGAAGTCTGATGTAGACATTTTCTTCATAGATTTTATTTTATTTTTTTACCACAGATAATCCAAGATAGTAATTTTTTTTTATTTCTTTCTTCGGCCATGGCAAAATAAAAATAACTGTCAACATTTAATCGTTACTACATTTTATCGTTTTAATCGTTTTGTCGTCTACTTTTGCCCAGAAAAGGATAAACAGGTCGACTAATTAAATCTAAATATCAATAAGGTTTATTACAATGTCATTCAATTACATATCACAGTATCATTGAATTAAGTATGTACAGTCAAATATCTTATTATTGCCTATTTATTCTGATAATATAATAAAGACGTATTTATATACCTACGTACACTGTACAGTCATACATACCTTGTACCTAGCGTGTACCTATGTATCGGTATATTCATAGTTTTTCAATTGACATAAATACTTATTGTTAATTTAATACTGTCAACAAATTACAGATTTTTGATTTAAAACAAAACAGTGATCATGTACAAATTTAAACATAAAGGGATAGGTAAATAACATTCCCTATAAAAGATACATTTGATCTACTTACTATGCTGCTCCCAATAATAATTAAAAAAAAATAAGAATAAAAATGTTTTCATTCCAATAAATAGCTATAGTGTAAAATCTTTGGATATACACGAGAAGTTAAAAATAACTCATGGAAGGCAATACGGAGCTTATATCTAATGGTAAGATTTCCCTTCTTATAAATATAATAAATTTTTAACTATATAGGAAGTATATACTTTACGTGATAATTATACTGGAAAATCAAAAGTATGAAAAATTTTGTTATTCTAGGCTGGACTGGTGTGGACCAGATGCCTTACCGTGAGCTTTCATTGCCATTCACATTAGGCGATCATGAAAAAGTCACGCGATTTGGTGAAACAGCCTGTCAATTGTAAAAAAAGTAGTGTCGCGGTTCTAGCCGCTCTGTAGGAATCTGTTTCAATTTCAGAGATTCGATTGTCATGATTGATGATGATTTTAATGAGATGATATTTTAAATTAATTAAGTAAGGAACTTGAACATACAAATCGCACGCATAATCAAATACTGGCTTAACTCAAAAAAGTCAGTTTTTGGGAAATCACGAAAAACCTCCGTGCAATCACGACCTCGTCGGCTTTTTTTTAAATAGAATAAAAATTAATTAGGTAAATAAATATATTATTTTTTTTTCGTGTAGTCTATAAACTTATCAATAGTTATGTGTTATTTACTTTGTGCAAATTAAATAATAATAAATATTTTTTTATGTTTTAAAATTAACTTCTTGAGTTAAGTCTAAAACTAAAGCAAATAAACTTTATTATTGGTGGCATATTCAACTATAAGTCTGTCTTGTTTAAACTAATTTCTTTATTTCAAGGACTCAATATGTTTTTAGTCTGTTTATTAGTAATCAACTTATAAAACTTACTATTTATTTTTGTAGAAAATACACTCAACTCGGATTCGGTCTAGGTTCAATTAAACAACAGCAACTTCACATTAACAGCGTCCGACACAAACTGACATCAGTCGGTGTTTGAACAAAGACTGTGTGAGAAATACATAAAAATGAAAAAGACCGATATTGTGTAAAGGTGGTCTATTGACGCAATTTTGATGTTTTTCCAAATTCATATCATAGATAGGCATTGAAAGAAGCCTGCGTCTATACGTAACTCATTTTTGACCTAACTTCTAATCGGTCAGTATTAGATTATGCGTGCGAAATCTTGACCGAATACAAATATAAAAACTTTAGGAGGTCATCAACATTTGTTTTTGTATTTATTGGTGTTTCTCCTGTTGGTCACTTCTTAATGTAATTAAAGGAGAGATTGTTAAACTTGGTCGTTACAAACACACACCCACCACGAACACAGCTGCTCTCAAGTCAGAAAAAAAAACGTTAACAATAAGGTATAATATTGTGCAACATAATTGGCACATAATAAGTACCATTAAAGTCTACGATCTTATATCAAAACGTCCGATAAATTTTGCCATCTTTTCAATATCAAAGTTTTCTATACAGACTACCGCGTCAACTCTCATGGTCCTTTTGTTTCCAACTTCAACTAACACTAATTGCCTTGAAACAAAAATCAATACGTTCCTTAATGGAGCAGGCGGAATTTTTTATCGTAAGTTGTCACCGCCGCTTAAAGATATACCAGACACATTACCGGTGCGCTTTAAGGTAAGAAGTTTGTCCACATTTGTTTTGTAGAGATATTATAGGTCTGCGGAAAGAACTCCAGGAAGAACATTCTTCACCTTCCTCACATAGGTACGTGGCAGAAACAGACCTACTTATTATAAGAGCAGCAAAAAAAAAAGGCAATCATTTATACATGATAGTAGCCGAACCAATACCTGCAACAGTAGTTATCGATACCCAAATGGATATTCATATAAATCACTTGTGAATTTATTATCTACATCTGGCATTTTCGCGTGAACCGTTTAAAAGCGAGGACTTGACAACAATATTTCAGTTAATTAATGATTCATCGAACGTTTGTAAATAAGTTAGTGAGTACACTTTAACATTCCAAACGGTACATAATACAACAATCAAACGATACGACTTTGATCGATAAGCGTAAGATTATTCATTCTCCCGTCATGGTCGCCCAGCTCTATCTGTTCCTTCAATAACTCCAACTCTTTTATCCCCGTAACAGTCATTTCATACTTATGCGTCGCCAGTGACATATAGAAATGTATAGCAAAAGCTAGAAACACTATCATGACCGGTATGAGGACAACGCAAGCCGACCAGGCAGCGGTCGTGCTTAGATCGTAGAACTTTACCCAGCAGAGTATAGCTATCTCTATAAGGAAGAGTATCAGCCCTAGAAGAGTGGAGAACGCCCAGGCGACCTCGATGTACCAGTGCAATCTCTCGTGCGGAGATTCGTGTACAAGGGCTATGCTGTGGAGGTTGCCGACGGCTTCTATGTTGGGTAGGATGCATGTACTTATCATGAGAGCCAGCATGTGGACGGCGACGAGAAGGGTGGTGCAGATAGTGAAAGCAATCAACATTCCTTCGGAGACTTTGCTCGATTGAAGAGGATTCAGCTGGATTTCCACCATCGCCACCTGTTGAAGTGAAACAGCACCTATGAAGGTTTACATGCGATATATTTTTTTAATTATGGTTGACAGCTTGACCATAGCTCACCTTATGCTAAGTGACGGTAACTTGAGGGTGGTGGCTAGCCAGCAGAGTACTAGAAAATACCCTACCACCATGTTATGGTTTATAGTTTTTTATGGCAGAAATTAAATAAACGACCGAGACGGTCTTATGATGGTAAAAAACACGCCTGCGCATATCCTTTGCAGAATTTTTGAGTTGCAAAACAATTGGAATCGCTGTTTTAGCGTTCTTTACTTAGACATTCAATGAGTTTTTAGCACTCTAATCTCGCTAGCTAAAGTATCCGGCATATCATCACTCTTTTTTGCCGTTGAGGTGAGCATAGACTATCCACTTGCTACGATCCTAATTAGTTTTTTTCAGTGTGTTTTTTTGTGTTGTGTTAATATTTAGTGTATTTCTGCTTAAAAGTCGTATTTTCTCGGCTAAGCGTTTGAAGAGTCAACACGTCCTGAGGATGCCTCGTGTAGAGGCGAAACACGTGTCGGCAAGTGGATACTGCAGCGCGACGAGGATATAAAATGTTTAGTTTTAGATATTAAGGAATATTTCGTTTTTTTTTTAATTGTAGTCAAGTTAGATAGTTTTTAAATTAAATCCTCATCACTGTTGTATCTAACCAATACGACTTTTAAGAGGAAATACACTACCTAAATATGGTACCTATATATTTATTGTTTTTAGAACACTCAAAATGAACTTCCTTCATTTAGGTCTTTTTGGGGCACATCCCGAGACGATTTGGAAAATAGATGCGATTGGTATCACTATGTTAATCCGAAAATGAATTATTTTATACCTACATATTTTTTCCCCTCCACCTAAGGAATGCGACTAATCCAGACAACGCAATATTGCTTTTTGCCTTTTGTAAAAGATTTGCTCTTTAATTTCTTATCATGTTGTATAGACAATGCTAAAGCTAACAAATTCCATACAGACGCGTTAAGAAATCATCAAGGTCACCTTAGAACAAGCGCTCGTAATTAGCCATGGGTAACTCAACAGATTTACTTGAGTCACGCCGCGGCTCGCAGCTCAACCCTTGAGCTGAAAACTTGAACCGGCTCAACAGGTCATTTCAGATCAGTTCACGTACTAACTCGAGGGAGTCATTTAGTCAATAGCGAAGTAAACTAGACCTTATGCAGCGCTAGAATATGCAGCTCATATAGTTGGTATATAGTTTCAGCTCAACAACGTTGGAAATGTTCTCAATTTATCGGGAAATCTACTGATATTATTATTTGTATTTCGGATACTTACTTAGCAATCCTGTCTCCCGATTTTTTATCTTTTCAACTACAGAATCCTATTAATATATTACCCATAAAAAATATTTTGTTAATTTTTTTTTTTTTTGTTTTCCGATTAATATTATTATTGCCAAAGTTTGTATGTACGGATATTTGTTAATCAATCATGCTAAAACAAATGAAAGGATTTGCAAAATAAATTGTATATAAATAGTTTATTATCTGGATTAACATAATTATTATCTTGTTTATCCCGTTACTCGTAGGTGATATTTGTTGTTTTAAGGATCCAAAGATCTTCGATCTTGTTTATCTGCTCTCCTTCCCTTTCTAAGTCATTCTGTTTCGTTCATACACACACTGCTTCAAAAAACAGATCGCGTCGCATCGGCTCCGTTCGGTTCACTTTTCAATTTCGGTTCGGTTCGCAATTCAGTTCGATTAGTTGCGGTCGGGTGCGCGACAACGATGACTCGATGAGCCGCAAGCCACGATTTGAGCTGGTTGATCTGCGGTTGAGCTGCAGCTCAACGGTTCAAACCTACGCGATCTGAATATTTGAACCGGTTCTGATCTGAGTTACACACGATTACTCGTAATCTCATTAGTACATACTTGAGTTAATGTCGGATCAATTAGTTTAAAACATTGTACATTTTAGGCACTGTGAGTCAACACTAACTGTATATGACAATAGTAATCACTAACAGGTAGACAGATGGTTACAGTTATTTTTACGACATTGCTAAGAGTGTTAATTTTAGAATAACAAGTAGGTGTGACACCTTTGTTCAGTAGCGACTAAATAATAATGCAGTTAGAGCTATAATCACTCCCAACAAGCAACGTTATCTGTATACACCTACTTAATTGCGCTATAATACATAGGTAGGTATTCGAACCGAACGATGACCTTATTACACCAAAATTTTCGTAAACTATACCGAGTCTAATGCAAACATATTCACTTGCGTCTTGAAGGCGCCCAGATTGTATCTATCCGGGAACAAATTCAATTGTTTAGCGGCTCATGCGATGATGGCGAAATGTAAACGTTCAGTTCAGTTCAGTTCAGAGTATTTGGAATATCAACCATGAAGCAGTGTCGTTTTTTATAATTCGTAGCTGTCCGATGGTGCCTATACTAGATTGGGTGGATTTAGATCATGCAGATCGGTGTATGTAATTAGAAAACTTACAGACAAGCAAATTTGCGTCAATTTGGCTTTGAGGCCTTTTTCAAACAAGCGAGTCATTACTAATAAGTATCTTAGCACGTTTGTCAATTGACTCCAACGCCTAAAGCTGATACTTGCCCGATCCTAAAGGTGAAAACAATACTACTATCTAACATTGATCTGTATCAAAATGAACTACTTGCCTATAAAATTGTATGCTGATTGGATCAATGACATTCAAGTTATCGCTGAACGAAATATAAACATAAAATCTAGCGAATTGTAATAATACTTATGGTTGCTTATTTTACTATTGGATCTACTCTGAAATTTATTTTTTATTTTTATTTATTTATTAAGGCTTCATACTAGCAACTACAATAATTATTATTATAATTTTACACAACTTAATTAATTCTCTGGCTAATTGTGTTGCTTATTTAACGAAGCACAACATGCATTTAAATATATTAATATAATACAATTAATTAAATTAAAATTCAATAAAATTAAAACCAAAATAAAAACCATAATCAATCACACCACAATCGCAAAACAAAATCAGGTTTGCGATCAGGTTCTGTGTATCGCTGCAATGGTCATGGACAGGCGTTATCTCTCACCATCAAGAGAGCGTTTCGTTCGCCTCATTACTTTTTACATTAAAAAAAAAAAAGTTTTCTTTCTCTTTTCCATACATTTTATTAAAGGAAAATGACATTTTTCTGGAATAATCGTTTTTTCTGTCGCGGTTTCAGGGTCGTAAAAAATGTTTATGATAATACGTAGATCAATATCGTAAGTACCTACTATTATTTTTGTTAGTAGGTACCTTGTATTAGTACATCTCTCCACATATACTAATGCTTTTGTAGAATCACGCTTTTCTCGAAAAAGACATAGAAGTATGGAAAGACAATAAAACTGGGATTTGAAGACGCAGTTGTACTAAAAAAATAATTGGTCTAAGTACCTACCAACACGTATATAGCTGTGTTGTGATTTTATAACTGAGCTGTGCTGTGCTGAGTGGGCTAGTCAGATTAATAATAATAACCCTTTCTGCTTTATTAACCTCAATTGAAGCGCGATACTCTAGATTAGATATTCTCAAACTATTTTGGCGACGGAGCCTTTCCTGAAAGCGATATATTTGACGGAACCCTAAAGTAATCAAAAATTGTTTTATGTGTATTTTTATTTGAACAGTCCTGGATTAGCCTATACGCTATTAAAGCAATTGCTTGGGGCATCCCGCCTAGGGGAGCACCAGAGACGATCGAGAATAAAAAACGAACACACGAAAGTTAAAGCAATTCCGAAATCCGCATGATTTCATATTACTATGTTGTTCTAAGATTCTGCTATATTTTTAACAGGTCATACATATTCTACCTACGGTACGTATTAACATTTTTTTGTTTAATAGTTCTGTCTAGTTTACTTAAGGTTAAGGGGAAGATTGCTTAGGGTATCAAGTTACTTTAACCCGGCACTGGTGTCGAACTGTTGACTTAGCTCCTGGCTGAAATGTCGCGCTCTCCATTTACGCATTCCATTACCACTCTTTTACACTTTTAGTTATTTTTTTAACTTTATGTTGGAATGTTTATATATTTATAGTAAGTAACTGTAGTTTTTTTTTTCATTATGACCAGTATTTTCCCGCAGCCCTCACAAAGGCTTTTCAGACCCCTAGGGTTCCGCGGAGCACACTTTGAGTATGGCGGCTCTAGATGACATCGGAATGTAATCGCTACAAGTGCTCTTGAACTTGTCGATGCCAATAATGCACAAGCTCAATACTACACCGATATCCGGCTCGTGAATTGCGCCCGCATGACATTTCGTGACCTCAATTTATTTGTGTAATTGTCGGATGTCTATGGGTTTTCCTTAAGAACCAAAGTTATAGGCTTATGTCGTAAGCCGAGCAGATGTTTCAATAATGAATTTGAGCATCTGTTCTCAGTGTGTTTTTGTTATTCCTTGTCTTTGTGTGTGTTACACAGGCTTAAAGATGTATTTTAACATATATTGGAGTAATTTGAGTACCCTATAAGCTCATTTCGTAGTATCTATCTCTGCTTTCGTGTGGCGTGGCTTTAATTTCCACCAGAATAAACATTTATGAGAGGAACGTAAAAGTTTTTCATGTCTCTGGGTTCCATACACAGTATTATAAGTAGTTATTTGCAAAAAAAAGTATGCAAGTATTCTATCAGTTATCTCGTTCCCATAGTACAAGCTTTGCTTAGTTTGGGGTTAGATGGCGCTGTGTGAAATGCCCTAGGATATTTATTTTGAAAAAAAATAAACCAATGTATCCCACTAATATTATAAATGTGAAAGTTTGGATGGATGAACGTTTGTTACTCTTTCACGCAAAAACTACTGAACGGATTTGGATGAAATTTGGCATGGAGGTAGCTGAGACCTTGGATTAGAACATAGGCTACTTTTTATCGCGTAAACTTGTAGCGGGTAACACCTCGGGGCGCAGCTAGTGGCTCTATATACAAATGTGACTGTAAAAAAAAAAACAAGTACTTGTTTTATCTATGGTGTTAATCATACCATTGCAAAGCCTGAGAGCAGCGCCGATGTCTTGCTGGAAGCCTTCAGTTTAGCCCGGCTGAGCTGCAGCTTGCGCCATGACAGGTACGCCGGCGTATGCAGCGCATCCGCAGACTGGATCGGAGTCTCTCCAGACATCGCACAGTGCTGATGATTTAAAATACACTAGGATAACTGCTCAGCCAATGATTCCTCAAAATTACTCCATAGCACAGATATAATAGGCCGCCACTTGTGGCACTAGCTCATAAGATTGTTTTGTTCTCTGTACTTTTTTTTTGTTTATGATGTGCACAATAAAGAGTTTCTATCTAACTATAATAATAAAATAATACCTGCACAGATAATTACATCACCACTCACAATAATTTTACATGAATGATTGTTCCTTTCTTTGTAATAAGACTGACCTGTGTTCACAATAACTAAGAATAAGGTTGATTTAGTTTTCATATAATTTTTACTTCATTTTAATACATAAAGCTATGTATACTTATTTGGAACATTTACTACGCTATACACACACATTATAACTGTGTGAATACCTATATAAAAAGTAAAAACACATACATGTAATACATGTATGTAAATGGTTGTATAATATATTATAAAAGTATATATATACTTTTCTTTTTGTGTCTGTAAACACAATAAAAAATTGAATCTTTGTTTAGTGGCTCTAGTGTTATTTGAAATTGTACACATTTGAGTTATAATTATGTGGTATTTATGAATGCTTGCATAAAATATATACACATATATAAAACACTATCACATCACTATCTAACACTTATTTGCCCAGTTTTTTTGAAAACAATATCTAGAAAGCAGATCATACAAAATATATAAATTTTTGTATGTGTGCATTACTTCTTCACACTGAAACGGCTGGACTTGTTTAAAGTTGAAATTAGAAACACATCTAAATTACCCGAGATTACATGTTATATCCTTTACATCAGAAAACACTTTTAAAACCACTGGGTCTAAATAATATACATAAATAAATAAATTACAAATCTTAGCCAACAGACTGTATCCTAAAATCTCAGACTAAATAAGCCAGCAACATTTTGAACAAAGGTAAACCTATCAACATACTGCAGCTACAATTATAGTATTGATGAAGTAAACTATCAAATTTACATACATTACATACACACTTGAAATGTAAAGTATGTAAATTTGTTGTATGTATAATTGTAAATAGATCAATTGCTGCTTGCACCATATTCTAAATATAAAAAAAATAAACAAAGGATATATGCACCTAAATATTCCATAAGTAAATAAATAAATATTTCAAACACTTCAAGTTCCAAAGAACTGTTAATAAAGAATGTTGGCTTAATTAACAAAAAAAACATTTACATCACCTTAAACAACAGATAATATGGTAAATAATGCAAAAAACATGATAATGAAAGGAATTCAAGTATGTGGCTTACTAAGTTAAAGTGTTAACTCACAAATAATGTTTTTATTGGTAAAATAATAGATCATGTGTATTAACATACCCAGTCTCTGATCAAATATTTCACTAATATGTCTAACAGCTGAATTTTGCAGTACACTTTTTCAAATTTTCCTGCAGATTTACTTCCACATTGAATGTGATCATAGCTATTTCCAATGGTGTGAGAGATGCACAAAGGAAAAAAAAACATAAAAATGCATGCTACAGAACGCAGATACACGGAAGTGAAAGTAAATTAAAAAACACATTTACTAATGATTTATATTCTTCTCTCCCCCCTCTGTTCTTTCTAGCTATGCCTATTGGTATATCTCTTCATCTTTTAATAGTATAAAACAAAGTTAACTTCCGTGGATGCTTATTAATCTGCTTACATCTTCTAAACCACACAATGGATTATGATACAGTTTCCATTATTATTTAGCCATTTTTTTATGGAAGGTTTGTATAATATACAACACAGAAATATTGTTAAATTTCTGCTATAAAGAAATATGCTATTTATTACAATGTTGCCAAAATAAATTGCATCCGTATGAAGCCGAAATGGGTCACAAGCATAAATTAAAAATCGTCACCCATTGCTGAATTATTCATAGCACTCCTTTTTAAAATGTATTGAGCTGTTTTAATAGGTAAAAAAACATTGTAGTTACCTCATAAAATGTATTTGACAACACTTTGTAACCATTGTTTTATTTTTCACACACAATTCATTGTTAATATTAAGCAGTCATATTTTACAATACATACTCTATAATAAAAATAAATTAAAGTATACTGCATCCAAATTGAATAATGATTACCACAACCAAAAAGCAAAAAAGGAACCTACTACTGTTTCTCTATTCCCTTTAATTTTATTTAAAACCAATTGTTTCAATAATGTACCTAATTAGACAATAGCATAACACACAATGCAATATTTGAATGGTATCATCTCATTAATAGTGTAATCAACATGTGAACAAAACATTTTACAGCATCTACTTAAATATTGGACAAACAGTCACAAGGATACCTGTGGCTAAGATTCTACACTTTACATATTATGATATGTAGGTATATTGAATATTATGGTTAACCACATAATTGCTGTACGTTTGATTAATATGATGGTTAACCGCTGCTGTCATAATAATATAATTATATCACACAGCAAAACAAAATATAAACACATTTGAGTGTGAAACAAAGATTTAAATCAAAGGTATGAAGCATACATTTTAGTTTTCTAAAATATTGTAAAAAATACAATCTGCATAATTCACACTCTCTCCTTACTCCTAACAAATATGAAAATTGTCAGAATACCTATTTTATGAGAAAAATGGCATGTTAATGACATACTAACAAACTATTTTCATACTCATCTATATAAATACTACACACTACTAGAAGCATAGGACATGGCTCACACCCGTAAGAATTAAAAAATTCAATATTTTATTTACACAATGACTTAAGGCACAGACATTATACAGCATGAAAGAAGCCTTTTAGTCCCATTACCATATACCATTCACTCACTCGAATTGTCCAGGTGCTGATTACACCAAAGATACAGGTTTGCTACAGTACTGCCGTCAACCCCTTAATAAGAAAAAAAATAACACATGAGTAACAAAAATGAGCTTCTATCTACTTTTTATAAAAGTATCTACTACAAATTATATAAACAACAAATAAGATAATTACATAAATGAAGCAATTATGATGTTGTGAGGATATTGTTAATAATCTTACGTCACGGCAAAATTATTTTAAAATGGCAAGATAGTAAACATGATATAAATACTGTTGAATATGCTAGACACAAAACTCTGAAAAAGTTAAAGATGTGAAAATATTATCTGAAATTTTGATTTACTGAATACTGAGAATATAGGCACTAGCTACACAAAACAATAACTGTAGGCAAGCGACTGAAAGGTAGTAATTTAAATTAGTTATTAGGAAGAACAAAACAAACAAGTCGTTTCAGTGTTGAATGTAGTCATACCTTGCTTAGTTGTGGACCCCAAGTATTAGAGGAGTCGTATCGACTGCCTGGCAATGCGCAGTGATAATTATTGCCAACAGTACTTGCTGACCAAACCGACATACCTAAATGAAATGCACGAGAGTCCTTCGGTTTCAAGCGACGAGGTCACAAGTTCACAGCTCACCCGTACACGACTTAAACTCCATTAGAATAGGTTAATTTACTTGAATGTTATTTTAAAATTAACCTTTACAATGAAAATAATATGTAATTTTATAGGCGTTCATAATACAGGACGAATTACCATAAATTATAAAATTACGAATTTTCATTGAGTTTGAGTGTCCATTCTATTCACATAACAAATGTGAACATTGTGAATTGTGAACGTCACTGACGACAGCTCATATAAATTGTCAATGTAACATTTTGATATGTCAAAGTCAATAAGTTTTTTTAGTATTACCACAGAGTGTTTGTGGATTCGTTTTTCAACGATTTTACCGGTTTAACTAAGTTAAAAAAAAAGTGACGCAAAGAAAGTGACACTTAAAATGACTGACAGCTTTATTTGACACAGACAGCACGATTAAACGTCAAAAGACAGAAAGAAGCGGACTAGCAGACAGCAGTGGAGTGAGGCAGTGAGGTACGGAAAAAATCAAGATCATTTTTGTAACGGTACTGCGTCTATTCGGGAGTGTCCAAGAAATCGGACAAAATAAACAAGTATGATAAGCCAGTGACAAGTGTACGACTGTTCTGTGGATAATGTAGGTCGGGTGGTCATTTGTTTTGGTTATTGATGTGAATCGTTACCGACAGTTGTTCGGAGTGCCGCTTGCGTGCTTTGTATGGACAGCGCGCGAGACCCACTATAACATTCTTGTGATTAAGTGGTGAAGTGGTGCGGCACGATGGCAGAGGCAGCGAGTGCGGTGAGCACGAACCCCAACGCCGAGATCATAAGGGGACAGGTGTTTGAAGTGGGCCCGCGGTACACCAGCCTCCAGTATATCGGAGAAGGCGCCTACGGTATGGTTGTGTAAGTATCAACAGAACTATTAACACTTCACGAAGTTTTATAAATGGAAAAATATTTACTTCTAGAAGCTCTGTCAATGCAATCTAAAATACTCTAGCCAGATTGAATGCTTGAAAGCCTTTATTTTCTACTTACATTATAAACAATAAGCTGACCATATGCTAGGATTTCTTTAGTCTACTGTAATGCACATTGTCTGAGTATCCACACCATTTACTTTATTTGCACAATTTGTATAACACATAGTAAAGTGTTACATATAATCTTATCAGTTCACCTCATAATATTGAATTGTCACTGTTAGTTTCGCTATGAGTAATATTTTCCGCGTTTCTAATATTGGTTTATGTTGTCATCCAAATTACTCATGCCAGAGAGAGAATGCATCTTAGTATTTCCTTCAAATATTTAACTTTTAGATTGATATGTTACTAAATTTTTGATTCCCCTGTTTATTCATTTGGTTTGATTCCCATCCAATCAAAGTCACATAAAGTAAATTATATTCAAGTCTTATATATTTGACTGCCCTATTAGCTCATTTGGTAATAGTTTTGCTTTGAGAACTGTAACAGATTTACACTCAGGACTTACATTTCTGTGACACAATTATGTAGATGCTTGTTTTGTGTCTGGGTGTTCTATATTAATTAAAAGAAAATATTTAGTAAGAAATCAGTTGTCTGGTTCTCTTAGCATAGCTTTGCTTAGTTTAGAGCTAGATGGCGCCTCCAATATTTCTACATTAAATTATGTTATTTTATTTATTTTCATCGAAGTATGGATTTTTGCATCTTAGTTTTTTTGTTAAAAGTAAAACTAAAACTACTGGGAGTGGGATAGAAGAAATATCACTAACAATCAAATATCACTATTAAGTAATACATAGTATGCCATGTAGACTGTCTTGGTATAATACTTGATATCTCAGCCATTGGTACTATAGTAAAAAAATAAGCCAATTTTTCTCATGTCAGCCTTGCTACTAACCTAATATAATCTGCAACAAAATCGACTTGCCCAGAAAAAACAATTCAGTAGGGAAACACCTAGATATTTTTTTCTAAATTAACAATTTACTTACATACCACTATCTAATCAGGTTAGGACATCGGGTAGATATCTTATCAACGACTCACTCACAATGTTCTGTCAGGTAAACTGTAGGTATCTATTAGTTCAATTATTGAAAAATTATTAGTAATTCTTCCTATTCAGCTGTTTATTGTGATGGACTTGAGTGAGAAACAAGTTGTAGATTTCAGTCTTAATTTCTAGAAACACCTTGTCATTATATATCTTAAAATATTCCTGCCATATTGAAGCTGTTTTGTTTACGTCAACTCTCAGGGTGTCCTACACTATGTTTACCGATTCATGGTCTTCACTCTAAACTTTACCCCAGCAGCTATCGCTTCTACAATAGATATGGCCAGCCCACTGCCAATTCAGCTTGCTGAATCTCTGAGCTATGTCGATGACTTTGTTACACTAGCAAATTGATTTGTTCCAGATAATTATCATCACTCACTCACTTATGCTTATGGAACACTCTTTCCATAGCTAGCTGAACTACTTTGAACTTGTAGACTACTCCAACTATGAGTGACATGATGTTAAAAGTCATTATATCCGCTAAATTTCCTCGATACATTTTTTAATTGACACTACTACTATGTCTAGGAAATGTGTTCAGCAGGTAAATACCTGCTGCTAGACAGACACTGTAAATAATAAATATCTTTACTAGATTTTAACTGAATACAACCAAGGTTACAAAACAGTTACAGGAAAAATGCATCAGCAAGCAGATGATTATAATAATGTATTATTTTAATTTATTTATTGATGCTTCACAATAGCAACTATAATATTGACAATACACCAATTTCTTTATAACTTAAGTAGGTACTTAATGCTAAATTTGTTTCTTGTTCAAGGAAGCACAACATGCAATTTTTAAATTCAACAATATAATAAATTAAATTAAAACAAAAACCGTAATTAAAATCATAAACAAAATTAAAATCAAGATCAAAATTATGAATTACTAGCGGGCTGTCCCGGCTTCGCACGGGAAAACAAAACTCAATTAACAATATATATATGTATATAGCCTATGTCACTCAGTGATAACGTATCAATCTAATGATGAAAGAATTATTCAGATCGGTCCAGTACTTTCGGAGCCTGTTCAATACAAACAAACAAATAAAAAATCAAATCTTTCCTCGTTATAATTAGTGTAGAAAATATGAAAAATCAACAAATAAAATAATTCAGCCTGTTATCAACACTGGCCATGCTCACATTTAAATTAAACTTAAACAGTGTCAGTCTCCAAAAATATCAAGATGTTTTACATAATATTTATTAACCAGATAGCTAATTCTCGCGACAGGCGAATTGGCCCCCAGCACGGTTCTTCGAAATATAGGAGTGAAAGGAGGTTTACGCGGGTATCTAGATGGAACTCTATATTTAAACCTTGATCAGGACGGTCGATTCTATTGTGCACTAGTTATGAACGAAAAATTAAGTCTTAATTTGATTCGGCGGTCTGTTAATAATTCAATATTAAAATGTGCTTAAAATAGTTTCTTGTTGTAATACGAAGAAGTTGTAATACCTTATGGTAAAACCATAAGGTATTACAACTTCTTTGTTTACTCAAAAAGCTAAGTGAAGTATAAGTAGGTACCTACTTAGTATATAGGGCTATAATTGTGCGTCATACGTACCCCTACCATAGAGTTCCCAACTTTTTGTATGAGAAATGAAGTAGGTATATATTAAGATCGGAGAAATAAAATTAACAGTATTTTACAAAAGAAAACAGCATTTTATTTTATTGACATTTAAAAAAAAATTTTTTTAGAATTTGTTGCACAATTTATCATCATTTTAAAAATATTCATAAGCCTCTCCACAATTTAAGTTAATATTAAAATAAATGAGATTTTTTTTTACTAAATAAAACGTATGTATCGCTCCGGATACCAGCGGATCGAACGAAAAAAAGTATAATACTGTTTTTAAAAGTATGGTTGGGAACCTTACCGGGGGCGTAGCTACCGCCGTATCAGCCGTATCAATGTTACGGACCCCCCGGGCCATAGAAGCCCGCCTAAAGTGTTTAAGCAAAAACTAGTAAAACGTTATCCACAATGTCACTTTATCTCGTGCTTCCCGGGAAAAAAAACTGTCATACGATCAACTGTCCATATAATCAATAAATATTTATTTTACATTAATGCAAGCATTTTTGTTTTCTTTTTTTTGTGAGAAATCTTTGCCCTTTATTTGGGCCCTCAACAAATTTTGATACAGGGCCTCCAAGGCAAGCTACGCCACTGAACCCTACCCTACCAACTTAATAAGTAAATAATTTGTATCTATAAGACCATCTTCAAATAAAGTTTTTATTTCTCGTAGGTAGGCTCAAGTAGTATCAGGCCGACTTAATTTGGGTCCGTTTTTATACCGACCGACCCTCTGATGAGGTTGCTGCCTTCGAAATAAACTCGCGAGTAGATGTCTTACGGCCAGCGGTAATTTCCGCTATTGTCTGTTTACCGTATTTTTTGCACCGAATAAGACCCTAGTAATTAAATAAAAGTTTTGCTTGCTTTATTTTTCTTTACCTACTTTGTGTTACCAACATATAGACAATTTTTTGTGGACATCTTTTAAATAAAGCTACTAATTCATATAATAAATATTATACGCAGGTATATTATACTTATGTATGTATATATCTGCCCAATATCATATGAAATGAAAAAGTGTCAGCGTTTTTTACACCATCTACCTATTAAAATCTTATACTTTTTGCGGTGTCATTTACTTAACGATAATTTTCCAAAATTTGAGGTCTTTCACTCTAATTATATACCTACCTATTATATAACGTTTAGGAAGTGACCATTAATGAGAACCAAGTGGCTTTTCAATCTTAGGGTCTTACTTATAAACGTTGCTTAAAGTTCATCTATTCTTAAAGTAGCCGATCTAATTTTCGTGCGTGACATTTCACAGGAGTGAGAAGTTGATAGAGCATTTTCAGCACTATTTCACATTAAGCAGGGTTTATTTTATTGCTAGCACCACCTGCGACGGCTATTAACCTTTCAGATAAAATTCTCTAAATGATAGTGAAAACCGTACTAAAATCTGTTGCATACGCAACGAATTGAGCGAACAAGCGAAAATCTCCTTAGCAGGAGGTCGTCTAGGTAGGTACCACCGCAGTACCAGTTATTCTGCCGCTAAGCAGTAGTGTGTAAACATTACTGTGTTCCGGTTTGAAGGGTACTGCAGCTAGCGAAATTACAGGGCTGTTGAGACTGACCATCGAAAGTCTCAAAGTAATGAGCGCCAAAGCAGTGATGCCCTGGACTTTGTTTTGTTACTCAAAGTTCTGTGTACCGCTGCAATGGTCATAGACAGGCTCGTCTCATTATTTTTCACATAAAAAAAAAATACTTATACCAATTTTATATGTTAATTTCATATAAAAATAAAAATATACCTATGTATGTTAATAATTTTATTTGTGCAAAAATGTATTTATTATTAAATGTAATATGTAGGAAAGCAGCCTCTTAAATCACAAATCGTATCAACTTGTAAAAAAAGATTTTTAAACTTTAACTTAAAGTTACTGAACCAAAATTATTGAAATTTTTGGGACCACCTCTAAAGCTTCCTATACTTAATGAAAAGAAGCACTCAATTCCGTTCACAAATACCTATAGCAATAATCAGCGTACGAATCGCATACAAATCAAATCAAAATCAGTTTATTTGTAGACACAAAGATCTATGTAATTACAAAACTATAATATTTTTTATTTATAGAGCCTTTTTCTTTTTTGTGTTCCGTACCCAAATAGTATAACGGGACCCTATTACTAAGACTCCGCTGTCCGTCCGTCTGTCACCAGGCTGTGTCTCATGAACCGTGATAGTTAGACAGTTGAAATTTTCACAGATGATGTATTTCTGTTGCCGCTATAACAACAAATACTAAAAAACAGAATGAAATAAATATTTAAGGGAGCTCCCATACAACAAACATGATTTTTTTGCCATATTTATAGATAATGGTACGGAACCCTTCGTGCACGAGTCCGACTCGCACTTGGCCGGTTTTTCACGTGTGTTAAATAAAATTTTAGCAATGGCTGTATAATTTATTCTTGTAATTCGCATTTGAACGCAAAAAAAAGTAAAAATACCCCACATAGGACCTGCTGCGGACAAAAAATTGAAATGTGGACAGGAAACTGATATCGGACGAATGGCGGGTGAAATCAAACATGATACAAATAGAATCGAAAATCCCTTCGGGATTGCATACGCGCCGGTAATTTTGCGGGTGGCCATTATGCAAATAAATGAGTTAGGAAAACGTATCGAAGTACACTTTTTATAGCCATGATAGTTACGTATATATATATAATATATATACTCTACTTAGCAATTTAAGTGTTATTAAAATTAGTTATTAGCCTTAACTAGGCTAAAATGTAAAGGCATCTAACAACAAACAGTACCTACATCATTGAAAAAAAAAATATAATTACGTGATTAGCGCGATCGGATCCCAAATCCCAAAGAGCTAGCGAGGAATAAGTATAGTAAGGAAAACGTAAATTTATACTATGATAAAGAGCAAAGATTTGATTGTTTGTTTGTTTGTAATGAATAGGCTCTGAAACTACTGGACCGATATCAAAAATTCTTTCACCGTTGGGAAGCTCCACTATCTTCAGGTGACATAGGCTACTTTTTATCCCTGTATTCCCACAGGAACGGGAACTACGCGGGTGGACCCGTGAAGCGTCCGCTTGTATATAAATAAATAGATATCGTAGGACACACAGCGCCATCTGATCCCAAACTAAGCAAAGCTTGTATATGATGGAAGCCCGATAACTAATAGAATATCCAAAAATTATACAGAACACCCAGACACATATTTATCATAGAGTAATTCTCGACCATCAAGTTGAAAATCTCCTGCCAAGCACCTAACGGGATATTCCGGCAGCTACATTGGAAAACCAGTCCCTATTCCAGGTTAGGTATGTTTACCATCTTCAACCACTGGGTTACTTAACATCACATGAGCTGTGGTCATACACCTATCTTCACAACCATTTATGTAATGCTATAAGTTGGACAAGTTCGACACACCTACTCGCCTCACGCAGCACATTATGCTTGTTTTGTTTGTTTGTTATATATTTGGAATGTATTCATTAAGTCACATTAAGTTGTTTCATACCAAACACATTTTTTTTTAAAGTGATAAGATTATATAATGCGCCATTTTTTGCTGTTTAAACTAACCATTGAATGTCACAAAGTAATGAACGCCGAAACTGCGATACCCTGGACTTTTTGTTATTTAAAATAGCTCTGAATAACGCTACAATGGAAACGGGTCTTGAAACGGTACTGATGGTAATTGTCTTTTACCATCAGTATAAATAAATATTAAATATCGTAGGACATTACGCACAGCGCCATCTGACCCCAAACTTAGCAAAGCTTTTACTATGGCAGTCAGATAACTGATAGAATATTAAATACTTTTTTTTTGTAATTACATGCAGAACACACAGACACATAACAAACATTTGTTTTTACCAAAAAAGTTTTGTGCTGAGTGGGATACGAACCCACGCCCTACAGCTCTTAAGGCAGATATACTACCAATGAGCCAACAGGGCGGTCGAATCATTAGAAAGTTCTCTTGATATTGAGTCTATCGTCTCATTTTTTTATACAAAAATGTACTGTGATGTCATATTAAGCCACGTGTATTGCTAAGCCGAGCCCATAGGCACCTTAATTGTCAAAAAACGTTACCACTTATTGCGTAAATATTTTACCTCCATTTTTTATCCGGACTATAAATAAACCGATTGACACCTAATTTATCAAAATCGGATGAGTAGTTTAGGCACTAAGGTGGAACATGCGTAAATACGAACATAAAACATAGACTGCTGAAAACCCTCTTTTAGTTTTGCCGTAGTCAGGGGAAAATATACAAGCACATTAGACGTACAAAACACATTGACGTCTAAAGAAATCAAATAGGGGAGTACGTCATTATCATTATTAACAAGCCATGGTCATGCATTGACGTACGCACCACAAGCCCTATACTAAACGGCTATGCTTTCATTTCTGTGTTTTCTTTTACTGTGTAACTCTTTTAAATTAAAATATTTAAGTTTTTGGAGGGAACAAATCATGGAAAGAATCATATTTATTATTTTTCAAAACGTTTTGAGAGGCTGATTTATTGCCATGATACCTATTTTAAAGGAACCATAAATAATAAGAAGTGATTTAAAACTAAAACCTATTGTTTTTCAAACCTTTTTCTGACTATTGACAAGCTAATAATACGATAGATATAAATTCACGCGTTACTTTTACTCCCTATTTAAAATGTAGTGTCTTTTTTAAAGTTTTTAGCTTTTTTTTTTCTAAAAATAGCAAGTCACATAAACAAAAGAAAATACTGTAACATAACATTATTTATTTTTAAAATATCAATATAGGTATTTGATACAGGCAAAATGAACAAAGTGCGATCCCAAGTGGAATAAAAGGCATCTTGCTTATACGAGCCTTGAAATAATTCAAGTGCCTATAAACGAGTGAATCGGTTTCTTCTAGGCGAGCGTGCTCCACCGTAGACCGCATCTTCGCTTAACATCAGGCGGGATGGCGGTCGAACGCAAGCCTATCTACTATAAAAAAAAAAAGATGCTCAGCAAAAATCATTCCAAAAAACATACTTTCCAGAAGGACTGCGAATGAAAAAAAGATTCAAATAAAGCCGTCGACGTGAAAAAAACATTCCTCAACTCTACCCAAACAAGAGGAGGTACCTACCGTGCATTCCTTTCCTGAATTTATAAGGCATTTTCCTTGTTCAGTTTGAGTATCTATGCGTATCTCGTGCCTTCTTCGAGGCTCGTCCCGGGTGCCTGTCTCTAAGCCCCGTCCCTAGTTCATGCCGGTCACGTCGTCCCGCCTATCTCACCCCTGCAATAATCATCTTCGAATAACGAATTCTATTGTTTGAACTACGGTATAATACGTACGCAATATGTATAACAATATATAGGCATTAATACACACGCCTTGTGGCGTGTCTGCGCAGTTTCAGGTCAGGATGTTTGTCGCAGATATTTCCATAATTCCGTAGTCTAGACGACTGTATTGGACCATCATTACTCGTTGGTCGGGAAACTTTGCTATGGTAACATAGAAATAATATATTCGTTCCACGTCACGGGGCCATGTTTGTACACTTTTAGATACAAGTAATGCTATATATTTGTCATATTTTTTTCCTAACGAATTCGCCTCACACGCGGTGCGTCGATATACACATACATACTAGCAGTCCGTCCCTACTTCGCACGGGTGAATATTTATTTTTGAATTGAATTCTAGTAATAAATTTGTATAGCATATGTTACTCAGGGAGAATGTAGCAATCTAATGGTGAAAGAATTTTTAAAATCGGTCCAGTAGTTTTTGAGTTTATAAAACAATATACAAAATTCAAAAATCCAAAAATACAAATCTTTCCTCTTTATAATATTAGTATATATATACTTACTACAACAGATATAATTAAGACTTGCCTATTACATAAATATCACAGGGCATTACACTGATCGAGTGATTTCAGCGCAGTCCCACATAATTTTGTTCAAATTATCGTTTGTCTGCGCAAGGCTATACGCCAATCACTAAAATGGATTTCCTAGCTCGTTCAAGATTTTTTCAACTTCGTCTACCCCAGGAGCACGAAGGTTATCTCAATATTTTCTCACATGAAATATTTCATATTTCTACATCACAAGCCTGGGCCAAATGAAAGATAACTCTCTCTGGTAGCCAGCCCTGCTGTGTATTTTGATAAATTGAAAATGTGTTTAGTGTCTGGGATAAACGATTTTGTTCTAGGATTTTATTACGAGCATTTTTACTAATCTCCAACCCTGTGGCTTAGACAGACAGCGAGAGACGTGTGGGTTCATTCGGGGCTTTGGAAAATCTCCACAGTTTCAAGAAAGCGTTGTCTGTACTTAACATCATATTCTGTCTGGTGGAGAGAAGGCATTTATAAACAGGTTTTTTTTAAAAAAACTTGGACTACGACCTGCTTAACATCAGGGCAGGGCGTGTTTAAACGCAAGCCTATTTTTAATTAAAAACAAAAACTTTAGGTAAAATTAGTTCTTGATAAAGTCGGCAAAAATGTGTGAATATGGTTGGAAGAGCGAGAAGGCTCATGCCCCAGTGCCAACGTCAATTAAAAGAAAAATACATCATTACGATTCCAAAATTCAGGGTGGAAATTTTATAATAGGTACGATAATATCAAAAGTGGATGCTGACTTTTGCTCTTAAGAAAAGAATTACAATGTTCTAAAATCTTCGGAGACGGTTTTCTCTACAATCGGAAATGTGGATATATATTACGAAAATAGATTCGATTTTCTAAAAAATCTTTTAATTACTTTTCTTTTAAAGTTTTTCAGTTTCGCCGAGCGGTAATTGATGGCTGCGCTTTTCAAAATCACAGTAACATTTATTTTTTTGTAACTCTATATGAAACTGAAAAATAAAGAGCTGTACTTATTTTATCTGGTTGGAATACTTCCTAGAACGAATAAATCGTCACTCATAGAAGCGGTTTATTGTTAATGTTCAATTAGCAATAAAGTCGTCAAAAGATCCGTACCAAATATATTCCGGGATATCAAACGTTTTGTTGCTAAGCGCCAGCGAAAATAGCTTTTATGATGTCTTTTTCGGGAATTCTGTCCATTTATTATTTACGATACTTTTTCGGAAAAAAAATCTCCTTTACGTTTTGATGAGTAAAGCTCGTCTGCTTTCCACTATCATCATCCATATCATTTGTCCATAATTTGAATCTTTACCTAATAAACACGTAAAGACAAGAATCAGTTCAATTAAATCTCTCATGTGAATCTTTCTTACTGGTGCTTACTAAACATTTAACAATTTTAAACATGCAGGCTAGGTTCTAACCACATTTTGAGACAAAGAGATGAAGGAAGACACCGTCGCAGACGCGCGCCCGGCGCAATTTATGCTTTGCATAAATTCCGAAACTTTATCTTGTCTCTGGAGTTTCTCAGTTGGAAACTTGCATGCATTTGTCAGTTTTATATATTCTGGAAGGTTCGTGAGAGAGCAATGCGGTCTCGTCGTGTTACTTTCAGTACGCTGCACGCCCCTGGCAGTCGACAACCTTGGCGGTAGAACACTGCGCGATGTCTAGCCAACCGTGAACTACGGCTAATTTGTCACTTGGTTAGCTGTTGATTATCTTATTAGCTGGCTTGGCATCTATTCTGTTACCACTATAGGAATTCAATATAACTGCAGTTCCTCGCTCACCATAAAGTTCCGTCAATCAAGCTTACCATGTAGGAATAAATAATGGGGATCATTCATAGGCCATCCATAATTTATTTATCCAAACGATGTTAGGTAAAGCAAACCCACTGTAACGCAACACTGTTTCTGTCCAAGAACAAAATATAAGTATTTAATCTAATACATAATATTTTATATTGTACCTACTAATCTATAGATGCAGATTTGCATACTCGTATTTGACGCAACGTTCTTTGTTTATTTTATGAACTAAATGTTAGCATTTCACAATACGCCCACAATAAACGATTTGTCATCGCTAATTTTAATAAAAAGGTAGTAATCAGTTTGTTGATTTCTTTCGAAAGTCCACTCATGACTTCAGAGTAACACACATAGGATATCTGTGTCAACGGTGACTTTGAATCATTATTACGATGACTCAATCATTCACATGAAGCGAAAAAATACGCAGCTGCATAGTTGAATGAATTTGATTTTGCTTACACTAACAAACCAACCAATTTAGTTTTGCTCTGCAATAAGCAATGTATACCGGCAATTGATCTAATGTATTGTAGGATAGTAGGCGGTGGTGTTTGTGTATAATGGTCTTACCATTAGGAGGTAGCTTGATCATTCGCGCCTCTATCATACGACAACCACCGATGGTTCCCGAAGGAGAACTTGAACAATGTTTTAAAGGATGACTGCGAGACTAGAGTAACTAACAATGTAGCAGCTATTAAGTCATAAACTAAGTCATCATGAAATGACCGATTTAACTATAAACGCGAAAACAATTACTCCTCTACAACATAATTATTATATACCTACTACTATACATACAATATATGCCACACTTAGCAGATTTTTATTCGCATTGTTTTACCTACTTATAAGTACAAGGTACTTACAGGGTTTGAAGTCTTGCATTAATGTCAGTCTTATTCTGTAGTCCATAGTAACATGCATAACATTTTCTGGACTTTTTAATTTATATATACAATATTATACATAATATTTCAATTTTAAGTTCTTGTTTGTTTTTGTCGTCGCACTTAGTGAGTTTGCCAGAGTCGGGTATTTCAAATATTTTAAGACAAATCAAGTGTAATAAAAATTCTTAGTCACAATCAAAACCACAAAGTATGTAAGTCAAGGTCGAGTCCGGTCATGCACAAGTAAAATAGTGACTATACTGCAAGCATCAACAGAGTTTAGAAAGCGCTAAGTAACGAACGCGAAAAGTTGTTTTACCGCATATTACTTACTCACAATCACTCGTGTAATTCTATTATTTATAAATAAAATACCACTATTTTTATACATAACACTCGGAAAAATATATACCTACCTGTTTTTGGGAAATGCGGCGACACGAATTTTTCGCGTTCCCGCCAAAAAGTCAATTTTAAGTTATGAGAAATAAAGAATAACTGTCCTATGTGATTTACATTTTACTTGATTCCATTTTCATAGTATGTATTTGTAATTTTAATTATTGTTCTTACATTTTACCCGATATAAATGAATTTTATGAAGGTAAGCGAAACGTCGTCCAGCCGCAAGATGGGTGGATATTGTCGCGTCGCGGGTCGAACCTGGGCCAGATTGGCACAAGACCGAATCAGATCGCATGACAAGAGAGAAGCCTACACCCAGCTGTGGGATAAAGAAGGCTGTGGATGATGATGATGAAATGAATTTTAATTACCTAGCCATCGTGCATCTGTTTAGCTGTGTACGAATTATCGCTGCAGGACAGATGCAGGTCACGATGCTCCTGCAGGTCGGTGCGGTCCCAGATCAAGGTCAAGAGAGAGGCTATGAAGCCAAGCTATCATTTTTTAACGATTACTTTGTCCTATGATGATAGCACTTTTCCTGAACTGGTTCTATTTAGACAGCTTTTATTACGTTTCTTCTCAGATTTTTAATAGTAAATATGCTTGACTGATTAATATACTGATGTTAAAAATTAAGATAAAAAAAAAAGAAAAAGAAAGTAAAGTATAATAGTAAAAGTTTGAGATATTGTAGAAGTCGTAAGTCCACAAAGTTACAAACTCATCGCTTTGTATATTTTCCTCTTTAAATTCGTTGTCCGTGTATCTTTCGAGTTACCTTGAAATATTAAGTTACTATATTTAAACTTTGATATCTGAGGTCTTCATTCAGAAAAGTCTGGCTTTACAAGTAGGTATAGTACCTATATAAGTTCACGAAACTTATTCTAAAATCCTGCGAACAAATAAAAACTTTGTGAATACAAAAAAGTCCAGAAGTCTTTTGAGGCAGCCGTAATTTCCTAAAAAGATATTGTTTCGATTTGTTTGTGAAGAGCTTGTAACAGAAAATAATAGTATCCTTACGTATATATTTGTTTTGAAAACACTCCGTGAAGGAATAACTGAAATAGAATATCTATAACTCAAACATATCATGGGATATTTCCTTTGTTTAGATATCAGCAAAATAAAACGGTATCAGAGTTTCGTTTCGATTCCATTTCTGCCAAATTGCTAGTCATAAAAGAGGACTAGGCACGACCTTTTAAATTAGGCAAAGGGCCTGCTTATTGTGACAGTTACAATTAGCGTAAATGGACCCAATATAACCCGTGTCCAAGGTTCGTTTACCAAGATGGCGTCAGATGGCAACCATTGGGGACGCTGATGGCTTGTTATTAAGCCATGAAAGGCCTCGCCGATGAGCTCTGCCTTTTGTTCCCGGGAAAGTGACGCGTCGCGTTCTAGCTAGCGGCTAGCGTTTAATTAATGGTGCTACAGCTGACAGCGGTGATACTGTATGATAACCGTGATTGGGAGTGTGACTTGGTAACGGGGTCACATTTTACTATCTGTGTGTTGGTGTAATTGGCGCGGTCCTCGTGTGTTCGCCCTGGAACGGCACGCGACGTTTACCAACCGACCGCGCGCGTGACTCATGATGTTGTTACCACATTTACGTCATCGGCTCGTCGCGGATCTTACTCCGCGACTCGCCATAGTCATTTTTCCTGTTCGCGCACCGCGGATGTGCGCTACGTGCTTTGCACGGTGACGGATTGGACCATTGTTTACGTCTTATTTAAATTGGATAGCAACTAAGCTGTGTGCTTAGTAACAACTAATCTTTTTTATCTACAACTCCACACTTATCTACAACTCAAAATAACATAAACGATTAGTAGTAAACACACCATATTGACAACAATGAATTAATTTACTAGATTAATTATTCAAAGTGGCTTGTTAAATTTGTCTGTGAGCTGTAGACAGTGAACAATACCTTGTACTCTGACTTGCCTGAATGTATCTTGTTAGATAAAAGGCCAATAAAAGACTTGTATGTGACTATGGTAAACACTTTTAGCTATTAGAGTAGATTATCAGAATAGCTATTAGAGTAATGTAATGTAATGTATTTTGCTAAGTACCCAATATTTGTTCGTTTGCGTTCAACCACTACTGGCATGATTTCCTAATTTCAACTTCAAGTGACACGATATTTAGAGTCAAATTGTGGCTTTTATTTTTCAATTTAGAACTCCACACAATGTTACAAGTCAGTCAGCCGCTCTCCCGTTTGATCCATTTATCTAAGACACGTCTGTAAAGCAGTCTTGCTTTACTACCACAATCCTGAGACCTTCATAATGAATTGATCAAGTAATTTTACTTGAAACAGCAACTCGATCCGGCCGTACACGTTAGAAGAGAGCCAGCTGCGCCCAGACAAGGGTCTGATGCGGGTACAATAGGCAGCCCGTTAACGAGAAATCTGAACCGTTCCTTAACACCAGATATAATTTATTTAATATTCTAATCATCATTAGTTTAATGGATCGAGGAGCATAATACTTTACAGGACATTAATCATCGACTACATGACAAGAACTTTCCTTAGCTTTTAAAGCCTTCGCGAAGTTAAATCGAGCGTTGTAGGTATATTTAGTTACGGTACAGGACATTAGGCATTTGGCCTGTTTCCTATCGGTTGCTACCCGCACCTACCCATTACAATTTATGGACGCCATTTAGGAGTGAGTGACTCCATCAGTCTTGATCTGAGGCTGACGCGTAGCGGCGTGTCAAGTTTGTTCAATAAAATACAATGTAACTCGATGTCATCTTCAACATCAATATACTATTGTGTTGTAGAAAATTTCGGCATCAGCCACAAAAAAGACCCCAATATTCCATATCTCCCTGAACACAATTAGTGGATCGGAACAAATTGAATCTGACCGTCCGTCATGTTTTACTCCTCTTTCTTAGGATAATATATTTTGTCGCACGTTTTCCTCTGCCTAACGTTAAATGAACAAATACGTATCCATTTTGTCCACAAACACTAGCTCAACAAAATATTAATCGCTGGAAATATGTTTTCCTTATTGAGTTAGATTAGTAAATAATACAGTGACTTGTATTTTATCATTGACTTATATGTATTCGTAAGGACAGTGCATATTATTTTTAGTGACATTGTTTACGTGGTGTGCACCATATGCAATCCCATAAACTCAGTTGGTGAACGGTTATCGATCTATGAAAGATTGGTTGTAATGTAACTACGTACTAGTAAACGGTTCGAGGATTCGATCAAGATCTGGCATGTCTTTTATTAGCTGTAACTTTGTCAAATTACGTACATTTTCAAGCTATCATCCTGGTCATATTTAATCGATGAAGCACATTCTTTTCACATCTCTATAACGGTTTCAAAAAAATATTATTAGTTTACCTTTATCAGTTATTAGATTCTTCGCAAATTTCGGTATAGCGTGGTGACAGCCGCGTAGCCGATGGTGGGTGTGTCCCAACAAAACCGCCTCCATTAAGGGTTCACCTGGCCAAACACGTATTTTCATAACGTCGTTAAGTGCTTCGAAATTAATATTTTATGAAGCGATCTAAGAAAAGTATAACTTATGATTTTTTCTCTCGCCATTGAGCTTCGGTTGCGAAACGGTCGCACGCTCACACTTTCCTATTCATAAACTTTGTCGACATTGAAATAAATCAGCTGAGTCAACGAACCGACACCTGTCATCGTGCAAATTGTTAAGTAAACACGATTTTAAACCAATAAGCTTAAAAGTTTGACAGAGAATCAGCCAAGTGTCGAGATAAAAGGAATCGAGTTTTATGAGATCAGTCATTATTAGATTCAAGTGACGTCGAGATATGCTTCGAACACAATATTACCTCTTTGCAGGTAATTTGCCAGTTAATAAGATTCTTTGGGAAATAAAATGTTTAACTTTTAATACTGAACATCTAATAGCTAATGTTGTAGGTGTCAATCAGCGTCGGTGAGCTTACCATCAGACAATGCGTCAGATTGCTTTTTTACCCTATTACCCAAAATGAAATAGTGTAATGCTTTCTAGGTTCATGTATGAATGTACCTACTAATACATATATGTGAGTTTCTTTATTCCACCAACTGTTAAATGCCTGAACAGATTTAGATGTATAGGGTCCTTACATCGTCCCGAGTGACGGGCAATATATATTTAAAAAAAACATATTACTATTTCTAAAGAATGTCCCACAATTCAGACATGTTTTGAATTTGCCCCCATTTGCGCAGTAAGTGTTGATAATAAAAAAACAGTTTAAAAGCTGTCAGTTTGGAGTTCAAAAAACAAAATGGCGTCAGTCCGCGTCAATATGGTTTTATTTAGTAACGCAGCAGTCGTGGTTTTTGATTCATTCAATAAAATTATTCTTGTTATAAAAAGTACTAGTTCTACGTATACTTACCTACGTATGTAGTTACGTAAGAATTTTATTTATTTTTATTTTACATGGAAAACAAACAGCTGCTATTTAAGAAAAGCTGGTCGTGCCTATGGACTAGGTTAGGTAAAGTTGAAAAGCAGGGCCGTCACGCCAAAATATTAATGTATAATAAATTTCCAAAATATATTACAGAATTAAATCATACCGAATTAAAAAAAACCATTAATTTTTTTTGGAAAGCAATCCTTTTTACAAATTAAGTGAATATATGTCACTGAGATTCTCGGAATCCTCATTTATGTGTAGCATATAAACGGAGCCTGCTCTGTAGTATGTTCGTTGTTGTTAGATTGGGTTAATTACTCGTATAGGTATAGCTTCATTCATTACAGTGTAATCGTAAGGTTTTTTTTGTACAAGTGACTTGTCTTTAACATTATTGTTATTTATGGCCTAAATATTACTGATTTACTGAAAATAAATAAGAGATCACACAAAAGCCTAAAGAGTTTTCAGTTTTTTTGTTTTGTTAAGATCTCTATAGTAGCTACGTAAGTATTTATTCACATGGTAATCAATTTAATTGAAAAGCGTTTTTATAGTATTCAAAAAGGACTTTTTATTTGAGCACGTTATAAAAACTTTTTCTTTTTCAACTGTGTTATTTCTTTTTATCTAGAATTCTAATGGGGAAAAAAGTTTTAGTCCTGGAAACGTTTTTAGGTTTGCGATCTGATTTATTTTATTTTAAGGTTTCTAAGGTTAACTAGAAAGATGGCAAATCAGATCTTAATAATAAGTTTACCTAGCCTGTTTGTTTATCCCACCTTTATTGACCAGTATTCTTTAAACCGTGAAAGCTAGACGGTTACAATTCGCTTAGAATATGTGTTAATTATATTATAAACAATAAACATATACCTTAAAGTTAGTATGTAGATCTGTAAATGTGTACGTACCGAATCTCCGCCCGGTGGGTTTTTGAACGATTAACCAACGACTTAACCTGCTTGTGCTATTTATTTACTAGTGACCGGCTAGACCACAGCTCATCTTATTTTAAGCGACGGTGTGCTCTTAGATGGCAAACTTTACTTACTTGGTTTACTTACTTTTACTCTGTGGTAGATTTCTTTAGCAGGAGGTCGTCTAGGTAGGTACCACTACCACCGCAGTACCAGATATTCTGCCGCCAAGCAGTAATGTATAAACATTACTGTGTTCCGGCTTGAAGGGTACTGCAGCTAGCGAAATTACTGGGTTGTTGGTACTAACCATCAAAGTTCTGTGTATCCTACAATGGTCATAGACAGGCGTTATCTCTTACCATGAAGAGAGCGTCTCGTTTGTCTCATTACCTTTACATAAAAAAAGGTCTTAGTCTGGACTGCAAACTAGCTCTTAAGTGAGGCTGCCGGAACACGCCGTTAGGTTTTGTAGCGATGATAAAATAGCTCAGTGGTTAGCGTGATCATTTCACACGCTGAATGGCGTGTGTTCAAACCCCAACAAATAATGAGCTTGAGCTACCGGTGAAGGAAAACATCGTGAAGAGACTATAGCGTGGTGGTAGGGTATTTTCCAGTACTTGGCTGTCTAGCAACCATCCTCGTCCTCCAAGCATCGTATAGTTTTAAAATCTGTTATATATATTTTGTAATTCATGCACTTTTTAAGATTAACGTGTAATATCATTGATAGCTTGTTGTGTTTTATTTTCACAAGTTTTTTAATGATAATAATTGCTTCAAATTGCTTTTGTAACGAGCTTCTAGAATAATTTTATCTTAACTTGTTTTTTTTTACTAATTTTTAACTGATTAATATTAAACTACTAAAAACTACAGCGCCCTGTTGACCTCTAGGTTTTAATGCGAAACAAGTCTTATTAAAACTTGTAAAACAATCTAATTTTACTGGAAAATAAAGACGTCGAGTGAGATACGGGACTCGGGGGCTACTACAATTTTTTTGCAACACTATCATCGGATGAATACAGTAAATAAAAATATATGTATTTGCGTAGTATACTGATCGGACTATATCAGTTAGAAATGTTTTACGTATAGTTTTCGATCGGTGAATTTCGAGAAGTCTGATCAGTACTTTCGAATTTATTCTTTACATATAAGCTCAGAAATGAAATACCTCCTGAAGTAAGTTTGTAGATCAGGTGTATTAATGGCTAAACAAATCTATTTCCACAATTCACGCAAGTTTTGAAATTGCCGCCATTTACATAGTAAGTTTTGACAACAACAAAAATAACTTTTCGTAAAAATATAGCGTTATATGAAAGAACAATGCGTTTTTATTTCTGAACATTATTTTAAATGTTTGGATGCTAGAGTTCGTAGATTTCGTACAAAACATGTTTGGTATTCTGATTCTTCTGAACTTCGTCAAGTTTGAAGAGGATTTGATTGAAAAAATCCGGGAGACTGGGTCAATTGGAGATGATAAAACAAACTGGCCGTCCAAAAACAATACGTTCAAGTGAAAATATTGTAGCTCACGTGTATTGGTGAGAGTCCAAAAACATCAATTCTGTGTCGTCGACAATAATGGAGACTAAAACCGGTTAAGCAGTTACTGGTGCTGTATATCGCGACATAATAACTGGATTATTTCTGAATTGAATGGTATCAATGTGGACTACATGTGGTTTCAACAAGACGGTGAAACATGTCATACAGCCCGTGAATGAAACAAGTCAATTACTGCCATATTACTGTGATTTAGTGTCATTAGTTTTTTTTTTTATATGGTGTTATTTGAAGTTAAAAATCTATGTCAACATGCCTACATGCACACGTGGGTTGAAAGAGGATTTTCAACGCTGCATCAACGAAATTAAACCTCACTTATGCTGAATGGTCATGGAAAATTTTGACAAAATAGTGCTTATTTGCCGAGCAGAGAGACATTTGCAAAGCAATGCCGTTTGCCGTTTTGCCCGTTGTGTTAATCTATACACAACTCTATCCTAACTACTTCCTTAATTACAATTGAAAAAAAAAAACTGTGCTTTCTATTTTTTAATTCTCTTTTTTTTGTTCCCTGTACTCTTTTCTATTTATGATGTGCACAATAAAGAGTTATATCTATCTATCTAATTCAAATCTTGCGTTCATTGTGAAACACCCATAGTAATAAATTAAAATGAAGATCGCTAATAATAAAGTATACGTAATTAATGAGTTACAATGAAACAAGGTGGGAAAATAAAAATGTTTGAAAATAAGCTGTCTTGTTGTTCGCACTATGGAAAAGCAAAGGCGCTGATGACGATACTGTGGTAGGCCTCCTGGACTCGTCCCGACCCTTTGTATAATACAATCAACTCACGGAACGCCTTTAACAAGATTGTATCCCTTTTTATTTAATCTTTTCTTTCTTTATGAAACATGATCTTGCTTTCTGTCAAACGCAGTTCTTTTTCTGTACAGGTAGCTGATTAAACAGGCATCACTTTATAACTTGTGTTCATAATCGTATATGTGGGGTATATCTATACTATTATAAAGAGGAAAGATTTGATTGTTTGTTTGTTTGTATTGAATAGGGTCCGAAACTACTCGATCAATAAATTTATATTATAATTATTAATCGAGTTTTGTTTTCCCGTGCGAAGCTGGGGCGAGCTGCTAGTATTCAATATGTACCTATATATCTTATCATATTTATGATTATTATTTTTAAAGTCCTATATAATTATGCAGTATTATTTATGTATACACACATATATATGTCATTATCATTGCTTTCTTTTTTACACCGCGAACCATATTTGCTGCACACTCTGTCCTGACCAGTCAAAGGTTGCGTGGAAGAAATCGCTTTAACCGATAAGGCTGCCGTTGCGCTACCGCTAATTAATGTTTCTGTTTCAAGATATGTTCGTTATAACGTGTTGGTTTACTATAAAGTTCTATTCTATAACTTTGTTATCAAAAATTTTTACAAGCACGTACCAAAACATTTGGTTTAAAAAAAACGGAAATTGTAATAAACTCAAGCTTTAGTGAATGCGGAATCACCTTTTTACTAAAAATAGTTTCGTTCCCGCTTCACAGGAACTAGGCAGTTAGTCGCATATTTGTGTTGGTGATGGATGAAGCACACATACCCCGGTATGTTATTACTGCTCGCAAAAAATGTGAATGCTTTCTGATTCTAATCCCTAAATGGCTTCAAATGCCGCTTTCAGTTGAATATAGACCGTTTACTGAGCGTTAAATCTTTCCTTTTGAAATATTACTTTAATTAACGATTCAGCCGGCTGTGACCTCGTTTCCTGTTAACTCAGAGGTGTGGAATGGCGGGGCGTATGCACGGGAAAACGGGAAATTATGGGGCGCAGTGGAACAATATTCACCAGGACCAGGACGAGCCATACGGCCGTTTTCAATTTAATAAATGTAAATAAGCATAAAAAAACCTGGACCAGATTGGCACATGACCGAGGCAGATGGCACGTAAAGAGAGAGGCCTATACCCAGCAGTGGGATAAAGAAGGTTGTGGATGATGATGATGATGATGATTTTATAAATTTCCCACGTGTTTGACATTTAAATGGTTTTGTGAATAGGAATTGAACCCACGTCTTACCTCTAATAAAGTAGAAGTAACAATTCAATGTTTCGAACAGGATTTATCAAACGAACTGTACCTAATAATAAATTAAAGTAAAAATTTTTTCTTTACGAATTTTACTTTTGAACCTGCCATTGATGAATCATGGAAATATAAGCTGATCAACCATTGAATATTTATATAGACAGTAAATCTTATTTACATAGTTATTCAAGGGTCTCATCGATATATGTATATATTATAAATGTGAAAGTTTGTATGATTTAATCTTTGTTACTCAATAACGCAAGAACGGCTGAAGGGGTTTGGATGAAATTTGGCTCACATAATTAGAGTTTATGATATTTATGGATTTACATAATTATATGTAGGTAGGTTTACTTTTTATATCTGAAAACGTTAGGATCCTGTAAGATTACTAAAAATGTTCAAGGACAGTGTAGTGGGAGTAGAGTAAGAGTAGTGCTAGTGACTACTACCCACCACCAGATGTCATCATGTGTCACAAGTCACAATACACAATAGTATCTAATAACTATTATACTTATGACTTGACAGGAATTGAACAAACTTTTTGTTCAATTTTACGCGAACGAAGTCACGGGTTTAACATCAAGTTTACTATATTTATTGTACGGGACTAAGTTTCCTTTAACCAATCTTTGTTTGATTTAGGTCTACTAGTATTAAAACAAAATTAACTTTTGGATCTCTTATTACAATATTTGCATAGGACAAAACGCGCTCGCCCGTGTTTGACTTGATTCCACACAGCTTTTAACTTTACTCATGTTTGAAAATTTAGATATGAACTGTCTGTTCTAACCTAACCGGGCTTCTTACTAGGTGGTAGATCTCTTTAGCAGGCGGTCGTCTAGATAGGTACGAGTTAGGTCCAAAACTTGCGCTTTGCAAGTACCTCAACACCATCAGATATTCCGCGGCCAATCCTTGTTTGGTATTCTGATTGATTTCAGTTTTATAATAATGATGGATTAAAAATTTAACAATTTAACGTGAAAATAATTCGATTTTGTAATTAATGTACCTATTGACTTTTTTTTACTAAGTTTCGGCAGCCTAGTTAGGAGACCGATTTTTTATTTATTTATTTTATTTATACAAGTTAGCCTATTTTTTCTTGTAAAAGTATTATTTGTTTTGTTCAACTTTTTTTATTGTGCTATAAAAAACTTAGTAGGTTTACAAGATAATAACCACCAGCATAAATAACCGGCTCGAAGTAAAATTTAACATCAATATGTCGCGCATCTAATAATAACCTCTACTACCTCTAATAAATAAATAACTAAACAAATTGATGCAGCTAACAGTGGGCGAACTTAATGAGTGCAACTCGTGACTTCCTCTAACTGCGAGTAGGTCGCTGTGTATCAGTCGAATGTGACCTTTTATATTTAGGAACTCCAAGGAACATGTTCGGTAAAGGTACGAGTTTTTACGTAAGTCTGTTGTTGTTGTATGAAAAAAAAAATAGCAGGAGCAGTAGTATGCAAACATTACTATGTTCCGGTTTGAAGGGTACTGTAGCTAACGAAATTACAAAGCTGTTGAGACTAACCTAAAAGACTCAAAGTAGCGATGCCTTGGACTTTATTTTGTATTCAAAGTTCTGTGTATTGCTGGAATGGTCGTGGATAGGAGTTATATCTTACCATAAGGAGAGCGTCTCGTTCATTTCATTCTTTAACATATTAAAAAACCCCACATACGAACAAAATTATCCATTTTCTATTTTAACAGATTCCTAAAACGGTAAATAATATGATGTACTGAAACAATTCTTTACAAACAGCATATCTCTATGGTAGGATTTACGTGTACCCATACCTATACCAGTATACCTATACAGCCAATACCTACGCCTAAGTTTATTGACAATATTCCTCGCGAGAAAGATAAACACATCTTGACTCGGTTCCTATAATGTCAAAAGCATGTTATCCCATACAAACACATTCGATCTCTGGAAGCCTGAAAGCCTCAGCCGGCGCTGTACAATATACCTACGCTATCGTCATATACATATTTGTGCTAAGTAATTCTATGTAAAAAATCTTCCAATGAAATGTATATCACGTTTCACTATCGTTCTCATCGTACGTGGAGTTTAAATTAATAAATTCAAGCTGTGTCGGAAAATGCAAGTATTTTGTAAGAACACAATATACTTGGAATTCGCGTTTCTTTATGACTTTCATAATACTTTCGTAAAAACAAGCATCGATGTTATTTCTTATCCTTTTTTTACACGTTATATCACGTAGTCTATAAAAGCGTGAGCCTAACTCGTTCGTTAGGCTAACGTTTGCTTTAAATTTGAATACTTAAATTTTATTCTTACATAGATAATGTATAGAGTAGTAGTACTACCTACCTACAAAAAATAATACTCATTTTGCCTTTTTCTCCAAGCAAATCTCTTTTGAATGAGGGTAATGCCGTGAGATTTGAACCCAGGACCTCCAAATCGCAGTCAGACAGTTTCTCACCTAGGCTGTTATAGCTCTCAAATCAAAGCTGTAGCAAATCTCTTAGCATTATATAATTCAAATAGATTTTTCAAAATATAATATCATCGTCGTACAAAATAAGTCATAAACCAATTTCGTTCCTTTGCTCGAAACAAATTTTGCGGGTTTTTATCCAGACAATATGTCTTTAATAGTACAATATTGTACATTGTTGGTGTGCAATAAAGAGTAAGGTGTCACATCAATGTTATGGATTCTAGGTATTTCTGTTGAAAATTCGTAGACTATCATTCGGCTTGAAATTAGTATGTAATTTATTTTCAAACAAAACTTTGAAAAGTATCTTCGCAGCACTTTTTAAACTGAAAAAAAGTATAAAGCCATTGTACACTTCGATAAATATGTACGTACAAAAAATACTTTGCTACCAATGGCAGCCGCTGAAATAGAAATGCATTACGTAATGCCTCAATCGATATGTACATATTGTATAATTATATACAGGCCTCAACCTAGTTTCACACAGGGTACTTTATCATTGTTTATTGACGTAATTCGGTTATCCCTTACGCACTATTTTCGCCACGGTCAACCTTTGAAAGTGTAGGTATAATGCACGTCAACTCGGATGATTCATGAGCTTTTTCTTTCAGGTCTGCTATTGACAACATAAAGAAAGCGAAAGTCGCCATAAAGAAAATATCTCCCTTCGAACATCAGACATACTGCCAGAGAACACTACGGGAAATCAAAATCTTAACTCGGTTTAAGCACGAAAACGTAAGTCGACTTGCTTGCTTTTGTATTCATAGCTTCGTGGTAAACTTTAGTAAGCGATGGAATTTTGATGGCACTTTTTTGTTCGCAGATAATCGATATTCGAGACATTTTAAGGGCGGAGACTATCGAGCAAATGAAGGACGTCTACATCGTACAATGTTTAATGGAAACGGATCTATATAAATTGTTAAAAACTCAGGTAAAATTCTAATACACAATTCAATGATTGTCAAACTTTTTAAATCGCCAAGTATTTTTAAAATCTATACTGATGACATCAAACTCGATTGGTCTGTCTAAGTTGAAGCATTTCATTAAAATTTAGTGAGGTTCAATAATAAACGCTTGAAGTAATCTGATGTGCCTAGACTAAAATCACTCTAGACATAATACACGTATTGAATGTTCAAGGTATATATTTAGTTTATTTCCACTTAACAGTCGTTACGGTTACGACAGTGATGAGGATTTAAATAAAATTTAACTAACTTTACGACAAATTTTAAAAAAATTATCCGTATTATTACTTAATATCTAAAAATATATGTTTACGATAAATAGGTTTTTTAACCAATTGTTTATTTATTGACAAAATATTGGCGCGATAAATAAATTTCAAGTCGCTGGTTCCCGATTTTGTGTACACTGTATTTCAAAAACCGGAGTTCTTCGTAATAGCACTTTTTTGTAATTATTATTTATCATTAGCAAATGATAAACATAACATCCATCGACCGGTCACGCTTGTTTTAACATCTATCAGCAAAAGTAAAGCATGACTTTGTATTAGACTCGTGCCCGCTGAAAATTCCGAATTCTCCCTTGTTTTCCCAATTTCTCTTCTCGTTCACCTCATCAACTTTCCATTAGCGGAAACAAACTGAACGGTTCTGCGGTTAGTGCCGTCTAAACTTTTTGGGTCGATTCATTTCCACTCACCGCGGACAGGTGTTCCATTCTAAACTTTTAATGGGACAAACTCTATCAGTTCATAATTGATCAGTTATCTATCAACTCAATAAGTTGATTGCATTTTATTGGTAACGACAATTTGTGTTGGTTTGCCTTTGTGACATAATGCTTCCACTAAATCTGTTCATTTACACGTATGTACATAATTATCTACAATCTACATGCCTGTGAGTTGCCGAAACTAATTGTTTACATCATATATTTAGGTAACTACTACATCCACAGTCAACAAACAAACCACTGACAATGGTAATTCGATAACAAGGGAAAGGAAGTGGAAGAATTCATGGCTTGATTAATGTAGTGTAGGTACCTACTTTACGTTTTCTCTGAAAGTGTATTCTGAACACAGAAACCCCCTTCGTTGATTTTCAAAACAAATTCGTTGTTCAGGATTGTAATTTGTAATTGTTTTACTAAAACTGTGGTATACTAAGCCGGAAGCGAACGTGGTTATTATACTTAATATTATGAACAATATTTACTCGGGATATAGTTATGAAATCGCGAGAAAATAATTTGCTTTTCTGTAGAAAAAGTTTGTTGAACCTTCACTGAATGTATGAAACACCTTTCGACTGAATATACCCTGGAGCTTGTAACCGGTAAATAGTGATTCTTTTGATTTGGTCCAGTTGATGTCAAATAACAACTGTTACTGTTATTTAGTTTTAGTAACTGGGCAAGCGTATGTCCAAATCCAAATTATGTGTCCAATCTGTGACAAGCCTAATATTTTTTTTGTTTGGTTTTGTTTTCAAATAGTTGATACGCTACGTGACCACAGTTCACCTGATATTTTGTAACTTTGTGTTCGAAGATGATAAATAAAACTAGCCTGGAATGGAACTGGCTTTCAAGTGGGGCTGCCGGAACACACCATAAAGTGCTTGGCGGCAGTATTTCCTTACCATAAATCTAGTCTCGTACTTGTCATAAGCTTTCCCTGTAAATGCTATATAATCACGTTTTGTTTCAGAAATTAAGCAACGACCATATCTGTTACTTCCTGTACCAAATCCTGCGAGGGCTGAAGTACATTCATTCTGCCAACGTCCTCCACAGGGATCTGAAACCTTCCAACTTGCTGCTCAACACCACGTGCGATCTGAAGGTCTGTTCTGATTCATGTCATGTGGGTACCGCTCGTGGTGTAGTTTGACAACGTGTTCCTAAAATTTTACAAAATATAAGCACGTACGATCCGGGCAGTGTACAGATGGGTGACCGTAAGTGCCACTTCAACATAGCTTGCCGAGTTCAGCAATGTCGGTCCCGGTTGTTTGTTCTATAACATCAATCGTCTAGCCACGTCAGAGACCTTCGTGCTAAACTTTTCATCATTTAGCATCTCTATGCGTATAGGGAATACTTTAATATGGAATCATAATGAGCTCCATCCTAGACCGCATCTTTGCTTAACATCGGGTTAAACTCGAATCTATTAAGAATAAAAATATAAAATGAATATAGAAGTTTAGTTCTAATATAAGCCAATTCTGCAGAATTGAAAAACTTAAGTATGTATTTGTATATATATCTGAAAACTTTTATCTTTTATATCTGGCTATTCCAATATTTCGGCGAATATCTTACACGCCATTTTCAATTTTTTTTTCGGTTACCTTATTAAAATTCAATTATGTTATTTTAACAAGACTCATTTTATCATAAAAAATGTAATAACAGAACTCTCGTACCCGTTTGCGATCGTCTCGGGAAAGAAATATCTTCACAGAAAACCTTTAAATATTATCCGTGAAAATATTCAGAATTACTACGAAAACTGACGTGGTTTTGGTGTTTTTTGTTATACTTATTTTGGGTTACTCATGTTACACGTTGCGAACTCTAGTTTCGGCTACATTCGGTGGCCTTATTCCAAGAGTCAAACCAGAGCACAACGCGCGCATCGTCTTATTTTGCACTACGGGCCTCCGCCGCACGCGTTGTGATCTGCTTTAATGCCTTGAAAAAGTACAAAGCAAGACGAGGCCGAGCGCGCGTTGTGCCCTGCTTTGACTCCTTGAAAAAGGTCACCGGATGTAACCAAAACTGTAGTCGGAGTATCCGACAACAAAATGCGAGTAAATCCCGCATAAGTAAAACAAAAACATTCAGAATTACATTAAAAAATAATATTAATTTTCACGTCATCATCTGTGCAATAGGATGTTATATCAACACAGATTGCAATTCGGCAAATTTTAACTCATTCCAACCAATTAACCGCAATATGTTGTAATTAATAACAAATAATACATTTTTAAAACATTATTAGCTTATTTCGTGTGTTTAATCCAATATAACAAATAGCGATTTACAATAACGATTGTTTATCGATTCAAACTTATAAATATATAAAATTGTTCAATGATTCTTTGTCTAACAAATGTTTTTCTGTTGTTTTGGTCTCGCCTTTCCTCCTGACCTATCTGTTTATCCGGGAATCGTAGCCTGAGGCACTTTAAACCGTTATCCCAACGTAACTAATCGAACGGTTACAGCGTCTTGTGCCTTGTTGCCCCGAGCCATGATCTTGTATGTTTTGCGAAGTCGACCTTACTCAGAAGAAGGTATATAATTACGAAGCTCACACCTTTCATTTAATATCATCCATTTGTAAATCATAGACATAAAATTGTAATAGCATTTTAATGTATAGAATTACTAAAATAGAAGTCGAGTAAAATTATATAAAATGTTAAATATTGGTATGAAAGAAAGAAAGAAAAAACGTTTAATCCTGTAACAAGCACAAAAACAAACAACCAGAGACAGACAAAAGCTACAGAATAGCGGCTCACCTCAGCATAATGCTGATCATACTAAGTGATATGACTACCGCTGGTCTTCCGGTGAGCCCTATGTATGTACGGTGTATGGTTGTTACATAAACATTTCCTGCGTTCGATTTAAAAACCCAATGATATGCGCCGGTAAATGTCTTCGGGTAATCGATTATGACCTTGTATATAACAGCGATCGCGCTGCACATTTACTTCTAAGCGTAAAGAACGAGACTAAACCGCATTTCTAAAGCCGTCCGCAATCCTTAATACAAAGCGCAAACAAATATGAAATAATAGCTGTTTAGCAAGCTCATTGCGGCAACACAAGGCTAATAAACTAGCTTACCCGACAGGCTGCAGCTGCGTTAATACAGCAACATTGCGGTTGGCGATATAATACATTTTACGTTATGCTAAATCTTCGTACAACTAAGTGTTAGATTATAGTACCATTATTATTATTTTAGCCTATTTTATCCCACTGTCGGGCAAAGGCCTCTCTTTCTCCTTTCCATGCCTCTCTATTTTCTGGTATTGCGGTCAAATCTTTATCATGAGCATCGAGCTCATCTTTCCACCGTCTTTTAGGCCGGCTTGGTGGCCGTTTAACCTCCGGTACCTAATCTGGTGGTTGCTGGTGGTTTTCGCCTATAACTCCGCTGGCATTTGGCAGACGTGTCAAGCCCAGTCCCACTTTAGCATGGCAGCTTTTTGAGTCACGTCAATGGTCTGGGTTTTGGAGCGGTGTACTGAATTTCTTATGGGGTCTAATAACAAACCGCAAGTGTGGACCTTTGCTCGATTGTAAAAGACCGAGTCTGAGCGCCGTATGTGAGGATGGGAAGTACCATACTATTCCTAGTTGAGATATGTTTTACTTATCGCGACATCTGTCTATCTATCTATATCTTCATAACCTTAGACTGACTGCATTTGTATCGAACATAAAAAATTAATTGAAACGAATCACATGCCTACAATATAATTATCATGAAGATCGAAACAATGATGCTCAACGTCAAACAAATTCATTTTTTCAAAGCAGTCTTGACTTCGACTTCGCTTGATTTGGTTGCTTTAATTCTTATGAATCTAAATTTGGGAACTCGAACATATGACGTGCGGCCACCACGGACTAACAAAAACAAGAGAGAAGAAAGTTCTCATTTTTTCGAGGAAGAGTTAATTCATTTTCTCTCGTTAATATCAATGTTCTGCGCAAATAAAGCTCGTGAAATGTAAAACATAAAACATTTTAGTGATTTTTTTTTACTAATGAGACGCTTTTCTTATGATAAGAGATAACGTTTGCATATACATTGCAGCGCTACACAGAACCTCGAGTAGCAAAAAAGAAAGACCATTTAAAGAGCAAAGGTGCTTTGACGCCCATTACTTTGAGACTTTCGGTGGTTAGTCTCAACAGACCAGTAATTTCGCTAGCTGCAGTACCCTTCAAACCGGAACACAGTAATGCTTACACACTCTTCATAATTTTATAAGCTCATAACTTTCTTTTGCTTTTAGTAATTTTATAACTAATCTCTGCCACATCTAGTTTCATCCCTCATAGAATTATAAAATTCAAAGTACCAATTAAGACTAGGTGCTCGCTCTACGTGACTCATTAAGCGAGACTAGACTACTTAATTAAATAAAACTTAGTCACAATGGCTATTCAAGTTGAAAATGTTCTCTCAGCTTGCCATTTCATTAATTAATACTTAATGGCTAAATTATGTGATTTGATCCAACCATTGCCCAAGATATTAATTAAGATGTAACTACGACAAAGGTGCGGAGTGAAGTACTTTTCGTAGAGTTTTACAGCGTACTTAACAAAGGTCAAACGACGGTTTGCTAAGATAACCCTGAAATAGTATCAGAGATGGCGAGCTACTTTCTGGTCAAGGATCTTTAAAAAAAAGACGTGTATGAAGGATGTAAAAAAAATATTGCATAGAATATGAATTCATCAAGTGAAGTGAAGATATAATATTTCCTTAGAAAAGACGGCTTGACACCAACTAGCGATACACATGTAAGTGCATATGTATATACTTATAATATGTTACATAAAAAAATAGTATCCGTTACTCGCTTGGAAAGATATGGTCGTTTGGTCGTTAATTTGTAAAAAGGTTCACGACAATAAATGTAGTCGCCGAAACTATGGCTGGAGTGTCCAATATAAATAAACGTTAGTAAATCCACATAACTTCACATAAGTGAAGCTCTATATTTTTTATCATTTTAGCCTTAGTTGTAAGAAAACAAATCCGTAACTTTTACGTAACAAAAGTTTTTTTTCTTGATCTATCCTTCTTTTATGAACAACGTGTTACTTCTTTGAATTGGCTCTTCAGACACTTGATACATGCTAGAGAACTTTTCCTCGAATTAACTCTCGAGTGCAATAGAACGTTAAGTACCTACTCGACAACAGATTTTCAACTCGAAGTTACGCTGAATTATATTGTTATTCAGTCACTCGTGAAGAAAGTGAAATTGCCTAAAGTTCAAACAACGGCGGAGACTAGATGTAATCGTCAGTCGACATCATTATGACGCCCAAAATCGTTTCTTGATGGTCCTTCATGGGGCGAGTTCTGACGTGGAGAGGGGTCCGGAATCGACGCTGAAGGGTCGGCCCACTCAGCCGGTGTTATATTACATCTGCAGTGCCCTCGTGTACTCTGAATGCTAGAACTCTGGGAGGCTAATGGAAGTCTAATGTACGTAGTGTAGATGCTCGTAAGTCTAGTGACAACGCTAGGGTCTTTTTACGTTCGCTTTGTTGTCTCGCAACGTCGTAACAATAAACTTCATCGTGCCCAGTTTTCTCGCTTGTACATTCTCATACAAAATCTTATTAGACTTGTAATTTCGCTATTCAAATTTGACTTCAAACTAGTAATATTTACTCACTAATGCTTGACAGCATAGTACTAAAACTGCCGTGGCACCGACTCAAGCGATCTCTTCAAATTCAAATTCTTTATTTTGCACATAGATAAAATATATCTTGCTAAGAGATCTACCACTCAACACTAGAAATCAACGTGAAAAATATTTTAATAAATACTAAACATAAGTATTTCTTGTTGATTTTATTTTAAATTTTGACTTGATTTTTTTTTGCTGTTTTGTGAGAGGCCTATGTTCAACATTCTTCTTCTTCTAAGTTCATCTTCATCGATAAGTTGATCATGGTGAATACTTTTTTACTCTTATAAGTTTGCGTTTAACCACACCCTGCCTGATGTTAAGCTGTACTGCGGTCTAAGATGCAGCACGTACACCTAAGACATACGACCTGATTCTTTTAAAATATTTAAAATTAGTTAGCGATAAAAATTAATTAAATATGCAGAAACATTATAATCATACACGTGAAAAGTTGATATATTATGTAGTTTTTAGTTTTATATACAGCCTCGGTGAGCAGTAACGATGTATGAAATTTACCTGCGATAAATTAGGGCGGTTGGTTGCGGTTGGTTATTGCGAGTTTAACTAATTTTGTTGTTCAAGCGTAAACGCGAGTAACAACGCGAAGGGATGTTTAATGTTACTGATATTACAATTTGCCCTTATGTAATAATGTTGCAAGTTACCGCTCCCATGTCAGATCTTTTAAGTTTATATACTTTAACGTCCGACGCAAGCAAAGGCGTGTATAAATTTAACGTATCTGGATGTAGCTCCCAAACGGCTGTACCGATTTTAATTCAGTGTTTTTGTTTGGTAGGTGACTTGATTGAGTGTTCTCTATGATTAAAAAAATTGCAGCTGTTAAAAAATATCAGTTCCTTTTTTTATGGTTGACAGGCTAGGTGTTTGACCACGGCTCACCTGATGTTAAGTGACGGTGTGGTCAAAGATGGTAAAGCACACCTAGCCTGGAATGGAACTGGCTCTCATGTGAGGCTACCGGAACACACCGTTAGATGCTAGGCGGCAGATTTTCAAATTGAGGGTGGTAGCTCAAGGTGGGGTGGTGGTGGCTAGCCAGCCGAGTACCTACTAGAAAGTACCTCACCACCATGCAGTTTCCAGTTGTTGAATGGTTGCGAGCATCATCCACAAGTCTGTATGATTCAAAATTTGGTTAAAAGTTGTCGGGGGTTTTAAAAGTTTTAACGTATACTTGTCCCAAACATTCATGTTTGCTCATTATTGGGTTCTGGTCCTCTCACATGAGATATCTTGCCTTATAAAATTGTTTTCACAGTTTAAAACGATGAGATAACGTACCTAGTTTCGTTTTTAAATTTTACAGCCCTGTTGGCTCATTGGTTGTATGTCTGCTTCGAGAGCTGAAGGGCGTGGGTTCGATTCCCACTCAGGACTAACATTTGTGTGACTAACATCGATGTTTGTTCTGTGTCTGGGTGTACTGTATGTATTATAAGTATGGATTTACAAAAAAAAAAGTATTTAAGTATTCTGGCAGTTGTCTGGTTCCCATAGTACAAGCTTTACTTAGTTTAGGGCTAGATGGCGCTGTGTTAAATGTCTTCCAATATTTATTTACTTTGGAATAGAGAATCACGTTAAGCCAACGTGAATTGCGCCGCGTTTCACGTAACGTGGCTTTACGTGTTAGCTCCAGATAATAATCGCGCTATGTTCGAGAAAGTTCATATGAAAGCTTTGAGGACAATGGGGTGCCTTATTGCCGTTAACAGTATGAATGGACTCAAGCGCGCACTTCACGCCCTCGGCCTACATTAGGTCCATCCATCAAAGGCATTTCTCCACTTATACTAACGTAATGTAATAAACTGATTCATGTATTTTTTTCTGACTTTACTCTCGTGTAAAATACAAATCAACGCACTGCCTTTTCTTATGGTCTTAGAGACTTTAAATCTAGAAGGAGTTGGTTGTAACGCTGAGAAATTCATATCGTTGCATAGTATGCGTATGCTTTTTATCCTTTCCATACCAAAGTTGCCTGGAAGAAATTGTGTTTTGCGATATGGCCGCCATTTGTTGCAGTATTGTTCAGTTATTTTGACTGTTGTGTGTAATAAATTTTTTCTTATTTTTCAAAACTTCTGTACTTTTGAGTGTACAATGCACTTACATGCAAATACAAATCTTTTTTAAAAACACCAAAGTTACAGGTCATGTTTAAAATTTTTTTTTTTTTTTTTCATTGTAAAGTGCCCATTTATTCGCACGAGTAACATAATGTGATGTAACACGTCTTTTCGTATTGGCCCTGGCCCTGGCCATAGACATGCGTAGTCTCTTACCATCAGGAGAGCGCCTCGTTCGTCACACTTTCTTCATATAAAAAAACAAGTGTATTACCAAAAATAAAGAGTCTTTTTTAAAAATGTAAAAGTGATGAGACAAAGAAAACGCTCTGATGGTACGAAATAACGCCTGACCATGGCCATTGCAACTGTAACAAGAATTTTGAGTAACAAAATAAAGTCCAGGGTATCGCTGATATTGCGCTCATTACTTTGAGACATGCGATGATTAGTGTCAATAGCCCTGTTATTTTAAGTTTTATGTGTATTACTTGTTGGTAATAACATGATTTGTTGTGTAGATATGCGACTTCGGTCTGGCGCGGGTGGCGGACCCCGACCACGACCACACCGGCTTCCTCACGGAGTACGTGGCTACGCGCTGGTATCGCGCGCCCGAGATCATGCTCAACTCTAAGGTAATTACAACAATACTTGTACACACACAATCACTAGTTTTCACCTTAACATTTGCATATAATCTAACACTTACTAGTACACATACTTTACACTCCAAATACACACACACACAAACACGCACGCACACAGAATTATATCTACGCAAACACTATAATGCTATCGACCTATGGAAAGATCTATGCTCAGCATTTCTCTGAGGGATCGTATCCGAAACGAAGTAATTCGCCAGAGAACTAAAGTCACAGACATAGCTCAGCGTATTAGCAAGCTGAAGTGGCAATGGGCTGGACATATCTGTCGCAGAACCGATAACCGCTGGGGTAGACGTGTTCTGGACTGGAGACCGCGAATTGGCAAACGTAGAGTAGGACGCCTGAGACTCGATGGAGTGACGATATACGTAGGACAGCTGACAGTGTTTGGAAGCGAAAATGAAACAAAGAAACTAAACTAGAAAATAATTATCTCCTTAAAACTATATACATTGATACGTATATGCACGTGCGCGTAGGTTCGCATGCCGAAGGGCGTGGGTTCAACCCCCAACAATGAGCTTGAGCTGCGGTTAAGGAAAACATCACGAGAAAACCATAGCATGGTGATAGGGTACTTTCTAGTACCTACTCGGCTGGCTAGCTACCACCCTCAAGTTGTAAATCTGCCGCCAAGCATCTAACGGTGTGTTCCGGCAGCCTCACTTGAGAGCCAGTTCCATTCCAGGCTAGGTGTGCTTTACCATTTTCGACCACACCTTCACTTAACATCAGGTGAGCTGTCGTCAAACAACTAGCGTGTCAACCTTTAAAAAAAAAAGTATAATTACATTATATCCATAGCTGTCCGTTACCATAAATATTAGAATATTTTCAAGTGCCATGCTATTTTCGTGGGAGGTCAAGGTGGACTAATTAATTGATCTACGGTATAAGCTAGTTGCTTTGTAAGTTTCATCCAAATTCATTTAATGTGAAGAAGTAAAAAGACAGACAAACTTTTAAATTTATAAATTCAGTGATCGTACATTGGCTCAATGCATTTGCTTGTACGGTGTACTGGTATTGTACTGTTGTGTCAATTTATTTATTAAGCTGCCCTATTTAGTCATCGCTCACAGCGATCGAACGGTGCGCGTTACACAACTACGTATATGTATATATTAGACAACTCTAGCTACGCCCCGTGGTTTCACACAAAATAACCTTTGTGAATATTCAAGGCATGAGCTATCTGTATTATTTTTTTTTATCCAAATCCGTTAATCCTTATTTATAGCATAATAAATAAATATCGTAGGATATTACACACAGCGCCATGTGATCCCGAACTAAGCAAACGTTGTACTATGGGAGTCAGATAACTGATAAAATACTTTAATACTTTTTTTTTGTAAATACATACAGTACACCCAGACTCTATATTGTCTTAATAGATAATATCGCGGTTTCACCCGCGTAGTTCCCGTTCCCGTAGGAATACAGGGATAAAAAGTAGCCCATGCCACCAGGAGATAGTGTAGTTTCCCAATGGTGAAAGAATTTTTGAAATCGGTCCAGTAGTTTTTGAGTTTATTCGTTACAAACATATAAAAAGTCAAAAATACATATCATTCCTCTTTATATTATTAGTGTAGTTATGAATAAAAATTAATCGATGTATGAAGGAGCATTATATGTGAACGCCTCGATTTTTTTTCGTGATTGTCAGGACAAGCTGAGCTGGATGAAAGATTTTTTGTGGATTTTTGGAAAATTTGTAAAATAATGAAATTCGGAACTTTTTTTTTATACCGGAAAACGCATGTCAATCCGCATGGCGCAGATAGTAAGTTATAAAAATATGTGAACACTAATATCGGGTTTTATGATGTCATCAATGACATTTTAAACCATGTTGTATCTCTAATATCTAGTCAAATAGAAGCTATAGGTACGCAAAAAATAAAGAAAAACATACTTTATATCTAAATATTTCAAATCGACCGTTTAGATTCCAAATTAAAGTGCACGCCACAACTGGACGTTGTTTACCGATCGCGGTACACCCGCATGTATTGGAAGCCGATAGTACGGTTCGTAAAATAAATATATTGTATCCATTTGTAAACAATGTACCGTGAATGCGTAACTTTTAAAATGAATGTCGTAGGCCTTTTTTTTTAATAGTTGACAGACTAGGTGTTTGACCACAGCTCACCTGATGTTAAGTGACGGTGTGGTCGATGATGGTAAAGCACACCAAGCCTGGAATGGAACTGGCACTCAAGTGAGGCTGCCGGAACACACCGTTAGATGCTTGGCAGCAGATTTTCAACTTGAGGGTGGTAACTAGCCAGCCGAGTACTAGAAAGTACCCTACCACCAATTGCTATGGTTTCCTCACGATGTTTTCCTTTACCAGCAGCTCAAGCTCATTGTTGGGGTTTGAACCCACGCCCTTCGGCATGCGAACCGACCGCGCTAACCAATGAGCTGTCATCGCTACATTTTTTTAAACAAAACCATTTAACTGCACACTAATCGCAAACAAAACTTGTCGTATGGGAACGAGATCTATATTAGTATAGGTTCTTCTATACTATTTTTCTTTAAAATACATACATAAATGTTGTCAAATTACTTAAATTTAAGTCCTCGTCACTGTTGCAACTGAAACCACTGTTAAGCGGAAATGAACTAAATACATACCTTGAATATTGTTATAATTCATATGTCATGGATGAGCACCAAAGTAGCGGCGCCCTGGACCTTGTTTTGCTACTCAAAATGTTGTGTTTCGCTGCAATGTTCAAAGGCATGCGTTATCTCGGTCGTCTCATTGCTTTTACATACACTGATTCCACCGAGTTACGTGTTCGTGTGCTAATAGCGGATAAAACCCAGGAGTATTGTAGGTATAGCCTCGCTAACTAATATATTAGAGTGTCATGTTAGATCATTCAGTAGTCACTTTGCTTCATCAGCTGTAGGGCGGGGCTTCGATTAAGCATCAAATGCGTATCCTATCCGATTAAGCGTCAAATTCGGACCTGTCCAACCGTTTCTAAATGCGAGCCAAAGGTTTGGTAATGAAATGTCAAAAGGTTTACCTTACCTTGATCAGCGTGTCAATTAGTATTAATTGAGAGGCTTAATAATGGTCTTGTATTTCGAATAGTTTGTCGTCGTTCATGTCAGAACGGAAAGCGCTACGCGAAGGTGATAAATCCTAATAATTGGAAAAATATTTGTTGCATTATTGATGAGCCGAATGAACAATTAACCGAATGTCTTATTGCTGACTCGAACTAGTTCTGAATATTAAGTGAATTTCCAGTTTTCATAATTAAATATGAAACATTTTGTACAATTTGTACAGCATACAACCTCAGTATCAGACATTTTGCCGCCAAGTAAATGTATGTATTGTACGTTACTATAATTACATTCTATATTAATATACTATTCCTTTGTATAACAATACTCAAATTTCTGAGAATCGTTACAATGATAGGCTGACATTACCATCTCGAAAGCATCTTATGTCTCTCGTTATAAAAATCCTTTCTCTTATCCTTATTTGTCATGAAAACGGTAAAGGATTAGGATACTACAATCATAAATGTGGTAATTATAGTTTGTGTGGTCAAAAGCAGACCTCATCATCATCATCATCATCCACAGCCTTCTTTATCCCACTGCTGGGTATAGGTCTCTCTCTTTTCACGCCATCTCCCTCGGTCCTGTGCCAATCTGGTCCAGGTTCGACCCGCGATGACTCTTGCGCCTGGATGACTAACGCAGACCAAAAGCAGACCTATTCAGAATTAGAAAAGTACTAAATTTTTTAAACATATTCCAATACTTTCTGCCGTTTTATTATCAAAAAGCCACTAACAGTTGTTGAAACAGACAAAAAAGACCAAAGCTACTTCCCCAGTTACATCAGTATGGATTTAATAAATTAGTATGAAATAAAGATCGTAGTTGAACACGATACAGTTCTTCTCTGCGAAACCTCGGCGTCGCGTCGCGCTCGGCTTGTTTCACAAACATTTCTATTTGCAGGATGCAACTGGAAAATTCTATCCTCACGTGTTTCAGACAGTTTATTTTTATACGTGAAAGGCAACGAAAATAAAAGCCGATTATATGTTTGTGTTGAAGAAAATAAAGCACATTGTACGCGCTTAGCCGCATTTGATCTAGTTTTTATTTCAACTGTTTTAAACTACGGGGTAAACTTTAAAGTTAAACTGTTTTATTATTACGTTTCATGTTCATAGGCTACAGTAGTTATACGTAATGTAGTTTGAGAGATTTAGTATGCTTCGGTCGCAGTTAAAATGAATGGGTTGTCGTCACGAATGCGAGACGCTGACTCCCGAATGACAAATAGCCCTCTGAAAATGCAGTTCCTACCGTTACATTTCCTGGTTAAGCGATTCGTTGCAAACATGAACATTTTGGTTATTTTTTACTGTAAGTTTATGTAGCTTTGTAGAGTCTACCGAGGTAGCGTCGCTGCGCTTCGTTCGAATTGTATACGTCGATTGAATTGACGAACTACGTTTCCAACTGGGAATAGTTTATCTTAAACTATACGGAAACGACTGCTACTAAAAATACTGCGTGTGTTTTTAAGAGTACTGCAGCTAGCGAAAAAAACAAAGCTATTGAGACTAACCATCGAATGTCTCAAAGTAATAAGCACCAAAGTAGCGATGCCGTCGACTTTGTTTTGTTACTCAAATTTCTGGATACAGCTGTAATGGTTATGATCAGGCGTTATTATAATGAAACACTTTCCTGGTGGTAAGAGATTCCTGACAATCCTGTTGGTTCCTTGGTTGTATGTCTGTTCCAAGATCTGAAGGGTTTGCTTAGTTTGCAAGCTTTGCTTAGTTTGGTTTGTGTGTAATGTCCTACGATTTATATATTTTTATTTATTTGTCACATTACATTTACATAATTAAATAGACGATTTAGTAAGATAAGGAAAGGAAGTAAGGAAGTTTTTGTATCACACTAGCTGCGCCCAGCGGTGTTACCCGCTAAATGTTTTCGGGATAAAAAGTAGCCTATGTTTTAATCAAGGGTGTCAGCTACCTCCATACCAAATTTCATCCAAATCCGATCAGTAGTTTTTGCGTGAAATAGTAACAAACATTCATCCCTCCATCTAAACTTTCACGTTTATAATATTAGTGGGAGGATGGGATGACTACTATTAAAAACGTAGAGTTATGAAAATGGATGTACGTTAATACTTTTGAACGTGATGTCTTTAGACTAAGGAGTAATGAGAACTACGGCTGACTATAGAAGCGACTGCGAATAGAAGCAATTACAATGGCGCTCTGAAATTGGAATAAGATTTGTCTTATTATTATTATATTCTTATATTACTAACAAGAGGAATTATTATGTTTGAGCGAACGTTGTCTATATTGTTCAGAGTATTCGGAATTACCGGAATATCTGTTTGTGGCGTTTTGATTACAGTAGGGTAAAACCGGGATAGATGCCCCACTTTTTGAAATAGCCTCCTAATTTAAAAAATACTAATATTATATAAATAATATCCATAAATCTATCTAGCCTCATCATTTATGTTAAAGTATTATTTGTTTTTTTTTACCTATTAATTACAAATTTTGCAGAATTTAGCTTTTTGTGGAACACTTTTTTTGAGGATAGATGCCTACCTGTATGGATAGTTGCCCCACCATGAAAATACTAAGAAGGATAGATGCCTGCCTTGCGGGATAGACGCCTTTTATGCTGTGTAAACGAAAAATCCAACCAAATTTTATTAGGTCGTTCTACTCCCTAAAACAGCAATTGTCTCCAAGAAACATGGATCGAATGACGAAAAACATTTTGCAATTTTTAAATGTTTTAATTGTTGTTATCGTTCTAAGATAATTATAATATGATGCAAATAACCATAATTCAATTTTAAAAGCATTTGATCAAGGAAAACATTAATTCTTAAATTGTTATTATAAAATATAAATTTAATGAAGTATCAACAATTCAACATGCATAATGATACTTAAAAAAAAAAAAAAAAAAAAAAAACTGTAAAGAGATCATTTTTTAATCCTTTTTTAATAATTTCTGAAAAGTGTACAGGTTTCATGTAGCCAGTTCTGACACGTTACACATTGAATCCAGTCGGATTTCGACTTCCTTTTTTTTATAGTTTTCAAAACATTATATGCTATCTTTATTTATTTATATTTAGGCCATCTCTCTTAGTATTCTTTACGGGCAAACCTTTTTCTTTCCTTTAATTTTATATTTAGGTGGATTATCTTCATCTTCGCTGTTTGAACTGTAAGTAAATGTGTATGGAGGAATAGATGCCCCTAAGGGCACCTATCCCTCGTAAAATCAGGGCAACTATCCTTTTTAATAGGGATAGATGCCCAAGTATTTTTTAAATAAATTAAAAACACAAGAGCAACTATTTACATCTTAATGCACACTTAATGAAGTAGTATATTAACGTAATCAAAAATAAAACGGAATTTATTACTACTTATAAAGTTATACAACGGCAAACACAAGCCTTTAAAACTTTGATGTGTTCGTAAAGTTCGCCGCGGAGATAATTGCACACACGAGCAAAACACATCCTCACCAGACGACAGCCCGTAGGTGACCGAGGTCTAGGGTGTCTGCGGCTCCTACCTGAACTACTAATTCTAACTCGCGAGTTTGGGAAGTTAGGTTTTTTGAAAGTGAGGCATCTATCCCACTGCGGCATCTATCCCGGTTTTACCCTACATATTTATTGTCTGAGATTAAACAGAGTCGAGTTCGCGACAAAGGCGAGGCTTACCGCGCTATCTGCCGCCTCCTCACCGCCTCCCTCGATAATCGGGCTTTGTTCTCTTGACAGCCAGAGAGACAACATTAATTATTTCCGTACATATCTCGACGTCAAATAACATCAACGTCAAATTTCGCTTTCATAGTTTTGTCTATTATTTTCTCAATATTGTTTAGCTACCTTATTTGAGTTCAAAAGTTATTAGAAATACCTATGTTAGGTTTCTTCTGTATCTACATCTCGTAGATGTTTTAATAGGACCTTTGAAGATGAACATTTTAAGATGTCATCAAATATTTCTCTAAAGATTTGTCGGTTTTTAATACGGTTACGATCGATCGCCATCTCGTTCAATGTTACGTGAAGATGCGGTCCACGGTAGAGAACGTTATCTTAAATATTTACTGTAACAGAAAGAAAAGCTTAATTTTAAAACCTGTAAAGTTCCCTTGGACCCATAGTTACAGAAGGTACTATTTAAAACGCAAATGAAAGAAACTTACATTGATTTTATCCATATTCAACGAAAGCTAAGCTCTCAGGAGCAGAAAAATAGTTTTTAAAAAGGTCTATCCTCAATAGACTTGATCCTTGCCATACCTTAGGTAGACTTTGGAAAGTTTTCCATTATGTTTGTTTTGAAAAGGGTAAAATAACGGTCTGAAGCAAAGTTCTATCTGAAGGCCAGAAGGTTTCGATAGCTATAAAAACAACGCTATTCATAACTAGTTAAACAAACTTGTGTAATGGTTTTCGGTACGAAGGGTAGGGTATATATAAGACTATGCATAAAGTCTCTTTGTGTGTTAAATCTGAATTCAAAGTTCTTACACATTCTGAAAGCAATGAATGCTAAATAATATTCTTGGTCAAGTCTATTTGAGAAAATGTAATAGTCATGTCAAATCGGCTCCCTATTTCTTATTTAGATTGTTCTAATATTAGTGGGTACACTAATAATTACAACGAAAATAATTCTCTCTGACCTTCTGTTTGTATTTCTACCTTTTCAAGATTAAACTGGTCTTGGTAATAACTGGCAAAGAAATTGGGTTTCATTTCTTTACCACATTGTGTGAAAAAAAAGGAAAAATGTAGGATACGTTTGTTTCTGGTAATGTCTGTCTAAATAGAAAAACTGTTGTTTAAGCACGAGGTAGCTCTTTTTTTTAGATTTATCTCCGTTACTGTAGGTCGGTCATCATTAGTGAATTTCTCCCTTGTACTAAGTGGAATTGTTTGTCCATCCGACAGCTGCTCATTTCTTGTATTGTTTACAGGGCTATACCAAGTCGATAGACATCTGGTCGGTGGGGTGCATTCTCGCCGAGATGTTGTCCAACCGGCCCATCTTCCCAGGGAAGCACTACCTGGACCAGCTGAACCACATCCTTGGCGTACTCGGCTCGCCCAGCCAGGAAGACCTCGACTGCATCATCAACGAAAAGGTAACAAAAGTATGCTCATTCCTTAGAGCAGGCCAAAAAAATGTATCAAAAATAAATCCTACGTTCACTTCGCCCATACAATATTCCCTAATTATAAATGAATAAGGATGAAAATATAATCTACCGCTTGACCGTACTGCTCGGAAGTACGCAAACGTAACTCGCAATTTTAATTAAGTCTATTAAGAGGAAAGTAATTGGTCTATAATTTTTTGTTTCTTATGAAAGGATAATGAATTTTATGCGAGTTTCATTATTGTTTTTCTTTTATGTAACTTATGTTATTTTTGAAAGGGTAAAATCTGAAAAAGACTGTTTTTAAATAGTAAAAGTATCAGGTGAACTTCTATTTATCGTGTTTTTCGATAGTCAGTGGACAGAAAAAGGATTGAAAAATTTGCATGCTTTAGTATGATCGCACAGACTCCTCTTAAACAAAGACATATATACATTTACATAAATGCATCTTTGCCTAATGGCACTTGCAACGAAATGAAACAATTGCAATGAAACGCAAGCATATTCATTAATTAAAAAACTGAACATACTTTGTAGTGAATTCGTGTACTTGAATCAGATACATGTGCATGTAAGTAGTACATATACTTAGTCTGGCCATAAATACTGTTAAAACTAAAAATAAACAAAATATTACATTTGAATTTGGAATCTGTAATTTTTATATGATTGTTCATTGTGTTTTTTCATTTTGGCGCCAATAAATTGTACAATATTTTGCGATATTAAAATGGAGTGGGGTGACAAAGAGAACCGAATCGCTGTGATTGCACTACGCAAAGTAGGTTTGGAGCCAAATGCAATTTTTAAAACTCTCCATACGCTTGGTATTAGTCAAATGTTTGTGTACCGGGCTATTAATAGGTACAATGAGACCTCCTCTGTTTGTAACAGAAAAAGATCTGGCCGTCCACGTAGTGTTCGTACGAAAAAGGTGGTCAAAGCAGTAAGGGGTAGAATTCGAAGAAATCCTGTCCGAAAGCAAAAGATTTTATTTTGGGAGATGAAGATGGCACCTAGAACCATGTCGCGTATTTTAAAAGATGACTTAGGACTTGCAGCCTATAAGAGACGCACTGGTCACTTCTTAACTGATAATTTAAAAAAGAATAGGGTGGTAAAATCGAAACAACTACTGAAGCGGTACGCAAAAGGAGGTCACAGAAAATTTTTGTTTACGGATGAGAAAATTTTTACAATTGAGCAACATTTTAACAAACAAAATGACCGTATTTATGCTCAAAGCTCTAAGGAAGCTTCCCAATTAGTCGACAGAGTGCAACGTGGGCATTATCCGACTTCAGTGATGGTTTGGTGGGGTGTTGGCTATGAAGGAGTGACTGAGCCATATTTTTGTGAAAAAGGTCTCAGAAGGTATCAAAACATCGGCACAAGTGTATCAAGATACCATTCTTGAGAAGGTAGTTAAGTAGTTAACAACACCATGTTCAATAACCAAGTATGGTCCTTCCAGCAAGACTCGGCGCCGGTCATAATGCTCGGTCCACGCAGTCTTGTTTGGAAGCGAACGTTTCGGACTTTATCAGAGCTAAAGACTGGCCGTCGTCTAGTCCCGATCTTAATCCGCTGGATTATGATTTATGGTCAGTTTTAGAGAGTACGGCTTGCTCTAAACGCCATGATAATTTGGAGTCCCTAAAACAATCCATACGATTGGCAGTGAAGAATTTGCCCATAGAAAGAGTGCGTACTTCTATTGATAACTGGCTTCAACGTTTAAAGGACTGTATTGTAGCCAATGGAGACCACTTCGAATAAGCTTTTTATATTTTAAATTGTTTTATATTTATGTATTAAACTAACACACTGTAAAAGTAATAAATGTTATTTGCAAAAGAAAAAAATAAATTTTCTTTGTTACAATATTTATGGCAAGACTAGGTATATTATGTTAATATATAATTGCAAGATTTGGCTGTCAACGTAAAAGATTATGTCCTGAAATTTTTCAAATTTTTGGCTAGTGTGTGAATGGCTGTACTGCATTGTTTTATTAAAACCTCATTGCTTTTGTTAAATAACTTTCTTGTTTGAAAATGTAGGACGTATCGAAATAAACAACAACAAAGAAACAACGTAATTTTTTTTTAATTGACACCACACAATTATCGCCGACACTAATACTGCGTATAAACTGAATAGAATTTAAAATAAAAACATTGTCAAAGAAATGGTTTTTGAATTATCACAGTATTTTGCTGCGTCGCGTCGTCGAAAAATAATGTAGTCTGGGCTATACGTAGGCATTTCTATCGTAACCCAGACTATAAAATATATTAGATTGCTGGACCTGTAACCGTTAAATTACCTCTAAAGATGTTCATATATTTTTTCATTGGAGGCAATATTGCGGTTAATAAAACGAACTTTATGGGACTGGAATCTCGTCTCAAACTTATGCGTACTAGGTATAAATATAATATAAATATCGCAGGACATTACACACAGCGCCATCTGGCCCCAAACTAAGCAAAGCTTGTACTATGGGCGTCAGATAACTGATAGAATACTTAAATACTTTTTTTTTTTTTTTGTAAATATATACTTATAATACATACAGTACAGTACACAATACAGGTATATAGATACTAGCGCCTCACTGTGGTTGCTCGTACGAAAACTTTTAAATTGCCTTTTGATATTAATCATCTATCATCTATTTATATAAAAAAAGAAAGCTATTTAAGTAATACATATGTATTGTATATTATTTGCGTATAAAAAAATTATAGTTATTATTATCAAGAAAATTATGTTAGCGCTACATTGACTATGGTTTAAAACCGTATGATTTAAGGATTATTTCACTTTTTATCTTTTCACCTTGCAAAAAGTCTTTGCCTTTTCCAGAATCCTAAAACAAATATATACGCCTTTTTCATGTAGAGCTCATAAATACCCCGTCCGGCCACATCCTGAAACTTCTCCAATACCTTCGAGACCATAAATTGGCTCGCGTTAAAACTTTTCGGCTACCTTCTGTGTGTTTAGGGCTTTGTGATTCGTCACTTTTGTAACCATGCCATGATAATGCGTACAGGGAAGTTGATGTTTTGATGAGTTTCCCTTTTCTATTAGCCGACTGAAACTCTCAAAGTCACAAATCATAATATGAGTAACAATTAGAACACCAATAATTTTCGTGGCTTTCAGCTAAGTGGTCCGGTGGAGTTTTCAACATCTGACACGTAAATTACTTCTGAAAACATACCATTGCTATTAATAATTATGGTAATCACCGGGACTTATGGTTGCTGCACACGTGATGTGTTTTAACTCTGGCGGAACGGGGCGACAATTATCCGAACATCCATTTCATAGAAAATGTGTACATAAGAGCATAAGCGGAAAATCTGCCGCCAAGCACCTAACGGTGTGGTCAAATGGTGAACACACCGTCACTTAACATAAGGTGAGCTAAGGTCGAAAGCCTGTTAATGTCAAAGCAAAGCATGTCAATCACAAAAAAAAGCTACTGATATTACTCCGAATAAGATCAATCAAATTTTCTGATTTGGGCCCGTTGTCTTATCTGTTATTGATAGTAACGCATAACTTCGTAACTTTTTTCAGATAGCTCCCGATGATTACTAATGTTCTATGTTTGTTACCCGCTGAGACCCAGTTGATTGATTGATCGAGCCACAAATCCCTTTCCAATATTTTCACAAAACCAAATATTCGTTTTAAATTAAATTCCGATCAAATATGTATCAAAAATACAATATGTTTGTTGTATAATCAGGTGCTTGTAAAAATGCCGATTCGATTTACGCGGGCGTGATATAGATATCGATTTATTTTACGTATGAAATGTAATTTCGATGGGTCGCAATGCACGGTTGCCACTCAAGAAAACTTGACGAACGTAGTCGTGCCCGGGACTCCTTGTTATGTAAATGAGATTCGATCTGGGTGAGAAGCAGCATCGACAAGTAGCTAATACTGAACATAAGTTAAATATGACGACATAACTGCGTCATAAAACTACTAAGAAACAGTAAAATAAGATTTATAGACAACTACTGGCTTGTCTGTTGTGTGTTGTTAAGTAGAACAAATTTTCAATTTCAAAAATTCAATAAAAAGCGAAGGCCCCAGTATGGAACCCTGGGGGACCCCAGCTGCAACTGGTTTGGGAGAAGAATGGTAATCACTTATATGAACTAAGAAATGTCTATCTGTTAAATAGGATTTTATCATATAGTACTAGTGTTTGCGGAGTATTGAGTCTCATTAGTTTATATAACAAGGCATCGTGCCAAACTGTATCGAACGCCTTTTCTATGTCCAATAAAAACATGCCAGTTAACTTATTAAGGTTTAAGTTATGAGAAACAGCTTCGGCGACTCTTGCTAAATGCTGCACGGTGGAATGACCGCTCCGAAAGCCAAACTGTTCATCCGGCAACATATTTTCAGTAGCTCGCGACAAACGAATGTGTATGTATCAAAAACTGTCTTATAGAATTTGAAAACTAAATCTTGTACTTAAATATACAAGTTTCAAGAGTGAGAAGTGATCTTGATAACGAAGTCAAATTTAGAGACTCCCAATAGTAACCGAGAAAGGAACTCACACCAGACTCCTTTGTTCGTTGAATTGATTACTTCTATATTAGTTCACAGAACAATAGATTCATTGACAATGAACATGGCCCATCTTCGGCCACACTGTCGCTCATCATCAGGCGAGTAGTGGCCAAATGTATAAGTATATATTTCTTATTAAAATATCTATAAAGGTATATTCATCTTATTTCGAGGGACATGTTTCGACCATATATATTGTAAAAACATACCTAAATCATAAATGGTCAATAGAAACGAGAGTATCTGCTGTGACTGCCATACATATTAAATGAAATAATTAATAATTTTTTTATGTAATTAATTGACATAATGTATTTTTTATTTTTGTTAAGTATTTGTTGAATTCAATTTGTTTATCAATTAATGTATTTGCACACTGTAATGGTTGACAATAGACGCAAACAATTATAATATATTTAAGACCTTTTCACACTGTTGTCATGCAAGTAATACCTTTGACTTTGATTTTACAAACCACATGTTAAGTTACTAGATATATTTTACTTAAGCACGTCACATTACCAAGTCGATGACGCGAAGCCATAAGTTTTGCCCTTACCAAATATTGCTCAACACAGCTAAAGAAATTAGTTCAAAATTTAGTTTCAGTGTAGTGTTTAATGAACTTGTGTAACGAGTGTTTGCCGTCCTCAGGCGCGCGGGTACCTGGAGTCGTTGCCGTACAAGCCGCGCGTGCCGTGGACGGAGCTGTTCCCGGGGGCGGACGCGCGCGCTCTGGACCTGCTGCACCGCATGCTGACCTTCAACCCGCACCGCCGCATCACGGTCGAGGACGCGCTCGCACATCCCTACCTCGAGCAGTACTACGACCCCAACGACGAGGTAACGAATCATTTTGTTTCTTTAGTAGCAACGGTCCGCAGTTTCGTTTACGTACTCAAGTGATGCGATGAAAGAAGAAACACCCCAAAGAGAAGAAATGTCTCTGTCATATCAGAATTACCAGATACATCTCGTACCTCTCCATGCGCGCTGCATTTTCGCTGTCATATACTAATAAATTCACAAATAATCTTAATCTGAATATGCTGGGCCAGGGAGCGAGGTAAATCGTTTAGTTTATCATTGACCGGAATAAAGTTCATTCAAGTTCCGACATTTGTTATATAACTGGCGCACAAGATTTCATTTCAAGTACAGATTAACTTTTGCTACTTACAGTGTTGCTTTTGTATGGACTGTACCGAGTTAGGCGTGAGCGAGCATATTCGTAGGTAACATCAATCAGTAGACTTTATCGTAATTGCTTTTGCTCCATTTGACTTCTTGCCAAATCTTGCTAAAATAATTTTCAAGATTTCGTAATTAATCAGTCAATATTGTTTCGCTTATATATAGTTACGATATGGATTTGGAATGTTGGGTACCACAACCAAAAAAACTATTTAACAAATGTTTCGGTGACCATACTACAACGCGCTGATAAGAAAACATAAGTTCGCTAGTATAGAGTCTTGTATATAACCACCTCTGTAAGATAAATTTATATAAATCTAAATTTTGCCCCACCAAGCCGCTCTACTGGTGGGGCATAATGGAATACCTAACATTTTGCAGTGAAATCTGTCCTGTTTACTATCTCAGTTTTATTCCAGAATTAAGTAAATTGTTATTTGTCTAATTTATACATCGACACATCTCAAACTCTTAATTTTAATTTGATTATTTACTCTTCCACTATATACTTATATCACACGTAATACCAGAAATGTGGATGAAACTTAGAAATATATAACATGGATATTTGATCTCGTTGTTGGAAAGTAGCTAACTGGCATCCCGCCAAGGTGTCTACTTGTCTAGCACACCCGACGTTACGCCTGCAGTGACCTAAGGTGAAAGTAGTACATGACAGTACTGCAGTGCGATATACTGGCTGGCTTTTTAACAAATATTATCTTAGTGTAATTCACAAATACCTGTCTTAAGACATCTTAAATCTATTATAGTCTTAACTATCTGATCCGTCGTCACGAAAAAAAAGCGTATGATAATTATTTCGGGACATGATGATAATGTATTTTTTGTGAAAAAGTAATGAGACGAACGAAGCGCTCTACTGATGGTAAGAGATAACTCACGTCCATGACTATTGCAATGATACACAGGACAAAACAAAGTCCAGTCTAGTCTTTGTTTTGTTACTCAAAGTTACTGTGTATTCTTTTGTTACTGTGTATTTAAGTCTAGCCCTAGGCCCAGATATTTAATCTCGTTTAAATTTGTACCTGACAAAACGCAATCAACTTTTTAATATTTTCTGCAACATTCTAGTGTCACGCATATGATGTCGCGGCGCTTCATATATTAATTAACCTAATTGAAAGCTTTGAATATAAAGTGGCAAGGTAAACAAATGATAACATTTTGCGGTGAGTAACCGCTACAGGGCTAAAGTTATTTAATTACGTGCTAAGGTTCAAGATTAATGTATTTGTTGAATATGGCCTACTAGAAATGTACACTAGGGTCGTACATTTCTACAAAACAACACTCAGAGCCTCGATCACGAAAATTGATCGAATTCGTATTGTAAAGGTGTCGAGCCCTCGATAGCGTACAAACTGTACAAATCTCATACTATTTCTTGTCGATGTCGATACGAATACTTCTTCGCAAGTCGTTCGTGATCGAGGCACAGGTCTTATAATTATGGTATAGTCTTCCTTGCCCGCTAAGGCATACAAATAATAATTGTTATAATCAATATACAAACTTTAAGATATCAAAATATCAATCGTAATCAAATAATAATAAAATTAATGAAATGTCAGAATGAAAAACATACGCACAAACAAACTATAGAATTATATGTCAAATAGTCAAATAATAATATCAATATTGAAATATAGTCTTAATCGTCCAAAAAGTCATAAATTTTGTAATGACATTTTTTCCATTAGTGGTTTTTTTTTTAAACATAGCATTATTTAATAAAATAAATAAAAATAATCACCTCACATTATCGCTTTTAATATTTTATGAAATACCATGTACAAAAGCCGTCATATATAAGCCGTCGGGAGTCGATGGTGCTCGCGAAAAGGCTAGAGTTGACGAGAGCTGCTTCTCTTTGTTGAATTATTAAAGCAAAGTCACGCCGTGTCTGGTTCATAAGTGCTGAATTTTTACCAAAATTATTTGTACAATGTGATCTCACCCATATACGTACTCGTATGTATACTATAGAAACATTGTGGTTGTAGATTTCTCTAGCTTCGAATCATCTAGGTAGGTACCACCGCAGTAAAGTAAACCAAATATTCTGTAGCCAAGCAGTAGTGTGTAAACATTACTGTGTTCCGGTTTGAAGGGTAGCAGCTAGCGAAATTACTGGGCTGTTGAGACTAATCATCGAAAGTCTCAAATTAATGAGCGCCAAAGCAGCGATGCCTCGGACTTTGTTTTGCTACTTAAAGTTTTGTGTATTAATGGTCATGGAAATGCGGTATCTCTTACCATCAAGACAGCGTATCGTTCGTTTCATTGGTTTTACTTTTTTTTTAAAACACAATTTCTAAGAACGTAGCCAGCATTCAGCGTACAAGGTAGGTTTTCTATTTGCGCGTACATAATTATGTTCAGGGTTATAAGCTTGGGGTGTTCTCAGCCGAAGTCCGACACGCCAATCAACACGGAGTATAGGGTCGAATACATAATATATGGTGCCGGAATGTCCGGACCTAGTGTTGATAGGAACAAATTTCACTCGTGTAGGTATCAACCTTAATTTGAAAAATGTTGGGTGACGTAACATGGTTGTGACTAATCCCTTCTCGGAATAGGACAATACTGTTTAGCATAACTAAAATATTTATTATTACGCTTAGCATAGCCTAGCCTACTAAAAGCGTAAGTTATAGATAACTAGCGGACGCCTCGCGGTTTCACCCGCGTAGTTCCCGTTCCCGTGGGAATACAGGGATAAAAATAGCCTATGTCACCCGGATATAGTGTGACTTCCCAACGGTGAAAGAATTTTTGAAATCGGTCCATTACTTTTGGAGCCTACCAACAATACAAACAAACAATCAATCAAATATTTCCTTTTTATAATAGTATAGATTAGCCAACTAAAAGCGTAAGTTATAGATAATGATGGTGACTGTATTTTTTGTAGCGATAATAGCTCAGTGGTTAGATCGGTCGGTTCACATGCTGATCGTCGTGGTCGTGGATTCAAATCCCAACAATGAGGCAGCTGCTGGTGTAGGAAACCATAGCGTGGTAGTCGTGTGCTTTCTGGTACTAGACTGGCTAGCTAACCTTAAGTAGAAAATCTGCCGCCAAGCGCGTAACGGTGTGTTCCGGCAGCTACATTTAAAAACCAGCCAAAAAATTGCAATACTACTTACACACACAAAGCACACTTTTTCTTATCTGGAAAAACGATAAAAACCTGGAAACCTCAGGTGAAATCGTGACAGCTTGCCGTGTAATTGACTTTGTGTAACCGTGAAATCAGGTGAAACACCGCTTTTGTTTACAGGAACTTAGTTCTCAGAGTAAGTTACAAATTCCTCAAGTTTGTGTAACATTATTCCAAACTTGTAAATTCGGAAGTTTAGTAACTGTGAGCAGAGGAACAGGTTTTGCGCGTAGCACATTTAAAGTTCACAATGAAACTTCACAACGCCGTAAGCTTCACTGCTCTTGCGCTACATAGTGAGAGTTGCGCTACACTTTAACGCCTGCGCACGCTTAAATAAATAAATATCGTAGGACATTGCACACGGCGCCATCTGACAAACTAAGCAAAGCTTGTACTATAGAAGTCAGATAACTGATAGAATACATAAATATTATTTTTTGTAAATATTTACCTATATTCCCACAGGAACGGGAACTACACGGGTGTAACCGCTAGGCGTCCGCTAGTTAATCTATTGTATTTCGTTTTAAACCGTGGGGTCAGTTTAACAACTATTGCTCAACTAACCTCTATGCTCAACAAACCTATGTCAACGGCAGCGAACCGTACATTTTTCTATGAAAATTACATTGACATTAAAACTCAATACAAAAATTTTCGTTTATTGTCGTGGCTTGATTTATTGATTTATAATGTAGATAAAATTACAGTCGTTTATGTTTTTCCTATAGCGATCATAACGTAGTCAAGTTAATACCATCGCCTAAAGACACACACACGTCACACGCAATAAAAAAATAAACGTTTTAAAATTCAACTTCTCCGACCGCTGCCAACAAAAACAACAAAATGATAATATTCGTATAAAATGTATTCGGGATAGGATAACGAATTTGCTTTTTTAATCTGATCTGATTGTTCAATCGAACAAAGAATGACAAATTGATACACGCGCGATACATAGCAATAAAGCGAAAAAAGAAACCGCATACGTGTTTTTTATACCCTTCCAATTAGTATAAAAAGCTTTTGTATGTACAGTAGGTTATGTGCAATAAAACCGGGCACTTTTTTTATGCTTTAAGGTAAAGTAAACATACTTCTAAGAGCTATCTATGCTTTTGTGATATTGTGGTTTCGAATTTTTTAGTAACTAGAAACCCCGCTCGTTATAGTTTCCCTCATGCATCGTAATATAAAACGCGGTCATATATCGCGAAGCCAACTGCCGACTCCGGTGAATAAGGCATAATATAGTTCAGGTTAGTTACGTGCCGCTCGACGGCACGCTACCGGGAAATCAACCCCTTTCCCCACGAGGGCCGGCCACTTGCCTGCCGTCATTACTTCTGCGCCCTCAATGTACCGACATACTAAGTTCTGCAGTTTTAATGCTCCAGCTTAAACCCGATCACGCGGTAGTCTCCCCCACTAACTAAATTAGAATAAATAAATTTGTCCATCCAATTTAAATTCATGAATAAGTATCCCAATTTGCATTAATTTTCACAAAATTACGCGCACTGAATAGGTACTGGGGAGGCGTATACATTATGTTTATTTTTTCTGTAGATGGGAGCATAATATTTACACTACAAAGGAGGTCATGCATAGTGAAGTGACTGGGGTCTTTTTGTTTGCAGCCAGTGGCCGAGGAGCCTTTCCGGTTCGCGATGGAGCTGGACGACCTTCCCAAGGAGACCCTGAAAGCCTACATATTCGAGGAAACGCTGCTGTTCAGGAAGCTGAACGAAGACGCGTAGAGCGGTCGCGCCTTGTATCCGCGCGTGAGCTCCGAACACCACGCCTCAATATTTAACACTTTGCAAAATGACGCAATCCACATACCGGCTTGTTATCTCATTGACGCATTATCTAATCGTCTTACCAGAGATTAATATTGAACAACTTCGCGTGTACGGACGGTATCACAGGAAAAATTAATGAGGAAAAACGCAAGAAGTACTCGTACGGAGCTGACGCAAGCGGGGGTCCACTGCCGCGGCGGGCGGCCATAGTTGCGCGCAATCGGTTAACCAAAGCTAGAGTTAACCATCATGTTGTATTAATTAAGTATTCGTTTCCGACGTGTCCGGTTCAGTTCGCTTGTTTACGATAGTCGTAATGTTGGGCGAGGAAAGGGCGGCGGAGCGACGCCGTTGAGAGCCACTCGGCCGCGACGCCTTGAAAGCACAATCGACTTTTAATTTCTCAAATGTCGCTTTCGCGTGGAGAGTGCGCGAGGAGGTTGTATTGTTACGAAATTCTTTAAAATATTCCTTTGTGTCTTACAACAAAGCATAATAGCGGACGCTTTCAAAATACTGCCAAAACAACTCTTACTTGATTCGACACTTATTTTTCTATGTATTTAAATGAAATTAGTTTATTAAAAATTGCGAATTATGTTCGAAATGTAACGGTATGACTGGGTCGGCATGTAGAGAAGTATAAACAAAAACAGTATATTTAAACGAGTAGAGAACTTATAGTTATCATAGATAGGACTTTTCTGAAATTTATAAACGTTATATATACCTAGTATTACAATCGTAAATTGGTATTCTCGAAGGGATCGATAATTTAGTTGGTATTTAATAACGGTTGACGAGATGTAAACAATTAGCACATCACTCGATTATATATTTGCATTCAAGTCGACTCTTATTTTGTTTTGCGAACTAATCGAAGTTTGACGTAAACTTCAGGTCATAGAGAGACCGCTACTTTGCAAACAAAACCGCGGCCGTTCAACTCGAGGGGCGCCGAACAGGCAGCGCGGGGAGATACGAGAGTCTGGACTCCTGCGGTCTCTCGCTGCTTCAGTTATTTCTTTATACACTCCTTGTACGAAATGCTGCGTCTTTTCAATCGAGTTAAAGATAATTTTGATGGACGAACGTTAGAAAAGTTCGTGACGAAGCTAAAGTACATATGACACAAATGTCTATTTACCGCCGTGGCTTGCATACTATTTTCCTAGAACATAGCGATTTACATAAATTGATCAACTGTAATGAATCGATAAATAAGTTCTCCTTCAACTTCTCTCTAGGATTCCCTATGTCGGGGAATGTTCACGTTTTGGAAATATAAAAAAATAATGGTTATACCATTAGGCAGGACATGTATGAAAATAGTTTATAATGTAAATATTTTTACATTTTCGAGTTGATGTAACTATTTGAAAGTGTCACAGTGTAATAATATCGAGCACCGCTACTTTTTATTCATAAATTCTGATTGTGATCTCTTTACGTATAAATGTGTTTACGTAGTGTGAGTCGCGGGTCGTCCGTTGGAAAACTCGCGCGTTGCTATGAGTTTTGTGGTAATTCTCGTCTTCCTTGCATGTGACGCACAAGACAACGTTAGAGTAGTTTTTCATATCAGATGTTTTAAAAAGTTGATGTTGATAGATTTAACATTTAGTTGATGCTTGTGCGGTTTATAAGGGATGCTGTAGATCTGCGGGTTATCTGTCAAATGAACAATATTACTGAGTGTATAGCAAACTTCTGTTTTATGTTGCATCGACCAAATAACAAATAACAATTAAAAACCAAATAACAAACAATGTGGGTACAACCATATTGAGTTATTTTCTGCGAAGTAAAAGCGTTGCGAAGCGTGCAGCGGCCCGCAATGCGAAATAAGCCGGGCTACCAACATTTTCTCGTTGTTCCTTAAAAAAGTTCACCTGACGAGATATTTTTCGTGAGAGAGTTAAACATGACACTGAAAATCGATAAAAGCAGTGTGCTGATAGAGTTGGTAAAATGAGTACCCAAAAGAAGGATGAAGAGAACAAAAACGGGGGTTTTTGTTCACTTATCGGGACAAGTGGGGGCTTGTCCCGATAAGTGCGATTGTCAGGACTTTGATGAATATGTGTTTATGATAGTATGACCGATCACAGACTAAGAATCATACTTATTTTTTGGGCAGTTGACAGATAGCACGGTGACGATCTATGACGAGTTTTTCAACGAACCCGTGCGAGCGAAGGGCGCTTCGTCGTGATACGAGAGGGTAGGCGTAGCGGGTCTAATCTGTTGTTACACTTCATAAATGTCTATGAGATGTTGTTAGAAAGTGATCTAAGCCCATTTCTTCATTGTCATCGTACATTGTGGTTCTCACATATTATCTATTTGGGCGTTCGTTGCTCTATTTCTGTACTAAGACTTGAATAACGTTGTTTGTTGGAAGTATTTAGGGATCATTTTAGATTGTAAAATATTTGTCATTCTATTTTAGGAGTTCATTGACGTTCGACGTTCTCGTTGGTAATGAGATCCATGATCTCTGTTACATGAGTATTTCTAAGTGTTATAGTAACATTTCAAGACATTTTATAACATCAAAGTAATATTAACAGCGGTATTAACAATGAAACGATTTTATCGCAAAAAATCACAAACCTATCCATTTGTAATTTTAGTGGGAAAAGGATTTGTTTCACCTCTACCGACTAAATTCGATCAAAAATCGTCAAGACTTATCAAAAGATGGGCTAAAGTGAATTTTATGAACAATTGAACATCGTTCCCGTTTAGTGTACCTATTTTATTGTGCAGATTGGAATCTAATTATATTGTACAGTTGCTATAAGTCTGTTCGCTTGTTAACATATTTGTGTAATTTCAACTTTTTAAAATTATATCAGTGACTTGACTACTTAATAATGAAAAGACAAGTTGTTTATTGTGACTAGTGTTCTCGTCTAATATGTGAAAATCATGTATCATCAATTGCTATTTTTAATTAAGTAATGTATGTTTTAACGTCTTCCTAGAGTCTTGCTATTATCGATATTTTTTCATCGTGTAAAGTATTACGGAACCCAAAATATAACTGAGAGCGATGGTTATACATATATAAGAGAATATTTTTGTAAGGTTTCTAGTTAATGACGCTTGTATTAGGCGTTCTTTTCTTATAGTTAGTTAAATGACTCGGAAAGCGGAACAACACTATTTTGTGTATCACTGGACTTCATCCAAAAAATATCTATATCGCTTGAATAGGCTACGACCTTCCGTAGATACAACACAACATACCATGTTTGATAATATAGAAACTACAATTACGGAAAATAAAGATTATTCAATAACATAGATACAAGTATTTCATCTCAATTAGAGAAGCTTGACTTCCCTTAGCTATTAATGGAACATTAACGAAATTAAATGCTTACAATCTATCTGGAGATTAAAGGCATTGTAACCATCGCTCCCTATTTCATGTAAAATAACAATGTCTCTTAAAACAGAATATTGTTAGCTCAGAGCTTAATTATTCGCTTATATTTCTATAGAATTCTTCGTTTAAATTAGCCTAAGGCTGAGGTGAGGGGCTTAGGTTATCCTAGTCCGGTTACGCCGCAAGTTCAATTAGAAATTGTTTATTTTTTTTCATAACTTTAGGTGGCAAAATATCCTTTGAAATTTGAGCTGTAGCCGTGCAATCGGAGCCATGGAAGCTCCATTGGGAAAAGAAAGACTCGCTTCAACACAAGGTTAAGATAGTAGACGAAATCGTGGGCCCATACTAAGAAATCTAAAAATGTTACGCTTTTTCGTAAAAAAGAAAAGATTGTGTAGAAACTCGCATAAAATGTATTATTCAAAACATGTAAAAAATATATAAATGTACCCTGGATCTATCCATCACATATCACCCTAGGGTGATGTGTTGTGGGATTTTTCTTCTAACGAACATAATTATATGATGTCCAAAATAGATGTGAATCCAGTCGCAACGGGATAGCGTGACAATTCAAGGGTAGGTTAAAGCTGTTGTTTACACAAACTCAAATTTCAAATTATTATTTCTTGGTTTTTCTTGAGGCTTCAAGTTATAGGCAAACTAATTGTGATGCTTTTTTTTTATATTCTGAATACTTGATATTAAAACGTGTCTTGAATCTTCACGTACTTTTTTTGTAATTAATAATGCCGTGTTAGAGAATATTTTTATACCATTATCATGCAGATATGATACATAATATGTTACTTATTGATATCTAGTACATCAAGGGCAACGCAAATGCGTTACTGCCCTGGTAAGACTTAAAGTTGAGGAGTTTTTTCCCGGGAGAACTCATTACACTAATGGGAGATCATTCCGCACGATTCCAATTGCCAATATATGTACAGACAAGAAATATATATTTTTAATCAACCTCGTAATAAATTACAAGTCTTAAACAAATGAAATGTCCTATTTAAAACAATTAACTTGTACCATCGTGGACGCTAATTGCTAATGGCTCGCCGCAGTAAATTATACAGTTAATAGTCGCATATTGATTTTATCATCGTGGTGTAACCGGACTCTGCTTCTACTTTATAATGTTTCTACAACGTCATTCGTAACACCATACCATCATGTATTTATTGTTAATATATGAGTGTTGCCATATTTTCTTAAGTCATTATGTACAAATTGGATATTGTAAGATCATTTGTTATCTGTCAACAGTTGAATATTACGAAAATAAATCAAGTCAAAATGATTACTACACTGTTTTATTTACCCAAATATCTTTTACTAAGATTTTTTTAATGTCAATGTATGAGACGAGCAATTACAATTAGCCACGCGCTGGATGCGAACCGCTTCCAACCAGTCTTTATGGAAGTCAATGGGGGAGGCCTATGTCCAGCTGCATTGGACGTCCTACGGCTGATATGATGATGATGTGAGTAACGACACGCTCTCCTGTTGTTAAGAGATAACGCCTGTCCATGACCATTGCAGCGGTAGCCACAATTTTGAGTAACTGATTCTCGGGGCGTCCTACACAACGTTTGCCGAGTCGTCATCTCTACTCTAGAACAGGTCTATCGCAATGGTTAGCGGTTCTACGACAGATAAGATCAGCCCGCTGTTTAAACTTTTTAATACTATCGTATATCGATTAAAACTATCGTTGACTTAAGTTCTCTATGAAGTTTTTATTAATCTTAGTGATCTTCCTGTTAAGAATTTGAAAAGCGGTTTTATCTTTCAAAACTGCGTAGGTACAGGATACTTCGTAACAGTAGGTACCTACTTGAATACACTACTCTCTACACAATTTAATTTGATCACAATCTCTATGGATTGCTCCTACAGTATCTTCCTGCACACCAAAGTTTATTTTTCTCTGATCTCTCGTAAGATATTACCTCCTACGAGTAGGTAGGTACGTTTCCTCACTCGAAGTTTTGATCAGGAGACTCGCAGTTTAATCCGCCTCTGTCTTAGTTTCTAATCCACGCACCGCTGCCACCTCGCTGACGTCTTTATACCGTTCCAGATTTTACCCGCCGTTTCATCCGCGTAGAATGACAGTAAAATACAGTTTTAGAAAGGACTAATTGAAGGTAGTTTTACGTAAAAGTGTAGGTATAAATATGATGTAATGAGTCCCATGTCATTAGAGCACACGATTTTGATAATTAAAAAATACAACCAATGTTCTGATATTATCTTCGTTTGAAACTCATTGCATGACATTATCAATTATTGCATTTGTCTTAGATCGCATCATCACTTAAAAAAGCGAAATGGCGTGCAAACGCAAGCTTTTTAAAAAACACTGCTAAAGTGGCCCGAATTTTTTCAATTTGATTATAAGTAGACTTGCGTTTGATCGCCATCAAATCATCTCATGGGAAAAGTGAGAGAGAGTATATTTTTATATGATTATTAAAATAATAGTAGGTACCTATAGTAATTATGAGTTTTAATAATTCTCGTTCATTTATTGTAAATATAGAATAGCTATATATAGATATCTACCGTACACTATGTCTGTATATGTGAAAGAAACTTAAATTCATCCCGAGTAACTTAAGTTGAAAGCTGGTAAAAATAATGAACAATTTTTATTCTCGTGGGTGTCTAAAATTAATTAATAAGGCAAACAGACGAGAAACATCTTTAGGGCGAACATTGTTCATCCCGGGCACTTCGCTGAAGCAAAAACGATCAAAGGAATAACATTTTTGTTGAGAATGTTTAAAAAAAAATCTTATCGGAAACACCTTCTGGGTATAGACCATACGTTTTGTAAACTGGAGGAAACTCGCTGTTCTGTAATAAGGTTGTTTAAGTCACAAACATACAAGTCATAACCCTGAGATCATTTAGTGACGATGATAGCTCAGTGGTTAGCGCGGTCGGATCACATGCCGAAGGGCGTGTGTTCAAACCGCAACAATGAGCTTGAGCTGCCACTGAAGGAAACCATAGCATGGTGGTAAGGTACTTTCTATAGTACTCGGCTGGCTAGCTATCACCGTCAAGTTGAAAATCTGCCGCCAAGCATTTAACAGTGTATTCCGGCAGCCTCACATGAGAACCAGTTCCATTCCAGGCTAGGTGTGCTTTACCATCTTCGACCACACCGTCACTTAACATCAACTGTGGTTAAACACCTAGCCTGTTAAACAAATATAAAAGAGAAAAAAGTAGGTACTATTAAATATACAGAGTGAATTTTAATTAACGCAAAATAACTCCTGCAAGAGATTCTTTTACGTTATACCAGAACATGATTAACAATTCATATTTTCTTATCCCATATAAAAACATCAAGCAGATGAAGTGAACAACCAAAAGGAAAACAAATTAGCAGTGAAGCTTAAATATTGTCTTTATGACATAAAGTGAAAATACTTTAACGATTTATTGTTTTTACTTTCGTAAGAAACATGAAAACAAAAGGTATTATGTAGGGAAACTTACTGTGAGATCCTTTGCATTAATTAAGTACAAACAATATTGTATGGGTACATAAATTATTATTTATCTCTCTTAGAACAGTACGTAGGTACTTTTGTAACGCAATACGATTGAAAACTAGGGAAAGCTTTCAAATTAATTAAAGAGCGTTTTGCTCTGTTCTGGCTTCACCTCAGGGAATATAAAACTGAGTGCAAAAATGTACTGCTTTTATCGATAATTGGCAGCAAACTTCTAGCGAAGCTGAGAGCAATAAATAATATTATCCCATTACTGCAACGTGTTATGAATTTCGCCCTCGGCAACCGCAACGTCGTTTAGAACCTAATTAGTACATACGTGTAGGTACTTACCACTTACCTACTTATTGAGCGTAGATTTTTGATACTTAGCTATTTTTTTGTGCACAAAAATTTGCAACTAAGCTGCAAATATTAATATTAATACTAATGTTAATTTACTAAAAAAAATGAATATGAACATTTTGTACTTATTTGGGCGGAAACTTTAGGTCCTTCGGGATTTACATAGGAACCTAACCAACCATGTGATGTAGGCAGTTTCGAATCAACCATTTTTTCCAACCGGGGCAGAAGTTTGATAGCGCCCTCTCTTTCCAACCATGGTGCATAACGTGTATTACAAATCACAAACACTACATAAAAACACTCGTACATATTACGTTAGGCACTACACACGTAAGACATCTTTATTATTTTTTTACTGCCATTTTGCTTTTACTTATAATATCAAAAAGTATTTACGAAAAGAAGGTCATTAAATAAACATTCTCCTCACAACGCTTCGCTGATTTCACGGTAAGTTAAAACCAGTTGCAGGAAATTTGTTTTTTCGTTTTGTTTTTCATCAGTGCCTGCTCAATATCAGTGTGATAGTAAAAAACAATTGGCTATAGTTACGAGTATAATCTCTATAATTAAAAAGATGTATACTACTTACGTTAGTTTCTTCAATATAGGCAAACGTGCTCCATCGTAGACCGCACCTTTGCTTAACATCAAGCGAGATGGCTGTCAAACGCAAGATCTGTTTTCATCAAAACGTACGTACGTACGTATCAAAACGTACTATACGCGGCAAAACGTATAGTACGTTTTGCCGCGGGTCAAAGATTTTTTTATAAAGAACATTTTTTTTTCATAAAATTTGTTATGCTGAACAAAAGTTGTTTTTAATATGTTGTTCATTACTATTAACCATGTAACAAAACCTTAACAGGATTGTCTGTTGTCTTTTTTCAGTGATACAAATGCTAAAGAAGCATGATACTTCGCTGGTAATTTAGTTTGTCTCCCAAGTTACTCACTTGCCTACGAACGGTAGCGCAAGATACCTACCTACTACGTAACAAACATAATACTCGAAGACGACTTAACTTGTCGGTACCATCAGCCTCGGACCCTGGGGTCTTGTAGTTAATTTCATTTACTCCAAGTTGGGAAGCCCTCCGCGTACCGGCGGTAATGGGCTGATTACTTTACAAGAGGGCATGGTCTTGTTCTCGAACAAAGAACAAAAAATGGACGGTCTTTCGGGACTACAAACTGAGGAACCAAAATGGCGGCCCTATTTGGGAGTTTTTTTTTTTTTATGGTTGACAGGCTAGTTGTTTGACCACAGCTCACCTGATGTTAAGTGAAGGTGTGGTCGAAGATGGTAAAGCACACCTAGCCTGGAATGGAGTATCTCGTATTAGCGACGATTGGTTTACTACCATGTGACTCTATAGGATGGCTAGGTTTGAATTGTGTTATTACGCCAGCTATATATATTACATTAGTTTGTATGTTCTTTAAGAATTGTATGTATTTCGTTTATCCATGTTTCTACTTATCCCGTCTATTAACTGGGTAAGATAAGAGCACCGTCAGCTTTCAAGGCTTTCAATTTTACAGCATCAATTCGAGGTTTCCTTTTACTACGCAATAAAATTTGCATTATACGCGCGGATTGTAAGTAATGCTAAAATTTATTTAGATGAAACAGACACCGCATTTGGAAACATCCGCTGCCATTATCGTCACTCGAGAGACGAAACACACAATTAACTCAAAAGGTTGCGAAATTCAAAAACAATGTTGATTCTGTTAGAAGGCTTCTTTGGAGGACATTTAACACAGCGCCATCTAGCCCTAAACTAAACAAAGCTTGGTCGCATGGTGGTAAGGTGCTTTAGCACACGGCTGGCTAGCTACCACCCTCAAGTTGAAAATCTGCCGCCAAGCACCTAATGGTGTGTTCCGGCAGCCTCAATTGAGAGCCAGTTCCATTCCAGGCTAGGCAGGCAGCCATTTACCATATTCGACCCCACCTTCACTTCACATCAAGTGAGCTGTGGTCAAACACATAGCCTGTCATCTTTTAAAAAAAACTATAATAAATAATAATAATACTTTTTTTGTTGTAAATACATACAGTACACCCAGACACAGAACAAACATCGATGTTAGTCATACAAATGTCAGAAAATCCTGAGTGAGAATCGAACCCACGCCCTTTAGTTCTCGAAGCAGACATATTACCAGTTCATTGTATTGCATCAAAAGACTGGCTTCTAGTTAAATCTTTCCTTGAAATTTTAATAGTTATATTTAACTTGGTAAGAAGAAATGCGACGAATGAGACGCCTTCTTGGTGAGTGGTACACAGAGCTGCGTTTTACATTACAAAGTCGGGGTATCGCTGCTTTGTAGCTTGGAGGCATTTGTTGGTGGGTAACCACCCAACGTAATCCAGTATCTTGGCCAGCACAACCACTGCTTGGCGGCAGAATTATCAAATACTGCGGTGATACCTACCTAGATAACCTGCTGATTAAGAGACCTTCTAGTAATAAATTATATACGAGGCATGTGGCAGTCTTGTGGAAAAATATTCTTAAAAGAAAGTCACAAATCCAACTAAAGCTATCCCGCCAATGTTACCCGAAATGGGGTAATAAACCAACAGAAAATCTACTAAATAAGGATAAATATTTACTAGCAAACACCATAAAGAAATTTCGATTCACAAGAACGTGGAAATAGGTTAGCGTGGTGGTCCCGCCGCCAGACGCGTCATAGATTAATGGGGGTGCTTTGTCTAAAAACATTCTTTCGGAGAAAATGTATTAGTAGCAAATTGTAGCTAAAATAACAACAGTATCTCTGTGGTGTAAGTAAGTGTCCTCAAAATACGAGTAAAAATGTACGAAATAATTCTACTAGTAAGATTATTTTTATGTTTGACAAGCTATAAAAAAGTGGATCCTGGCTGCACAAAATAGAAAGAAGTTAAAGATTTTTCCTTTCTTTAATTTCTCAGCTCTTCTGAGCCTCTCGCATTTGCAATGAGATATAGCCCAAAAAGTGGTATTGATTTTGTAAAGCACGTTAAAAACTAAGTTAAAAGTAAGTACTTACCTAGCATAGTTCAACACAGGTTGAATGAAAATAATTTTTTACATTAAACAATTTGAAAAAAGTTCATAAAACATAATTTGCAGTTGTAAAATTATTTTCTAAGTTTGCTTTCAAATTGAAAGTCTTGTATAAATAAAATATACATTTCAATTCTCCCGAGTCGCGCCGTGTCTCATATAGTGTGCAGTAGATGTACCAGCGGCGACGTACCTACTACTGAGAAAACTATGCACAGAGATATAGCTTCTTATATATTATGTGAGCATCATCATCATCATCAGCCTATACTAGTCCACTGCTGGACATAGGCCTCTCCCAAGACACGCCACTCAGCCCGATCTTCGGCTTTTCGCTTCCATCCACCGCCAGCTGTCCTATGTATATCGTCACTCCATCGAGTCTCAGGGCGTCCTACGCTACGCTTGCCAATACGCGGTCTCCACTCTAGAACACGTCTACCCCAGCGGTTATCGGTTCTGCGACAGATATGTCCAGCCCATTGCCACTTCAGCTTGCTAATACGCTGAGCTATGTCAATGACTTTAGTTCTCTGGCGAATTACTTCGTTTCGGATCCGATCCCTCAGAGAAATGCCAAGCATAGCTCTTTCCATAGCTCGCTGAGCGACTTTGAACTTACGGACCATTCCCGCTGTGAGTGTCCACGTTTCGGCTCCGTAGGTCATTACAGGTAGGACGCACTGATTGAAGACCTCTGTCTTCAGACTTTGTGGGATGGATGACGAGAAGACCCGACGTAGTTTTCCGAATGCTGCCCAGCCCAACTGTATTCTTCTATTGGCTTCACTTTCGAAGTTGTTTTTACCTAGTTCGAGCGTCTGCCCTAGGTAAATGTATTTATGAACAATGTCTAAAGTGAAACCATTTATGGCAACCGGTCCCGGAACAACGTACTCGTTGAACATGACCTTGGTTTTATCCAAGTTCATCCGGAGACTGATGCGTTGAGAAGAATCAGTAAGGCTGGTCAGCATCCATTTTAAGTCCTCCAGCGATTCAGCCATTATGACGATGTCGTCCGCAAAACGAAGGTGTGATATATTATGTGAGCATTTTTTGACTAAAAGACATTGACTGTAGAGACTATGTTATCATAATCACAGACAGAGTTTTTAGTGTGTAAATATTTTTATTTGTATTTTTGTAAATACAATAATAAATAGTATCTGACACACAAACGTGTTTGACGTTGCTATAAGACTGTTTGACGTGGATTAGGTTTGTACAAATATCGTACGTATCGTATCGGGCTACGAGTCTACTGCCCGCAGCGCTACGGTGAGCTGGCTACGTGATCCGTAGCGACGTAGCAATGGAACGGATGCAAGTAAAATGCTACAGGTTTTCTCAGTGCGTTGAGATGAAACAGATGTTTATATGATATATAGTATGTATAATATAATTCATTCGCTAAATCTTTATAGAATACGCTTCGCTACGCTTCGCTACGCTTACGCTACGCTTTATACGCTTTATATTATAAAGATGTAACGAGTAAAAAAAATGCAATGGAAATAAATATATATTGTTTTAATCTAGGATTTAAACCCAATAAATATCTTACTTACATAACCATATGAGTTGCCCTTGTTTATGAGCTGTAAATGTGGGTTCGATTCCAACGTAGAACAAGCTATTATCTACCAAACATAGAAGCTTATTTTGTGTCTGGATGTATATTTAGTATAACAATAAAAAAGTTAAAAATCTATTTTTATTTTACAAATAGCAATTGGTAAACTTTTACTATTAAAATGTATTAAAACTGTAAACTCATCGATTATTACGGCCGGCTCACGCACCAAAGGTTCCTTAGAAACCTTAAAATTAGAATTCAATCTAATTGAAATACTACAATATAAAATGACAAAGATATAAATAACAAAGCTTTTGTTTGCAGTCAGTAGTCAATTTAATTTGGCGGCATGAGTTTTTGGAAATATGTGAGGCAGTACGTAACATGTTAGCATCTACTTAAGATATGGCACGCAATCTCTCGCGGTAAACATCGTGAAGGAACCTTATACATTATTTATTTATCAACATAACGTGTAATGTAACAAAGGAAAATCACTCGGCATTAGGTATTATATCGGGTACTAAGTAGGGTTGCCATAAACATTAATATTTTAAAACTAAATACGTAACCTGTATATTTTTTTTTTAATTTTGAGTACTAGTGAGTTTCTTCCAGCCAACGCTGAGATGGAAAGCTTCAAGAACAAATATAAAACTCAAATAAAAAAACAAACAAGATCAAAATCGGACCAGCTGTTAGTGACACGTGTATTTACACACATACATAATAATTATATATATAGAAAATTAGTATCGTAGGACATGTCACACAGCGACATCTAGCCCCAAACTAAACAAAGCTGGTATAAATGCTATAGGAACCAAATAACTGACAGAATACCTAGATACTTATTTTTGTGAATAGGTACATATGTACTAAAAGACAAAGATGTAATTTTGTTGGACCTAATACTAGGCAAAGTATGGCAAATACTAGGTAGTGCAGTAAGTTCTATTCTATATTATCAAGAATCATGAAAAAAAAATGTTTTTTTAAGAATTTTAGACATAATTTACTAGTAAAAAATTGTCAAGAACATATTATATTTGATTTTCAAGATTAATATGAACCGTTTTATAAAATAATCTTTGTCGTGTATGCCATTAGATTCCAATAGTGTGTCCGTTGTACTATTACCGTGAGTACTTTCCATTGAGACAACCCTAACGGAGCACAACTCAAGCGTGGTTGAAGGCACAGCGGGCATTACAGCGACCGAGGCCAAACCTGGATTTATTCTACTCCTAGCAAAATCATGACTGTAATCTTTGACATCACCACTGGTGCTTAACTATGGACTTAACTTTATACATCTACTATTGCTATAGTATACAGGGTTAAAAACCTTGGGATTCACCAAACTGAATGGGTTTAGCACACCTCAAGCTTGGATACGTAACTTACAATAAAGACAATACGTACAACGTGCATGCAAGCATTTCGCAAATTTATTTTACTTTCAACTATATCTCATTGTCTTCCATGAATATACTAGCGGACGCCTCGCGGTTTCACCCGCGTAGTCCCGTTCCCGTAGGAATATAGGGATAGTGTAGCTTCCCAACGGCGAAAGAATTTTTGAAATCGGTCCAATAGTTTCAGAGCCTATTCAATACAAACAAACAATCAAATCTTTCCTCTGTGTAATAGTATAGATAGGCAGATAGATGAGTTTTAAACTGAAATATACATTTTGGGAGGTAGTTTACAAAGTTTAGCGACAGATTTTCAATTAGAAGATCGAAGCTAGCCAGTTGAGTACTAGAACTCTACCACCATGCTATGGTTTCGTCACGATGTTTTACTTTACCAGCAGCTCAAGCTCATTGTTGGGGGTTAAACCCACGTCCTACGGCGTATGAACCGATCGCACTAACCACTGTGCTACCATGGCTACAATACGGCCGCAAAATATAAATAAATTCTTTAGTTAACAATCGTACACATAAATAAAAGAATTTATCAGCTAAAGTCTTCCGCCAAACGATTTTTCAGAATGATGGACATGTTAATTAAGAACGGAGATGGTTCAGGTTAAATTCCATGCAAAAAATAGGACGGGACAAATTAAATTGAATCCTTTTGCGTCACAATGTTTGCAAAATGTTTTATGGTACATAATCTTATAAAATTAAATAGATTCTATACTACTTATCCGTGCGACTACAATTTTATGTAAACTCAATTTACGTTAAGACAGAACGCTACTCGGTACTCGGTGGCCTGCGAGACTTTAAAGTCTCATCAACAAGTCTTATTTACGGCTAAGCTCTAATTAATAAGTCCATTAGAGGAGACAATTAAGGTTTTTATTACACACTTATGGCATATTTATGGAGCTAGAGCGGGGCAGCTTTGGGAAATAATTAAAAGGTATTACGGGTCTTTTTGTGTCCCTCGTCATGGACGAACAAATCTCAATGAACAAAAAAATAATTGTTTGTTTTCAGAAAAACATTCAGAGGCATACTGCGTAGCTCTGTTTTATGAGCTGCAGAGTGTGGGTTCGATTTCTTTACAGGATTTGTAGCTATGATTGCTCAACGCTCGGTGCGGTCGGTTCACGCGCCGATAGGCGTAGGTTAAACCCCAACAACGAGCCTGAGTTGCCGGTGAAGGAAAACATCCTAAGGATACCATGGCATGGTAATAGGGTATTTTCTAGTACTCGTCTGGCTAGGTCAAGTTAAAAAACTGCCGCCAAGCACCCAACGGTGTGTTTCGGCTACCTCACTTGAGAGCTAGTTCTATTTCAGGCTAGGTGTGCCATCGTCGACCACACCGACACTAAACGTCAGGTGAACTGTGGTCAAATACATAACTTAACAACCATAAAAACAAAACAAAAAGTTATATAAATATGGCTGGACATGTCACACAATACCATCTAGCCCCAAGCTAAACAAAGCTTTTAATGGGGATCAGACAACTAACATAATAATACTTGTGTATACTTTTTTAGTACACAAACACAGAACGAGTATCTGTATATGATCAGATACTCGTTCTGTATTTGTGTACTAAAAAAGAAACAAACACAGAACGAGTATCTGTATATGTTCAGATCCTCGTTCTGTGTTTGTGTACTAAAAAAGTATACACAAGTATTATTATGTTAGTTGAATGTTCAATGTTTATATTTAGTTTATTTCCGCTTAACAGTCGTTCCAGTTCCAACAGTGACGAGGAGACTTAAATTAAACTAATTTTACACTGCTTATTAATTAAAAACCCTAATCTTACTTAAAATCTAGAACTCATAAACTTAGAAATATTGTTAATTTGACAAAAATTAAATTAAAATTACAAAAATAATTAAATTAATTTAATAATTTATTAAATTATTATTTATTAATTATTTTTTTTAATTATTAATTTATTTTTTTATTTAATTTAATTTTTGTCAAATTAACAATATTTCTAAGTTTATGAGTTCTAGATTTTAAGTAAGATTAGGGTTTTTAATTAATAAGCAGTGTAAAATTAGTTTAATTTAAGTCTCCTCGTCACTGTTGGAACTGGAACGACTGTTAAGCGGAAATAAACTAAATATAAACATTGAACATTCAAAATGAACTTCCGCAAAGTAACGCCTGAATCAATCAATTATTATGTTAGTTGTCTGATCCCCATTAAAAGCTTTGTTTAGCTTGGGGCTTGATGGTATTGTGTGACATGTCCAGCCATATTTATAAAAAAATACAAGGCTGGGGTAGAAACACAAAACTCACAGAACGTAAAAATAATCTGTGCATTCATCGTTTATACAAAGCTAGCGGACGTCTCGCGGTTTCACCCGCGTAGTTCCCGTTCCCGTGGGAATACAGGGATAAAAAGTAGCCTATGTCATACGGGGATAGTGTAGCTAACCAACGGTGAAATAATTTTTGAAATCGGTCCAGTAGTTTTGGAGCCTATTCATTACAAACAATCAAATCTTTCCTCTTTATAATAGTAAAGATAAATATCGTATTTATCTACATTAGAATCGGTTTAAAATAAAACAAAGACGTGTGAAGGGTTCACACATTTAAGCTCACTAATGTGTCAGATTACGAACATTCCACGCGCGACGTTCTGGCTTCTGTTCTTATAAAGAGATGTCCAATCCAGTTTTATTATATTTCTTTGTTTTAGCCTGTTTTTTGTAAATTATATTTTGCGTTTCATGTTTAATTAATGTTAGTAATTAGTAAAATGTATACTTCATAGAAATAAATAATTAGTATATCTCTTAAACTTACTAAGTATATGTATTATTTTTACTTGCTTAATTTTTTTTTATTATGTAGTGTTGCGATATCTATCTGCTCTTAGTCAGTAATTTGTTTTCTTATGAGTTTGTGCCACAAGTGGGGGCCTTATCGCTAAGATCGATCTCTTTTAGAAACCTCAGTATGGAAAAGGTTCTGCGGACGAGGTTTACTCTCAAAAGGAAACACATTTAAAACATAATATATGCCATACATATATATTTCACCCCATCCTTTGTTTGTTTTTCTTTGTTGTTTTTTGTTTATTCTGTTTATTTTCTTACTAAGGTTGCCTGGAAGAGATTACTTTGGGTGATAAGGCTAGCTGTTGTTAAGCTTTTCTGTTATTGACAAATTATTTTGAACAATAAAGAGTTATCTTTTATTGTAAAGTTACATACCTAATATGCATACTCGACTAAATAACTTATACGTATAGATCATTATTATTTAAAATTTTCTTTATACTATACGTCAGTGTGAAGTAGTGATATCTTTTCATGGTTGATAACAACTTCTAGGTCACAGTAATAAAGTTTACTCGCAGATTGTCCAACTCATAAAACTTTCAATTCGCGGAATGTTATTACGCGGAAATTTATGAAACGTATGATTCCCAAAATGTCTAGTCTTCGTAGTTCGAGTAAGTAACCTTTCGTATTTAGAGATTTTCGAGAATTTAAAGTCCTCTTACTTACGAGTACATATTTGGACTACATCGTTGTTTCCTGACTCATGAAGTGAGTACTTACTAACACATTACTCAGAATTCTACGTAATGGTATTCAATTATTATGCAATCAGATTTCGAAATGGAAAGCTGAAAGCATTCGATAATCCAACAATATCCTCCCATCGTAATGATTTGGTTGCTGAACAAATAGCGTTATCTATCGCTCCTGTTTATTTAGTATCACACCCTGGGGAATGCCTCCCAATGCCTCCTCGCATCCATTAAATAACCCAGAACTGGATTGTTTCTTGGAACTGTTTCTAAATTATTATTTTTTTAATTTTATGTATGGATCCTGCGACATTAAATATCATACGGGAAAATTGTATTCGTATGTAAAGTTCAGTACCTGTGATAGGCAAAATTGGTGCCTAAAAAAATTAACTTAAAGAGGTTACTAAATAAAGAAAAAAACCATTGAGGGAGAAATGTCGCCCAATAATAGTAGTACATATGGATTATTAAGGTAAATCTTTTAGCTAAAGTGTTTTGTAACCTCACTATGTGTTATTAACTACAAGCTGTTCCCTACATCATCGTTAAAGGAATCAATTAATCTTTTATTGAGCAAGCATACAAGCAGCAGGGTTGCCTGATCATAAGCAATCACTGTCGCCTATGGATATCTGCAATACCAATCTACGGACTTATTAATATCTGCAATATAAATCTGCATTATAAATACGTTAAACAGTTCTGTGTTCCGGTTTGAAGGTTACTAGCGAAATTACAGTAAACGCCAAAGGATATGGTCATAGACATGCGTTATATCTTACCATCAGGAGAGCATCTCGTCACAACTAAAAAAAACCACAAAGAATATTAAAATATTGGTCTAATAGAATTACCTTACATTTCCAAGTTAAAACTGCTCGTTCTTCTTTACCGGAAATGCTTCACGACGATGCTATGAAAATGTGCGAAATCCCTCTCGAAAAGTAAGTTTCTATTAATTCAAGACGGATCAAATTATTATTTGATATTTGATGCCTATAGCACTCAGGAATATTTTTCTAAGCCTAAAAACATCTCCCAAGGGCAACAAAGTTTTCCGTTTTAATCGAGATGGTTTATCCACCGCCTCGCGTTCCGTTCCCTTCGGGATCGCGTATCAACAAAGGGAAATTGGCGGAAAACCGAAGAAATTCCTGACCTCTTTGCGTTACCACTTCAACGACAAGGTTATTGCTTTTATCTTCTTCTGTGAATTGCCAATATAAATTTCTTAGGAAAAGAACAACTAGCTATTCAAAAACCTAGAGACAGATATAAAATTTACAACCTATTTACATCTCACTTCAAATTCAAACCATTTAAAATATCTCTATGTCTCGTAAACATCACAATAAGCATCTATATATATTAGTCTTTCTCAAAGTGGGCGATAACGCCCCCTTGTGGACGCTGGAGATCTAGAAGAGGCGGTAAGGGGCCCATAAAAAATTGGGGGGTGTTAAAGTGGTTTGGGGGGGTTGATGGCTGATTTATAATTTCATTTACATAATATTTTAAAATTTACTGAAATTATAAACTACCTACTACAAATCATCAGTAAAAAAGTCTCGTTTAGAATGTAAGTTTAGGGCATTCAGCTAGTATATATGCCTACTAATAAATAATAACTAAAAGCGACATATGCTTACTGAGTGCCTCGATATACAAAAAAATTAAAAGAAATAAAACAACATATAAAAACTCTTGTTGTTAAAAAATGAAAACAACGCAAAGAAAATCCATTATTTTCACAGTCCAATTAATCTCATTGCCCTTGATTATACGTTCGCCCCTCTTTACCCCAAACAATCTATTTAAAAAGCTGATTCCTCTCAACGTTCACTTTGCTCTCCTGAGAACATTTTGGGCGATAATTTAGCGTAAAAATGTCGCGTAAATGTGACACCTCGGCATCTCGAATTGGCGCGGCATATCCTCCCGGTAACCGTATTTTAATGAAGGTTTGCTGAAGATGGCTCTGGATACTGTTTCAGGAAGGTGATAAGACTTAATGGTAATGGACTTACTCTAACCATGCCAAACGAACGGACGGTTTGAGAAACGTAACCGTTTTGTCTTTTTTCTATTCTGCCTTGAAGTAGTAAATAAATAAATATCGAAGACTATACACACAGCGCCATCTGGCCCCAAACTAAGCAGAGCTTGTGTGATGGAAATCAGATAACTGATAGAATACATAAATACTTTATTTTTGGAAATACATACTTATAATACATACAGAACACCCAGACACAGAACAAACTTTTGTTTATTCACAAAATGTTTGTACTGAGTGGGAATCAAACCCACGCCCTACAGCTCTCAAGGCAGATATACTACCAATGAGCCAACGGGGCTGTCAAATTGTTTGCGTACTTTGTCAACCATTACGGTATTTAAATTGATTTGTTTACTGATTAATTAAAACATTAATAAATTACTATTATTCTGTATACATATAAAAATAAAACCTAGCAATTTTCTATACTATGCCTTAGAAACTAATACCTGACTGTTTGCAAACGTTGATAATTTAGAAATCGCTATTAAACTCGGCAACATCAGCCCCAATCTGAACCGCATGATTAAACTCTGTTCGTTTTATTAGGTAGAGTGCGACAACGACGACGCAGAATTTATCGTCTCGGCGAAATTCGAGCGATTGGCGCGTTGCCGCATAATGACTTGATGAAATTCAGATTTCATAATTACTTATGAAATTTATTAGTATTAGTATTTATGTTTTCTACGACTACCTATATCTATCTATCTTTTCTTTACTGTTATAGAAAGGTTTGATTGTTTGTTTGTTTGTATTGAATAGGCTCCGAAACTACTGGACCGATTTCAAAAATTCTTTCTCCGTTGGGAAGCTACACTATCTCCGGGTGACATAGGCTACTTTTTATCCCTGTATTCCTACGGGAACGGGAACTACGTGGGTGAAACCACGAGGCGTCCACTAGTTAGTTACGATTAAGTTTTTGTTATGAATTCTGAAAAGTTAAAAAACAAATAGTATACATAGTAAGAGGGCAAAAGTTCTTCATAATTTTCACCAATATGATTAAAGCGTCGCCTTAAGATATTTTTTTTAATTAATTACTACTCCACAGGCATCGGGAACCAAATCTAAACCTAAACGCCACCTTCAAATGTCTATAGATAACACTAATTACGAAATAAATAAACATTAAATACTATACAATTTCGCTAACGTAATTACCGACTAAATAGTAGGTACGATTAATATTTTCAATTTAATTTCATTGTCAATTGAGCTCGTAATACGACTGAAAATGTTCAGTCTACAGTGTGAAATTAATCAATTAATTAAATACTTGCTTGAGCTCTGCAGATCGTGCCCGTCTATTAGCTGTTGCTGAATGGGGATCGGGTTTGTGGCTACAGGCCCTTCCTTTGCCTAACACCGGTACTCTTTTGGATTCATCCACATTTCGAATTGCAGCTTCCCTTCGATTGGGCACACCGTGCGGCGCTCCACACCGCTGCCAATGTGGCGTGGCTGTCGACCAGCTCGGTAACCACGGTCTTTCCTGTACAAGAAGCTCGGGTAGGATTCCGCGGCACGCCAGTCTTAATGACATTATCCGCCGGGCTCTTACCACCGCCAATTACGCAGCCATCCTAGAGCCGAGCGGCCTTATAAGAGATGATGGTAAGAGACCTGACGGAATGACTTTGATTCCCTGGAAGATGGGACGGCCTTTAATGTGGGACGCCACCTGCGTTGACACTTTTGCGCCGTCACATCTTCCAAGAACTCAGATTAGGGCTGGCGCTGCGGCGGAATTTGCAGAAGACCTCAAAAGGCGCAAGTATGGTACCCTGGACAGTGGGCACATATTTGAGCCTTTTGGGGTTGAAACTTTGGGACCGTGGGGACCGGGCATACAACGCGGCAATGGGGCCAGCGTTTTGGGAACTATTCCCATTGATAGCGGTCTTTTAGAGTAGTTATTATTTTGTTATGTTTAATTGAAGATATTTATTATACTCTTTTTCATAATTTAGCTTGATAGTCGAATTAAACGAAAATATCTGAAACAAAAAAAAAAAAACAAATACTAAATTCAACAATTTCATATGGTAAAATTCTACAATGATCTCTATTCTGTGATACTAAGGTAAGTATTCCCATACTAACGACGAAGGCCAGCATCCAAGCAGTCAATGAACTAGCATATACGTGACGATAAACGTAATAGGTCGCGTCTTAACATGAGCGGCATATCAAATTCAGACGTGTGTATAACAAGCAGAGATGAATATCAGTAATAACTTCATGGCACCGTAAATACGTATTCCTATTTCTGCATTTATATGGTCTCTAACTACTTAGTTGTTAGTATAAAGCAGATAAAGAATGTTTCAATAAACATATAAACAATAAACAATAAAAACTAAATCATTGTACAGTGGAAACAATAACTGAAGACGTAACCAAAAAAAAAAATTGTACATTTACCCTGTTAGCTCAGTTAGTAAAGTTCCGCTTCGAAAGCTGAAGGACGTGGGTTTGATGCCCAGTCAGGACCAACATCTGTGTGACGAACATAGACGTTTGTTCTGTGTTATATATGTATAAGTATGTACATAGTCAAAATCTGTTATAACGACATCGAAGGGACTACTCATATTGAGTCGTAAAAACCGATAGTTGTAACAACCGGTGACAGGTATTAATAGAAAAGATAATATGTATATTCATGTAGGAAATTAAACCGCATTTTGTTTACTTCAATACAAACGTATAATATAAAAGAACAATATCATTTTTCCATCATTTTTGTATGCATAAAATCTGTAATTTTAGTTTGTTTGAAACACTTCTGTCGTGCATACACATTTTGTAATTCACGTTCGATTTTAATCAGCGTATCGTCACAATTTCCCTGCATGTGGAAATCTTCATTAAAAAGAACAATCTTTCGTAATACACTAACAGCATTGAGACCGTCAATCAAAGTTGGCACTGTAAATTGTTCTTCCGAGTCTTCCTGTTCATTTTCATTTTCCTCTTGAACTTCCCGTACAATATCATCCTCCGTAGCTGGTGCACAAATTGCAATAGACTGATCTACATCAATGAATTCGTCTGTTTCAGTAGTAGATAAAGCAGGTCGTAAATTTTGGGCTAATTGAGCCAAAGAAATATTGTCCTCTTCATCATCGTCAATCACATCATCTGAGGTTCTTGTTATAAGACTTGTAAGATCTTTAAAACCTGCATGCCCAAAGCAGTTAGCTATAGTTTTTTGTGAAACTTTTTCCCATGCTTCAGATATCATCAAGATGGCATCAAGAACCGTAAAGCTGTTCTGATTATTACTGTCAATGCTTTGTATTAACTTTAACACTTGCAGTCTTCTATAATGAGATTTTAAACATCTTATTACACCTTGGTCCATAGGTTGCAGTACAGATGTAACATTTGGTGGTAAGAACACGAGTTTAATACACTTCAGATTAGTAACAGCCGGATGAGCAGGACAATTATCAACTAAAAGAAGAACTTTCTTATTGTTTGCTTTTAATTCAGCGTCCCAGTTTCGTAACCATCTTTCAAAAATTTCCGATGTCATCCATGACTTCACATTGTTTTCATACGTTACCGGCAGTGAGCGTATGTTTTTAAAGCATCTTGGTTTCTTAGATTTCCCAATAACTAAAAGCTTCCTTTTACAGGATCCTGTCATATTTGCTGCAACCATGATCGTTAGTCTCGTCTTGGACATTTTTCCTCCCGAACAATTCTCTCCTTTGAATTTTAAAGTCCTGTCTGGTGTCATATTGTAAAAAAGTCCGGTTTCGTCTGCGTTATAAATGTCTTCTGGACTGTAGCCTTCGCATAATGTAGGCCACTTTTGCGTAATCCATTGGTCTACAGCATCTTTATCCACACTGGCAGCTTCACCACTCATTTTCCCGCTGACAATGCCATGTCGAGCCCGGAAACGTTGAATCCAACTAGACGAGCAAACAAAATCTTCACCAAAACGTTGAGCAAAATCGTTTGCTTTTTGTTGAAGAATTGGTCCATTTATCGGCACATTATTTGTCCTTTGATATTTAAACCACTTTAACAAAGCTTCCTCAATCTTCGTATGCCGCGTTGTTCTGGCTCGTTTCATTTTCAAAAAATTCTTGTCGTAAAGGATTTGAATTTTCTCCCTATCTTTCCAAATTGTTGAAATTGTCGAGTGGGATACACCATATTCTTTTGCCAGGTCTTTGTTTGGAATTTCTTTCTCTAGCTTTGAAATAATATGCGATTTTTCTTCGATACTGATTTGTTTTCTTTTTTGCGACATGTTACAATTTTCACAGTTAACTCAACAATAATGTTTTGGTGCGTCTTGTGTAAAGATAAGTAACAAACTGACTTAAGAGATATGATGAAGCGGGCCTTGAGGCTACGGCATGCATGTGCTTGGTTTCTAAGAATTACAAAAGACCCTAAACTTTGTTTAATTTTACGATAATAGCCATTGACTATTATACTGTGCCAGATGTGGATACAGTTACCTACTCAAATTGTTTACAATACAGCTGAGCCGGTCGTTCTACAGATATAATTCTCCGAAAACATTAACCAAATGTGGTCGCTTAATGCGGTATGTCGTAGTAAACAATGTCGTAAAAACCAATGTTTTAGATAAGGCGGTCATATAACATTCAGCCAGGACCTTTGATTTTGGTCAATTTAACCGGTATGTGGTTCTAAACGATGTCGCCATAAACGGTATTGACATTTACAAAAAAAAGTGTTTAAGTATTCTGTCAGCTCTTATTCTCATTGCTCTCATTCTCTCTTATTCAGCTCTGTCCTATTCTGTAAGCTTTGTTAGTTTGGGGTTAAATGGCGCTGGATGAAATGTCCTCCAATGTTATTTATTTATTGTATTGAATGTATCTTAGAAGCCAAACATTAATGAATTTTTGTACATACAACAATGATTTGACATGTTATTTACACACATACACACGTACTCTATATGAAATCATAGAGTCACATCATTGATAGCCAAGCGGATCACACGCCGGAGGGCGTGGGTTCAAATCCCAACAATGAGCTTGAGCTGCCGGTGAAGGAAAACATTGTAAGCGACTTGCTAGATATCACCATCAAGTTAAAAATCTTCCGCAAAGCACCTAACGGTGTGTTCTGATATCATAATTCATAATATTTATTAGGGTATATGGGTGAAAACAGTCTTGGAACGCCTTATCCCGCCTTTCGGCATGCAAATCTTTGTCTTAGCCTCACTCGAGATCCAGTTAGGCTATATATCAGGCTTGTGTTCCTCCCAACAATGCTCGCCGTGCTATGACCCTTGAGCCAAACGTCTAGCAAGAGTCTTTTAAGATGTTGGTCGAGAATAATAATTATTATTGTTGTCTTTTAGAATGCTTATGTTCTACCTAAAAGTATCACTCATAGAGAAGCAAATCTCAGTTACTTTTTGAGTAAGTAGTCGGGTCATAATTTGAAAATCTTTTTAGTGTGGTTTGTCTCGGTACTTATCACACCGCGCTCAAAGTTATAGCTACAGTGTGAACACAGAAGTGACGATACATCGACGATAGAGACTGAAATAAAATTGGGGGGTTTCTCTTCTAATCAAAGTAAACAGGTTCCTTCTAGGTAAACATGTTCAATCCTATTGGTTAACGATAGGCAGGGTGTGGTCAAACGCAAGTCCATGTAGTTTAAAAAAGACACCAAAGCACTAAAATTCTTTTAGAAATAAGAGTGATGTAAAAATGTATTAATTTCTATTCTCAGATGAATGTTCTGTCAGCAAAACGACTGAGATTGCAAAGATAACTGCAACTGTCAGTAATGTTACTGCATTGCCATTATGCGACATTTTTATTCAAGTAGAGGTCGCTGTCGCGTGCTTTGAGCAGAATTTACATATAGCGTAATGCAGCGGACTGCGTAATGAGAACAAATGGATCGCTGAGCCCGGGATTTCCGTGTCTGCCAAAATCCCTTTCAAGCTGATTACAGTTTGTGGGTATTTTATTCTAGTTAGCAATTGAAGCAAAATTCGAAAAACTCAAAATATTTATTTGTTTACAAGAAAAAAATTGTGCAAAAATCAATACTTGTATAATACTTATTATATACATATATATATACATTGACCTTCCTACCATCGCAGTGACCTCGGAGCGTTCCCCGCCTCCGAATTGAGCAGAGCGTTTGTGTTACGGGAACGAAGTGCCACCATAAGTAAAACGTGCCATGGAAAGACGAATTCATCTTTAAATTAAAAAAGCATTTCATGAAATGTTTTATTCGGTTTTATTTTGATGTATTTGCAATTAAAATTAACAGGTGGTTTATGATTATGCATCGATACTAACAGCGTCACTTGGTATTCTGCCGCCAAGCAGTAGTGTGTAAACATTACTATGTTCCTACTGAAGCTACCGAAATCACAGGGCTGTCGAGACTAACCATCGAAATTCTCAAAGTAGTGAGCGCCAAAGCGACGATGCCCTCGACTTTGTTATATTATTCAAAGTTCTGTGTATCGCTGCAATCGTCTTAGACAGGCGTTATCTCTTATCATCAGGAAAGCGCCTGATTCTCAACTTTGAATAAGGAATTCGAACTGAAATATTTCAACTCTTTGATAATGAGTTTCCTCTTTTCCAGATGACGCCCTGCCTTAGTTATTTTAATTGTACATATAAGCATAATTTCTCACGCAATCCATATCATCTCCACATTTATATTCAGCCCTCGTTTCGAAGGCAAAGTTATTCATAATTTATGTGTCAGCAAATCCTTTACAAAATAATGTTACTTTAATTAAATTGTTAGTGATGGATGAGAGTTCCTTTTAGTAATTTCGTAATATCGGCTTGTAAGTGAATCACGAGCCATTTAAAACACTTAGCTGATAAGTTTATTGTGTTTACTGGCTTTCACTGGCTTTTGCTAAATGTAGGAGTGACTAATGGGCTTAGAGATTGAGGAGATAATCTTCTCAATACGTCTCTACTTTCAATTTATGCCAGGAGATTGAGGCGTCACCGGCACACCTCATTAATATGGCATTATTATACGATTAATAGCTTATTTCTATAAGTCAAATATCTGTGGAATTTGTTGCTTAATAACTTGAGGAGATTATTTCTAATCTACCTACATGTAAGGATTTTGATAATCTAGGCAAGTTGTGCAGGCACCTACTATAAAAACATGATGTTTTTGATAGTAGTTTGTTTAATTGTACAGTGCTTTTGTTCAGTGGGTATTCCCCGATGGATATAATCTGGGTGTCTTCAAGTTGAGAGTGAATCGGTATCTTCTAGGCAAGCGTGCTCTACCTTAGACCGCAACATCAAGTGAGATGGCGGTCAAACGTAAGCCTATTTGTTATTTAAATAAAATATTTTTACATGACTTCCCAAAAAAAGCAGAGTAGAGCCGGGTTTATCTATGTACTCGTATGTGAATTTATTTATTGTAACATAATAACAGATTTAGATGTCTGAGACACCGTTAGAATCCCTACTGTATTTCCCCCTATCCTCCCCTCCCACACCGTTGTTGGCCAGGCAAGTCTGCGGCGCGTCTCAATGTCTTGCAGCCTGGCTAGTACAGGGCGCCTGACTTTTAGAGAGTTAAGCCCTGACTAGCCAAGCAAGAAATTTGTGAGATAAAAATAAGGGATAGTTTGCACGAGTTTTTAACCGACTCAAAATACGAGAAGGTTTTTAATTCGACTGCATGTTTTTTTATGTATGTTCAATCAATCAATTATTCTGCCAATTATGAATCGACGTTGATTATTCTTTTTTTGTTTGGTAGATCATATTTTAAAGGTGAACCCATATAAATTTTATCGAAATCGATCCAGCGGTATTGTCAAAAATAAAAAATAATCTAAAAATTGTATACATCGATGATATTTTCGTTTATTCCGAAACCTCGCTGTTTCATTGGAACTGGGTGTTTAGTTGGCCTAAGGGTTATGGAGTCGGTTTTTTTAAATTGTAAATGTAGTTATTATCTATTTTGTATTTTTTTCTCAGAAAAGCTTTTTGGGCCTTCTACGCATTCCACACACACACGCACTCGTCTCAAGTTTACTTCTCACTAAGGTAGTAAACAAGAGCCGGAGGACTCGGGGATCTCGGAAATCTTTCGAAATCGCAACACGAAACTAAAAACTCAAGAATTATTAAAAATAGATGGTCCTATAACAGATGTAATCGCGGGGTCCAGACAGCACACGGGTAAATGTAGTGATTTCTTATACTTTTATACAAAGTTAAGTAAGATTGTACATAATTATGTTATTAACATTTATTACATAAATTTCCACAGGATCTTTTGAAGATTTGAAAGTCATTAAAACAACTTTTGAAGACAACACGGCGCCGACGTCGCTCGTCTTTTGATTTCTACGTTAATTATTATTAAAAATTCAATAAAAGCCCAGTGTTTCAAAGGTAGAGTAAGCTGGGGAACTCACGCTAATCTTATTCGTCTTAGTTTGCAAATATAATTTGGAATTTAGCACTCGTTGTTCGCGATGAACTCCTCTTTGTGTAACAGGCTTGTATTCTCCGAGGGGTTTAAATTCATGCTGTGGCATTATAATAAACCCTCTTACTCCTTTATGAATTATATTAAAATCTTCGCTATTACTGAACGTTTGTCATCATTATACCAGCTTATTCTATTGCCAACAAACTACATGTTGTATACTGGCATGTTTGTAAAAAAAAATAGATAATTAGTCATGGGGACAACCGACAGAGTAAAAACTTCGCCATAAAATCGTTTCATTTCAAAAAAATGACGATTTAAGGTTTTAAATCTGCCATATATGACGTATTCTTCATGTAACAGTAATGTAATAATACGTACGTAAATCTAAAACGCATCGATAAATAAATACCTCATTTGTAATACTAACTAATGTTATAAATGCGATTGTGAGTTTGTTTAATCGTTACGCTTTAGTACGTAAACTACTCAACGGATCTGGGTGAAATTTTGCATATACGTACTTTAGGCCCTGGAATAAGACATAGGATACTTTTCATCATCATCATCATCATCCATCACCACGTCGGTAAAACCGCGGGGCTCAGCTAGTATGATTAATAATTTCGGATATGAGATAAAATAAATGAAGTAATTACCATGCATGTGTGCTTTACCATCTTCGACCACACCGTCACTTAACATCAGGGAAGCTGTAATCAAATACCTAGCCTGTCAAACATAAAAAACAGCTAGCTTGGAATGGAACTGGTTCTCAAGTGAGGCTGCCGGAACACACCGTTAGGTACTTAGCGGCAGATTTTCAACTTGAGGGTGGTACGTGAGTACGTACTTGAAAATGCCCTACCACCATGCTATGGTTTCCTCACCGGCAGCTCAAGCTTATTGTTGAGATTTGAATCCACGCCCTTCGACGTGTGAACCGACCGCTCTAACCACTGAACTTTCATCGCTACATAATACCTTTAAAGCCAGTAATAAGAACTTTATCTAGGTATAATGTAAGTATCTAGTTAATCGAACCAGACGGCGGTGGAAGGATGATTAATTTGACCAAAACAGACGTCACTACCGAGAATGAGTTATGACCAAGTAGTTATAACTTTTATGGCAAGCAATACCATTAAACAGAACCTCCTTTCAAACAGATATAGTATCTACTAAATGTCGTTGGACCCACTTTTCAAGGTGAGTTCTATATTACTGTGAACACTACAGAAGTCAAAACTGTTAGTACATCCATGTGTACAGAGAGGGTGTGCCATAAAGGTGATGGAATGAAAAATAATAATTGTTGGTTTAATACTGGTTTGATAATAATAATAAAAAGTAATCGAAACGTTTAATATGTTTATTTCTCATTTAGAAAAATATTTTAGTTATAACTAGCTGCGCCCCGCGGTGCTACCCGCTACATGTTTTCGGGATAAAAAGTAGCATATGTGCTAAGCCACAGTCTCAGCTACCTCCATATCAAATTTCATTCAAATCCGTTCTGTAGTTTTTGTGTGAAAGAATAACAAATATCCATCCAACCATCCAAACTTTCACATTTATAATACTAGCTGCGCCTCGCGGTGTTACCCGTTACATGTTTTCGGGATAAAAAGTAGTCCATGTGCTAATCCAGGTTCTCGGCTACCTCCATACCAAATTTCATTCAAATCCGTTCAGTAGTTTTTGCGTGAAAGAATAACAAATATCCATCCAAACTTTCACATTTATGATATTGGTGGGATTTTTGTCTATGCACGCTAATCTCAGTAACGGCTTAACTGATTTGAATGCGGTTTCTACTGATGATTGTGGCAAGCTTTTGTGTCATTCTACCTACATACCTAAGTATATTTACCTACTAAAAATAACAAAAGACAGATAAATAAAAGATGAAGTATCATAAATTGTTTATATTTGTTTTTCTTGTTCTAAAGGTACAGTTATGTGTTGTTTACTTTGTTTTGATGTACCTATGTTTGTAAGTAAGTATTGTATTTAAGTAACCTAAGCGAAATATAAGTTGACAGTGGTATTGATAAATCTAATATAACGACGAAAGATTTCATTGTTTGTTTGATTTTTTTTTGTATTAAATAAGGTCCGAAACTACTGGACCGATTTCAAAAATTCTTTCACCATTGGGAAGCTAATCTACCCCCGGGTGACATAGGCAACTTTTTATCTCTGCATTCCCACGGGAACGGGAACTACGCGGGTGAAACCGCGAGACGTCCGCTAGTTAGAATATAATTTCCTGTCACATTAGTGAAGCGTAATTTACATATTCGTTCATTAAGTAGGTATAAACTAGTTTTAGAAACTTTAGGCCAACTTGTCGATCAAGACAGCTGCTGCGTCTGGGGGCTTTTAAAGTTTCAAGACGTCGAAGTTCATGCATTGATCGTGCTATAAGAGAAATACACGTACCACGTACTAGATGAAACTCAATAACTTTGTTTTTCTAGGCGGTAACCCCGCTGTTTTACAATCGCTAATAAATTATTGTTTCTGTATGATATAAAGTGTTGGGTTCAGGACCGTCTTAAGCATATTCGGCGCCGGTGTGCAAAAGTCAACCTGCACGTCTTGAATAAATTTAAATTCTTGGTAGTGTACGGCTTGCGTCGTATTTAGTAAAACAATATCTGTGATGTATAATGCACTAACTGTGCCCGCGGCTCCGCATGGTCTCAGTGTAATAGGTATTTATCGAAATGTACGGCAGTCTCGGCTTGCGACCCCTCGGACTCTGCGCCCGGGTGCACCGCACCCTCTAAGCCCCCGGGTAAAGACGACCCTGGTTGGTTTTACAATTAAGTTTTATTCTATTCAATCCTATCCTGTCTTATTCTGTTGTATCGTATCTTATTCTGTCCTATTTTATTCGTAAGTTCTATTCTATTCTATCCGTAGGTTAATTAAAAACTTCAGTGATAAAGTCATCTACAGAACAATCTCGCAGGTTGGTTGGCCGTTTTGCAAACATTTATTTGCTTTAAAGCTCTTTTAAATTTTCAGAATATCGTTGGACAGATATGTTCTTGTTGAATGGTATATCATGCCCAATTTTGCATATGTAGTTACCTACTTTTAACAATAACTGTGTACATACGAGAGTTCTACGTATGAATTTATTCCAGACAGGGTAGACAGGGTGTGTGTTTGATCACAGCTCACCTGTAGATTAGTAAAAGTGTGGTCGAAGATTTTTAACCCACTTTATCTGGAATGGATACTGTCTCTCAAGTGAGGCTACCGGAACACACTTTTGGTGCTTGGCGGCAGGTTTTCTACATGAAGGTGGAAGCTAGCCAGCTGAATACTAATAAGTAGCCTACCATCATGCAATGGTCTTTCTCACGTTTTCTTTTAAATTAAGCTCATTTTTGGGATTTGAACTTACACTCTAAGACATGCGATCCAACCGCGCTAACTACTTAGCTATTATAGTTACAAAAGTGTAATTTACATGTGATCAAAATCTGAAGATTATGTAACGCAGAGCCAATGCAATTCTTGTGTTACAATAGTACATTGATAGCAGGATTATAGATGACCCGCCCGCTTTTGTCGCTACCTACCTACAAAATATAGAGGTAACATTAATAAAAGTTTTCCGAGAGTTTTGAAAAAACATAGGTAATAAATTATACTTCGATGAATTAATCGTCAACATTTCTAAGAATATTTCAGTATCCGAGATGAATGATAGCGCACCCTTGTACTCGCCGTCCTTCGGTTACAGAGAACGGCCATTTATCCGTGTCCTGTTATGGGACAGGGGTTTTGAGGTCGCCGTGACCCCTGGTAGCCTCTAGGGGTCGCGCCGGCTCTGCTAAATATACACAAAAACTTGAAATTTCTCGAGAAAAACCTACGACCTGCTTTTGGTAAGCATGAAACTCTGATGAGTTTTACTCCTAGAAATTATTGGAGACATGAACTCAAACATAGATTAAAAACTTTCACGAAAACTTATATTAAAGTCCAATGAAACCAAGACTTGAATGACAACATTTTTGTAACTTCACTGTAGCGACGCAATAACGCAAATATATTTAGCGGCAGATTTTCAACTTGTAGGTAGCTAGCTAGCCCAGTACTAGAAAATCCGAACACTACACTATGGCTTGTAATCCAACCGCGCTAGCCATGATAGGTATCATTGCTACAAAATACATGTCTGTTTTTTATGTGCTTACAAAAAAATGTATACAAGTATTTTATTACCTATCTGGTTCCCATAGTACCAGCTTTGCTTAGTTTGAGGCTAGATATGTGAAATGTTCTCTAATACAAAATACCTACACGATGTAAAGACAGTCGGTATTGAAGAAACTTGTTGCAAGACTGAAAAGTTGTTGAAACTCTGAAAAGGAAAAATAAATTCTACCTATATCTATAATTCATCATAAGAGTCATCAATTTTAATCACCTCGCGTGTGAAACCGTTAAATATAAACAGTATAATATAGGTACGGAAGGAGCGTATATTCGAATAAATCATTAATTTTCAAAGGTACCACATTTTGTAATTGTAATATTAAAGACCCCATCGTTGGCGAGAACGAGCCAACTTCTGAATAATCTTAATTGAAAACGGTTAAGTACAAAAGTTATATTACTTAGGTACGAGAAAATTTCCGACGTGGGCGTCTCACTTAATTGCTTGCATTATCTTTTGATTAATTGGTTATAAGTAACATACAACGAAATATAAGTTACAACTTATATTATACTTATTGTAAGTGTTATAAGATTAAGCTCAAAGCCCACCAAGTGATGTGAACTGTGAATCTGCAAATTTATTACACATGATTGATTCTTTCAGGCGTTACTTTACGAAAGTTCCTTGTAAGTTGCTCTGGCGTTATATACCTACTCATATTTCGTCGATTTTCGCTTAAAAATCGTTTTGGTTAAAATAAGAATGGAACATAAGACAATTATTTATCCGAAATGAACATAAACTAAAAATGAACAAAATTTTTAAAGTTACTTTTTTTTTTTATATAGTAGATAGGCTTGCGTTTGACCGCCATCCCGCCTGATGTTAAGCGAAGATGCGGTCTACGGTGGAGCACGCTTGCCTAGAAGAAACCGATTCACTCGCGACTTGAAGGTACCCAGACTATATTCATTGGGGAACACCCACTCGGGCAGCTGATTCCAATGTCTAGCGGTACGCATGAAAAAGGTGGAATCAAACCGCTTAGTTCGAGCTTTTGGAACATCAACCATGAAGCGGTGACGCTTTTTTTCCCCCCCTCTTGTTTTTTGATATTTTTTTACGCCTAGAAATGTTGTCTGGAAGGCGAATAGAGAATTTTCTATTACTGTACCTATGTATAAAAATTACATAATGTACAATTGTTTTTAATTATACAAGTATCTATAATGATAAAAATAAAAAACACGACTGCCATGCCAAAATGCTTTTTAAATGGAGCCAGAGTGCCGTCGTATTGAATTTTTAAGCTCATGTAAGAATTCCAACAATACCTAAATCTAAATCTGTTCAATCATTTAAAAGTTATGGTGGAAAAAGACATACACATTACACTCATTTTTTTTGGACTGTCGTGTACTAACAGTAGTGAATGATGATTTAAGTTCATCGCATCCACATTAGTATGTAGGCACATGATATTGCTTTTCCATTCTCTTTAAGATAATTCGCTTTGTTTTTATTGTTTTACTTTATTCTTTATAACTAAGTAAGAAGGTACATTTCTAACAAGCCGTCTACATGCCTATAGGTAGGTACTGGTGAGATATGAGAACATACCTTAATAATTAAATGTGCTCAATTGCTCATAAAGTTATTTGGTTCACAACTACACAAAATGTAACGATCTTAGTGTGGACTGTGCAAGTATATTATGTAGATACCCTCCACAAGCCTAACATTTAGATAGCAACACGGATTGTCCCGGCATTGAGCAGCGGTCACGTAGCAACGACATACGGCAATTTAGCTGGGCTGCGATTACCAATTCAAATGTGGCCGCCGGCGCCCAATGAATGGACGATGACACACGGAAAATGTTTCACTCGTAAAATGTAACTACGTATGCTCGTAAAACACGGTGCTGTAAGGAAATTGCGTTCAAAAATACGAATATGAAAAAGGTCTGCGATATCAACTGAAGCGTTTAATGCCATATCGGATACGGAACATGGTATAGATAAAGAATGACTTACAGAGTATATTCCATGGTTTCCTAAAAACATGTTGCCAAATTGATATAGGATATTAAAAAAAGTGTAGAAATGCTATAATCTCTCTGCGTTGGCAACACTTCCACAACATCACTAATGTTGAAGATTATGAAGGTAGGTAGTTTTACTTGGTAGTAGATCTCTTAGTAGGAGATCGTCTAGATAGGTACAACCGCAGTACCAGATATTCTGCCGCTAAGCATTACGTGTGAAGGGTACGACTGCTGCTAGTTATATTACAGGGCTATTGAGACTAACCATCAAAAGTCTCAAAGTAGTGCGTGCCAAAGCAGCGTTTTGATTTGCTACTTAAAGTTCTTCGTAGCGCTACAATGGTCATGCGTTATCTCTTACCATCAGAAGAACGTCTCATTACTTTTACATTAAAAAAAAGTCGAACCATCAGCCTGTTTGCTCGCTCTTCCTATAAATAAAATACTTAAAGATGATGATTTACCCGCCGATGGGAACAGCGTTTAATAGAAAACCGACCATTTTCCAATTTCAGGAAAATATCCAACTCTTCCATACATTGTTTAACGGGTCAATGTTTTATAACAGCTTTATTCACGGTTCCAGGGTCGGTTTTCATAGTATAGGTTAGTACCCCAAAACATTCATTCAATTCCCCGAAACGCTTGATAGATTATTTCGTAAAGAGAATACAAAGAGAACACTAAATAGTACCAAAACCACCAACTTCGTGGAATGCCAAAATGCCTCTACAATGCAAATCAAACGTACACCGGCTACGATGGTGAGTAAGCGGTCGTTGAATGATTTTTGAAACGAAGGACGCTTGCTTGCTGCTCGTTGATTGGATCAATATGCTTCATTCTCGGCCGCACCATCGCTTTTCATCAGGCGAGTTGGTGGCCAAACGTAGATATTTAGATTTCATATTAAAAATGCAACGTTAGTGCAAATTTTAGCAGAAATGGTGTTAATTCTCCACGCAGTCTGTGCCACCAATGTTAAGAAGAATACATTTTTCGTGTAGCGTTGGTTTTTTTACAAAACCGTAATATTTAGACCAGCAATACGTCATGTTCAATAAGTAGGTAGTATTCTGGATGCCATATTGTCAAGCACCGTTCCGTAATGAGCTCAAAAACAACGACACAATCTACATATTTTATTTATTTCTTTTCCGTAAACCCCAATCAATATTCGTTTGTCTTTTCTTGAATAACGGCCATTACCTACGCGTTACATTATATTCGGCTAAACATAATTATTCATATTCATTCATATTCGTACTTTTCTTCGTAATTCGAGCAGACATTTTATTTAGTTTATGTTTGATCTTCCGTAAAGCCAACAATAATAATAAAGCTTAATTTAATTTTTTTTTTTTAATGGTTGACAGGCTAGGTGTTTGGCCACAGCTCACCTGATGTTAAGTGAAGGTGTGGTCGAAGATGGTAAAGCACACCTAGCCTGGAATGGAACTGGCTCTCAAGTGAGGCTGCCGGAACACACCGTTAGATGCTTGGCGGCTGATTTTCAACTTGAGGGTGGTAGCTAGCCGGCCGAGTATTAGAAAGTACCCTACCACCATACTATGGTTTCCTTCACCGGTAGCTCAAGCTCATTGTTGGGGTTTGAACCTACGCCCTTCGGCATGCGGACCTACCGCGCTAACCACTGAGCTATCATCGCTACATTCATTCCATACAATAATAATAATAGTTTTAATTCCATTCCAACTTATAAATAATAAAATTAATAATACTAAAAACTATATCATAATCAGATGTCTAGTAATAGGTAAATGTTAATTTGGTGAATTATGTATGAACTGTATATGTGAATTGAGATGAATTATGTATTTTTTATGTTTGAGTACAGTACATCTGATGTTAAGTGAAGGTGTGGCCGAAGATGGTAAGCACATCTTGGAACACACACAGCCCCAACCGAGCCAATGTAATTGGCTCTTATCTGGTACTGTTGGAACTAAATACCTTCAGGTGCTGTTCGGCAGATTTTCGTATGTCAAACCGGTGTGAGTTTTCTAGGTGAACCCGTCCTGGATGTCGAAGATATGTGAAGTTTGCCACACTTAACTAGCGTGGTGGATTATGGCTTTACGCTTCTCACAATGAGAAGAGGCCCGCCCCGCACCCAGTAATGAGACCGTTTATAAAAACAGAGTTGCTCTGGTTATCATTTATATATACATTTTGGTACTAAGCGGTTAAAACGCCAGGCAGAGTATTGGCAGGGAGACTAAATAGTTGAGAAATCTGTAACCATATGCTAGTAAAGGAAGCCGCGAACGAGTGACGAGCTCCGTGAGAGCCTTGGAGTATAGAGACAATGCTAAGCTGTGGGCAATTACCGGGGAAAGTTTAAATGACAAATATTTTCTGATAATCTTAGTGTCTCAGTAAGTCCGTTCTTTGTGCATAGTTATTTTACGATAGCTACAATATTATATAGATACCATACGTTTTTTATGTAGGACTGTAGGTATAAAAAAGCGTCCAGTGTAAATAACAACTCTTAATGTACAAGCACAATGTAGCTAAAGTCCACATTAATTTCCTGCTGGAGAGACGCCACGACTACTGGTCTCTTTGATAGCAGACAGACAGAGCAAACAATCAGACAGTAAAGTCCACGGTCCAAGCCGGAAGTAGTGCCGACGGAAATACACTAGTCGTGTCGCAAGGGTTTACATATGACCACTACTATATGTGGGCACTAATACATTCCGAAGCCTGGTAGAGTCTATAGAACTGCAATAATTTTTAGCACAAATGTTTCTCTTATTACTAAATTATTTATTTTATTACAAATAGGCTTACGTTTGATCTGCTTCTCGCCTAATGTTGAGCGAAGATGTGGTCTACGATGGAACACGCTTGACTAGAAGAAACTTTTTCACTCGCGACTTGTGAGCACCCAGATTGTATCTAACGGGGGAATCTAATACCATTCTCGAATATCTAATACCATTGTTTAGTAGTTCATACATCAAGTTCATTTTGCGTAATCATAAGAGTGACAACTGTAGCAATTTCTATTATCACATAAAGCTTAAAATTTATTTTACTGCGCATACATTTTTATTTTTTTTTTCTCTGTGAATTTGGGGTTATAAGCGATGAGCATGTATTTTGATTTCGTACAAACGTATCCTTATTTTTATAAAGTTACACATATCTAAGTACTAAAAGCGAAACATTAAATCTATTTAGTCTATAAGAGAAAAGGGCAGACTAACCCCGGGGCTAGTGAACGTTTGAGATGTAACTTTGACATGAGGCTTATATGCTGTAATTAGCATGGCAACAGCAGTTAATCAATAAAATTTCATGACTTTGCAGGTAAATTCTCAGTACTCACGAAAAAAAATTTTTTGATCTAACTGTTAACTTGGTTGTTTTATTTATGGCAAATAGATAGTATTTGGTATATTCCCGTAAATTTTCAAGTAATTATATGCACACAGAAGAAAACTTCAAGTCAAAAAAACAGCTAAAGAATCTGCGTTATAGTTCTGTAGGTAATTTTGTGCAAAGCTGTTTCTTTTATGATCAAAAAAAGGATAATAAATTTATTTACAAACACTAATTAAAATTAACACAAGAAACAACTTTAAAAAACTTTTTTATAACTATTCACAAATTTATCGAAAAAAAAATATTTCACGTATTGTTTTGAAATTCTCAACTTATTTACTCAATAAATTAATACGTATTGTATCATTGAATTAAATTTTAAAGGCGTAGTGAAGAATGTATTGTATTTATATCACTTGTTGTTTTACAAGAATACCGGAACCTTACATGTAAGGACAAAATATTTGACACTAGCAAATGTAATCATCTTTAAATTCGCCGTCCATAGCCAAGATTAAATTTAAAAAGAGAAGATGAAAGAAGCCTCCGAGATATTGAATTTTAAGCAGTGCTTTGTTTGGCCAGCCACCGCATAAAAATTGAATTGAAATTGAATATCTGAGTAGAATCGAACTGTTATTTTACACAAAATTTGCAATGAAAACGCTTTTTTGTCATAAGTTTTTTTTGTCTATGTGTATTAGTCAAACAAATTTGCGTGATGGTGGTATTTAATTCTAGTACTCGAATGACTAGTTATCACATTCAAGATAAAAATATGCCGCAAAGTACCTAACGGTGTGTTCCGCCAGCATCACTTGAGAACCAGTTCCATTCACAGCTAGGTATATTTACTTTCTTTGACCACATCGTTACTCAGGTCATACACCTAGTCAATTAACCATATAAATATTATAAATAACTGTGTTTTACTTTAGGTATAAATGATTAATTAATTAATTATGAAAACAACTCAAAGGTTATGCCGATCTGAAACGACGATGTTTCATACTACCTAATAGGCATTGATTTCATCGTCAATTACATTGTGGGTTGATTGGAGCGCCCAGCTAATAGCGATCGATTGGTATATATCGAGTGCATTTCATGTAAATGTTTGTTTAATTATACGTATGATGCCAACTCGTTCTGTGATTACTAAAACATGAGTTTGTTTCCACAAGATACGTTAACTTTTAACTACGAGTACATTCTAACTTTTATTCATTCTTTTATTGGCGGCCCTAAATTAGTATGCTAAAGCATACCAATTTAGGGCCGCCAATTATTACACTCGATATTTTTTTCTATTTTACTAGGTATATAATCATTAGTGTGAATAATAAAAACATATCTATCCATTTATTTCAACCTTAATGGAATTTACACGCATGCTCACTTAAATGTTTTTTTAATTTTTTTGCCAGAACACACACATAGGTAAATGTTTTTTTTTTATTTGTTGCCAGTGCCACCAAAACTATCCCTGTTTCTCACGGGTGCAACGTAGATACCAACGTAGTATAAGAGTTTTGGCGGGAACGTGGTCGGCAGGAATGAGTCGTGTCGCCCCGTTTTTGTGTCAATAATAAATAATTTGAATTTAATTTGTTGTATTTCTTTCCAAAACTAGTGTTTTGTCGCGTGTTTATGCATAAAAATGGTGGAATTTTATTCATAAAGTGTCGAATCATAAGCTCGAGTCTGGGAAAATGATATAATGTGGTGATACATGACGTATTGTGTTGCTTCCAAAACTCCATTGAAGCTTTATAGTAAAGTCACCACTACTTTATTAAAGCAAGACTGGACTTGACTGACACTGACTGTACTTGACCAAGACTGGACTTTGACTATAGCTATAGCTTCGAGGACACTTATTTAACTTTTGAAACTTGAAAATATAAAATACTTGACACTGGCAAATGCTCAAAACGCGACGCCACACCAAAGAAAAAAAAAGTAGTATAATTATTATTATTGATCTATCTCATAAGGTTTAGCGAGCGTTTGCAATGTAAGCGCACAAAAACATATTTTACGACATCACATTACAAATCTTTGAAATTCTCGTATTTTCTCTACTATACTTAGCACGTATTAAACATATAAACCTTTCTCTTGAATCACTCTCTCTACTGATGGTCTAAACCGCTTTAAAGTCCATTGCGTAGCTTAAAAGATCTAAGCGTAGGTACAGACGGCATCAAACGACTTTGTTTTAAACTATAATAGAGATGTAAATAATAATTATTCCACTTAATACAATTCATGAACACAATCAACACAATGAATAATGGAAATATGTAAAATGTAAATACTTAGATACCTAGTTGTTTTACATATTTACTAATTCAGCCCGACAACAATACAATAACACATCTTAACAAAACTATGCAGTGGCGTAGCGGGGCATCCAAAGGCCCCGGTGCAAAAAAATAAGAGGTAAGTTTAAACTGGTTACTGGTTGCCCTGGTTACTATCTAAACTGGCTATCTTTAAATGGGTTAAAACATAACTTTTCAATAAGTAAAGTTGCCAACACTATACAAACAACATGTTTTAAATACGTAATAAGTTCGAGTTTGACCACATCCTGCCTGATGTTAAGCAACGATGCGGTCTAGGATGGAACACGCTGACCTAGAATGAACCTGTTTACTCTTGATTTGAAGACACTTATATTGTACTTTTCGGGAAACACAGTCTCCGGCAAAGAGTTCCACATTCTCGCTGTGCGAATAAAGAATGTGGATTCGAAGCGCTTAGTGTGCACATGGGGAACATCCACAGTCCATGTACTGGTGACGCTTTAGAGGGATTCCCTAAAAGTTTGAATTGCTTTTAACAGAGCTGCCATGATTATAGTTATGTAGCAACCTTTTTCATACGTTTGACAATCTAGGTGATTGACCACAGCTCACCTGATGTTAAGTGACGAGGTCGAAGATAGTTGTAAAGTTTCGCAATAAAAACACAAAAGAGTTTTGGCAGGTACGTGGAAAGAGTCGTGCGCCCTATTGTATTTTTTTCATAACTAGTGTTTTTTCGAGTATAAAAAACACAGAAAAAATGGTACAGAAATAATGTTTTTTTTCATTCATAAAGTACCGAATTACAAACGCGAGTGTGGGAAGATGATAATATAATCTGGTGAAAACATGCCTTTTCGTATTTTTTTTCAATACTCCACCGAAGCTTATAGTAAAGTCGCCACTACTTTGATTACTTTTTAATTTATGAAACTTGAAAATATCAAAGCACTTGACACTGGCAAATGCATAAAATGCGAAGCCAAAATCAAAGAAGAAGAAACGCCTAAAACAAAATCTAATTTTGAATTGTAGTTTAACGTCAGCTATAAAAGTAGGTTCGTTTTAATTTATTATTAACTCTTTCAGCTTGTTATCCTTATTCTACTATGACAGCGGCACACTGCTCGTACAACAAATGCTTTCTAAATTTACAAAAGATAATATGCAGAAGTGTTACGAGCCGTGTCTTTCAACTCAAAAAAATATTCGCGGTAGATATAACAGGATGGAAATTCGCTGGCATAATAATAAATCCATTTCGTGAAACGAGTTCTGGTGTCAGAGGCCCGTAAAAGGTTGAACCCTTTGCTTCAAAAGAAAACAACGCGAGAGTAGAGATAAAACAACAAATAAACCCTCAACGTAACACCTTCCACGGATAACCCGCTGCGAATCTCGTCAAAGCAATGCGAGAGACTGAGATTACGATAAATGTCGCTGAAAAAATCGTTGAAATCTACTTGAAACGACTGTTTTCTCTCATAGGATGGGTTACGTCATTTCAAATTGTGTATTCCCAGTGTGAAATACATAATCTCGTGTTGGATCATTTGGATGATTTTTAGACTTTCACTGTGGTCTTTAGGCAATCTTATTACGTGTGGGTTTGTTAAAATGTATTAATATATAATACAAATATACTCTGAAGTCGTGAAAGAAAATCAGCTTCTACGTACATTTGGTTTAGAGTCAAAGTACTTTTTCTTTAACGCGATTTCAGTTCATAGTAAAAGTTTTTCGTAATGATGAGTAGGTACCTACAATGACCCCCTTTCAGCTTAGAATACCCCTAAGCTTATAACCCTGAATACTTCGTTTTGTTTCGTCTTTTTTGTTGAACATTGGCTTACGGCCTTACTTATAAAGGGTGTTCAAAGCTCAAAATATTTTGTCTACTTTTCGTGCTGCAATGGTCATGGACAGGCGTTATCTCTTAGCATCAGGAGAGCGTCTCGTTAGTCTCATTACTTTTTACATTAAAAAAAAACAATATTTCACGCGTAAGCATTTGAATATGAGACTTGCTATTTTAGTGAAGGTTTATAAGTACAGCCTTATCCTACTTACTATTATAAATGTGAAAGTTTTGATGTTTGTTACCAATTGCGTAAAAACGGCGGAACCGATTTGGATGAAATTTGGCTCGCAATAGTTTATTAAATGGAAGAAAAACCATACTATATGTGTGTACTTTCTTATACTACTTTTTATTCCGGAACAAATCATGTTTCTGTGGGATTTTATCAAAAACAAACTACAGGACGTATCTACTTGAACTTTGGTAGAGATGTATCTTTTGGAACCACATTCTGAAATAAAAAGGTATCCTTTATCTTAAGCTAGGTAATAAACTATTTATTGCTTTTGTTACTCACGCGTGTTTCATTTCTCTCGGGACCCAATTTCAAAGTCAACGCAGATGAAGCCGCGGCAGTGTAATATACATTTGAAAATTGTCATGTCAAGTATTGTCAAACAACCACAGTTTAACAGTAAGTAGAGCAAGAATGTTGGACTTCCCTGATAGCTCATTAGGTAGTCATCTGTTTCAAGAGTCTCGTAGCTTCGGTTACCACTCAAAACTAAAAGGTTCAGTTACCACTCAAGACTAAAATGTATATGACAAACATAATTATTGTAAGGGCGAAAAAAGGGAAAAGTATTCTGTCTAGTTCCCATTGTAGGTACAAGCTTTGCTTTATAAATAACTAGCGGACCCCTCGCGGTTTGACCCGCGTAGTTCCCGATCCCGTGGGAATACAGGAATAAAAAGTAGCCTATGTCACCCGGGGATAGTGTAGCTTCCCAACAGTGAAAAATTTTTTGAAATCGGTCCAGTAGTTTCTGAGCCTATTCAATATAAACAATCAAATCTTTCCTCTTTTTTAGTATAGATAGATAGATAGACTAGCGACCCGCCACGGCTTCACAATGTAGATACTAATTTGTCGAAAATAACCAAGTTTCATATAATCAATAAATCATTTCATATTCCAACCCCTATTTCGCACCCTTAGGGGTGGAGTTTTTAAAAATCCTTCTTGGTGCTCATCTACGTCACCCAAGGAACATTGTGAAAAATTTCATGCTTCTAGACCCAGCGGTTTCAGCTGTGTGTTGATCTATCAGTCAGTGAATCAGACTGTCAGTTTTTTTAAAATTAAAAATGGATATACGTTTGACTACACCCTGCCTGATCTAAGATAAAACATGCTTTCTCGAGAAGAAACCTATTTCCTTTGAATTTGAAGACACTCTAACGCGCTTCGAGGGAAATACAGACGCGGATTTCTAAGAAATCCTACTTCTTTTACTTACTTTCGATGTTAACTGAATACCAGACTGATGATGATTGATGTAAAATGAAGTCAGCTTACCCAGGAAAGGCCTATAAAAGCTTATTTACAAGCTTATTAAAGCTCGTAAATAAGTAGATAAGTACAACTTTCTCCGAGAATTATCTGTTATAAACAAAAACAACCATCAAAAGTTACAAAGCTTGTTAATTAAACCTTTATTCGGTTGCCTTATGGCGCACGGATTTGGATCTGCGTCGCAAACAGTTTTGTAAAACTCCTCGTGGATGAAATCTTCCGAAGTACAATCAATTAAAACTTAAAATGTCCGGCGAGCCTTCACTCTGAAACTTGACTGATTAAGACTTCAAAATGCGCTAGGATTCAAAACTCTTACCAATGTACGCGGGATGCGATGGATTCTAATGATTGCAAAATTGAAATGAATTACATACTTCCCGATTCCAAATTTTTTCTTTGGTATCTGTACAATCCCACTAATATTATAAATGTGAAAGTTTGGATGGATGGATGTATGTTAGATACCCTTTCACGGAAAAACTACTAAACGGATTTGGATGAAATTTGCTATAGAGGTATCTGAGACCATAGATTAACACATATGATACTTTTTATCCCGAAAACATGTAGCGGGTAACACCGCGGGGCGCAGCTAGTAAATGTTAAATATTCAACAATAGTCTATTTATACATTTTTGTTTTACTTTTATGATTACACGGGATTACTTATATACTCCGACTATAGTTTCAGCACGTAAAGACATCGACGGCTAAAATGTGGCAAAACCACATCAGCAGTTTTCACAGTCTAAATATAGCTACAGATAATTTCATAGTAAAGATTTATCAGATATTGAAGCGTTTATGTGCAAGCAAGTCGCGTCCCTGATGTACTGTTTCAAGGCAGCTCCTATAGTTAGTTGCCTTCAACTATTTGCATCGAGAATGGATCTTGACTGCCACACAATGAATCACCGGTTCAAAATCCACATTGAAAAAGCTGTTTTAAAACACAATTCTGATTAATATATATTAAAAAAAATCTATTTTACATATTTTCTATCATTATTCATATTTATATATGTAAATATTTCGTTTTATTCAAATACATTATTATATGATTACAGTGTAAACTCTTTATAACGAAACTCAAGGAACCGAGCATTTTTTATCGTTATAGAGAGTTACCGTTATATGGAGTGAAGAAAGAAAAACAACCAAATTAACAATTATTTTCTTTTTAACGCTTAAATTAACGCTTTTCTTTTACTGGCCATGTTAACAGTTTCAAAGTTGGTTCACGACTGATAATACGATAGGTAGGAGTTTAGTTCGAGATCATCCTTTCAAGCAAACCAAGCACGTGTTCAAGGCAATTAACAATAACAAAAGCAAGACGGCTGTTTACGACCTCAGAAGTTTCGGGGCCTCAAAGGTTTAGTCGGCATCTTTTGTAACCTGATAAGATAACATAAACACGTGACGATTTTCTGTGTGATATGAACACATTTCTTCGTAATAGAGAATGGCTGCTGCGTAATAAAGAGTGTATCAATGTGTGGGTTTTAAGGTAAACCAACCAAATTGTGATCTTTTCTATGTTATAGAGAGTTTATCGTTATAAAGAATAATGTTATAAAGAGTTTACACTGTATTTTTTATGTACTACTATATGTTTCATTTTTTTTTTCTTATTAGTGTTACATCTCCCGTTTGTTTCTTATGTTTTCTATCGTATTTTTCTTTTCTTGGTTGCCTGGAGATAGCTGTTAGCGATAAGGCCGCCACTTGTGGCACTAGTTAATAAGGTTTTTTGTTTTCTGTACTTTTTTCTATTTATGATGTGCACAATAAAGAGTTATATCTATCTATCAATATCTATCTATAATTGACAATTTGATTAATTGACATTTATTTTTAAAAATGAATTATGATTTTAGTGACACTTGTACCTAATAGATCAATTCGATACTAAACATACTTATGAAAACGTATATGTATGGATGCGTTCTAAAAAAATATTATTAGGTACATGGATACCTATATCATTCCATACAAAAAACAATTGTATTAGGATAAAAACGACAATTATAATTAGCTACATCTATTTCAGAATCAAAAATCATTACCTAATTTAAATACAAAACATCGTAGCAATAAAGCGTCAAATCGAAATATAGTACTTTTTGATTGATTTTTGTTCCTTTGTGGTGTGAGTCTGTGCTACAACGTAGCGCCTTGCGTAGCACACATAGTGGTCTACGAGTTTGTAGCTAGTACCGTATTGCAATCTCGCTTCTCTACTTATATGTAATTTCTAAATGATAATTATATAATTAAGGTTTTATTTCGCGTGTGTTTCTTTACTTAGTTCTCCTAAACTACGCAACAGATCGGTTTTCACTTTCTCTACAGAACCACATTTATGACTAAAAAAACTTCTTTTTTTTATGTAATTCGATGGAGGCAGGTAGTGAGGTTGAGGAATGATTGTAAAAGCAATGTAGCGGAAATATTTCCGCAGGGTGATAGAAGGGAGACATCCCAAATCAGGCATGTCAATTTAATTTGCCGTTTCCCGCTGATTGTCGGGGTTGCCGTGCGAGAGCTATGATGTCACACGTTAACTTTTATTAGCTCAACGTGATGTCGATCAGAATTCGCCATTTGGGCCTCCCAGTAATTTTGTGGAATAAGCCAGCTGTATCTGATGGTGCGCGTTGGATTACTTTTTAACTGACTCAAAAAAGGAGAAGGTTCTCAATTCGACTGTATATTTTTTTTGTATGTAGGTATGTTAAGCGATCATTCCACCTATTATGAATCGATTTTATTGATTCTCTTTATGCTTGGTAGATCATGCTTTAGAGGTGGTTCCATATAAATGGTATTGAAATCGATCGAGCAGTTTTTTTTAATTCTAAAAATTGTTTACATCGATTATACTTTCGTTTACTCTGAAACCTCGCTGTTTCATTGGAGCAGTGCGTTTAGTTGGCCTAAGGGTCATGGAGTCGGTTATTTTTATAAAATTCTTATTGGAAAGTGAAATATAATTATTAGTAGGTATAGCTGCATCGCGAGCTCGTGAAAGACACTGGTATAATGTAAAAGATTGCTTGCTCGCAACTAAACCTTTACGGGCGCGTGGGGACCCAACGCCCTCCAGACAACACGCCATTTCACTCTGATTATGTTGACTTTAGTTTTATCACCTTGCTGGAAAACGTAAATAACATTCTTTATTTTTAGCTCTTTAGATTACCTTGGTTAAGAATAGATTGGTATCCGATTTCTATTGTATTTGAAGGCTTCATACATCTAATATTATATTAAAGAGTATAAAGAGCGATGGGAAACGGTAGTTCAAGGCCGCAGAGCCATTGTACTCGTAATTATAAACTAAGTCGTTTCCTACAGGGGCCATTCAAGAATTATGCAAGCACCAAAGGGGGTTGCATTGCTTATTTTTGATGACATGAAGGCCAGAGATGATTATGTCAGCTATTTTTTTTATATAGTTATTTTAAATCTTACGTGAGCATAAGGTGGTCTCTTGGCATACTTCCGCTGTCAAGACCCGGGGAGGTGGTGTCTAAAATATCTTAAAATCTGCTTACGTAATATTTGACGGATTCTAGGACCGAATCTGAAATTGCAGAAAAGTCAGCTGCCGTACATTTCTTCAAGAGCTGACGTAGTTTTTAACTAAAAATCATTCCGCCAATTATGAATCGATTTTGATGATTCTTTTTTTGCTTTGCAGATCATACTTCAGAGGTGGTCCCATATAAATTTTATCAAAATCGATCGCGATTTTTAAACAAATCAACAAAAATCTAATAAAAATTGTATCTATACTACACATCGATGATATTCTCGAACTTTACTCCGAAACCTCGCTGTTTCATTGCAGCAATGCGTTAAGTTGGCCTAAGTGTCATCGAAATGGTTTTTTTTAATCTTAAATTTATATATTTATTTATGGAACAATTTCATCAAAAAAGTTGTTCAAAATAAGTTGAATGATTCCGCCTAATGACTACCGTTCCGCGTGACACAACATATGAATCAAACTACACACCAGTTAGTTTCAGATTCATCTGGTTCAGATGATTCATAGAAAGGTACCTACAGTATGTAACGTGTTTAAAATTCAAAATTGGAACGTTACGACAGGCTAAAAGGAAATGAGGCCGCCATACCCCGAAAAATAGACGTTGCCAACTACAAACTAAATGGGAAACTAGATTCCGACGAGTTTCACATATTTAGAACTTAATTTGCATAAACACGTACATTAACTTAAACATTCTCTTTGAGTGTGAATCCATTACCATGTGGCGTAGAGAAATTGCCCTGGCCACATGGCCATAAAACGTTGATGTAAGTGGATTACGAAAGCTCCCAAATGTTCCCTCCGAGACATACCTCTTATTTGTGTGAGTGTCAGAAGAACCTATGAAAATATTTTATGGGACTACTATTTAGATTAGATGAACTCACATTTGTGTTATCCGCATTGTACGTAGCGTATGCGCTGAATTTATCAAAATTCATACAAATTATTCACCACGCTGAGACAATAATTAATAATATTGTGAATTTTGTTGTAATTATGTAGGTTCGTACACTATGCGAGCAAAGTGGGTAAGTAATTTAGCATGCGTCCACCTTTTTAATCAGCAACTCATTTTTTTTATGGTTCACAGGCTAGGTGTTTGACCACAGCTCACCTGGTGTTAAGTGAAGGTGTAGTCAAACATGGTAAAGCACGCCTAGCCTGGAATGGAACTGGCTCTCAAGTGAGGCTGCCGGAACACACCGTTAGGTGCTTGGTGGCAGATTTTCAACTTGAGGGTGGTAGCTAGCCAGCCGAGTCCTAAAGTACCCTACCACCATGCTATGGTTTCCTCACGATGTTTTCCTTCACCGGCAGCTCAAGGTCATTGTTGGGGTTTGAACCCACGCCCTTCGGCATGCGAACCTACCGTGCTAACCACTGAGCTATCATTGCTACATACTGAAAGCTTTAAGAGAAAGAGGAGTAGGTATCTAGTAAAGCCATAAAACACAGTAACCTTGAAGGTGAAGGATTTGGAAAGTCGAATCAACCCGAGTTACGAGCAACTGCTGCCCAGGTACCGTTTCATTTCGTGGATATTGAAATAAATGATAGCTACATTATCCTGTTCATAAAGGCTATTTATATAGGTGCCTAATGGTGGCTTCGAAGCGAGAATTAACTTTAGTTTATGAAACAGGTATCGCGGTGGGTAATGGGCTCGTGGAACCGAAAATTAATTTTAACATTAACTTTAAATTTAACAAGTTACATATTTATAGACAGGCTTGAATTTGACCGCCGTATTGCCTAATTTTAAGCGAAAGTATAGTCTACGATTACGCTTGCCTTGAAAAAGGTATCGAATTAGTAATTATTTCGCTGCTCACTACTTCTCAACTCACAGTAGGTAGGTAGTACTTACTTATCTAAGTATATTAATTTTTTTTAATGTAAAAAGTAATGAGCTCTCCTGATGGTAAGAGATAACGCTTGTCCATAACGCAGCGATATACAGAACTTTAAGTAACAAAACAAAGTCCAGGGCATCACTGCTTTGGCGCTCATTACTTTGAGACTTTTGATACCGTTAGTTAGTCTCAACAGCCCAGTAATTTCGCCAGCTGCAGTACCCTGCACTATCCCTGCAATGTACCTGCCTCGTCGTCCCCGAACAAAAACAACTTGTAGATTCCTACCTACCTAATTCTACAAAACTTGTCATTTTGCATAAATATGCATAAAAATATCTAGCAGTAATCCCCTTCGGAACCCTTATCATCTCTCTCCATTACACCCTTTTAGACCCCGACCTCGGCTGTGGATAGTAGGTGTAAAATCGATATTCGAATTTGCTCTTAGGACGGTATTGTGGGTGCATGGCGTCCCGTGACGTCAGTGACCGTGACCCGCCGCCAAGCGCTCAAATATGCCCCTACTCCGAGAAGGATAAATTTACTTAGTACCTACGCAATTTGAAACGTTCTATCTATATAGTAAACATGAAATGTGTACTTTGATCTTAGCTTGTAATAGCAAGTATTGGGTACTTTCTAGATGCGTATATAATATCTACTAGGCAAGTAATTCATGGACCAATGGATTTCTATTACTACGGACTGTTTCGCAATCAACGACAGAAAAAGAAACGCATTAGGTATCTTCTCTTTTGCTTACGAATAACAGCACTAGATATTCTGGCGCCAAGCAGCAATGTGTAAATATTACTGTATTGCAGTTTGAAGGCTATTGTAGTTTGCGAGTAGTCCGCGTTTGGCTACCAACTCGTCTGATAGTAAGCGATATTGTGGTGGAAGATGAAGCACGCAGACATATGTGATACCTGCCTATCCTTTTTGACGTTGATAAGATACATTATATCTCTCGGGAAACAAATAGGCCGTAGATACAGACGAGAAAGGTCGAGTAAAAACGTTTGGTACTTACTCAAGGAAATTCCACTATGTTTGGGTAGTAGAGAGCCGTCTTTCCACCGACTCTAGTAAAACGAGGATGGAACCGCTGGTGTATAATAAAATAAAAATAGCAAGTCAACCGCGAACCCTCTGTTCATAAATTCCAATGACGCTACTTAAGACTGGTTCGATTCGTAAAAGACTATAACAAAAAACGAACGGGAGCATGGCGTGAATTTCCGAGGTAGCCGCGGCAACAAAGAGTCGCCATATTTAGGTCAAGGATACGTGCTGCGTAGGGAGACTTGAAATAATTGTATCTCCGGGCAAACTTGGGTACTTCAGCCGGAGGTGTACGTTTACCCAAGGTTACTTACTTCTTCGGCTAATGTATCTAATAGAACTCGTTAAGTTTAAGTAACATCATGTAAGTGAAAGCCTCATTACTTATTTCAAAAACATGGATCACACTTATAAATGGAAAACTTTGCGTTCGTTAATAGGCTACGTACGGTACGGTATACTAGAATATATCTACGCATGTAAAGTTTACGAACTTTTCGTTTTGAAAACTTAGCAACGTGCATTGTGGTAGAATATCTGTTTTGGTTGGACCGATTAAACTTTTTGTCTTTAGTAGATATTGTTCTGCTGAACACTGGAGGAGATATAATTTTGCAAAATTTTACAAAAAAAGTAATTTTGCATGGGAGTTGTCAAGCTATAAAAAAAGAATTGACTGTACTAGCGAAAATCAGCGTAGACACCGACACTGTTGGGCAAAATATTCAATCACTGCTAAAAATTAACAAAATGAAAAAATCAAATCCAAATATATCACATATATTAACTAACTATTACAAAAACTATAACACTCTAGATATAGAACATTGCTTGTTCGCTACTTTATAAAACCTGCATTATGGTCAGTTTTATTATCAGGTGCACACCGTTTAAAACAAGCCGCAAGTGTCGCTTCTGGTTTGGTCATAAAATTGAGCATAGAATTGGAAATATGTACTTTCAGTTTTATATTACAAATAATGACAATGTTCAAACTCAATATGAGCTTAGTAATTTGTCTAACAACAATTGTTAAACAGCATATTTGGGTTTTTTTAAACTTAAGTTATTATACTTGTGTAGAAAATTATATTGATTAATTACTTGCTCCTTGGTTGAGAATGTACATATAACATTTACATTTTAATTTATCTAATGATCAGTAATTTTGGCATTTACATTACTCTTTTCATAAAATGTAGTTCAGTTTTATTGTAATCTGGCAACCCACACTTGGTGAGTGTAGTGGACTATGACCTTATCATTCTTACAATGAGAAGAGCCCTACGCCCAGCAGTGGGACAGTTTATAATGGCTGATTCAGGTGTTGTTACACATCCTTATTTTATCTACCCATCATGCTTTATTAGTTTACTTTGACCTACCCTAGATTGTGGCTAAAATTGCAGCAAACGGTGAAGTCTGTGACGCACACATATAGCCTTTAGTAGTGGCTAAATTCGTGAGTGTAAGGCACTTTACAAATGGTACTATTCTGAAGTACACAAAACAGCGCACACCTAGAAAAAATTTATAAGTTGTCAACAAGTCATTTACTAGTGGCCAAGCCTCTCTGTGTCTGCCTCAGTTTCAACAGCACCCTTCATTACGAGAAGCTAAAATAGGAACTATGTTAGCCCCTCCCGTTTCTTCCATTCACTTTTCAGTTGCGCCACCTTCTTCTTTTTGTACTCTGACCTTTTGTATTTTTTTTCTTCTACTCTCTTTTTTTGTCCTGCTACACTATTTTCACCATTCAACTGTTCATCTAACTTTGCAATGATCATTTCTCGCGCCAATTTACGGTTTTCATCTTGACATCTGCTCATGTGACATTTTACTACTATGCCTGAAATCAAACGGACAATATGTATGTAAAGTAGCCTTAAACCATATTTTATAGTTAATCTGATGTGCATTATGCCTCACCTGTAGGTATGTGTGTTACTACAACACAGTTGGAATTTTTATTAACTGCTGAACCACCGGGACCTCCACCTCTAACAAACTGTTCGTTCAAATCATTTTCATTAATTTTTGGAACACAAGAATAGTCTATATGTTTCAGAGCCACAAACACTTGCCGCATCGATGTGACCCGGCATAAACTCAGCGCATTTGGCAGTAGCATAGTTACACCACAGATTCTCGACGCAGCAATGCTTCTCCTTTCTGTAATATACCATATGGAGGAATAAGTTTTATTATCTTATTATATTCTTATCAACCGACTAAGGTCCCTAACATAACTAAAAGGGTATGGGTTGTTTGTTTCTTTGCTTAGTTTGGGGTCAGATGGAGCTGTGTGAATGACCTGCAGGTATATGAACCCTGTAAACGTTACACATTTTTTTTTGTAAACAGTTGCCATTTACTCCCGCCAAGAGCACCGTTTCAGTTTTCTTAAATTTTTCTATCGTTTATGTAATACGTAAATCTAACAAATTAATACACTAGCATCTCTGTACTGCAAACTAAAAGAAGTAGCAACAACCAGCCATCTAAGCGCCACGACAAAGAATACACAAAACAAATAGATCATAACATAACCTAGGTTTCGTATAATTCTTTAATAAATGAATGTGTTTACCTGGTAGGCAAAGGATATTTCGTCAGGGTTTATCAACTGCTTCTTCGTTTTAAATTCCGATGTAATTCTCCGTCGAAAATAAGTGGGATCAGTGAGTGTTAAGCGACGGGAGTAATTGATCAAATTCTTATAAAGCCTGAGAACTTCAAGTCTTGTAACTGGCATATTTAGAAATGAAGTGATAAAATAATTTTATCACATTTAATATGCTTTTGATCACTCAGACCTTTCCCTTTTTTGGAAGGAAAATGATCAATCACAAATAATATAATATGAAAAATAATAATGCAAAGTACTCAGAATTTCAGTTTTTTTTTTTTTTTTTTTTAGTTTTGGCGTCGCGTTTTAGCCTTTGCCAGTGTCAAGTATTTATATATTTTCAAGTTTCAAAAATTAAACAAGCGTCCTCGTAGCTAGTTATAGTCAAAGTCCAGTCTTAGTCAAGTCCAGTCTATGTCAGTCAAGTCCAGTCATGCTTTAGTAAAGTAGTGGTGACTTTACTATAAAGCTTCGATGGAGTTTTGGAAGCAACATGAAAAGTCATCTTTCACCACATTATATCCTTTTCCCCACACTCGCGCTTGTAATTCAGCACTTTATAAATAAAACACCACCATTTTTATGCATAAACACTCGACGAAACACTAGTTTTGCAAAAAAAATACAACGGAGCGACACGACTCTTCCCGCGTTCCCGCCAAAACTTCAATTGCAATAGTTTAATGTTTGTCTATGATACATTTCCATCTGTTGGATACTGAGGTATACACGTCTGTGGTATAGACGGAAAGGAAAACGACAACGCGTCTAACTAGTAATTTGGTAAGGGGATTCCCTGAAACTGATATGACGTATTTCACAATGTTTTCCACCTAAGAATAAACCTTTAAAATGTGGAAATATTACAACCACGCACTTTAAAGAGCTTGGCATTTAGAATGGAAACTTCTTCATTAGCTGATCATTCGATTTCACTTTCCTGTTCGATTTCTTTGCGCGGTGTTAAATATATGGCATAATAAAATATAGCAATAAAATTGTAACAACGGACACGGCACTTTGCGAAAAAACTTTCGTATACTTTGCAATATCAATTTCTTACAATTTAAAAGCTTTTCCATGAGACTTGAACTATATAGAGAAGTTTTCTGCGTAGTCGTATTAAAGAAAAAAATGTGAAAAGGGGGCGAGCGCCTTTGACAGCCCAGGATTTAAGCGCAAGTGGTGGCATTGACAGAGCACACGACGTTATAGCAGGTTTGATACATAAACCTCTTACCTACAGTACAAATTGTAGAATTTATTTATTTATTTCATAATACAAAACAGAATGCAATAATATTCACAACAATACAAATACCTACACAATTTTGATCTGTATTGCATTCCAAGACTATGCATGTCTAGGTGCATTAGCATCTAAAAGAATGTGTGGTTTTGTAGAAATTTGACGACTGCTCGACTATGACACCACCGCGTACGATACATAATTAACGAAGCTGTACGAACATGACGCGTAAGAGCTTGGGTAGCAAAAAAAAAGATTCTGACCCATAACAGCTCGCTTCAACCTTGGCGAATGTTTTACGTACTCCACTGCGGCTGCGTATCTCATACAGCCTGCCCGTTTTCTGATGTTATAGAAGCTGTATCGTATAAATACCAACTCAATAAATTTTCCAAAAAAGTTATTTAGTAAATATAAATATTTTTAGCTATGTTAAAATATAATGTTTGTGGAAAATTCTTAATTGAATGAAACAAGTCAAATGAGCTTTTGTCACAGTTAAAATTAGATACAAAATAAAAAAGCAAAAAATTAAACTGCCGCTAAACACTCAACGTGTGTTCCGGTAGCTTTATTTACTTGTATTTCTAGTAAGGTTAAGTGTTGTTCGATTATCATTTAGGGAGTTTTTATGTTTTGCGTATGGTAGTACTGGACGCGGAAAAGAGTTTTGGTGGAAGTGCGGAAAAATTATGTATCACATTATAAAATGTTCCAAAACTTGTTTTGTAAGTGTTTAAATTTAAAAGTAGTGGTGTTGTAATTATAAATTACATATTTCTACGAACAATGTGGCCAAGTGATATAAGTATGTGGTGTAACGTCTGTTTCTATATTCAGTAGATTTTACTAGTAAAACTATATTACTTTACTAGGGTATGGACTGGACTTAACCGTGTTTATTTTGCGTGAATATTATAAAATGATGTAGATTAATGGTAGCTAACCTGACAGACTGAATCAATTTGACTTTAATGGCTAAAACCTGTCGTTATACAAAGATTTGGCAGTATGGACTATTTATACAGTTGCCCATAAATTAACAATAAATTAAAACTTTTAATATTTTTTTGTGATTTTGTGAGTCTGATCTGATTCCTATTTGTATTGTATCTTAATATCCAAAGATACACAAAACGCGACGTCAAAAACGAAGGAGATTTTGCAAGTTATAAGAAAATGTTACGATCAGACGCCAGAGCTAGAGACCAAAGGCCGATATCTTCAAATACTGACGGTAATATGCATGCAATATCCATAGAAGTTGTGTCTGAAATAGAAAAAGAATTGGCGGACAGTCCATACGACATGATCTCTCTAGTTTTTCTTTTGTATGATGTTTCAGATACTGCCCTTCAGCGACTTCTCGTTTACCAGCGAGTTTCTAAAGAAGTATATTCCACTAACATGAACCTACTTCGTGAATGGATGCTGGTGGCCAAAGCAAAGCCCACTTGGAGGGAGGAATTATTGGAAGCATTACTCATATGTCAATTATATGGTATAGTGAGGAAATTGGGCTTTAACGTCCAAGTAGTAAAAAGACAGTACCAACCGGACAATGCCCACTTTAGTATGTATGTAAACCAGACTAAGAAGACGCTATATAAATTATGTGAAAACATAAACACTGGCAATCTCAACATGCTAAAAAGAACTCTTCATACTTACAATATTGACACTGATGAATATGAGACATGTGAACTGGTTTTCCTCAAACTAATGTCTGAAAAGATTATAACTCTAACAGAATTTCAAGTTGAAAAGACATCACTTGGACATAAATTTAACTTTCATAAACTTAAAAAACTTATCCAAAAACTACCAGGTTTGGAGTTATTTGCCAGTGATCTTTGGATGATCGAAAATGAAAGCAGTGAGGAAGGTATGGACTATCCTGTAGCTGCCAGTTCCGCTACATTCAACCATACATCAGATATCTCTGTTGCTGGGCTTCATCCACAACCAAAAAACAATGACTATCATGACTTTGAGTCATTGTATGAATTACTTGGTAATGTAAAAATAGATGAAAAAAGTATAAAATCAGATTCTAAAATAATTGATAAAGAGAGATACCAAATAAAAGATCCCAACCATGTTGGTGTCTGTCTAATTATTAATCAGGAAGTTTTTCACTTCTGCGACCAAAGCTTAGAAGACCAAAACCTTAAAGCTTTATCCAGAAGAAATGGATCCAGTTTTGATAAAATTGAATTAGAGGAAACTATGTCTTCATTGAACTTTGAAGTAATCACTAGAGACAATTTAAATCATAATGAAATGATGGATTTTATAAAAAGTAGCATAAAAAAATATGTCAAGAAATCTACAAGCATTTTTATGTTATGTATAATGTCCCATGGGGTAAGAGAACATATATATGCAGCTGACAGTATAAAAGTAAAAGTTGAAGAGATTCAAAATCTTTTAGATTCAGATGATGTGCTATGTCTGTCAGGTATACCCAAGGTCTTGATCATACAAGCTTGCCAAGTGAATGACATACCAGAAACCAGGTTGGTGGCTGATTCACCCAGTTTTAACCAATTTCGCTTGCGCAAGATGGATTTCCTTGTATATTGGGCCACCTCCCCTGAGTTAGAAGCTTTCAGGTTAGAAAGAGCCGGTTCAATATTCATACAATTCCTTTGTGACATTATTAAGCAAAGAGGAAAGCAAGAACGTTTGGATGATATATTTACAAGAGTCAACTATGTAGTAAGTGAATATTGCAAGAAAAAGAAAGTTTCGCAAGCACCAGTTTTCATTAATTCTCTGATAAAAAAATTGTATTTATATGATCCTGAGCTGAAGAAAATATGAACATCCTGAATAATTAAATATTTCAAAATGTAGGTATACTAAGAAGCTAATTACTAAGGACACCTCTCTCTCTCTCTCTCAGAATTTACAATTGTCATCAAAATTTTTATGATGATATAATATTACTATTGTACGAGTCATTCAAGTACAGGGGGCATACTGTGAGTTCTTGAGATCAAGAAAAGTTACTTATCCGCAAACCTTTTGGTGTAGCCACATGTTCTCATTTCTGATTCTCATAACTTGATAAGAGCTGACAGTACAAGCCCAGGAAATATATCTGGTAAAATAGGTGTGCAATTTTATGAAGATGCAATATTAAAATAGAATATTTGTATTGGATAAGTTTTTATTGTATTATAATTATTATTATACCATATACTCGATTAATTTGTTTTTATTATTTGTATACTGAATGTTATGATAGATATACTTTGAGTGGCTATTAAGCATGCTTAGTCTAAATGATAGCTATGTAGGTAGCTAAATACTTTTCATGATTAACTTCTATAACATCACTGATCTTCATCAATGCAGGCATGCTAAACAATAAGGACAGAGGGTATACACCATACCACACAGAGGAGGCCTTTGTTATTATTGAGAGCAAATTACATATCTGTATAATAAATAAATAGATATCATAGGACTTTAAACACAGCACCATCTGACCCTAACTAAGCAAAGCTTGTGTGTAAGCAACAGCTGATTATTTTTTGAAAAATCAGAGTTGGCTCCTATGACCTTGTAGCTTTGTATTACTGTACTAAGTAACATTTTGTATATATATAGCTAGTAAACAGCCCTGGGTGCCCTTCACATGAGCATTATACACAAAGAATAATATTACTCACGAGGGATTATACACCAACAAAATTAAATTTACTGAAATTGTATCAAAACCTGATACCTAGTGAATATTTAGTGATCATACAAGCATGAAATGATTATAGACAAGAAGTGATGATCTTCTCATGAAAATAACTATCTGTTCATCTAGACACCCACTTATACCAAAGGTTCTACTAAAGTGGTGCTGAATTATATATAATTATGATGTAATAATTGAGATATTAAATAATAACTATTTTGCTATATTTCATGAAATATTTTCTATATTTATATTAACGTCAGTTTTTGTGAAGTCCATTACTGCAATCTCTAAGTTTTTGCGTTCTTCATCTGTTTTAAGTTCTAACCACATTTTGTCTAAATATGCTCTTTGGTATTGTTGGATAAATCTAAAACTGTGTTTCAAGGTGGCACCAACATGCAACGTGTGGAGTCTAATTTCTAAATTACCAATTTTAGTAATAAATGGTAAAGTACTAGTGACATATCTATGTGGCCCATGCCTTGATCTGATTATGGCAATTCTAGTGTTTTCATTACAATATTTTGTCAAGAAACCAGACTTCACTGCAGCAACCCCAAAATCTCCATGTAACTGCTGAATCTTGTTAAGAACAGTGTCATGAAATATTTTTGGCTTCAATGAAAGTGGTTTACTTTCTGGAACCGTTGGACATGTGATATCAACAGTAACATATCTGAAATGAATTAAAATTAATTTACAAGAGATTGCAAGTGCTGACAAGCGTTACCTACCTATCAAATATTAGATAGGTTTACCTGTTCTTGAAACGGACCATAGTTTCTTTTGTTTTTTTCTTTGCGGTTGTCTACTAATTTGATCAAGTTTTTATCAGACTACAGTATATATGAATTGAATACAGCTAGAAGAGCTAGCTGCTACTTTATTCTAGTCTAACAACTGATACCTCTTAAATGAATATCTCATTTAGGTTATATTTCATATCTAAAAAATAAACAAAACACGATACTTCACGATAGTACATTAGTATTACTAATTTTTTTTCGGCATCGCAGCTTTGATCACACTGTATTCATTCTGCGAGTTTCAAGCTTTCAAGTGTTTCAGTGTAACGAACTATCGAAGGAAATCACGTTTTTTTTCTTTGGTTTTGGCGTCTTGTTTTAGCATTTGCCAGTGTCAAGTATTTATATTATATTTTCAAGTTTCAAAAGTTAAATAAGTGTCCTCGTACCTAAAGTTATAGTCAAAGTCCAGTCTTGGTCAAGTACAGTCAAGTCTAGTCATGCTTTAGTAAAGTAGTGGTGACTTTACTATAAAGCTTCGATGGAGTTTTGGAAGCAACACAAAAAGTCATGTTTTACAACGTTATATCATTTTCCCACACTCGTGCTTGACGTTCGGCACTTTATAAATAAAATATCATCATTTTTATGTATAAACATTTGACAAAACACAAGTTTTGGAAATAAATACAACGGGGCGACACGACTCTTTCCGCGTTCCCGCCAAAACCCCAAAATCACGGTTAAGTGCAGTTCATGTCAGTTGTAATTATTTGAAGCTTTTAAGTTCTACGGAGTTTTGTTAACAACACGAAATTATGTTTTAATACATTATATCACTTGGCAAAAGTGCTAATAGTGTTATGCCAAAAATTAAAAAATACAAATCCGATCGAATTTCGATCAAAAACAAACCCATTTTTGGCGGAACCGCGGAAAGAGTCATGTCGCCCCGTTGTATTTTTTTCCAAAACTTGTGTTTTGTCAAGTGTGTATGCATAGAAATAGTGGTGTTTTATTCATAAAGTGCCGAATTACAAGCGCGATTGTGGGAAAATGGTATAATTTAGTGATAAATTTCGTGTTGCTTCCAAAACTCCATCGAAGCTTCATAGTAATAGTCGCCACTACTTTATTAAAGCATGACTGGACTTGACTGACACGGACTGTACTTGACCAAGACTGGACTTTGACTATATCTATAGCTACGAGGCAACTTATTTAACCTTTGAAACTTGTAAAGACAAAACACTTGACACTGGCAAATGCTCAAAATGCGACGCCAAAACCAAAGAAAACAAATAAAAAACCCATACGGCTGGTAATGGTAAGCGTAAAAAACAGGTACGCATTATTAGCTGAGAATAAACGGGAAATCTATTTTTGTTAATCCTTATTGCGTACAATGAAACGATAGCTGCTCCAAACTGTTTTGAATAGGTAAACCTGAGAACTGACACAAATACACAAAAATACCCTAGTCGAAAAAATAGCTATTTTGAAAGCATTTTATCTAAATTACTCGGTAATTGTGCTTTATTGTGAAGGTTACATGTTAAATCAATAAATCAGAAACTGTTGCGTAGTCTACACTAATATTATGAAGAGGAAAGATATTGATTTTTTGTAGTATGTTTGTAACGAATAAACTCAAAAACGGCTGGACCGGTTTCAAAAATTCGTTCACCGTTGGGTAAGCAAGTGTACCTTACACTATCCCCTGGTGGCCTACTTTTTATCTATGTATTCCCACGGGATCGGGAACTACGCGGGCGAAACCGCGAGGCGTCCACTAGTAGTTAATAAAAAGCTCACGAAATAAAGTAAAGGCTTATGATCTATTTATCTCTTTCTAGTCAATGCGTCCTACTTCTCTGTGTTATTACTTTCTCTATGGTCTAAAAAACTTCCATAGTCCCGTTCTCGAAGTCTGTGGAAGATATTCGCACTAACGTAATCAAAACAGAACTTTAGTTTCACTTTTGATTACCATTAATGTCCTCTGTGATTACCATCTTCATTTAGAGCCTTGCCGTTGTCGTACCGAACCGTAGCAATAAATGCTATTTCAGAGGACAGAAGGTTATCGCAAGTAAAAAACTTGTTTTCCACGTTATCTCTAACCAAGGTTATATATTTATTGTGAGATTAAGAAGCAATGATAACATTCATTCGTTTCGTTAGCTTCCATCTTATGAGAAGCCTGTATTTGTAGATTTTATATCCACAAGAATTTGTGTATATTTTATAAACTATCCGTTTTTAAAATCAATTGAACATTTATGTAAATATTCATCGTTGGTTTCGTAATAAATTACAAATATGACTGAAGAAGGATATTTTATCGGTGTAGATGTAGGTTCTGGCAGCGCACGAGCTGCCCTTGTAGATCATAAAGGTCGGATTGTCAAGAGTGCAGTAAAAGAAATCAACACTTGGAAGCCAATGGTAGATTATTATGAGCAATCATCTAATAACATTTGGGAAAGCTGCATTTATGTCATTAAGGTAAAGATATAACAATGACACATAATAATGTATTCTCATTTATTTTAGTTTTAAATGTCTACGGGGGATATCGATAAATAATTGTTAATATAATATTAACTGCCTAATTTTATTTTAGCAAGTAGTTACAAATATAAATCCTATATTGGTAAAAGGAATTGGATTTGACGCAACCTGCTCTTTGGTGGCATTAGATAAAAATGGAAACCCAATGACTGTTAGCAACACACATGCTGTTGAACAGAACATCATTATGTGGATGGATCACAGAGCTCATGTGGAAGCTGATTTTATAAATAAAACGGGTCACGATATACTTAAATATGTAGGTGGAAAAGTAAGCTTGGAAATGGAAATGCCGAAATTATTGTGGCTGAAAAGAAACCTTGCAAATACATGGCCACAATTTGGGTATTTTTTTGATTTGCCAGACTTTTTAACTTGGAAAGCCACCGGGTCCTACAGTAGATCACTTTGTTCCCTAGTTTGTAAATGGAATTATGAATGTTCTATAGATGGCTATCGAGGTTGGAATGAAAGTTTTTTAAAAGAAATTGGATTAGAAGATTTGTCCGAGAATAACTTTGAAAAGATTGGAAACAACGTTCAGATGCCTGGTGATTTCTGTGGAGGTTTGAGTGAAGACGTTGCAAGCATTTTAGGTCTTAGGCCTAATACGCCTGTTGCAACATCAATAATAGATGCTCACGCTGGTGGACTTGGAATGATTGGATCGTCAGCTAAAGACATCGACGAAAATATGTCATCTAGATTTGGCCTCATTTGTGGAACTTCAACATGCCACATGGCAGTCAATGAAAAAGCAATTATGGTAGAAGGAATTTGGGGTCCTTACTTCAGCGCAATGGTGCCAAAGATGTGGTTAAATGAAGCTGGACAGAGCGCCTCAGGAATGTTGCTTGATCATATTATCGCTGGACACCCAGCTGGTATCGAGTTATTGAAGACAAAAAATACTGGAGAGTAAGTAATATTAAAGTTAATTTAAGGATCTTTGGAAAACGCACTTATTAATCGATCTTACATTTGTTGCAGAGTGCGAAATCATTTGAGAAATCTTCTTTCAAGCATGGCTAAGGAACACTCTCTTTCAGATGTAACATTTTTGACAAAAGATGTTCATGTTTGGCCTGATTTTCACGGCAACCGATCACCAATAGCTGATCCAACAATGCGGGGAATGATAACTGGAATGTCGATCGATAGAAGTGAAAAAAATTTGGCCGTGTTGTATTTAGCTACTTTGCAAGCTCTATCTGTAAGTACCTCTAAATCTCTTGTTTTTATGATCTTACTCTTTTTAACCTACCTTTAATATTAAATGTTTATCTAACTATCTTTTATTTCAGTATGGAACACGTCACATTATAGATGCGTTGATACTAGCAGGGTACAAGCCTTTCAAATCACTTCTGATTTGCGGCGGTATAACTAAAGATCCACTTTTTGTTCAAACTCAAGCAGATGCTGTAGATTTACCAATTTTAAAACCACGTGAAAAGGACTCTGTATTAGTTGGATCTGCTATACTAGGTGCTTGTGCTTCCCAATATTTTAATACCGTTGAAGAGGCTATTCAAAAGATGGGTGGGTCGGCCGATATAGTAGGACCTGATATAAAGACAAAAACATTCCATGATAAAAAATATCGCGTTTTTCTAAGAATGTTTCAAGATCAACTGAAATACAGAACCATAATGAATTCACACGATATGTTATAATATCCAAGCAAGCCCGCAGCTGAAATGGTTGGTGAAGCAAAAAACCATAAGTTACAAGTTTTAATTATGTAGTAGGTCAGATCTTCTTAAATCAGATTTATCTGAGGTTTAAATATAGTTAAAGTTGTATACTTAGTTCTTGTTCATTTAGTTTAATTTATTTAAACCTATATTTAAATAATTAAACTAAATGAACAAGATAAATTAAAACCCCCCGACAGGTATATTGTATTCTACTAGTTATGCCTGAGAGTTAAGCCCTTTCATTTGATAAAATATGTAATCCGTCATTTTGAGGCGACGGCCATCTTGGACCAATTTTCATCAAACATAATTAGGAACACTCGACTAAGTTATCTTTCAAACAAAATCAAAATCGATTCATCCGTTCGGGAGCTACGATGCCGTATACACACAGACACGTCAAACTTATAACACCACGTCGTTTTTGCGTCGGAGGTAAAAAATACCCTAAAACCTGGTATAGATGATATGACTTTTATTAATCTTTATGCGGCAATTTAATTTTTGATTGTGTTTGTGTTGTGATTTGTGATTGAAGTTGAAAGAAAAGATTTTGTATAAAGATTAAAAATACAGGCTGGAAAACTAATAACTTTTATTACAAACCTGCACCGAATAAGTATTTTTTACATGCTGTCCTGGTTTTTTAATCGTAATAGCTCTATACTCTTTAAACCGCAATATTCACACTCTACTGCTCTACTGCTTGTCGGCAAAATATCTAATACTGCGGTGGTACCTACACCTACCTGACCTCTTGCTAAGGAGAGTCTATGAACTAAAGTAGGTATCTTATGCTATTAGCATCTTGAGCGACTGGTTGTGGTGAAGTTCAGATTAAAAACTACTGGTGAATGGTCAAATCTGAAACACAATGGTGATGATACATGACTCAATATGGTCATCATTCTGCAGCCCTATTGTAACTAGGGGTTTTCCACTCCACCGGCTGAAACATCCTTAGCCAACAATTTAATGAATTTTTTTTTTATGAAACAAAAATAACTAATAGTTAACATCTACTGTGATCTCAGATTAAAAACTGAGACTGACTGACTGACTTTTAATCTGAGACTGTGATTGATGATGATTATTTAGTTTTGGTTTTAGGAATTTGTTTGTAGTAAAAGAAAAGATGGTAGGTCCCGTCACGTTTTAAAAAAATACCAATCACCATATAACAGACATAATTTAATATTTAATTTAGCACTGAAGTAATTATATTTTGTAATACTTTTATGTTCTTATTAAATTTTTCAGGAACCGGGATTTTACTGATTTTGAACATTCTGTGCAATCTTTTTAAAGAAGTGAAGTACATATTCACTATTCACTCTTTTGCTTCATTCATTTATTGCGCTTTACTTACTCTATGGCAGAGCGCCACCTTGGTTGGTCAGAAATCAGAATGGTAAAGCCAGCGATAGATTCGTAAATTTTGTGTCCCGATTATTATTTGCAAGCTTGGTCTTGGTTAATTTTGTCAGAATGATAAGCTATTTAGAAAATTATACATTGTATAGCAATTTCAAGATAAACATCTGAAAATTAGTGTCAATATTGACAAGCAGTTGAATCAGGTTTGTATAATCCGACAAAAAACTATGACGGTGTCAGTTGTGCATTTTTGTACAGATTGATGCGTTCGTAATTTGGTCGCATTATCGCAATCAATATCCGATGTCTTTCCCAACAAGTCATTATAAATTCTTGTAATTGTTGTAATTTTGCATGAATCTAGACTGGTTTCAGATCAAAATGTCCAAACGGGCTGCCGACGACAGTGGCAATGGCAGCGGCCAGCCTGCAATCAAAAAGGTTCACTTTGAACCACACCTTATCGGCCCCGTTTCCACACTTGAGGAAATGGACATCAAAGTTCTTCAATTCCAAAACAAGAAACTTGCCCAGGTTTGTATCTTCATGAAAGTCTATTCTACCTACTACCTATTTCCTAACTACAGAGTTTTCTTGAGTTAAACATGACATGGTCATAATCAGCTGTTTGTAGTAGTAACTATAGTTAAACAAATTGTCATTGGTATGCGCCTTATTAGTAAATAAAAATATTATTTATACCATCACCTTAGCAGTCCAACTGGAATAAGATTAGACTGCTCCATTTATTTGGCTTTTGACCCCTGCTTTATTGCATATAACCTAGTACCACCAGATCTTATCAACTTATTCTGTAAAGTAATGAAATATAGAAATTAATTTGTGTTGATATTTGATGACTGCCCAAAGATGGAGTGTAATATGTTCAGGGTTCAAGTATGTAAGTTTCTTTATTCCACTATAACTTTTAAATATCTTAACAGATTTCGATGAATGAGATAATGTTAGAATCCTTACTTCATGCCATTTTCTAAACACAGTTATGTTTTTCTTTCGTTCTATAATCAACCTTGTTTATGTATATATTTGTTTATGATATTTGAAGAGTTTTCTAAAGTATCAGATTTAATTTATAAACAAGTTGTCGGGGTGCTGTGCTTATGTCATCTCAATTTTGAGGGTTGTTGTGTCATGCCCACTATCATATCATCAGTCCTACCTTTTATTTTAGAATAATAATAATAAATATCGTAGGACATTACACACAGCGCCATCTGACCCCAAACTAAGCAAAGCTTGTACTATGGAAGTCAGATAACTGATAATATTGTAATATTTTGTTTTTGTTTGTATTGGTTCTGTCATAACAAAACTCTGTTATGAAAAACAAAGTATCAAACATGGTGTGATCATAGCATGACTTATAATAACCAACCATTTCAGAGAATTGAACAACGCCATAGATGTGAGGCGGAGCTTCGAGCACGAATTGAACAGTTGGAGAAAAGGCAGACGCAAGATGATGCAGTTCTCTGTGTTGTGAACAGATACTGGAACTTGTTGAATGAAGACATCAGAGTACTGTTGCAGAGATTTGATGCTGAGACTGCTGATGAGTCAGAGAATAAAAGTAATAAATTATTATAGCATAGCTATTTCTGTACAACTTTATAGGAATAATAGTATAAGACACCAAAGTAGTAGTAAAATTTTGACAGTGACATAGGCTTTTTAACATGTATGCTGTTTGCTCATCCAATCCCACTTATATTATAAATGTGAAAGTTTGGTTGGATGGGATGGATGTTACTCTTTCATGCAAAAACTACTGTACGGATTTGGATGAAATTTGGTATGGAGGTAGCTGAGACCCTGGATTAACACATAGGCAACTTTTTATCCCGAAAACATGTAGCGGGTAACACAGCTAGTATTCAATATATTTATTTAACCTATAAACTAATATGAATCATGCTGTTTGCTGTAGTTATTTTATATTAGGAGCTTATAACTGATGGGTCCTAAAATCCCCAGATGAAAATGAAGCCACCACATCATTCCTTATGCAGTTATCAACATGGGATAAGGAGGAGTTAGATGCCCAGCTGGCAAATCGAGTGCAAGTAAGCAAGAGGGCCGTAGCCAAGGTACTGCAAGCATTTGACCGCTTGCAGCAGAGGAATGACAAGATCTGGCGTGCTATCAAGGGAGAGGGTGAAGGTATATGTTCTATATAGATTTACCTGTGTTTACTATGTTAATTAATTTGTTTGCGTCGGATGTATGTATGTGGTCACTTCATATATCTCGATAAAGTGTCAAGAAGCAACATGCTTCATGATAACTAGTGGTCACTGCCACAATACACTGGACATTTGTGTGTGTTTTCTCTTTTGTGTCAGTGTGTTGCCTACCTTTGAGATCCATATTTGACCCTTTGTTTGAAGTGCAGTAGAAGGTTGTAAGCTGGTAAACCAATCTACAGATTACAGTTCAGAAAAAAACAAAAAAGAAATCAGAACAAAAATAGATTAAATCAAATGGTATGAGACTTCCTTGTATTTATGAGAGTAGTATGGACTAATAAGGAGACATATTAAGTTAACTGCAACTACTAACAATGCCAGCGGCCCAGAGCCTCCCTCTGATAATTCAAAGAGCTGGGTTGGCTCGGGTAGACGCTGGTAGGGGGAAATACACAAAACACCCCAAGCGGGATGTCAGTGCAGAACTTATCGCCCCCATTTTAATTAAGAATAAGAATGAGAGTATTATGGTAGTTTCAATAGTAAATGTAGGAAAAAACCATGATGGTGGGATAAGCCCAAAAAGCCTTTTCATCATTTCCCTTAATAAAATCTGTAGAACAAACTGAGCGCACCATCCTGGTGTGCAGGTGCAAGACAGTCTTTTTTGCAAGATAATTGAGGTGACACTTTGTTGCACCACAGATGGGAGCACTCCATACTCCATATGCAGCAGAACTTGCAACTTCATGCAATAAAAGCTGTTGGTTCGGTGTGGATGTACCTTCCACTTAGCTCTGCTGAGTAAACTACGTTTTTTGGATGTGAGTTCCTGTTCTGCCGTCCTAGTGACTCGTAAACTTGGCTTTACTGGTTATTTCAACACCTAAAATGCCAATGTTAGCCAAAAATATAAGTGTTTTGTTGCAATGAAGAGGATTGCTTGTATCTTACTAGGGTTAAACTGTACCAATTTCTAAATGATCAAGCTGCAACTTGCTTAAAAGTGCTTTTAACTGAAGCTCCACACTTCTTTTTAAAATCACGTCCATAGGAGCATTTACACTGCAGGCGTCCAGCCACTCTGGGCCCATCTTCTTAACAACAAACATTGACTTCTAAAACCCTGATACTAGCTCAGAGGCAACCCAGTCAATGTTTTAACTTGTTTATTAATTTTATAACTGCAGAAGGCGCTCCAGCTCCGTCTCTAGATGAAGTGATCCGAGCCACGAATGAAGAAGTGACTATGGAGAATCGACGACTCCAGGCCCTGAGCACCACCCTGCACGAGAGCCACCATGCCATGACGCTGCGAGTCGCGCAGCTGCAAGATGCCGTCAACAGCCGGGATACCGAGAATGCAGAGCTCAAGAATCAAATTGACGATCTACAATATGAGCTGTTAAAGGTATATGTTTTGTTATTGTTTGTTCGGTATTGTTAAAGTTGGCATTTCCTGGATTTTCTTGAAAACTATATGGGTATCTTGTATCTTCAGAGAAAATCCATTCTATGTAAGAGCGCTTTGGTACCGTATAGGACTGTATTGTTGAATGACTATTATTTAGGCGATATTTGCCTTGATATATTATGAAACGAACACCCGATATTTAGGCGCAGTTCCATGTTCACGGTCATTCTGTAAAATACAGGTGGTTGGCAAAAACATTCAAAATTACAAGTATTATCAGAAAATTAACTAACGAATTTGGTTTTATATACCAAATTTGGTTTTGATTTTGGTTTGGTTTTTGGTTTGGTTTGGTTTGTTTTTTGGTACCTCACCAAAAAGTTTTCTTTAAAGTGGAAAATGTTATAAATGACCAATCCGCTCTGATATCAATATTTCTACATCTTTTAGAGAGGATCCTTACTATTTCATCCCATCTATCTTGGAGATAGATTTAGCTAGTTCTGTTCTGGTGTAGTCAGCTCACTACGCCGTATTTGTCGGAACTCTCCCTACTTGTTTTTCTGCAAATAAATGTTACTATTATTTACTTATTTAAACGTTATTTTACAATAGATTCGATCGCGCAATGATAAGTTAGAAAACCACCTGGCGGAAGCCATCGAGAAATTGAAAAGCTACCATCAGTCGGGCGCAAGCGCTAGTTCGCAGGGCGCCAGCGTGGCGCCTGCGCAGTTGGAAGACGTGGCCGCCGAGCTGGAAGAACAGCGCGAGCTCGCCAACAACCGGCTCGCGGAGCTCGATCGTCTGCACCGTCAGCACCGGGACGCACTCAAGGACGTCGAGAAACTCAAGATGGATGTGAGTTTTTTTTAATGTAAAAGTAATGCGACGAACGATACGCTTTCCTGATGGTAAGAGATAACGCCTATCCACGACCATTGCAGCGATACACAGAACTTTGAGTAGCAAAACAATGTCCCGGGAATCGCTGCTTTGGCGCTCATTAATTTGAGTGCTGATATCTTTGCAACACATACCCATATACTGAGATGACAGTTGTAGCAAACTATATATGCAGACAAACTTCTGAGGGAACTTCTCCACAAGCTTACTAAAATATTTTACACTAGCTACGCCCCGCGGTGTTACCTGAAACATGTTTTCGGAATAAAAAGTAGCCTATGTGCTAATCCACAGTCTCTACTACCTCCATACCAAATTTCATCCAAATCCATTCAGTAGTTTTCGTGTGAAAGAGTAACAAACATCCATCCAAATTTTCACGTAATACTAGCTGCGCCCCGCGGGGTTACCCGCTACATGTTTTCGGGATAAAAAGTAGCATATGTGCTAATCCACAGTCTCAGCTACCTCCATACCAAATTTCATCCAAATCCGTTCAGTATTTTTGCGTGAAAGAGTGACAAACATACATCCAAACTTTCACATTTATAATAAATAAATAAATATCATCACAGGACATTACACACAGCGCCATCTGACCCCAAACTAAGCGAAGCTTGTGCTATAATATACATACTTAAATAGTTTTTTTTTTTGTAAATACATACTTATAATACATACAGTACACCCAGACACAGAACAAACATTTGTTTATATCACAAAATGCTTGTCCAAGTTGCACCAAAAAAGTTGGTGGGAATCGAATCCACACCCTTCAGCTCTTGGAGCAGACATACTAGACATACACATTTACACACAGACATTACAGACATACATACATGACATACATGATAGACATTTTTATATTTTTTTGTAATTTGGTGTTTACAATAAAGAGTTATATTATTATTATTATACTACCAATGTACCAACAGGGCTGTCGAAATATTAGTGGGATTAGTGGAATGGGATTCTTATTTTATGTAAAGTTTAAACTTCATTTCATTCTACTCTGTAATTCTTATAATGTGAATGAAATCTTGTTGTAGATCCGTCAATTACCGGAGTCAGTGATAGTAGAGACGACTGAGTACAAATGCCTGCAGAGTCAGTTCTCGGTGCTGTACAACGAGTCGATGCAGATGAAGACTGCGCTCGACGAGACCCGTCTGCAACTGCAGAACGCCAAGAACCTCCACATGAGGCAGATCGAGATGATGGAGGTTTGTATCTGAATGTCAATCTGGCTGTTAAGGACTCACCGTAACACCTAAACAGGCGAAGAGCATAATTATGACATTCTTAAAAAACCAAACCATAAAAGTGTTTGTAAATATTTGCCGCTCGTTCACTTAATTTCATATTAATAGATAACTCTTTTTACTATTCATTATAATTGATATAAAATAATAATTAAATACATAGTTCCTTATTCACGGTTTCCTGTATTCGCGGCTAAAAAATTCATAATTAGCGGATGCAATCGGTAAACGGAAAAGAATTGGGTGTCATTTATTAACGTATCAACATCTTTTGAGTATGTATTTACTGTTGGTACGTGCCGAGGCGGCTTTTATAAAAGATGTAACCGAGTGGACTAATTTCAAACTAAAACAAACTTACTGCCACTGTATAAAGGCCATTGTCGAATGCCATATTTTGAAACGGCAAATTTTATTTATTAATGCTACAGCCCAATATCAATCTGAATTTAAAGAGTTTTCAATAGCGACAAAACAAAACAATAACAATAATTTTTAAACCCTGGTTTTTAAAGCTGGTTTTATTTTGATACATATTGGTTCTATTTTGGAACCATAGAACGTATCCCCTATGATTCCATACGCATTATTTATTTAACATTCCATATCCACGGTTTCTGTGTTTGCGGCATATTTATGGAACGTATACCCCGCGAATAAAGAGCTTTTACTGTATACAATAATCATTAAAAAAAAATTACATTTTAATGTGTCAAAATATATATCAGTTATTTAACTTGACATTTGTCAAAACATAGATAAATTGTACGTTAGTGTGGTCTGATTTTAAAATTAGCCGTATAGAAAAATTATACATATTGTAGGTACAAGATTTATCAGTCTTGCTATAGCAAATATCTCAACAGATTTTTTTTTTTATTGACAGGCTAGGTGTTTGATCACAGCTCACCTGATGTTAAGTGTAGGTGTGGTCGAAGGTGGTAAAGGAAACCTAGCCTAGTTTTTTTTATAGGATATTACTCACAGCGCCATCTGACCCTAAACTAAGCAAAGCTTGTGCTATGGAAGACTGATAGAATACTTAACAAGTTTTGTTTTGTAAATACATACTTATAATACAATTAACATACTATACATACTACTTAATACTACCAACTAATTTATAATACAAGTCAAGGAAAAACAAATTTTATTAATCAAAAACTCGGTCCACCGGTCGAGCCCGCCGCAAACGTACCCATGAAACTGGCGGCATTTCCTCGCTGGATCGCTAGAGAAATGCGCTGGACTATGTAGTCACCCGACCTCGGACCCCGACCCCTCTCCCTAAGGCGACGCCCTAACTCTGCCACAAACCTTGCAGCGTCGGACCCCCACGGGCCCGCCGTCTCGACGGCAAACGGAACGAACTCATACGCTGACTCCAAACATGCGTATTTGAGACGCTTAGCCTTCGCAGCCGCCTCCGCTCCCGCCCCGGCCATTAACATACTTACCTATATATAATTTAAAATAAACTGGAATGGAACTGGGTGCCGGAACACACCGTTAGATGCTTGGCGGCAGATTTTCAACTTGAGGGTGGTAGCTAGCCAGCCGAGTACTAGAAAGTACCCTACCACAGTGCTATGGTTTTCTCACAATGTTTTCCTTCACCGGTAGCTCAAGCTCATTGTTGGGGTTTGAAGTTTTGAACCTTCGGCATGCGAAACCGCTGAGCTATCATTGCTACAAAAACAGCTTGCAAGAACTTTGTACTTTGTGTAGTTTAGAAAATTGGATTGTATGTATTGTTTTAGTTTACCGTTAAAAAAACTTGCAGAGCGAAGAGCTATCACGACAGAAGGCTCTGCGAGCTGAAATGATCCAGCTGGAGGACGTTCTCGGCCAACTGCGAAAAGAGTACGAAATGCTGCGCATAGAGTTCGAACAGAACCTCGCGGCCAACGAGCAGACCGGCCCCATCAACAGGGAGATGCGGCATCTCATCACCTCGCTCCAGAACCACAACCAGCAGCTCAAAGGAGAGGTGCACAGGTACAAGCGGAAGTATAAGGATACTAGTCAGGAATTAAATAAGGTTAGTAATCTATCTATCTATCTATCTATTTATAATACAGTGACACCTGGTTAAGTGAGACCTCAAGGGACCTGCAAATTTGTCTGACTTATAGAGGTAGCGATGATAGCTCAGTGGTTGGCGCGGTAGGTTCGCATGCCGAAGGGCGTGGGTTCAAACCCCAACAATAAGCTTGAGCTGCCGGTGAAGGAAAACATTGTGAGGAAACCATAGTACTGTGGTAGCGTACTTTCTAGTACTTGGCTGGCTAGCTACAAGTTGAAAATCTGTCTCCAAGCGTCTAACGGTGTGTTCCGGCAGCCTCGCTCGAGAGCCAGTTCCATTCCAGGCTAGGTGTGCTTTACCATCTTCGATCATTTCTGCTTTTTTTTTTATGGTTGACTGGCTAGGTGTTTTTGACTACAGCTCACCTGATGTTAAATGAAGGTGTGGTCGAAGATGGTAACCCTACCACCATGTTATGAATTTTATCCATTGCCTCTTAGCTACATTTACAACCTTACTAATATTACAAACGTGAAAGGTATGTATGGATGTTTGTTACTCTTTCATGCAAAAACTACTGAATGGATTTTAATGAAATTTGTTGTGGAGGTAGCTGACACCCTGGATTAACACATAGGCTACGTTTTTTATCTCGAAAACATGTAGCTGGTAACACCGCGGGGCGCAGCTAGTTGGATATATTTGTTGTTAAAGTGAGAATGTGGTGTGTTGTATCAGGCGCGCAAAGATGCGGAGGAGGCGACAGCGCGCGGCGGCGGCGCGGGCGCAGCACCGCCTGCCGACCTGCCCGACGAGAAGCCCCTCGCTGTCAAGAAAGAGGAGCCCGACCCAGAGGTACTTGTACTACTTAATTCAAATTTTTAAATACACATTAATTAAAGAAAGCTGTCAGAATTGTCGACGACTTTGGGATCACCGATGCCCTAGAACCGCTCAGTTTGCGTAGAGACGTCGGGTCTCTGTGCGTATTCTACCGCATGTACAACGGGGAGTGTTCTGAAGAATTATTCGATATTATGCCGGCGTCACCCTCCACGTTTCCATCACCGCACTAGCCGCCGCCATCGTATCAAAGCTCATCCACATGTAATTGATTCATGGAAATCGCACACTGTGCGATTCACGCGATCTTTTTTGCCATACACTTGCAAATTGTGGAATGATCTTCCTTCTTGCGTATTCCCGCGGAGTTACAACATTGGTTTCTTCAAAAGGCATGTTAATAGAATCTTAAAAGGTCGGCAACGTATTTGTAGTACCCCTGGTATTGCAGATATCTATAGGCGACGGTGATTGCTTAACATCAGGCAACCCGTCAGCTTGATTGCCACCTGTGGCATAAAAACAAAAAAAAAAAATTATTTAAAAATATGCAATCATCTTCCTTATCGTCACGTTTACCGTCTGTTTGTCTTTAGACATTTTGGTTAATTACAATTCTTATACATTTTTAAAAATACATCATTATATCACTTATCATGATTAATTCTCACTAATATCATAAATAAAAAGTTTTCACAATGCTACTAATTTTACTGAAATTTGGTAGGCTACTACTACTGGCTACTTTTTATTACGAAAACCGCGAGACGAAGCTTATAAGAGAAAAGAACCAAATATTCTAGAATTTCCATGACAAATATTTTTTTTTTTTTACCTTAAAGAGGTTTGGACTTGACCACACCCTGACTGATGTTAAGCAATAGGTGTGTTCTAAGATGGAGCACGCTTACATAGAAATTATTGATTTTTGTTCGACTTCAAAAAGGAAGGAAGTTCTCAATTCGTCTGCATACTTATTCATATATTACGTTTTATGCATGTTCGGGGATACTTTTGGTGTCTTTGATCGTCACTTTCGTCATATTAAGTTAAGTCGATAAATTAGTGTGCTTATTGTATGAGTAAATGTATTATTGTTAGCTCAAAAGTGAGGGGGGAAAATATGATCACGGCCTACAATACATATAAATGTATGTAAAATCGAGATAAAATATTGAAATAGTTGTCGTACTTTCAGCAGCAGGGCGAGGCGGAAGGCGCGACCTGCACCGCGGCCGCGAAGGAGCACGCGCGCGCCAAAATACAAGAGCAGGACCAGATAATCAAGGATCTCAAGCAGCAGCTCAAGTGAGACTTCCCAACCAGCCCCGTTTCTATAAACTGTCCTAAATATCTAGCTTAATCAACCATAAAAAAAGTCCACTACGCTGGCCAAGTGCTAGTTGCCAGCCTTCACACATCTTCGACATTTTTTTTTAAGAACTCTCGAAGTTAATAAAATAGTTCATCATCACAATCGGTAAATTAATTAAGTCCTTTTTACTTTATAAGTTCCCATAAGTTCGATCAGGTATCTTCCTTTATAAGTTACCGATTGTGATGATGAACTATTTTATTTTATCTCTAGGTTTTCGATCAGGTCTCTTCCTTTATAAGTTACCGATTGTGATGATGAACTATTTTATTTTATCTCTAGGTTTTCGATCAGGTCTCTTCCTTTATAAGTTACTGATTGTGATGATGAACTATTTTATTTTATCTCTAGGTTTTCGATCAGGTCTCTTCCTTTATAAGTTACCGATTGTGATGATGAACTATTTTATTTTATCTCTAGGTTTTCGATCAGGTCTCTTCCTTTATAAGTTACTGATTGTGATGATGAACTATTTTATTTTATCTCTAGGTTTTCGATCAGGTCTCTTCCTTTATAAGTTACCGATTGTGATGATGAACTATTTTATTTTATCTCTAGGTTTTCGATCAGGTCTCTTCCTTTATAAGTTACCCATTGTGATGATGAACTATTTTATTTTATCTCTAGGTTTTCGATCAGGTCTCTTCCTTTATAAGTTACCCATTGTGATGATGAACTATTTTATTTTATCTCTAGGTTTTCGATCAGGTCTCTTCCTTTATAAGTTACCCATTGTGATGATGAACTATTTTATTTTATCTCTAGGTTTTCGATCAGGTCTCTTCCTTTATAAGTTACCCATTGTGATGATGAACTATTTTATTTTATCTCTAGGTTTTCGGTCAGGTCTCTTCCTTTATAAGTTACCGATTGTGATGATGAACTATTTCATTTTATCTCTAGGTTTTCGATCAGGTCTCTTCTTCGAGAGTTTACATGCCCTATTAAGGTGGTTCGATTTCCATACAAATACATTTTTGCCATTTATGGACAAATGGAGCACAATTTTACAGTGAAACCACAGCTACTGGCATTTATTTTCGTCTTTATTTGCCGTAAATTACAATTGCTTGAATAAAACAGTAGATTAATAGCATTAATTAATGGCAAAAAATTATTTGTATGGAAATCGAACCACCTTAAAACAGCGAAAATGGTAAAATGTCAATGTCAAATTTAATAAATTTAGATACAGATAAAGAAATTATAAAAGCTTTTATAAATTTCCTGCGACACAAGTTTTCACTTAGTGCAGACTACACAAGTAATGTTACAGAATCTTGTACGTTAACTATAAGGTTTGATAAATGTTATTTGTCTTATGGTTATACAATTTTTTTTAAAGGTTTCGTGGTGTGTTACATACCAAGCTTCTAACGTCGTATTAAAAGCAATGTACTGTGTGCAGGAAAGCGGTGAACGAGCAGAAAGAACTCAAATTGTTGCTAGACATGTACAAGGGCGTGAGTAAGGAGCAGCGCGACAAGGTGCAGCTGATGGCGGCCGAGAGGAAGGCGCGTCAGGAGCTCGACGACCATCGGCAGAAGGCCAAGATGGCGCAGGTATAAGTAGACAAGTTTACTTCGTGGTAGATCGTTTGTCATATTTTTTGTTTGACCGTACTGCCGTCATTGGGGAAAAAGACGTATCTGCACTGCTGTCACAGGGAAGAAAAGACGTATGTGACATTTTTTCCGTTTTAGTAAAAAACTCTGGTATTTGCGTCTTTTTTTACTACTGATTTCGATGTTGTATATAACTCAATTACGGAAAAAATGTCAGACACGTTTTTTTTCCCTTATGACGGCAGCATAGCTCACCTGATGTTTAGTGACGGTGTGGTCGAGCATGGTAAAACATACCTAGCCTGGAATAGAACTAACTCTCAAGTCAAGCTGCCGGCCGGAACACACCGTTAGGTGCTTAGCGGCAGATTTTCGACTTGAGGGAGGTAGCTAGCCAGCCGAGTACTAGAAAGTACTTGGGTACTTTCTAGTACTCGGCTGGCTATAGCATGGTGGTAGGCAACCATGCTATAGTTTCCTCACGATGTTTTTCCTACACTGGCAGCTCAAGCTTATTGTTGAGGAGTTGCAAAACAAAGTCCGGGGCATCGCTGCTTGGGCGCGGTGTGTTCCGGCAAAGTTCTGTGTATTGCTGCAATAGTCATGAACATGTGTTATCTCTTACCATCAGGAGAGCGTATCGTTCGTCTCATTAATTTTACATAAAAAAAACCACATATACATATATACATACAGTTCTTATGTTATCTCTTGCGTTTTTCTTTTATTGGTTGCCTGGAAGAGATCGCTGTTAGCGATAAGGCTGCCACTTGTGGCACTAGTTCATAAAGTTCTTTTGTTCTCTGTTTTTTTTTCTGTTTATGGTGTGCACAATAAAGAGTTATCTATCTATTTATCTACATACGTACATACATACTATATTTACTATAGTGTTTTAAACATTATGTAGGAGAGCAAACGTGAGCGGCGACTGGCCGACGAGGATGCGCTGCGGAAGATCAAGCAGTTGGAAGAGCAGAAGTACGAGCTGCAGAAACAGCTGTCCTGCGCGCGCCCCAACGCAGACCCGCACAACGCCTTCTCGCGCCCTTTCGCCGGCAGCCAGGTTACATAGAACTTATATATAGCTGGAAAGGGATCATTGTACTTTATCATTATTTATTGAAACTGCATTTGTCTCTTAACTGTTCTTAACCTGATATAATTGTTCAGCATCGAAAACTGTACTTATTAAATACGCGGCGCCTCGCGGTCTCACCACGGAAAGAGTCGTGTCACGCCATTGTATTTTTTTTTTCAAAACTTGTGATTTTTCGAGTGTTTATGTATAAAAATGGTGGTGTTTTATTCATAAAGTGCCGAATTACAAGCGCAAGTGTTGGAATGTGATATAATGTAGTGAAACATGACTTGATGCTTCCAAATCTCCATTAAAGCTTATAGTAAAGTCGCCACTACTGGACTACTGGACTTGACCAAGACTAGACTTTGACTGTAACTATAAATCTTACATTTATAGTTACAGTCATGCATTGCAAAACCGAAGACAAGGCAGTATGGCTTTACAGCTTTAGCCTGCCGAATGGGGCAAATTAAAAAAGAATATTTGACAGTTGTCTTCCCACTAAATAAACATTCTAAATAATTAAAGTTCGTTTGTCAAAGAGTGTAATGCTCTGTACTTACAGAAATGACCCATTAATAACGTAGACAAACTAATATTGCAGGAGGAAGAAGCGTTGCTAAACGAGATGGAGGTGACAGGGCAAGCGTTCGAAGACATGCAGGAGCAGAACTCGCGGCTCATACAGCAGCTGCGCGAGAAGGACGACGCCAACTTCAAGCTCATGTCGGAACGGATCAAGGCCAACTCGCTGCACAAGCTGCTCAGGGAAGAGAAACAACTGTTGCAGGAACAGGTTAGTCACAGGAAAGAACACACAGGAGGTATAAAGTACTGCGGGACATTCTTACATCTCGCTCATAAGATGAATACAGGAAAACTTGCGAAATTACAGAGATTCTCGTGTTCCTGTAGTCTGATTCAAGTCGCTAGTAAATCGACTTTTTCTAGGGAAATGTGTTTCATTTTAGACCGCATCTTCGATTAATATCAGGCGAGATGGCGGTTTAACGCGAGCCTATTAATTTATAAAACAAAAATTTCATGATATAAGTAGAACTCCAGTAGGCTTTCTAGACTAGCATGCGAGCCGTGATGAACCAACCAGTCCACCCGTTTCAGCTTGAAGAGTGTTTGTGTGTGTGTGTGTGTGGGGGGGGGGGGAGGGGGTAGAAGTGTGTGTGAGAGAGAGCGAGAGAGAGAGTGTGCGTGTGTGTAAGTGTACGTGTATAAGATAGATACTCAAGTTATGCGTACAAACTTTCTAGGAGTTGTTCTAAATCTCCATAATCATATTTTTGTACCCAGGTTAGAATAGTTCTTTTTATTTCGTGATTATTGTACTATTTAGGATTATATTGTTTATTAAATGAAATATGTTATATAATGTCAGTGTAAAGCGAGTGTGAGGTGTTTCTTGGCAGGTGTTGACGCGAGACCAGCAGATCGAGTCGATGGGCGCGGTGGCGCGCCGGCTCGAGGAGAAGGAGCGGTTACTGCAGGCGACGCTGTCCGCCGTCGAGAAGGAACTGCTGCTGCGCCAGCAGGCCATGGAGATGCACAAGCGGAAGGCCATCGAGTCCGCGCAGTCTGCCGCCGATCTCAAGCTACATCTTGGTATGTGTACACCACCTCAACTGGGCCCTTATTCTCTTAACTCACGTGCTTAAAGTTTGTTTTGACAGTTCAAAATGAGTGACACCCATGTCGCGTTTTTCAAAATGATGTTGATTTTTTTTTTCCTACTAATAATATGACATATGTATGACACATTTTATGCATTTTATTAATGTTTTAAAATTAGAATGAAATAACTCAAACTATTATGCCTCCTTTGTGGTGTTGATTTTAAAAAACAATTAAATTATAAGTGCATTATATCAGTTAATGGTTGCCAATCTTTTTTGTACATTACATATTTTTAGGTTTTCTCTATGAATCTTAAAATTGAAATATCTTTTTTGCTAAGGATTTTTAAATAATTTATTAATCGATCCCTTCGTTGAATATATGTAGGTTTCTGTACGAAATTCGTCTAAACCCACCGTTTTTGATTGATTTCAAAATATGTCGATATTTGATCCCCTTTAGACTTTATGCCCCTCTATACTGTCCGATATACTAGAGCGCCTTCTATATGCATACTTTGCTATTGATTCACACAATAAAAAAGCAGACCTACTTAATTTTTGAATCCGTTTTCCAATTGTGTTCATATTTGAGATGTACTTATTCAAATTCCCTTTTAAATGTGACTATATACTATACTTCGTCACGTACGCAATAGGTCACATATGTATTTTGCTATAATCGCAGCTCGTCATATACCCGTAGGTAGACATTGATAGTCCGAATCCGGTAAAGGTGATTTCACAACCCACAACCTCTTTGAACATACATAACGTGGTTATATATATAAATAGGCACATAATATTATTAAAACGTGAAATGTATTTTGTATTTTTTTGTAGAAAAATATCACGCGCAAATGAAAGAGGCGCAGCAAGTTGTCGCGGAGAAAACGAGCGCGTTAGAAGCAGAAGCATATAAAACAAAAAGATTACATGTGAGTTATTCTGTTTTAACACTTTTATGAAATTTAATTTCGACTCGTTACTGTCTGTATCGACAATACAAACTAAATGTTGATATTCGCTGACTGACGTCATTCAGCATTAATTAATGTCTAATTTTTATGGACATGATGCAAACATATTTTGCTTTAAATGGGTGGATAGGTTATCTTGTTATGTACAGAAGAAATTATTTTGTTTTATGTAAAATTGGTAAGAGATAACGCCTGCCCATGACCGTTGCAGCGTTGCCCAGAACTTTACAAATACAAATGCAAATATTCTATTGATAACACCAATGTTTAGGTAATAAAACATAGCCCAGAGCATCTCTACTAAGGCGCTCATAACTTTGACATATATTTATGTATTCAATGGTCAGTTTAATTGACCCTGTAAAATTGACAGCAGTAACCGGTTTACACACTCCCTTAGTCATAATAATAGCCTAATCACTATCTAGATGGTAGGTATGTAGGATGGTAGGTCGCAATAAATAATAATAAAAAGGTTTTGATATTTCCTTCTAGTTCTTGATCAATCAGTTAAATTGTTGTGCGACAACTTACAAAGTATTATAAAAAGTTTTCCTGGTCGTGCAGGAAGAGCTAGCGATTCTGCGCCGTAAGGCGGAGCGCATGAAGAAGATGGAACAAGCCGGTAGCAGCATGGACGAGGTGTTGCTTGAGGAGATACGCGAGTACAAGGAGACCCTCACCTGCCCCTCCTGCAAGGTACCCACGCGGCCCTCATTCCCTAACCCACTTTACACACCCACCTAACACACTAACACGATATTTATTTGCACCACAGACAATATCAGTGGTGGATTGATACATTTCCCAAGTATAGGTTGTTAAATTTTTGCGACTCTCGTCAATTGTCAGGTCTTAGGTTATTTTTACAGTACAACAATTTGATTATTTTATTTATGTTTGGATATATTTCCTAAAGCTTGTTCAATAATGTCAGCACATAAAATTAAAATCGATAAAATCGTTTCAATCCCCAAATTTGCCGGCGCAGACTCAAGCTTACTCAGCCTGCTGGTAAATCCGGCACAGAATAATATACAATAATAATGTTTTTCATGCAGGGTGTTCATATGGTGCTACCATTCTGCGAGTTCTGGGCTATTTTGGCTTTACGTTAGCCATGACGACGTGACCAATCAATACATGGCGCTTTTTTTTGAGTGCATTTTCGTATCTTTAATCTGAAATCTAGTGGCTATGATTCTTTTTTTTTGCTCTATAGATAATACTTCAGAGGTAGTCCCATATAAATTTTAACTAAATCGATAGAGCGGTTTTTAAAAATCGACAAAAGTCTAAAAATTGTATATGTCGATGATATTTTCGTTTACTCCGAAACCTCACTGTTTCATTGGCCTAAGGGTCATGTGAGACAGTTTTTTGAATTGTACGTTTACATATTATGACCGTTCAATTAAGATTAGCGATAAGATTAAGATCTAGTAGTGTTTGAAATTTCACACTGGCATACTATTTCACGCGAATTCAATCCGAATTACGCTACGTTATGGAAATAAGCATGTAGGAAATTGGGCTCTCTGTAACCATTGCCAGAGCTTTTGGTATAACATACACGTACGTAGTCTTAAGGCTAGCATATAACGTATATACTAGCGACCCGCTTTGGCTTCTAAATAAATCGTATGTTTTAAATAAACGGTTATCCATTCTCGTCCGCAGGTAAAACGCAAAGACGCCGTGCTGACGAAGTGTTTCCACGTGTTCTGCTGGGACTGCTTGCGGACACGGTACGAGACGCGTCAGCGCAAATGCCCCAAGTGCAACGCGGCCTTCGGTGCTAACGACTACCATCGCCTCTATCTCTCCACCTAGTCGCGCGCGCTCGACAAACAACCCTACAGCGCTGTAAATAAAACCCACAATCGTCTGTCCCGATACATCGGCTCGTGTGCGGACGATAGGGATGTAAATGAATTGTATCGATACATCGGGTGATCGTGTTGTGATTCAACTATTCGAACATAAAAATCGCAATCGATTGTATCATGTCTTATATGGTGACAACTAAACGTCGGTACTCAAACGTGCAATGCTTTAGTACGCTTACTTTGATGTTGTTCCCATGTTCTAGCTAAACGAATTTCTGATTAGGAAGTATTGTGAATTGAATTAGCTGAAAGTATGTACTTATCATGAAGTCTTTAAAGTAATTTTTGTATTGATTGTAATGCTGAGTCCAGACAGTGATAGTGTATGAACATGTGTTTTAGTTAGTGGTGTCTTTTTAATGTGATGTGTCTTACACGAAAACGAGACTTAACTTCAGATATAAGAAGTTGCATGATGTCTAACAATATGACGTCAATTTTGTCCTTTCAGCACATATTTGTTGTTTACTCGTGATAAAGACCCCGTCGGATATAATCGAAAATAACTCGAGTTGAACAAAAAAATCGTTACTTAAAATATTACTGCGTATAAATAGAGACACATATTCCACACAAATAATGTCTTATATTTTTAAATTACACACGAGAACTTTGACAATAGCTTCCATAGAAAAAACTGATTTTATAATTAATGTGTTTATTGACACTATAAAATTCTGGCAAAAACACGTTTATTTACTATAATTATCTATTTTTACTATGTGTTGGAATGATAACTGTCGTTGATATATTTAAAATAATAGTAAGCAAAATTAATGTAAACTAACTTCTTTCAATACATTAGAATAATAGTTTAAATAAATATTTCCATGGGACCGTACTAAATATCAGGCAAAGTGATAGTTTTTATACGTTTTTGTCGTGATTGTAATCCGATAGAACTTTGATGCAGGGCTGAACGAAATAGTTGCTTTAGTTGAGTTTACTGTTATTGAGAGTATGGCTCATAATGAAGTTACTCTGAAACACGATGATATTGAATGCAATATTTTTTTAACCACTAAATAGATAGTTATAATATGCTAGGTCCACCAATTAGTAACATGTTCACTAACTGAAGATTTCATTATTATTGGACGACCTGCCATAGGAGTTTAAAACTCGCGCAATGGTTTCAGCCAACGTTGTTAGCCAATTCAGAAAAAAATATCACTTGCATTTCCAAACCAAAAATGTAACATTACATAAAAACCCCTTTTGCATAAAATTCCAATTATGACATAGGATATGTAGATGTTATTTAATTTCATTCTGTTGAATGCATTTCGCAGTCTTGTACATTAGTCCCAATTTATACTGATGTTGTACAGTAAGATATATCATGAACTCGAACAAGTGTAGGAAATCTGTATTTATTTAAGATTTACAATAGTGTGTGTGCGAGTGCGCACCGCCTTCCGAGTGAGATGGGTGTATGTATTGTTAGTTTTAGTTAGGTGATAAGTAACAGCCCACTGACTGATATATTTATATATTTTAGGTTTACTTGTTTTCATTGGGCTTTGAATTTACTCTGTGTATCGTTGATGCCACAACTTATTGTTACAACGGTTGCAGGATTACTTTTGATCGTAGGATCGTAGTTACTGAGACAGTATTTATGGTTAAGTTTGTATACTCTTGTACGTATGAACGTTTATTTCATGAATACCTAATTATTGTTAGTACTTCACAGGCGATTTTTTTTTTACCTTTATCAGTGAGGAATATCTTTATACGGGAGTTACACAATATTTTTTTGTTTAAACAAGTGATGATTTTACGAAAATATATCGATGCATTGTGGGTGTTTTCTGATTATTTTCATTGTAAAAATTTGGTATGAATATGGCTTTTGTTGTATTGGTAATATTTCTAGTATGTTCTATTCAATCCAAATCTGTCGTATGGGTCATGGCCAAGATTTGGTCGAGGTTTTGTCCTCCGTTTTCTGAATTCACTAACTATTATTCTCCATCTCCAACTTTTACATTAGGAATGACAGATAGATAATATTTTTAAAGGTTTTCTGGCAGATATCTATTGGATTGAGTTCAGAATATGGGGCACGTAACATCCACCATAGCTTCGACTTTCATTGTTTTTAAAGCCGGCTGATTGGTCGGCGCCTATTGAGGACTTCAAGATACGCTCTCTTCATATCATAACATTCCTCACTTCTTAGAGGTATGTTCCAACGTCCTCCACTGATGGGTACGTCAGTGAGGTGGTTCCAATCCCTTAACACAAATAAGTCCAAATAAGCGTGCTCCACCGTAGACCGCATCTTCGCTTAACATCAGGCGGGATGGCGGTCAAACGTAAGCCTATCTACTATAAAAAAAAAAAAGAAAAAAAAGTCCAATTAATTTCTGTTCACCAGAAAACAAAATAGTTTGCATCTATCTATCTATCGGGAATATCTGAACTATGATCTCTCCCAAATAAGAAAATCTTTCTTTGTTCGACTCTGTCACAGATTTTTTTTTCAGTTTATCTAAATGGATTACTTATCCATATGTTTTCGTAAAATGAAATCCCACAGGCCTTTAAGAATATTGAGCTTGTTATTTTATTGTATTCACAAACATCCAATCTGTGGCAATTAAGCTACGTAAGTAATCAAAGTAGTTAAATATATTTAGTATTTACTTAAATATATGTTATTCAAGGGCATTGTCAGAATATATATTTTGGTTTTTTTCTGGGTAACATGTAACATAAAATATAGGTATATAATTATATAGTACATATAACACTGTTTATGTATATAAATATATAGTTTAAAATAAAATATGTAAAATCTCAGATGTATCTGTAATCAAGACATTGGAGGTCATTGCGGGCCGCCACGTTGTCTTATGTCATTCCGCTTCATATTTTAAACTACTTACAGTAGACAACGGTGGCGAATACTGCGTAAATCTGAATAGACATATATGAAGAAAAAAAAGATAGTATGGTAAACGGGCGCCGCCATCGTCATCTAATAGTAACATCCAAGAAAAACTTGTAAAGTTAAATAAATTCCCTTTCACTGAAAGTTTTATGTATTTAATTTCCTCCGATCTCAGCCTGTCAAGAACCTAGCGGTTCTGGCAGTCTCTCTTGAGAGCCAGTTCCATTTCAGGCTAGGTATGGTTACCATCATTGACCACGCCGTCTCTTAACATCAGGTGAGCTAATTGATTGATTTGGGCATTACTTTGCCGAAGTTCACTAAGTATTCAAAAGAATTTACGCTTAAAAGTCATATATCTTTACATCTTGAAATTTAAATATAATATCCTCTTCTCGCTGCAGTGACCAGTTGCTGACACGTTTCGCCTCTACACGAGGCATCCTCGGGACGTGTTGACTGCTGATTCTTGGCCGAGAATAATAATGAAAAAAAAAATTGTTCGCAGAAAAAGATTGTCACAATAAGTGTTTATCACGGATCTTTTATTCGATAGAAAATGTTCGAATAAATGAGCAGTAAAACTGGTTTTTCTTTCGGATGAAGAAATATGACTTCGTGTTTCTTCCAAAACTGTTTTGAACCTGTCGTTAAGTCACCACTGCTTTACTAGGGCATGCTTAGTAAATATGCCACTCATAACCTGGCTCTGGACTTTATATGCCTTATTTAACTAATGATAATAATTGAAAATTTCAAAACACTTGATACTGGCAAATACACAAAATGCGACGCAAGAATTAAAGAAGAAAAAGTAATATTTTATAATGTGGCAGCACTGTTCGTACAGCTGGCAAACTGTCATAAAAAAAATTCAAAATGTCAACGTCAGGAAAAACGTCATTCAATGAATGAGAATTGCGAGTGCAGTTTTGCAATTTTTTTATATTTTGTGAATAAAACATGGGATTTAGGTATTGGTTTTGATAAAAGTTGAGATAGTCAAGATGCGATCAGTTATATTTATAATATTTACTCTTATATTGGCCGCTTCGGCATGGGATGATGGGGACTTCGAAGTTTTTGACGTGGTCGAAGAAGTCAATCAGAATTTCTATGAATTAATAGGAGTTATGCAAGTAAGAACGAGCTTTTATTACTTATACATTCTGTGCTAGATTATGCAAATAAGTTCCATTCAATTAAATTGCTATTTATGACTTGAAAGTCGTCTTTAACATGCACTGAAAATGTCTAAGAAAATCTTTTATATATTCAATATCTTTCTTAAATGTACGTAAGTAGCCTGTTTTCCAAAAGAAATAACATCAATCTAGCATTTTTGAATGAATGAGTTTGCCTTATTTGCTTATATGTTGCTCATCCAACAACTATTTGATCCTATTTGCCGATATGTTGCTCATTTAACTACTAATTTATTTTTTACACAAAAGTCTGATATATAATTATATAGATAAGATAATAACTGTTGGATTAATAGTAGCACCTAATTACTATTACATTTTTACAGGATGCCTCTCAAGCCGAAATAAAGTCTGCTTTCAAAAAATTAACGTTGAAACTACATCCAGACAAAAATGATGCTCCAGATGCAGATGTACAGTTCAGGAACTTGGTGTCTGTTCACAATATTCTTAAAGATCCTGGGAAAAGAGAGAAGTATGTTTCCAATTTCAAATAAAAAAATTGCTACAATAATTCTGGACATCCTAGATGACAAAGTAGATCAAAATATCAATAATAATCAATTAAAATTAGTCAAAACTCACTTGATCTATTATAAATGTTAATCCTTAACAACATGCAGGTTAATCTCATTGTTACCCTCATTTCAGATATAATGAAGTGCTCAAAAATGGTTTGCCCAACTGGCGTTCTGCCATGTACTACTACCGCCATGTGAGAAAGATGGGGCTGGCAGAGGGTTCCATTATACTGTTCATCATCATAACCTTTGGACAGTATGCTGTTAGCTGGGCTGCGTATGCTGAAAAGAGATTTACTGCTGTGAGTTAAAAAGTTGAAATTGGCTAAGCATTTGAAAATAGATTGAGCTGTTAAGCACATGATAAAAATTTGGCCTTACTAAGAGTTTGATCAGACTGTGTTTATATATATTGAAAGATACTTTGATCTAATTCAGTATTCATTTATTTCTTGCAAATTCTTGTACTACAATAAAGGATTAATAAGGTTTCTTATTTAATGGAATAATCTATTACTCAAAATTGCCCAGTCTGCAATAATACAGACATATACCACATTATTTTGGGGAGTGCTCAGCTAAATTGCTTAATATTCTAGTCAATAGAATTTAAATTAAATATCACATATATATAGTATATGTGTAGTTATATGAAGAATAGAATAAGAGCTGCATATTCACTTTAATGAAAAAGCTCTATTAATTAGTTTAAAAAAAGTAATGAATTATAAATCTAGAGTTGTAGCTATAACATAACTAGGTATTTATTTAAAGTGATTGGTAACTATTACAAGTAATCTAGTTATGCTAAATGTAAAATTTTCACTTTTTACAAGTTCAAATATAAACACAGTGCTGTGTTTAATTAATAATGTAATTTTAAGATCTAAGTAGTTTAAATAATATTATAGGTACTGTTGACTTACTTTAATCTACATTAAAACAATGTATTACAAGTTATGGAAGTCTATACTTACCTACTATTTAGTTTTCCTCATCCAAGCAATATGCTATTGCAAATGGTCTGGCAATTTATATCCAAGTGTTTCTTTTCTTTCCGTAGCGATATTTACGTCACCAATTTACACAATCATTTGCAATGGACTGTACAAACTGTAGATCAAATTTTTCACAACAAAAATCTTTTTTTTATACCGTCACAATTGACTAGATTCTGAACAATTTATTATGAAATGAATGAGGTTTTATGTACTTTGACTACTTACTCTGGAACTTACTATAATTTATTTGTTGGTGATTCTAGACCAGCTGAACATTGCCAATGCCTTATCAATATGCAATAATTTTGTAATACGATGATTTATTGAAATTTTGTTGGTGTTTGAATTCACACTCTGTGTGAATCAAACACGAATCTTCACGCAAACTACTGCTTCTACATCCAACATGCTCATAATCTCATCTTCATAATTGACTTTCCGCAGGAACAAATCCTGAACAGTCGCGGCAAGAAGACGTCCAAGAAGTCTGGATTCGATGCGGGTCTAGCCGAGATACTCGACCAGCTGCCTCGTCCCAGTATCAAGGATACGCTACCCTTCCAGATACCGCGCGGCTGCTGGTGGCTGATCACTGCTTTACCCCACGCTATACAGGACCTCAAGAGGAGAAAACTGGAAAGGGAAGAGGAGTTGAGAAGGCAGAAAAAGAAGTAATCAACTAAACTGTATTAACTCTTAGGGACAATGTTTTCTCTAAGGTTAGGGATAACTTTATTTCAGAGGTGTTGAACCTCTGAAATAAAGTTATCAAAGCGATAAATAATAAATAATAATAATAATAATAAATAAATATCGTAGGACATTACACACAGCGCCATCTGAACCCAAACTAAGCAAAGCTTGTACTATGGGAGTCAGATAACTGATAAAATACTTAAATACTTTTTTTTGTTGTAAATACATACTTATAATACATACAGACAGAACAAATATTCGTCACATTCTAAATTTTATTTCTTCTATTAATTCTATACTATTTATTGAGAGCCAGTTCCATTCCAGACTAGGTGTGCTTTACCATCTTTGACCACACCTTCACTTAACATCAGGTGAGCTGTGGTCAAACACCTAGGCTGTCAACCATTAAAAAAAAAATTTTGTACAAAAATGACCAAATAATAATTGACCAAAAATATGCTAATAAAGTCGTGCTTTCGTGGAAATCCTATATAATATTATGTTGTATGTGTTTTCGAAAAGAAATAATTTCTTTAAAATGTCTTCAATTCTTAATTTTTTTGCTTCAAATACCTATTAATTGTTGTACAGCAAAATATGTTGATTACATACTTACAGCACTAGCAAAAACTAAACAATAAGGATTATTATGGGTTTACTTAATAGTTAGAATTTTCTTTTAAGTGTTGTTTTTTCTTATAAGGCAGGCTGGTGCCACCTTGCATCTTGGGTATTTTTCTTCACTGTATTAATACTTGATATCCAGGGAAGAGGAGGAGCGTCAGCGCGCGACGCGTGAAGCCGCAGCGGCCGCGGAGGCGCGGGAGTTGCGCGGCGTGCGCAAGCGGCGCGGGTTCGTGCCTCCTGCGCGGGACGGCGACTGCCTGCTCGACGCTGCGCCGGAGCCCGACGGACCCATACCTGTACCTCTTACACACACTGTAAGTCCAACAAACTTAGATTTTTATAACGTCTCTGGCATAATAGTGACCTCAAGCTTAGTGAGTCTCTAGCATAGACTTATGCTCCAATACAAACATTATCCAAACTGAACCCTGAACACTAGGGTCTAGGATGTTCATCCTAGACTCTAGGATAAAGGGATAGGTAGCACATTGTATTTGAATTCATTCGTTTCAGCCGCCGCCAGTAACCGGCGGTCTGTGGACTGACGACGATCTCGCGGAGCTCGTCCGGTTGGTAAAGAAGCACCCAGGCGGCTCCGCGGAGCGCTGGGAGCGCATCGCGGAGGCCATGGGCCGGTCCGTGCCCGAGGTGACGCACATGGCGGCCAAGATGAAGGAAAACTGCTACAAGCTGCCCGGACAGGAGCCTGAAGTGCCCGAGGTGGTCGAACAACCCAAGAAGGTAAACCATAGAAAATAGTAACGCTAAACACCAGTTAGCCTTCGTAATTCTCGCAGTCTCATGCCGGTACCTCTGAAAACACTATTGGGGGGTGAAAAATCTGACGTAGGTACTGGTTTGTAATATAATGGTGTTGGATTTTTAGGTGAAGACGCGCAAGACGGAAGAGGTGCACGGCGGCAATTGGTCGCAGACGCAGCAGAAGGCGCTGGAGGTGGCGCTGGCCAAGTACCCCAAAGGCGGCGCCGGCGATCGCTGGCAGAAAATTGCCGCTGCCGTGCCCGGGAAGACTAAAGTACGTCCGAAAGGCAGTATACTGCATGTTTATAACTTTATCTGTGATTTTTTTCTTTTCTATCATTTTGCAGGATAAAACTATTTCATGAGGACAAAAAATGTCATTCATGACAGGTTTTGTTACAAAATTAAGTTCTGTTTAGTCGTGTGTAGATAAAGTTGTCGCATCTGTAATTTAGTGTGGTTTGTGTTACTTTTTGAAGTGCACCGCGTGGTGACAAAGCTAGTCCTGAACAATTACATATATAACATGATTACATTTCAGAATTAGCGCCGCTAAAGTTTTTTAAAACTAAAAAAATCGTGTTTCACAGGAGGAATGCATGCAGCGATGCAAGTACCTATCGGAAGTGCTCAAAAAACAGAAACAGAAAGAAGAAGAAGACAGACTAAATGCCGACAATGACATCACAAATGACACAGAATCTTTGGACAGCGAAGAAGCGTCATAGCTTAAATATTATGTGATTTTGGACTTTATTGCCTCAACAATAAGTGTGACACATGTTAACTTAATAAATTGTATTTTTTAAGTTTCAAACGCCAAATTATTTTGTATTTTTTTCCGTATGTCTGTGATCAACCAAAGAGATTTTTACGCATTTTTTTAACAGCTTTCAATCAATTTTTAATTCATTTTTGTAAGTCAGTATGTAATACGCTGGCAGGGTATTTGAAGAGTGGCTGTAAAATGTTCTGTATGTGATATGGATATGAAATATTAAAAAAAAGTTAAACCATAATGTTTTATAATATAGAATTATCCTAATCGCTTATTGATAGAACGCGGTCGTAGTACTTACATTATTACCCACTTAGTTTCCCACTGTTGGACATGGGCAAACCACACAACTGGTTCCACCAAGTTAAAACTTTTTTCATTAAAAAAAATAGATGGATAGATGGTAGATCTTCTTAGCAGGAAGTCGTCTAGGTAGATACCCTCGCAGTATCAGATGTTCTGTCAAGCAGTAGTGTGTAAGCATTACTCTTCCCGTTTGGATGGTAGGTACTGCAGCTAGCAAATGAAATAAGAGTGCTAATGAGACTAACCATAGAGTGTCAAAAAGTAAAGTAAAAGTTTTGTTACCTACTCGAAAGTTCTGTACATCGCGGCCTTAAATGTAAGTAAAAAAGGGAAGATTAGGTACCTACGTTCTACAAGCGCTTGCTCAACAACTGGCCCCGTGACAACTACACGCAAACATGCGCACACAGTTACAATTCCAATCTTGTGCAATATAATAAACAACAAAGATAGAAAGACGTAGGTACCTAAGATCGAAGTGCGACCCTGACAACAATATTAGTCACTAGTACAAACTCACTATAAGCAGATCTCGAATACACAATCGGGAGTTTACCAAGTTTTCACGATAGTAGGTACCGTACCGCCTCGTAATGAGACGTGTATTAGGTACTATCTCTGCATTGTATATATCTATCCCTGACTGCAAATTGCGTAATAAAGCAGTAGAATAATTAGAAAATTTTAAGTAATGATGTAGGTACTTACAAGTGAAAAGAGATGCCTTGGGCTTTGTTTTTGTTCTGAAACTATTGATACATCTAGTGAACGAACACTAGCGCATTGCTGTAGTCTATTAGTCAATCACACAATAGTACCTACGTTGTAGCAAGTACGTAAAATACGAATGGTGGTCCGACAATGACTGAGGTATGTGAGCCTAATTGCACCTGATTTGAGCCTTCCACTTTCGAGAAGCTAGTAGGTACTCAATGGTTATAGACTTGCGGCAATTCTTACTATCAGGAGAGCATCTCGTTCTTTTCATTTCTTCAACAGAAAATACCATTACCTACAACGGTGCCCAGATCGAGTAACAAAATAAAGTTCAAGATATCACTGGTTTGGCGCTCATTGCTATAAGACATTGCACGGTTAGTCTCGACAGCCCTGTAATTTTACTAGCTGCTAAGTATAGTCTTAGCCCAAACCAGAACACAGTAATGTTTACACACTACTGCTTGGCGGAAGAATATCTGGTAGGTACTGCGGCCTACCTAAAATCCCTACCACCATCTAAACTAAGGAGATCTAAAATTAAAATCTGAAATGAAGAACTAAAATCTAAAATTGATATAAAACTGGCTGAGAAATGTCAAAATTCTATAAAACAGGTAAAGGATACAAAAGATAAAAAAGTGGCAACATTTCAAAAGAGCTACAATGCCATCCCTATTTATTAGATATTAAATATAAAATATAATATGATGTTTTTTAATTTTCATTCTTTGTTCGGTAAAATAAACTTTATGTGAGAAAATATTTACTAATAGGTACCTACTCACATACAATTAAATTTTACAAAACAATGAAAGTTGAATCTTAGACGATTATATTAACAAGAAAATTAATGTTAATTTGCCTTGGGGCACGTTGCGGCTAAAGCAAGCAGACACAGTAGGTCCATTCTATATCAAATTACTGAAAACTGAATTGGTCTCGGCTGAATTTGTTTCTTCTCAATTTACTAACCAACGAAATAGTACAAGGGTCGTTAGTAGGAATATTTTTATAGGTATGTATATAAAATCAATTACACGATTTGAGGAGGCCAATACTCACAAGGTACCTATTGCAGTCGAAGAAAGGAAGCGAAGTAATTTAACATTTTCAAAATGATTGTTTTATTCAAAAATCATAAATTCATAAATCATTCATAAATTTGATTTTATGCTAATAATCCACTGTTTTATTCAAGCAAATGTGATTTACCGCAAATAAAGACCAAAGTACCTAAATGCCAGTAGCTGTGATTTCACTGTAAAATTATGCTCCATTTGTCTATAAATGGCAAAAATTGATTTGTATGGAAATCGTACCACCTTAAAGGAGTCCGCGAGAGCTGGTAATGACAGTGGTTAAAATGAAGAGTCAACACATAAACTTATACCAGGTTCCTGGCTTGAGTCGGAGGGTCAAGTAAGTACATTTTTCGATTTTTTTATTAGCATTATCGCTAAAATTATCAAGGCCCTCAGGTTTTATTGTCATGTCAACCAGATATTTATCAGTGTTGTCGTGTCGATGTCATTATTAGGATTAGGGATAATAATAAAACGGGAAGCAACACTTACCACGCCAAAGAGTGTAGTAGTAGAAACAATGACGATAGTAATGCATGAAAAATGTGTAATTCTGTTGAATTGCGTCCACAATGATCTATTTATCCCAATTAGTTGATATTGAGTAAGATTTGCAGGAAATAGGTAGACGGTCTACCCAATGTTTTACTAACACCGTACCTAGCGACTGGGAGAGCCATTAATATTATACGTGTAATAATTCTGGCTAAGATTTTTGATTATTTTCTACATAATAGAGGTATAGGGATAGAGGTAGAGCACATAGTGTCCGGGTTGTTGTATTCGCATTTCTTGGCAGGTGTGCAGTCAATGATGCCTCCTATCTTGCACATACATTCGTCGCAGTTGACACCTTTGATCGGAGATCTCACCGGGTACCTAACAAGGAGCTAGCAATAATTAGTTATGACGTCAATATTACCTAATTATATTGTGCATGCATTTGCCATTTTAAAACAAAGGGTTTGTGAGAATTTTTCAAAAACAATTTTATCTATCTATACTAAAAAGAATGATGATGAAAGAATTATTACAATAATTCTTAAAACGATCGAACGATCTTTCTTTTGATTTTTTCTTCTTGATCGGTCTAGTAATTTCAGAGCCTATTCAATACAAACAAATACTCAAATCTTTCCTCTTTATAATTAGTGTAGATGAAGTTATTACTAAAATTTAATTAAAAAATTATGTTCACCCGTGCGAAGCCGGGACGGGCCGCTAGTATATAATATATATATACTAGCGGCTACAAGTATATATATATAAACTTTTATCACCTACGTCATTTGAATTGGATCCCACATTTTTTTTAGTATTGTACTAACAAGCTTCTAGCACGAGTCGAATAATAAATTAACGTCATGCGATTTGTGTAGGAAGTTTTTTTCCTCAACAAAGCGATGTCGCCGCTATATTCCTGGGAAATATCAGTACCTAATAATTGTAAGGGGTCTTAAATAAGTATCCCACGATGATTATTGATCTTTAGGCATTGAATCTAGTTACATGTAAAGTTTACTTTTTTGATATCAGATTAATGTTAGTTTATTGTAATTGCAAGCTTTGAACATGTTGGTCATAATTCTAACCGCTGTGTGTTTTCTTCTAATATATCGACACATAACAAAAAATCACGATTATTGGGCAAATAGGAACGTCAAACATGATCGGCCGATACCCTTTTTTGGAAATCATTTAAATAATTTTCTTGTGAGACGCACGATACCAGAAATAGGAATTGAAATGTTCAATAAGTTTAAAGGAGAAAAGATCGTTGGTTACTACACAGGAAATACTCCGGAACTAATAATCAGAGACCCAGAGATAGTGAGGCACATTTTGACAGTGGACTTCAAGAGCTTTACCGACCGAGGATAGAACGAGAGCACAAGAAAGACCCTATTGATGCAAAATTTAATCTTCGCAGAGGTTGAGCAGTGGCGAGTCATGAGGCAGCAATTAACTTCTGGTTTTACGCCTAACAAACTAAAACAAATGTCTCCAAAAATACTGGAATGTATCGATAAACTACAGAAAGTCATTGAAAGGATTGCATTGCGAAGAGAAGTTGTAACGGCATACGACTTGATGGCAGGGTACACACTGCAATGTATTGGAGCTAGTTTTGGTGTTGAAATGAACACCATTTCTGAAAATACCTTCTTCGGTCAATTGGCGAAGAATTTTTTCGTCACAACAAAACTAAAACTGCTACTAATGGCATTAGCTGATATGGTTCCGCAGATCACAATTTTTTTTAACTACTTTAAGGTCATCGATAGGGATTTGGAAGGAATGATCATGGATATGGCCAAAATTGTCGCAAATGAAAGAAAGGAAAATCCTAGAAAAAATAAAGATTTTATGGACATCTTCTTAAAAATGGCAACTCAAAGAACAGATGAAAAGTACGTTGGTCTTAGTGAAACCGCAAGGGAGATTGCGAATATTCAGTTCATAGCAGCGCAGTTATTTTTTTTCTTGTTTGCTGGATTCGAAACTTCAGCAACGGCGATGAGTACGACTTTGCATCTACTAGCTCACCACCCGGAGATTCAACGGAACATTCAGAAGGAGATCGACATGTTGCTATCCAAACATGACAATACGCTGATAGAGTCTCTAGACAAAATGACTCTATTAAATATGGCTTTTAAAGAATCAATGAGATTATTATCACCACTTGGAGTCATCACAAGACTTTGCGCAGAAAAGTATACAATACCTGGCACTGACGTCACTATCGACCAAGGAGTCCGGATTTTAATCCCGATCCAAGCTATACATATGGATCCAGAGATTTACGAATGTCCAAAAGAATTTCGTCCGGAGCGGTTTGCTTCAGGAAAAGTTACAGATTTTACATACTTGGCATTCGGAGAAGGCCCAAGGAAATGCATAGGTTTGTAAATATTTTGAAATTTAATTTTTGCTTATTGTGGTTCGTTTCAGGATTCACTAAAACTACGCCACCAGCCGAATGATGCAATAAATCTATTAAACCCCGGTTCAAAGCCATAGCCATCACAAATATCATAGGAAAGAAGACAACAGATAATTCTAAGCGAAACCTTCAATCGATTCTTACTAATGAACTCCTTCATTTCTTGCAGGTTACAAACTAGCATTGGTAATAGCGATATCGGGTCTTGCATCAATCCTGCGTCATTACACGGTGGTGCCTGCAGAGACATCCAAGCCCCAAATCAGCGTCAAAAAGACGTCGTTCATAGCTCAGATAGCGGATGGTGGCATGCCAGTCAAATTCATACCGAGAGTATAGTGAGTGAAATTACAATTTTTTAAATCTACGATTTATCAATTTCGCCATGCTTCCTTTTCTTCCGTCCGTTTCGTACGGGCGAGAACTTTTGTGGTTCAACCGCTTCAGTGGTAGGACTTACGAATTAAGTCATAAGTACGAAGTAATATAAATGTGGTGATTTTAAAATAAACATAATTATGAAGAAATATAAGAAGTTTTCATTTATTTCATAATATCATATCATATCATCATATCATAGGGCATTACACACAGCGCCATCTGACCCCAAACTAAGCAGAGCTTGTGTGATGGAAGTCAGATAACTGATAGAATACATACTTTTTTTTTTTGTAAATACATACTAATAATACATACAGTACACCCAGACACAGAACAAACATCGATGTTAGTCACACAAATGTTAGTCCTGAGTGGGAATCGAACCCACGCCCTTCAGCTCTCGAAGCAGACACACTACCAATGAACCAACAGGGCTGTCAAATATAATATAATAGGTAGATGCATATAGACCAATGTCAAGTACCAAATATCAATTCCAAAAACTCCAGGACAGAATGGGGCAACCCTAATAATTTTTGTACTACTCGAATTAAAAAAGTCTCTACTTGGTACTCGATGAGGTAGTTACCGACATCGCGCTATAAGCCTTCTTTAATGTAACTTGTTATCTCTATAACCATGGAAACTGATGTGGTTTTGACACATATTTTTCTACCCGTTCCTACCCCGCGCCCGCACATCAACCGCTGTTTTCACGTGCGAGGCCCGCAGCGGTCCGCAGTACGAAGCAAGACAAGGCCGCGTTCGCGTTGTACTCAGCGTTGTCTCTATGATAAAGGCCACCGGATATAGTCGCAGTATCCGATATAATTATATGTGAGTAATCCCGCATAAGGAAAACCAAAATTTCTATAACCGCTGGTTTATCCCATTTTTTAATTAAAATAAAAGTGCTTATGATTCATCGTGTCTGTATTCAAATATTTACAAATACATTGATCTCATGTCGTATCACATTTAAATAACACGCAATCTTTATTTTTAAGACAATATGCCAAATCAAACTTTGGTTTACACTTATACTAGAATAATATGATCAGACTAGATTCAAAAGCCAAAAAATGACACAAACTTGCATATTTCTCTATGAGAACACTTGGTGTTATTACATAAATTAAAACTCATTTCACAATATTGTCTTGAATTTAAAGATTATTTCCTACATAAAGCTATGACGTTCATTGCGTTCGTCGTTTATTCTTCCCCGAACCTCTTGAATATTTGCGGGATGGCGTCAGTTTCATCTTCTTTATTTATAACTAGGTTGGCTTTTCGTGGTGGATTCTTCGTCCCAGAGTACCCTAAAAATTATGAGCTATTTAGTTTAGATATACATAGATAGGTAGATATAGACTATGACAGTGAAAAAGTGTAAATACTTTTAAAAATTACCCTCAAATTGAATTTCCTCAGGTGTTGTTTTTTGATGCAACACGCCAAGATTGTCAGCAGTTTTATTTCAGGTGTTAGGTGTGCTTTGCTATCTTCAACTACACCGTCACTTAATATCAGATGAGCTGTGACCTACATCTAGTTTGTCAATAAAATAAAGAAAGAACAAAGACTTTTAGTCTACTTACGAGCTGCCAGAAAGACTACATACATTTTAGTTCAAACTAAGCGCCAAGCGTCAAGAAGCACATTTGTGCGCTTGCCTTATATTGATTACTGATCTCTAATTGTACATAAAACGACACTAGAAGATATTTAATAGTGAATTTGCGTTAGCATTGGCTTAAAGTTTGTGTTGGCGTTTTTGTCTTTTGTTATCAGAGGTGTTTGGAACTTTAGTCAAGTTTTTAACACCAAAGTGTATGATTTGAGGATCCAATTTGTATTCACTAAGTAAAAGCCCGAGCGATATAATTAATTCTCATCTTCTTTAACTAATAAGTTAGGTTAATTAAACAAGTTGGTACCTGACTTAATCCCCCAGAAGTTGTTGTTGGAAGCAGTTCCGCAGGGTTTGCAGGAGCAGGTGACTGGCGAGCCTAGTTGGTGCGGTTGCTCCGACCCGTCCGCGCAGTTTAGGATCACTTCTAGCGGAGCGAACTGCGTTGCCGAACAACATTCGCACTTCGTCTCGTGGATGCCCGTCGCTGGAGGAATGACATAGATAACTCTTTATTGTTCACATCGGAAATAACATACACTGAACAAGCGAACATCAAGGTAACACTCAGGCTTAACATCAGGTGAGCTGTCACAATCACCATCCTGTCAAGCACTAAACTATGACAAGACGACTTAGCAAGGGATATGATATGAACTATTAGTCAATTCATATTCACAACAAATTTTCATTAAAACCAAAACAGTAGTTATAGAGTTGTAGGTTCAGGATACTATTTGATTTAGGTAAACTGTTCTGTTACTTTTTAAGTCTACTATGGCAGTTTTCTATAAGTCTGTAAAAACATTTAGTGTCATGTCATTTATATTATATATGCCAAAGTCCCTGTACTCATACATATACGTATGTAATGTATGTTTCGTACTTTTCACGCTATAATTGCTTAATGGGTTTGGTTGGAATTCGGAATACAGATAACTTATATATTCTAGATTATCACAGCAGCTTTATAACATTGCCAAAACATGGGTGCAACAGCGAGGCACAGCTAGTGAAACGTATATTCAATAAGGACTTAAAAAAGTAAAAGCTAAGAGCATAGGTACATCAAATAGGATCCAGGTTTATTTTGGTCCTTCGAGCCACATCACACTGTATCTCATAAATCCAACTATACTTATATTCTAGTGTCATTCGTGGGATCTAGATGGCACCACTCTGTGCTTGTTTCGAGCTATTCAACTATTAGCTGGCTTTACGTTGGCCACGTTGTAGTAGAGAAGCGTCAAATCAAAAGGTCTTAAATTGTGAATTTTTTTTCACAATGAGGGCCCGTGACGCTAGTTGTACTCACTGGTGTCGTAGAGTGCGCCGGAGTCGCAAGTCCCGCGGCACTCCTTGAACCCGCGAACCGGCTGCTTGTTGACGCAGAGCCCGTGAGGACCAAGATGTTTGCGCACCAGCTCCACGGTCGTCTTGCTCGGGACCACTACCGGCACGCATTTACCTGCACAACATACGGAGTTAATTTAAGGGCAACAATTTAATATTTTAGGTTAAGCATATTAATGTACAGTAGAACTCACTCCACTATTCGAGTTTTACGTAATAAGTACACAAACGATAGAAAAATGTGTGGAAACTGTGGATACTGGTTAGCACCTGGATAGTAATGGATGGCATATCACAAATATTAATAATTACTGGGCAGTTGAGACTAATCATCAAAAGTACTGAGCGCCAAAGCAGTGATGCCCTGGACTTTGTTTTGTTACTCAAAGTTCTGTGTATCGCTGCAATGGCAATGGATAGGCGTTATCTTTTACCTTCAGGAGAGCGTATCGTTCGTCTCATTACTTTTTACATAAAAAAAAAAATGCTCGATAGACCTTTTGATTTTCCTAAGATTCAATATAGATCCGGCAGTAGGCTTCTTCGCCTTGCAGCGCGATAAGTCTACATAGAAACTTGTCACCTCGCTTTGATACGGTAAGTACTCACTCAAGTTCTCCGGCGGTTCCTTGCAGACTCGACAGCAAGCCTCGTCGACTATGTACTCAGGCTTGCAGCGCGACACGTCGGGGCAGGACTGCCGAGATGAGGTCACGAACACTTCCTCTCCCGCGCGGTCGCAGTTGTATGTGGTGCAGTTGTCTGCAGACTGCCACGTGGTGCCTGGGGCACAGAGAAACGATCAAACGTGGAGGAAACACTACAAGCGCTTAACTAGGTAGTCTCCTGCGGCAGTGGAGGGGTGCAGGTGTCAAATAACGTATAATAATGGTGCATGATGGTAGGGTACTTTCTAGTACTCCAAACATCTAACGGTGTGTTCTGGCAGCCTCACATGAGAGCCAGTTCCATTCCAGGCTAGGTGTGCTTCACCATCTTCGGCCACATCTTCGCTTAACATCAGGTGAGCTGTGGTCTGTGGAATACCTGGGCTGTCAACCATAAAAAAAAAGAATAGATTATCACGCGTAAAGCGCAAAAAATCTGTTTCTGTAATAAATTTTCCGTCAATTGTCGCAACGGAAATATAACCCTCATGTACCACCCTGTCACCGTAAGGATATAAGATTTTATAAAAAAAGAACAGATGACATGCCGAACCTAAAAACGATTGCAGTCCCACTTATAACGAGCCGTGATATCAGTATTTCTATCCTCGAAAACGAGACGGATGTACCTCTATTTTGTGTGTCATGTTTTCGTGCGTGAATAGACAATTTTAGTATGGCTAGTCGATGGAAAACATGAATAGGTACTGCCTGGACATCTTCATAATTTTTTTTACGATAATGTGGAATCGTAGTAAAAGTCATGCCCAATTGATTTAAAAAAGAAATTAGGCTAGTCAGATAAAAATTGAGTAGTCTGATAAAACTGACAAAATGAGTTCAAATTTGGTGACGTACTTTTTATAAGTCATAATATATGCGCGATTTTTATTCAGATTATTTTATTATGCGAAAATATTACGAGAATGTAGAAAGTTCTCTACGGTAGTATAGTAACGGTTGGTTAAGACTGTACACTCAGGCGAGTTTGAATAACGACGACGTCGCGGAACTGTAAACTACCCTCATCTCACCTGGTTTCTTCATTTGTTCATCGATAACGCAAGCGTCCTGAACGCAGTGTCCGCAGCATACGCCGCCTGGTGGCGGCTTGTACACCCAGCCGCGCTTACAATCCTTCACGCAGTTTTCGACACTTTCCGTGTGCAAGAGCCGGCCCGTGACGTCACGGGAACACGTCAAGTTCTTGCACGGATCGGAAGACGGCCAGCTTTGACCCTCCTGAACAACGAGTTAAGTTATTAACCTATTCTAGAGTTGTAGTTATCTATAGACGGGGTTGACATCTTTCTATCAAGATGCCCCTATATTATAATGAAACTCACAAATAAAAACTATTTAAACAAAATGGTTTATTCTAGTGAACCTATGTAATGATGACAGTTATACTTCTTACGGCAAACATAAGCTTAGTATAGCCTATGTATAAGCAGTGGCTGGCATGAAATCTAGCGCGGAATAATATATGTCAGCGACAGCTTGAATGAATGTTATTCCAATCAATGACAAGTAAAAGATTTACTGCGCCTTGCCCTAGCTAATGTGTTGAGATTGTTTTATTAACTATCTGGATAACGTTAATCCATGGTTTTAGGCAAGTTTGCTCAATCGTAGACCGTGTCCTTACTTACCCCACCACTTTATTTACCCAAAATTTGTTTTACATTTTTTTTCATTTATTAATGTAATAAACGATTTTTTTGTACATTAACTGAGGCCATCGGCTTCTATAACAAACTAATTTGGGAGCCCTTGGATCCATATCCAAGTAAAATATTATGTATTTCTATGTCATTTAGAGCTAAGTGGTCACCTGATATATCTTATTTCCGACACGACACGCGACGACGTCCTGAGTGCTGCAGCATTTTCCAGGAACCTTCTTTTCGTTGAAGACGAATTGCTTCCTCAACGCTTCTGATATTTCGGGGCACGTTTCGTTTGAGCTTTGTACTTGTAACTGAAAAATATATAACGTAGGTAAAAACTTCCTCTAGCCCACACTCTTCAGGTCTCGAAGCAAAACTACTACCTAACGTAGCTAGTTGAATATATTGGACTTGAATGTGATTAACTTTATGTGACTTACACCGTTTATTTACACTTGACGTTAGAGGAATGCACAACATCCAATGCACAAAAGAAGAAAAATACGTTTTATTGTTTGATACAAAGTGAAAGCGTGTTCAAAGGTACTGACAGTTCCGTCGACGTTGACGCAGGAGTAGTTGATACAGAAGTCAGGTGAGGTCCACTGCTCGCCGACCGGGCGCTCCAGGCCATCCACGACGCAGGCCACCGGCTCGCACTTGCCGCAACACTGCTTGCTCTCGGCCGTCGCGGGCACGTAGCGCCAGCCCTGACGATTAAAAAGAAATGAAGAAACATTATTAAAAATATAGATTAAAACTTTGTAGGGACACATCATCTCTGCTTAGAGTCGTTGCGAGGCCCTTTTTCTTCGAGTCCGTTTTACTAAAAATTTAGGGGGGGGGGGGATGTTTGTTAAGTGCGAGGCGCGAGATGGCCCCTGCAAGAGCGAGGCCCCAAGCGGTTGCCCTGCTTGCCACCCCCTAAAGCCGACAATATTTTGAGTTGACTAATGTGATCGTTTTGACTGAATGCTGGATAAGAGAAGATTCACACGTGCCTCAGCTACATAGCTATAACATTTTCCACACAACGATTCGTCAAGAAATGCAGGAGTGGCAGTTTATATGTAACACTGCTGGCTCGCGACTGCCATGGAGCCCACTTTCGATGATGCCAACTGCCTTGTAGTCAAGTTAAGTATCTACGTAAATGTCATAGGCGTCTACCGCTCACCAGCGCTCCCACCATCAGAAAGATTTTTTACTTCGCTTGATAGCTTATTGCTTTTTAGATTATAATTGGAATAATATTAATCGATCTTATCGACAGCTTACCTAAGCTTGAGAGGAAAGACATTCGCAATGATTTTATATACGTCAATACATTTTTTATGGTAGACAATCTAGGTGTTTGACCATGGTTCACTTACAGCATACCTTACAGCATACAGTTAAAGCATACCTGGCCTGGAATAGAAGTGGATGTTCAGTGAGGCTGCCAGAGCACACTGTTAGATGCTTGGCGGCAGATTTTCAACTTGAGGGTAGCTAGCCAGCCGAGTACTAGAAACTACCTCCCCACCATGCTATGGTTTCCTCGCGATGTTTTCCTTCACCGGCAGATTTGAATTTAAGATTTGTACTATCCTTACCGGTAGACACTTGTTCTCACAGGCCTGCACAGTCTTGACGCGCTCGAGGTGTGCGTCGTCCAATCGCGCGCAGCGGTAGATGGCGCACACGTCGTCGGGGGACGTCCAGTTCTCGCCCACCTGCGGTTCAGCAAATTTTTAAAAATAAAAAACTTACTCTATATAAATGCTTGATTTGTATGTATTATAAGTGTGTATTTACAAAAACAGTATAATAAGTATTCTATTAGTACTTAGTTACTTAGTCTTTGCTTAGTATGGGGTTACAGTGCGCTGTGTTGAAATGTTTTACGACATTTATTAATATTCGTGAATAAATGATAATTGAACTATATTTTTTTCACATCGATTTAATTTTGCACAAATAGGTAAACAATAAATTGTATTGTTTACCTTGTAGACTCGGTCCCCGTCGCGGCAGGCGGTGTGCACGATGGCCGGGCAGCAGGCGAAGGGCTCGGGGCGCGGCTCCACCACGAACTGCGCGTGCGGCTCGACCGCGGGGCAGCTCGCCTCGGAGCAGTGCGTCACCGCGCCGCCCGCCTCGGGCGCGCATCGGCACGACCGGCACGGACCGTCCATCCACACTGCGTCGATCTGACCCAAAACAAAAACCACCAGATAAATAAAGTGTAAACTCTTTATAACGTCACTCAATTTAATGACAACAATACGGCATTAAGTTGCCGAAATTGATAAGTACTGCAGCTGTAAACGTTCGTTTGTTTGCTGTTTTATTATCTAGCACGTGTTGTTTACTTCGACTTCTGCTCACCTCTTTAAACGTTACTTCTGGGATGGCCTTCGCCTTCTCGCCGCCGCTCGGCGACGATTCCCATTCAAGCTTCACGAGGCACTTGTCCTTGGGTAGTTCTGGAAATTAAGATGCAATTATCTTACTTTAATTTAAATTTGTTTAGGCAAGGATGGGAACAACATCAGTCATCAGCGTTGGTGCGCATCAAAAAGCTATTTTATTTGAAACAGTGCTATTTTTAATGTAACAAGGTGAAATAAATGCAATAAGTGGATTGAGCATGTCCTACCGAACCAAGAAACTATAATAGGAAATTTTATACGACTCGACTGGGTATTTTTTGAGGATGGTTAAAAAGGTAAGCGCTAATGTTTATCTGTGATTGGTGCTACAGGTGGTATAGGATAAGTAACAGTAACCATTTGACGTAAGACAGACTTTCAATCAATTTGTTTGGCTTATATGACGTAAAAAAGTGAATAAAACACTTTACCTATGACATATCGAGAAGGGACTGATGTCGAGTAGTCTTTGAAATTTGAAAGAAAATGTTTACACACATTTTTTTGAGACAGTTATGCAAGATCGGCGATCTATTACATTTTGTGTTGCATTAATGTGTAATTGATCTAAGACAGTAAGCATACAGTCAGCATGCCATATACCGTAAAAAAAAGTATTTAAGTATTCTATCAGTTATCTGTCTTTCATAGCACAAGCTCTGCTTAGTTTGGGGTCAGATGGCGCTGTGTGTAATGTCCTACAAAATTTATTTATTTACTTATAACATAAAAATATGAGTAACTTACCACACTTGTATTCTGGGCAACATTGCCCGCTGACGTTGGTCACTTTGAGGTCGTAGAACTGCGGACACGCAGGCGATCGCGGACATCTGCACGAAAATATTACAATAGGATATTAGCTATAAGTATCTCCTTTATCTGCGTGCTTCACTTCGACCACATCTTCGTTTAGTAAGTCGAGTCGGGGACTAAACGAGGACTCAGGACTACGAGTTGCAACAAAGGAAATGTTTATTTTGATGAATTTCAATGCGGTGTTTAGTTTGTAAGAACAAGTAGCAAGGTCTTATCCGTACTAACGCGTTTTCAACTGTTATCCAAAAACAACATAGCCATAAGCATAACGTCGTGGAAAAGTCAACTTCTCCCTGTTTACTGTAACACATACAAAGATTAACAAGACTATAAATTGATTGGCGCCGAAAATAGATGAACTTAATATTAAAAACAATTTTTAAACTACAACTAAACAAGGGTCTACTCTTGCCACTTCTTTTACCACCTTTTGAACATCTACGCTTAGCATGCTGTCATCGCTAATTGATCCTGAGACCAGTAATTGAAACTCTTGTTGCCTGCGAAAATCTTACTTATTAGGCTGGCAGATGAGCTGAACTTTGGGGCAGCATCCCGACGAATCTACGAGCCGCTGTATGCCTGGCTCCAACATTTCCACCTCGCTCTCCGGAGGAATGTCCTCGCACTCGCTGGCTGGCTTGCACTCTGTAAGAGAACACAAAGTCACAGCATGAAGGATTTTTTTTTATTGATAAGGTATAACATATTGTAAAAACACTTACAGAGAGTGACACCGTCTAGATGCAGGGGACCGTAGAAAATAGCACGAAGAATGGGCCAGGTAACCAATAGTAGGTACACACTGTTTTTGTATGGGATACAGCGTTGCCGTTAGCGTAAATTTTACACATTTGACGTACCTTTTAAGCCTTTCATGTGTAATGTGTAATGACGTCCATGTTACGTACCTTTTCAACTTAACATCAATGGGGGAGGCCTATGTCCAGCAATGGACGTCCTACTGCTGAAATGATGATGATGATGTACCTTTCTAACCCAAAATGTACCTTTTCAGCGCTAGATATGTACCTTTTGGGAGCTCAGTTGCGGCAACACTGATGGGATAGTATATCTGTACTAGCAATTTAGCTATTTGTGACACGTAAAATTGAGAGACAAGACAAAGACATGACTGGAGGTCCTGTGTCTTAAGAATCTGAGAAAACCTAATATATATTATAAAGCCTAAGTAAGATAAATCATGGTCTCAATCCGGTACTTACTTACATATTATATGTAAGGTTGAAAATCATTGGCAAAGACTAACAAAGGTAAGGTGATAAGGAAGACAACATTTCATGAGCTGTCATAAAAGACGTCAGGTAAGGAAAAACAACTCTGCACTAGCTTATTTCAATTCCAAAAGACAGAGTGCTTACCGCAAGTAAACTCTGGGCACTCATCGGCTCCAGTCTTCTGTTTCAGCACTTGTCCAAATCCGCACACTATCTTCTTGGGCTCCACGCATTCCTTCTTTTTAGGTTTTGGTACTGTAAGAATAATAATTTAATAACATTTGACATTGAATACCTAATTCATACTCAACACTTCGGACGACAGACTTAATATAATTATCTTATGAATAAAAATAACTAATTTTAACTGCATTCATTTTAAGATTCACCCAAAACTAGGAGACGCTGCTTGTCTCTATATTTTAATTTAACTAGGAAAAAAACATAATAGTATATATTCTCTACATTTTGTTAAAAGACCTTGGCCTACAAAGAGTATACAAGTAAATCGTAGGAAATAGTCACTAAAACAGCATTTTGGTTAGAAATTGATGATGCGTATAGAACCTATAAAACGCAAGACACTTTTTTCTTTCGGTTCCAGTCTTTGCAACGCGACGGATCCGGCTCCCGCACTTCAATACCATTGAATGCTAAGAAGTTTCATCTCAGTTATAGGTAATGCCAAGTGAATGTGCATAGGTACTGACCGCAGAGGTAGGTGGGGCAGCAGACGCCAGGGGGCGCGGGCTCCGAGAGCAGGTCCTCGGCGGGTGCGCACGCGGGCGTGGTGCAGGACTCTGTGGTGCAGGCCACGTGGGCCGCGCGCTCGCCGGACACCTTGCTGCACGAGCACTTAGTGCATGCGCTCTCCTACACAAACACAACTAATTACATAACACAACTCAACACGGTTTTTAGGTCTTAACTTATGTCTGACTGTGATTTTGTTTTTGTTTGTATGCCTGACTTATAAGAAATAGTTGATAAATGTTGCTTTTGTATAAAAGCGTTTATTTTTTATTTGAATAAAATTTTAATGTATGTAAAACTAGCTGCGCTCCGCGGTGATACCCGCTATATGTTTTTGGGATAAGTAGCCAATGTGTTAATCCAGGGTCTCAGCAATCTCCATACCAAATTACATCCAAATCCGTTTAGTAGTTTTTGCGTGAAAGAGTAACAAACATCCATGCATCCTTCCATCCAAACTTTCACATTTATAATATTAGTGGGAGGAAGAAAATGTACTCGACTTCAAAAAAGGTGGAGGTTCACAATTCGTCGGATTATTTTAAAGTTCGTTCCCCGATTATTCGAAGACGCCTAGACTGATTCAAGAAATTATTTATATAGGTATATCGACATCACTTTTATTTACAAGACACAGTTTAGGTAGATAAACAAATTGTTTGGTACTTCTTCTAATTGAATACGAACTTTCTCGTAACAGTCCCCAAATGTAACTCGTCATATTTAAAAGTAAAAAGCAAACTTTATTAATTATGGATTTATATATGAGTCCATATTTAGTCATTAGTAAAGAAGCACAGCTACTAATAACAGGGTGGTTGTTGATATTAATGAGTACCTAAATTACGGCTTACGGCTTAGTACATTTAAATTTATGTGCATTGCATCGTAAAGACAGACACGGAATGCTTAAAAAATGCAAAAAAATAATAAAATAATTATGTTTATATTATGCAAGTCGACATAAAAAAAACTAAGAGAATGAGTCGCAAAGGTAAGGGATTTGATTAAAGTATCTCACCTGCCATTGGTCTCCCGCGAAGTGCTCCTTGTTCGCATCGCAGGGGAAACATTTCTGTGGCTCTATGCAGGTGTTATTCACCCGAACCTGGAATTGAAAGTTAAGATTTTTGTTTATAAGTAGTTTAGTAGTAGTTTTTTTGTTTTGTTTTTTTGTGATTTTTGTTTCTCTTCTGAGAATGAGAGATAACGCCTATCCACGACCTTTGCAATGGTACCCAGAAATTTAATTAACAAAACAAGAAATCGCTCTAGGCGATAAGACTGCCCTTATACATCATGTATCTATTCTATTGTTTTGTCATATATCTTCTTTTTTTGTTTGTTTCCTATTTGTATTAATTGTGATCTGTGTTTCATTTTTGATGTATAATAAAGTTATATTCTATTCTATTCTAACAAGGCTACATGACTTGTTTTGTTGTGGTGCACATTATATACTCCTGAGATATTCGATGAAAGAAAGAAAAGAAAGAAAGAAAACATTTATTTTGACACACACAACACTACAACAACAAAAACTCTACAAAAAGTAGTTAGTTAGGTCTTTGGTTAGTTTTATAATTTAAATCGGAACACAATAATGTTTACATGGTGGTAGGATATTTTCTAGTAGGTACTCGGCTGGCTAGCTACTACGTGGAAAATCTGCCGCCAAGCACCTCACGGTGTGTTCCGGTAGCCTCCCTTGAGAGCCAGTTACATTCCAGGCTAGGCCTGCTTTACCATCTTCGAAAACACCGTCACTTAACATCAGGTGAGCTGTGGTAAAACAACTAGCTTGTCAACCATCCTGTCCTCTGTCAGTCAGTGATACAAAATTATTAACTCGATTTTTCATTCGTTTGGTCATATTGATTTACCTTTCCTTCGGGACAGAAGCAGCCTTCGACGGGTTGTTTCCCGCACTTGTCCGGGTTGGCAGCCAGCTCATCCTTGTTCTCGCAAGTCAGCTCGCACGACACGCATGCGCGGTAGACCAACGGAGATGCACTACATTTTGCAAAAAAAGAGTGGTAACAATAGGGTGGTATGCAGTACGCATGTAAAGTGAAGTGGAGAAAGAAATCATATGCTTGCGGTCATCGGTGGTAAATGTGGCTGGAAGACGATGATCCTAGAATGGGCAAGAATTCCACAAATAATTACGAAATTTCAATAAAGTATTTGACGCGGTATCTCACCAAGGATAAGGACAGAGGTCGGTCCTCCATTTGTCGAGACAGACGCCCTGCCTCCTGCAAGCGGCGGCGTATCGCTCTAAAGTGGCACAGACGTCAGTCGCGTTGGCGCAGAGGTCAGCTTCACAGGACTCTACGAACGGTTGGGGATCCACCAAGGCACGGCACTACAAAATATATTAAATCTCAGTGTTACACGATACAGTTTTTTAGTTTTTTTTAATGGTAGACTAGCTGCACGCCGCGGTGTTACCGCTACATGTTTTCGGGATAAAAAGTGGCCTTTGTGTCAGGGTCTCAGCTACCTCTATGCCAAATTTCATCCAAATCCGTTCAAATTTTCACATTTATAATATTAGTGAGATTAGCTAGGTGTTTGACCACAGCTCACCTGATATTAAGTGACGGTGTCGTCTAAGATGGTAAGTACTAGAAAGCTGAGTACTAGAAAGTACTCTACCACCACGCTATGGCATCCTTCACCGGCAGCTCAAGCTCATTGTTGGGGTTTTAACCCACGATCTTCGGCGTATGAACCGACCGCGGTAACCATTGAGCTATTTATTTTTATATTTTATTAAAGGCGTGCTTTATCATCTTCGACCACACAGTCACTTAACATTAGGCGAGCTGTGGTCAAACTCCTAGCTTGTCAACCATAAAAAAAGGTTATTTATCTATCTATACTATTATAAAGACGAAAGATTTGATTATTTGTAATGAATAGGCTCCGAAACTACAGGACCGATTCCAAAAAAATCTTTCACTGTAGGGAAGCTACGCTATTCCCGGGTGACACAGGCTACTTTTTATTTCTGTACTCCCACGGAAACTGGAACTACGCGGATAAAACCGCGAGGCGTCCGCTAGTTGTTTATAAGGTTATGGTTCTAAAAACATCATTGGCAAAATACCTACTTATAAAAGAGGAACGGAATATGTGTAACCACGTATCATAGAGATAACCGTTTCCCCAGATTACTTAACAGTTATTTTAACATGACCTTGATGGGAGTATTAGCTTCTGTGACCCACAATAAGTTACATAAACTGACTTAGTGTGTAAACATTACTGGTCATGGACATGCGTTATCTTTTACCATCAGGAGAGCGTATCGTTCGTCTCATTAATTTTACGTTAAAAAAAACACAAATACATGTATAAATACATACAATACATACATACATTACATACAGTTCTTATGTTATCTATCGTGTTTTTTTTTCTTGGTTGCCTGGAAGAGATCGCTGTTAGCAATACTAATGAGTTAAAAAAATAATTATATTAAAATATGTATGTAAATATTTTTTTTAATTTCAGTAACAAATTTAGGTAGTTATAAAAAAGCTTAAGAACATACACAAGAAATATCATCCTTCTTCTTAAGCAGTGGAGTAAAATTACCAAAGTCTTAAAGCTTGTTTAATACTAACTCAGCGCGAAGGATCTGACAATAAATGGATAACGAAAACAAAGTACGAGAGCAAATACTTTAATGCGATCATGTACAGCAGACTGAGTGACTGTCGTAAACTATTTGAACTTACTTCGCCGAATTTGTCCGCATTGTAGAGGTTGTAGCAAGGATTGGACTCAGGAGGAGGCGGGACGCACTCAGGCGGCGGTGGAGGCGCGTCGCACTGCTCCTGCGGGGGCACCTCTAGCGTCGTCAGCGCCTCGGGCTTTGCCTGCCAGCTCTTGCCGTACTGTTAGGGGAAAATATAAACAGTGAAAAATTAAACATACACATATATATATATATATGACAGCTCAATATTATATTACTAAGACTTTGATAGCAAAAAAATGTCAACAGAAAATTTTATAAAAATTTTACGAGTCTTATATTGCGATTTAATTATTTGTTTCTAATTTAAATTTTAAATTTATATTTATAGTATGTGCTATAATTTTTACATCGTGTGGGCTCGGGACGCTTAAACTTAGTTTAGATAACATAAGTGGAAACTTTTTAGGCTTTTGTATGATTAGTTATATCCTAATGAGTGCCAAAGCAGTGATGCCCTGGACTTTGTTTAGCTGTTCAAAGTTCTGTGTATCGCTGCAATAGTTATGGGCATCAGTTATCTCTTACCATCGGAAGAGCGTTTCGCTCGTCACATTACTTTTACTTAAAAATATATACAAATTTATATAAGATTAGCTACGCCCAGCGGTGTTACCCGCTACATGTTTTCCGGATAAAAAGTAGTCTATGTGTTAATCCAGGGTGTCAGCTACCTCCATACTCAATTTCATTAAAATCTATTCAGTAGTTTTTCCGTGAAAGAGTAACAAACATCCATACATCCCAAGTTTCGCGTTCGGTTCGCATTCCGACGGCCGTAGATACAAACCCCAACAGTGAGCTGAAGCTGCTGGTGAAGGATAACATCGCGAGGAAACCATAAATAAATAAAATAAATAAGGCTCCGGCAGCCTCACTTGAGAGCCAGTTCTATTCCAGGCTAGGTGTGTTTTACCATCGTCAACCACAATGCCACTCAACATCAGGTGAGCTATTGTCAAACACCTAGCCTGTCAACAGTAAAAAAAATGTAACCAATGTAGTAGTAGGTAAATATTACCGTATTTATTTTATTTACTGTAATGTTACCTCGTCAATGTCATCAGTGGTAGTGCCGTTGCTAGTAACGAGGTCCTCCAGGCTGCCCCCGCACACCCCGCACAGCCCCTCCGTGTTATTGGAGTAAAGATGGGAGGGCACGCGAACGGTGAACTCTAGCTTCGATTGGAGAACTGTCAACTGAAAACGGTATAACAAGTTTGTGAGTACTGTTAATACATTGGTAGTATGTTTGCTCCAAGAGCTGAAGGGCGTGGGTTCGATTCCCACCCAGGACAAGCATTTTGTGATGTAAACAAATGTTTGTTCTGTGTCTGGGTGTACTGTATGTATTTACAACAACAACAAAAAAACTATTTAAGTATTCTATCAGTTATCTGTCTTCCATAGCACAAGCTTCGCTTAGTTTGGGGTCAGATGGCACTGTGTGTAATGCCCTATGATGATGATATGGTGATATGATGAGCAGAACACAAACAAATCATGTGTAAAAAAAAATGTGTAAATATCAAGTGTTAATAGTATTAGTTTTCAAAACACACGTTTTTCTAGTGGTGTAAATCGTGTGGTGAAACATTGTCTATCTGTGTTAGAAAGATTATAAAATTACCATTTTCTCGACATTTTTACAATAAAACAAAAAACATTACGACTTTGTTTGACATGCACTCAGTGTTTTTGCCATATTTAATGAAATAGTTGAAACTAATTACGCAATTTGACTTGGTAATTTGGTGTAATCATAAAAATACTTGTAAGTATTTGTTTTTTTTTTATCGTTTGCGTTTGACTTCACTCTGTTGAAATTGTATTCTTTCAAAACATAACCAAAACTTTTAGCATGGTTGACACTATTGTTAGTGCATGACCGGAATTGATTTCGACTTATTTTGTGTGACTTAATTAATCGATTGATTGTGACTAAGACTCATTTTATTGATTTTCATAAACAAAAACTTGCCTAACATGTGCCCCAAAGCAGCGATGCCCTGGGTTTTGTTTTGTTATTCAAAGTTCTGTTAATCGCTACAATGGTCATTGATATGTGTTACCTTTTACTATCAGGAGAGCATCTAATTCGTCTTATTATTTTTACATAAATAACACGAAAATACTTGACTCTAGCAAGGTACAATGCCAAAGACAAATAAAAATGAAATCCATTAAAAAGGTTATAACTTTTTAAACTTTTCGGGGTTGTTCAGGCAAGTACATTTTTTTTTCGTTTATCAGTTATATTTGGAGTAACAATGTCGCTCACCTCAACGTGTATTTGAGGCAAAGTGATGGTGACATCTTGTCCATTCTCGAGGCTGATGGTGCCCCAGTCTCTCTTCACGGGATACTTGTATACTGGGGTACTGCCGATGCTGGTCACAAGCTAAGACAACAATCATTTTTCATTAGATATCATTACCGTCAAGGATTGTATAGAAGATCGTTAAAGCCACCTTTGTTCTGCCGCAACTTTTAATTTAAGTATTATTGCTTAGTTATATCACTGATGTTATAAATGCGAAAGTCAGTATGTGTGTCAATTATTCAAAATGTAAGGATGAAATCGAGAACTGAAGGGCGTGGGTTCGATTCCCACTCAGGACTAACATTTGTGTGACTAACATCGATGTTTGTTCTGTGTCTGGGTGTACAGTATGTATTATAAGTATTTACAAAAAAAAAAGTATTTAAGTATTCTATCAGTTATCTGTCTTCCATAGCACAAGCTCTGCTTAGTTTGGGGTCAGATGGCGCTGTGTGTAATGTCCTATGATATTTATTATTTATTATTTAAATTTGAAATATGTACAGGAAAAAAGCGGATGAAACCGCGAGGTTCAGCTGGTGTGAACAAATCCAATATTTTTCAGAGTTCTATAAAGCTAAATTCAAAAGTCATTAGGTGCTATCTTCATCAGAGATACAGGTACTTACTTAATTTGAAGTCTACCTCCGAGGTAAGCCTCGGAGGTAGACTTCAAATTTAACCTACGAATGAAGATCACACCTAAATACAATTTTTATAAAACGAAATAAAGACTTTGTGTTCTGTATTTATGTAAATACATCACAAAAAAGTATATCAGTTATCTGACTTCTGTTTCGGGTGAGATGGCGCTGTCCTACGATATTTACCTATTTATTTTGTTCATATTTGGCGTTTACATTCTTAATTAACTGGGATGAGACATAGCGTAAACAGACGAGTCGAGACAAAACTTTTTAGCATTCAATGCCATCTCCGCGCAGGTCCTTGGCGTTGCAAGAACGGGACTCCGTACTTAGGCCTTGCGACTTAAGAGGTAAACCCTCTAAATATTTACTTTTGAGAAATAAAATTGTTTAGGTACTTGATTGTAGATATGGAATATTGTGTGAGTATGTACCACCGCAGTATCAGATATTCTGCCGTCAAGCAGTAGTGTATAAGCTGTAAACATTACTGTGTTCCAGTTTGAAGGGCAGCTAGCGAAATTACAGGCTTTTTGTGACTAACCATTGAAAGTCTCAAAGTAATGTGCGCCAAAGCAGCGATGCCCTGGTCTTTGTTTAGTTACTCAAAGATCTGCGTAGCAACAATGGTTATAGGCTGGCGTATCTCTTACCATCAGGAGGGTGACTTGTTTGTCTCATTTAAAAAATGTAATAATAATCCTTTAAAAAATTGTATTTACACTCTTCTCGACTGCACGTGCTTATCCCTGCCTAACCAAATTTGATGTGATCCTAACACATTTTTCCAGTAATTACCTTCATTGTGGATATATCCTTTGTGATGTGTATGACAGTATTTTCAAGCACCAGGTGGACGATTTTCACGCAGGTCACAGATGGGTTATCTTCGCAAGGTCCGTTTGTCGTGTACACCTGTACATTAAATATGCATTTTTCCTAAACCAGTAACAATTAGAGAAAAACAACATTTCATTTATGTCGTTGTCTTTGTTCCACTCTAAAATTTCTAATTAATAAATTTTGTTCTGATTGCTCTCTCCCGGCGAGATTATTATACAGGCTTATTATACAGCCCGGGCCATAATCCTCTAATTCATACGAAATTCTTTGGCAAAAATGCGCATTGCTTTTTTAACGATATACGCTTAATACATAAAGTTTATTGTGACAGTTCAAAAGGAACGCGAAACACATATCGTCGCGTTTTACATTTGAAATTGACATAGAGAATATGGCTATGTTATGTGTTCTTAGAGAATAAGACTCCAAGTCAGGATAATTTTATACAAGATTGGAGTTATGCCAAGAATTCTTGTATTATTTTGCAAAAATTTGCTTTATTCAAGTGTTTATGTGTTCAAATTAGCGATGTTTTATTCATAACGAGCCGAATTACGTACTTGAGTGTAGAAAAGTGATATGATATGAAACGTGACTTTTCGTGTCGCTTATAAAACTTTGTCATCAAAAAATTGACAGATGGTAGATATAGCCACTTGAGGCAATCGGTACCTGATACTTATGCTGTCCGGTAATGTTTTTGTCCCTGGACGCCAGGTATGTGCAGTTGCCGAGGAAGGGCAGTTCGTCGCCTTCGAACGTCACGTACTTAGCGGGTGAACCCAGGCCGTTGCACGCACCTAAACAAAACATTCAACTCGGATTTTGCGAAATTATACTAAAACTAGCGGACGCTTCGCGGTTTCACCCGCGTAGTTCCCGTTTCCATGGGAATACAGGGATAAAAAGTGGCCTACGACACCCGGGGATAGTGTAGCTTACCAACGGTGAAAGAATTTTTGAAAGGGGTCCAGTAGTTGCGGAGCATATTCATTACAAACAAACAAACAATCTTTCCTCTTTATAATAGTATGGATATCAATCACAAATGATGATTTCTGATAATTTCGAAACTTTTCTGAAGTCTATTACTATTTTATAGTAACTAAGGTCACTTACAGTCCAAACAGCCAGATGGCACCACACAGGTATCTCCTTTCCGCAGCTTGCCTTCAGGACAGTAACAGCCTGGGAAGCATTCTCCCTCCACGGCGGGGCATGAGGTGGTAGCGCCATTAGACGAGCAAGTCGGCGAGCAACGCTTGCGGTAGCAGTCGTAATGCACGAGAGGAGCGGGGCACTCCGCCGCTGGAATCGAATTCGCACTTTTGAAATATATAATTATGTAAGTATATACTTTTAGATCATGGCGTAAGACTAGAATACAGATGTGATAACAAAATCAATCATTTATTTGTTTGAAAGGCTAGAATTTTGACCACAGCTTACGTAATGTTACAATGTGGTCGAAGGTTGTAAACTTACTTAGGCTGAAATGGAAACTATGTCTTAAATTAACTTTTTAAACTAACTGTAACTATCACTTATTAGAATTTTTATATTTGATATTGTATCTAGTTTTGACGTTTTATTTTGAATTTTTATTTTTTGTTTTATAATTCTGTGACATAAATGTAACTGATTAATCGTTTGTGTGTCAATAAATAATTTTAATGAATAAATAAATAATTTGAATTTCAACATGAGGGTAGTTGAGCAATATATGGTAAGACACTCACGACAGTCCATAAGTACGCGCCACTCAGCGAGCGACACGTCCTTTTCGGCGGCTAGGCACTCCGCCACCAGCTGCTGCAGCACGAGGCAGCGGCATTCCTCCTCCGTGCGGTGGGTGCCGTTCACCATGAGCTCGCTACACGAGCACACTTTCTCCAGGCAGATGTGCTTCCACTTATCTAGTTGGAGGACGGACGCGCACCGCGTAAACGGTTCTTTGCTGGAAATTAAGATATATTTAAGACTAGCAGCTCGCCCCGGCTTCTCACGGGATAACAAAACTGGGTTAACAATATAAATATACTTTTTTTTTTATTGTGAGCCTGGCCAAGTGCGGGTTGGTAGACTTCACACATCTTTGGGAACTTTTTGAAAGCACTCTTAGATATGTCTGTTTTCTCACGATGTTTACCTGCCCCGTTTGAAGTTATCGGTATAATTATATTTACTTGTAACTAAAACTAACTCAACTCTTATAATATACTAGCTGTGCCCCGCGGTGTTACCTGCTACATGTATTCGGGATAAAAAAGTAGCATATGTGTTAATCCAGGGTCTCTGCTACCTCCATACCAAATTTCATCCAAACACGATCAGTAGTGTTTTCAAATTAAAAAAAAAAATATTAACAAACATCCATCCATCCATGCAAACTTTCACATTTATAATATTAGTGGGATTAACATATTACATTAAAATGATGGTTTAGGTATTAGTTTTTTTTGACATCCTTAATGTTATTTTTGACATTAGTTGATTTGTTAGGTGTTAACAATAAAATATTTGTATAGAAATCCTTAGTTGTGTATACTAGAAATCAACAAGTTATATCTATAGGCAGGAAAACTAAGCCGTGTAGGTACTTGTAAATAAAATCGTTTTGTTTAAAAAAAAACATACTTTTAATTATTAAATTATCTTCATCATAAAAATTATAAATACATAATAAATTATAATAATTAATGTTTATTTCTCTTTATTTTAATTGAGCAATTTAATTTGACATTAAGCACGGTATGTTTACATTGAAAAAAACATTTTTAAGATGTGAATTTCAGTTTATAAAATTAAATAAGTAGGTACCTACATATTATATCTGGTACCAACTTTGTTTGTTTTGGGGCTAGATGACACTGTGAAATGTCCTACGATATTTATTTATTGTGAAGTTAGGTACCCTAAGATACGGATAAGGTTGAGACGTGTTGACTGTAGGTACATAAAAAAATTATCGGAAAGTAATCTTTACTTAATACTACTTGGCGGCAGAACCACTGATACTGCGATTAAACCAACGTAGACCACCTACTTCCCCTTAAGAAGATCCTTCTAGTAAAATAGATGCTACGACTTAAAAATTACTTGATGATCTCTGGCATAAATAAATAAATAGATAAATACCGCAGGACATTACACACAGCGCCATCTGACCGCAAACTAAGCAAAGCTTGTACTATGGAAGTCAGATAACTGATAGAATACTTTAATACTTTTTTTTTGTAAATACATACTTATAATAAATACAGAACACCCAGACACAGAACAAACATTTTTTTAGACCACAAAGTTTGTCCTGGGTGGGAATCGAACCCAGGCCCTTCAGCTCTTGAAGCAGACATTCTACCAATGAACCAACGGCTGTCAACTAAAACTCAATGAACGATTATTGCTGTTACTATTTTACTTACGTGATGACATCGCACAGTTTCCAGATTCTCTTTTGTTTTTTGGCCTCAGTTACCCTGACCTCGCAAGTATCAGGTTTTAACCCAGGCTTGCCCCAGGATTGGCCAAATTGCTCGATGCTAGTCGTGACTTGTCCGTTAGGCATGCGGCGGTCGTTGCTCGCATCGCCGTCGTAAAGTCCGCAGAGCCCGTCCACTGATCCCATATGGCTTTTCAGGACCTAAGAAAACAACAACGCTATGCTGACACATCTAACAAATTGATGTCTTAAATAAAATTTACGCATCCGTTAGCAGCTATTCTTGCTTTTTATTTCTTTCAATTAGGTAAATAGGTCAGTTCACAGTGACTACTGTGAACTGACTGAAACTTTAAACTGAACTATAAATTTAGGCTCATTTCTAGATTTGTACACTCATCCATTTTTTTATTTAGAAGTAGTGAGACGAGTGACCAGCCCATATGATCATAAAGACCATTATGGTACTTTTAGGAGTTTTGCGGCGAATATTTACTCCACCAGAGTTCTGCAATCTCGTTGGGCGAATAAGATAAAAAAGTGTAAGGACTTGTATGTCTATATAGGTATAACGTCACTTAATTGTTTCTGTAAGAAAGGAATATTTACGTCATGACTAAGTGCCGCTTAAATTAGGGTTATTGGAATAAAAGGTATTTAAGTGTTTAGCTATAAATTAATTGTAAACTGGCTTAAATTATTATAAACCATCTTACCCCAATTTTCACATCCCCTTCTTTGCTATAAATGATGGTGAAGTTATACTTTCTCGATTTGATGAGCACTCCATTTCCAACTCTGGCTAAATCAAAGCTGTTCTTCTGTAAGCAAATCATGTTGGTCTGTTCCACGGTATACTCGTAGTTATCGTACTCTATCATCAGGTTGGGTTTCACCAGGATCTGTTGTGTGTCTTGGCGGACCAGGAGCTCGTTCCAGCAACCTTCGTCGCGGCACTTCTTGCGAACTATGTAATGGATGATTAGAGATTTTTATTAGTTGATTGCTAGTATTTATCGACACATTTAACGAAGAAGGAATTAGCACAAGATTAAGGGTTAAGGAGAGGACCCTTTGCATAGCAGTGGGCAAGAGGTTTTAAATAGTTATTGTAAAGGAGATTCTAGCGCTTAATAACTGTCCTGTTAACTCAATTATTATAAAATCGAAACTCGCTATACATATATATTATATATATCTCGACAAGTGAAGAAAATATGTTTTTAGCATACAATATATAATACAATCAGTCATAATGCTCATATCGATAATATGTATATGTAAGAAAATTGCCAACGGAAATTATGCCTAAACTTATGCCATTAAATGATAGATAAATCTCTCTGACGTCTTTATCTTTATGACAGTGATATATATCACTATACAATAATTTACTAGAAATACACGGAGCTAATTTGCCATAGAATAAAGATTAGCATCAATATAACATGCGAAACAAAGAACAGCTGGTCGTGCCATGGACAAGGTATAGTTAAAAATAGGTATAGTTGAAAAGCAGGGCCGTCACGTAATTATAACTACAGAAATATTTCTTCCCGAATTAAAAAAAAATTACTTGAAAGCAAACCTTTTTACACTTTTAGCACTTATAAGTGTATCACATAAACGGAGTCTGCACTGTAAATAGAAGTACGTAGGTATTTCAAACGATTGTAATTATTTACAGTCAAATGGATCAAGAAATGCATGGAACAGCGCCTCTAGCAGAAGTTAATGTTGACTGTCTATCATTTACATAACTTTTGGCAATCGATAAGTTAGCTAGCTAATCCAGTGATGTGATATTGTCCCTACGAAACGAAATTGAAACATAGACAATGTTTCCTTGAAGTAGGTATTTGGTTGGCTCGGGTAGACGCTGGTAGGGGGAAGTCAGTGTAGGACTTATCGCCCCCACTTCGAATAAGAATAAGAATCAATGATGTACTATATAAAACCTCATTGATAAGAATAGACAATGTTTCGACGCCGCGGCGTCTGACTGATACAGCGCGCCGTAGGGACAGTTGTATCAGTTCACAGGCTCAAAGTTTGTGTCAAAGAGCTATGGAAAAAGGCTACGCTTTGGCTTTATGGAATCGTAACCGGAACGAAGTAACTCAAATCAATGGCATAGACAATTGAGTTGACATTATTATAGTTATGTTGCAAACTGTTATATTTGAGAGAAACTATAGCAAGTTCGGTTTGCATCATGCTCAGGAGCCGAGGGGCTTGAGGCCTAGCCACTTTGTAGCTACGTCCCTGGGGTTACGTCCAGCTGTGGGGTAAAGGGGGCTGATGATGATGACGATAATGGTGAAAAAGTTGTGAACATACCCAGCGCGGCCCAGGCGTTGTATTTGTTCTCTCGCGCCAGCATGTGGTAGCACACGTCGTATTTGTACTCCGTGCCGTCGAACGTGTTGAACGTGCGTCCCGTCATGTTGCAGAACGCCGGCCGCTCCGGCGGCGGCACGCACTCGTATCTATCACACGACATAGGTTCGATCCCCATTCAGGTAAACATTTGCAACGAACACAGATGTTTACAGATTGTTGTTCTGTATCGGAGTGTTGTAAATGTATTTTTATGTACCCACTAGTAATGAGACGAGCGAGACGCTCTTCTGATGGTAAGAGGTAACGCATGTCCATGACCATTACAGTGATAACTCTGGATAGCAATGCACGATCAACTCGGACAGTGTAAGATTGCCATTCCGACCATAGACTTTGCTCAACGTGACGATCCGTGTAGAAGATAAAGAAACAAGACAATTCGTGTACGTATGGTGTATGGTTCTGTCTACTGATTATTCGTCTGAGTTTTATATGCTTTACTAGCTGCGCCCTGCGGTGTTACCCGCTACATGTTTTCGAGATTAAAAGTAGCCTATGTGTTAATCCAGGGTCTCAGCTGCCTTCATACTAAATTTCATACAAATCCATTCAGTAGTTTTTGCGTGAAAGAGTAACAAACATCCATCCATCCAAACTTTCACATTTATTAAATAAAATAAATAAATAATAAATATCGTTGGACTGTTTTGTGTATTGTGTAAAACCCTATATAGAAATAAATATTGGTAAGCATTACAAGTACTGTCACAAATTCAATAAAATTTGTACTATGTGTGTGTGATGATAGAATACATATTTGATATTTTTTCATTAGTTCTGTTAAACTTACTGGGGACATCTGTTGAAGCCGTCTTTCAATGTCTCCAATTTGAGAGTGTAGCTGGGCGGACACGACACGACTGAACACACAACAGGGGCCGGCGTCGATCCAGGCTTAGGGAACGGAGGTAGGCCAGGGATGCATCTGAACTGCGGGCATTCTTCCTTCACAGGCGCTGGGGTGGGCGTCACTGACGGCTTGTCCAGGGTGAAGGCTTGGTTGTTCTGAGGTGGGGGCGGCGGCCCTATGGAAACGAGTATGTCGCTGTAGGCTACATGTAATAAAAAGCTGCTACGTACTGTAGAGATAAATATGTTAGTACATTTATATGATTACAATCACCAGAAATCTTGGTGGTAGACATCCTTAGCAGGAAGTCGTATAGGTAGGTACCACCGCAGTACCTTATATTCTGCCGCCAAGCAGTAGTGTGTAAACATTATTGTGTTTCGGTTTGAAGGGTGCTGCAGCTAGCGAAATTACTGGGCCGTTGAGACTAACCATCGAAAGTCTCAAAGTAATGAGCGCCAAAGCAGCGACGCCCGGACTTTGTTTTGCTACTCAAAGTTCTGTGTACCTATTGTTGCAATAGTCATGGAACAGAATGCAATACTCGAACTCGACCAACCGAACCATCGTTCCATATTTATACTACACGAGTACCTAGTGTGAACTTCAACCTAGATGCTTAACTCTAAATTCAATGTAACAATTACCTTAATATAATCAAAATTTGCTCTTGAATACTAAATTCAATGTAACCTTTGCATTGTATAACTTCTACCTAATATAACTAAAACATAATTTTATACTCGTGTAGATACGACGATAAACTTTATAGGTACCTAACAATAAACTGGTAGTATCTAACTTTGTTATTTCTTTTTTTTACCACCTCCTCTGAAAAATGTATCAATTACATCACTTTCAACATTACAATATAAGATAAAAAAGCGGATAGGTCTAAAATTTTTAGGCTCAAAGAACTATTTATTGTGACAAAAAAATAATTAATGATGTTTATTTCAATTTTTAATGTGAGAAAATAATTATAATTTTGGAACACAATACAAATTGAATCTTTTAGGCGATTACATTAATAAGAAAATCTCACATAATAGAATGGAAATGAAAGCAAACTTTTAATTTCTAGAATTTTTTTTACGTCGAATTAGATCGTTTTGTTAATTTGTATAACGTATAAGTACCTAGGTAGTTTTAAGCAGACACAGGTCTATTCTACATTAAATTACGATAAGTACAAAATAATTATATTATCTACACAAAACATACCAAAGAAAAGTACCTACATTTATCTAGAATTCCTTTGAAAGTTAGTTTTTTAACCAACCATTTATCTAAGGAAAAGTAATTTGCTTACCGCCATATCCTCCTTTAGAGAAGCCTCCCTTGGCGAATCCGCCCTTCCTGCCGCTGTAACCGCCCTTCCTGTAGCCGCCCTTGGTATACCGCGTGTAGGAGTATCGCGGTCGAGGCGGTGGAATATCAGACGTCCACTGGTTGCGGGGCCGAGAGCTCGTGTACGATACTTTGTAACCAGGCGGGCAGGATACCACGGGGCATTCTAGGGCTGCGAAGAAATAAAAGACCGTGTTTAAGGAAATATGTGTCGTATTGGTTTTAAATTACGTAACATAATTACTAACGTTACCACCAGAACTTAATCGAGTAAACTAAAGTATTAAAAGTAACGTTCGTAACTTAACTTCTTATAGATGAAGCTAGCGGTGACATAATATTATTTTAGTATCTTTAAAACTGCTATATTTAGCTTCAGTAATTAAAAGGTCGCAAACTTTGGCGATGTAGTTTTTACTACAGTTTTGTAATTTAAGAGCCTAGAATGACAAATAATGTTTTTTTTATACTTACGTTTCAAAGTATAGGACTTAAATAAAATATTGTAGGACATTTAACACAGCGCCATCTAGCCCCAAACTAAACATACACTTGTACACTTTTTTTTTTGTAACTACGTATATAGAATACATACAGAACACCCAGACACATAACAAAAAAAAAATCGTCTTATAAATGTTTGTGATGGGTGGGAATCTAACCCACGCCCTACAGCTTTTGAAGCAGGTTTACTATCAAATGAGCTAAAATGCAGTCTAAAGGAATGTTTAGAGAAGAAGCTTAGAACAGTACGCAGAAAAAACAGTGGTTTTTGTTGTTTGTGCTGCCGCCAACAAACTTTTATCTGGTTGTACGTACTGCTGTTAGTAACTGTCAAAATTTTGAAAGAAAAATAATTTATTGCCAATTAGATGGTAATATACCTGGTTTCCCACGTACAGTTTTACGTACAGGAGACGTTTTACGTACAGGAGACCGTTCACCAGGCATCGGCCTACGCGACCACTTCTTTGCTTTGTACCAGGTATCATTTTTCAGCGGGTTACCCCATTTTCTGAATTTGCGTTTTTTTAATGTAAGTTTCCGTTTCCTGATTGGCCTCTTCGTACCTGGTTTCAGAAAACTGAAATGTTTCTTGGCAGTATTTTTTTTTCTTTTCAATTTACTAACCAAGGAAATGGTACTAGAGTCGCTAGTACTATATATAATCAATTACACGATTTGTGGAGGCCAATACTCACAAAGTAAGCGAAGTAATGCAACATTTGCAAGACTGACTGGAGTTTGTTTAACCTGCGGGCTCTGTTACTTAAAGGCAATATTGAGTCCGCAAGAGCTGGTAATGTGGTTAGAATGAAAAGTCAACACTTACGTTTGACAGTGGTGGCTGGAGTAGTCGGCGGCAGCATGGCAGCTACCGTGACTTCGTGCTTGGTGACGACGGAGGGTTCCGTGGTCGTGACGGTGCAGTCCAGCTCGTCGTCAGGGCAGTCTGCGAACCCGTCGCACCAGAGTTCTTCGCGAAGGCAGCGGTTTGCGGTGGGGCAGAGGCGCGTGCCAGTTGGGCACGGTTCACAAACGCACTCGCACGTCGAAGGCACCAGCTTGCCAACTAGGTTGGCGCGCGTTCCAGTCTACCAGACATTCATCAACGTTGACAACTATGTCATTAGGTTCTCGACTACATTAGAACGATAAGACTTAGAAGATAAGGGTAAAAGCATTTTCATTTTTTCATATAAAAACAATTCCACAGGTAAAGATCTAATATTTATCAGCGTTGGCGTGTCGATGCCATTAGTTAGATGTCACTTGCCGATGATTTTAGCACAATTAAAGCTAATAATAATTACGAGCAGCAACACTTACCACGCCGAAGAGTGTGGTAGTAGAAACAATGACGATGGTAATGCATGAAAAATTAAAGAAAAATGTGTAATTCTGTTGAATTGCGCCCACAATTATCTATAAACCCCAATTAGTTGATATTGAAAAAGATTTATTTATATTTATTACGTGTATTTTTGATTATTTTTGAGAGTGTAATAAGTGACATTAACTTATTGTTCAACATGGAATACTAAAGACATGACAAACTATATTTATAAGGCTAGAGGCAGAGTACGTACAGTGTCCGGGTTGTTGCATTCGCATTTCTTGGCAGGCTTGCAGTCAGTGATGCCTCCCATCTTGCACATACATTCGTCACAGTTGGCACCTCTGAACGGAGATCCTACCGGGTACCTAACAAGGAGATAACAACAATTATTTATGACGTCAATGTAACATAATTAAATTGTAACAAATGATTTGTGAGGATATCTCTTAAAATAAAATTGTTTTAACAATTACTTAATACTAAATACAAAGTTAACTAGTAGGTTTCTGTTATACCCTTCCCGCATTTATAGTTTTGGTAGGTAAGGTCATCAAAGTCACATAATTTATTAATACCTAACCGGGTAAACAGATTTGTAAACAACAAAGTTAAATTGCGCGAACATTATTTTTAATAGCGCTGACATTATATTGTAAATGAATCAATTAGGATCGATGTAAAACAAAAACATGTTATTTTTACAAGCTAAAACTGTAGATAGAAATTCATCTAATAGTTTTACTGTTAAAAAAAACAGTCAAGGCGTTTTGGTCCCGTTTGTCCGGTCCGGTAGTAAAAAAGTGAAGGTGGAACCAAATTGTGCAGTTCAAGGGCAAAGCCTCCGAAAAATATCTATTTTCATCCTTATTATTTTATATATGATTAGGTAATAGTGTATGGGCGGAGCGAACGTGAGATTTTTTCCAGGGAGCCTACTCTTAATTCTTATACTTAAATAATAACATTGTAAGAGCTGGATTATACTAAAAGCAAAACGTAAAGTGACGCCAATTTAAAATCCTTTGTTTCTGCGCCATCCATGTTGATCGGTTTTAATTTTATTATTAAAGCAAACAAAACTCACCAATTGCAAAAATATATGTATCAAAAATAACATTTATTCGAATTGGATCGCGTACTAACAAACTTCCAGTAAGACTCGTATAATATTGAAAAACGGCATGCGATTTTTTTCCTCAACGACGCAATGCCGACGCCATATTGCTGGGAAATATCAGTACAGTAGTCTGGGATCTTAAATTAGCATCCGGCGATTATTTAATCTTTTGATCTGTTTCACATGTAAAGTTTACTTTTTTGATATCAGAGTAATGTTAGTTTATTGCAACTGCAAGCTTTGAACATGTTGGTCATTACTCTACTCGCTGTGTGTTTTCTTCTAATATATCGATACATAACAAAAAATCACGATTATTGGGCAAAGAGGAACGTCAAACATGATCGGCCGATACCCTTTTTTGGAAATCATTTAAATAATTTTCTTGTGAGACGTACGATACCAGAAATAGGAATTGAAATGTTGAATAAGTTCAAAGGAGAAAAAATCGTTGGTTACTACAGAGGAATTACTCCGGAACTAATAATCCGGGACCCGGAGATAGTGAGACGCATTTTGAGGGTGGACTTCAAAAGCTTTTACGACCGAGGATGGAACGAGAACACAAGAAAGGACCCATTGTTGCACAATATAGTCTTCGCAGAGGTTGAGCAGTGGCGAGTCATGAGACAGCAATTAACTCCTGGTTTTACGCCCATCAAATTAAAACAAATGTTTCCAAAAATACTGGAATGTATCGATAAACTACAGAGAGTCATTGAAGGGATTGCATTGCGAGGAGAAGTTGTAACGGCATACGACCTGATGGTAGGGTTCACACTGCAATGTATTGGAGTTGGTTTTGGTGTCGAAATGAACACAATTTCTGAAAAGACTCCATTCGGCCAATTGGCGAAAAATTTTTTCATCAAAACAAAACCAAAACTGCTACTGATGGCATTGGCTGATCTGGTTCCGCAGATTACATTTTTGTTTAACTACTTTAAACTCGTCGATAGGGATTTGGAAGAAATAATCATGGACTTGACCAAAAGTGTTGCAGATGAAAGAAAGGAAAAACCTAAAAAAAATAAAGATTTTATGGACATCTTTTTAAGAATGGCAGCTCAAAGAACAGATGAAAAGTACGTTGGTCTAAATGAAGCCGCAAGGGAGAACGCAAACCTTCAGTTTACAGCTGCGCAGTTATTTTTCTTCCTGTTTACTGGATTCGAAACTTCAGCAACGGCGATGAGTACGACTTTGCATCTACTAGCTCACCACCCGGAGATTCAACGGAACATTCAGAAGGAGATCGACATGGTGCTATCCAAACATGACAATAAGCTGATAGAGTCTCTCGACGACATGACGGAATTAGATATGGCTTTTAAAGAATCGATGAGATTATTAACACCACTTGGAGTTATCAGAAGAATTTGCGCAGAAAAGTATACAATACCTGGTACTGATGTCACTATCGACCAAGGAGTCCGGATTTTGATCCCGATCCAAGCTATACATATGGATCCAGAGATTTACGAATGCCCAAAAGAATTTCGTCCAGAGCGTTTTGCCTCAGGAAAAGTTGCAGATTTTACATACTTGGCATTCGGAGAAGGTCCAAGGAAATGCATAGGTTTGTAAATATTTTGAAATTTGGTTTGGTTGGTTCGTTTCAGGATTCACTAAGACTACACGACCAGCCGAATGTTGTAATAAATCGATTAAAATTCCAGTTCAATGTCATATTCATCAAAAATATCATATAAAAGAAGAAAACAGACAATTCTAATCGAAGCCTTAAACATATATTTACTAATTAACTCCTTTGTCATTTCTTGCAGGTTACAAGCTAGCATTGGTGATAGCGATATCGGGTCTTGCATCAATCCTGCGTCATTACACGGTGGTGCCTGCAGAGACATCGAAGCCCCAAATCAGCGTCAAAAAAACGTCGTTCTTGGCTCAAATAGCGGATGGTGGCATGCCAGTCAAATTCATACCGAGAGTACAGTGAGTGAAATTCCAGTTTTTTAAATCTACGATTAAAAAAGATTAGAATAGGGGCGATCAGATTAGATGGATTAGTTTTTTATATTTTTAACCTGAACTTAATCATGAAATTGTAGTTCAATAGGATCCTGTTACAAGATCTCAACTTTCTTAACATCTAGCATCTTGTAACAGATTGCTTCCTTTTCCTCAGTCCATTTCTTACAGGCGAGGACTTTTGTAGTTGTCCGCTTCTGTGGTACGGCTTAGGAATTAAGTTATACTATTTGTAACTGAATTTATTTGTCACTAATCACGTCAATGCTAGTTATTTAAATGTGCTGCTTTCAAAATAAACATATGAAGAAATATAATGAGTTTTTATTATTTTATGATGTAGAATAATGTACATGGAACTAGCTTTTGCTTGTGGCTTTCCTCGCATTGATATATCTATATTAAATTTAAAAAGTAGCATATGTTAATCCTAATGATATAAAGTATCTCCTTGCTAAATTATAGTAAGATCAATTCAGTCGGTTAGGCGTCAGAAAGTAACAAACAAACAAACATTTCATCACTCTATCAGTGACAGAGTTACAAACGTTTTCATAGTATCGGTCTGTTTAGTTTGGATTTTTTAATGTTTGTTTTTAATGAAGATTAATTTACGTGTTCTGACATGAATTAACAAAACTAATTATTATGGGATTAACTTAGAATAAATACAATAATTTTGTAATAGCTTAAAAAAGACAAAGATGGTCTTCTAAATTGGCAGTTAAACAGCAACATGCCGCTAAAACTGAATCTACTTATTATATATAGACTGATAAAGACATCACTTTCTATTTTATGTAGTCGGCTAAAAATCGAAATTATCGACAAAAAAAACTTACGACATAAAGGAGAGTATACATGGGCACTGGTCACGTGGAACGCAGCTCTCTGCGTCAAAGTAGAGCGCGCCAGCGCAGCCGCAGCCCGTCGCGGGGGGAACCACCCCCGGGCACAACTGGCACGGTGCCACTGTGGTAGGCTCTGGAGTAGGGGTCGGCACAGTCGGAGCTGGGAGGGAGTCAAACAAATACACTATATCAAACACAGGACCAGAAAAAGTAAAAAAACACCTTTTGTATGATTCAAAGGCTACATGCTCAACCTCAAATTCGTATCTGAACTGTTTTTATAAACTGTCTCACTACGGGGCGTGGACGTCTCCTTATTAGTGAGTATAGTGCACGGCGCTGGGCATGTGAGTGTTGTTAGACTTAAATACATATATTCGATAACATTAAAAAGTCACAGATATGCACGTTTGTTTACCTTCACCGTTCGAAGGTAAACAGGTGATAGCCAAATAGCAAATGCAAAGGTACATGCTGAGGGATTTGAACCCGGAACCTTTAGATTCAAGTAATCAGACGGTGAAAAACGCATCGCCTAGAGTTAGACGGAAGACGGAAAAAGCATCTCGCCTAGAGTTAGATAGAAGATGGAAAAAACGCCTCGGCCGGTTCTCATAAGTATGCAGGAAAACACCGTTCGGCACTTGACGGCAATTTTAACCGAGAAGGTGCTTGAACTACTTATTCAATTGGTGACGTTAAAGCGAATGACAATATATCTTCTAAAGTGATCGTGCATGTATTTTAATTCGTCCATCTGTTCATATTGCTCGAAATAAAGTCTGACCTTTAAATTAGACCGAATATATGACTTACAAATTATAAGAATAACTACGAATTGGACCAAAAGGGAGAGAAAAAGACTGAGATATATAAACATAAATATTGTAGGGCATTTTAAACAGCGCCATCTAGCTAAACTAAGTATACATCAGATCATTAACATCAGATGAGATGTGGTCAAACACTTATCTTGTCAAACATAAAAAAAGTAAAAAGGAATTGGTAAATTTTCTATAACTAAGAAAACGTGACTAGCACATAACTTACGGTAAGGTTCGAAACATCCAATAGGCTCGATTCTCATCTCGATGTTGTCCTTCCACTTAATAGGCAAGACTTTAAGATACTGTGCGCGGATTGGCGGCTTGAACTTATGTTCTATCACAGAAGATTTATCGTAGTTGCCGGGGAAAAGCCTGGGTACAAAATAAAAGTACAAAATACTATTAAAATTTTATTTTTAACGCCCGTCGTTTTTGCGTCGGGCGTTATAAGTTTGTAAGTTTGACGCGGCTGTGTGTGAGTGTATGTGTGTCTGTGGCACAAAGTTCAGTTGTTGTCAACTTTGTGAAATTGTAAATTAAGAAAAACTGTCACGAGTAAATAAATATAATAGGATTAAGTTAATAAAAAATATGATTTATGACATTACTAATTATATTTGACAAAGTATACATTTAAATGACTTATTATTTATATTCTATTATTAACTTTAAAATATTTACTAAAATTGTTTTGATTTCACGTATTTATTATTATTATACGGGAATGTTCAAGTTCAATTAACCCGCTAATAAATCACATCCGGTGATCATTTTCAAGGAGATCACAAAAAAATTAAGACTCAAATTCGAAATGAATCCCAGTAATGAAGTAATGTATCAGGAGAACAATCTTAGGAAATGCGCAGATAGTAAATAAATAAAATAACTTACATTTCTTTTTTCTCTTTATCGACGATTGAACTGAAGTCTAGGTCATTTGAGTATGCGACTTTGTACTCGGTCACCCATCCTTTATTGCCGCCTTTTGTCTTGATACCGGTTATGTTGCGAGGAGATGTGAAGTTAAACTGTAGTAATTGACAATTTATTAATATTCTATAGTAGATAGATGGAAACTAGAACTGCACACTAGAAATAGAAAAATGTACAATAGAATCTTTTGAACTAGTTTAACCAAACCAAACCTAAATAATATAGACTACGATAATAATACAATTTTTATTTTATTGATTATAATTGACTTTGAAATTATTATTTCTTGGCATTTTTTTTTGTAATTTTGACATTTTATATTATTATTTTTGATTTCATTCTTTATTTTTTTCGAATAATATTTGAATTTGAATATGGACTGGATTTGAATTAAATTATTTATTTATTTTATTTAAAAGGGATCTCTTTCAGGCAACCAAGAATGGAAAACGCGTTACTGAATCAGAACAGACGGGAGATGTTGTAACACTATGGAGTTCTGAAACATTAAACTAATTAAAATAATACATGAAGTTAATAATACCTTAGTAAATTTAACAAAAAAAAAGGTCAAATTTATTAATAAATAGTTATTATTAATTATTAAGTACATACGTAGGTCCATATCTCACCATGATCCACTCTCCAGGAGTGCTGTAAAGCGCCGTCCAGCCGCGATCGCCGTCCAGAGCGAGGTATTTCCGCTCCTCAGGGTTTGAGCTGGTCTTGATACTGTCCAGGGGAAGATCGGCTGCGAAGCCGAGGGGCTCGTCACATTGTACTGATTCCTACAGACAATCAGCTTTATATGCATACTTTTGTAATAGATACACACTTTAATCACTAAAACTGAGAATATCGAATACAACCACTGCGAAGTTAGTGGCGTATTTTAGCTTTCAAACAAATAGCTTTTTTTTTTAAATGATTGACACTTTAAGATGTTTGGCCACAGCTCACCTGATGTTAAGTGACGGTGTGGTCGAAGATAGTAAACAGACTTAGCCTGGAATGGAACTGGCTGTGCAGTGAGACTGCCGGAGCGCAACGTTAGATGCCTAGAAGGAACTTGTTTAAAAAAAACGAGTAGAAAAAGATCGAGAGCATGGTGTAAAATCTTTTGTTTCTTTTACAGAACTATACAAATTACCTACAGTTACAAGTCAAATTAAAAAAGGTATGTAAGCCCGCCATGCAGTAACCACCGTGGTGTGTGCTACGAATTGAACTTCTGCTGTAGGCCGGATGTGTGAAATAGGTTACAATGTGCGCACTCACCACAAATCGTGGGAGGTTCAGTGGCTGGTTTTTTAACTAGCCGGAACTCAGTAGATAGTAGAAACTGCGTAATTCCTTTATACACTTACAGTAGTGGGCACTATGAGTGTAGTGCTCGCGACAGTAGTGCTTGTGGCCGTAGTGCTTGTGGCCGTAGAGCTCTCCGTAGAGGACTGCGGCTCCTGGCAGCCAATCAGCTCCATCCTGATGGCTGCCTCCCCGTGCCAGGTGAGGGGGCGCACACGCACGTACTTTGCCTCTATTGGTGGCTCTATCATCTGACGGGACGTGTCGTCGTGGCTCACTGGACCGCGGAACACCTGCGAATACATACATCTGCAGCCATTTGTAAAGTTTAGGTGTCTTAAAGTATAACGCGTGTTATTGTGACAAAATTCGTAACGAAGTCATCCGACATAGAAATAGATCAAAGAATCAGTAAGGTGAAGTTGCAGTGGGCCGGCCACATATCTCGAAGAACCGATAACCGATGGGGTAGACGAGTTCTTGAGTGGAGACCGCGTATAGGCAAGCGTAGTGTAGGGCACCCTGCAGCCAGGTGGTGTGATGACCTCCGTAAAGCGGCGGGAAAACAATGGATGCAGAAAGCTATCGACCGAGCTCAGTGGCGTGCATTGGGAGAGGCCTACGTTCAGCAGTGGACAGCGAAGAGCTGATGATGATGATGATGATGATGTGTTATTGTGACACCGCAGTACTAGACTAGCCTATTAATTGATTAATTTATTAACTCTTTATTGCACACACTAAAAATAATACAACATAGAAGAAATAAACTTAATTAACAGGTGTAACAACTGGCGACCTTATCGCTAAAAGCGATCTCATCCAGGCAACTTTAGGATAGACAGGATCAGAGGAAGAAAAAGAAAGATGTGGTCTAGAATGGAACACGCTTACCTAGAAAGAACCTGTTCACTCTTGATTAGAAGACACTCGTATTGTATTTTTTGAGTAACACAAACTCCGGCAAAGAGTTTCACATCTACGCTGTGCGAATAAAGAATGTGGATTTGAAGCGCTTACATCATCACTAGGGATGATGTAACGTTACGCTATACATCCAAATCTGTTCAGGCATTTAAAAGATACGGCGGAATAAAAAAACTAACATACATAAATATGAACCCTGGAAACATAACACTACTTTTTTGGGCATTCGTGTAAAAACTGATAAATATGTGACCGTTGATGAAGTTGGTGATCAAGGTTTTGCATCTGGGACGTGCTAGTCGAATATGCTTACTCGGAGATGATTGCTAATTTACCTTCGGCTTGCCATCCAGTTTATTGACAGTAGAGAAAGCGACCCCATCGTCTCCGTACATGACTTCGTAGCTGGTGACGTACTGGTTGAAAATGGGAGAACCTTGCATTTTCACACCGTAGATTGGCTCGCGACGCGGCAGTTCCACTTGAATGTACGGGTGCTGATCACTTTCAGATGGATTCCAGCTACCGGCTGTAAGTGACATGAATTATGTATTTACAGTGATAAATAAAACTCCTGTGCTAAGCCGAAACAGCCTGAAAAATAATGATTATTATACGCAAGACGTGGGGGGTTTTTGGCGGGAACGCGGGAAGAGTCGTGTTGCTCCGTTGTATTTTTTTCCAAAACTAGTGTTTTGTCGAGTGTTTATGCATAAAAATGGTGGTGTTTTATTCATAAAGTGCCGAATTACAAGCGCGAGTGTGGGAAAATGATATAATGTAGTGAAACATGAGTTTTCGTGTTGCTTCCAAAACTCCATCGAAGCTTTATAGTAAAGTCGCCACTACTTTACTAAAGCATGACTGGAATTAACTGACACGAACTGGACTTGACAAAGACGACTTTGACGATAACTATAGTTAAGATACAGCAGAAATAACACTTAAGACAAGGCAGTATGGCTCTATAGCTTTAGCCTGCCCGAAGGGGCAAATTAATAAAAAAAAAAAGCAAGACGTGGCTATACGGTTATAAATACAAATACAAATATTTTATTGATAACAACAACGTTACAAGTTAATTCAAAATTTCAAATATGTAAGACATTATAATTATGAGTTTTAAAACCCTGATTACATACACCGAGTTAATGATTAAAAAATATATACAAAAAATGTAAAAATAAGGTATGTCAATATAGGTACAAACGTCAATGTATAAAAAAAATATTGTCAATATAAAAATACCGTCAATAAAAAAAATGTCAATAAGACTTTAGCTAGACCCTATTGACTAAAGCGGACATTAATGACTTAGTTTTTCAAACACTTATACTAACTTTTATTTGTTTTATTTTATTTCCTTAAAAATCCAAATACTTGAGACTGGCACTATAAACAAAGTGTGATGTCAAAAGCAAAGAAAAAGTACCACACACTTGTACCAAGTTTTTATTCAACGTGACGTGACGTCTCGTATAAGTACGTAAGTTAGTTTTGTCATTGGACATTGCCTGTCACATATAATAAAGTACTAGTACCTACCTACAGATTTATTATCTTATATGAAAAACGGTACAACAATAAATTAGGCTATATTCTTTGGATTACTTTCTAATGTAACGTGGGGGTGTAGATGCATATTGCGTCCTTCACGTTGGCTATCTTGGTATCCTTGTAGGTACATAGTATTATTTTTTAGTCTTACCTGTGATTTCGAGTGCATGCCCGTCTAGCACGGCGCTCTGCGGCTTGTAGAGATCGCTGAAGACAGATGAGGCACTGAACGCCGAGTCGCGTAGCGGTTCGTCACCCCACATCAGATCCATGTAACTATGCAAAAATTACATAAATTTTGTACACAAGTTACAAACACCCTATGAAATTTTTTTTCCGTTTAAAACTAAATAAACTGTAAAAAAATATAGATAATGGTGCGTGCTGGATTCGAATCCAAGAAGTCATGGAAGTGAGACGTAGGGCTATTGTAAATTACCAAAACATGAGTATTTTAATATCAAAATTACACGAGTTTCTCTACAACAAACACATTGCAGGTCGAAAACACGAACCTATAAGTTTTTTTTTTTTAAAGAAGTTTTAAAAAATAAAAAAATTTACCTACGGTCACCTAATTACAATATTACTTTACACACAATACAGGGAGAGAGAAGGTAGTTTAACCAATCTTCATCTAAAGTAAAAGTAGGGAATACTTTGTGTGTATACTACGAGCAGACGAGCGACCCGCAAGCAGCACTCCACCACGAGTATGGCGCATGTGGAAGCTATCGCCCTCCTCAACGATATCTGAGAGAAATGAACAACATGACATGCGACACCCCCGCAAGAAAGAGCCTTCGATGGTGAGCATGAATGCTCTAGGCATACGCAAAGTGCTAAAGAAGATTTCACTTCAAAAATATGATTATTTATTATTAAAAAAAGATTATCAACTGCCGGTGCTGGCTGCGGCGTGAGGAACCTCTTAACAATGCGTGCCGTGTCAAGGATCACTGCCTGTTAAAGCTGACCCTTGACCCAACCGTCTAGCAGGAGTCTCTTAAGATGTTATTATTTATATAAATAAACTGAAAAGTGTGGACATACTTATCAGGGTTGCATTCAGGCGGTGGTGTAGTTGTACTGCGTATTATTATCGGTGTTTCGGTAACTGTTGTTTTCGTGGGCTCTTTCGTCGTCACTGACTCCGTCGGCTCAGGAGTCGTGGGAGTCGTCTCAGTATAAACAGTCGTAGGAGTGTTTAGAGTCGTAAGATTGATTGTAGAACTAGGTATTGCAGTAGAAGTAGTAGTGGTAGTCTCCAATTGATGACATCCTATCAGGTCCATTCTTATTTCGGGCTCGCCGTGCCAAGTTATCGGACGCACCCGGATGAATTTGGTCTCTATCGGGGGAGAGATTATCTGACGCGCTGGGATACGTTTACTTTCTGGGCCATCGAAGACCTGTAAAAAAATATAAACTCGTTTTTTTTTGTTGAACAGAATTTCAATGTCGGAGCATTCGAATCAGCCCTATTTTTAAAAATTGACCCACTGTTGGGCACGGGCCTGTTCTCGTTCTGAAAAGGGTAAGGCCGTAGTCCGCCAAGTGCAGGTTGGCAGACTTCACAAATCTACAAGAACGTTTTGTATTCTCGGACATGTAGGTTTCCTCACGATGTTTTCCTATACCGTTTTAAGTCATCGGCACTGTTTTAAGTCTGGGCCGGATTCGATTTCGAACCCATGCCCTACAGCTCTTAAGATATACTACCAATAAGCCAACAGTTAAATTAGTTCGGCTTCGGCTTAGTACTATAGTTACCCGTAACCCTACAGGGTTACACACTTTCTCCAGTCGACGTCTAATATCCTTCAGCTTCACATTAAAACAAAGTCGAAGCTAGCTCACCCTGGGCTGACCATCGGACCCTTTAACCGCAGTGAAGGAGACGCCATCGTCTCCATACAGCATTTGGTAACTGGTGACGTAGTTGTTGTCCTTGGGTGAACCTTGCATGTCCACGCCGTAGATGAGCTCAGGTTGAGAAAACTCCACTTGGATGAACGGGTTGTAGTCTTCTTTCGTTGGTTTCCAGCTACCACCTGGATCAATTGATGTCAACATTGGTATCGTTTCTTAAAGTTTTTTTCTTTATATTGAGTACAATTTTGGTTTCATTTGAATTTTTAATTAATTAAAAATGTTGTAGTCTTTGTCTAGTGGGCAACAATACTTTTAGTTAGTTTCAATTTGTCAACTGCAGCCTTCAAAATTAGTCTCATTCTTCTAGAAAAAAAATTGTTCAAAAAATTGTTTGCAATTTGGTTCCTTTTTTGAAGACTTCCTTTCTGACATCTTTTTAAAAGAAAAGATTGATTCGACGTTGTATGTATGTATGTATACGACGGGTATAATGTTCCATCAGTTTTATACACAACGTTGTCTCTATCGCATCGATGACGTTATATGTTGTGTGTGTAAGTGACATAACCTTTACTTTTTAACACGAAAACACAAATGGTTTTGGTTTATTTTAGATGTAGGCGAAACTATGTGGCGCAATTAGTAAACTATCCACAATGGTTTATCTTGTATTCCAAATTAATAAAAAAAGTTATTTTTTACAGTTCCACGCTAAGTGTTTCAACAAAGCTCACTTCACGGGTGATCGAGAATGGTAAATATATCTAGTTTGGACAGGAATTTGGTTCCTAAGTGAGACAATCAAAATATTACTACGTGCTTGGCGACAGATTTTCAAATTCAAGGTGGTAGCTATCCCACCTCCGTGCAATAGTTTTCTCATGTCTCATTCTATATACTAAACTAATCAACACTGCATTTCTGCGTCAAGAAATACCCATGTAAAACCTGGACGAGTACATGAAGAAAACCATTATTATACCCATTGCATAATAATAGATTTATTTTCGTGTCAATAAAGAATACCTATCTATCTATCTATCATGATATTTTCCGTCACCTACTGCTCAAGTTCATGGTTGTGATTTAAAGCCACTTTCTACCACCCTACCGCGAAAACCATTACGTTTTCATTGCTACAGAGATCAAATAATTTGCGTGTAATTGGTAACGTAGTGTAATGTAAATATACCATTCGTGTCGGATGTGCGTCCGCCAAGTCTAGCAAACTGCGGCAAGTGGAGGTCGTCGGCTACAGACGAAGCGTTGAACGCAGAATCCGGGAGTGACTTGGCTCCCCACATCAGGCTCTTCACACTGTGTATTCCAGATATAGTACATTTATTTAAGTTATTATGTTAAGCCTGGGTCAAAATAGTTTCCTTGTCTAATAAGGTAAGGAGGTAACACATGCCCGTAACTATTGCAGCAATACCCAGAAAATTAAGTTGCAAAACAAAGACCAGAGCATCGTTACTTTGAAGTTCATTGCTTTGAGACATTCTATGGTTAGTGTTTTTCTAACTGCAATACCTACCTAGCAGACGGAAAAACAGTTTGTTTAAAACTGCCTGGAAGCAGAACATTTGATACCGCGATGATACGAGTACAAAGCTAGACGACTTGCGAAGAGTCACACGAAGTAGTTCCCGAGGGTTTTGGGCAAACTTTGAACATATACGGTTCCAGTCGAACAACGGCACCCCAATTAAGTATTGAAACATTAATGACTATCATACGTTTTTCAATAACATCATAATTATAATAGTACTTATGCCACGCCACATGTTTAATTGTAATGCCACGCAAGATTTTCGTTTCACAAATTATACCCTTGTATTTGATAGCAAACAAGTCATGTTTATTTAAAAACGTTATTTACTTGTATTGCTAAGACGCGTAGACGCTTTGATAGATGTCTTTGTAATGAAAATCGAATTAGTAGTAAGTAGTAATTAAGGGATACGAGCGAGCAAATGAACAATGCTAGAATAACAACCCTTCTTTTTGTAAAGACGGGTAAGAAGCCTTACTCCTTGTGCGCGCAATCCAACAGTAGAGGCGAGGTGGCGACGGTGGGCTCCGTGCGTACGTTGAACACGTACGGCTCGTGCGTGGAGCCGTGCGGCGGCACCACCAGCGAAACGCACTCCTCCGAGTCGCAGTGGAAGTCGTTGTGCAGACACTGGCACTTCTGGCAACCGTTCTTTACTACGCCGCCAGGCTAGAGAACATTTAATACACCTTATTATTTCGAGTCAAAACTAATTTAGGTTTATATTTTCTGCCTTAAACGTATTCTTCGTATGGTTACTCTCAACAGCCCAGTAATTTCGCTAGCTGCAGTACCCTTCAAACCGGAACACAGTAATGTTTACACACTACTGTTTAGGTGTAATATATAAAAACATACGTAATTCTCGCATCAATGCTAACGCTTCCATCACGTACCTTGATCAGTTTGCCGTCGTACAGACACGTGCAGTCGTCTCTCTTTACGCAGGTGCGCTCGTCACGCCAGAACTTTCCAGCCTCGCAATTCTCCGCAACACAACCTTCCACGCATTTCTGAACAAATGAAACATACACAGACATTAATTAAAGTAAGAAATTAAAAACGAAGTTTTGTATACAGAAATACAAAAACCAAAGGATTTATTTGAATATTATGTTAAGATAAGGTTACGGCAAACATGTACGTAGACTAGCCATAAAAATGGTAAAAAAATTAACATTAAAAATGCAATGGCACAGCTTTGATAGCTTAGTTGTTAGCGGGGTCGGTTCACATGCCGAAGGGCGTGGCTTTAAACCCCGACAATAAGCTTGAGCTTAAGCTGGTGAAGGAAAACATTGGAAGATACATTCTAGTACTCTGCTGGCTAGTTACCAGCTACCATCCTTAAGTAAATAATCTGCCGCCAAGCTCCTAACGGTGTGTTCCGGCAGCCTCACTTCAGAGCCACATCAATTTCAGGCTAGGTGTGCTTTACCATCTTCAACCACACCGTTACTTAACATCACGTGAGCTGTGGTCAAAAACCTAGTTTGTGTATCATACAAAAAATATTGTAAGCTCGCGTTTGACCACCAACTCGCCTGATGGTGAGCGATTGATGTTCGAGGAAAAAAAAAACCAGATTATATATCTGCATAACCAAGGAAGCCGGTAGCCAGGCACTTTTTATAACCAATAAGTCGAACAGCATGCTGTTATTTGAACAGCTTACCTCTTTTATGCAACGGCCCTTGTCCATAAGCGTTTTCTTGAAGTGATCGCAGAGTTGGGCGCAAGGGAAGGCGCAGTCGCGGTACTCTTGTCCCGGGGGGCACCGCGCTGTGGTCGTCGTCTCGGGGGCGTGTGTCGTGGCAGAGGGCATCGTTGTCGTCAGCGAAGGCGCTACAAGAAAAACAGTCATGTATACATTTGTATTTGTATTTATACTGTTCATTATGATCAACTCTTACTATGAACACAACTCTGAAATCCCGAAAAAAGGCAATTACTCTATAAAAAGTGATCGAACTTTTTCTATGAAACAGCTGTAATATAGGTATAGTCGCCCTCCTAGTTTTGTTATTGAATATGATTTAACTTTACCTATACCACTGATAAATATGATTTTAGGGAAATCAACGGAACTGTCAAAACGCTGCCAACATTACAAAAAAAATATCACCCATAACCTCCTTACCCCACCTGCAGCACTTAAAATATGGTGGTGGTTTGTGATTTATTCGGAATGTTCAGTATTCTAGCGTTCATTAGTCTGTGAGTATACGTTAATACGCAGTTAAAGTAAAAAAGTAGTTTTCACATAAATCTTGAAAATGAACATGCTGGTCCATTTGTTGGTATAAAAAATTCAAGTTATATTCATACATACATAATTATATGCAATTTTTATCGGACATATAGGCAATTCCTGTAAGATGGGTGATATTGCATGATATAATTATGCTACGCTATGGTTTCTTAGCAAAGTTTTCCTACACCGGAACCTGAAGCTAATTATTAGAACTAGAATCTATGCCCTCCAGCGTGTAAGCTGATCGCGTTAACCACTAAGCTATGATCGCTACTTACTAGTAGCGAGGCCACATTCAGGCCTCACGAGAGCCACGGAGGCCGGCCAGTCGCAAACGAAGATGTCAGGGTTGTATAGAGTGCCCGGACCGCAGTCTTTGAGCACGGGCCCGGCAGGCGAGCACTCGTAGAACTTGTCGCAATCAGTAGGGTGCTTCGTGTTTGGCGTCGTCATATTCTCACACGGGTTGGGTTCTAGAAACAGGAAAAAAACGACTTGAAGTTAAGACATATCTATACTGTTATAAAGAGGAAAGATTTGATTGTTTGTTTGTTTTGGCTCCGAAACTATTAGACCGATCTTAATAATTCTTTCATTACTAGAATTCTACATTATCCGTGATGGACATAGGCTATATTTTATTTAAAAAAACAATTAGGGATCCGTACGGGAAATTCAATAATGTAACCCAAGCTGTGAAAAATTTGAAAAAACCCTTACTTATCATGCGCAGCGAAAACTATTGACAATAGAATAAACTAACTTTTTATAGAGCAAATTGACAGCTACAAATAAGTCTGCAATATCATGTCTAACTATTACAGTTGTCATCTACATCTTATAAAGAGGAAAGATTTAATTTTTTGTTTGTTTGTATTGAATAGGCTCCGAAACTACCAGATTGATAAATTTATATTTTTAATCGAGTTTTGTTTTCCCGGATGAGTTGCTAGTTTCAAATATATTGGATCGTGAGGAAATCTTACATTCTTTGAGTATCTTGATTAAATGATCGAATATTCAAGAAATGTGTCCAGGAACACAATTCTACTTCAATATAATTATACATAGTCTACATTTACACGCAAACACGTATATATAAAAAAAACAGGCAAAAGGTAAATGAGAAAAGAAAAGATACACAAAAATAAGTATTAAATAAATATTGGAGGACACAGCGCCATCTAGTGTCAAACTAAGCAAAGAATACTAGCAACTATAGGGATTTACAATTACTTATATTTTGACATGGTTAAACTGATTTTGTATATATAATTCTTATATTATAAAATAAAATAATTAATAAGATATTTTATTTTCTACATTTTTGACATTTACATGACTCCAGCAAGCATGTATTTAATTTTTATTTATATTTTAGGTAGTTTTGTAGCTACCTAAAATAAATAAATTTAGATTTTTTATAGAATTGACATGTTGCCACTAGTTGTACTATGTTTATAATTAAATATATTCTTAGTATAGGAATGTTAGTGGTAATGAATCAGCGTCATATAAGAGTATTTATAAATTGAGCGATAAAGTTAAACAGAAAAGAAACCGATTAAGATTGATTTATTAGTGATTATAATCAATTATATGACGCTTTTATACCACGTATATACTTTATAATATGAGTAATAGTATTCGCTGTGGTCATCCGTGGTTTCACCTGCGTTTTCCGATATAAAAAGTACCGTGTTTATTCAGGATATAAGCTTTCTACATTAATTTCTTACTTTTCTACTTTCTACAATAAAAAACAAACATACAAACAGACACACTGTTTATTTCATCGCGGTGTGCAATATTTATGAGTTAATCTACCTATGAAACTGAGTATACTGACTATATTCGAATAATTGAACGTGAACGTTAACGTATTCGCACTAATCTTACATTGTGGAAATGCCCTAAATTATAAACTAGCGTCTGTTATCTTCGTCGATATCTGAACTGTTATCGATATTTAGTAATTCAATACACTGATGTGCGCGAACACTTATTTTTAAAATGTACACGGATTATTTGTCGAGAAAAATCAAACGACGCAAAATTGTTGTAATTGTGTCAATAACCATTTTATTTTTATTACTAATTGTGTTAATTTGTGCAAAAGGACATTCTATAAGCAGTCTTTATAACAAAGTAAATTATGAAGACGTATCGTGTCATTACGCGAGAGACGGTGACGCATTGCAAAAGATCGACGAGCATTTCTTTCCCTCTACGAACTCAATCTTCTTTCACGAGACCTCTTGTCAAGGAAGGCTGAACTCGCGACAAGCATGCGCTATAGAATCGGCTGCCAGAACACACCCTGACTGGGAAATACATGTTCTATTCTCTGCACCCGTGAACAAACTAAGTCTTGGTGATGTAAACATAGAATTGTTGAAGTTGATGAAAAATGTGTTCTTTTCTCGTGTGCATATAGTAGATTATAGCAAAGGAACTCCTCTGGAAAGGCTAGTCACTAGTGGGGCAATCAACAGAACGCTTTGGCCGATCACACACACGACTAACTTGTTGAAATTCGCGACCTTATACAAATGGGGCGGAGTGGTTTTAAGTTTGGATACTATGGTGACAAAGCCGTTGATTGGTTTGGGGAGAAATTGGGCTGTAAAAGACGAGTGGGAGATGTTTGTGAGATCGGAGGCGTTGGCGTTTTACAGAGACAGTGTGGGCACGTTAATTGGTGATTCAGCTGCAAGGTTTGTAATCTTTGTCCACTTTTACCTAAAACCCGTCTAGTGATAGGGCTAAGTATTCTGTTTTCTATCGCTAGTTTTACTTACGTGTGTTGAGTACGTGTACACGCGTTTTAGACTAACTTTTCTCAATACAATAGAATATTCTATCGATGAACTTTGTTCGAGGGATTGGGTATTTTATATATTGCTTTAGCGAGTACTTATTATCGGGCATCAATTTTATAGCGTATTTTGACATAATTTTATTCTGCTGTTTCAGGATGTTGGCGAGTAATTTCGATGTTATTTGGGGTCAATATCGGAGCGATCAAGTGATCACCGACGCACTGAAAGAAATCTGTTTCACTCAAGATGTCAAGAAAATGAAAGCTGATGTGTGTTTAGGTATGTTGTAATTGTCGTCAAAACTGTGTAGGTATTTTTAAACACGGCTTCGCCCAATGAATGTGTGCGCAGTTAGACTTTCGGCCTCACAGAAGTTTACCAACCTTTTAAAGTGGCCAATCTCGTTATTAACAGGGTATTTTAAACATTATAAATCATACTAACATTTTTTGTTGATTCCATCTTATGGCAATCTAGAAAAGATCGCTTTTAGCGATAAGGCCGACTCTATTTTAAGGAGATCTACCATCAAGTAAATAGTGTAGTCTAAAATATAAAAGTGATAGTGTTGTCTAAGATGGTAAACACACCTAGCCTGAAATGTAACTGGCTCTCAAGTGACGCTGCCGGAACACGCCTTTAGGTGCTTGGCGGCAGATTTTCAACTTGAAGGTTGTAGTTTGCCAGCCGAGTACCTACTAGGAAGTATTCTACCACAATGCTATGGTTTTATATCAGTTTTCTAGTACAAACTTTGCTTAGTTTGAGGCTAGATGGCGCTTTGTAAAATGTGAACCCTTATTTATTTATTTCTTTCCAGATTTCGAAGTATACCCAGCGTCAGTCCTCCTCAAATTGGATCTCAGCGATGGTTCCCACAAGAAGAGTGACTATAACAGCACCGAAATCTACATTTACCATTTCAAGAACAAGCCGATCCGTGACCACCATGTCAATTATAAGGGTTCTCTCTACAGTAAGCTAGCTAAAAGATACTGCCCTATAGTTTATGAAACCTACAGAGACCTCTTTGGTATGTGACTGATTTTAATAAATATTTGTTTGATAAAATCTGCGCTTTGTTTTGTTTGCTCCTTGCCCAATAATGGGGTACAGTCTTTGTGTATATGTAGGTACGTTGCATTTATGTTTATCTGTCTAAATGATCGAACAACCTAATAAATAAATAAATATTATCGGACATTACACACAGCGTCATCAGACCCCAAACTAAGCAAGCAATTATTTGACAGCCCTGTTGGCTCATTAGTATGTATGTTTGAAGAGCTGTAGGGCGGGGGTTCGATTCCTACCAAGGACAAACATTTGTGGTATAAGCAAATGTTTGTTCTGTGTCTGGACTTACTGTATGTATTTTAAATAGGTATATATTTACAACAAAACTAAGTATTCTATCAGTTATCTGACCGCTATAGTACAAGCTTTGCTTAGTTTGGGGTCAGATGGCGCTGTGTATAATGTCAAAAAAAAATGTACGAGTATTTATAAAAAAAAATCAAACAACGTAAAATTATTTTAACTTATAACATTTATCGTTGTTTATAGTTTTGATCGTCATGATTTCTACATACAAAATGTATTTTCCCAAAAAAAAATTATTGGTCTGGTTTTGAAAATGTTTCTTGTCATCACGTGTGAGATGACATTACCAACAATCGACGAGCGGTTCTTCCCATCTTCCAACTCTATTTTCTTCCACGTGATTGCATGCCAAGGACTAGACACGCGCCAGGCATGCGCTATAGAGTCAGGTGCCAGAACATTTTTTTTAAATAGATAGGTAGGCTTGCGTTTGACCGCCATCCCGCCAACTCACCCTGATTAGGAAGAACATGTTACTTATTCTCTGCTCCTGTGACTGACAATAGTCTGGGCGATGTCGATGGCGATTTTATGATACCACTAATATTATAAATGTGAAAGTTTGGATGGATGGATGGATGTTTGTTACTCTTTCACGCAAAAACTACTGAACGGATTTGGATGAAATTTGATATGGAGGTAGCTGAGACCCTGGATTAACACATAGGCTACTTTTTATCCCGAAAACATGTAGCCGGTAAAACCGCGGGGCGTAGCTAGTTTAATCATAAGTATAACTTTCGCCTCAGACTACTATTCAGTAAGAAATCCTATAAAAGCTAAGATAACAATAACAAAGGTGACAAATAAATATATCTTTATCTTTATCTTTATAACTCACCTAAACAGTGACACAGCACCCTGATCTCGAAGTCTGGGCAAAGCGTGTTTTTCTCTTTGCAGACTAGCCCTCGCTCCAAGCTGCACTCGACGTCGAGGCCGGTTTCCTTAGGTGACTGGTGTTTGTCGACTGTGCGACATTCTACGTCCGTCATCATATCTTGCTTGCACATTGGTGATCCAATCGTCTATTGAAAACACAAAATAGACAAGCTTGAAATTTTTACTCGATAATATACAAATTTCCAATTTAAAAAGATTCCAAAATTTTCGATCTCAATTTGTTCCGGGCCCAAGGGCGAAGTATTAATTTATAAAAATTACGTTCATTAAAGCTTCGACGGAATTCTGTGATTGGCGCACATAAATTAAATTAACTATTGGGCACCAATGTGCTTATTAAGGATTTTACAGTTGAATTAAAAAAAGTCTATGTATAAAAAATGTATTCATGTACAGAACTGGCTGAACTAAATATGTTCTATGTACAGAACTGGCTGAAAAATGAGGCTGTTGGAATACACTTGTGGTTACTAGCAGTTTTTCTACTTGTGGATGGTAGCTATAGCTAGCCAGCCGAGAACTAGAAGGTACCCTTTCACGACTATGGTTTTTTACGATATTTCCTTTACCAGCAGCTCAAGCTAATTGTTGTGATATGAAATCACGCCATCATCGCTACTGTTTAGTTTTGGGATTGGAATGTACCTATACCATCTGTCAAATTTTTTTGTTTTAAATCTTACCAGCTCGTTAGATTTGGGTAGTGGTTCGGTCTCGAGTGAGTCTCCGTTGGACGCGGTTTCTGGCGTAGAGCGGCTCAGCCACGGCGTCCACCCGTTCACGCACTTAAGGGGCTCGTCGTGGGGCTTCGGGCTTTCTGTCTCTAGTTCCTCGGGGATCGTCAGTTCCGGCTACATGAAACAGTGAAAAAATCGACTATTATCTTCTTGTACTCCATCACACCAGCAATAACACTGTAAAAACTTATCTAATGAATAATACTGACCTATATCTAATTGTAAGATATTTTTTTATATATATATGCGAGTTTTGTGTCGATATTTTGTTATAACTAGCGCCATCTGCCCAAGCATCCTAGTGCTCACAGGGAATGAATATAACGAACGAGCTGAAGGCTTCATTCACGAGTGAACTGATCTAAGCGTCAGTAGTTCGGTCGGCGCGCGAGTGCGCAGAGCGCGGGAGGATTCATTCGCCGTTCCACGACCGACGGCACCACTGTGTGTGCACTGACAATTCAAAAAATATTACCATGGCGGACGACAATGAAATCGACATGGACGAAGATCCTTTTAAATCTCCGACATATACATACATATTATATATATATAATTATAAGATATCTTGAGATGATAAGGAGTAAAATTGTGTTGTCTGTATAATTTTCTTCGATAAAAATTGGTTTTAAAGATATGTATATAATTTTAATATAAAAACATCAATAGCAATCTTGACTACGAAACATCTTTTGCTATTATGTAGTTTCGGTTTATTTTGTACATATTTAATTTTAGTGCAATTTTTTGAAGTAACATCGAAATAACAAAATATGGAACAAATATGTAATAGCACGTAGGTATTAGATCGATTAAGAAACAGACCTTTTTTTCGGCAAATGCATGATTTCTTTTTTTTTCGCGATTTTGAAGCATGTCATTAGTTTATAACAATGTGTACAGGGGGGGTCACTTCCTGACCAAAAAGGACTACTGTCTGACTATACTGTAGATCAAGACTGTTAAAAAGTACTTAATAATCTCCCTAAAAGTAATATTAAAAATCGCATTCTCACTTGCACTATCTCCATTCCAGTCTTTGACGTTATAAAGGCAGAGACAAGAAACATAGACATATACTTATAGGTACACACTAGATTAATAACAGACTCACAGTTTCCGTAGAGCAGGGTTGTCCAGTGCAAACCACGTGGTGTTTGGAGCAGATGCACGTATGACACTCGTCTTCTGTAACCACCTCGCCCTCTCCTATCTCCGTTCCGTTCGTTGACGTCATACAGACGGGCTTGCATTGGGCGCGAGGAACGCATTCGGTGGTTGAAGCGTTCTTATAGACAGTGCCGTCGACACAAGGCTTCTTCGGTTTGCAACCTATAGAAAACGAAAAGTATTATAAATAAAAACTTGTCTATGATATAAATACTGGGTGTGTTTCAAATGGCAACCACAAAATCAAAAGAAAAAAAATAACACTAACTTTTTATACAAAGACACAAGTTTTGGGAAACATTACAAATTGCGATACGACGTTTCCGCGTTGCCGCCAAAACTCTGCGCTTTAATATAATTATGTGGATTGCAATTTTATCAAAAAAAAAAAAAAAAAAACAAGCTTTTTGTGAGTGATTATACGTACGTACATCGATACTTCAGGGAAGAAAGGTCGCAAAGGCCAAAATATATACTTTTCAGAACAAAAAACATGACCAAATAAATTTCAATTTATTTTTCTAGGTATAATTTCACTAACTATTACGGCCAAACACAATATTACAGTGGCGCTACGTCCAACTTATTAAAGAGGTACTTTGAAATTAAAAGTAACAACATTTTTTGTTTTAAATAATAGGTAAAAAGATAAAAATAAGAAGGTACCTAGTTAATATGTTCTTTTTTTTTGATTATTATATTGATAATTATAGATTGTTAGCGTCAAATTCTGAACAAAACTGCATCATTAGACTTCATTGTATCCTTCGTTTCACATTATTGCAATTTATCTGACTGTATAGACATACAAATAAACAAATAAATATATTTTAATATGTTGCGAATAAAGTGACTTTCATTTTCTAATAAAAAGATCTATATTATAAATTAAAAAAATCCTTACCCTCAACACAAGTGTCCCGTTCGCAGTTGGTCTTTATGTCGTCGTAATACAGGGTGTTGTCGCATGTTTCCAGCGGACACGCCGACACACATCCATCGTACGTGGAACACTCTTCGTCGCATTGCATTGCTGCGGACAAATGCTGATTGTAGGTTTAATATATTTGAATTGATTTTGAAAAATGATTGAAGAAATTTCAAGAAAACTTCGAAAGTTTCAGTTGTCGACGTGAAGTGACGAATCTCATACGAAAAATTTACACTGCGTTACTATAAAGTGGCCGAAGTCTGGCCATAACGCAAACGTGTCCATCGCATGTAATTAGTAATTAACTCGATTTACTGTTATAGGGTTTTTGTATGGCATGATGTATTTATACCTCGTTTTATATTATCAGTGGTAAAATAAAGCGATTCTACGCAAAAAAGGAGAAAACCACAAAACTGATTTCCCTTTTTTTACTCCTTGTGTTTGTTGGTAGGATTGTAACGGCTAAATTATTGGAACGATCTTAAAATTTGGTAGCATCAGCTATTTTTTTTATTGTGTCGTGTCTTTAATCACCTATCATTCTATTTGGGGGCTTACGCCCTGTACTTACGACACAGCTCCTGACTCCTCCACTTGAGATTGACTCCCCGATGTGCACACTGGTACGCGTACGATGCGAGCGCGGCGCACGCGCATTCGCAGTCACCGCCGGCGTCGCAGGCGCACGCGTCACGTTCGCAGCGCTCCACCCACGGCGCGGGCGGGACTTCCCCATGACACAGCGTGAAAGGATAGCGCTTTAGAGCTCCACAAGTCGTTGCAGCCCATTCGCGCCGCTCTGGACGTTGGGTGCAATGATCCTGATGAATATTATATGATGACGTAAATAGATGGACAAAAAGTAAATATTAAAAAAAACTGGGTCCTTTCAATTGACAAATATTTATTTTCACTATTATTATGCCTCAGATAATTGTATACATTTGTGTGTGTGTGTGTGTGTGTGTGTGTGTGTCAGAGGGAGAAAGTAAGAGTATGTATGTATGTTTATTACTTTTTATCAGGTCCTAACGGCTTAGGATGAAATTCGATATCCAGACATCTTATACTTAAATTAGTGAATTTTATTTTAGGTCAATTCTTGTGTGTTTATTATATCTGAAAAAAACTGAAATTTGTAATAAATGTTTTTATGAGAAATAAAAAAAAAAAAATTTGTGAATAGGCTACTTTTTATCCCCAAAATCGTGGAGAGCGATAGCTTGTCAGTGTGGTGCTAGTTGCCAATCATGCTTGATCAATCTTGGTGAACTTAATAAGTCAAAAATTAAACTAATGTAGAAAATAAAGAGCAACTTACAGTAACAGCTTGTGCCTTGGGGCATGTGGACTTGAGTTTCCAGGAGTCTGCGAAGATGAGAGCAGAGGACTCTGCGAGCCCGCCTGCAGGCGTTTGGAAGTCGTCACGAAGGTCTCCGTTGTAATTCCCACACAAACCTTTTACCTAAAGACACATCATACGAGTATATATTTTTAGGGTGTAAGAGAAACTCCTACAAAAAAGAAGTGACAGTAACGGTGTAATTGTAATTTTGCATCTGATATCCTGGATACAGGGTTACGCGAAACGGTAGTTATATTATACTGGAAAGAGCCCCATTGTACTCAATATTATGAACTATGTATACAACATATACAAGTGTTACAGAACACAGGCATTAGTATGACTAGTAACATTGGTGTTCTCAATAAAATATTTGTATTCGGTGCTTACCCGGCCGCGCCACATGGAGTCGACTTTGACGTAAGCCCTCATCTGCCGATCCCACTGCACGCTTACTCCAAGCGACGGCACGTCCAGGAAAACGTACGCGCCCGCTACTCGAAGCTTTATCCTACGAAACAAACAGCGTGCCTTATTTTTACAACTCTAATAGTTAATTTAAATTTAGGAGATAGGATTAGCGTAAGAGGTCTGCATGAGGACAGACCTTATAGGGGAGCTATAAATGTGCTTTAGTCAGGTTTTATTATTTTTTCGTTTATATATGGGCCTCTAAATTTCACCAAGGCGTGTGACAAGCCATCATACCATAACAATCGCAGTTAATAAATAATCAATTTATAATTTACTAGCGGATGCCTCGCGGTTTCACCTGCGTAGTTCCCATTCCCGTGGGAACACAGGGATAAAAAGTAACCTATGTCACCCGGGGATAGTGTAGCTTCCCAACGGTGAAATAATTTTTGAAATCGGTTCAGTAGTTTCGGAGCCTATTCAATACAAACAAAAAATCAAATTTTTCCTCTTTATAATAGTATAGATAGATATAGATAGTCGCAAATAAATAAAATTTAATCAAAGAAATATCAACACCTGAGTTACTTATTGCAATTCTTGTTAGGTACTCAGGAAATAGATATGCGACCATATATCGTATGCCTAAGCGAGAAGGTTCGCAGTCGCGTAGCTTTCGTTAGCACCAAAAACTCATCACTCATGTGTACATAGTTTTGACAATACGTGTCATGCGTTACGTCACATAGGTTTTTTTTTTTTAAATCTAAAGCTTACCGTTTGAGTTTGGAAGTTTCAGGTAGAGGCGCATTCTTCGTGAGGGAGACGATCTCCGCGTTCGCACCGCTACCAACCTTCAGGGTAAGAGACTTAGAACAAGTGGCGCCAGTCGTGCCGCACGGGACATTCTGAGGGGATGAAATTATAGTTGACTAAATATTTACAGTAAATCGAAAATTATACAAATACTTCTTGTTTGTCATGTGGTTGCAAAAAAACTACGTACGTGGGGTAATGTTATTTTCAGATCCATCAGTTAAATAGTAGAGCAATAGTATTTGTGGTGGCTTTACTCTGAGGAAGTCAATTTGCATGTTGCGAGACAAAACCCCTTTAAAATTTTGCATTTTTAACTTGACACTAAATACGTTTTACTTATCATAACGATTTTTTTTTTGTGTTAAAGGCTTTGTTTTCTTTGCAAGTCTTTAGACTACATTTCACCATTAGAGTTAACAGTTTAGTGGACCATACCTCAAAATGTGGTTCACAAACCACAACTAACTATCAAACCAATCTATGGACGCATTTACTAACTGAGTAATGTTGACATATTATTATCTATTATTTTGACATAATATATTATACATTGGAATATGACCTGTAACTATGGTGTTAAAAATAAAATATTATTTTTTGTGTTAATAAATATTTCTGATTGTTTTACATATTACCTGTATCTCAACATCGAATCCATCCTTCCCATCCAGTTTCCCTTTAGCCAGCAGGTAAGTGCAGACACCCTCGAAATCATAGTCGCTCCCGTCGAAAGTAGAGATGTGAGAATCACCCCACGCAGCGCACACTCCCGCGCATTTCTTAGTAGTGCAGGACCAATTTCCACTCTTGCAGACGCTGGAGATGACAAAAGTTGAACAGCTATTTTAGGAAGTATGTTAGTCTACTAGTATTATAAAGCGCTAAAAGTTTGTAAGTAAAAGGTACTAATCTCCGAAACGTCAATAAAAAATATTTCACTAATATTTGAAATGAAGTGAAGTAAACCTTTAGAGTGAACATAATACACATGAACTATTCAGTTAAAATTAAATAATTGAGTGGAGAGCAATTTTCCTGGTTTTTTTTATATTTTCTTACCATCAGGAGAGCGTCTCGTCCGTTTAATTACTTTCACATAAAAATAATAGTATACAGCATGTTTCTCTAGACGACGGACATATTTCATGACGTTATAATTTAGGTTTATATAGTACGGAAAAAAATAAAATAAAAAAAAATTACGCCAGCATTAAAAAGATATTGGTGTTCAAATTTTGTCCCGGGACTACAAGACTCACGGTCACCAAAAACAGCTGATCAGCTGGCGGCGCGACGCGCCTATCGTTCGAGTAGGCAAGTACAGCGGTCGTCGCCCGCCCGCCCCGCGCCGCGCGCTCGCTCGAGCAGACGCGATGTTTGTATGTACTTATCGGTTAGTTATGTACAAGTGTAATACGTACCTTTCTCCTAAATTTTCCCATTTTCCCTAATACTTCTAAGTATAACGTCAAAAAAGGAAATCTCAACGTCAAGTAGAGTTCATTGAACTTGTTGAGTTAGTACCAACCTAGCTTAGAACAGGCAAAAACATCTAATATCAGCTGTAGCTGTAGGTATTTCTTGAGACAGTCCAATAGTTCGACTAAACGAAGTACACGTATTCGTAATATGACCCGATAATAAAAATAATATCTCGTCCTGAGTAGGTAGGTATTTGCGCGGGATGGAATTTTGTCAAAGTACTCTTGTACATACACACACGCCATAATTATCCCAATACTCTTCGTTGGTGTATTGATAAGGAATCGTCACGATGAGCGATAAATAATAATAATAATCATCACTCGACGCGAGAGCGGTATGCGGCACGGCGGCGGCGCGGCGGCGCGGCGGGACGGTGCAGCGTTGTAATCGCGCTGAACGCAGGTGGCGAACTGACTGCGTGACCTGTTGGTTGACCCGAGATGCCCGAGAATCGCACGCACCCCCGCCCCACCCCCTCAGACGCCGCCGCAGCTTTGCGCCCGCGCCGCGCGACGTGTAGGCACAGATAGCTTACGCCCGGATTTGTTTATGCCTACTTGGATTTGTTATGTGTCTGATTACATTAGTTTGTGGGACAATTTGGTCAAATTGTAAGGTATTGTTTTTATGACGTATTTGAGTCCAGTATCGCTTTCTGAGCACCCCCTTGAAATATGTCCGTCGTCTAGAGAAACACCCTATATAGTAGGTACGCTGTAATGTTCAGAACTGAAATCGCTTTAACTCTGGTAATTTATCCGCATATTTCATTGCCGTTTTATGAATACGCTGCTCAGAAAAATAATACGCGTTAACTAGGAAAGTATACCAGGCACACATTTTTTTAATATTCATAAATAAATTTACGAACATTAATTAACTTTTATGTTAACTATGATAAGAAATTGTATTAATAGCTAAATATACCCCTGGGTAAATGCAAGGGATAAGCAACCTTTTTGTAAAGTTTAAAAAAATCCACGACGGAACGAAGACGGTATTGTATGTGCAAATCCATGTTGTTCTAACTTGATTTGCGTTTGACCACGACTTGCATCTTACTATGCGATAAACCATGGGGGCTAAGTTGACAGGAACCTTACACGTTACTTGTGAGGAAACAGACTTCAATAGAGTTCCACATTCTAACAGTGAGTATGAAACTGTGTATGATGACGTAAGTCTACTTATTTACTACATTTGGATAAATCACATGTAAAATTGTTAATATATTCCGCAGAATAAATCAAAACTAAAATAGCTATAAGTATTACTAAAAAAATATTCAAATTCGAGGAACTCATCTGTATAAATTACTTTGACGATTTATTTATTTGTTTGTGGGATATATATTTATGCATTTGATACATAACTAGTTGGAGATTTTGAAGCGTTATGGTCAAGAAATTGGTTTAATGCCAAGGACTGGTTGCGTAAGCGCTACTTGCACTACTACTGCTCTAGATAAAGTGAAAGTCACGTACGCGGTACGCATTGTAATTAGTTAGCATTTATTGCTATGTGCCTATTTATTTAGAGTTTTACAGACATAGGGGGCGTAGCTCAGATGGTAGAGCGCTCGCTTAGCATGCGAGAGGTACCGGGATCGATACCCGGCGCCTCCAACTACCCTATTTTTGAAATATTTTGAAAATTAATTGACGCAGTTTTTTCAATTCACTTGTTGATACATTGATAGCTGACACGGGGGCGTAGCTCAGATGGTAGAGCGCTCGCTTAGCATGCGAGAGGTACCGGGATCGATACCCGGCGCCTCCAACTACCCTCTTTTTGAAACATTTTGAAAATTAACGGATGCAGTTTTTTCAATTCACTTGTTGATACAGTGATAGCTGACACGGGGGCGTAGCTCAGATGGTAGAGCGCTCGCTTAGCATGCGAGAGGTACCGGGATCGATACCCGGCGCCTCCAACTACCCTCTTTTTTAAACAATTTTTTAATCACAAATATCATTTGTGATTAAATTGAGAAAGTACCAACTACGTTACCTACCTTAAGATGTCATAAGTAATTTGCCTGCCTATGCAGAAACAGGTAGCGATACGAATAATTATAATTCATTATAAGTATTTTTTTTAATATAAATATCAAACTAATATACGAATCGTATAAATAATGATTCCTACATTGACGGGTAGTGCAATTATACGAGAATCATGAATTATCTCGTCCGACTTGTTTTGAAGGAATGATGAAAATATCACGTTCGCGGGTATGTCGAAATATTGCTTGCCTTGAGACTAAAGTGACTGTTTTACGACAGCGATAGTTAAATTTACTGCTCGAAGATATGGGGGCGTAGCTCAGATGGTAGAGCGCTCGCTTAGCATGCGAGAGGTACCGGGATCGATACCCGGCGCCTCCAACTACCCTCTTTTTGAAATATTAAAAAAAAATATTTACTGAGCGTTTACATAGAATTAACCTCTTTTTGAAATGTTAAAAAAAATAATTACTAAACGTTTAAACATAGCTTAATAACTCGGCTATATCAATCTGTTTTCTATCCATTTGGTTGATTTAGAATTCAAAGATTTTAATTTTTTATGTATTATATAATTTTGATATAATCATGTAGCTTTAATAACAATCCATTGGTTTTAGATGCATACACCCACGCAGGTTTAAAAAATTCACCGAATTAATCAATTTTGATATACTTTACCAATTAGTGAAAGGCGTATATAAATCTCGTTTATACTACGTAGCGCCCTTGCCTCGAGGCATAATGAAAGCACAATTTGTTGTTGACGAATAAAAATATTCGAACTTATATCCATCGGGGGCGTAGCTCAGATGGTAGAGCGCTCGCTTAGCATGCGAGAGGTACCGGGATCGATACCCGGCGCCTCCAACTTCCCTCTTTTTGTATCATTCTAATAATTAGCCTTGAACGAAGGAAGATGCAATGGCACTGCATATTCTCTATGCTACAACAATACAGCATAGTATCGATTTAAAAAAAAAGTAAGAGTGAGGCGAGGCGTAAAATACAAACAGATCTGTGAAAGTTTCATTAATGAGTCTCTTGCGAATAGCGAATGTTTTGTAAAATTATTTCTGACAGTTATTATTTAAATAAGGAATGTTACCATTTCCACAGTGCGACCATTGCTGCAATGGTTGACAACAAATGACGTTTGTCTATGACAATCGGCATAACAGTCATGCTGAGATGGGCTAATTCGGCATCAGTTCTTTTATTTTTTATTTGTGCGTTTTTATTTTCTTCAGTGGGAAATGCAGTTCATGGGACAAAACCAAAGCTTTCAAAAGGCATAAGTTTTGCACATGACATATCGACAACTTACCAATCCTGTGCATTTTGGACTTTTTCTATGAGCGTTATCGCTAAACGAATGTTACTTTGTCGAGGCCCTTAGGTCTGGAAAGTTATTTTCTCTTTGCTCTGAGAATATAGTGTTTGTTCTCTATACTCACCAGTCGTTGCACTCTTCCTGCATGACGTGTCCGTCGGGATAGCTGGCGCCGCCGTGGTGGCAAGGGCACTGCGCGGCCGACACGCAGCGCCCGGTGCCTGCGTCCAGCACCAGCCCGCGCTTGCAGCGGCACCCTGGCCGGCATTCCGCCGTGTTCGTGTTTGGCGGTAGGTGCATATTCTGACATGGAGATAAAGAGCAGTTAAAATCTGTTACATTACTAGTTTTTTTAAATGTAAAAGTGATGATACGTACTACATGCTTTCTTGATGGTAAGATATAACGCATGTCCATGACCATTACAGCAATCCCACTAATAATGCAAATGTTAAAGTTTAGATGGATAGACGGATGGATGTTTGTTACTCTTTCACGCAAAAACTACTGCACGGATTTGGATGAAATTTGGTATGGAGGTAGCTGAGATCCTGGATTGACACATAGGCTATTTTTTATCCCGAAAACATGTGGCGGGTAAACCGCGAGGCGCAGCTTGTACACAATATGTTATCTCTTACCATCAGGAGAGCGTATGGTTCGTCTCATTATTTATACTTTAAAAAAAATAGTTGGAAAACAACAGATTGTTGATTGTTACATTAAGGTTGTAGAAATTACAATGATATAGTAAAACCTTGCACGTGAGTGGTTCGGCAAGCGCGCAAGTCGTGAATTCCATATTAGCTGTGGCGCTGCAGTTGCTTCTAAGGTCCTCGGCTGGCGGGTAGTTCTTAATATCTTCAGGAGTGGCGTGCACGCAGTCCCAACGGGCGCCTACGCACGTGCTGCGGAAAGAACAGTTGGTAAGATTTTTTGTAGTTTTAGTAGAACCCAATGTCTGTGAAGAGATATAACATTAAAAGCAAAATTTTCGTTACGACTATGTCATATTTATTGCAATATTCAAGAGATATATTTTTAGTGTATTTCTGCTTAAAAATTGTTTTACTCAAAATAAACTACCGCAAAGTAACGCCTAAATCAATCAATCAATTTTTGCAAAATTTTTGGCAAACTTCAAATAGAAAAATGTCCTATGTGAAAACAAAGCTAACATTTAGGTATTTTCATAATTGCCAACCTATATGTCACGAATCAAAGGGACTAAAGTTGGATTTAGTTCGAAAATATGAAACAGGAATTATAATGAAAGCATTTGCAAATCATGTTTTTGAAAATGCGAAATATATTTTTTGTAATTACATCTCTATAAAAAGTAATATTAGAGTTATTTTACCATAGCTCCCGTTCCCTCCTGCCAGGTCGCACTTCCTTGTATTCGGCTTTAAATTGCATCCCTTTGTGCAAACACGGACACAGTGCGACAGGAACACACACGCCGCTGTCGTCCAATAACTATAAAAAAAGTAAAAAATGTTACGGGTTTTGGGAATAACTACTACTTAATTGTTACTTTGAGGGCACGGGTAGTGAAGGTGAGCGGTAATGCGTATTTAATTTACCTACACCTAGGTCGTAAGTTCGGTTCCTGTCCCTGCAACGCGATGGATCCGGCACCGCACGGTGACACCATTGAATGTTAAGAAGTTTTCGTAGTTTTCTATGTATGGATTTTAGCTAATCAACAAGTGTAACATGTTTAATGATTTTTAACGAAGCCGCAAACAATGGTGTGATATAAGTTTATTGTGTTTATCCGCGTGTCTATCTGTCCTTGTTTGAAAGGCAATTTGAGGATGTCCTTGACAATGAATCGAGATTTTTTTTTAAGCCATTGATGATTATTAGCTCATCTCTAGTTGATGGAACGGATGTACGCATCTTTCATAGGCCCGATCAAGGTAATATTTGGTGTCGGGGGTTTCTTAAATTTCTAATTTAAAATTGCTTCCTATATCCTTTTTTTTTTTTGGTATCGCATTTTATGCGTTCTGTCAGTATTAGGTATTTCGATATTTTCAAGTAAGGGACTGACCTCTCCCTGCTTGCAAGCGCAACCTTCGACGCAGCGCGGCGTACACTGTGCTTCTGCGAGCGCCGTGTCGGAGCACTTCCGCAGGCAGCTGTCGGCGCACACTGTATATTCCTGCCCGCCCGAGCACTGCAGTTCTATGTGAAACATACACAGCCGTTTTTATAATTAAGAAGAGCGTTTAGTTCGTCTTATTACTTTTAGTCTTATATAAAACAAATGTCGAGCGTTAGTCAAAGTGAGAGAGAAAGAGAAAGAAAAGTCTGTGGACACTTACAACCTAAAGAACGTAAATATCTTACCACACTCTTGGACGTTATATCTCCACTGCAGCATTACTCCTGCTTTGGCGCAGGACATGGCGTAGTCTCCCAGAGTGGGACAGAGACAGTGCGACACGTCTCCTTCACACGCGCACATATCGTACAGGCACGACTCATAGTACGGTTCCACGTCTACGTGCCAGTGGCAAGCTGGAAGGAAATAATGTTAGCTAAAGTACGGTTCCACGTCTACGTGCCACTGGCAAGCTGGAAGGAAATAATGTTAGCTAAAGTACGGTTCCACGTCTACGTGCCAGTGGCAAGCTGGAAGGAAATAATGTTAGCTAAAGTACGGTTCCACGTCTACGTGCCAGTGGCAAGCTGGAAGGAAATAATGTTAGCTAAAGTACGAGTAAATACAGTTAAAGGCTGAGTGGGCAGCCCTAGTGTTAAAAAGTGAATGTGCCACCTAAAGGCCTCTATCATGTTAGCTGTGAAATTTTTTTTTTGTTTCACCGAGTTGACCCAGTTTGGGCGCCAGTTTTATAGTACCTACTAACTTTTGACGGTTGATAGGTTAGATATTAGACCACAGCTTATCCGATGTTGTGGTGATTTTGTCGGAAATAGTTATCACTGATTTGAGGAGTCTGGCTGGAGAACAAGTTGTCAAGTAAAGTTTGGTATTTTAGTCAATAACTTTTGTGTAGAACTACGAGTAGATTATTATAATATTTCTTAAATGCTTCGTATGCATTGAGAATACAATACAATACTTTTTTGATAATACCAAAATGACAAGTTATTTTCCAATAGACCTAATAGGATTTTTATAATGGTTACTTTTGCAGAATTTTTCTTTTTTGCAGTATTTCCTATAGCTTGTCTTATAAAGTTACATCGTATTTTAAAAGTTATCATCCTAGTTTTACAAAGGAAATCCCAATTTGGGCGCCATTTTTGTTCCTACTAAATATGTATGTACAAACCTTCAAAGACCTGCCCTTTCAGCTTACTGCAGTACTTCTCCGCAGCTTCCTTATTCTCCATGCGAGCTTTACAAGGGTGCTCCGGTTCGGGCGCGTTGCTTTCGTCACAGAACTCCCGCGTGCGCCATTTGTTGGCGAACGCTGCAGTAGACTGTTCTACGTCATTCTCAGGAGTTAAGAAGTCGTCCTTTTGGTTCAAGTTGAAAGTGCCACAAAGACCCTGAGAAAAAAGACATTTCATATACACCCAAAGTAGCACATGCACATTTAAAATAAACAGGAGTCGTAAATTGTTGACAAGTACACAGACATTATTTAAAAATGGCTCTTTTATCAGTGCGTGATGCTACGTGTTTTATAATCGACAACTTTTTTTTTTTTTTTTAATGGTTGACAGGCTAGTTGTTTGACCACAGCTCACCTGATGTTAAGTGAAGGTATGGTCGAAGATGGTAAAGCACACCTAGCCTGGAATGGAACTGGCTCTCAAGTGAGGCTGCCGGAACACACCGTTAGATGCTTGGCGGCAGATTTTCAACTTGAGGGTGGTAGCTAGCCAGCCGAGTACTAGAAAGTACCCTACCACCATGCTATGGTTTCCTCACGATGTTTTCCTTCACCGGCAGCTCAAGCTCATTGTTGGGGTTTGAACCCACGCCCTTCGGCATGCGAACCTACCGCGCTAACCACTGAGCTATCATCGCTACAAAACAAAACTTACCTTAGTTTTATCGTGAAACTCTGGAGGAACATCGATGAAGACTCGAGTGTTGCCATCCCACCACAGGTCAACTTTGTTCGGCAATTGTACTGCAAACATATGTTTATAAATTATGATACCAGAAGAGCTAGCTTTCCATTTGAGAGATTTACAATGAAAGCGATAGAAAAATCCAGAGAAAGTAGAAATGGAAACTTATGTAAATGAAAACTACTTTACATGGATTTGATTTTATTTTACGTACGAAGTACCTAATTGTTTTAAATTCATACGCTGAAGCCACTGTTTCGATGCAAAACTTTATACCTTTTTGTACAAACAGTTGTTGGAACAAATAATATTTTTTTTATTAATTGTTTGATGGCAAGTGAAGATGGTACCTACATCTAGCTGGAATTGGTTCTGCCTCTTAAATTGGGTCTAGATGCGAAATATCCTCCTATATTGATTTGTCTTACCGATGAGGAAGAGGGAAGACGCAGCTCTGATGCGAATGTCTCCCGCCATGACGGGTATGTTAGTGATTTCTTTTCCGTTGACTGATATAATGCCGCCCTGTTTCAAGTGGATGTTGGCGCCGCCATATTTGATTGTGACAGCTTTAGTGCAGGAAGGTTTACCGGTACTCTTCAGTGGGGTCAGGTTCATAGCCTGAGATAAATGTTACAAATATAAGTTAAACATTTAAAAAATCCGCCATTTTGTGGCGGCAGCCATCATGGACCGATTTTCATCAAACATAGCTACGAAGACTCCCAACTAATCTGCCTTTCAAACTAAAAAAACCAACCCCCACTCACACACCCCCCTGGAACTGGCTCTCGAGTGAGGCCACCGGAACATACCGTTAGGTGCTTGGCGGTAGATTATCAACTTGAGGGTACTAGAAAATAACATACCACTATGCTATGGTTTCGTCACGATGTTTTCCTTCACCGGCAGCTCAAGCTCATTCTTGGGGTTTGAATCCATACATACCCCTAAGCTTATAAACCTGTTACCTCAGAGATAGATCCGGAGCAAGCTACGTTCTCCACTTCAACAGTGACGTTGTCCGTTTGCAGCATGGTGTAGGTGCATTTCCCCATGAAGTCGTACCGCAGTCCGTCAAAGGTTGTGTAGTGGGGGTCACCGACCGCGCGACACCGCGCGCCGCACGGCACCGCCGTGCAAATCCATTCGCCGCCTTGACACGTACTGGAAAACAAAAAGTACATGAACATGAAATTATATTTAGTACTTGACAGCCCTGTTGGTTCATTGGTAGTGTGTCTGCTTCGAGAGCTGAAGGGTGTGGGTTCGATTCCCACTCAGGACTAACATTTGTGTGACTAACATCGATGTTTGTTCTGTGTCTGGGTGTAGGTACTGTATGTATTTTAAGTATGTATTTACAAAAAAAAAGTATTTAAGTATTCTATCAGTTATCTGTCTTCTATAGCACAAGCTCTGCTTAGTTTGGGGTCAGATGGCGCTGTGTGTAATGTCCTATGATATTTATAAAAAAAAATATATTAAAAAACTTGTCCGCATTTTTCAAGTATCCAATATCAATATTTATTCAAACTAATTTGTTTACGCAAGATTTCCTCTAAAGTATACATAGGTACTAATAGAAATGAAATTCCCAGTCACAGGATTGCATGTTTTGGTAAGGGTTTTTGTGGCATGTGTCCGACAGTTGATTAACATTTAGGTACCACAAGCAATACTGGAATCGGAAAGTGTGACTTCGTTCAAGAGAAACCTGTTCAATTTCCTATCATCAAAAGCGTACTTCAATTTAGAAGATTATTTTATTTGCCAAAAAATTTTAATATACTGTTATTAATTTAATTTCAATGCTTGGCATTTTTATTCTATAGTAGGTACTTGCAAGAATTTATTTTTAACTTTTTAGTTAATTGTCACAGATAAATTTAATTATTACTGTAATAAAAATCGTTGTATATTACTCGCAACGCTATCTAGCCTCAAGCTAAGCAAAGCTTGTACTATGGGAATGAGAGCTATATGAATGAATAGCTGAGAATATCAACTTTTTTATATTTTTTTATTTAGGTTTCACTAGCACTATTTATTTGTTGTGGTGGGAATCGAACCCACACCCTACAGTTCTTGTAATAGATATTCTACCAAATGAGCTAATGAGATATTATATTATTTAATAAGTTTTTAATTATTATTAAAACTCACCAAGTATTGCAGTCCTTGCTGATAACGCTCCCGGGTGGGAAGCTCTTGTTCCTCAGTCGACAGGGGCACTGGGTTTTCGGGACACACCTCCCGGACTCCAGCAGGAGTCCCTCCGGACAGTAGCATCCCTCCACGCAAGTGGCGTTATCAGCCCGAGCGGGGACCAGGGGGAAGGCGCAGCTGGGTTGGGCGTCTGGCCCGCAAGACTTGTAGAGTTTTCCATCAGGACACGACATAGCTGGAAAATAATACATGTTTTATGGAGCTTTTTTTTGTGGTTAGGACAGGCTAGAACTGGCTTTTAAGAAACTCACGGCAGGTGTCCGCGTCGCGCCAATTCTTCATTTCTTCGACGCCGTGTCTCAAGCACTCCTTAGCGTACACTGATATCGCTCGACACGCACATTCCTGAGAATCTATACAAAACAAAATAAATAAATTAAATTCTAATATTTGGCTAAAACAGCATATTTTTGTTTACCTACAAGATGACAACGGACTTCACGACAATATTTAAATATAAATAAAAAAATTGTCGTAGATAAACGTTTAAATTGAATCCTCCTCAAAAATACATCACATGAAAACTTAAAATGAACGTTCACAAAGTAACGCCTAAATGAATCAATTATCTTTCATTATTTTAACTTTTACTTACACCTAATTTTCCATACTAACCCAAAGTTGATGCGCACGCGCAGTAATCCCATTTGCACGTTTCTATGAATTGTAAGACGTCCATAGTCTAAAAAGCAAAGAAGATATTTCCGTCAAAATATATTTCAAATAATGCAAGATCAAAACGCAATATTGATTTAATTTCGACAAAATAAAAATAAAACATCTTCGCTCGACTGTCATTCATGTCGTGAGGAATAATCAATCGCTTTGCACTTTTACACGACTGCCCAATGAAAGGAATGTAATGTTTTCAGGGTTCATGTTTGTAAGTATGTATGTATGTGAGTTTTTTTATTCCACCATAACATAAATGCCTGAACAGTTTTGGATGTATCTGGTATCTTTAGAATCCTTACATCATTCCGAGTGACACTGGCTATTTATATAACGCAGTCAAGTTTTTGTTTTATCTTAATTCATTTTACTTAAACTTAGTTAAGTTAGCATCAGCATAGCATAGCTAACAAATTTATTTAAAAAAATGTTGTTAACACGAAAAAATTCTTTGATCGAAGATTATTTTTAATATTAAAACATATAGCTAAATATAGGTAGATAGTTATACATAGATATAGACACATCAAAGTGTCAAGTGTGTCCCCACATAAGCGAACGCAACAAGCTGAATAAATAGTTTATAATCCGACTACGGAAAAAATAACTATACTTAGTTATAGGTAAAAATATCTGGTACGACTAAGGTGATGTCATACCTTGGAGCACTTCCTAAACTTCTTCATGCTTATCATATCGTTACAGAAGCGCGTCGCTTTCGCCACGTCCTCCGCCGTCTCCGACGCGCACGGGGCGCTCTCTGACGGACTCGCTTCACAAATATCTAAAAATAAACAACATTAATGTATATGCCATGGACTACTGGAGCTACTATGCCAGCGGCCCAGAGCCTCGCTCCGATATTTCAAGGAGCTGGGTTGGCTCGGGTAGACGCTGGTAGGGGGAAATGCACAATACACCCCAAGCGGGACGTCAGTGCAGGACCTATCGCCCCCACTTTAAATAAGAATAAGAATATATGCCATGGAAAACTATATTTTCCAAAAATGTAAACTTGAGAAGAGAAACGCTTAGATAAAAATATGGTAAGAATTACGAAACTAATAAAAAAGAGATAAAGCCTGCCCATGACCATAGCAGCGGAACCTAGAACTGTGGGCAACAAAAAAAAGTATACGCTTTTCACTACTACATACTTGTCAAATCTACATGAAATTTGTATTTTCAAATACCATGGTCACTAGGTAGTAGATCTCCTTAGTAGGAGGTCGTCCAGGTAGGTACCACTGCAGTACCAGATACCGCTAAGCAGTAGTGTGTGAACATTATTGTATTCCAGTTTGAAGCGTACCTAATGTAGCTAGCGAAATTACTGGGCTGTTGAGACTAACAATCGAAAGTCTCAAAGTAATGAGCGCCAAAACAGTGATGCCCTAGACTTTGTTTTACTGCTCAAGGTTCTGTGAACCGCTACTTGGACAGACGTTATCTCGTTCATCTCATTACTTTTATGTATAAAAAATAATAAAGCTGCAAAATATTTTTCTATAGCTGCCTACCGTTTACATATAGGTGTGATAGCAATAAGTACCTCCAATTTTGTTAATTTGCCACGAGGACGCGAGGACGGCTACGCTCTTGACAATTTTGCCGTCCTTGGTGCTGAGGTCATTTTCCGGATTGCCGTCCAGAGTGCCGCACAGTCCTTCTGTATTGTTCCATAGAAGAACAGACCCTTCGATTTGAACCAGGTTCTGCAACAAGTTAGAGATTTTTTTCAATCGAGGTAAACGTCATACATACGCTTTGAAAAAAGTGGAGTAGGTTTTCAGTTTCTTTGATTTTGTCGTCGCATTTTAAGCATTTGCCAGTGTCAAGTGTTTGATATTTTCAAGTTTCATACGTTAAATAAGTTGCCTTGTTGCTATAGTTATAGTCGAAATCCAGTCTCGGTCAAGTCCAGTCCGTGTCAGTCATGTCCAGTCATGCTTTAGTAAAGTAGTGGCGACTTTACTATAAAGCTTCGATGGAGTTTTGGAAGCAACACGAAAAACCATGTTTCACCATATTATATCATTTTCCCACACTCGCGCTTCTACAACTCGCTTGACGCCAAAATCAAAGAAGAAGAAGACTTGTAACATTGGTGTTCAATAAAATATAATTTGTATTTGGAAAATATGTTGCGTATTTATGTTCAGAATGAGCTTCAGTGGGCCAAACTAGGCGAAGCCTGTAATCATGGTGGTGGAGCTTACATTAGTGTCCCACTTGATAGTGACGCCGAGCGCGTCCAGGTTGACGAGCACGTAGTCGCTGGGCATGGAGACGCGGATGCCGGGCAGCGACGCGGGGATGGGGATCAAACGTTTCGTGTTGCGGAATATAACAGAACCGTCCTCTGAAAATACGAACATTTTTCATATAGTTTACAGGCTAGGTGTTGACAGTATACCTATTGTTAAGTGGTCGAAGATGGTATATAGACATAGCCTGGCATGGAAGTGCTGGAACATACCGTTAGGTGCTTTGACTTTCAACTTGAGTACTATAAAATACCCTACCACCACGCTATAGTTTTCTCATAATGTTATCCTTCAGTTGCAGCTTAAGGTCATTGTTGGGATTTGAATATCTTTAAAGCAGACATACTACCAATGAACCAACAGGGCTGTCAATTATAAGTATATTGTAAGATGAGAGTTGTTTAAAGACGTCCCACATACCTCCAGTGGCCAGTATGAAGGCTTTCTCCTCGAGATAGACGGTCAGTTCGCTGGGGCAGTAGGACTTTCGCTTGCACTCCTTTTGATGTAAGGCGACCGTGTACTTGTGCTCTTTAGGCTCTCGGACCAAGACGTGTTGACATGGGGATTGGAAGCTGGATTAAACAAGTAAAAGATGAATATGATAATAGGAATCGACAGTAAGTTCTGGGTAATAACTATTTGACTAAACCTGCAAACAGCAATGGTTTTTGCACGGTATGACGTCACACTCTTTGTTTGGTGTTCACGGTCACGTGACTGTGTTGTTTCATTGTTTCATAAAACAATGTAGTTATTTTATATAATGAAACTTACGAGTAAACCTTTCCATCGAAAGTCTTATAATGTACTCCGGCCCAAGTCAAGCACGTGCCTCCTTTAGGAGTGAGGTCCTGTACCACCACCCTCGTGGAACTGCCTGATGACATGCCGTGGTGCAAATGAGAGTCACCATAGTGGGTTTTGGTTTCCGACATTTCTTGCGACGAGCTTGAATCGGTGTGATAGTATGTCTGTAAATGTTTACGCAAAGATTTCTTAACATTTAATGTGATAACTAAACAAGTTTTTTTGGTAGTGTAGCTAAATATATAGCGCTTATTAGTATGAGAATAAAAAAATATATTTCTCATTCATATTAGAAATGCGAAAGCTTGTATGTGTGTCTATGTTACTTGTTCACTCACTCACTCGTGACATTTGTACGCCTGACCGGCACAACATGACTCAGCCACATTAAGTACTGGAACATCTTTTATGCGTATATTGTATAAAATTTCTCATGTTGTATACAAATAAATTATCTTTATCTTTATCTTTATCTTTATCTTTGTTCGCGTAATAATGGATTAGCGGATTTGGATTGAATTCAGAATACAGATATATCTTAGTTTAACATATAGGCTACCGATAAAATGTAGGGCGCAAGTAGTTTAGAGTTATTTTAGTTCGATAATGTGCAAAGTTAATTTTTCAGGTAATACAATTTATACATTTCGATTATTGATTGAATGTTTCAGGGTCCACATAAAAATGTTTGTGTGGTGATAAAATGTGAGATTCACTTACAGAATTTGAACTAAAGGTGTGGCTCGGTTGAATAACCACTACATCAGCTGAAATAAAAAAAAAGAAACAATTAGTTTCATGAAATAGTTTCAGCGAACACATGGTCTTGGTAGTTTCTTACAAAATGTGTACAATTTTTCTTACATCCTACGCTTAATGTATTATATTGGTGATATATTCTGGCCTTCCGAGTTTCTTTTCGTAAAAAAGAGCGACCACATCTTTCTTCAGTACTCAAAGTTAGACGACCGCGCTAAAATTCAGAGATGTCAGAAAATTAAACATGCGAGTACACAAAAATAGATTGGGTGAAGCTCAGTTATAATTTCTATGGATTATGGATGACTGTATCAAAAAAAATTGGAGCTCTGTGGAAAGGCCTCTCCACATCCCACAGGTACGAACTAAGGAAACTTACTGAAGACACAGTGCGGGATGGGCTGCGGCTGGTAGACGCCGGTAGAGTAGGGGCAGGAGTAAAGCGGTGCCGGAGGCGAGCTGAACGTGGCCCCCGCGGGGCACTTGAGCCGACAGCTGAACTTTTCACCGTCTCCAAAACATTGGTAGCCCCCGTTGAATGCCAGCCTTCGGATATCGCACGCACTCTCCGCTGTTCAACATAAGATAGAGCTTGAATAACTACTGCATAGTTCTTTACGCCATCATGTTACATTTTTGATACAAACATACAAATGTGTTTTTCTAGACCAGATAAAATATTTCATTGTAAAAACATGCATATGTCCAATGCATAAGTTAGTTTTACTTTTTAGGACTTCGTAGGATATAGTTGGGTTTAGTTGTTTATTTTTCGAGCATCATTCAACCATCATATTTTTTTGCTTTGGTGAATGAGATTTTATCTGTCACAGCATTATACTTATTATCGACAGCAGTAAGTAACGTGCTTACAACGTCCGCGTCAAAGGTTACTATATTTACTCATCTACAAGCTGAACTAATTTCACTTTAGGTACCAGAATGCACTGTTAAAACCGCGGAGCATAGAAAGTTTTAAGATAAAGGTAATGTTCCTTACAGTATTGGCACTGAGGTCCTCTATAGCTCGTTGGGCAGCTGCACGTATTAACCCCAAGGCATAAGCCTCCGTTGAGGCAGGGCGGGTGGCACTGGGGCTGACAGTCGGGGATGGAGGAGAAGTCAGCCCGCGTCGGCTGCCACTGGCCATCCACGCAACGCATGTTGGTCGCATTACTGCCGTCGATGAAGTTATGCCCTTCCATGCAAGTTATTGTGCACATCCTGAAGAAATAAGGCGTGAGTTAAAAAAAATGGAGCGCCCTACAAATTAAATCCCGGAGCAAATAATCGCTTAAATCCAGACTGAGAGTGGAATAAGGACAGCCCTGTTGGTTCATTGGTAGTATGTCTGCTTCGAGAGCTGAAAGGCGTGGGTTCGATTCCCACTTAGGACTAACATTTGTGTGACTAAGATCGATGTTTGTACTGTATGTACTTACAAAAAAAAAGAAAAGTATTTAGATATTCTGTCAGCTGTCTGGTTCCCATAGCTCCCAAGCTTTGCTTAGTTTGGGGCTAGATGCAGCTGTGATAAATGCCCTCCAAAAAAAAAGGACGATGACATTGAAATACTTACTCAGAGTTACATTTCCTCATACTGTTCATGGGGAGCGGGGGATAGTTGAGGCACGGCTTCTTCTCGAACTCGCAATACTTGCCGTCGAAGTTGGCGGGACACTCGCAAGTGTTGGTGGCCACGCATATGCCAGAGTTCTTGCACTCGGGGGTGCATTGATCTATTGCCAATGGAGACACATGGTTAGAAACATATTTTTATCTAATCACACACACATAAGTTGGTAAATGCGAACTAAGTACAACGCCTACCCATAACCCTTGCAGCCGAATCCTTTAGCGGCAACGCTCCTGATACGTGATGTCGCTTCAATCGTGGTGGTTAATGGTGAATGTATGAGGCTAAACTAAGTAACGGAGAGATTATTTTAAACTAACTTTAGAATATGTTAATTAATTTAGAATTTTTCCATATAAGTTATTTGATAATATCGCTAATTCCTTGTTAGCCTGGCCATTGCTACCCAGCGTGGGAATGCCGTCAGCCTTATAAGCACCTTTGCACAATTTATAATTATTTATAATTTATAATTTTAAGGTTTGGAGTTAGATCCATAATCATAAAATTTTGTTTTGTTTTGAATCGCTGTGATCAGATTCGCCAATATTTCTTATTTTAATTCTATTCGATTTTTTTAAATTTCGATTCGTTTTTTTTTTATAGTGACGTGCAATATCATCGCTTATGATACCTGGACTAGATTGGCACAGGACCACGCAGAAAGTATTGTAATACATAATTTACTAATCAGTGGATATGGCTGACGGCTTGTGATGGCGAAAATGAGATTTTAATTTAGCATCAATAACAATTGCGAATGGTATGAATCATTTGTTTTTACAGTAACTAAGGGTATCATATATGTATGTAGGTATGATCGCAACACAGGATGCGATTAACGGAATTGAGTTTTACCCACCGGGACCAGGCACGATATTAATAATAGATATAATAAATTATTTTCTACCGACTTCATGAGTCGTACTCATCTATTTCAGTTCAGTCTAAAGATTCCGTTACAAAATGAAGCTGTTACCTAGTGGGATTATCATGACAATGTGTAAAAACTTTCGTCATGTTTTCGATACTAAAATGTACGAAAAATGGAACAGCGCTCCTGGCGGTAAACGATGTAAACGATGACTGAAACTAACGTAAACTGCCATTCTAGATTTCTGATTTACAATTCGATGATGTGCACATGGAATAAATCACGGATCGAAATTTCTTGGCCTATTGTTTATTTGTAAATTAAAAAAACAATTGCAATGCGATAGTCTCGCAAAAACTTGAAAATGGATTTGTTCTCCTAAATACTGAGATGGAACACAAACGAATGGCCGAAAAATCAAAATTGTAATTTTGTATGGAATTGCACAGTTCGGAATACTTTCAATAGATGGCGTACGTTCGTTACGGACGTATCGTTTGACAGCTCATGCATGACTGAAGACCTGGACAAAATAACATTCGATTAGCGATAACGCTAACAGAATAGTAAAAGATGTATGGGATTGATTTAAGCTGTTGATAATATGTCACGTGGGCAGCTTATGTCAGCATTCACCCACCCATATTGGACCAGGTTCGGGGAATTACGGCCCAATTGCCGTTCATGAGTTACATCAGGGTAAACTGCACGGAAATGTGATAAAACTTGAATTTATGTATACGTTTGTCTGGTTTTTGTAAGTGTGAAGAATTATTATTCCTCAAATGTTAAGAGCTGACTGATTATAGACTGAGAAATTAAGCTCCAAAGTTTTAAAAAGTGACGTGTTAGAAGTTTCCAGGTGTGGGGTTCACATCCCAACAATGATCCCAGCTTGAGCTGACGGTGACAGAAAACACCGTGATTAAGGAACTGGTTGCAGGAGGTGGTAGGGCACTTTCTAGCTACCACCCTCGAGTTGAAAATCTGCCGCCAAGCACTTAAAGATAGCCAGCAGCCTCACTTAAGAGTCTGTCCTATTTCACGCTAGATATCTTAACCATCGTCGACCAGATCGTCACTTAAAATCAGGTGAGCTGTGGTCAAACACGTAGCCTGTCAACTTTAAAAATACATACATCAGATTGCACTTCAGTTGGTCAAGGACGTTTTCCATGACCAACTGAAGTGCACCGGATAATATGTAATTCTGATATGCAGTATCTGGGTGCATATTATATCAATGACATTGGCACGAGCAATGCGACCTAAATAGCATTGTTTTCTCCTTTTCGCCCACGGCCGGCGGGTTTGATACACCCTTTCCGCTAACACTAGATTAAACGTCCCACGCGAAATGATAAATCAATGCTTCTGCTTAGATATATTTTACACACAACAATCATTTTTTGTATACTATACAAGTAGGAAATTTTTCAATTTCAGATAATAATTGAAGTAGGTACACAAAAATATATCTTGAACCTCATTTTCAACCGGCAAGATGTAACGCGATTCGCGGTGCAGTTTCTAAAAGGTCTGCTGGTAGGTACACTACGCATACACTCGAAGAACGACTGGGCGTATTTTCCGCCTGATCCGGAATAATAATACAATTTTAGACTGACATGAAAATAAAAAAATAAATTGAGCGACTTACGTTGGTATTCTTGGTTCGCGGAATTGGAGAACTCGCCGTAACTGGGCCTGCAATACACATTTAAATGAACTATTTTTAAATAATTTTAGAATTTGTTCAGCATTTCCCGTTTAAATCGACACTACAAGATATCTATAATTATTATTTATCTGAGGTGAGACGACGAAACAGACAATCTGATAGTGAGCGCCACTTTCACCAGCATATAAGTTTTTTTATAAATAGGTAGGTATCTATCGAGTATGGTATATTTTTATGCCACAGGTGACAACTAATGGTTACCTAATTAATTAATTAAAAACTGCTAAAAGTTAGGTACCTGATGGTAAGCCATAACCGTCGGTCGCTTATAGATATCTGATCTGATATACCAGGGGAACTACAAATACGTTGTCAACCTTTTCAGATATGACAAAATAAAATGTAAATTACAAAAAAATCCTGAATAATATCGCTCATTAATTTTTGTGTTCCTCTGGCACATAGCCGGCACCATATTTTTGTCCACAACATAATTGACGCTTTTTTTTTAATGTAAAAAGTAATGAGACGAACGAGACGCTCTCCTGATGGTAAGAGATAACGCCTGTCCATGAACATTGCAGCGATACATAGAACTTTAAGTATCAAAACAAAGTCCAGGGCATCGCTGCTTTGGCGCTCGTTACTTTTGATAGAGCTAGTCTCAACAGCCCTGTAATTTCGCTAGCTGCAGCTACGCTACTTGAATCATTGTCGAGATGCTATGGCACATATGTGATTATGCTTCCTAACTTTGATATCTGCTATCTCTTCCATGAAACCTTCATTAATCCAACGATAGATATTTTCAAAATAATATTTATTTATTTACTAATGTTCAGGATTCAGAAGGAAAAATTACTTGAAATGACTTTGTTTGTTTTGAATTTATTTTATCAGGAGAACGCAAATATTACTTTTACACAATCACAGGACAAAGAAAGCCTATGATTTTTTTTTTTTTTTTAATAATTTGCCCCTTCGGGCAGGCTAAAGCTATAAAGCCATACTGCTTAAGTGTTAAGTTGTTGTCTTAAGTGTTATTTCTGCTGTATCTTAGCTATAGTTATAGTCAAAGTCGTCTTTGTCAAGTCCAGTTCGTGTCAGTTAATTCCAGTCATGCTTTAGTAAAGTAGTGGCAACTTTACTATAAAGCTTCGATGGAGTTTTGGAAGCAACACGAAAACTCATGTTTCACCACATTATATCATTTTCTCACACTCGCGCTTGTAATTCGGCACTTTATGAATAAAACACCACCATTTTTATGCATAAACACTCGACAAAACACTAGTTTTGGAAAAAAATACAACGGAGCGACACGACTCTTCCCGCGTTCCCGCCAAAACTCGATCGAAAGCCTATGAAACGGTGACGTGGACGTTTTTTTTTAATTTCTGTGGTAAGAGAATATTCTTCCAAAACTGTCAAAACTACTTTCAGTCAAAATTGCATATTATTGTTTACTTCCACTGAAAAAGACTAAGAGAAATATGAAACGTGTTAACGTGATATATGATTTGTCATGAGTCTTTACGCTATTTAGAATGTCTGGACTTCCTTCATGTCGTAATTGAAATCTGTACCTATCGCAATTTATAATTAATTACTAAAATAAATAACTTACGCCTCATTAGAGTTTGAGTACCACGACTTGGATTCACTGTATCTCGATGGACTTCCGGTTTGCACATTTTTTGTACCTCCGTACCTAGTTTTCGTACCGCCATAAGTTTTAGTACCGCTATAAGATTTGGTACCGCCACTGTAGGTTTTGGTACCGCCACCGTAGGTTTTGGTACCGCCGCCGTAGGTTTTGGTACCGCCGCTGTAGCTTCTAGGACTGTAGTTCGCGAACTGCTGGTTCCTTAGGTAAGGCGGGACGTAGGATGGAGCCTGGACGTCCGATTGTCTGAAAAATGTGTACCTAGGACTTAAAAGTTAAACTTTTAAGACTTCACTTCACTTTAAACTTTTATAACGTTGCTTAAAATTTGTTTTAGCCTGTCTCATTTCATGTTCGCCAGAATTTTACAGATGATTCAAAGCATAATATAAGTTTAACTTTAATCAATGTTTATTAAAAAGAATATTGTTTTACTAAAATTTAATCACAAAGTATTTTACGGGGTAACTAGGCACGCCCCGCGGTTACACCCGCGTTTTCTGAGATAAAAAGAAGTAGGTATGCGTATATCCAGGGTATATATAAGTTTCGTTTCAAATTTCATCTAAATCCGTATAGTCGTTACAACCTCAATAATTAACAAACGGACAACATTTTTAACACTATATTATTATATATGATGGACATAATTATGTGATGTTTGTTTCCATTTCCCTATTTAATGTTACATTTATCGTGAAATAAGGGACCATTGTCTAATGCTTAATGCTTTCCGTAAATAACGTACAACTCTAATAGAGAATTTAAAAAAAATACGTTTCAAAAATAAAAAAAAACTTTTACACGTCACTTAAAAAAATACAAAGTAGTACAAAAAAACTATGCCGACTAAAAAAATGATGTAAATACATGGCTATAAGTTTGGAGTGTATCTACTAAGTCGAGAGGAGGTTGTTATACTCATCATTAAGATCTACTTTTACCTACTATGAATACAGCGAAAAAAACCTAAAAAAAATTCGTTTACAATACAATAGTATTTAAGCATCCATGGTATATTGAACGAGTAAAGCTAGCATTTTTCAAAATACTTACGAATCAGGACCGGAATAATACATCGAACTTCCATAACCAGCTTCGCCGAAATATATCCCGCAAAGCAAAATAAATGCTTGCCAAAACCAAAACATTTTTAAGTTTATTTTAAATCCATTAATTTTAAAAAATACACAATTGATGAAAATGAAGATAAATTGCCCCAAAAGGGGACGACAATTATATTGTTTTTTTATGGCTGGGTTATTTTTATTGTGAACAAGTTTGCTTTAGAAACTAGACTACACTGACTCCCGAATGGTTTAATTGGATATTATTTATACATCACCAGAGCAGTATAAAACAGGATATACAACTGATTTCATACAGGAAACTGATAAGCTCTCTATGCATGCTGGATTAATATTAAAGTGCAAAATGAAAAAAAAAACGTAATACTAGGTACTTTAGAATAATATGTGTATATATTTCATTCATATATTATTTATTTACATAGACATTAATTAGTCTGTATTGTCTGCCCTTGAATTACTATTATTATTTATAAGTTTAGAAAATTCTTACAGAGAAGTAATTGAAAACTTGACAATTGGCACAATGTATGTACACAGGATTGGAAATGCCAAAGAAAAAAACAAGTGAAAAAAAGGCGGGAAACAAAACGTCAACCGACGCGAAAAGGAAATTGTAAAAACTTTAATGTATTAATGTAAGCAGGCTAAACACTAAGCAGCATAATTCAAACTAGCCGAGATCTAAGGTAGTAAACAGTTACAAAATTATTTTAAAATGCCACTGAAAAGAAAACCGAAAGCTCGGAAGCTCAAAAAGAGAAAAGGAATTATCAAAAACGAGGTAAGTTTTCTTAGAAAACGCTAGGTAGCGCTACTGTAGCGCTACATGCAGGCAAATAGTAATGAAACATTTCGATTAATTTTATTAGCGTACATAGCATACCTAATAGGTCATTTAAATGTAACGAACAGTATATAAATATAATACATAAGGTAAAGACGTCTCGCGGCTTTTCAGTTTTCTCGAGTACCTACCGAACGTGAGATCGTAAAAGACGCGTATCGTGTGCTGATGGAGTGTGTGGCACGAGGCGCGAAAGCGAGAATTGTTTAGTTATAATAATATGATAACTTATGATGTAGGTCTGTGTAACAGCATCTTGGCTACACCAGCTAAAGTAGCTGATCTAGCAATACAGTGCAGGACAGAGAGGTAAGGTTGAGTGGAAGGGTGAACAGTAGTACATGTTCACAGAATAGGAAATGATTTGAATCCATAGGCAGCCCGTACACGTAGCGCGCGATCCGCGATCCGCGATCCGCGATCAATGATCGCGATCCAGACTGATCGTGTACGAAGCGGATTGACGGACTGATGCTCCGGATCGCATATCTAGAAATTTTGAAATCATGATCGCGGATCGCGGATCGTGATCATGATTGAACGTGTAAGGCGGCCCATACATCCATTAAGTTGTACAACTATTGCATTCAACTTTCAGATAAGCTCGATAGCTTTTAGACTGCTAGAGATAAGTTTGAAAGTGGACGACTACGTTTATAAAATGATACCGATCTCTTCGAGAGATGCTGCCCTGCTCCTACACGAAGTCAGAGGATACAAAGATAAGTGCGTCGGAGACAAACAAACTTTACAGGTTGGTATGAAACCCGATAGTAGGAAGATACCTATATTTACAGGGTTACTGGTAAGTATTGTTCAACGTTCTACATTCCGACGTTTCAAGCACATTTGTACTTCTGTGTAGATCATCAGTCTATTAACATATCGTAGGTATATTTTGTTGGGATGATAGCTCAGTGGGCTGCCCGTGAAGGAAAACACCGTGAGAAAAAAACCATAGCGTGGTGGTAGAGTATCTACGTTATAGTACACGGCTGGCTAGTTACCATCCGTAAATCTGCCGCAAGCACCTTAACAGTGATATCGTACAGCTTCATTTGAGATCCAGTTGCATTTCAGGCTTGTTGTGTTGCCATCTTCGACCATACCGTCACTTAACATCAAGTGAGATGTAGTCAAAACCCAGCCTGATAACTATTAAAAAACTCATTATATTGACAGGTTTTAGTATTTTGTAATTTGTCGTACTAATACCTAATATTATAAATGTGAAAGTTTGTGGAGATGGATATTTGTTACTCTTAGACGCCAAAACTATTAAACGTATTTGGACACATATAGTTTATGGCCTGGATTAACATAGAATACTTTTTGTACTGCAAACTGGACAAACTTTTGTCGTGGGTTACAGCTTAATAAAAATAGCCTAATCGCTATGGAAATGCAAATTCCGCTGACCTAATTACATACGTACACGATTTCATTAAGTACTTTATAATGCAATAAACTGATGTGGGTTTTGATAGCCTTCAACTTATATACATATAGTAGTTACGCATAAGTAGGTAGGTACTCAAGCATGTCTATTCATGGAAAATGTTGTCTGGAGTGAATGACGTGAAAAAGTACCTTAGTGGACTTTTACCTCGAAGAATAGTGACCGTTAAACTACTGAAGGCCTGGAACTGAACCCGAAAGATTTTGGGCTGTGCAAATTAAATCAACCTTTGACTAGAAAATGCAAGAGTCAAGATATGGGTAAACTACAAGAAGCGCAAGCCTTAACTACAGACGACCTGATATTTACGCTGATGATACGCGAAATGTTAGAACTATGAAGACAAAACTACCTAAATTAGCATGTTGGCCTTTACCTTTACCTTCAAAAGTGTTAACAGTATCCTTACCTTGAAGAGTGATGATAGCTCAGTGGCTAGCGCGATCGGTTCACACGCCAAAATTTCGCAAAAAAAAAACTTATTTGTCATATTTTTTTCCATCTCTTTTTACTACGAGTAGGTATCTCAATTTATATGAAACTTCTAAGCATTTAATAGTAGGTATCGCCGTTGGGATACCAGATTAATCGCGTTACAGGGACAAGCCGTCCCCGCCCAACCATATTGGACATGATCCTACCAACGCTGCTTTGGATACTCCAGCAATTAATTGTTCAAATCAATTTATTTATAATGCAAATTTGAAATTAACAAATATTACATACAAACCGTCCGGGCTAATTTTACCTGTAAAAACTTAACGAAATCCTTGGCCATTAACCTATTTTATATACCTATTAAATTTCTTTTTCTAAGGTAATAGAAAAAGTTGAGCGATGCATGATAAGTATTATAGAAGAAAAAGAACTTAATGACTTTAATCGATGTAATACGAGCAGAGGGGAAAACAATTCAAACAATTACGAAACTAACACCCAAAGAAACATCGTTACAGATAATAATCTAACGCAGGCTAACGTCGACGTCGTCTGCAACAAAGAAATTAAAAACGACTTATCTTGGATTGAAAATTTGAGATACGTAAGAGAAATAAGTGCAGAAGAAATAGTACCTGTGTATTATCAAGACAGTTTCTGGGAAAGCAACATTTTACCAAATGATTGGAACGACACCCAATGGTTCTAATTAAATGAGAAAGCTTTATTTTCAACTCATCGTATCAAAAGTTTGAAACGGATAATTTTTACCATACAAAATCGTAGTAAAGAAGTGTAATTCCCAAAAACTGTAGGAAACTAGTTAATAAAAAAGTTACAGTTGAAATTTGTTTTAATAGTGATCATTATTAATTAATACTTGAATATTAGATAGATCTCAAAATACATAATTGTAAAGCTAAATTTTTAATACATTATTATCATAGTATGAAAAATAAGATAATAGATAAGTATGAACGATAAAGTTAATATTAAAGATACTACATAGACAAATTCCAATCTTTTCTCACAGCCACAACATGTGTGTTTATAGTTAGGTATAATATTTTATTTATTGTAGTATATAAATAATGTCTCTAAATTATAGTTATTCATCAGTTTTGAGTATCGCTCTAAACAGACTTATTTATACGAGTATAGGCCTAAAATACCACAAACACCCAAATTTATAGAAAAAAACATTTATTCAATCCCTTTAAAAAAAAAACACAAATAAATATATCACAAAGTAAACTCAAATGTTAACTAAAAATATCATTTGAACACTTACACAATAAATAAATCTATAATTATTTTAACAGGTTCAACTCAACTTTTTTTAATAGATAAGTACAAAACATATTACGCAAATTCATAGATACTTTACTTATAAAACTTGCATATAGATAAAATCTATGTTTAAAATAATTTCCACGTATAACATTTCATCATCGGCGATAAGCGGACAAAGCATTTTAAGCATCGATTAACTTTAAGAATTTATAAGGCCCTAAAATCTCTTATTTATATATTATAGCTTCATATAGAAACATGACAATGGAATGTATTAACATACTTATACTAAGTGCAAAAGCTACAGACATTTATTACTAATTAACTACATAAATAATCTCATGATTTCCAACATTAAAGTATCGATTGTGGCCGCGTATTCTGTGGCCTTTCGCTAATGAGCATACGGCACACAACCAGAATATATCTCTGTCATACGTCAATTATTAAACGATTTCTATAAATCTATACAACATGAAACAAGATCTACACATAATTTGCTACATTGTTAAAGTCAACGAGATAACAGCGAATGAATAATACCTAATATCAAACGCGCGGTAAATAACTGTGCGCTCTCTATGTACGAGTTTATAAAGTTCTAAAGCTTTCTACACACAGAAGCCACCAGTAGATTACAGATACATTTTGATATCAATAAACACGAGAGATGTGTAATCTGCGGGAAGCGGGATTATTATACGACTGTCCAAAAAGGAGTGCAATATTTACGGGGTTCATGTATGTGAGTTTCTTTATTCCACCATAACTTTTAAATGCCTGAACCGATTTGGATGTACTAGGCATTGTTAGAATCCCTACATCATCCCAAATAACACTGGTAAATAAATTAAAAAAAAATATCAAAAAAACAATATCTTGTTCGCATGGTTTCATTTACATTTGTAAATGAAACAATAATCACTTATTTATGAGTTCGTTTTTGGCATTTCGTGATTATGTTTGTTTTAGAACAATTTTCTCTCCTAATCTTGACGCCGTGGAGAGATACATGCCCAAACTTTTAATCTACATCTATACTATTATATAATTAATGCGAAAGTAAATCTCAGTTTGTCTCGACAGCTTTACTTGAGAACCAGAGGTACTGTCTAATACTCGGCTGCCTTACTTGAGAGCCAGTTCCATACTTGGCCAGATATGCTTACCACCTTTGACCACACTATCACCAAAACCTCAGGTGAGCTGTGGTCAAACACCTAGCCTATCAACCATTTTAATAATAAATAAATGCCGTCGAGTTGAACGCGCGCAAAAGATCACCATGTTTTTAAGACGGCACATTTTACACATACCTATCGGCTTCGGTGTGTAGACGCCATAACTTGATCATAGAGATATGTTTATATATATATAAAAATTTACGCAATAATTATAAAGTAATCACAGTGCAAACGGCTTATGAAGAGTTTGAATGGGAATCCAACATTGTTTCCTCTAAACAAATTTCACAGCCACGGGTCGAACATGCTTTAGTTCATTTGGCCACCTGCATTTCACGTACTTATACCTACATACATAACTCTTTATTGTTCACACCAAAATTACAAAATTGAAATAAAACTTATAGTATTTTATCCATCAACAAATATGACAAGTACTGTCGAAAAAGGGAACATCTTTCGATAATATATCAAACATTAATCTATAGGGAATCTGTTCACACAAGTTTTTCGATGGGATATGTCATATTTGCCGACCGGCAGAAAATCGCACTTGTAATGCTATACAGATAAGTCGATCGCAATGTACTTACATAATTCGTTACTCTGTCACTGTTAGTTATTTTTAATTATTACATATTTAGATTAATTTATTAAATGATACAGGGCCACTTGTCAAAAAAATTAAAAGATTTCACGGAGATCTTTCGATAAGCTTCACTAGATGGCGTTAAAAGCAGTTGAGTTTCAGAGACCATTATTTTACCTTTTTATTAATCTTTATAATTACTTATTTAAGTATTGTTAATACACATTTAATCATAGATGTACATTATACGTGTCTATAAAATACTTTAATTATATAACCGATATGATACATGCGGAGGTATTTTATAGTACATAATTTAATTTTATATTTTTATGAAGACATTTGTTTCTGTGATTTATGAATCTATACGAAAATCTATACTTGACAGCGCTAAAACTTTTTAATAATTTATCACACATTGAACATTTATTACATACAGAGAATTTTATATTCAAATATTATTTTAGCAGATTACGCAGTAAGTTTTTCGAAGAAATAGTTTTATATACGAGACACTTGCTAGCTAAAATTTATTTAATAAGCACAGATTTATTAACATTTCACTTTTAAAATTTCCCTCCACATATTTTACGAGCTAATTTGACAGTCACGCCTTAGGAAAGTAAATGCCGGCTTTACCTACAATGAACTTCTATGGAGTTTTGGAAGCATCACGAAAAGTCATGTTTTACCACATTATATCACTTTTCCACACTCGTGTTTGTAAGTCGGCATTTTATGAATAATACACCACTATTTTTATGCATAAACACTGGAAAAAAAACCAGTTTTGGAAAAAATACAATGGAGCGACATGACTTTTTTGCATTCCCGCCAAAACTCTGACAACACTCATATTGTATCTAGTGGGAAACGCCTACTCAGGAATTCCAAATTTCACTGTTTGCCGTTCCGCAGAAAAAAGATGGAATCAAGCCACTTCGTTCGATTTTGTTAGTCGTCTGGTAATAGAATATTAGTAAATAAAATAAAGTAAAGCAATAAAAGTACAAAATTAATTCAATTATCCTGAAAAATTAAAGTTGCCGTTATAGCTTGACTACGATAGACACTACCTTTTTAGGTAAACGCGAGCCGCCGCTATTTTGATGTTAAATCATTGTACCTAATAATGTCCAACTTCAAAAGTCGGCTGATCGGCCGTGACCTGACTTAGCTAATGCACCTAAACCTAGCAAAATTTAGGCCGCTTTGAAAGACATTTATTACATAAAACAAAGGAAAGGATGACTAGGTATTATATCGCTATGTACTTTACAATAATATATACTTGTAGTATTATCTATTACTTACTATACTATGATATACACTGTGCTACAATTTATGACAACATGGTATAAGAAATCTAGTAACTGTTCAATACTTTGTGTACCATTGTACAAAACTAGACTTTACAATTACTAGTACGGTATAACATTTTTTTAATGTAAAAGTGATTTTACGAACAAAACATTCTCCAGATGGTAAAAGATAACGCACGTACGTCCATGACCATTACAACGATACTCAAATTTTTTTGTAACAAAACAAAGTCTAGAGCAAACAACGGCAGCTGCTTTGGTGCTCAATACTTTTACTCAATACTTTTTTCACACTACTGCTAGGCGACAAAACATCTGATTGATGAAAGTGATTGTAGCTATCTGACGACCTCCCGCTGAAGAGACCTATCACCTAGTAAAATATCTATAGCAAGTTTGAAATGAAATGCTTTAATGTTTCACGTTTCCTTCGCTTTTATCTGATTGTATGAATACTTCCAATACTGCTGTTATATTTTTAATTGCGATACTGTACTTATAATTGAAAGAATCTTCTGATATTTTTGGTTTTCTTTGCCCATATAGCACATTACAAATAGACGCGTATATTTTTACTAACATTTCCAGTAAATCTAACTCGTTGGTCGCCTAATCTTTAACACACACAGAAAAACACATCGTCATCACAACGACGTTCCATCATCAGTTCTAATAAAACTGACAGTCATAACTGATAACAGAGCATGAAATTGTCGTTTATAACTGACTTTTGACCTCAACTCAAAGTACCTATATATCAATGTTGTTGGGGCTTCTATAAAGCTACAAAAAAAGTATTAACGCAGCAATCTGACTTGTTTACCTATATAACAGAGTGACAAACAAGCAAGTAGGTCTGATGGTAAGTGTTATCTGCAACACCAAAAACGTTGCGGTGCTCTATTAGTTTACATTTGACTTGAAGCGCCCCAGGTTAGGCCTGAAGAAAAGATTGTACACGGTACGTTTATATGCCCTTTAAATTAACCATCTTGATCTTATAACCAACTTTACTCCATTGCTACCATGTACTTTAAGCTTAAATATACATCGATACAATTTTTATTAATTATTTATTTTAAATGGGACTTGATGATACCAAAGAAAACCCTAACAAAAAGGTTAGCTCGAAATTATTTCTTCCGAACTGTTTATTTATTGGCAAAAAAACTTTATATTATCGATACTAATATATCAAATATGACAACACTTTACGTCAGTTTTACTTTCCATTTAAACCCGCCATGGGCGCCGATTCATTATGACATATATTATATTTTGTTATCGAAAAGTTTTTTCGCAAATTGTCATCAGATCCTTTGTTATACAAATGCTTTGGTGTTTGCTGTCACAGTTACGACTGTAAGCTTTAATCATATATTACTCGTTACGAGGCAAGGTTTTAGAGAGTCGCATAACTTTATTATCCTAACGTCGAAAAGGTAAAATACACAATACGTAAACGAAAAAAAATTATGAGAAAGTAATTTCCATTTACGTACAACAATGCAAATTTCACACATTTTTCTATCGTATACCTACAACGTATTTTACGCAAACTTAAACTTCCCCCCACCCTTCGTCCCACCATGAACCTATCTAGTCTAAAAGCTAAACTTTCCCCTGACCTTGAAGAATCCCATGCTAGTCTTGTTATGCAGTAGGGAAGCCACTCCCACGTAGCTCTGTATCACTATAGGCGAGTGGTGGATGCAGCAAGCTGACGACGGCATGCTTTCGACGGCTCGCTGAAGCTTCTGTGCAAACGTTTCCATGTCGTATATAGACCTCTCTTCTGGGCCTCCTTCTAAAAATAGAGTGAATGTTGTTATTATATGTATTAACAAAATAAATGAGGCGGCCATAACAGACGTGACAGGTCTAAGACCTGCCAAGAATTTAAAAAAATCTCAAGCGTTTTTTTTTTTGTTTGGTGTCGCATTTTGTGCATTTGCCACAGTGCAAAAGCCATTGTCAGAATATTTCGACATTATTTACAAGTATTTGATAAAAACTCAAGCAATATAAGTCTAAGTCACATAAGAAGTCGAGGTCAAGTCCGGTAATGCCATACTAAAGTAGTGGCAACTTTACTATGATCTTCAATTGAGTTTTGTAAGCAGCATGCAAAGACACGTTTTACTACTTTAATTCTCTTTCCCACACCCGTGCACAAAATTCGGCACTTTATATAATTTTCTTTGTACCTTTTTATTGTATTAGTAAAAAGCATTGTTAAAATTGATACTATTACCTTCCTCACCTTTGTACCAGTAAATGGGGTGCGAAGCGAAAGTGAGGAATGGTACATCTTGGCTGAAAGGGTTCCATACTGTCTTCATCGGCAAAGGCTCTCCCTTGTTCCACATTAAACGCACACCTCGAAGGTTCCGTTCCCTGGAATGGAAGTTGATAACTTATTAGATAAAAACTAAACTGAAAGAACGAAACAAAATGTTTCTGTTATTTTGTAACACAAACCCAAATACAAAAACAAACAAATAAGAGACAAAATAGGGGATCACCTCAGCATAATGCTGGTCATACTAAGAGGTACCAACTAGTTCTGATGGTAACTGTACCAACAAATTATATTCTTTATTGTATTTTATGTTTTCTTGTTTGATCATTTTAATTTGTGTAATTCGTAAATAGACTGGCTAAATTTCTTTACGAAAAAAAAGTATTTTTTATGATTACACATATTTTTCGCAGAATCTAAATATGTAATAAACAAAATTTTATGTATGTGAGTAATATAGACAACATATTAGCGGAATAAAGCTTACACAAATCCCCGACTACCAATGACACAACAGTAATGAGACCGTTAATTTAAATGGACCAATCAACGCACAGTTATGGGACCACGCGGACTGCGGCCAATTGTCTGAAATGTACAGGATATGAAATCATCACCGTCATGACACACTGAGTAAGTTGTTCCCCACACGTCCACTAACCTCTCTGGATATCAGTCTGGGATATTGAGAATATAACCATAAAAATTAAAAAGATACAAAAGAGACAATACATAAATTTAAGCAAATGAAAACTCTAGTGACTGGAAAGCTTAAAATAATCTGGAATTACATGCAGCAATAGCAAACAGCATGATTGATTGATTGATTGATTAACTCTTTATTGCACACATTGAAAAAAAACCAATACAGAAGAAATAAAATGCAGTTAGTTTAATAAAGTAAACAATTTGGATGTGGCTACATGAAGGTTGTTATTATTTATATGCGTAACTGAGAACTTCATATATCATATGATATAGTTCAAAGAATTTGAAGCTTTGGATATCTTGCACATAGGAATGCCTAAGCAAGAATTTGCAAGATATGCAAAACACATTTTAAGTATCCAAATTAAATAAAATACAGAAATAAATGGTACAGAACGCGCAGAACACAGCGAAAGTCTTGTGTCTTCACAGATATTTTTTTTAAGTAACATGTAGAACACATGTAATTACTATTTGGGAAAATACAAAGACATGCATAACTATCAACACGCTTCAATAGACTGCAGTAATAAAAATAAAGCATGTTACTACATAATTGTTGCCTTTACAAATACTATTTACAGAACTCACATGATTATAAGAATTGTATCTAAAACTACAAAATACAGTCAACAGTGCCAGACGTTCTATAATGAATGCAATTGAGGGTTCCGATGTCTATAACTACATTTGTCCTTTTTCTAACCACCTAAGCAAACATGGTGTTATAAATTTAAATTGCGGGTCATGGCGTCTCATGAAAAAATATTCGTGCATTTTTGCTAATTACAGTTCAATTACTTATCATAGGTTCATAAAACTAATGAAACAGGTTGTTCCAAGAACATACGTCACGAGCCGAGTGGAGAGTGTGGGTAGTCTTGATGAAAAATGAAAAAGTGATCTGGCCTCATTTAGATCTTATAAAACACAAGGTAGTCACCACGGCACACTACACTCAATGTAGACCATTCTTAAGCTAGTTTCATAGTATTTTGTGTCCCGGTAATAAACATAATTTAAATATATTTTTTAACACTGAATAATGTAAGACGTAAGTTAGAAATGGGCTTCTCACCACATTCATTATAATATATCTGTACTATTGTAAAAACACTAACTAATCCAATACCTACAAACACAACAAAACAAGCTCATACTAAGCTAGCAGACTGCTCTAGTGCAACACAAGAGTACCTAGGCTCGAAATACTTGGGATCGAACAATGCGCTCGCGCTGATGGGGCGGCTCTCGGGCTCCTGGCTCGGCCCGGGCCGCCGGCACAGGCGGTCGATCACGCAGTCTTTCACTACCGTGGTGACGCCTGTCGCGAAGCCGTTCAGACGGCTGGACAGGCACCATATTATATTGAGCACACATAATATTTTGTAACAGCGAAATAGTATATATTTTTTATTTAGTAAGAGTTCAAGGCCTACATTTTGAGGAAACAATTTTGATCACATACAAATATTTTATTTATAACACCAAAATATTTTATTTTAAAGCATTCCAGGTAGTGTGGTATGTTCTCTGATGGTAAAACAATCCACTGCATATGTAGGGTAAACTATGCAAAAAGGGGCCATATTAGGATTACATTTATCTGCAATCCACATAATTGAAGATGTCAAAAGATGGTAACATTGCATAGGAAACAGTAACATTTTCACTGGTGGTAGTGGTACATTAAGGAGTAAATTAAGGATAACATGACATAAGAAACAGTAACTTGATATGTTGACACCATACTTAGAGCATAAAACTTAGTTCTTGACTAGTTATATAGGTATTTAGTACATTATTACTTTAGAATCAAAACATCTGTCATGTAGCATTTGTAATCTTATTATTGGTGACAATACTAGATGTTTGACCACAGCTCACCTAATGATAAGTGATGATGTGCTTGAAGATTTATAAGCACACCTAGCTTAAAAGCTAAAATGCACAGCATACCCCAAAGAGGATTTCAGTGCAGGACAATTACCTCCTACACCTAACTTGGAATGGGGACTCATTTAGTGGGTTTTGCATGGTAGCTAGCTAAGCAAAGAAGAATGTGCTTTGCTGTTGCTATTTACATGTTTCTGGGAGTAAATACCTTTAAAGATGTCAAAGCATCCGGTGACTGAAACAGTGCCAAGGGCCTCCACCTAACCATATACCACATCTCAGCAAAAACACCAAAAATATTGTCAGTTCACATCAAGATCCCCATAAAAGCTTCACAGTATTTTCAGACAAGTTATACTAACGGGACCAGCGATGATGGGGGGTAGACCAGTTCTCCTATAACTATAGTATCCAGATCATCCAAATATGTCTTCTTGAATTCCAGCTGCTTCATGGCGATGAAGTCATACTTTATGGTCATCAGTAGCCTAGATGTCAGAATCACTATCCTTTCTTTTTCATTGTCCCAGAGTGTTATTCTGAAATATTTAAATAAGTCAAAATTATAGACTGTATTGTCATTTGGTAGAATATCTGCTTCAAGAGCTGTAGAGTGTGGGTTCAATTCCCACCAGAACAAACATTTATGTGAGAATAAATGTTTGTTTTGTGACTGGGAGTTCTGCAGGGATTATGAGTATGTATTTACAAAAAAAAAAAGTGTTTATGTGTAAATAATTCTATACATTAGCTGGTTCCCATATATTCCTGGTGAAAATGTCTTCCAATATTAAGTTCAAATAAATAATGGATTTACTTGTCCCATTGTTATTATGAACCAATTGATAAACAATCTAAAAAATATGACATTTAAGTAGCTACAATGACTTAACTGCATTATTTTATTATTATAGATATCACTACTTTTCTGATAAGATGTCATATTTACATTTTGCAACAATCACCAAATAATGGTTAGTCTCTATGGCCTTGATCAAAAGATATCATTGTAATTGTGGTATTTTAATGCTGTATAAATCAACTATCTTGTAAATGGAAACATGACCAATATGATGAGTGAATGCAGTTTTAACACACATTAACATGTAAACTATTTGATAATACTTACTCTGTTAACAGCCAACAACCCAAATATTCACCATCTTCAGGAAATAACAGTGCAGTAATACATTCCTGCATGGCATTCTCCACCACACCTTTCCGGAAAGTGAAGAAGTCTTTGATATTTTCTCTGTTAAACGGCACATCATAGCGAGGGTAAACAGTTTGTGTGGGTTCCTTTCCAGCATTCTCATTATTTTGCTGTTCTCCTGTTGGTGCATCTGAATGAATTGAGAAATAATAAAAAATTATTAAAAATATTCATTGAGGTTTATGGTTATGGTTTGAGTTATGATTGATCAATATACTTATTAAAGAAAAAAAAAATTGGTGGCAAGCTAGTTTTCATAATTTTGATATTGCTGATATTATTGTAGACTTTAAAACCACCCTTGATAATAAATAATTGTATAAATCACTGACAACATACTACTCTAACCATAAATTATGAATACCATACTTACAATTTTATCAGGAGAAACATGCTAAAGCAAATTGGGCCGACCTTGGAATTTGCATAATATACATATGGACCTGGCTAAATATTTATATTTATTTTGGTAAAAATCTTGGGATTGCCATTCAACACATGAATGCTGCCAGAATTTTGACTGCTTTCTCTTCTATCATAATGATTTGATTATTTATTTACATGTATGTACATTAGTTTATATTACAAAGACATAGTTATAAGTTTATATAGTTTACACTTATTTTTTGTACATACATAGTTTACATATTTAAATACCTTACCTAAATAAATTTCAAACCATTTTTAGATTGTTGACTTTACACCAACTTTTGCTTTTTGAGCATTAGTGTTTATCCTACTATACCAATCTACATCAGGATTTAAATTTATGAAAACCAACTGATTAAATCAAAAAGACTAATCGATTTTATGTGTAAAATGTTGAAACTCTTATCAGCTATGTTGATATACAAATATTAAAGTTATCCTGTTATCATTACAAAAAACAAGAAAGTGTTCTCTTATTTATTTTGTTTTACTATTACTCTGTTGTTCTACAAACCGGAATTATTACTACCTATAATAAGACGCAAGACCCGTGGAAGGTCATAAAAATAAATTTTATTTAGTCAGTAGGTACGGCAACTGGCTACGTAGTAAAAACATACCGGCGAAAGACGATGAGGAAGATGTCAGAGAATCCGCTCCAGAAAGAACAGAAGGGTGTACTGTTCCCTGAGATGTGTGGCCTCTGTTTACTGTATCAGCGTCCGCAGTTTCTACCGGAATATCCGTGGATAGCTGCAAGGTTCCACCGCGGAATTCGACGTCTTCATCTAGTAAATCACTCATTGTAGCCACACAATACGTTTAGTGGTTTATATTTTAATGTTATAGGTAGTAACAGTAAAAAAAGATTTTGCTGCGCTTAAATATACGCAGTTGTTTTTATCACAAAACCAGTAAAAATCACAAAGATCACGAAAATTCGGACACAATCGACCGCGGTCCATCAATCAATTTGCGATAACGATTGCTTGCTAGTGATGTACTTATTTTACGCTAAAAAAGTAGAGAAAATTAATCTTAAAGCAAAATAATCTTCACCTATAATTTTTTCAACTATCTTTAAGTAATTATTAACTAAAATGTGATATTATCACTAAGTCTAATCTCATTAGATTTAGAGATTGTCTGAAATGGGAGAAATAGATTTTTGTATGTTCGAGCGATGATAACTCTAGTACTGGCAATTTAATCCGTTCGCCGCAAAACTTTAAGATAGTTTATAAGTAAATATAATTAATATTTAAGAACGAACATTAACTGAAAAATAATTATTCATCAGGAGAAGTCGTCGTCTGAAAATCGCGATTCTTTATTTCACCTATATTTTCCGGGATAAAAGAAGCCCATGTATGTATTAAATACAGTGGCGTATTTACAAATTTTCAAGGCATAGGCTACACAGTTTTTGCCGCCCTTGCCTCTTGGAGAATGTTACTGGGTATGCAAAATCGCTTGAAACTTTGTCACAGTAAAGCCTATGTGAATATAAATATACTAGTTTTTGTTTCATGCCAAAATATCAATTAGTTTAGATTTTATAGACATTCAAAAATCTCGTTAATTTGAAATCGCTGCGCGGTGGCGCTGCTTCGGTGTGACGTCACAGGTCATACACGTCTTTCCTCTTTCAAGAATAAATACTATAAGTTATGATTTGAAGCATGTGGAGCAAAAGGTTTTGGCTCGTATTGATACACTAATACTTGTAGGTTCTTATCCTAACTAATATTATAAATGCGAAAGTGAGTTTGTTCGTTTATTTGTTTGTTTATTACGCTATCACGCAAAAAATATTGAACCGATCTTCATGAAATAGAGCATTGGTATTGTTAAGAACACGGAGAAGGACATAAGCTAGCTTTCATCCCTGAAATAATACAGTTCCCGAGGGATCGACAGTAACGCGGGCGGAGCCGCGGGCGAAAGCTAGTAGATAACATAAACAAAGGATGACGTAAAATTAGTTGTTTTTTTATTTACATATTAGGTAGATACGTTTAAACTGATACCAAAGGTTTTGCACCCCTGGTCTTATTTTTCATATAAGTTCCTACATATTTAGGTGGGTACTCTTGCTGGCGGCGGCGGCCGCTCTTTGACTGCACTCGTGCACGCACTGAACGACTACATCTTTAAGTTTTACAACTTTATCCATTTTTGTTTAACTCAAATTTTGCGGAGTGCTTTTAAAAGAGCGCACGTCTCTCCATACAAACTATTGTTAGAAGATAGAAATGTTCTCGCGCGTGAAACGGAAAATGTTCTGTAGGTACTAAATGAATGAGGAATAAATTGGAGCGGCGCACGGGCGGCCTATGTTTCCGAGTGACGACGTTCGGTGCGCCCGGGCAGGCCCTGCGTGACCTTGACCTAATTTCAGTCGTTTATTGTTTCGCACCTGTGATGCGACATCTTGATAGATTATAGTTTTATCGTTTGTTTGTTCTATGTAACTGAACCATCATTTCTTGGAATCACGAGCCACCACTGATACCTACTTATACCAACCAAATACAAACTAGATAGGTATAAGAGATACTAACCAAGCACGACAAGCATTTTTTGTGATATAACCAAATGTTTGTTCTGTGCCTGGGTGTACTGTATGTATTATAAGTATGTATTTACAAAAAAAAAAGTATTTAATTATTCTATCAGTTATCTGACTCCCATAGTACAAGCTTTGCTTAGTTTGGGGCCAGATGGCGCTGTGTGTAATGTCCTACGATATTTATTTATTTATTTATTTAACCTACTGCAAACTACATACATACCTACCATCTAATAAAAAATATACTTGTATACATAATAGATTGTCATGTACTTACGTCAAAATGATCTTCACAACAATATACTTTGCTTTTATCTCCAAATGGATCCAACCTCTTCATAGCTTTTATCCATTTCTTACGTATTTAAGTATCCATTGGAACCAAAAAAAATAACTTTTCCGGTGCATTGGTGGTAGTGCTTTTACATTTTGGCACAACACATGATTTTCTTGTATTTAAATTCGACATTTTCGAATAATATTTGCGTTATTTCGTAGTGAAACGTGCCGGATCGCGCAACGTACTGCGTGAGTGTATGACTTGTGACGTCAGCGCACCGAGCGCCGGCCGGCCGACACTCGCGCCGTTTAAAATTCAATATCTCGGGAACTAAGTGACATATCGACATAATTTTTACACACGTTTTTTTTATTTCATATGGACTATAAGAAAAGTTAAAAATCGAAACTAGTGAACATTCTTCATCATCTCCTACATTATTTTTACAATCCAAAAATTTTTCTACTCTCGGAGTGTGCAATGACAAGTGAGAGAGGAAAGTCATTACCAAAATTTGTTGCAGACTTCTATCTGTGAGACATCAGAAAACCGTCATGCAAAAATCTTTTTGATTTCTACGAGGTAGTAAAAAAAATTCGGTCCCCAAATTTGCCGCCCTAGGCTCAAGCCTGCTGGTAAATCCGCCACTGATTAAATATAGGGTATTGTATACAGGGTTTTAGGTATACCTATTGTTGTATATTATAATAAGATTCATTTTACATAATTTATAGTTTTATTTTTTTATGTTATTATAACCAAGTAGATAGATATAAAAGAGTAAGTGTGATTGTATTTCAGTTTTTGTTCTTATTCTTCCTTCGTGCATCCCGTATAAAGGAAGAATTAGAATTTTTAAATTTCCTTGTCTAAAGAAAATCGATAATTTTACATCGATTTATATTTAGACATCCCTAGTTAGTAGGAATGACAATAACATTGACAATTCCTTTGGTATGTGACAGCCTTTACAGGTTTTTTTTTTTCTTTAGTTTTGGCGTCGCGTTTTAGCATTTGCCAGTGTCAAGTATTTATATATTTTCAAGTTTCAAAAATTAAACAAGCGTCCTCGTAGCTAGTTATAGTCAAAGTCCAGTCTTAGTCAAGTCCAGTCTGTGTCAGTCAAGTCCAGTCATGCTTTAGTAAAGTAGTGGCGACTTTATTATAAAGCTTCGATGGAGTTTTGGAAGCAACACGAAAAGTCATGTTTTACCCCATTATATCATTTTCCCACACTCGCGCTTGTAATTCGGCACTTTATGAATAAAACACCACCATTTTTATGCATAAACACTCGACAAAACACAAGTTTTGGAAAAAAATACAACGGACCGACACGACTCTTCCCGCGTTCCCGCCAAAACTACTTTACTGGTTGTTTGTCAGAGAGTTTTGGCAAATTATTAAAAAAAAAAAAATATTGTGTTGTATAGTGTCTTATTTAAAAAGTGTTGCTTCACATGCGCGAGTATGGGTAAGTGATATAATATGGTGACTTTTCTTGTTGCTTTTAATACCCCACCTTATAAATGCTTCAAGCTACTGAATCATACTAACTATAACTAATTTGTAGGTACATTGTTCATTAATTAAATCCTTTTTTATCTCCGATTTACTGTTCCCGATCCAACAAAGAGATTCTCGGGGGGAATCAATGTCTATGAAGAACTAAAAAGCCGTGAAGCACTAAAAACAATTATATTTTATTAAGGGTGTAGTAAAAGCAAGAACGATGTATTGAAGTAGTATTTATTTTGCTCTATAAGCGTTTAAGGCTTCTTGAGCTTGGGCGTGGGTATGAACAAGGACAACCATTCCAGCGACGAAGATGTTTGTCCTGTGTGCAAAATAATAGTATTATGAATAAAGTATATGAATATACTATCAGCTATCTGGTTCCCGTAGTACAGTTTTAGGTGATAGGTATTTAAATAAAGTTAAAATCTCTTGCTTACTAGCCAATCTAAGTATAATTTACAAATAGTCCCTGGTGTGTGTTGTTTGTAGTTTTGTCCGCTGTAGTGTCCTAAAAATGCTTTTATTTCTTTCATCAAATGCATTTCGATGTTTATCTATTAAGTATGTACAATGTAGAAGTAAGTATTTTTTTTATTTATGTTGTTTAAAAGATTACATGAAAATGTTTTACCTACCTACTTAAATTAATTTAGGGAAAAATTAAAAATAAAATCCTCATTAAATTATACGTAATATTTTATTACTTATATATTTATTTACGTTACTAGGAATAATGAAGGCAAATACTTCCATGTTGAAAATTTCAAAGCTTCTGCTGAATCTACCCATCAAATGGTGTACCAACTACTTTTTGAACAGATATAATAATAATATCATGATTCTCGTAGGTTCAGATCCATGCTTGAGGTTAAATTCACTGAACAATGAAGAACTTGCCGTCATACTTGGTAAGATTTGTTCGATTTAATCGATTTCAAATTACATCGATTTTGAAAAAAAAAATGTACTTACTATAAAGTATTTTACAACTGTACAAAAAGATTCATTTAAACTTAGTATATCTTTAGGATACAATAATAAGATATTGTACAAAAAAAAGCTCACACAGCTATGACACAGCTTATTATTTATTTAGGACAAGATTGTACAACATTTTGTTGGAAGAAGAATATAATATTTCATCAGGTATCTGTGTTTTTATATTTGGCGGCAAACGGCAATGTTAATAAAACGAATTGTTCAAAAACATCAAATTGGGACATTGTCACCAATGCAAACCATAGGTTAAGGTAAATATTTTTGGTATAATTAATTAAAATTGTAAGTTGAATTTTTCAATGATCAGATAAAAAAACCTGAAGAATGTACAGAAAATACAGAAACATTGAAACTGGCAGAATGCACAGAGTGCGATACCAAGAAGAAGAAAAATATAATTATGTTAGTTTTTTTATATACAAAAATAATACAGGCGATAAACACATATTGTGAAAAAATAATAGATCAGGGGTAGATACTAATATTTAGAAAAGTAGGTATAAGATCCGATGCAGAAAAATAATATTGGTAGTAAATTAAGTTTGCGAGTTGTAATGACTCAAATAAATGTGAGCAGACATCATACATATTACCGAGAAATACGTACGCATATTAGCGTGTTGGCATAACATTTTTTTTTATCTAGTAACTGAAATATCTGGGGACAGAGATACTTCGACACAGATAATATAATTTGAAGTCTACATATTACGCATGTTTATAAACTCTGAAGACTTTACTTACAAATATTGCTTAAAGTTAATCTATGATTAAAATAGCCCGTCTCATTTCCACTAATGCAATCATGTAAGAAATTGACAGACGATTTTAAGCATTGATTAACTTGAACCAACGTTGACAATACCTATTGTTTTTAGTTGAATCTGTCTAACTCGTAGATTTGTTCAAAATTTATTTTGTTTGAGACGAATTGTTTTAAGAGATTTATTTAATTTTTATTTTCTAGATTACACACTAGTAGCAACTGCATCTGTTCTCAGGACACTTGGGAGGGTAAATGATGCATTGGTCCATGCAATAGACATCCGCGCCTTCCCGCCCTTCCAACTCGCCAACTGCTTCGCATACGTTCCTGTACAAAGAACATCAATGCGTAACAACGGAATGTAAGAATTTTTAACACAAGGCACGAAAAAATAGTTTTCAGTTTTATATTATTTGCTCTTAGATATATTTTATTTTGACAGTGCCTCTTCCTAAATAGTTGGATATTTTAACTTTTTTTTTGTGTCTTTGGGTTAGATAGATAGTTACAGTAGATACTTAGATCCCTGAATAGTTTAGATTCACAATTAGACCAGGCGCTTCAATCGTACACCAGGTACAAAGTCCCGGGGATTTCAGCTAGTATAAGTATGTAAACTTATGATTATTAATAACTAAAAATCACGAAACATGGAGGTATTTAACATAAAATGTAACTCACGGGCATGTACAGAGTGCATCAGGACAGTTAGGAGGGTACCGGAGGCAGTTGGTCTGGCACCAGCTCAGCATGCCCGGTAAGCTGCGGAACGCAGGAGTCGGCACGCACACTTGGTCCCTGGAAGGTGATGGTAGCAAATTAATCGCCAATTCTGCGAGAGAGTACAGTATCAGGAGAACGAAGCCTCCTTCTCCTCTCAAGTTCACTTTTTGTTAATATTTGATAAGTACGCTAGGTATTATACCATAGCTCACGTAATGTTAATTGACGGCGTGGTCAAAGATAGTAAGCATATCTAGCCTGAAATGGCTCTCAAGTGAGGCTGCCGGTCCACACGGTTAGGTGCTTGGCGTCAAATTTTCAATTTGAGTACTAGAGAGTACCCTACCAGCATACTATGGTTTCCTGACAACTTTATCCTTTATCAGCATTTCAATCTCATTGTTGATATTTGAACCCAATCCCTTCGGCGTGCGAGTCGAAAATATTTACCACTGAGCTATCATAGACACAAATAAAATTAAAAAGTGAAATCTAACCAGTGAGGAGTATTAAGTACTATGATTAGATTGTTGTAAAATACTTAGGTGAAAATTGTTCGACTAATAAAAATTACTTTTTTGTAGTAATGACTCAATAAGCAACTATATAATTAAGTATAACTAAATTATTATAGTAACTGTTATTTACAGATTATTACTTTTTTTTACAAAATATACATTTATAATTTATGTATCTACAATGTACCGTTAGTCACACACACACATACATAATTATGTTTGTACAACATTCAACGTTTATTTTGTCAGATGATAGGGTGGGGAAATTGTAAGTAGGCATATATCATTAAAATACAATTGGTTAGACACACACATGTCAACATAAATCATAACAACTATCTACAGTAAGTAGTGTCAATACATCTCAACAGGCTAGAAGTTTATTCACAAAAGAATCGGGCCGTCCATTGTAAAATCTTCACAACACACCATCTCGGATAAAAAAACTTTTGGTTTCAAAAAAATCACGAGCAAACATCGCTTCACTCGTGACTGAATAATCATTTATTAGTTGTAGGTACAATTACAAAAATCTTAACATAATTTATGTCTCACAATCTCTTAACAAATTATAATCTTAGTCCACTCAGAGGTAGAGTCTTTCCCAAGACTCTGATCAATCTTCGGATTTTCACTTCCAGTCACTGTGAACTGCCGAACGTTTATATACATTACCGATTTAAAAGCTTCACTTCAGAATACACCTCACGGTTCTGAGACAGATATAGCTGATCCACTACCACTATATCGATAATTTTAGATCTCAATTGAGTTATTTTGTTACAGCTGCAATATCTTTGAAATCAATAACTCAAAAACTGATTTTATCATGGAAACTGACAAGATTTTGTCACATTTATGTTTTAATTTAATGAAGTTGTTCAGTAAATAACTTATTAAGGCACATAGAGAATATGCATCGAAAAGTCTGGGAGGCCATAGATGTTAGCAAGCATCCTAATTTTAGCAGAATGAAATTTGGCACCGACTTGGAGACCTTGTCTTCATGAAGATATAAAGGTAAAGTGTCGCAGTGAACTCAGTGTGCTGAAATATTCCTAACACCTTACAAGAGGACTCCGCTGCGGAAGAGCTTCAGAGCACATTAGCGCAGCACATTCTACCTGTCCGACTCCCGCTCCTGCGAACCTTCACGAAACGTGCAGCAGCGCGTAGTGCGACGAAATAACAAGATAAAACGTGTTTTACTCTGATTTGACTACTTGAAAAAAGCCACCGGTTGACGCCGAAACAATACTCGTGTAGTAGTTAGTAGTTGAGATAACTAATCTTGTAATTCTAATTTAGAATTGTACTCAATTTTTTCTCTAGAGCTGAAATGGACAATGGCAGTCATAAAAAGACACAATCGACCAAGTCCACTAATGCAAAGTCAGAGCAGATATTCAAATTTAGCACTACAAAATCTGCTCAGCTAGAATAACTCCTGCCAGAGTCCTCTGAATCTGTACAACTGAGCTACCAAGGCCGTAATAATTAGTTATGTCTTGTTCTTCTTGAATTTGATTGAAATGTTGATTTGGTACCCAATTCCCAGCTTAGTAAATCAGTAGTTATACAGCTAAACACTTGCTTATTTATACAAATGACGTGAATGTTTAGCATCAACATTCTTTACGACCCAAGCTTTATTTTAAATTCTAATTGCATACAATAAAAGAACGGCCCGATACAAACTACCAACGCCATACATAAATACAAAAGAGTCGCCCTCACCACGTGGCCATCTGACCCATTCAAGATAAACAAATTATACCTAATGACTGGTGGACCACTGTCCTCCACAGTGTCTGACTCAGACAAATCGTTGCTGAAAGAAAATTTGTATATTATAGTGCAAGTTAATGACATAAAATACAGAAACGTGCGGACATGGTTAGAAGTTACCTAACGACGTAAGGTGCCTTTTCAAGTTGCATGTGCGGGTATCTGAAATTGTAACCAGGAAAAGTAGTAGCGTAGAAATATATAAAAAGTTGTTTTTATAATTATCATGGGTTCTGTAAATAAATATAAAATAATTATGTACAATAAATTACGAATATTATCGTATTCGACTTCGTATTCAACTCGTTTCTAAAAACATTAGATATTGTGGTAACTGTAACTATATCTTTAAATTAATACGTTGTAAAAACTAGAAGGTTTAATTAAAATAAGCAGTAACCACCGCCAACGGAAGAGACTAACGTTGACAACAACTAGCGTTGTGCTCGAATATTTTTAGAATAATTTAATAAATTAAATATATGTATATAAAATATTTGCAGGAAATCCCACGTTGGGCGCCACAAAGACTAAACAATCTATAATATAACACAAAGAAGTACGTAAAACACACAAACACATAACAATACACTTTGTACAGTACATGAGACTTATAGATTCATATACCCAGAATCATAGTAAATAATACCAACAAAACAACAATTACACGAGAAACAAATTCCAACAAAGGACTAGATGTATTATAAATACACGGAGACTATAAATGTCTTCCGAATTCAAAACATACCTAACAACCAGAGGGTAGATGGTCTTAGGCATATTAAGGTCCCTGTAGTAAAGCAAGAAGGGATAGTCCCTCTTGAGGTCACTTGCGAACGCCGGTGGGAGACCTCCAGTACTGGTAACAATGCTGACGTCAGCGCAATTGCGGAAGGTCTCGGAGCGGCCACAGCCTACCGCTTCGGTGCCGTTGGGGCAAATACCCCACATGTTGCCTGTAATACACAGTAAAAAATGTGACAAACATATTAAGTGATTTAGGCTCTATGGGTTTCTAACCAAAATATTTATCTCATTTAACGTTGTGCGATTAACCAGAGAAATGTATTTTATTTTATGAATCATTGATTTATTTTACAACCGAAATATTTACGCATTTTGCGTGACTAAAAATATGGATTCGCAAAATGCGACACTATGTTAAGATACAGCATAAGCTTAATAATAATGTTGCTATAAAAAACCTGTTCGCATGCCTTAAACATAAGCGTTATTTCAATAAATCAACAATTTATCTTCTAACAAAATATTTTAATGGTCATAAAAATGTGTCTAACGGTGCGAAATCCTGTGATTTAGAACGCGCCACCACTGCTGCTTCTTTATCAGCTTTCTTGACACAAAACTTGTTGAAGAACTAAACGGAAACATGAATTGCAGTATATTTGCAACAACCATGTCCCAGAGAAGCTCGTATTTTAAAGGATTTTGTACCTGTATAGTATGTCCACTGAAGCACACACTGTGTGCAAGTGATGTACGGAGGTAGTCGCACGCGATACCTGAATATTTCCTTCTTTGCCGTGTCCAGGGGAATTAAAAACCTGTCTTCTCGTGAGTCGGAAATGTACAGCGGAAACCTGAAACGGTATTGAATATCTATTTTTGCGGCGGGAATAACAATTAAATATCCTAGGACATTTCACACAGCGCCATACCCCTAAACTAAACAAAGCATACCTACTTATACTATGGGAACCAGATGACTGTTAGAATACTTGTATGATTTTTATGTAAATATATGTTATAATCCCAGACACAGAACAAACATTTTGTTCTGGTGGGAATCGAGCCCACGCTCTTGAAGCAGATATTCTACCCAAATGATAATAAAGTTTATGTGCATTGATGCGGAAATACGAGTAGGTAGGTACACTAAAAATATAACTCTTGAATACTTAAAATGAACTTCCGCAAAGTAACGCCTGAGTCAATCAATTAGTAAAAAGGATTCATAGCTAAAAGTTATTAGACTATCTGAGAAATATGTAAAAAATAAGAAATTCTGTCAACAAAGCAAAGAAAGTATTTACCTGTCAAAACATTCCTGCGTGGCTTCTTGGCTTGGATTATTGTTAGGACATAGCTTCAGGATGAACGTTCCCAAATGGTTGGCTGTCAGCTCTACTTCGATTTCTATTTCCTGTAACATGGAACGTAATTATCGGTACACTGTAATAATTCACATCTAACCTTTTTCTGCCTATTTCTCTGCAGTTTGCGTATAACCATTGGAAAGACAATCATACAATCTAAGGTGCTCTTACCTACCTGTCCAACACTGTAATGCCTAGTGACTATGCCCTTTCCATACATTCCCCTCGCTTCGTGTGGACGAGGTTCTGTGACATGGAAAGCGTCGCCACATACTCCGCACTTGCCTTCGTTCTGCTCCCATTGCACTAAAAAGGGAAACAGATTTCACAATATAAGTACACGAAATAAACCATGGAAATTAGATCAAGAACTTATACATCGTCCATGCCCAAACTCATTTGAGAGTTTGGGTGTTTTGCGCGACTAAGTCTAATCCTTTATAAATCAAATACGTTTGATTGTAGATTCGTACGACTAAACTTCCCGTGAACTGACACGTAATCGCATTTTATTGAAAAGACACGATGACTAGGTTAGGTTAGTTAGCCTTCGTAGTGAAAATGTTATTCGAGTTTCATTTCATTTGGCTTAGATATAAATGATAGTAAGAAATAACATCTATTGCTCTATATTAGTCACCTCAGAATGGCATAGACATCTTGTATAAATTTGTATAGAACCCATAATTACGCTAAAGGTTGCTGAATATTCGTTTATAAAATGTCAAAATAACAATTATTATATTTTAAACAGTATCCTCGTTGAAATTCGCTCCCGCAGCGCACAGCACGCGAGAGAATAAAGTGATTACTTTATCATAATAAAACATATCTTGTGCGCCGTTGCTACAACGATATTTTCTACTATTATCTGTTCATTAAATTCTATTATAACAAATCGAATTACACGGTTTTTTTGCGCTAAATGGTTCACAATAGGAACCGCATTATTGAAGCGCTCATCGGTTCAGTGAACTTGTAATTATAGGCTTATAGATAGAGCATTGCCTTCGTGGTTCGTTAGGGAAATCAATAGAGAAGAAAAAAACATTGACAAACACATCATTCCACACAGGATAATGCCCTGCGATTAGAATAAAAGATAGCGGGACATCAAGTGCCAAGAACATCTTTAGTTCATCAAACATTAGGTTCAATAATTTATTTATTTAGGAATTAGGTAGAAGTTCCTCATTGCTTTCCATTCTCATAACGTAATTAGTTAATCTTACGCAGAATAAAAGGAACTGTCGGAAGTTTTAAGAGGTCAATTATTCTCGGTATCTCTTTTCCTCCTTTCTCATTTTAAGGACTCGTAGCGGCACGCAATTTCCAGATTAATTTTAAATCTCAGATTTATGTATCTTATGTTTGAATTACTTTTAGTAGCTATTATTTCTCCATTAATAGTACTTCATTGTATTCACATAGTCTTAGCTTCCGGTTTGGAGCAAAATATAAATACGTATAATGTAAAACAGTTGAAGGTTTGTGTTGATGATGTCCATGTCAGGATTGTCCATGTCGAAACATATGGATGCGTCTGCGATTCCGAAACAGACAGTTTAATAACGTAGCAGCTTCTATTTCATAATTGACATAATAGCTACATTATGCATTTATATTCCCTAAACAGAGTAGCTTGATGAAAGGCTAATTGATTGATACAGGCGTTACCTTACGCAAAACGCAAAAAAGTAATTTATATTTGGTAGATAGAATATAGAGTGGTGGTACGGAACCTATAGCGAACGAGCCAGATTTGCTCTTGATCAGCTTTAGTCAAGGTATCCATCAAAATTAACGTCAATCAATCAACTTTAATTTGAGGATCCCATACCACAATTATTGGCAGTCTCATAATTAATGAAACTGTTGAATTTTATTGCCATTTTGGTTAAAGTTAAAATGAGAAACAAGTTACTTTTGCCACAAACAATTTATTCAAATTACCTGTATAATAGAATATAGGTACCTACTATATTCATTACATATAATAATAAAATTAATCACGTTTATTGAGATGTGATGACTTAGGATCGACATAATTCCATAAATAAAGATTTCAGCTGTCACAATAAATAAATAATCTGTGCGTAATTGTTTTTGTAGAACATATAGGAAATATTGGTTTATTAGGTGCACGTAGATAAGATTAATTTCTAAGGTAAAAATATCAAAGTTCTAAAACTGGTTATCCGTCTAAATACACTTTGAAAATTGAGATCTCGTAGTAGTCTGTTGGGGGCTTATCCTACCCCAATAGGTTAGTATCCCTTATCACATACCAGCATACCCTCCACAGAAAAGTTCGTTGTCGTTATAGTTGACGGGGTTGGGGAAGCCGAACCGCCACATGGAGTTCCTTGCTGGAGGGTCCATGAGCCGTCCATGACCCTCTGCTCCGCGTCGTGCGCTGCCTAACATCTGAGGACAGAAAAAATACACCTATTGAGTAGGCAATAAAGACTAGTCAATTTTCCCGTGACACAGAGTAAGATGCGGTATTATTTTATTTTTGCTTAGAGGATTTGTCCCATAATCTGTAATAAATACAGAAAGGCCATACATGAGACTGTTTAACTCTCTCGCCAGCCGCCCATCGTAAAGTGAACTAGAATGCCACGAGTAAAAAGTCTAAAATATGCCAATGTTAAATTAATCCTGGTCTATGCAGAATATAATAATATCAGTTCTAGTATATATTAGTCATCAACATCCTTTTTTTTTTCTTCTTATTCCTCCGAGGAGGACTTGGCGTCGCACTTTCTGTGCATTTGCCAGTGTCAAGTTTTCTGCACTATCTGTGTATTTGCCAGTGTCAAGTTTCTGTTTGGTTTTTGGCGGGAACGCGGGAAGAGTCGTGTCGCTCCATTGTATTTTTTTCCAAAACTAGTGTTTTGTCGAGTGTTTATGCATAAAAATGGTGGTGTTTTATTCATAAAGTGCCGAATTACAAGCGCGAGTGTGGGAAAATGATATAATGTGGTGAAACATGAGTTTTCGTGTTGCTTCCAAAACTCCATCGAAGCTTGGTAGTAAAGTTGCCACTACTTTACTAAAGCATGACTGGAATTAACTGACACGAACTGGACTTGACAAAGACGACTTTGACTAAAAGTAGCTACGATGGCACTTATTTAACTTGAAAATATATAATTACTTGACACTGGCAAATGCTAAAACGCGACGCCAAAACCAAAGAAAAAAAAAAAAAAAGATCGGAAAAAAACATGCAGCTGGATCTCAACTTACTTGCAATAAAAATATCCAGAACGTCAAAAAAGATGTTCGACTCGACTTGTATCGCCTCATATCCATCTGAAACAACAAATACATAATGCAATAACCGCTGATAACATCCGCTGACTCAATAACATGTATTACAGAACTAGATCAGACATCAGTTTTCCTAATGTAGGTAACATTAGGAAAACTGATGTCTGATCTAGTTGATTATAAGGGACATCACAAGCCCTATATAACAGTTCTAATTTAATGGATATACGAATGTTATTTCGTTTTTTTTTAGTGTAATTTGATGAGCTTGTAAACTTCTGGATGAAAATGCTAAGTTGAGTGTATAAAGATCAATAAAATCTTTGATAGTGAGAATGAACGTGAGAGATACTGGTACCTACAAAACACTTAAATCGTTTTTTTTTTCTAAATGAAAAAGATACAGGCGCAAAAAATATTTATTTTTCTGATAAAATGATGGCAAAAGAGTCTCGTGAAGCTTTTTACCCAACATTCGGTAATAAACACTGATTTTATCAGACTATGCAAACATTAACGTCGGCTAAACGACCCTTCGTTGCTCGGATCAAGGCGAATTTATTTACAATGCATCGTACTCTTCTCACAAGTCAAATTATTTTATCAATATGAGAATTAATTATAGAGAAGCAGAAATATGGATTGCAAATTGAGATATCGTTATTGCGCGTAATTCATACATGTCGAGCTGATTGCACTGTATGGCATGCCATTTCACCGGCTTCCTCAAGGAGTTTGCCAACCTCTTTTAATATGTATATCGGTTTTTAGGATATGTTTCGATGAAGCAAGAACCAAAATTTAAAAATCTGTTTGTATTTAAGTTGTAAGTATAATTTTAAGTTGTGTTTTGGCGGGAAAGTAAAATCGTCCCATTGTATTAATTTCCAAAACTTCTATGTACATTAGCCATACAACGGGGCAATGCCGCCAACGTACTGGGAACCCTACCGCGCGGCAGCGATCTCGCCGGCGTGTTTATTTTATAGTAGTATAGTTTATTTAGGATTTTGTTTTTTTTTTTTAAATAGTATAATTTAAGGTCTTTTTTATTTTGATTAAATGTTTCATTACATGTATTAGTTAATTGGATGTACATGATAGATATATGTACAATGTACATTTAAATAGAGGTATTTTACTTACAAAGCACCAAATTACGTTCAGTGTGTGGAGGTAAAATATGTATTTTCGTGTTACTTTCAAAACTCGCTTTTAGTAAAGTTGCCAATACTTCCTAGGGTATAACTTAACTTGACCTTAAATTAGGTTATGTCACTGTGACAGCATCGACACTGCCAAAATGCACAAAGTGCGCTGCCAAAAAAAGTTTGTCATAATCCTACAAAGTACGGACGGAAATCCTAGAAGCGAATAAGTATTGGTTGTATTTCGAAGGAAAATGAGTCAAGCAGGACAAAAACCCGACCGCAACCGCGCATTCAGTTGAGCTAAGTTCATATTGCTATTGAGAATCATTTGCATTGAATAGATGATGCATACTGGCATGACCACACCGATAGCGATTTTAGTATGTCGTATTTGGGCTTTAAATATCTGACTATCAGTTGACTTTTATTTGAAAGTTGATACTATGTAATTCCCTAAATGACGCTACTCTACGATTAAAGCGTTCACAAGCATTAAATACAAAAATAAATAAATGAAATAAGTTATAGGTAGGTACAAGTCAAACTTAAGGTTTTATAGAGTTCAGCAAAATGTGACTTCCAAAAAAACAAATAACTACACTGTTTTATGAAAAAGAAATGATATGAAAGAGACGCATTACATATTACTTATTGCGATTTTTAATTATGATGAGTCTCATTAACCGTTTTCGATAACTCACTTCGACCCGTAACACAACAACCTTTATGATTAAAATATGCTTGGTTTGCAAAATATCAGATCCCTACGATAGTGGTACCTACCTAGATGACCTCCAGCTAAGGAAATCTACTTAATAACTCTTGCATTGTCGAATTATAGTGGTTATAATAGTTAGGTATAATTGATTAAGTACTAGACTTGAGAGCCAGTTCCAGTCCAGGCTAGGTGTGATTTACCATCTTTGACGATAACTTCACTTAACATCAGGTGAGATGTTGTCAAACACTTAGCCATCATAAAAAAAAGATAAACATCCAAACCAAATTCTTTTACTTGACTTGCTAGAAACCACGCAGACAACAAATTACGAGAATTTCTTCCTAGTCTGATACGAGTCGCTTGAGTTTCTTCTTCAAACCATACACCAAATCACAGGACGTCGACAGCAAAGCGTTTGTTTGTAGGCGGTTAGGTCAAGACCCCAGCGACCTTGACAATGCGCGTACGCAGTAATCTATCAGTTAAGTCATTGTGATGACGGGTGACAGTTTTACTACATACCTATAATTGATAGAACCCAAGTCTCAATCAATGTCGGACATGGGTGTATTATTATGTTAATAAAATTTTACATGTTCTGTTATGAAGCAGATTGCTTAACTATAAATCCTGTGTTAACTTTCCATGCAAAGTAAGGTATTGTCGGAATTACTAGTAAATACAGAAAAGTAAGTAAGCAATAAAATGTAAAACTATCATATGATTGATTTTAAATGGGGTTTAATAAGCAGCTGTCACATCTTTCGAAAGAAAAGCGTTGAGTTTTAAATTGTTGACACAAACATGATGTCAGAGTTTCCAAGAGGTAATATTGAATGCCAGCAAGAGTTCAATCTTCATTTACCTCAAACTGATATGGTAGTAAGAGTATTGCCAATTATACGGATAGTTTGTGTGTATTGCGCAGGAGAAACATTTTTTTTAACAATTTGATAAGAACTTAAACAAAATATTAATGTGTTTAGTTTAATTCTTTTATAATCCACGATAACTCTCAAACTTCGATGTCTGAAATACGTCCGTGCTCGGCCAAGGGCCAGTATAAAGCGAATCGCTATGCGCAGATATAAAACGCTTGTTATTCGGTCATGTGCGATCATTGCGTGTATAAGAGCATGTTCCGCACATTACAGCTTTTTGAGGGTAGGAATGCTTAACAACATAATTATTTATAGCCTCTAATAAGGTGATTACTGGTCGGTTATAAATTTTTGCAATTTTATGACAGATGCCGCTCCTACACCAACATAAGGTTGCATAACGTGGCATATTGTCAAGAAGAACTTAGCACGATATTGTGTTTTACTCGGACATAATTTTTTATTTCTCTTCAGAGATCAAGACTTAATTGTACTAAAAAGAGAACTCTTCAGTGATTTATCTTGAACTTTGACATGTTTGATGATATTAGGCGAATTAAGGATATAATATCCTTGGTAAAACTTATCAGGTAGGTACTTATTTGGATTTTAATAGATGAAGGAACCTGAAAAGTAATTACCATACTGTCCCGTTAAAATTTTCGTTGCTACAATGTTCCCTTTGTAATAGGTTCTCCACTAACTTGGTCTGATTCCGTGTTTTAATTATTTCCACGTCATATTCGTAGGCATAATAACTTAAATTCTTTCCCGGATGCTCGCCAATCATACGGCAGCCTATCAAATGGAATATGATCTGCAATGTTAACAGCACAGGTACAGCTAGTTTATGCGTAAATGTCAGGGCTAGTTGCATCAACACGACTGTCAGAATAACAACTCAATAACAGGCTTGTAATACTTTCGACAATAGATTTTTTATAAAATCAGGACAAATACAAGAATGTTATACAGAGTTGATACCTAAATTTCTGTTTTTGTACACATGATAGCCATATTTCTTTCTTTAGTGACGAAAGATGCTTTAAAAAAATGAAGCCGCGTTAGTAGGTCCCATTTTGTCTTGAAGTTTAACGCACCAATGTTTATGAAAGTTTAGTCTAAGCGTACTAGATAGCGCTACGACGTAAAAACTCGATGATGTTTCGCAGCCGTTTAGTATGCACCATTTCATTAGAAAAATAAAAGACGGTTTGTGAAGCGCCTAGTCTTTTCCTATACATTTGGTCCTTCGAGCCGGTGTTAAGTCCGTTAGAACTTTCAAAAACAAAGTATAAATTAATATGGTTACATTAGATTTCACCCGCACTTTGAGGGGCGAAATGTTTATGGAAGTTTGGTCTATGCAACCAACATGTCTTATATCTATTGCAAAGAATATCCCATCATCTTTATTTATATCTTTTATATCCTAATATTATAAGTGCAAAAATGCATCGTAGGAGACAGAAACTTATTAAATCTCACATCTCATCTATCCTACGGAAGTCGAAAAATTATTTTTAAAATGAAAAAAATAAGTTCTGCTTAAAGCAAAAACATCATGAACAAACTGTATGAAAAATAAATCAAAAAAGCTTTGTTTCAACATTCGAGAAGTTGTTTTGTTACATATCAACGTTAATTACGTCAAACCGCACGACATTTGTCACAAAAGTGAATTTTTGATTTGTTACCCAACTTATTACGATTTGGCATTCACTTTCCTTCCGTAAAAAATTCTGCAGAACATAAATTATGATTACAGCAATTTATATGTCATAATTAATCAAGTAGTGCTATTATAATTGATACGTTTGAAAAAATGTCAGTTGAACTGTAATGAGACAGTAATTATTCGTCATTTTGCATTCTTCTACTTGTGCGGCCTAATTATTTTCCTTTTGTAAAAAGCGCCGCAAAGTGTTTACGCCATAAAAAGTAGTAGGTAACCAATTTATTAATTTAGGTACTCATTTCTGATCTAGCCTGTCCAACGATATTTTACTCTTACTTTCTGTGATATTTTGACCACAACGAATAACAAGACAAAGGAACGCAAAGAGAAAAATTTCAAGTCCGAACCTTTCTATTTTTTTTTACACTTTTTAGCTGTAGGTATATGTAATTTTCACAGTTGTAAGCTTATTCTTTGTGTGTCATTTTTGGTGATCAATAAATTGTTATAAATAAGAAAGTGAAAGAGTTAAATTAATTATGTTTTGCATTAAATATTTCAAGCTTTGTATGAGTTGTAATGACTAAAGGTTTCATATTTTATTTTGCGATCGCCATTTCCACCTGTGCCCACAAAACTAGGGCTGCGCCGCATTACTCCACTATTTCACATATAAATATTTAGTACTGGTTTGCGGTAATCATCGGCGATGTCCAATTCAGGAAGGTCGTCGCCCTCGCCCTTGACATTCACCACGATGCTGGGGGCTCGCCTGTTTGTTTATTTGACGGTTAGCGCAGATTTACTAACTTTTAGACCGGTTCAAACTCTGTAAAACGTGACTATGTCAGGATTTATGTGAGAGTAAATGCAACTCCAGATCAAACCAGAGTGTGAGAAAGAGAATGTCAGACGACACCCTATGTTTGAAGAGAAGAAAACCTACACAATAAATGTTTTTTTTTTTCAATAATATATTTCGAACGCTAGAGAGAGAGCATCACTATCAAATTTCTGCCCTAGCTCGGAGTAGCTTGGGTAACTTTTTTCAGAAATCATTATTCCTACTTTTTAGATGAGTCGATCCTTATAAAAAATAATCAGAGCGTCCAAGCAATAAAACTATCAACACGTCGGTGATACCGCTACAAACTTTTATTTGGGCACACCATAAAGGAACGACTTAATTTATTCAAAGATACATAAATAACAGTCAGTGCAGTGAATATTTAATTTTATACTATTTGCATTTGTACGGCTTCCAGTCAGTGAAAAATTCTTCGAAAAACGATAAGGAAAAAGCTAATAACAATCGCGCAAACGAAATAAGTAAATATAAAATGTCCTTTCCTGGGCCAACGAGTATACACCAATTTATGGAAAAAATGGTCATGGACAGGCGTTATGTCTTACCATCAGGAGAGCCTCTCTTTCGCCTCATTACTTTTACATTAAAAGAAATTTAGGTTATGATGGAAAGTCATTTAAGATACAAAAGACATCGAGCGATCACTCAAAAGTAAAAACACCCCGTTGATGTCGTGGCTACGACAAAGTTGTTTCACTAACGGTAACCACACTAAAATATTGTATTAAAATTAAAAGTAGTTCAATACATTATCGTAGTTAGATTTATTAATTAATTATTTAATAGGAATAATCATTTATTGATCACAGTAATATATTATTATAAATAATTAATCAATCAAAATCCGGAGTGGAAGTTGATTTATACTCAGGATTAACTATATTTTACATTATTACGAGTATCGTAAGTAACTATTATGTTTTACAAAAATCAAGTCTAATAACTACACACCTATTTTTAACGAAATAGTAAACTCAAAAATCTACAAGAATAGAAATGTAAGTTTATGGCCGAAGTAGATGCAAGCATTCTAGTCGCCTGACATGACGCCTCCTCTAAGCATTTTTGTTAAATGTAGTAGGTACTTTAAAAAATTACCAGTAGGTAATTATTATGCCAACTTTATTATTACCTAAGAAGTTACTTGGTTAATGCACCTACTTTTTAAATATGTAATTTTAAAGTACAGGGGATATCGATTTGTCAAAATCACTAATTTTATTATTATGTCAATGAAAATTAATACAAAGACAAAAATAAGAGGTCTTAAAAAAAATTACAGTATTTATATGTCAAGTTATTTAACTTGTACCTACGTACCTACTTATATTTAAATTACGTATATTTATTACAGGCTTAATACCTACACTTCATCTATATTCATAGCTTGGTTAAATAGTTTTTTTACTTCGTCGATTTAAACATAAAACTTAATTTTATGTACTAAGCAATTACTTACGTCTTAGAAAATGTATGAAGTAATTAGGAACACGGAAATCATGGACTCTTATCTCTATTTTTTCTGGACTTCTGACATTTGTTAACTCTACAAAAAACTAGGGCGCGTCTGGTGCTAAAATGATACAAACTCGTTCGGTTGTATTAATTTTGTACTTCGCGTGAATATGGCGCAATTGAGAATCAGCGTAACAAGTAGGTAGGTACCTATACTAAAACGTTTTTATAAGTTTACAAAAATTTAATAAAGCCGTGAACCCATATTAACGATTTTTTATTTAGCCGCGATATCAAAACAAGCGTATCTATTTTGAGACATTACATGTCAATAAATTGCTGATAATTGGTTTTGTTACATATTACCCCGCCCAAGACATGTACGTACATACTTCTATATATATGTATGTGAATGGTTTTCTTCCTTGTTTCGATTCCTTTTTACATTCGTGAGTGTTTCTAGTTGTTTTTCCAAGTCTACGGTTATAAACTATGTAAACAGAGTATCGGAAAGGAATTCGTTATCAATAAAATACATTGTTACAATACATATTTACGATCTTGCGAAATCGAATAAGTGCCTACAATTCAGAAATAAATGTATAGTCATAGGTCCAAAAATTAAAAAAAAAGCCTTGGTCTAACTAAATTTAAAAATCTTATCATTAATTATTTTGTCTAAACGTTTCGCGTCAAAATATATAATATGTAGGTATATCATTTAGGCCACATGGTATATATTTAGCACATAGCTTTACCCAATCCTTGTATACCTTTGTAATAACAGTAAAAAAAATATACTTATTCATCTTTGTGGACTTAACAATACCGATCTCGTCACACTTGAGAGGGATGTAAGTTATAAATGCTAGAGAATAGTGTCTTATTTATTTTTGCCATTATTTAGATACCTACATCTAAGTATTTAATAAAAAATGAAATCAAATAATTCTAATAAAGTATATTTCTTAGTCAAAGTCACACAAAATAAATCACCGTCGAGTCTAGTCATGCTCTTGTAACGTCGTGGCAACTTTACTAAAAGCTTCACCTGAGCTTTCGAAGTAACACAAAAAGTCATGTTCATCACATTCCTGCTCTCGTGCACGTTATCAATAATCACAATTCTATCAGTTATCTGACTTCCATAGTACAAGCTTTGCTTAGTTTGGGGTCAGATGGCGCTGTGTGTAATGTCCTACGATATTTATTTATAATTGAGAATGTAAAATAATAACGTTATCGAATCGAAAAACACAGGGTTAGGAAAATATTGCAATGCGGTGACTTGATTTTACCGTTTTCCCGCCAATTTTACGAAATAGACATACTGGACCGTAATGGTTCACAAATATTCGAATCAATACTCCAGATTTGTCACATTATTGCTTTAGAAGATTAAAATAATAACATTATACGACAAAACTCTAGCCTTAAGCAGTTGAAACAGTAATATTAATAAAGCCATAACAAATACCTATTTGTAATGGCTTTATTAATAGGTTATTTTAAACTCCCACGCATTGCATGAGTGCAGGTAGGTACCTACATACAACTTTAGAATCGTCTCACGAAACAAATCGATAGCAGATCACAATCGATTTCATAGAAATTAATTTCATAGAATTACATTATTGCAAAGCTGCCTTTGAATGTCAATTTGAGAGTAGGTAAGCATTTGCAAGTCATTTAAATTAAAATATGATCTGTGTGTTATCTTAATTGAATTCATGTTTAGTTGCCGTTCGATGATAATTTTGTTTATTAGACTAGGTAATCTGTAATCTTGCCTAATCTGGGATGACACAATCTGTTGTCCAGTAAATATGTAGTCTTAATATAATCATAACTTCGTCTCATTCCAATGGGTTTTATATCGCGTCACTGCGTTTTATTGTTTTCCAAAATTTGTGTTTCGAGTATTTATGTATAAACATTGTTGTGGTTTGTTTTTATAAAGCACTGAATTACGTGCGCCAATGTAAAAAGTGATATAATGAGATTAAACGTAAATTATTGTTGCTTTCAAAACAGCTATCAAAGCTTACAGTGAAGTCACTTTTCTAAGCCATGACTGGACTCGACTAAGACTTACTTTGTGTGACTTTGACTGTGGCCTAGACTAATTTACCGTATTACATTTAAAACACTTGACACTGGCAAATACACAAAGTTCGCCACCAATAACTAAGAAGAAGACAACATTCACGTGTAAATAATTATGCTTTTCATGAACGATTAAGTCATTAAAATTTTCAATAAAATTAAAAAAAAAGTCGTTTTTCGTAGACCTGTTAAAATATTTACTAATTCATTTCTGGTTTCAGAACCTAATTTTAACTTTCTGCCTCTTAAAACCCTTTTAACCTGAGGAGCCCTAGATCTCTCTACAGGTTCTCGTCCCTGCAACGCAATTGATGATAAAATGCTAAAAAGCTTCTTCTAAGTACCTACCGGCCAATCCAATAACGCAGTCTAACATTTTAAACTTTGATATTTTAAAATCGATATCATACTGAGTCAAAGGGAAGTAAACCTATAAAAATGAAATACGTAGTAATTTACTTAATAAAAAACATTATAAGTAACCTGAGAAGAGATTTGACAGAACTTTGGAAATAAAATACGTTTTAGGACTAAAACGGTGTCGAATGTTTACACAGTTACTGACCTCATTTCCAGTTTTTAATCGGCTTAATATATGTTTAATATTTAAATTCGACATTTTTGCATTTAAATTTGAATAAAATAAACACGAAACTGCCAGGTGCGTATGAGTAACTTAAATTTACGATACCTACCTGGGGTGAGTTTGGAAAATGTGTGAATTTTTATTCTAAGTCAAAATACATATAATGGTAAATATACGTATAACGGCATTAATATTCTTGATTGACACAGGTTATATATTTGTGTCGTTTTGGGTAGTGACATTTGGGTAATGGAGGGTGGTTGCCCTGCATATTTTTAAGGACTCGTCGGGTAAAATCGACCAAGTGATGCAGCGAGGTAACGTGGCTAGCATTCTGATACGTTGTCGAAAAAAGGTAGGTATGATTTTAAATATTTGTAGATGGTATCTCTATTAAAACATGTAGGATAAAGATTTTATTGATCAATTAGTTTCCAATCATTGAAGAACAGCGGTTTTTGTTTATTGTAATGGTACAGAAAATTCAGAATCCATCTAAATACGATTTTGTCAGTTAGTGATCTACGGGACTTGAAAATGAAATGAGATTTCTTTGTATTGGGAAGGTCCGTTAATTCAAATGAGATTTCACTAGCAGTATTTTCGAAGGTCGGTTAATTCAAATGAGACTTCACTAGCAGTGTTTGGGAAGGGTCGTTAATTCACATCGAAATCAGGATTCCAATTAGTACGTGATAGGAAAACGTCATTAATATTGTTAAAATAAATCAAGTTCATTAGCGGCAAAATTCAATATTTATTGTCACCTCCCAAGTGACTATTATCATACAAAACCATACAACACTGTAGAAGATAATACAAAACTACGAGGTCATTAACCGCGGTGCTGCAGATTGATCAGAAACAGATAGGAAACACTCGAAAACTTCTATGTATCTATTGCTAACTACTCGAACTTGAAAAACAATGGTAACGTCTGTCTAATACGAAACATAAAATAACTGCAAAACGTATATATAAAAAAGCTACGATAAGTTAAATTTACGTTATAAGTGGCCTGTTAGGAGGTGCAGACTCTTTCTAAGATGCAATTTTTGTAAATATGAGTGTACTTTTGTTATTTTTACTACATAAATTGTATAAATCTGCCAACATTAAAATCGTTTACCACTGCACGGTACACTGTAAATGTAATGCTTTTTAATTTGATGGTTTGGTTATAAAGTACGTTCATAGTTCTCTATTTTGTTCTTCGAAATGTCGTCGGCCTGATATCTATTTGATAGCTTAGTAATATGAAACAGTCGATATTAAAATCAATGTCTGACTAAACACTGCTGCTCCCAAAACAGGAACAAAATATCTTGATAGGCGACCAGTGTTAATAAAGAGTTAATCAAACAATCAGTGGAGTAGCACAATTTTTGACTAATGGTTGTGTAACTAAGTTGCCATCGTAGTCGTAGTGCAGTGTTAAATACCTTTAAAACTTAAAATGTTGCTGTCTATCTCACTGCATAAATTGTTTAGATCTGCAACGAATATTTTCAATGGTGAATATAATTTAAAGCTAGATTTAGCGGCTAACCATAACTAACATTAGACACACCATCTGAGATAACCATCTGTAAGTAATCTGTTGCCAAATAAAGATAACTACAGCACTTTTTATTTACGCTGTAAAGTGTTTGCACATAATTCTAATGAGTTCTATGTAAACACTTGTCTTAGAGAGCCTTTCGAATTGATTGAAAGAAGATCATGTTGAGTGGCCATTGAAATGAGATGAAATTAGAAAAGATTAGCTATTGATTTTTGTGATTAGCACTTTCATTCTTAGATACTTTCACCAGATCAGATTAGATGTAGGTACCTATAGCGTCGGTCGTCCAGCCGCAAGATGGGTCGACGATATCGTCACCGTCGCGGGTCGAACCTGGACCAGATTGGCACAGGACCGAGGCAGATGGCATGCAAAGAGAGAGGCCTATACCCAGCAGTGGGATAAAGAAGGCTGTGGATGATGATGATGACCTATAGGAGAATGTTATGCTGTCTGTCATATAGTATCGACAAGGCAAGCTGTGGAAAAAATAGTTAAATATGAACCGGACTATGCAGGAATCTTACAGTATCTAACTACCTTTCAAGTTAAGCGCTCATGAAAAAGCCCCGCGAACGCACATCGTATGTCAGAGTTACAAGATTCACAGTCGCGTAAGCTTTTCGTAATCACCTAATATGAATGGCATAAACAAAAGCTCATGCTAAAGTGCCTTCGCACATTTCTTAAATTAATAAGTGATACAAGGTACCGTACTGTCATGTTTTTATTGTATTTTTTTTTTTTTATTCAATATAGGTTCGCGTTTGACTATACTCTGCATGATGATAAGCAGTAGTGTGGTCTAAGATGGAGCACGCTTACCTAGAAGAAACCTATTTACTCTAGATTTGAAGACAATATATCATAATACACCTACATAACAGAGAACACAGACTTCGGCAGAGAGTTCCACAACCTCACTGTGCGAATGAAAAATGTGGAATCAAAACTCTTCGTGCGTACATGGGGAACATCCACCGTGTATGGATGACGTTGTATATTGTATTGTCTATGTTATTGTTGCTTGTTCCCTGGGTGAGTGAAATGGGGCAACCTGTAATGCTCACCCATGGAATTGTATTTATGTATAAGTAAATAAATAAGGTTGATAGCGTGAAAGAAGATTTGCATCGTGATAAACAGCAGACTTCGAGTATACTTTGCTGTTCTTTTCCTAACCAGTAACATTTGGCGTGTGTAAGTGCCAACCTTATTTATTGTTATAATAGATATTACAGTTTTTTTTTACTTTGAATAGATTTTTACTCTGCCTGATGTTAGCAGTATCTAGTGTTAGCGGTCTAAGATGAAGCACGCTGGCCTAGAAAAAAAACCTATTTACACTGGATTTGTAGACACTCATATTGTACCTTTATGAGAACACAGACTCCGGCAGAGTTCTACAATCTCGCTGTGCGAATAAAATATAATATAAATAAACTTATAGATATTCATCACGACCCGGGCAAAAATCACAACCTTCGCAAACCCAAACCTTGTACACCAATGCATGAGCTGACAACTGGACGTTTCAGATGTTTCCTTATTCCCTTCATTTCTATTCGAAGGTCTATTACCATCGCCAGTGTTGTGACACGTCGGTGATTCCGACGGCCGGTCACGAAGCGGTATTCGATGTCATAAGTAGACGTAGTAATGTTATTTACATAATTGTGTTTGATGCTAAACGGCGAATGAAGATGCATTCGTCAATGCTAACAAGTACCTAAACTTGATTTTAGATCTAGATATAGGTAAAATGTCTAAAACTAGCCAGTTTAACTGATCTAGCTTATACTACAATTATATTGAATTAATTATCCAATTACTTTACCTGAAAAACGTGTAATACTTTTAAAAACTTACTATACCATGGGAAATAAATGTCTTAATACCACACGATAAAGGTAAACAAATAGATACAATGACCTTACAATTGAGTGCACTATAAATACTTTCATGGACAATTTATACGTAGAAGGAGTGGAAGCAAGAGGAATTCCAGCAAAATCTCTCTATAATCTACTAAAAGACCTCGAATTGTCAAGAACAACCATAACTACATAAGTCATATCAAATTTGGTTTGGCAGGCAAGAGAACCCGGGTATGGTGTCGGCAAGCATTGATACGTATATGTACCTATGTAAAGCCTCTTAAACCTACACGAGCCATTTTAAAGCTATAGACACTGCAACCGCACGGTAATAGATTGAATGTAAAGAATTTTAGCCATAGCCGCGTACTTCGATATAAATGAATAATAATTTGTCAAAACGAAGTCACACACCACGCTGCGTGTGGTTTTCACACATTTCCTTTTATATTTTTTTCGTTTACGCGAGTTATTATTTATAATCTTTATAATAATAATATTATTAACCAACAACATTCGTATGTACAAAAGGACCCAAATCGCTACCTTGTTGAACTACTCCTTTTTAAAGAGCATAAATTCATTACAAAACACTCAATTTTTAAAATATAACTTCAGTAATCTTACACTCTAATTATCTGGCTGAATATATTCAGCTCTATTATAACACTAGATTATATGAATATATATTATAAATCACAAATAATAGACTTATTGTTATTGCGAAACACGTGTCAAACTCTGTCATTGGCATCATTAAGTTCTATTTGATATTGTTATTATCTTTATTCTCCTATTGAATGTCAATGTGGATTGCTATTTTATTTTTATGATAGCGAATATGGTATTTTAATTTGGGCTTTGATGAATTCGTGTCGTAGGTATTATTGTTACGATTCACAAGAGCACGCGGATTTTGCAGGGCATGACTTTGTTTAGTTGCATGCATGTACTTTTCTTTATATATGATTTGAAAATTGATAATAAATAAAAAATGATCAAACAAATCCGCACACGCTTATGAATCACAACAACTCTAATCACATAACGAACAAATTATTCCGATTTGAATATGCTAATTCGATTTGTCTCGTTTATTTGTCATGTTAATCCTCAGTCAAAAGATTTCATTGGGGCTATCAACTACCTTGACAATAAAAGCCGATGTAAGTAATAATGTTAAAACAAGCTTGATCTTTAAGAAGCTTTTCTTATCACAGAAGTAGGTAGTAAATTAGTAATTTATAAGGAAAGTAATACGGAAAGATAATTTGGTCAAGTCCAGATTGAAAGGAGCATGTCGACTGAAGGTCTGGTGGTCTGTCTGTCTGACAGACACTTCCAATACATAGTTTTAATACATACGGAAAAGGACTCCATTTATCTATTTTTATGTTATTCAGTATAGTCAGCACTTAGATAAGATCTTATTATTCAAAAAGAACATGATTAGCGTCATGTCACCAAGACCGGTTAGGACATGGATAGAATATTCATTAATAATTGCAAAATGAAGGATCGAATATATTAAAAATTAAGATGAGTAATATGTACCTCGCTGCACAAAAAAAGTGCAAACGAATAAATAATCACACTTTCGCGTGTAATATTAGTTACGATTGTCTTAGTCAACCTCACCTCACATGGTGTTCTTCTGAAGCGACATACTTACTTGGTTTTTACTAGGCAGAACTTCTTAGGTAGTCTACCTACCTTAATACCAGCAGTACTTACCAGATGTTCTGCCTCCAAGCAGTAATGTGTAAAAATTATTGTGTTCCATTTTAAAGGGCACTGTAGCTACAGAAATTACAGGGCTATTGAGACTAACCATCGAAAATCTCAAAGTAAGAAGCGCCATAGTAGCGACGCTGTGGACTTTATTTTGCTACTTAAAGTTCTGTGTATTGCTGCAATTATTGTGGGCATTTGTTATCTCTTACCATCAGGAGAGCATAACGGTCGTCTCATTACTTTTACAAAAAAAATAGGTCGCTTTTGGTAGTTCAAAAAGCATTCACGAGGAACTACGAAGTGATATATTACACCTGCACGACTACCGATAACACTGCGCTTAACCGACCATAATTAACACCGCCTACAGCTTTATCAATATCATTCAAATTTGCAATTGTGTACCTTATGTTCAAAATATATGATCTTAAATACACTTTTCCGACGGGTTTCAGTTTTGTTGAAGAGTTTGCATTATCTGGTCGGCCAACTTTATCGATTGTGCCCGTCGCATGATCTTACGCTGTAATGATTTAAATGCACTCATTATTTCGATTTGGTTTTCACTTAATGTTTTATTTATCTACTTTATAGTGATCGAATACAAATTGTTATGTCGCAGTTATTCCATGTATCAAGACTTTTATTGCTGTTTATAATGGTAAAATTGCCATGTCATTAGCCACCCACAGTGTGAAAATAAATGTTACGTTTTAAATTAGAGCTTTTGTTTATGTACCTATTATTTTGATTTACAACATAAAAATCGATCATTTAGGTACCCCCGACCTTTCCAACACTATTATAAATATATATCGATCTTCGTTTTATAACCATAAACTTTATGTTCCATACTTTAATTAGAATAGAACAGTAGTATGCAACAAGGCAGCAGAAAAAGAGTGAAACAAAGATATTGGGCATTATATTATATTGCCGTAATACAATGGAGTCTGTGGTGTTGGTACTCAATAAAGTTGTACAAAATAAGAAATATAAGATACATAAGCCAAAGTATCGTCTATCCAGCTTAATATAGAGCCCTATTGCCGTGTAAAAAAGTCTCAAATTTACGATCACGACTGAAACGATTTATAAGAGTGAAATTAAGAAGCTCACTCATTAAAAAAAGTTGGTGTCGATATAAAATCAATAAGGTATTAATAGTTATGGCTCAAAGTTGTAACTTTCGAACGTCCTTGGGACCTTTTATTTATTTACGAAGTGAATCCTGTTGGAGATTCCATTCCAAACACGTACAAGTGTTACTCGTCCATTCTTCGCCTATCGACTGTCAATTTTGTTTTATGTTCATTTCTTGTTCAAATGAACAGATTGTTCCTGTTGCTATGTGTTGTATTGTACCTATGGTATCCAGAAATTGAATAACTAATTAGATAAACAAATACGTTCATCCATTAAATAAGCAACGCTAATGCAAAAAAGGTTAGAAATCAATACATCAAAAAGAACGAGACTCATGAATTCAAGATGATTTCTTAGGGATTAAATCCCAAAAGTACAGAATTACCTAGTAAACTATGCAGTACCTAAACTAAAATCCCCATATAAATTGGAAGCAAGAACGTAAATTCATTTTCTAATTTTTTATTACTTGGTACATAAATATACTCATCTAGATCTAGAATAAGTAGATGTAATACCTAAAGATTGTTGTCACGATACCAGACAAGACGATTGCCGTTACGTGATGAGCCATGTATTGTTTAACAATGAATGTTAGCGATGTTACAACATTAACATTTAATTGGCTAAATGCTATGATAAGAATCAATCAACTATCGACTCGTCCATCGACTTGACTCCAAAAAATCCCAGAACAAAAGGCATTGGTGAGACCATCTTCATTTCGCAATGGTCCACCTTTCACGAAGACAAAATCAAACAATGCTTTTGACAGGCTTCTTTGTTACAGCTGCGGAACCGATCGAGATTGTTGTAGTAATGTCAGGGTCATAACTGGTCCCCGGTGACATTTCCGATGTGGAGGCGAATGTGTGCTGTTGGAATGTTGTTTAGGTGAACGATCAGCTCGTTTGATCAGGCTTTGCTGTCACTGGTTGAGGACGTGACAGAACAAGCTAGAATATCCAAAATGAAAAAAATAATACAACCCAAGACCTTATCTAAATTAGAAACCGCACTATTTCATATATTTCCATTTATGTAAAAAAATGTCTCAAAATAATGAGCAGCGATACCCAGACATTTTTTTGTTACTCTAAAGTCTGGATAGTCATGGACAGGTGTTATCTCTTACTATTAGTAGAACGTTAATATACGTCTCATTACATTTAAAACAAAACAAAAGAAACTGCAAAGTCTAGACGCATCTAAACGCCTTATACAGGTAGTCTATATACCTACTATGTAATCAGCAAAACCAAACAATATGCCGCATGGGATGAATGCTAAGAATGAATAGGTACATTGTAAACCAACCCAAAGAATATTCTGTATCTAGTACAAAATATAAAAACAAAAGTTGTGGCCAAATTTTATGAAAATTTGAATTTTTTTTTTTTAAATTTTAGTGTCACATTTGAAGCATTTGCCAGTTTCAAGTGTTTCATATTAGTGTGTTGTGTTTTAAGTTTCATATGTCAAGTCCAATCCGTATCAGTCAATTTTAGTCATGCTTTAGTAAAGTAGTAGTGACTTTAAGCTTCGATGGAATTTTGGAAGCAACACGAAAAGTTATGTTTTACCACATCATATCATTTTCCCACACTCACGCTTGTGATTCGGCACTTTATGAATAAAACACCACCATGTTTATGCATAAACACTCGACAAACACTACTTTTGGAAAAAAATATGATGGGGCGACACGACTTTTTCCGCGTTCCCGCCATTTTTTTGATAGAGGCAAAACTTATGAGTTCGCGCCACCGACATGCTAATATGACGTGTTGCATAGCTTATGGCACAGTTCCAAAGTTTTCACTTCTGTGGCGGTCTTGATGACAGCCTATATTTTTTACTGAATCGTCCATAGATTTGTGTGCTCGATAAAACTATAGTAAATCTATAGGTATAGGTATAAACAGTAGCAACACTTAAGTCACTTTTTTCCTGAAAATATAAAAGACTAAAACGGGCTTTAAAATTTTTATAGCTACCTACAAATGACAATATACAAAGCATTTAGATTTGTTGTCATCCTTGGATCAGTAAAAAACTGGTCGGGGGTCATCGAACAGTTAATTTTGTTGAATAATTTATCAGATATCCACGATCAGCCTTATTCTGTATCTTTTATCACAAAAGAGGCAAAACAAATAAAATGAAAATATCAAACTAAGTCAACTTCAGGATTGTGTGGCTCAGGAAACTTTGCTTTGCTCTAGGCAGATAATTTGCTATATTAACTATTACACGACTTCCGAAAAAAGGAATGTTATGTTTTTAGGGTTCATGTATGGTGAATTTGTTTATTCCACCATGACTTATAAATACTTTTTTTTATTATATAATACGACACCAAAATCAAATAACTAACGGACCACAGATCGTGAGATTTGTCTACGACATACAATTCTGAAACTATACCTACCAAATTTATTTTAATACCAAATTCATAATGATCATCAAGACAACAACAATACTAAGTAATTGGAATAGCAGTGATACCAAATTATCTATAGAAGAGTCAAAATGAAGTTACTAAATCTTCTACACGTTTGTTCAAAATAAAGCGATTGTGGCTCCCACAATCCAAAACAAGTTTGTCGTCAAAGTCACCTGATCGAACGAGCCAGTTTATTGATTGTGCGGTGTATCGGATCATTACCGACACAAGCCACCTTTTTCGTCGCTAATTGGCCCAACGATGGATCTTGCGAGACAGGGCATGCCGGAACATCTCACCTTACAAATGAGATGAACCGACAAATGAGATGTTCCAAGGAGTCGCAAGGATAAGTTCTAAACGAGGAAAAAATTATGGATAAATTTCCAGCCAGCCATACTTAACCCGAATGCATACTAAATCCGATACAAACATTGGTATGGCAGTAGTTGGCTGATACGAGATCTCGATAAGAACTTACTCGTTTAACTACGACATTATGAAATTGAAAAAATAAAACAATCAGACTCTATATGAGGCTCTCTTTAAATTTAATAACAACATTTTCATGGGCATAATAAATCTTCTTATTATTCTAACAGTTTTTTCGATCCTTATTCTAGTTTACACACTGTGCTATATTTAGTTTTTACTAGCTATGCCCACGACTCAGTCCCCGTGTTTGTAATACAATTAACTTAACTTTTTTGTTTGTGAACCGATTGAAATAAAACAAACACTAAATGTAATAGAAAGTCTATCACAATTATTCATCAGTGAAAACTGCAAATCGGTTAAGCCGTTTTTGAGATTAGCGTGAAATAAAGGTGTATTTTTTTTTAATGAATATTTAATGTAACAAATACGGCTACAAAGTATTTTCATGAATGAATAAAATATAAAATTTTTTTTTTTACATTAATCAAAATCGAAAAATATTTCCGAGCTTTCAAGAAACCAAGCCTCACGCTAAAAATCTTATATACCTACCTCTTGTTTTCTAAATGCATATGAGGCAAGAAGAGTTGTACAAATATGGACTTACTTAGATTTTGGATTTTCTTTTTTTTATACATTGAAGAACATCGCACACGTTTAGCTCTAAACTAAGCAATTCTTGTACCTACCTACTATGGGAACCAGTAACAAAAACACAAAGTAACACAAATATTAGCACTGAGTGGGAATCGAACACACGCCCTTCAGCTCTCGAAGTAGAACTTTACCAAATAACTAACTAACTAACAGGGCAGTCGAGTAAGTTGAATAAGTAATCCTTAATTTTGGTTTTTGCCACTAAATTAATACTTTTATCTATCTATCTATACTATTATAAAGAGGAAAGATTTGATTGTTTGTATTGAATAGGCTCCGAAACCACTGGACCGATTTCAAAAATTCTTTCACCGTTGGGAAACTACAATATCTCTGGGTGACATAGGCTACTTTTTATCCCTGTATTCCCACGGAAACGGGAACTACGCGGGTGAAACTGTGAGGCGTCCGCAAGTTATTCTATAAAAGTAGATAATTAAATTATAGGCCATACAACAGTGCAATCTTAACCTCTACTTGACATTAAAGATAATCGCCATCATTTGTAACGGGAAACTCAAAAACATTGTTATTAAGACTTCGGTTAATTAAGGTACAAAAATGATTTTATCGGCTATTTTTCACCGCAAGATTTTACGCGGTAGTGCTACCTGAGGTATCTCCGATGTGGCTTAATATAGAGTAAGTAGGTGTTCAACAGCCATTGTCTTTCATTTAAGGCTTTGAGATATTTCTGTGGCAATAAATCACTCTATAGGTGAGAACAACCCCTTGTTTGATTGAGAAATTTAATGGAATAAAGTTATTCAATGGAAATAAGTTTCTCGATAGTACAAGAGAGGTTTTTTTAATAGTAATGAGACGCAAACGCAAACGAGTCGCTCTCTTGATGGTAAGAGATAACGCCTGCCCACGACCATTGCAGCGATACACAGAACTTTGAGTAACAAAACAAAGTTCAGGGCATCGCTGCTTTGGCGCTCATTTCAAATTTTGGATGGTTAGTCTCAATCACAGATCTATAAAACTAAAGTGTCTCATTAGTTCTGTAATTTCGCAAAAATTTAAATTTATTTCCATTTCCTTTTATCAAGACTTTTACTATCCAATGATTTTTTGTTTAAAAAAAAATAAATATATGATTGAAAAGTTTATTTTTCTAAAATATTGTTCAGTAAATGAATATTAGAGAAAATTTACATATTATTCTTAACCTTCAAGTTGCAAACATACAAGCAAGACGAACTAACAATAGACTAGAATATTAACAGATGTTGTGAATATGAGTGGTAAACAAGTTTTGTAGAGATGATAGCTCAGTGGTTAGCGCGATCGGTTCGATTCGGTTCGGAGCGGATCGGTGAAAATAACTGAAAACTTTTTTTTTAAATATCAAAAAAGTTGATTTTATCGATATATTCTTAGAGGGCCTATGTACTAAATTACGTTATAAAACTACAGCTGCCGTTATAAATAGCAAAATGCATTTCAAGTGAAGAATAGTTACTAACGTATTATAGAAAGTTTGCACAACAATTTGTCTTCTAGATTATAAAACACGATTGGCGTCAGAAAACAAGTGTTTATATACAAAAAGAAGATTATTTAGTCTGTTGTCGCAAAACAGCACTCCGAACAATCGATCATCTCTTATTATCATTAAACGTTTCTCCCTTTCTCGAAACAACCCGTGGCTTGAACGTGTATAAAGCTCATATTCAGTCATTAATTTTACATTAATTGACCTTTAAATCAGTGAGTAGCTAATATTAATCTTAATTTATTACCTACTAGCAACCAGCCTCAGTTTCGCATGTGGACATTTAATTCTGGCGACTTCTCCAAAATTCTGACTTTACGTAGATTTTCCAAAAAAAAAAAATTTTAAATAAACCTTGTCCGAACACAACGAAAAAGAAATCAGCAAAATCGATGGAACCGTTCTCGAGCGATGCTCCGTCTAATGTGCGGTAATTGTTTTTATTTGTAGCGATGATTACTCAGTGGTTAGCGCGGTTGGTTCGCACGCCGAAGGGCGTGAGTTCAAACCCCAACAATGAGCTTGAGCTACCAGTGTAGGAAAACATCTGCTACTGACCATCTTACGGTGTGTTCCGGCAGCCTCACTTGAGAGTTAGTTCCATTCCAGGATAGGTGTGTTTACCATCTTCGACCACACCGTCACTGAACATCAGATGAGCTGTGGTCAAACCTAGCCTGTCTATATATAACTATAAAAAAGATGTCCTATCCTACTTCATACTAATATTATTATAAATGCGAAAGTTTGTAAGTGAAACTGATATGGATTTGGATTAACACATAGGCTACTTTTTATCCCGAAAACATGTAGCGGGTAACATCGAGTGGCGCAGCTAGTAGGTATAATATATTTTTGAAGTATGGGTATGTATTTTAAATTAAAGTCAATAACGTAAAAATCCATTATAATTTTTATTTTTAACAACTTGCTCATCAATATTCTTATTACCTAATTTCGGCAGATATCGGAGATTGGTAAAAATACTAAAAATAAACGTCAAGGTGAACGCGCGAATAAAAAATATAAAAATGTACTTTTTGATTGATCTATGAAAATTAACACATAAATCAAATAGAATGCGTTTAGTGGAGAAATCAATGGACTGACAAGTTATATGTAAAAAATGAGAATGTATTGTAGGGCCGCAGCTATATTTCCTTTAAGTTAGGTTATTACGGTATCTCTGACTTGGTCTGATAACAGTCCGAAAACGCTGAACCACCGAATGCCATAAATAATGTAGAGCTATCGACTTCGCGTCCATTCCAAAGTTTATTTATTGTCAGTATTTTTCAGGAGTTTTGACGAAAAATCATAACGCGGTTTCACCACTTTCCAAAACTTATATTTTTTTGAGTAGGTATCACAAATGCTAAATTTCGTGCATGAGTGAGGGAAAATGAAACAATATGAATGTCATTTAATGTCGCTTCCAGAATTCCGTTAAGACTTCTAGTAAAGTTACAAAAATACAAAATACAAATCTTTTATTAATAACACTAAAGTTACAGGTCATTTTTCCATTCATATTTAAAAATATCAAAATCATAACATATGTCAAAACAATGAAAATGTCAATGACATAATATGTCACGTATAAAATAATTATGTCAATATAATGTCAATAAAAACAAAAATATTATAATTACTTACTAGTATCTCAATAATCTCTTACCACTTTACCAAAGCGTGACCGGACTTGATCTTGACTTACTTTGTGTGACTTGGACTGTGACTCAATAAATCACTTGATTTATCATCAAATACTTATACTTATTGGCATAGGTTTGGTACATAATACGGGCACAACGCACAAAGCGCAATGCCAAAAACAAAGCAAAATGAAAATAAAAAATATTTTGTGCCAAAAACAACTGCATGCGATGTAGTGGTTGAAAGGTAACCGCAATACGACTTGCAACCGTTGTATGCAGTAACAAGCGACGTGACAGAATGTATCGCTTTGTTCTCTTTTCTTTTCGATCGCGATGCATATTTGAATAAAACAACGCTACTCATTACACTAACCAAGATAAAACAAATAAAAATCTCAGTAGCTGTTCGCGCAGTTTTAGTCTTATTTTTGGTAATGATTAGGTACTTTTGAAGACTGTCAGAACGTTTATATCCGAATACATTATGTTCAATTTCATTTTAACAAAATGTTTCTTTTACTGCAGGAATGGCTGGTAAAAACTGGTTTAACATTGAATTCTACTTAAATAAAATAAATGAATGGAAACATATTAATTACGTGAATATATTACGTAAAATATAGGTTAGGCTTGTACAAAATCTTACATCTCGCGAATTGATACGCCAGCCCAACCGATTTAAGAAAGGGAGGAATAAAAGAGGGCCTTTGAAAAATACCTACATTTAATTTTAATATCGTGCATTCGTTCATTTCGGTATTAGACATGATTATGATCTAAGAAATACCTAGGTATTTCACAAGGAATGCTATTACCATAATCCATTCGATAATAATTAAGAATACCATTTATTACAAGACCGACATAGATTTTTTCAATTCTTGTTGTCATATCGGTAAAGGTCAAGATAGAGCGAAAATGGAGCAAGTTTTAAACATTTTTATAGAATAAAGTTGCAAAAAACGCGCTGGTAAAGGAGCCAGTCTGACTGCATTCAGTTGGGAAACTTTTTGTGATCAATTTTAAAAACTATTTAAATTAAACGCGACGACTATTGTCGGAGGGCGCCGGTCGATAAGCCGATATCGATGTTTTTTGCACATCGAATGCATCAATGAAAAGTTGCGACGAAAATAGCTCATTAAAAAAATTAAGTGTGGGGCGTGGGCGGATACAAAAAAAAATATGAAGAACTGAATAAGTTTACAATTCATTCTTTTCGGTAACTGACCTCTTTAAACATAATTTGTGAACCTATCTAAGTTTTCGGTTTGCGAATTGTGTGTAGTCGTAATTAAAGATAAACCATTAAGCTTGAGTAAACGTAAACGAAATCGAATTATTTTTTATTACGGGAATCTTGATTCTTCCTAATTTAATCCAGCTGACCTGCACGGCATTTTCAATACTGTATCAACGCAACATTGTGTTTTTGAGGAACGAATACTAGATGTGTTTCTCAATACAAGCTGGTAAAACAGACGTAACATTTTAGTTGTCAACTATACTGTAGTTATCTATAGTGCTTTTTTAATCTTAGTTGCCTGAAACAGATCGCTCTTAGCGATAAACCCGCCACTTGTGACAAAATAATCTTATGAGCTATAAGATTATTTTGGTGTGCACAATAAAAAGTGTCTATCTATCTAACCACCGTTTTATTAAATGAATATAATCTTAGAGATCCATAGAAAAGTAATTAAATAATAAATAATTATCGTGTCTTTATACTTAGTTAGCCAGAACACTCACACAAGTTGTTCTTATTCACGATGCTGTCAGCAGGTGATCGGTCGCTCGAGGAATTTTAAATTCAGCCCACATGCGTTGGGTTTTTATCATGTTGTCATTCATTAGGTAACCTTTAGACGAATGCCCTCTGCTCTGCAATTTATGGGAAGGTTGATGTACCAAAGAAGAAGGAGATTTATCATGGAATACTGAAACTTGTACAATTCATCATTATTTTCTTTCATATTCAACCTTTTTGTACTTTATATTTTGACCGTTTTCGTTTGTTACAGGTAGGCAGGTCAGAAATTAGAATTTTTAATTAAAAAAACGTTAAAGAAGAAAGAGGAAGTTTTGGCGGGAACGCGTAGAGAATCATGTCACGTTCCGTTGTATTTTTTCCAAAACTAGTGTTTTGTCGTGTGTTTATGCATAAAAATGGTGATTGATTGATTAACTCTTTATTGCACACACCAAAAAAAACAATACAGAAGAAATCAAATTAATTAATAGGTGTAACAACTGACGACCTTATCGCTAAAAGCGATCTCTTCCAGGCAACCGTAGGACGGACAGGATCAGAGGAAGAAAAATACGGGGTGTGTCCAATAACGTGTGGTGTTTTATTCATAAAGTGTCGAATCACAAGTGCGAGTGTGGGAAAATGATATAATGTGGTGAAACACGATTTTTCGTGTTGCTTCCAAAACTCCAACGAAGCTTTAGTGACACCAAAACTAAAGAAAAAATAAAATAAAGAGAACTTTGACATTTGATTACCGGCTATCAAACAAATCCCACAAACGATGTTAGGAAGGTAGATGAACAAAAGAAATTAGTTGTTGCATTTCCACGGTAGAGTTTAGCGGTTCCAAGATAAAAAAAATATCCGAATTAGAAGTCCAGCTAGTTAATAAAGGAAACATTTTGTTACCTAATTAAAAGTAGATATGACAAAAAAAAACAAAAGTACTTAATACATAAAATTAAGATAATTATTTACTTTTTAAAAGAAACAATCAGTCAGTAGATATTTCCTAAATAAAATAATATCATACATTAATACCAACGTGAATTGTAAAACTATATGAAATTCTAGAGCTGCTCTATTAGAGTAAATCTTTTGTGACATATTTTATTGCATTGTCATAAAAATGTATATTTCATGCTCATGTCGATTGGATTCAATATGTTTTCTTATTTGTTTCGTGGGCAATTGTTTTGTTTTTGTGTATCTTAGATACCTACATATTCTATACCTTTGAATATTATTCTATCAATTATCTGACATCCTTAGTACAAGCTTTGCTTAGTTTGGGATGGCACTGTGTGTAATGTTCTACGATTTTATTTTTTTTTACTGTAAAAAGTAATGAGACGAACGAGACGCTCTCCTGATGGTAAGAGATAACGCCTGTCCACGACCATTGCAGCGATACACAGAACTTTGAGTAACAAAACAACGTCCAGGGCATCGCTGCTTTGGTGCTCATTACTTTGAGACTAGATGGTTAGTCTCAACAGCCCAGTAATTTCGCTAGCTGCAGTACCTACCCTTTAAACCGGAACACAGTCTACACACTACTGCTTAGCGGCAGAATAACTGGTACTGCGGTGGTACCTACCTAGACGATCTCCTGCTAAGGAAATCTACCACCAAGTTATTATCAAGTTGGTAGTTTATTATTATTTTATTTCACAAACTCATGGTCTGCCCCCGACTGTCATCGTACTTTAATGAGTTTAATCTTGGTTTCTGATCTCTACGATCATACCGCTGTATCTCGCATGCCTTGCATTCATACGGAACACAGGAGACGTTTTACAGCTATTAAACAAATATTCGTGTTAATTCCGAATTTGGAGACAATTATAATGAATATCATGGCAATAAATTAAAAGGATTGCATTTCACATTCGTAGCTACCCGTTAAAACGGGATGTCGAGTTGTTACTGCTTTTTTTTAGTATTTATAGAGATTGATAGTTTATATATTTTTTAGGTTAATAGTTATTCACACTAATCTTCACTATTTCATTTTAAATTAGAATAAATTAAGAAGAACAGTTTTATTAAGTGGATGTATGGAGTTTTCTCTAGTAGTTGTAAATCTTGTTCACAAAAATGTTTCATTGATTCCGAATGGTAGGTAAGCTTTTTTTACAATGCGCACAAAGTTATAGACAAAAGCTACTTTTTCTAAATGTTTGTTTTTCTTTTTTAACTCAAGTATGGCATTCTACGACCTTCAACTAAATACCTACTTATCTATCCGATTTCCTTGAAAACATAATAAATGTCGTAGGACATTTCACACAGCGCCTTCTAACCCCAAACTTATATCAGTTACTGATAGAATAACTACAGACAGTACCTATAAGTAGGTATATTCCACCTATCCCTACCAGTAGGGATAGATGAAATAAAATTCCACTCTTCCCCACCATACGTTGGTTGGTGGTTGGGAGGGCCCATATTTATTTTGTAAATACATACAGAACACCGAGACATTTATCGTCGCATAAACGTTTGCCCTGGTGGGAATCGAACCCACGCTCTTGAAATAGATATTCTACCAAATGAACTAACAGGGCAAGAAACAAAAAATCACATTGCAGTGTTGTAAATAGAATTTTATTTTACATTTCGTAGGTATGTATTGGCAAACACAAAGTTGAAATGAAGTCAAGTTTAAGGTCGTTCGTCTATTAGAATCCAATGTAAAGCCAATAAAACTAAGATGAATGTTTAGATTAGCGACCACGGAATGACCCCGATGGTATTTTAGTCTTTTTGGACAGAGATATTACGAAGTGCGAAAAGGTCAACAGCCATTAAATCGAAGCAGATGACGAGTATAATTGGCGTACTTCATAGAAATATCATAACTTGGGCAAAAAATTGTTATTTGTAATGCTACAAAGTTCAATAAAAGTAACAATTTGTAACTTTACAGAATTTTCTTTTAGGTTAAAAAGGTGCGCGATTTTTTTATTGGTATAGTTTTTTAATTTTTAATTTTATATAGATAGTTAACCAGCTAGTTTTAACAATGTTCAACTAATGTTTCTCTTGATAAGTAATTAATTATATTGGCTTACTCTCCACCTAACCAGTTTGAAGGCATCTGTAGATGTACGTTGAGTAGCACTTACTAAGAATTCTGTATTTCGAATATTTATTTGTTTATTTACAATGAAATCTCCAAGCCTTAATAAGGTAAACCTTTTTTTGAACCCTTATAAATATGATTATGGACCCGGCTAATTTAAACGTCATACCCACAGAGATATTCTGTAGAGAGGCCCAAAGACTCAGTAGGTACGTACATATTAATGAGTATATTTTTATGTAGAGTCGTACAATTATCAGGCGGTAAGCATGTAATCTAAAGAATTTTAATAAAATATTGACTTTCTTGCTGATAGCTTCCTGAAACTATGGTCAGGCTAGTTGGCAGACCGCCTTCCAATTTGAATCTCCTGGGTTCAAATCCCACAATCATCACCTGTTTATTTTTTTAAGTCAAACGCTTATTGCCGTTAGCTTCAAACCGTGAACATCTTGCATGTCTCAGAGTTTTTAATGTTATCGATTACGTGTGAAGTCTACCAAGCCACACTTAAACAGCTTAATGGACTATGGTCTTTTTACAATGATAACAAGCCCCTGCCCAGCTGTGAGACTGTTAAAAAAAGACCTGATCCAAATTCGGATCCAGGATCTACTTTCTTCGGCACATATGCGTAAAAATAAAAAATATATCTCAAGCTAGCAATATCGTTTGGTTACACATACATGTAGTTTGCTATATGTAATGACCTCCTTTAGATTGTATAGTGTACTCTGTGGTCATATGTCTCAACGAATTGTAGGTACAATTGCCATGAAAATGGCGAGACAAGAAGGTATCAAAGCGTAAAATTATCTGCCACATATTCTTTACAATCCATGTCGTGACAGGGCTGTGAGATTATCCGAAGCTTGAACTCTATCAAAGGTGTGAATAGACACGTAATAGGTAGTATAACATACTTGAGCGTTTTTGAAGAATGATTATCTTATTTCTTCTGATCTCCTTCCTCGGCTTTGGCATCATAGTTTGGACATACTGCCAGTGTCGAGTATTTAATTGTTGTGTTGTAACTAAACTAGTGGCAAATTTACTAAATATTTCAACAGAGTTTTTAATAAGTTCTTTTTAATGCATGGGTATCGAAATCTATATTAATTTAATTGATAATTTTAAATAGCCATTTCATTTAAAAAAATGTTAAAACTATTGAGAGACTGGCGCTCGTAACGTTACTTTACTAGGTACTCTCAAAAGATTACCGATAACAATCCTATTTGTGTTTGGATGGGTGACCGAGAGTGGTATTTACATCTGAGCACTGTCGTGGTTTGGAAGAAACGTTAAATTGTCAGTATCGGTTTTGTATTCTAAAACCGTGAAGTCATGTCACAGACTATCGAGCTGTATATTAATTGTAAGACAAGGGCTGGCCACAAAGCCTATGCGAGCTCACTACTTTTATCGACTTATCCAGGTGCCAGCCCTACGTGATAGGTATCAGTGGCTTAAGAGATCGTATCCCAATGATCGTTTTTTAAATGAAAATGTCAGCCGCCACAACTTGTTCCAATAATACCTACCGGCATGTTTGTCAATTCTGCGCCTGCGCCGGCACCCGTCTCTTTTGTTTACAGCTGTGTTTATCAGATTGTTATAAGTCAGCATACATCAATGACTACTGTTACTGTACAAACTACTCTAGTAGATACTATATATTAATGTTAGAGAAATGTATAAAGAGTGGGGCAGTCCCCTGGCGAAAGTAAATAGAAACTGTTTTTTTTAATGTTTATGCACTACACAAACCGTGCAAATAGCAAATATGCTAGAACATTTTTTTACGCATATTAGTGATCATGGCGAGCATGTCGAGTGCTTGATAGTAAGCGTCGCCAATACATGTTTCTTTTTATGCTTTTGTTAGGAGGTAGATTTCCTCTGAAGGAGGTCGTCTAGGTACAAATAAAGGTGTTCTAGGTGTAAACATTACTGTGTTCCGGTTTGAAGGGTACTGCAGCTAGCGATATTACACGGCTATTGCAAAAAATCATCGAATGTCGGATAAAGCAGCGATATCCTGGACTTATTACTGCTCAAAGTTCTGAGCCCCGCTGCAGGGTCAGGGATTGGCGTGTTTTCGTCTTTCAATAGTTTTGTTCGTTGCATTATTCCAAAGGTATGTCTAGTAAAATCAATCTCTATTTTTTCATAGAAATTGATATGTTAGTAAATAGAAAATCATATATAATCCAAATACAGTGCATACCTTAAAGCATACATACACGCTACTAGCATACAGTGCAGCGATGCCATCTCTGCGTTTCAGGCAGACACGGCCTGCGGTGGCATCTAAAGTACCAGTCAGTTAAAAATGGTGGCTAGGGTATCCACATTGCTTGTGTTACCGCAAATGGTAGTAATCTCTACGGTACGTGAAGCAACCAGTACGGTTAATGGACGCGGCTAAAATTGCGTCTGTCTGAAGCAGATTTTATTCTGTGATTTAGTTTAATTCGTCGAACTCCGTGAATGATATGAAATGAAAATTAAAAAGATGCGTTACCTTTTTATGATAGTTTTATTATAGCTAATTTACGTTTGACTTTGAAATAAAACGGTATCTCTCGATTAGACGATTTATTGTTTTTTAATGGTGAAATTCTAAGGATGGTCCGGCGCGCCTAGTGCATAAATAGCTGACCGCACAGCTAAATAGTTTCTAGCACAGATTTGTGACAAAGATAGTGTTTCTATTACTATTCTGATTTTATAAGAAGGTACAACATTTATCAATTATACCAGTTTTAAGTAAAATGGGTAGTGAGCGGCAAAAAAACATTTTTCTCTTTAATTTGAGTTTGGTATCAAGGATCTGTAGGTTGATAGGAAATGGTTTTGGTCAATTGATTATTATTCGTATATGCTGAGTTGCCAGCCCTAGCGTCAGGTATATATTATCTGAAGGCGTCTAGCATTTAGAAGAGAGCAGAAATTCTACCTCCGGTACTATGTTCCGATTTTAATGGTTGTAAATGGTACTGCAGCGAAATTAAGGAGTTATTGAGACTAACCATCAAATGTCTCAAAGTAATGAGCGTTGAAGCAGCGATTTGTTTTGTTTCACAATGTACTGGGAACCGCTGCAATAGGTACAGGCGTTATCTCGCTATTCGTAAAGTTCTACAGTGGAGAAAACGTAACGTAGAATGCCTTACGACGCGATGGACTGAAGACAGTTGTCATGGACTGGTAGCAAAAAAGGAACCTGAATGGTGTGCCTTGGGAAGAATAAATGTCACCACAAGCCGATTACACAGAGACGATAGTAAGAAATCTATTAGCGGGCTATGTAAGATGCACGTTTAAAATCAGACATTTCGCTATTTACCTTGTCAATTTTGGAATATGATAATTATAAAACCCTTGTAAATACCGAATACCGAATAAATATAATTATACTCATTAAAATAATAAAAAATACTGAAATGAGCTTGAATCCGGTAAAGTGGACAGATAATTGGAAAATTATACTTTTTATCGTGTACGAGTTTTTTAATTCATAAAATCTATAATGTGCTTCCACTGCATTTTACGACTATGTGGTATTGTTGTCGATTAACATCTCAGAGGGAGTTGTCCACCGACGTTTTTAAAAAAAGTTAAGCACTTATTATAAACATATAATTGCGTACGTACCTACTTATACTAAACATAAAATAATTTCGACCTTTTCATATGTAGTTTTAATTTGCAAAAACTATGAAACTGTGCGATAAACGCTTTACAGCGCTAGATTTGCAGAAGCAATTTGACAAGCACAGCGCTTACCTTCAGGTGAACGTATAGCTCGTAACGAAGTCATTCAAAAATACATCTACGTCAGTTTCTATGTTTTTTCTATTTCTTAAACTCACCTCGACTGATTAACTCCAAAAGCGTTCACAGACCGAAAAATCACAGACAATTTCCGAGCGCACGTGGCTACTGGCACAATATGTCCAAATCACCGAAACGAAGAAAAAAAAAGAAAAGAAAAATAACAAATGAAAAACTATTATATATTCCAACCGCGCGCGAAACCGCAGAAATGTGTCAGTGGCGCGTCGCGGACGGCCTAGGCATTACACGTGAGGCGAATGGCGATAGTGTCAATCCAAAATGATTTTTCGAAATTTTGGGAGCGGTAGTGCCTCTTCGGAGGCTATGTTCAGAATGAGGCAAGGAGCCGCGAAGCGCGCGGCCGATACTGGCCACACCGCCGCCAGGACATCGACTTTATAAATTGACTTAGTCCATAAATACGTAACTGTATTTGGCTAGAGGTGACAGAAAACTAATAGCCGAAGGTGTTGAGTACACACGTCTAATTGTCGTCGACAAAAACATGTGATTCATCAGATCGTCCTTGTTTTCCACATCTTTAGACATTAGTTTTCCTTCAAAGCAAAGTGACTTCGAATTAGAATCAATCAATAAGTTTATAGTATACTATGCTATTTACACTTAAAAATATACACATAAAATAAATCAATTCATGACATTGGTGAGTCCTGAATATCAATCTAGAACAATTGTCTAAATATGCTGTAGTATGTTGTAGCGATGATAACTCAGTGGTCAGCGCGGCCGGTTCATACGCCAAAGGGTGTGGGTTCAACCCCTAATAATGAGCTTGAATGAGCCGGTGAAATAAAACATCGCGAGAAACCCATAGTAAATTGGTAGGGTATTTCCTAGTACTCGGCTGGCTAGCTACCACCCTCGAGTTGAAAATCTACCACCAAGCATCTAACGGTGTTGTTGCGGTAGTCTCACTTGAGAGCCAGTTCCATTCCTGGCTAGGTGTGCTTTACCATCTTCGACTACACCGTCACTTAACATCAGGTGAGCTGTGGTCAACACACAGCTTGTCAAGCAAAAAAAAAGTTAAAATAATTATTTGTGCTATCAGATAGGCGATTAGGTAGAGTCATTGGACTAATAAATGTTTAAGTAATTAAGTATGTTAATATTTGTTGTGAGATATGACGTTGGCTAACCTATCCACTTTCCGTACCTAACAACTATACTTAGTGGAATCTGTGACATAATCCTGTAGAACAGAAATAAAATGTTGATTGAACAAGGTAAAGTCTGTAAAAGAGAACTGATTGTAACTAACGTATAATCTGAAACGAGCATTTTATTTTTTATACTAAGCCAACTTAATAAACGCCTTACGGCCGTATCTTTTAAATGCGTTGACTTAGAAATTTCATTTTTTTCACAGCTCCAGGGGATTGCAGACCTGAGTATTTGATATTAATTTTAACTTGATACCTTTTAGACTTTTTAGATTAGACTTAACACGTCTACGTGAATGTAATAAAGTCTTGACAGATAAACAGACTGACAATGAAGTAATTACGACCTATAAGGGTTCCTTTTTTCCTTTTGAAGTATGAAGCCCTAAAAATTGTTTAATACTGAACAGGACAGTTATACATAAAATTGCGGGCGTAACTAGTTGTCGGTATTGTGGAAAATATATACTTAAGGTACATTGTTGCATTTTTATCCATGAATATTCAATTCTTTTCCAAGTTTATAAAACAAAACGAAATAAAAATTCATATTATCTTCGAAACCTGATTAACTAGAAATGCTGCCGATGCCGAAGCGCATTTACCTCTGTTATTCGTAATGCCAAACTAATATTTACGTAGCAAATAAGACAATGCCATGGCAAATGGCACTTAGGTCAGAATTTGCTAAAGCACTTCTTGGTAAAGTGAAAGGAGCAAAAAATATGTGTTTATAAAACCAAACAAAAAGCATAGAAGTAAAAATGCACTAAAAGAGCAAAGGTTTCTAATGCAATCTGCACACATGTAGGTATGACCACCTACAGTATAACCATGTTAACATTTATAGAGATACTAGCCGTCCCGTAGATTTACCTGAAATTTTCTTGTTCTCCAGTATTTTTTCATGGAGAAGATAGTAATGGAAGCTTTACTTACACCCTGCCGCATATACGTACATACATCCTTATTACTATCGCCATTATAAAAGTCGGCAAAATTGATGCAATTAAGACGTGGCAAGATAACTAGCAAAAGAGAAATGATAAATAATTTTGCCTTTATAATTCAACTTACGCGCGCATTTTTCGGAAGGCAACCGGCTTACTATGCAACTTTGTCTTATTTTGTATCGCTTCAGCTTCTTCTATCATTATGATCGTCTTCTTCTTTTTATTTAAAAAAAAAGTATTTATCTATTCTGTCAGCTATCTGCCTTCCATTTTGCGATAATGTCCAAGAACCGAGGCAAAATGAGTCGAGGTATAGAGCTTTTTCTCTAATCCAATTCCGTTTCTATATACTGACAATAGGTACTCGAGACAATTTTGTCTACTTATTAGCTCAACTAAGTGTTTCTTATGTAGAATTTAGTTCCTATTAATTCTAGTAATGGGAATATGTTAAGTTATTGTACCTACCTAGTAGACATATCAAATAGATAAGAACTATACCTACGTAGTTTTAATATTGTCGATCACATTTGCTATACAAAATAAACGCTGTCTGTTTGCTAGATGTGCTGTCTGTCGTTAGTAGGTAGTAGTATTTATTTATTTCATAACACACACAACAGAATGCAATAACATTAATTTCAATATATGTATAGATACAAATAAGTAGGTACATATTTTTTTCAGATCTGTTTCACATTCCAAAACTATGTATGTCTAGGTGCATTATAATTACATTTTTAAAAAGTCGCTTGAGAATTTAATTGTGATATAGGTAATGATATTATTATAAATTAAATTAAATAATAATTGGTTAGTTGTACAGTAAAGTAGTACTTAATATTGTGCATTTCGTAGGCATTGATGTTTAATCTCTCTAAATATCCAGGTTCGTTTGACGTGTAGGTATTCTGCTATGACATCAACATAAACTATTATTTTTTATGATAAGTTTTCATTGCACATCATGCATTACTTTTATCGCAAATAATATCAGTAAGTATAAAAAGTTCACACATCTTCACAATGGCCGGGCCCAGTGGCTGACGTCGGACACGTTCGGATAAGAGTAGCAACTTAATAAATCCGTTGATAGCGATCTACCGGTAAATCTGTGGGCGCTGGTGCAAGTCACCGGCGATCGCAGGCCGTGGACCGCTGGTCCGCGAAAAGTCACAGCCGCACATCCTTTTCATGATATAAAGTTAGTGCAAACGAATCTGTTGGTGTGTAGGAAGATACTGATGTATGTGCATCAGAAAGTCTATGAGATCTGTTTTAAAATTCTAGAGAGATTCTTGTAAGCCATGTTTTAAGAAACTGTAAATACTGACTTTTCCATGCCTGTACAGTGTACATAATTATATGAGATAACTTTATTCATGAAGCAAAATTTACATTTATTCAAATACATGTCGTCTAAACGTCATCGTTATGTAATTAGAATGCCGGTACGTACTACTACACTGTACAATAATAGTGTTTTAGGAATGGGTCCATAAATGTATAAATAATCACTTGATGGATTCGGAGAGTGTACCTGCCTTTAAAGGAAAATTATTATTTAACTTTTTATTTACTACGACTTATTATAAAATTTACGAATTTTTAAAAGATATATTAATAGACTAAGATTATTTATTATTATTGAATGTTATTAAAATTGATATTGTAATACATGATTTATTTTAAATTATATTAAATATTGTATGCCTGTAAAAGGCCAGGCCGTTATGTACTGTACATATTGTTTATTTTAAAATTTTTACGTTACACGGTTTACAATAAATGTTTCTGATTTCTGCTTAAAATCGTTGGTGCTACGAACACATTTGATTTCATCTAGAATCCATTAGAGGAAAAGCTTCAAGCTTCTTGTTAGTTTAGGATCGTGTACTGAATACCCGGTCAAGATTTGTTCGATCTGTTTACTTTCGTAAGCAGATTCACCCGCGTAGGTAGTACAGATGACAAATAATACAATAGCTCTCAGCCTCGAAATTAGATATGCATGTTTACAAAATGAGACTTGGTAGCGAGCGATAAGTTGGCACAGGTGCAAGATGTTGTTGCGCCACAGTATTAAGAAAACACTTGTTTTCCTAAATCAAGGATGCTTTAGAAATATTCTACGTAGATAGTGAACATATCCTAAATTTACCTTATCTATTCGGATAGCTTTAAGAAATTCAATAACAAAATTAGAAGTTACTAAAGATTTTAGCTTGAGATGTACTAAGCTAATCTGAAATTCATAAAAAAAACAGCCATTGTTTATCTTCAATAAAGAAAAAATATGTTGATTCTTGACCAAATATATAAAGCAGTTGGACTTTTTTATGCTACAAGTTTGAACCCAAAATACACAGTAAGACTGGAAAGTATCTAAAGTTAATAAGTTTCTCATCTTTCAATTCGCACAGCGACGTTGTGGAATTATCTGCTGGAGTCTGTCCCTGTTAGGTACAATATGGGTGTCAAATGTTAAATTGTTAATGTTAAATGAAAAATCCTATTTACTCTAGTAAATAGGATAGGATTTTTCAAGGTAAACGTGCTCCATCTCAAACCGTACTACTGCTCAACATCAGTGAGGCTCCGGTCAAACGCGAACCTATTTAGATTAAAAAAAAAGAATACATTGAGTACCTACTTTCCATTATCATAGAGTCTTGGTTGGTATTTTAAATTTCTAACCTATAATTACATTTGTCGTCTTTTTGGCAAAATTCTCTGTATGCACGCAAATGACATGAAAGCAAGCCTTGGTGGAATATTTTAAATATCAACGGTCTTAGCTCTCCTGCCTTGGAACACTCCTAAAATATTTAAATCAACATATTTAACGAGCTTTAAGCTCGAAAACACAATGTTTGGCGATCCTGTACCACGGATTAATTATTTATAAACTGCTTTGACAAGTCTATGAGTGGTCGACAAATAGACTTGGTATTTAATCTTTGCATTACAGGATATTATTCTATAAATGTCTTACCTATAGGCGCCTCAATGTTTTAACAGGTATCTAGAATAATTTATTGTTCTATACCTACGTCAGTATTGACCAACATTTTTTTTTCTGCAATTGAACAACAACATTTAACGCTTGACAGGCTTGGTGTTTGACTACTGCTCACCGTATGTTTTTTTAACGCGTATAAGTCCGCGTTGAACCAACTCGCAACTTGGTAAGAGATGATGATGTTATTATTGGCACACCGCATTTTCTATTTTTTTGAATCTTTTTTTTCATTAATAGCCTTGTTTTTGACCGCCATCTCGCTCGGTGTTGAAAAATGTAAGATCCACATTTTTATTATATATATTGTACACAAGAGAGTGCCTGACAAAAGTTTGTTACTTTAGTAATCTTTGCTACTAAAAATATCACAGGGGAAATAAATTTTATTCGTTATCAAACTCGAAGATATAAAGACTATAAAGCAATCATTTTGTTTATTTTTTAATTTATCTGATTGGACGTGTTGAGAGTCACTGAGATTCCCTTATAAACTTGTCTTATCCATTATTGAATACTTGTTTGTCCATATTTTTATATCAACGACCATCATTCTTTGTTGGACGCTTGCGCCACAATAACTGTGACACTAGCCTAGTGTCCTGTCAGCTTATAGGAACTTTACCCCTTTGCCGATACACTTCAAGGTGCCTTACAAGAACACGATGGGTAGATACAAGTATTAATTATTTATTGTTTACACTAAACATTGTAACTACACCTAATACCTTCAACAACAAAAAAAATGTAGTGTAACAATTGGTAGCTCTTCCAGACAACTTTAGAAGGGAAGGGGTTGTACCTTTATTGTACGAACCGCTAAACAATCGAATTTGCTACCCCAGTAGTGTTCCCTGATAAATACAATCAGGGTGCCTCACGTCGCTAGTAAATCGGAAATCGACCGCATCAGGCGAGATGGTGGTCAAACGTAACCCTATCTACAGTAAAAAAAAAAGTTGCTAAAGTATGTGTAAAGCGTAAGTATAGGTAAATAAAAGTTGCTAAATGACTTATTATACATATATTTAATAGATCTCGTCTTAATTACATTTACATCTGTAAAAAACATTCTTCACATACTCTTATTTACAACTTGTCCCAAGTCACAACATAGGTATTTCATAAATCTCACGAAAAAAAAAATACAAAAATTATTCAAAAATAAAGCCAACATAAAAAAAGTCATGTAGACTAACATCATTTGATCAGTATACTACATGATAGATTTACATATATACAAAAATACTGTTCGTTAAGTAATTTAGTAAGGTTGAATGAAGTTACGCAAGCGAACCTGTGAACAATTTTTACTTAAGTTTTGAGTCAGAATTGAAAAACAAAATATACTTCATACAGCAATGCATTTTAATTATTGCACAAGTATAGAAAAAACGCTCTGTTTATACAATGGAAGACATTAATCCTCACTTTTCACCAGGCATTCTTTAAAATATATTTTTTTTTCATTTATATAACAACTTTGTCAAACAATTCTGACTCAAGACAATCAACCGGGATCATTTCATAACAGAAAACTATTTAGAAATTGTCACGTAACAAATTAATTATGTAATAAAAATCACAGTTTGATTTCTCATGGAAAGTATAACCAAATTTTTGTCTAAATACATGGCAAGTCGAGTTGTGATAAGGTTATTACGAAAATTTATACTAAGGCGAAAGGAAATCATTACCATGAAAACCCTGTAGCCAATATCTTAAAATATTGTAAAAACATCAATATTTTTGAAAAAGCTGTACTAGTTAACTTTTTCTATGCAGCAAATTTTTATGGATATTTTAGGTACCAGAGTAACAGTTATGTATTATAAAAGATCTCCATTCGACTTAGGATGGTCCTCCCACAAGGTGGACAGAAGACTTAATGAAGACCGCAAGTCTGCTTCCAAAAGCCTTCATGGAAATTTTTGTGGGTGGCCTATGTCCAACAGTGGACGTCCTACGGCTGAGATGATGATGATAATTCGACTTAGAATATCCTTTCCGAATAACCCTGTTTTGCACTTAAGTGAAGCAATAAGGCCTTCTACATATGGTGCAACGACGTTGAAATCAATTTTAGACTAGGAATCAGTATAATAACGATTAGATTCATTCCTATCTACTCCCATGGTAAGCAGTCCACACTCTTAAACTGTCAGTAAGTAGTTAAAGTAGCAAAAAGTATACATTCTTTAAAGTACAGTGTCAAAAGGGATAAAAGTTTTTTTAATTATAGTTGACAGGTTAGTTGTTTAACTACAGCTCAGCTTAGATTAAGTGATGGTGTGATTAAAGATAGAAAACACATCTAGTCTGGAATGGAACTGACTCTCAAGTGTGGCTGCTGGAATGCACTGACAGGAGCTTGCGGGCAAATTTTTTAAACTGTTATAATTGTTTGTAATTGGTGTGAACAATAAAGAGTTATATTATTATCTCTCTAAATAAGACTAAATCATGCAATAAAAAAAATTCATTAAATCTTGAAGTGTCACATTATATGTATAAGACTTATACTCCATCGTATTTTCAGTAAAATAAGACAAATATTTTGCCTCATTCTCATTAATAAATTAAGATGAAATGATTATTTACAATTTAATGGTTTTATGATTCGACCCTGTTCATTATAATTTTGTAATTTTTTACATCGAGTCAAGAAAGACATCTTTACAATTTACAACATCAGATTTGCGACAACCAGAAACATAATGGAGATTCTTTGTATATTATATTTTTTGTTCAGCACAAATTTCATACTAAAAAATATATTATGCTGAGTAATCCACAACATTTGTGCTGTTATAAATAAATAATTCTAGTTTCCATTATTACTGTACAAATTAATCTTGCTCTCAAGGAACATTAAAAATGACCAGTCAAGACTCAAGCCATGGTAAATACATATAACAAGTCTTGGAATCGCATAAGACTATCGTATGGTACTTATTGACCAAATTCTTACCTCGTCCACAGTAAATATACATTTGTCAGTCACATATTAACCACACAAATAGCCACTAGAGATCTTGGCCATGGTCACAACGGCCACATATCACACACTAGCGTCGTCTAACCGTTCACTCACACAGGTATACACTATATACAAATGTGTAGTTATGAGGCTCTTCTCTTTAAAGTCACTTTGCCTCGTGCTAACTGCGACACATATATCCGGATCCTCTCCAGGTTCTGTTTCTTCACCCATATCTGTAACCAAACAAATACATTATTATATATGCAATGATTTCCGTAATTTATATTAGCACTATCTCACTGGCTAGATTCACAGCCCAGACTGCTGACTGACTGTGTTTTGCTGCCTACCCTCATTTCAGGACATAACACGCCTTTCCCTCGGGATAGCTGCACAACACTTTTTTTTGAAGTCTCATCACTGATTGGTCCCATAAAGTATACTTATCTTAAGTCTTTTATTCACTATATTAACTACTAGCGGACGCCTCGCGGTTTCACCCGCGTAGTTCCCGTTCCCGTGGGAATACAGGGATAAAAAGTAGCCTATGTCACCCGGGGATAGTATAGCTTCCCAATGGTGGAATAGTTTTTAAAATCGGTCTTGTAGTTTCGGAGCCTATTCAATACAAACAAACAAACAAAAAAGATAGAAAAATTGAATATAGGTAGATAGAAGACTGAGTTTTATTCGTCATCTGTTTCAGACACTAGGCCATCTGCAGATTCACTATCATCCTGTCCTGTCACTATTACACGACTGTCCAAAAAATTTCTTTATTCTAAGCACTCCCAGCACTCTAGACCGTTGATAGGCCCCCGGTGCGTCTACTATATCCTATATATGTTCTAGGTAATCAGGTCCCAGTGTACTGACCGCGTCGTCGGTGATGGCGTGTATGTGCCCAGAGAGGCGCGGCTGGTCCCTCCCCTCCACGAGCACGCTCTGCCCGCGGTGGAACCAGCGCCGCTCGTACAGCAGTTTGCCGTCCTCTACTCGCGTCTCCGTTGACTCGTTGTTCTCTCTCACAGGCGATTCGCCTGAAAATAAATTAATAAAAATATTTATATAGCAGCTCGCCCCGGCTTCGCACGGAAAAAGAAAACTCGATTAACAATACAAATATAGTATATAGTCACTCAGTGATCATGTAGCATTCTAATGATGAAAGAATTATTCAGATCGGTCCAGTAGTTTCGGAGCCTATTCATACAAACAAACAAAAATCAAATCTTGTACAACTACTTGTATAATATTACTAGTGTGGCTGTGTGGCACTTACAGGTGGTAGAGTTGAGGTGTTTCCTGTGGGTCTGAGGCGCGTGCCGCGGCGGCGGCGAGTGTCGGGCGATGGCGCGCAGGTCGGCTTCAATGTCGCGCTCGTCCAGCTGGAACGTGAGCGTGGTCGCCAGCGGCTTGCGGCGCTTCTCGGGCGCCGGTGCCGGCTCGTTGGCGCGCCGCCGCAGGATGCGCTTCATCACTGGCTTCACCTACACACGAGGAACGCTTTTCAATAAACATATCATAAAAACTTTTACGCGAACTAGATAATAGATAGAAATATTTATAATGTGTAGGTATGTTTGTATATTTACTGTAAAAATATATTTACTGTTGGTATATCGACGATATACCAACAATCGACATATTAAATATCATTAAACAAAAAAACTTTAAAGTGATTAAAAATAATAATAAAACAGCATCAAGAACATCAAGACTAATTTGTAGTAGTACAACGGCGGCCTTATCGCTTAGAGCGTTTTCTACCAGACAACTTTCGGATGGACAGAACAGATGGGACAGATATTACAGTAAGTGGTGTAAAAATAAAATCATTGATCATTTCTTATGTCTTGATTTTTCACTGACAAATTCTATATTCTTGGAAATGAGCTAACTAGACTTTTTCTTTTGATATTTTGTTGATTCTGTTGTATCGTTTTTATAATTATTGAAATTAAAAGAGATTTGGTAGAGTTTATACAAAACAGATTTTAACAATGGAGAAATTCTCGGTACCTCCATAGAATCTCCATTAAGCTCCATACTATGCCGTTCACTCTCAATCATCTTTCTCTTATCCTCAAAGTCATTGAGCAGGTTCTCCCGAAGTTCCACCTTCTTCTCTTCAAACTCTTTAGCTGCTGCTTTTTTTTCCGCTATGTATTCTCGCTCCACGACGTCGTACATGTGGTCTCTGGTAAAAAGAAATGAAAAAAGTTTTAATTAGGTACTTTTAGTATGGGTAAATATTTATATCTCAAAATATTGTGTTATGTATGATTAGTCATAAAATATACTCTATAATAATCATAATCATAATCATATTTATTGATAACAAAGTGTTACAGGTCAATTTCCAATAATAAAATCATAAACAAAAAATAAGAAATCAATAATATCATGGTACTCATCAGTAATATGAATAACTCTTTTTCAATAGGATCTGAACTGTTCCCACATTGTGGTCTTAGGGTACTTTCTAGTACTCAGCTGGCTAGCTATAGAAAATCCACCATCAGGCACCTAATGATGTGTTACGGAAGCCTTACTTGAGTCAGTGCCAATCCAGGCTAGGTGTGTTAACTATCTTCGACCACACTGTCTCTTAACATCAGGTGAGCTGTGGTCACACACTTAGCCAGTCAACCATAAAAAAACATTTAGTGTCGAACAGTTTCTATAACCTGCTTAGGTTATAACACAATTTGCAAGAAGAACTAACTTATATATCCTGTTAATCCTAAGCCTCTCATTCAGCTGATGCTCCAGCCTTTTCACCCGGCGCACGAACTCCGGGTGTATTCCCTCTTCTAACTGCTGCAGCTGTTTTTTTAGATTCGCCAACTTATCCTGGAAGAGTCTGGAAACAAAATATTACTTCTTAGAACACTTTAAATAGCAATTTTAAATGAAAAAATGGGAAATTGATTATTAAGACAGTTCAAACAAAGCTCTGATTAATATGGACATTTTCTACTGACTACTGAACTAATAAAAGAAATAGATATATATCCTGAACTAAATCAGTTTTTTAAATTTTTTGTCAGTATAGTATGTAGTGACATCTCTGGCAAGATTTGATTATCGATATATAAGATGCATTGTGACATTATGCTCTTCCCTCAAATATAAGATGCTAAGAATAGAAATCTGTGCTTTACCCAACATATAATTATAACCAAGGCATTTAGAGTGTTTTCATGCAAGGATAGTTAACCACATAATTTATGGCCATACTCTTTAATAGGTGAACATTTCAATTAATTATGCTAAAAGCATACTCACTAAAATCTTAACAACAATTTTAGGTCTTTTTTTTTCTATTTAGTAATGAAATGAAACTTACTGTTCTTTTCTCTCATTCTGCGTTTCTGGTGGGTCATCATTGTTGGCTATTTCTGTCTCACTTGCTTCCTCAGTGTCTGGAAGGAATGATATAATTACATCAATCAATATTGGTTTAGTTAAACTATAAGGTTGATTCCCATTTTTACCATCTCCCATTAACTGCCCTAAACATGTTATCTACCAAAAAATAAATATCAATAAAGTTTAAAATTGAAAGACATAATTTTTATAACTCTGTTAGACTAAAGATTTTCAAAGTTTAAAATGTTTCATGAATAAAAATTTAGGAACTACTTTCGCTTGATGATAATGAAATTGTTACCAATGAAAATATATCTAGTAATTGTTAGATTTAATTAAAACTAGGTGCAGCCTGCCATATTACCCACGTTTACCAGGATAATAAGTAACCTAGGTATAAACTGTAAAACCAGGGTAGGAGCTATTTGCATTTTAAATTTCACACAAGTCTACTAAATCATAGAATAAAGAAAAATCAAATATACTCTCTCACATTGATTAATATAAAAGGATATGAGATAGTATATTGTAAAGAGTACTGTATGTGTATTATCAATAATAAACCATCTGATACCTAACTAACAAAGTGAGGCCTAGTTCAGAAATTTAGCATGAGGATGGGAGTTTCTTCACAGAAAGAAAATCAAATTCACTTGTGGAAATATAGAACAGCCAGTAACTAAATAAAGTCTCTGATAAGATACTTATAGGAGTGACAGGGACAAGATGTGGATGCAACCATTTTAGTCATTATACACAAACATTGGTTTTGACAACTTGAGTTGTTATGGAACACAATGATAGATATGGAACTCATGATAAATTACCAAAATCTTAACATATGTTCTATTAGAAAGTATGTAAACATGTGAACCAAACTAGTGTTTGGGATTATTTATGGTGAAAGTGACACAAAAACATCTCCATTACGTCATCACGGGTAGGTCGCGAATACGCGGGAACCGCGGCGCACAGATGTACACATTAACCTTGTTGTAATTACATAACCACTGTTTACATGTCATATGATGGGAGATAAGCATGCGTACCTGTTTGTGGTCAAAACATAACTAACGACGCTAAAATACGGAGTAAAGGGACAAGACAAAGATAGCAAATTCAACGCACCTTCGTCGCTGTCTTCGACTGGCGGTGGCGGTTGCAGCGAGTCTTCTCGGTCTCTATATTCATCTAGGTCGTCGTATCCATCATCCTCGAAGTCATACTCGTCCCCCGGCCCCGAATAAGGTGATCCTTGGTAAGACATAGTCGAGGCGACGCGTAACAGTTGCATACAGATTGAATGCGATTACGACCCCAGAAACAAAATCTGAACACGAGCAATGGTAATTGGACACGACTGAGATACACGGCAAATGCCAGTTATGTCACTCATATAAAGAATTTTAGAGTAATTTAGCTTCGACGAAAAAACGAATTGGAAGCAAATCGAACTGTTTTACGTCAAATTGGACAAAAAGCATCATGAAACCCGACCAAATGTAAAAGAGAGGAAAAAGATATCAATATGACGCTAGTGTTGCGCTAAACACTATATGAGGAAAAGAGAGATCCTATAGTTTCTTTGTTTTGTCGTAACAGTTTTATTTCTGCGTGTAATTCCATAGACAATTTTAGTAGAGATGGCAATATCTGATATCGACTTGAAGGAATTTTGATAAGAAAATTGACTAAAATAATTTTCTGTTGTTTGTCGAGTACAATTTATTTCAAATAATTAAACTATCATAGGGAGTTTTGGCGGGAACGCGGGAAGAGTCGTGTCGCTCCGTTGTATTTTTTTCCAAAACGTCGAGTGTTTATGCATAAAAATGGTGGTTTTTTTATTCATAAAGTGCCGAATTACATGCGTGAGTGTGGGAAAATGATATAATGTGGTGAAACATGACTTTTCGTGGTGCTTCCAAAACTCCATCGAAGCTTTATAAAGCTTTGTAAAGTCGCCACTACTTTACTAAAGCATGACTGGACTTAACTGACACCGACTGGACTTGACTAAGACTGGACTTTGACTATAACTAGCTACGAGGACACTTATTTAACTTTTGTAACTTGAAAATATATAAATACTTGACACTGGCAAATGCTAAAACGCGACGCCAAAACCAAAGAAAAAAAAAACTATCATAGACATAAAAAAGATCCAATCGGTGTTTGGCGGGAACGCGGGAAGAGTCGTGTCGCTCCGTTGTTTTTTTTTCCAAAACTAGTGTTTTGTCGAGTGTTTATGCATAAAAATGGTGGTGTTTTATTCATAAAGTGCCGAATTACAAGCGCGAGTGTGGGAAAATGATATAATGTGGTGAAACATGAGTTTTCGTGTTGCTTCCAAAACTCCATCGAAGCTTTGTAGTAAAGTTGCCACTACTTTACTAAAGCATGACTGGAATTAACTGACACGAACTGGACTTGACAAAGACGACTTTGACTAAAAGTAGCTACGATGGCACTTATTTAACTTGAAAATATATAATTACTTGACACTGGCAAATGCTAAAACGCGACGCCAAAACCAAAGAAAAAAGAAAAAAAAAAAAAAAAGATCCAATCAGTTTCACTCAATTACTTTCCAAATGTCAATAACAATAATAACAATTGAAATGAAACATTACGGAGCGAAAGTCGCCAGCCAGTCATGCCCCTCAATCTGCGCCCCCAACAACCCATGGTCTCTACAGCGATGGTCACACATAAATACTGCGGCTTTAGCGCTGAGTACTTCAGACACTTCATGTGAGCGGAGTTTTTTGCTAAGACAAGTCGCCGCGCCGACGAGTGGACAGTGGCGAAAGTGCTGTCGCATGTGGCGTCCCTTATCCCTCCCATACGCGGCATTTACCATTTTTCAGGGTACCAAAGTCAGCCTAAGTTCGTTGAGTATAATAATTATGTGTGTCTTTAGCTAAATTATTAATATCTAATAAAAAAAAATTAAAAATGAAATTACCGTTTTGACACACTGGTAAAGCATGGTGTCAGATTTTAGAATTTAACTTTTTTCTTAAGAGAACTATAACGTTTTAAATATAAAAGAAACACATATTTATTGTTTTTTTTTTCTTTGGTTTTGGCGTCGCGTTTTAGCATTTGCCAGTGTCAAGTAATTATGTATTTCCAAGTTTCAAAAGTTAAATAAGTGTCCTCGTAGCTAGTTATAGTCAAAGTCCAGTCTTAGTCAAGTCCACTCTGTGTCAGTTAAGTCCAGTCATGCTTTAGTAAAGTAGTGGCAACTTTACTACAAAGCTTCGATGGAGTTTTGGAAGCAACACGAAAACTCATGTTTCACCACATTATATCATTTTCCCACACTCGCGCTTGTAATTCGGCACTTTATGAATAAAAAAACCACCATTTTTATGCATAAACACAAAACACTAGTTTTGGAAAAAAATACAACGGAGCGACACGACTCTTCCCGCGTTCCCGCCAAAAACCGACATTTATTGTTAATCTTGCATTTATATTTCGATATTCAGCTTTTAAAGCAAAGATGGGTATAATTTAACAGATCTCGATTGCCGTAGGTATACATCTCTCGAGATGTCACTCAAGCACAATGATAATCGACTACAAGTAACTTCAATGATTTAGTACCTCACTACAGGCAAGGAGGAAATAAAAAATTAAACACTTCTAACTTAGTCTATTGTTTTGTTTTCGACGTCACGTCACGAAGGTGGACGACGTCATCTTGAATGAAAATTTTATTTTACTATTTATTTTGATAAATTAAACAGGTTACAAGTGATTCTACACGTTTACATACTAAATTAAACAACGTTGTGATGTGTAATATCGATGAAAGTTTCATGTATTTATAGTTTGTGACGCTTCTTTAAGTTCTCTCCATTGAGTCGGTGATGTAATTTGGGTGATTGGGTGGCTTCCTCGTAGATACTACAATGGAAGAATCCTCATTCACGATACCAGCCGATGACAATGGTGATACTGAGCTCGACCCTAGGATACAGGTCAGTGAGTGACAATATTGTACTGAATAACTATAAACGTAGCGATTCTTAATTGCAAAGATGAGTGTCAACTTTGTAGATTATTTTGCCAACGAACATAATGGATACGATATTCTGTACCAAAACATGAAATACGGGTTGATCGCTAGCAAGGAGTTGTCAGAGTATTTTAGGGAGAGATCTAACATTGAAGAGACAAACTCGAAATCGTTAGCAAAATTAGCGAAACAAGCTAATAGCAACTGCTCACAAGGCACTTTCGGCCCGTTCTGGGGAGTCCTCAAGTGCTCGGCCGAGAAATTGTCCAATCTGCACCAGCATATGTTTCAAAAAGTTAGTGAATTGGTCAAAGATGTTGCTCGTTATGCTGAAGAGCTTCACAAGAAACATAAGGCTGTCAAAGATTCTGAATCTAACACTTTAGAGGTAGTACTACTCATTCAAAATACTATACAGGCCTTACAAAAAGCCAAGGATGTGTATACAGCAAAGTCTGCTGAGTTAGAGAAGTTACGTAAAGATAATGGTTCTGCCAAAGACATTGAGAAGGCTGAAGTAAAGCTTAAGAAGCTTCACGAAGATTACAGGCAATTAGCTGAGAAGTACAATTTAGTAAAACAGGATTTTGAAAAGAAAATGACTCAAACTTGCAAGCATTTTCAGGATGTTGAGGAAGCACATTTAAAACAAATGAAACAGTTTGTCAATGCTTATGCTGAAATCATTCAGAACAACCATGATCTCATGGGGCAGGTCCACAGAGACTTTAAGCATCAATGTCTTGAATTAACTGTAGAAAAACTTCTAGAACAGTTTCTTATAGAGAAATACAATGCAATAGAAAAGGCAATATTAGTTGAACTACCTACATCATTACCCAAGCCTAGTTCGGCAAATAATTCGATTTCTGAAGCAGATCAGATATCTACAGTCTCGAACGGCTCCCACAAACCAGCCCCACCTGCTAAAGCACCAAAAAAAGAGCCTTCATTTGCCACAAAGACTTCTCGACGGACTACTTCTTTACTAAATTTGTTCACACCCAATTTTCAAAGTAAAGATGAACCCAGTGGAAGTATTGAAGGGGTTGCCCCATGTTCGGCGCCTTCGAGTCCGAGCGGGACCCCCGCAACGCCTGTAGCTCCAGACAAAGATGAGAACATGGGTCGAACAACTCTCAGAGAATCAAAATGGTTTTTGCGAAGCAAAAGAACAAAAGCCAAGCCAAAAAAATCCAAAAAGAAGAAGGACGAAATATCAGAAAACTCTAATGTTGGCGATAAGTCAGATTTGGAAGAGAAAGAAGAGGAAGCTCCTACTAAAGAAGATCTGATGAACTCCCCAGAAGTAGATGAGGAGGGCTACTGCATCAGGCCAAAAGACGAAAAGGGTAGTGTATACTCCTCTTCGGATTCTGATTCGGATGAAGATAGAGAAGAGAAGAAGATTCACGTAGAGATAAAGCCGATAAGCAATGGAACACCACAAATGTCAGCCAGTGTAGATGAACTCCGAGCGACTGTCGAAAATATATCTTTATATAAGATCGGCACCACGAGACGTGGCTCAAATGCGAACACGAGCAAGGCGAGTAGCGATCTACTTGACTTAAACTTCTTCCAGAGCCCCTCCGCCAGCAACCCGACCTCGCCACAAGGCAATGTCTCGAATCCCTATGCGCCTTTACAAGGCAACCAGTCACATATGCTAGAGAGTCCCACACCAGTGTCGAACCCCGACGTAGGCGATCTTTTCTCCGAAGTGGGTGACTTGGGCCACAATACACTGCGGACGTCGACCCCTACCATATCGACCATCTCGCTACCCCGACCTCCTTCGCGGCGCTCCGAGGGCGATTTCCGAGCGGGAGGCTCCTCGGGCTCCCGCGGGCCCTCGCCACTCACCATCGGCATGGCGGACACTATTCCCCTTGCGGTCGCCTTCCACGAGATCATCCATTCATATTTCCGTGGCACGGAGGAATCCAAATGCCAAGTAAAGATGTCGGGAGACATGATGCTATCATTTCCGACCGGAATTGTAGGCGTGTTAGCTAACAATCCGAATCCGGCAAAACTATGCTTCCGCCTGAAGAACATCCATCGACTGGACAACGTGCTACCCAACAAACAGCTGATTACAATCAACGCTCAGCTGTCGACGCGTGATACGACCGTGTTGGAGTTCAACATGCCGGCGCTGAGCTCGCTGCTGAAGCGGCAGTCGGAGAAGAACCCGACCGCACAGTATTTCAACGTGGACATCTTGAAGTACCAGATACGGCCTCGGGCCGGCGCTGCCTCGTGCCCACTGCAGCTGGTGTCGTACTGGAAGTGCGAGCGCGAGCACACTGACCTGAAAGTGGACTACAAGTACAACCAGCACGCGATGTCGCCGTCCTCGCCACTGCTAAACGTATCGGTGTGTGTGCCGATGGGGGGAGGAGTAAAAAATGTAATCGCGATGCCTAAAGCGGCGTGGACCGGGGAAGGCACGGGGCAAGCGCTATGGCGGTTCACTGAGCTGTCTCAGCACTCGGAGGAGCGCGGCGTGGGCTCGCTGAAGGCGCGCTTCGAGCTGGGCTCGGGCCCGTCCGCGCGCGCCACCATCTCCGCGCAGTTCAACTGCGAGGGCGCCACGCTCTCCGGCATAGAGTTCGAGCTGGTCGGAGCCGGGTACCGCCTCTCGCTCGTGAAGCGACGCTTCGTCTCCGGGAAGTACATTTGTGATAGTGAAGTGCACTGATCCCGACGCGACGATAGCGCGCTCTGTAAACGTCTGTAAACCCCCCAATATATTCTATTTGTATTTGCGGCGTGTTAAGATTTCTCTTTTCCGAGGTTTGGTACCTACTAGGACTGTTTCCTGTCCACTAAAAGTTACGATTTTATCACAAATAGCTGTCAATTTTTCGATTTAAAATTGTTAGATATAATTTCCGAATCATATTATTTGTTAGACGCAAGTATTGATGGGACTCTTAACTTGTTTTCTGAATAGAAATCGTGCCATTTTCTGTATTTTGTATATTTTCACAAGGTAATGTTTGCTGTGCACGTGTGTGTTATAATTGTATGATAGAAATATTTCATCACAACTTAAGTGTTTTTCGAGTTTGATAAATGTGTAAATATTGTCATGACCCCAGAAAATCCAAGCTTTAAAGCAATATTGTATTGTAAGCTGACCACTTTGGTACATTGTTATTGATAAAAATATCTTAATCTGGATTTAATATACTTATTTAATTATTTTGTGATGTTCACCTTCAAATTTTCGTTTTGTTTCTATTGAGTGTGTTTTAAGGTGTAGTTTTAATTATTTTTAAAGGCCTAATGATTATATTTTTACGTCACTTATTCACCTAAGGCTACATTGGAAACATTATTATAAATAGTGTATTCAAATTTAATTATTCTAGTAGCAACAAAAGAAGTCGCGCGACGGCGGCTGGTTTAGGTTTAGCCTTGGCTACCACAATGCGATCTGTCTCACTCGAATCTACACAATTCGTAGCTAGACATTTGTTTCAATGATTATTCTATTTATTTAACCTAGCTACATATCGCCTAGAACTAAATATGTATACCAGTACTCTGTAAGGGTGGCACAAATCTCTCGATTTATTTAGTTGGACTTCAAACTATTTGTAACAATCATTGCAACGCGAAGCTACCAATCTACGTTTAAAATGCTTATTAGTCGGGTTGCTTCCATTTCTATTGCCAACTATACAATGTATCGAGCCCCCAATATATTCAAGTAATCTTTTATATGCTGAATTTTTGAAATTAAAAGAAGACATTCATTTTCAAAAAATATCTGTTACATTGTTTCTTTTCGCATTGTTGTGTCAATGTTGATCAAATTAAAGCCCTTCAAACATTGTTGTACATGGCCACCAATTTTGCTCTTTGTAGCAATATTTGCAAATCGTTAACATATTTTATTCATTAGAAATTTATAGATAAATATTTCTTAAATTGTAACGTTCTATGAGTCTTCGAATCTCTATAACGTAATTAATTTCGATTTTGTGTTGAATTTATTAATATTATTCGTTTTATTATCTACATTTACCAGTTGGAGTATTTTTAGGTTAATCACTTACCTACCTATATGTACTGATTACTATAATATAAATTTTGATATAATGGTAAACAAAATTAATATTCTATTTTTCCAGTGATAATCACTTAGCAGAATAGTTTTATGCGTAATGACGGTGGCGTAACTTTTATTTATGTCGTTCGGGGCCATATTCAAGCATGCCGCGTACTTTTACGATTAAAAAAAATAAACTTCACAGAGAAACAAGGCCCGGGTCGAGCATATTAATGATAACTTGAACAAAACAATGTGCAAGCGTTAATTTTGAGTTTTATTTTCGTTCAATGTATTTTTTTTTTTTTTTTTTTTCCTTCTGATGATGTATCTTTCTGATGATAGATACCTCATTGCTATTACAATCTAGCCTAGTTGAGACTAATAAGTAATTTTAATATAACTTAAATTGCTAAGTAGAGTATATTCTAAGAATGCGTCCATCGACACTTTTCTTACTGTCTCTATTAAGGGGAAGACACTTTGTTCATGTGTTCTATAATAAGCACACTCACTCACTGCACTGTAATTCTCGTTCAATGTAATTTTTTTTTTAATGTTGAGATGCTGATTTCAGTTCCTCATGTTACGCCACTGCACTTATCGCAAAATACGATAGAGACATTTTGAAATTACGAAATGATGAGATTTTAAATTTTCCTGCACATTTTCACAAGTTCATAAATAACTTTTATTTTTATTGGTAGTTTTTTAAAACTGTCTCTATCGTTTCTTATAAAAATTATAATTAATTATTTCTTTTAACTAACTAGTAATACAAGTTACTCATTAAATGTAATCTCATTTATTTAAGTGTTGCGAAGTTATAATGTCCACTTAGTTCACTTACACCCGAGCCGCGTTAAGAATCGTTCTTACAGTTGTAATTTTAGTACAATAATAATAAATCGAAAGTATAAAGACGCTTCCAACGACACATCATTCGCTAAATTATGATAAGTAGTTTAGAAGTTATAAGGGAACAGATGAACATGCATACACAGTACCTACCGGTCAAAAGCATAACCCTCCCTTTTGCTTTGCGGCTAAAACTCTTCTATATGTGACCGTGAGTGGTATTTCTTTCGTGAGTCAACTGACAATTTAAATCTTAGGTCCTGGTTAATTATTTAAAATACGTGTAAAACAACAATCGTCAAGCCATGTCTGTATAGCATATTAAATCTGACACTAGAGATGGACACACGGGCTATACTTTACTTAGGTAATTACCAGCTACATAATTTAGCTTCCAAATTATTTTCAAAGTAATTTCACGGTCTGTACAAATATTTCTAATTTTGCTAGTTTTTTTTAGAAGGTTTTATAGCGCGGCTCGGGTATAAAAAAGTCTGCGGTGCTAGCTACAGTGGGTGTAAAGATTGTGTATATAGCCGAAACTTTGCTACGTGTATTTAAACAGAAGCCTCTGAATAAGTGATAGTTACCGCGCACTGTCACTGTCTATTGCTTAACGCATCACGAATTAAGATCTAAAGCAATCATTGCTTCTATTTTAGTTGCTCGCATATAATACAGGTTACAATATTATTTATTGCTGAAGAAAAAACTCGCTGTACTAGCTACGCTGGATATTTATATTAAAAGATCTGTGGATATAATTCACCCAGACCATTAAGGACTGACGACCAAAGAGATTTCTATCAATTTCTTTTTGGCTCATTGGTCGTGTTTCCGTCTGTCACTAGTATTAGAGTAATGTAAACCTCTTTTACCAAAATCAAAGTGTTCACAACAAACATAAATGTTAAAGGTCAAACCGATTAATAACGAACAGATAAACGAACCATTCCATTTTAATCTATAATCTCTTTATTTTAAGTGCGTAATTACTTTATTTATCACAATTATACTAAAATTAAGATGCATAATATTTGGCTGATATAAAAACTAACTTCATTAATAAATTTGTGTAATTAATTAATTATTAGATAAACAGAAATATGCAAATTGAATGAAAATGCTACATGATAATGATAAAATATTTTTGTATTCTGTAGAGCGCATGTATTCTAAATTGTATTGTAATGTTACATTGAAATAAAATAATTGTAATTTTAACATAATAAATGTTACGTTTAATTCTTCAACTGACAAGAAGAAATAATCAGTAAGTAATTTAAACAATTGTTTGTGAGTAGTCGCTTTTTGTAGGGACAGGAAACAATCCCATAGGTACATAGCTATGCACATAACGAAGTCTTGTATGACATACATAGATAAAATTTGATATTTTCACGTTATCTCGTGTTTTCTAAGATAGTATGACAGTCGGTCTTTCCACGGCCGGTATGGTTTCGCGCATTTAAAAATCGTGATACAAATAACGCGGTTTTCATGAATGCTGCACTTTTTGCCATTAGTGCTGCAGTTTTCCGCTAATGTCGCGGTTGTTTCCCGTCGCTACTTGTTGCTTGCTGTTGCCAAATGTCGAGTATGAGGTGGTCGTGCCGTGCGATTGTCTGAAGTTTTTCAAAACTTTCCAGGTGGAACTGGAGAAGTTGAACGCCGCCACTGATGAGATCAACAAACTGGAGTTGGAGCTGGATGTGAGTTTTTTTTTAAATTTTAAGCTACTCAAAAATACGTCTTACTAGCTGCGCCTCGCGGCGTTACCCGCTACATGGCAACAACAAAAACAAAACACAAGCAAAAAAGGGGGTATAAACAAAATGTTTATTCTGTGTCTGTGTTCTGTATTTATTATAAGTATGTATTTACACCGACAATAACTGGCTAGAAACTGCTAACGATAGGACGTTGTGGAATTCCTTGGAGGAGGCTTTTACCCGAAGGGGGTCCATACTTTTAATAACTAAATTTTTTACATTGATCATATATTTTCATTTGACATTACTAATTATTATATCTGAATATAATTAAGAATTTATTTATATTATTATTGTATAGAATTAATAAAGCTTATGAAATTACAACAACAAAAAAAAATAGTATTCTATCAGTTATCCGACTGCCATAGTACAAGCTTTGCTTAGTTTGAGGTCAGATAGCGCTATGTGTAATGTCCTACGATATTTATTATTTATTTTATTACGTGTTTTCGGGATAAAAAGTAGCCTATGTGTTAATTCAGGGTCTCAACTACCTCCATGTCAAATTTCATACTTCTTTCATTTTGTCTTTAGGAGAAACGTCAGAGACTGGTTGCTTGCCTTAAACTTTAGCGAGACTGAAAGTCTTATAATTAGTCTGTACAATGCTTAGTGTTTTTTTTTGTAATGCCATACGCTATCACACTCTTCAAGTGCTGAATTGAAATCTTTCTTGAAAGTAAACCAAAATAAAATGTTACCCCAGAATTATCTTTCTTGTAAAATGCACTCGGTCCCCAAGATACAAGCCTTGTGCTTATTTTGGGGTCCAACGATAACCAGTGTATACATCGAAACAAAAATTGTAACGTCCAACACTTATGTATTATTCACTTATAATTGTCCATTATGTTTGTATTAACTTCACTGTTTTCTTTTCTTTGTGTATGTGCCTAACTCTTTCTGTTAATAAATTTATCTTTATCTTTATTCAAATCCGTTCTGTAGTTTTTGCGTGAAAGAGTAACGAACATCCATCCATCCAAACTTTCTCATTTATAATATTAGTGGGATAGTGGGATTTAAACACATCAATTGTTTTTTTAATCGAGTTCAGAATTCTTATCACGAATTTCACTAGTCCGCGCTTTTTATTAATTATTTATTGTACGAGTTTATACCAAAGCCAACTCTGTATTTACAATATACAATACTGTATTTAATTATACAAAATTACATAGGAATTAACTTTTGGACAGGTTTTTTACGCCTTGTTTAGTTTGTAGATACAAGATTTTAGGTAACTAGTTTCTCTGGCTAAGACCCTCAATTAAATATATTTCCCATAACCTGACGTACAACACTCAAGAAATTAAGGTATCAATTCAACCGAAAGCGAAATAACAAATTTGATTTCAAAGGTCCTGCGTGATTTGGGTCATGTAAATTAAATTTACATCTGAATAGGTCCAGTGAAATTTACATGTGTAATTGTGTAGACCGGGACAAGGATATTCTCAGAATATATTGCATAAACCAGTATATCAAATATAGCAAAGGTTTATGCAATTTTTATCGGATAATGTTTTTATAATTAACTATAAGTAAATATTAGTTTCGTTAATTTAATCGATTTTATCGAGTGCATGATACTGAACTTATCATAGTAAGATAGCGGTTCAGACATTGATTGATTACTAAATTTCTTGTTTTTAATTCTTATCTAAACAACTCATTTTATTTCTATGTATCAATAAATACAAATGTCTCTTCATTTAACCTTCACGGGCAAAAGCTTGTCGAACACAAGTTTTTGTATGCGGCTCCGACCACCTCTTCGGCTGTTATAATGTCGTGCAGAAAATCAGATTGCTGTAAATGTTTTTTTTAAACATTGTTGATAGGCTAAGTGTTTGACCACGGCTCACCTGATGTTAAGTGGCGGTGTGGTCGAAAATTGTAAACACATTTAACCTGTAATGGAAGCTGGTTCTCAAGCGATGCTGCCGGATCATGTTAGGTGCGTGGCAGTTGTTTTTTTTTTCTGTAAATGTTAAATTCGTCGGTCAATAAAATACCGTAATTTTGGTGCTAAATTAACACTATTAACGCACTTACACAAATTGTTTTTTTATTATTAAGTAAGTATGTAAATACATCTATGTAGAAAGACAAGAATAGTCAAGACACGGTGGCTAGGTACGGCGGACGGTACTCGCAAGTAGTATAACAAGATGAAATAAATCCTGTTAGTATCTACCCTGACAGGGCTTTCCGTACCTTTGAACCTTTTCACGAGTCGGCCTTGGACGAATAAAGTGTGGACGCGAAACATTCGAGAACAGGGAACTGCTATTTATGAAGTATGTGGAGTCAAATATGATTTTGCTTACTTTCATATTAGATTATATAAAAAAAAATGTATTGCGAATATCTTTTGACTACCTTCAGGTTTTTACAACTATAATGCTTACACATACAAAGATTGAAGGTACCCGAAAAAATAAGAAAAAATAACCAAAGAAGTTACCAAAAATATTTAAAAACACAAACAAAAAAATGTAACTACGTGCTAGTATTAACACATCAGCAAGTATGTAATAATTTTTAATCATTCTCGTGAACTTGTTTTCGAAGCACGATAAATATTCGCTATAGAAAAAAAAACTTAGCCTTTTCTAAAATTATACTGAACTACATTTTCTGTTAAGAGATTTTGTTTTGTATTAACAGATATTGATTAAATTACAAAAGTTTACGCACAATGGTTTTTGGTATGGGTTTATTGTCTTCTTTTTTGTTTCGCTTGGAAAATAATTGTATTAAACCTATTTTAATACAATTAAATATTTAAAATATTTAAATTAATCGTGCTAATGACAACGTAGACGCGTAACCACTATTTTTGACTTAAATGTAATATATTGCTGAAGAAGTTGAATATTCAACTGTGGTACCAAACGTTCTTAATTCTAATGGGAGGTTAAAGGTTGGTGACCGAACGATCGCGTTGCACATCCCAACACTCATGGTTAGTTTCGTCCATGGTTGAAAGGACAATATCCGAAGGCTATCGGCCTACGTTGGAAAGCTTTTGTGTATTATGTTGTAAATAGCTTTTTGCGAAAATGTTGCCCCAAAAATATTTACAAAAGAATGTTATACCTACACGACTGACACGAGAAAAAGACGATGTTATACACGACTTTGTGGTTTATGATTATTCTCTAACCGTATTTATATGATTCTCAATAAGAAGACCTAGCCGATTGTAATTATTTATTTAAAAAGTACACACGAATAAGCTGTAGCGTATCACCTTCTCTTATATAATTATGTAACGTAAATTTTTGCTTTACTGAAACATATTATAAAAAACTAGCGACCTGCACCGGCTTCGCGCGGGTGCAATGTAGATACTAACGTTATGCATATAAATATATTATACATGTAAACCTTCCTCTTGAATCACTCTCTCTATTGATGGAAACCGCATTAAAATCCGTTGCGTAATTTCAAAGATCTAAGCGTACAGACGGCGGGAAGCAACTTTGTTTCATATTACATAGAGACTAGCGACCCTCCCCGGGTTCGCACGGGTGCATTGTAGATACTGACGTTGTGCATATGCATGTATTATACATATAAACCTTGCTCTTGAATCACTCTGTCTATTGATGGAAACCGCATTAAAATCCGTTGCGTTTTTTAAAAGATCTATGCGTACAGACGGCGGGAAGCGACTTTGTTTCATACTGTGTAAAGATAGCATCCTTTCGTTTAGTAGTCTGTTGAAAAGTCAAGAGTCTCCAGGTATCCGGTGTTGTACATTGCCGTTGAATCACTAACTGTATTGGTTACTGTAGTACCCACACCCACCTACCTCGATGACGTAACTTTGGCGCACTATGACGTGGCACCTTTAGGAATAGAATATTTCTGAAGTCACAGCTTGAAAGACTTTGTAAATTCAAAATGCTAGTAATTGGTAATGTGTATCCGCGACCTTTATGCGATCTTCTAAACCTTATACCTTACCTTAGTTATATTCTATTCTAAATCAATTTTGTTCACAACTTGTATTGAAATTTTCTACTTGCCAAAATGTGATCATCAAACATACGAGTATAAACACCGGCTGGTTCCAGTAGACTTGGTAACCTTCGCTTCAAAAGTTTTAAAAATGCTTTTTCTTCATACGTTCTATGTGTGAACGTTTATTTATTCCAGTGGAATTTTTATAGGTGACTATATGATAGGTGATAGGCTAGGTGTTTGACCAAAGTTCATCTGTTGTTAAGAGACGGTGTAGTCGAAGATGGTAAGTACATCTAATCTGGAATGGAAATCGAGTGTAATGGAAACTACTGCTATCATCGCTATGAATCCTTTCTCTTTTCATATTGTGGAAAATCTGCAATATTTATGTGATGATAAATGTGTGTTCTTAATGTATTTATAATAAAAAAGTATGTAAGTATTCTATTAGTTATCTGGTACCCATAGTACAAGCTTTGGTTAGGGGCTAGATGACACTGTGAAATGTTCTACGGTATTTATTTATTTCTCTGAACTAACGTCGAAAAACGTGTGTAGACTGTCAGCTTAGGCAGTAATGGATACACCATCACTAGCAATCACCGTGCTATGGCTTCTTCATAATGCCACTTTCAAGCTCATACTCACTGTTTGATTTTAAATCTACCCTACGCTGGATTTTACCCACACTATCGATCACCGAAGTCTTACAATATATTCTTCTCCATAAAATAGGCACCTTATACTTACTAGAGTAATGTTTCGGGCGGACGAGCTTTACTCAGTGTACGATGTGTTTTCACCTCCTCAAACTGTGTAGCTAATTTTATCGATATCAGACCAGTTTTCGAGATCTTTAAATTAAATTAATAAGTTAATAAATAAATGTCGTAGGACATTTCTATGTAATCCTAAACTAAGCAAAACTTCTATGGATACCAGATAACTGATAAAATACTGATACTTTTTTTTTTTGTAAATATATACTTATACATATACACCAGCGGACGCCTCGCGCCTACCCGCGTAGTTCCCGTTCCCGTGGGAATACAGGGATAAAAAGTAGCCACACGTATGTCACCTGGTGATAGTGTAGCTTCACAACGGTGAAAGAATTTTTGAGATCGGCCCAGTAGTTTCGTAGCCTATTCATTAAAAAGCAGCCAGCCGAGTACTAGAAAGTACCCTACCACCATGCTATGGTTTCCTCACGATGTTTTCCTTCACCGGCAGCTCAAGCTCATTGTCACCTACGCCCTTCGGCATGCGAACCTACCGCGCTAACCACAGCTATCATCGCTACAAATATCACTTCTATCCTTTTTTATAAATCCACCCACATCATTGGGTTGCTCTGTATTGCGGATAATACAGTGAACAAGCTGCCATATAGATACTATAGGTACGTATATATAGTTTACATAGCTCTTGGCAGCTTTTCGCCTTTGCCAAACGGAGCTTGCCAAGTAAGTTTTCACGGAAACGTATTCTTTCAAATATTTAAGCCAAGTATAAGTAGAGGCGGCCGTTGGAACACCTTGTCCTGCTCGTGTCTTACATAATATATAAAAGTTGTCAAGAGCCACTTGCTGTGAATATTAATTTAATATCCCGGTACTTCATGTTCATGTTTAAAATTCTATCCTAAAGCATGATGGGGTGATCCTTATTCAAATACTTTAGTTGTAACTAGTTAGCAAGTGGAGACCGCGAATTGGCAAACGTAGTGTAGTACGCCCTGAGACTCGATGGAGTGTCGATATACGTAGGACAGCTGGCGGTGGATAGAAGCGAAAAGCCGAAGATCGGGCTGAGTGGCGTGTTTCGGGAGAGGCCTTTGTCCAGCAGTGGACTTCGATAGGCTGATGATGATGAGTTAGCAAGTATCCTAATATGCAGTACTATAAAGTAAAATAGATCCGACAGATTCGAACTCTTTGTCCCTTTATAGTGCGATGCGGATGGCTGATATGTGGCTATTGAGGCTTACCGCATGGCCATTGAGGCTTAACGCGTGGCCTTTGAGGCCTAGGGATAGCTGAATACGCTAGGCATGTATCCGCATATTACAGTCCAATTCCCCAATGAACACGATCTAAGTCGATCTAATCAGCTCTTGAGTCAGTGTATCCTGTAAAATCTCCCACTGAACCTCACCTTATTTCAATCTGTAACCTAAGATGAGCTACAGAATAAACACTAGAATTGTCTTAATATTATCTCTTGAAACCTTCGTATTTAAATTTCTATTTCAATTAAGTCTTCTAAGTAAATACCTAGTTGTATAACAGGTTTCATCTTCAAGGTCTCTTAAATGTAGACGTCGCGTCGTCATGAAAATTATAATTAAATTTAAAGTCTACCTAGATTTTAATCAGGCTTGACAAAATGAAGAAACGGAGGCTTAGTCCTGTTCTAGGATTATTCCTTCCTTCTTAAGTCTGCAACAATGCTATCTATCCCTGCATTTATTTAAAAAGGTCTCTAAGATCTCTAGTAAAGGACTTTTAATAGGTTCTTACGATAGGAAGGTCATACCGAAGTGGCATTCTAAGAACCACTACGAACCTAATGACGTTTGCCATTTATTTCGGCTTGTTAGTTTTTACTCTTAAATATTAATTATCGTAAAACTGACCACGGAAAATTAACAGCCCGGCCAGGCCCTAGGGAGCGTACCCTGGGTTTCGAAATAAATTACCTTTAAGTTATTTATGATAATGGAGCGTTTCTATTAAATTGGAGTGAGCCTTGGATTGAATAGCTTGGTGTCTAAAAAGACGTGGATAAACTGTTAGATGATAAACTGGACGATGATACACGTGTGATGGGACTGAAGAGGTGCCTAATATTAAAGTGTAGTGTTAAACCTACGATTTCACCTAGTGGCATAAGCCACGTATTTTTTCTCAAGTTTATTTTCTACTGAACTTAATTAATAACTTATCTCTCTCAGTGTTAAGAAAAAAGCGAGAATCCAGCTTTGTTAGGCTTGCAAAGCCGCCCGATCTGATAGTCTCTTACAATTAGTGCAACCTACTTGGTAGTAGATCTCCTTAGTAGTATCGTCTAGGTAGCTACCACCACAGCACCAGATTCTGCTGTCAAGCAGTAGCGTGTAAACATTGCTGTGGTACTAGCGAAATTACAGGGATATTGAGACTAACCATCGAATGTCGCAAGGTTATGTGCGTCAAAGCAGCAATGTCCTTGGCTCGGTTTTGTTACTCAAAGTTCTGTGTAACGATGCAATGGTCATGCATTATCTCTTACTATCAGGAGAGCGTTTCGTTCTTCGCATAACTTTTACTACTAAGTATCACGTTACTAAACTGACTGGAATATTATTTACCGTCACAGAATACTTCAGTTCAGAGATAAATCTCAGTTGACCTATTAGTTTATTGTTATTACAAAAAATACTAGACTCGACTACAGTAAACGAAGATTTTTAACATCAGTTCTTTGAATGGAACTGGTTATCTAAAAGCACCATTAACGTTAATAAAAATAACTTCAAGGTTTCATAAGTTTGCCTTTACCATTCCGATTGGACGAAGTGCGCAAACGGAGGTTTCGTAACGTAGGTATAATAAAAGGTATATAAAGTATACATGTGTATACCCACGGTACTACTGTACCGTAACATATTTCTTACATGCCTATTGCCTGTCAACAGCAGCGTTTTGTAGTTTCACGCGTAATTTCTAACGTTTCCGGAATAAAAACGACTTATTTCATGTCTTCGTTTTGTATAGTATTCAATTAATAACGATACAGCAATTTATTCATGAAAAGTAAATAGATATTCTGTCTTTTTTTTATGTTAAAAGTAATAAGACGAACGAGACGCTCTCCTGATGGTAAGAGTTAACGCCTGTCCATGATCATTGCAGCGATACACAGAACTTTGAGTAACAAAATAAAGTCCAGGGCATCACTGCTTTGGCGCTCATTACTTTGAGACTTTCGATGGTTAGTCTCAACAGCCCAGTAATTTCACTAGCTGCAGTACCCTTCAAAACGGAACACAATAATGTTTACACATTGGTACTGCGTGGTGTCTCCAAGCAATGCTGTGTAATCTTTAATCGATTCCGATTTGAAGTAGCGAAATTACAGGGTTCATTCATTCGTTCCATACCAGGCTAAGTGTGTTTTACCATCTTCGACCACACCTTTACCTTACATCAGGTGAGCTGTGGTCAAACACCTAGCCTGTCAACCATTAAAAAAATAAAAAATTATATGTGAGACACATTGATAAATGCCTACTTTTAGATATGCGATAGACAATGAGCGTTGATGATGCTCTGGAATTCGTTTTGTTACTCAAGTCCCAGGAATCGAGCTGCCGACACTGCCTTTGCCGAGTAAACTCATTTACCATGGCGTCCTCAGCACGTTAGCAGCAATAAAAAAAGACCCAACTAGTAACGCCGTCGCATCGGCTCGTTAAGTCGCAGAGGTCAGTATATGTACATTCTAAAGGTTTTTTTTGGGGATTCGGTCTACAACCGCGTACTCGGTTCCATTTTCCATCGCGTCAGAACCAAACTGAAATCTTGGCTTCAAAAAACCATCTTTCATGACTTTGACGATTATTTATTTAAAAATAAGCAATTAATAATTATATTTTTATATTAACATGTTATTATATTGACATCTCATTATTTTAACATTTTTCAGCTCTATGCCCTTTGTTATAAGTGTATAAGGTTTACATTTGCATAGTTATTGTAGTAGTAAAGTCTTCCATAGGGCATATCATTGTCGTATAGTGCAGATGTACTTTAATATTAGTGATGTAGGCGCAGTGGGATGCGACGGCTCCAATTGACCCAATCTAGCTCTAGTGGGCCCTCACCTTGTCCCGGTACTGATTTGGTGACGTCACCAATGTAGTCATGTTTGCTCTATGCAGTAAAGTAAGTAGTACGTCGTATAACCAATGATGCGTTCTCTGGGAAGAAATGTGTGTTGTCAGTCATAGTCGTCCTGTTTTTTTTTATATCTTAGGACATTGCACACAGCGCCATCTGACCCCAAACTAAGCAAAGCTTGTGCTATGGAAATCAGATAACTGATAGAACTGAGAATGAGAACTGAGAGAATGAGAATGTGAACTGAGAATACTTAAATACTTTTTTTTTGGAAATACATACTTATAATAAATACAGAACAAACATTTGCTTTTACCACAAAATGCTTGTCCTGGGTGGGAATCGAAACCACGCCCTTCAGCTTTTAAAGCAGACACTACCAATGAACCAACAGGGCTGTGAAAGTTTGGCTGTTTGGTCATTTCGTAGAATATCTAAAGAAAGAAATCAAATTATTTTATTTTGTAACACAAGCACAGAAACAAAAACAGTTACAAAATAGGTGCTCACCTCAGCATAATACTGGTCATACTAAGCGGTATGATCAGTGCTGGCTTTCCGGTGAGCCCTATCTCCTTCAAAAGATGCAGGGCGTGTGTTCGATTCCCACTAGAACAAACATTTTTATGACGTAAATGTTTGTTCTATGTCCTGTATGTGTTATAAATATGTATTTACATAAAAAGGGTATATGGGGCGTTCTACTTTTCTACCGACAATCTGAGTGATAAATTTTTAGATTTCAAAAAAAAATAAAAGTGTAATTCTTTAAAAAAATGTATTTTTAAATTATTGTCCAGTTATCGAAGATTTCAGATATGTATAGTGCAGCGAAGTTTTGTTATTTACCTTTTATTTACTTTAAGTTTTATCGGAATAGTTAGAAAAAATAAACACCTCTGTCACAAACTAATATATTTATTAATTATTATGTAAAATCAAATTTACAGTTTTTTTTAACTTGGCTTAACTAGAATACAAGCATTTATTATTATCGAACACGAGTTATCCCAATTCTTGTCACAAATATAATATAAAAAATGACATTTAATACCACTCTGTCACATTTTTGCTCATTAAGACAACAAACTTTGAAATATTTTGCAAATAATTGAAATAAACATAGCTGAAATTCTGTAACTACCTTTTATGGTCAATATATAATAATATAATACGTTATTTTAGTGTATATGTTTTCAATAAACTGAACATATGCTGCTTTAATGCTTAATTACAAGGGGGACAAAATTGTGATAGAGTATGACAGAATGGTAGATATTAATAGGCCAACATTTAAACTTAATCCTTTAAGGTTTTGAAAGTTTTTAAAAAGGATAACAAAACATAATGCTTCTCTTACAATGCTACATAAGATATTATTTCTTGGTATAATCATTATTTGGTGCACGTAACATCAGACTAATCTTCGCTTTTCTCTTATTCTACTCTTCAAATACTTCTATAACATGCCTTCCTCTTTTAACCGTAATCATTTTTATCAAGTTTTCATCACATCTTATACATCTGATTTTACTAATTTAAATATTTTGTCAGTGTCAACAACAATTTTATAAAATATCACCTGAACATCTCCATCTTCATCCACACAACTTTTTTCAACTCTTAAGTAGGTGTACTCGACTTAGTTGCTACTGGGTACTTTTACTGACATAATACCATTTTTTATTAATAATGGGGCTCCAGATAGGTCACATGAAGCACCTGGTTTTATGTGCACAGGTTTTTTTCTGACTAACGAGAGGCTGATCATCTTCATCTTCTGAAGTAGTAATACTTCTTCAGAAGATGAAGATGATACAATGTTATACAACAGTCTCATAAAATCTCTTTGTAGGAGCTCTAATTATTATGTTGTTTATTTATATCAGCCAATGGTTCTTTTTAATCTGAGGTTGCGCTTAACTACCTAGCTAGCTTTATTTTTATAAAGAGCAAGTTTCATAAACGTAATATTTGTTGTGCAGCATTTTTTTATTTCCAAAGTCTCTTGAAACAGTTGAAGTTTTAGTCCAGAACGGTTAATTGTTGTGTCTTGTAGGAAAGGATAGGATTGTTTTGAAGCAGTGTTTCATTTTGTTTTTGTAATGTTCCTTAATGGCATTTGTCAAAATACCATATGTATTTTCTTTTTTCTTCTTTATTCGGCGCTTTTAAATTTATCTTAATTTTTTGGTTTGGTTATATTATGTAATAAGCTGTCTTCTATAATTTTTTTGGCGATGAAGTCTTTTCTTGTATTTTCGTATTTTTTCTGTAATTATTTTACATGGCCTTGAAGTTTCATATCTTGCCTATAAATTTTCGATCTGTCTCGGCTAACTTTTTCTCTTCCCTTTGCTCTAGCAGCGGATGAGGTTGGAGTTAGTGAACGAGATCTAAGACTTAAAGAAGTAACCTGGGGTTTGAAAGAACAGGTGTGGAAGTCGGAGTATTCATTAGAACGTTCTGCAAAGCTTTCTGTTGTTCTCTTCTTGTTTCTGACTTGCCATTTTCTTTTCATTTGTCTGTGTACTCTTGGTGTCATATCTTTGACTAGCTTTTTGCAAGCATGGTATCTTTCTAAGTCTTATCATTTCACTTCTGCGACTTTTTCGGGGTCCTGTTTCCTTTTTTCACGACAACGTCACTACTTTTCCGTCGCAGATAACGCTATTATTTAATTACCCTGATGATAATACCTTAAATGAATAAAATAATTGATAATGTAATATATAGAATACAAAAAATATCAATTAACTATTGTGAAAATCAATTAAAGCAAAGTTTCTGACAAAAAATACCACTCCGTCACGAGCTATACTACTCCCGTCACAGCTATTTTGTGACAGAGGTGCCTCGTGACAGAGGTGTAAAATAACAGTGTTCGAGGATTTCAACGTTCATAAAATTACAAATTGTTCTTAAAAGTGAGTAAATATTACAGATATACTGGGAAATAATAATATTACGTAAATAAATGGGAATAACAATAATATTTTAAAGTAGTAACTTACGTGACAGAGCGGTCGCCGAATAAACACACGCACCTCTGGTTCACTACCTGCGGGCGCCTAACTCGGCTCGCTCCCGGGTGAGGCCTCAAGGCTTAAAGCCAAGAGGAGAAGGAAACCGTGCAGTTGTTTAGTGTTGAAGATCAAACAGCTAAGGTACGTTTTTTGTCTTGCGAAATGCGTGACGGAAGATAGCAAGAAAAAACATATACAGCCGTACCCAAGGATAAAATATTTTTTTGCTTAATAGTATGAACCTTTACGTTTATTATATTTTTATTAATCTAAAGATAATATTTCAGCATTTCAATAAATAATTTTATATTATAAGGTCCTATATGATTTTTTTAAGCGACATCATTTTGTAACATTAGGCAGCGTAAAGGGACACATTTTATTTGTATGTAAAACACCTCTGTCACACGTTTCGAGTACTATGTCACAATAATTTTGTAAAAAGCAAAAACAATAAAAACGGGATTTTAGTATTATTATAATGACTATATGGTCCAAAAAATCTTGTGACAATAAAATTTGAGAAACTGCAATTTAGGACGGATACAGATTTTTTTTTCCTGAGGAGACACGTCATTGTCGGTAGAAAAGTAGAACGCCCCATATACGTATTTTATGAGTTATCTAGTTCCCATTGTATAGTCTTTATTTAGTTTGGGGCTAGGTGGCAGTGTGAAATATCCTACGATATTTTTTTTATTTTATTATTTTAAGTGAAACAATCAGTATCAAATGCTAGAACGCTAATACATCATTTATTGATAAGACGTCCGCGGTCAGGTGTGCCCCGGACCGTATGCGGAAACAACTCACAGTTAAGGCTATGGAATGCATTTCCTGTATTACCTCTGTCTATTCCGTAGTAGGTTAGTCTATGACAATTTAAAAGCGAATCTTATGTACCTATTGCTCATAGATTTTACAGTCATATAAAACCGGTCAAGTGAGAGTCCAATCCACTAATATTATAAATGTGACAGTTTGGATTGATGGATGGATATTTGTTACTCTTACACGCAAAAACTACTGAACGGATTTGGATGAAATTTAGTATGGAGGTAGCTGAGACCTTGGATTAAGACATAGGCTACTTTTTATCCCGAAAACATGTAGCGGGTAACACCGCGGGGTGCAGCTAGTTATCTATAAAAACGGCAAAAAAAAAACTCACGTTTGTTGTATGGGAGCCCCCTTAAATATTTATTGTATTCTGTTTTTTAGTATTTGTTGTTATAGCGGCAACAGAAATACATCATCTGTGAAAATTTCAACTGTCTAACTATCACAGTTCATGAGATACAGACTGGTGACAGACGAACAGCGGAGTCTTAGTAATAGTGTCCCGTTTTACCATTTGGGTACGGAACACTAAAAATTAGGTACTGGACCGGTACAAAACCTCGTGTAAACTATAACTGTTAGTCTGGTAGTCCTTAGCAGAGAACGAACACATTACGTGTTCATTCTCTGCTAAGGACTACCACGTAAGTCTTGGTGCCTAGAAATACTCTCTTGCCTCTTAAGCGATCTCGATGTTATTTCGAGGTAATGCAAAAAAGTCGAAAGTCTTCGACCAGTGTGTGTTACCAGTGATGACTTATGGCGCTGAAACGTGGTCTCTGACTGTGTGCCTTCTTGGTAAGCTCAAAGTAGCACAACGCGCTATGGAGAGGGCTAAGCTCGGAGTTTGCCTACGAGATCGAATCAGGAATGAGGAGATCCGTAGACGAACCAAAGTTACCGACATAGCCCAACGGATTAGCAAGTTCAAGTGGCAGTGGGCAGGGCACATAGCACGCAGAACTGATGGCCGATGGGGCTGCAAAGTTCTGGAGTGGAGACCACGGACCGGCAAGCGCAGCGTAGGACGTCCACCCACAAGGTGGGCAGACGACCTAGTAAAGACCGCAGGAAAGCGCTGGATGCGGGCTGCTTCCAAACGGTCTTTATGGAAGTCAATGGGGGAGGCCTATGTCCAGCAGTGGACGTCCTACGGCTGAAATGATGATGATGATGATGATGAATGCAAGAGAATCTAGCCATAAAGATAATATATAGATATGATATTTTTAGCCATAAATCGTAATGAATATCTGCAAATTAAAATGGTTTCATTATGTTTAGGTATGTGTGTTTTGTGCCATTACATTCTGGTTGTATTCTGCTCGATCTAATGGAGGTTTTTATTGGAATTCTATTTACGTAACTGCTCGCACAGAGAAACATTGAGTTATTCCATGTAAATATTGGATCATTAGATAGATGTACCTACAATACACGCACGTCGTATGTTCAGTGTAATGGCGATATTTGTATCTGTTAGATTAACGATGAGGCAGTGAAAATGCTCATGTTTTTTGTTTTATTGTAAATGTATTGAGACGAATGAACGCTCTTCTAATGGTAAGAGATAAAACCTATCCATGTAACAGTACCTAGAACTTTCGATGGTTAGTCTAAATAATTTCGCTAGCTACCTTCAAACACAGTAATGTTTATGCACTACTGCTCTGATAGTTCATTTGGTAGAATATCTGCTTTAAGAGCTGTAGGGCATCGGTTCAATTCCCACCAAACAATAATTTATGTGACGATAAATGTTTGTTCTAAATGTATTTACAATAAAAAAGTATGCAAGTATTCTATCTGTTATCTGGTTCCCATAGTAAAAGCTTTGATTAGTTTGGTGCTAGGTGGTATTGTGTGAAATGTCCTACGAAATTTATTTATTTATAGCTGCGCCCCGCGGTGTTACCCGCTACATGTTTTCGGGATAAAAAGTAGCCTATGCCTTAATCCAGGGTCTCAGCTACCTTCATACCAAATTTCATCCAAATCCGTTCAGTTGTGTTTTGCGTGAAAGTGTAACAAACTTCCATCCATCCAAACTTTCACATTTATAATATTAGTGGGATTATTAATGTTTGGGCGGCAGAATATAATTATGATACTGCGCTGATACCTTAACAACATTATTAGTGGACCTACCCCCTAGTCTTGTATAGCTAAATAGTTCACACTCTTACAGGAGTCCATGAAGAAGTTTCACCTGCAGCTGAATGAAACCTCGAGGCGGCTACAGGCGCTGACCAAGCGGCTCGGCGCGTGTGTGGACAAGTCCAGGCCGTATTATGAAGCGCTGGGGCTGGCCGCTGGCGCCAGGGCCGACTGCCAGAAGGCAGCTGTGCAGTTCCAAAGAGCTAGTGGTGAGTTTGCATTCTTAACGTTTTATAAGAATAAAAAAAATATCATATGTTAAATCAGTACCTAATATTTACTGGCCATAAATATTAAAATCAAGTTGAAAATCTGTCGCCAAGTATCTAACGGTGTGTTCCGGCAGTCTCACTTGAGAGCCAGTTCCATTCCAGGGTAGGTGTGCTTTTCCATCTTCGACGACACCGTCACTTAACAGCGGCTGAGCTGCGGTCAAACACCTAGCCTGTCAAAAAAATTAACAATAATGTAAAAAAAACACTTGTACAAAAAACTATTACACTTTAATGAATGCTATATAATTAATTAATAAGTTAACAACAACGAACATACTTCGGTTTACAGTGGAAGCTCCGTTTATCTGTTATAAGTAAACATCAAATAATAATTCATAATAAAAAAAAACCGTGATAACAATCCTTACTTTTTAACTAATATTTTGAAAGCGAAAATAACTGTCCCTCTATAACGTTTCATAACTGCTAAATGGATCTTGATGAAAATTTAAATTATAATAGTATGTTGCTCGAGTACGAATGTAAGCTCTACCTTTTTGTAAACCTTGCTACATTTTTAAATTCTTATAAGAAATTCGGTAAATAATAGTTAATGCAACGCAGTTTGTTATAAGCGTCACAAACGCAGATTTTGTGATTCTTATTGGCTATTCTATGACAGTAAAAGAATAGAATAGAATCACAAAAAATTACGAATAATGTAAATCTAAAAAAAAGTGTACGTGGTACTCGAAGCGTGGAAACAATACATTTGGAGACTGCACGATTAAACATAATTTTGGCCATGACATTGTAAATATACCACAATTAGGATTGATCAAAAACTAAAACATATTATATTTCAAACTTTTCTCTGTCTATTGACTAGCTAAAAACACGATGGATAGATAAAAATTCATCGATACTTTTTCTACTTATTTTGAAAATATTGCCTCTTTTAGGTAATTTTAACTTTTTTCTTAAAAATAACTTTTTTTTTTATGCGTACAGCCCATTAATGGAACTCATTGCCGGCTTCTCTGTTTCCTATTAACTACAATTTGGACTTTTTAAGGCTAGAGTGAATAGATTTCTTCTAGATCAGCGTACTCCATCCTCGGCCACATCGTCTCTTTACATTAGGCGAGTTGGTAGCCAAACGTAGATCTATTTAAAGTTAAAAAAAAACTTACATAAACTAAAAAAAACAAATTTCTGTGTATCGCTGCAATGGTCATGGACATGCGTTATCTCTTACCATCAGGGAAGCGTCTCGTTCGTCTCATTACTTTTACGTATACATAATATATTATCAAAGAATCTAGATTACTAAGCAATTGTATTCATTCTAAATCAATTTATTTAAATGTGTGAGCAACAATGATTTTAACTTTGAAGCTCTGAATGGAAAATGGAAATGAAAAAAAAACTGATTGTTGGTATTTTGTTTTCTGGTTTCTCTTCTCTTTGCAATGTTTTGTGTACTTTTCTTTAATAATTTATTTACGTCTGCATACTGTGCTTAGTAGCATAATAATTACCAAACTGAACTGTGTAAAGTCAGTAAGTAAATTACTTGTAATTTTTATGAGATTAAAATATTCTTAAACCGTAAATGGTACAGCAGAATCTACATGTCTGTTTATTTCCCGAGAACTGTGGCGCGGCATAGATACGCAAATTGGAGCAAATTGAGCCAGATATCGTATTACAGCGACGTCTGTTGTACGGGCATGTGTTAACGTAGGCTAATTAGCACATGAGCGCTGTTACAGATATGTGTTCATACGGATGAAAATACCGGACATACCCGGAGGCCGGCGGCGGCCTTAGCTGTTGCGAGGCCCGGGGCGACAAATCATTGTGAGGCCCCTTTTCTTTGAGTCCGTTTTACTAAAAAATTAGTTTGAGTACTCGAGTGGCCGTAACATGCTTGAACTAATAATGAAACCGTGCGTTAAGGGGGGTGTTGTTAAGTGCGAGGCGCGAGATACATTTTATATGGTAAAGACTTTTTTCAACGAGGACGCGAGGCCCCTGCAAGATCGAGGCGCCGGGCGCCTCGTTTGCCTCGTTGCCTCGTTGCCCTGTTTGCCACCCCCTAAGGCCGCCACTGCCGGAGGCCTTGAAGTGGACCAAGTATTTGACAATAGAAAACGAACAATCAAAAATAGTCTCAACTTCATATCTTAAAGCAATCTAAAAAATGAATATATTATAGTTGAAAAAACACGTTTGCGTTGTCATCGGTCCTTAACACATGTTCAAATTTACAATTTATTTGAACGTCTTGTTGAATTAATTATAAAGGCATACATACATACAAGGCAAGCTAATGAAAGAGGGTTAAAAAACAACGGTGAACAATCCCCTACTGCTACTTTGTAACAATTTTCTACCTTGTATTGTAATTGTAGTAATAAAAAAAAAAAAGGGTAGTTTTGGTTTGTAGTTTTCAATAAACGGTTTCTATCTAGTTTCACTTCAAAATTCGAAACACGATTAACGTGTTCCGGTTTTGCCTACCGTTTGTTTACTATTTTTAATGAACGAGATTTTTAAAATCATAATTTTCGTATATATATGTATTATCACACAAAGTAATCAAAGCTTGAACTATGTTAACCAGATAACCGATAGAATACTTACATTGTTTTTGTAAAGTATTTACCAAGACAGAACAAACATTTAAAGAATAGTTCGTCTTGAGTGGAATTGTCTTTTTGTAGCGATGATTTATGTAGTTAGCGCGGTCGGTTTGCTCGCCATGTAATGAAGGGGTGAATTACGGGAGTGTTGCTACCCGAGCTAACTCCTTCCTGTAGTTGATACTTTATACATATAGCTAGGTGTGCTGTGGTCAAACACCTAGCCTGTCAACCACAAAAAAATCCTCAGACAGAGACCTATTTCAATAAAAGATACACTAACATTACAGGTACCCACTGACAACCCTATTCTTTTGACATCCCTGTTGGTTCATTGTTAGTATGTCTGCTTCAAAAGCTGAAGGGTGTGGGTTCGATTCCCACCCAGGATAAACATTATGTGGTATAAACAAAATATTTGTTCTGAGTCTGGATGTTCTATATTTATTATAAATATGCATTTACAAAAAAAAAGTATTTAAGTATTCTATCCGTTATCCGAGTTCCATAGTACAAGCTTTGCTTAGTTTGGGGTCAGATGGCGCTGTGTAATGTCCTACGTATATATTCATATTTATTTTATATTAGTGCGATGAATAATTCTTAAAATAATATTTTTGCAAATTTGCCCATCTGCCCGTTAGTCCTTGCTTATCAGGCAGTTAGAGCAAATTATATATCAGTTACCGCGGCAGATATCGACTTCCGGCGCCTCCCTTGGCAGCTGCCGGGGCCAGGGGTCAAGGGCGAAGATTACCACTTTATTTATGAACTGAGTTTTCCGGAATTCGGCGTATTGCCTGGGGCTGGAACTCGATACAGCTTTTACTGGGGGGTTAATGTAAATTAAAGTTGTCAATTTTTTTGTACCGATGGTGGATCGGTATTTTGTACCTTCGTGGAAGCCGTTTTCATTTCAATTGTATTTTTTCTCAGAACTGCGTCATTTATCAACTTATTTTTTTTAATTTAAATGTATATATACTTTCCGATTGATCCCATAGAAATTTCATCAAAATCAGCTCACTAATTTGATTTTTGAAACAAAATATGTAACAAGAAAAAATATTATTATGTCATCCAAGTAATCGAAATAACATATTTTGCTTTCCTGTGACTTTTCAGTGGTATTTACGGTCAATAGAGTAGTCCCAATGAACTGCCTACCTTCCGGTTTTATCATCGGGTGGTGACGGAAGGTATGCACCGAGATTCCGTAATAAAACAATGTAACCTAGCCGTGTTTGGGTATTTGTACTTGTATGTTATGTCATTGTCAAATTTAGAAACGTGACGAGGTGCTTTATCGCTCATTTTGAACTGTCCATGCTGATCGCACATACTTCGTAGTCTAAGGTTGCCAAACTGGTTTGATAACGAAGAATCAAAACCGTCCGAGTGTTACAGTGAACACTGTATGATTACAATAATATTATTGATAAGAATAGCTTGTATTTCTTAGTTAAGTGAATTTGTAATTTTTATGAGAAATAAATGTCTTAAACCATAGACTGCAGTGTGCAGCTCGGTGGCGTTTTGTAGATGTGGCGTGAAGCTCGCGTGCGGATATACTAAGTTGGCCTTAATCATTTTCAGTTGAACGTTACGTTTAGTTTGGTATGTGATGGGGGAGGGAGCGCAGGAAACACCTTATCAGCGAGTTCTGCGTTTAATATCAACTCTGCGCAACATGCATCATAATATACAAACTGACAACGATGGATGGATCTTTCTTTTGTAGCGATGATAGTTTAGTGAAGAAAAACATCGTTAGGAAACCATAGTATGTAGGGTAGCTAGCAACCATCCTCAAGTTGAAAGTCTACCTCGAAGCATCTAACGGTGTATTATGGTAGCCTCCTTAAAGAGCCAGTCCCATTTCAGGCTAGGTGTGTTTACCATAACTTAACATCTGGTGAGATGTGGTCAAACTCTTAGCCTGTCCACCATTTTTATTTATTTATTAAACAAAATCTACAGCCTTTAAAAAATATACAATGTCTATCTCACAAATCATATTTATATACGTATGTATGTGTAAACTTTAAAATAGTCGAATAAAAAACTACTTTATTATGCGACTATTTCACGATTATAAAAAAAAAACTTTTTGTTACAAAGAAATAACATTATTTTTTTCAGATAGCTTCAGCCTTCGCTAAGATGAGTCACGTAAAACAAAATCTTTCTAACACAACTTTGTGTAGTAATTTGAATGTACATAACTGATAAAAAACAGAACACGTGTGATGATAAGATACAGCTTGTATTACGGCGGGAAATGGTGGCCGCTATCGCAACCTTGGCAATGTCGCGTTGAAACTGGTGAAATAACGAAAAAAAAATACTTTACCGTGTTAGAATGAAATACAACATACAAAATACGTATCTATAGATACAGTGGTTGATTCTTACAACTCTTGGACAGTCGACCTCTAACAGTGCCAGGTTTTATTACAAAGCCTGAAGGATTCGGTAAACTTTAGTTCCTTTAAACAATTACAATCCACACATCTTAGGTACGTGTGTCTCCCTTACCTTACCTTACTTTTCGATCGTAGTTTGCGCCAGACACGTTCACCTGCGGCAGTAGATGTGGTTACTGCAAATTAAGCCACTACTTATTTAGGCAAACTTTAATTTTAATCTATTGTTTCTGCCCCGTATCTGACGGTTGTGGAATAGTTTACCTGCCTAGAATCTTTAAGAGGTAAGCAAAGCACTGACAATGCTTTGTTATAAGCTGTTATAGAGGAATTTAACATACCCGAATATTGTATTTGTAATATTAGTGAGATAGAATCAGTTATCATTTATAACGTCAGTACCTATGTTTATAAAGAAGATGATAAGTGGTACCCTGTTCTGGTTGCTTCCTCTAAAAACCCGCTATATTTGCGTTGCAGAGCTACACGCGGCTGCGAAGGAGACAGTGACCCTGGCGGAACAGCGGTTCGTGAGCAAGCAGGATGAGTGGCAGTTCGACAGTAACTGGCAGGAGGTGCTCAACCATGCCATCATCAAGGTTGGTTAGGATGCCTCTACACTCACTAGTGTCGTGCGACATTTATAGCACGCTAGTCAGTAAACCGTGTTAAGATGATCAAAATCAGAACTTATAAACAAAATAATTCCACCTTGCCCATTAACGGTCAAATACCAAGAATTTATTTTTTCTTTGTGTTGTGCCTGCCTTTCTTCTGCTTCTGCGGACGCATACAAGTATTTGACCATTTCAACGAAAAGCCATTGTTGTGCTTTGGATTGATTAAAGAATAACGTTATAATTTCAGGTGATGGATGCTGAGAAAAGGAAGGCGGAAAGTGGGCGCGAGCATCAGAAGAAGGCAGCCGCCTGTATCGCGGTTGATCGGAAGGTAAACCAATGTCAATTATATGTATATTGATATGATATAAACATTGTAAATGATCAAGAACTTTGTATTCAATCTAAATAAATTCATTAAAGAATCTGATTTAAACTTTTATACAATATGAATTTATCAATTTAAGGTGGCTCAACTGGAAGAGAACTTAAAGCGAAACATAATAAAGTCCCGCGTCTACTTCGACGAGAAGAAACTGTGCGACGTGGAGCTCCAAGCTCAAAATGAAAAGATAGAAAAACTGCAGCGTCTCATCGCAGACGCCAAATACAGATACTCCAAATCATTAAAAGCTTTAGAAGAAATATCCGAAGAAATACACAGACGTCGTGGAGAGTATCCTCCAGGAAAGGACTCCATACCAGTCGGACCTAGAGAGCCAGGCGTCGGAGCTGAACGAGACCCTATACATGACGAGAATAAGGGTCAAGATGAAGATTCAAGCTTACAAGAGCTCAGGATGCGTGTCCGTGAACTAGCATTAAAACCGATCGACAAAGACATTGAAACAGACGAAGCTTGGGCGTTGGAACTGAACGAAACTATTAACAAACTCGATCAGTTGCTGATGATGAAAGAAAGTAATCAGCAGAAGAGGTCGAAGTTTACGGCAAGTTCGCCTAGAAATGCTAGCGCGCCTTCGACAAGCACGAACCAAAGTCGCACTCCACCTAGCGACAGCTGGATGAACGACACAAACTTGGTTAGGACGAAATCGATCAGTCGAGAAGTGGTATATGAACATACCAACCCGCCTATAAGCAAATCGGAGAAGTCAAAAAGTATGATGTCTTTAGACGTACTCGCATTGGCCAGAGATACCACAATAATGGACAGAGAGTCCTACCTGAAGGCGGTCATCGAAGATAAATCACCTACAGGAACTTATACGGAGAGCAATTCAGATAGAAATGAAAGTCCAGATGAGATTTTGATGGTCGAATGTGACTCGAGTGATTCCACGCAGAATCCTGTAATAAGAATGACGAGCTCTACCGTTTCTGACAGTGACAATAGCTAACCTGTTTGAAAGTTGAAGGCTGTTTGTGTACGTCGGTTTGTCGAATAAAAAATAAACGAATAGTCACTATTCTCTACCACATAGAGTTGCACTTTGCACAGTTCGATGAAATATTTTGGTCAACTTATTTCTTGTTGTCCCTGCAATGTGTCAATCAATTTAATTAATCGCAAATAATGCAACTATTTTTAATCAATGTTTTTTGAGTGTTTTATATAAATGTTGAAAAAAATAACTAAATAAAAATGCGCAAAAGTTGAATTTTGTGTTCGTGTATTTAGTTGTGTATTAATAATGGGCTCATACATCATTTAAACACACACTTTAATTTTACACACACATTGATATTAATTTCTTGTTACAAAATATGTAAGTTTTAATTTCTCTACTAATTTTAAGATTACGAATTTGGTAGAGTAAACCATACTCTTCTCTACCAATGAGAGTGAAAAATAGAGATTATATTTTCCTCTTTTGCTCTCGTTAGTCCGCCGTAATCGGATATGCAATTATACATGGCTAATAACTAACCAAAAAATGAATCCTGGAATACTGATGATTACTACTTGACTTGAAGACTTCTTACTGATGTTTAGACTAAAATAACTAAAATAATCAAACTATAATAAATAATTAGAATAACTAAAAATATGAGACACAATATGGGGGTGATAAATTCTGCGCTGAAAAAGGAAGAAAGAAAAAACAAACACGATTTGAAAAGGAAATATACAATAACAAAACTGAAAAAGTTACGTCTAAAGAAACCATCTTCAACTTCAAGTCTTGATGAATGGCCTTTGCGGAGGTACTCCACAACTCTGCCAAGGTCACGTGGAATGATAGACTGCCAAGACCATCTCATCTCGGCATTAAAGCGATTGATATTCATCGCTCATTTTCAGACCGACCCTCTGGCATTTGTGTACGTTCACATAATATCGTCATCTACTTGGCCAAAGCCCAATTAGAACGTGACAGTTTGTTAAAAACCGTTCGTCAAGTATTCGAAACTATACGAAAACGATACCACTAAACGGTATTTTTCATAAATTTTGGTTTCTAATTTTTAAGCTATTGCATAGCTTCTATCGCGGGCCTTGAGCGCGGAGACCGAATCCAGAAATTCAGTAACGAAAATACCCTAACACCCCCCACTCCCACCGGCACAGCGGTGATACTTTTTAATTTTGCCATCTATCGTCGAATAGCAGAACTTTTAATGACTTTTTTGAAATATCACGCTTGTCTCTTTAGTTCAGCAACTCGCCTCTAGGTGGCATTGGTTGTATCGGCGTTACTGTGCATGCGTAGATGCGTAAAAAATGCTATGCAATAGCTTTACCGCGGCAGTCCCCGGGTGCCACACGTCTTTTTCACAAATTAGCGTTCTAGGCCGACATTTTAAAACAAAAACTCATGTAATAGAGATAATGAAGACGGACCATTCAATATTTTATAGTTTCTTCAAGCAGCAATGGTGCCTTCATTAATTATGTTGTTTTTATAGAATACACTAAAGGCCTTATAAACGTGCTCAAAGTTAGTAATTTTTTCGCTGACGTGAAAAAGAGAGGCTACTTTAAGCATCGTTTACAAGGCTCTTTATATTTTCGAAGACTGCAGACGGTTGGTACTTAAGAAGGTTGTAGAAGTAGATTATAATTATATAATTTAATAACTATTTATAATTGTTTGAATAAATTAAAAACGATATGAGGGTTTTGTGACATACTCATAAGCATAAGATAATTATATTTTGTAGAAATTATGTAATTTACGATGCATTTATTTAAACCGAAATTTAGATATAACCGCTAATTTAACTCGGGCCAAAAATTGGGTCTGAGGTTCAGAAACTGTTCTGTGATTCAGTTCTTTCAGTTAACATTAGGGCATAAAGAGGTTTCAATGAATTTATTGTGATTATAGTCTCATAAATAATATTCTAATTCGATATAAATATCCACCGATATTTAAATATGTAATCTTAAATATGACCATGTTGCTGACACGATCTTAAATATATAAATAAATCAAAGACACTTTGAACTTTCGTTTTTTTCTACTGATGAGAGAGACAAACAATGAAAAAAATACACTAGGGTTTGACTTATCAACGTAACTTAAACTTAACGAATGCTCAAAGTACTCTGACAACTTCTTGCTAACTTGCCACGTTTTTAAGTAAGTCCGTAATGTTTTTTTAAGTTTGGTACGGATTCTGTAGTACAATTACTGAATGCGCCGAATAATTTTCACTAAAGATTTCCAATACCACAGATGCTTCTAGATTATCAGTACAAAGGTACCTACTTAACCTAACCTATGTTAAAAACAATTCCGTACATAATATAAAAGTGGTTGCAGATTATCGTGTTCACACTATGCATAAAACTCGCTGACCTGATTTTTAATCCCATCAAATACAAACACCCATCTATTAATTGTTGACTGTGATAATCGGAAGCTAACGAATTCTTACAAAAATATCGTTCACTAACTTCGGAATTGAAGTTATTTTTGGAACATTTCAAGAACATTATGAAGCCAAATGGTACTAGACTATAAAACCAACTTTGAAAGCGAGCTTCAATTTATCTAAATCATGGTTTCTCCAACTTGTAACTCCACGTACCTTTTTGAACCTCTTATGAAAAACTAACTGTAAATAAAGCAGATATACGTGTTTTATTTTAATATAAATACAACAGTACATGTAACTAATGTGGTGGGTGAGCTTTTCCCCTACGACCAACTTGGGGTACCAAATGGTATGTGTAGGACTGTAAACACCCTACTTTGAGAAACCCTGGTCTAGGTTGAAGCAACATTTGTCTACTCTCATGTGGTTTGGAAACGTCTATGCACCAATAAATTATCTTCTGCACGTATCGAAAACTATTATCACAAAATGTTACCACTCACTGCACCTTCACATTGTACTCCAAAGTAAATGTAACGTGTTTTTGGTCAATAAATAAATGTTCGAAACAGAACTTTTTTGTTTATTTTCTACTTCATCCTCTTCTAATACGAAGTTGCCACATCACTTTTGTAACCATAGTATATAAATTTACGAGTAATATGTAGTACGAAAATCATAGTCATAATGTACCTACCTACTTATAATGAAATAATTATTTGTTTTTTTTTTTTTTTTTTCTTTGGTTTTGGCGTCGCGTTTTAGCATTTGCCAGTGTCAAGTAATTATATATTTTCAAGTTTCAAAAGTTAAATAAGTGCCATCGTAGCTAGTTTTAGTTAAAGTCGTCTTTGTCAAGTCCAGTTCGTGTCAGTTAATTCCAGTCATGCTTTAGTAAAGTAGTGGCAACTTTACTTTCTAAGCGTTAGCGAGGTGAAAAATCTTTGCACTCGAGTGCAACACGTAACATTTCATCCCACCTCAGCAAGGAAATGACTAAATGCAAAAAAACGTACACCAAGGAGGTTCCGAGTCTGAGATTTTAACAAATTAAAAAAAAAAATGTATGATAAATTCGGCACCATGGAGGTAGAAATAAATAGGTTTAGTTATGTTTTGAATTCATAAACTCTAAGCACACGATGTTCTAAATACAAATTTACTTTATCCTCTAGCAGGTAAAAACGACTTTCGCACTCAGATATCGAAGAGCAAAAATACTTTTTCCGAGATGGGGGATGAAAAAAAGATTTTTTTATTTACAAGTCACCTGAGCTACTTTCCATACATTTTGTAGTATGTATGTATGTAATTGTGTGCTATAGAAGTGGAAACGCTAATTCCCTCTTATAATTTACTAAAGTACCTCGGGCTGCCAAGAACATCAATAAATTAATTTCTGTAAAGAGTATCCAAAGCAGAAATTGTCAGTACTTATTCACACTGACATTGAAAAAAATCTAAATTATACATATCAGGAAACAAGGAAGCCGGCAACTTGTTCCATTACTGCAGTCTTTGTGCATGCGTTTTGTTGCAGCTTTCTCAAATTCTTAACACAGCTGTTTCATAATCTGTGATAGGTATAGTTTGAGGGCAAAAAAAATACAAAAATAAATTCATAAACCATTTATTTTCTTAAACGTTTTAAACAGACTTAAAAATACCATAACAATACACAGAGATACAACACTCACTATAGGAAAGGAGGAAGGCACTTCTAGAGTGGAACATCTATGTCACATTCATGCGTAGTTATTAAGACTATCGGAACAAACTTCTCTTAAATAGATACAGAATATAAATTCTCAACAAAATTATAATATTTTGAGGATAAAATTTAAGGCCGAAAATTTGATATTACATTTAAGCCGTAAAACACTTTGTTCAGTATCCGATACGGAATAACCTACTTTCAATGGATTTGTCGCCCTGTATAAGGTTTAAAACTCGAGAAATATACGCTATTTGATAGAAAAATAGACCTAACTAATACGATATATATAATATATTCAAGAAATTAGGAACGCACTAAGTCCACAGACTTGTAAGTCCGATTGTAATTGTATTTTAAGAAATATTCAATACCTTGACATGATAATATTTCCAATAGGTACTGAATTAGTATGATTTGAATAAACTTGCAAGAATTATATCTATACTAAGTCGCTTCCCGCCGTCTGTACGCTTAGATCTTTTAAACTACGCAACGGATTTTAATGCGGTTTCCATCAATAGACAGAGTGATTCAAGAGGAATGTTTATATGTATAATACATGCATAAGCACCACATTGCGCCCGTGCGAAGCCGGCGCGGGTCGCTAGTATAATATACTAGAATGTTCAAGTGGACGCCAAAGATAGATCATTTTATCATTTATTTATTAACAAACGATTTTTTTTACGAAAATTATTATTTTAAAAATCTCATACATATATTATCAAAACTATACATGGAAGGAATTATAATCTCGTAGTTATAAAATTCAATTTAATTGAATAGTTGTTGATTATTTTTATATAGCTAAACTAGAGTTACATTAATTCAAATTTGGAAATCTTTCATTATATCGACAATATTGTTTCATATTAAGTAGAAATTATTTTTTATGAATATTGATTCATAAATATTATATTAAAATAATAATATCAAATAAAAAAATCCAATTAATTAAACAATACATTTGTGCTAAGTAATGAAGATAAAAAAGTTAATAAACTCATATTTAATAGAATTACCAAAATATAAAATCATAAAAAACACATTTCATGCAGACATAAAAAAAACTTAAATGTGTTTACGAAAAAAAAATGTCTAATTAGTATTCTAACACAAAAATGTATATACAGGGTTACACGGAACAATAGTACTAAGCCACATTATTCATAAAGATTAATACAACATTCTGCATAACTTTTGTGCAATGACCAAAAACATATATTAGAAAAATAATCCCACTTATTAGATTACATAAAACTATTAATTAAAAAAAAAACATCAATATCCCAGAAAAAGTTAACAAGTGAAAAAAACAATAAATCGTAGAAAAATAAAAAATCCTGTTAAAAATAACGATGCCCATAGCAAAAAAAAAATATATTAACTAAATCTAGCTATCTATAATCGCTAACACTGGGCAGTGATAACAAAATATATTATTAACAAAAAGTTAATACTCCAAAGACTAAAACAGCTTGAAAGATATAATACTTAATATGAGGTTGTTTGGAATAATTAATCATTACTAAAATATAGGTACACGATTTGTACAAGTTATTATTGTATTAAACGCAGTTAAATGCATCGTGAATAATTATATATTAACTATTGTAAAATCATATTTTGGCGACGTGACCAGGAAAACTTATCATGTAACTATCATTATTTTATTCGGTGACCTGTCCAATGTCCATTCGCATAATATTACTTGTTATAAAATTATTTCGCATACATATTTTGTCATAACATATTTTAGTCATATTCATCATCATCATCATCATCATTTCAGCCGTAAGACGTCCACTGCTGGACATAGGCCTCCCCCATTGACTTCCATAAAGACCGGTAGGAAGCGGCTCGCATCCAGCGCGTTCCTGCGGTCTTTACTAGGTCGTCTGTCCACCTAGTTAGTCATATTATGGGACTCCTATATCGTTTCGTAGTCATTATTTTATATGCTTGCTACAAAATCAATAAAAAATAAATGCATAATGGAATTTATACCGTTAGTTATCATACTGCTTTTTTCATAATTCATCATAATTCATATTTTTATAAGTTATATAGTTGTATGTACTCAAAAGCAGTACACAATTTGTAAATTAAGTTTTGGTGTAGTGGGGTAGGACTTAAGTTACCCTGGAGCAGTATTTATAATAAATACCAAAACGTTTACTCTCTATAATCATGGCATAAAATTATATGGCTATAAATAGTTAGGTGGATCCCCTAGAGATAGGTTTGAAAGTTAATTAATACTAACATTAGGACGAGTGGTAGCAGAAGTAAAGATATTATATTACTGATTTATTTAGTAACAAATAATACCAAGTTGTAAAATTATATGAATTACAAAATTAGGACTAACAATATTATGCGAATAAATAGGGAATCATTCTATTCACGTCCGAAGGCAACTTATGTTAAAATCATTATGTTAAACTACAAATGTAGGTAGGTACCGAAAGAATTTTCGGTTGATACGTTATAAGATAAATGCTCTCACATGCGCTTACAATTTGACAAGGAATAAACGTGATGTTAAATTAAGCTACAATTGCTTAGCTGATAGTTAAAAACTATTTAGAGTAACGGAAAATTAAAAATAATATTTTTTTAATCTTTTTGCTATACCGTCAAAATTACTAGAAGAAAAGTTTGAGGCAGCGAATAAATAATGGTTACAGACACATATGTATTTGTACATATATGAATATAAATATAACTTGGTAATTTCACAGTTGCTTAGTGTTTTGTCGTCGCACTTTGTACATTGGCCAGTGTCAAGTATTTTGATATTTTCAATTATTTTAAGACAAATAAAAGTCACACAGTAAGTCAAGTTCGAGTCTAGTCATGCCCTAGTAAAACAGTGGCTACAAGCTATTACACACAGTACACACACAGTGGCTACAGCCCTGTTGGTTCATTTGTAGAATATCTGCTTCAAGAGTTATAGGGTGTGGGTTCGATTCTCACACAGGACAAACATTGTGTTCTATAACCAAATGTATGTGCTGTGTGGGAACACTGTATACTGTATGTATTATAAGTATGTATTTACAACAAAAAAAGTATTTAAGTATTCTATCTGACTCTCAGCTAAGTTTGGGGTCAGATGGCGCTCTGTGTAATGTCCTACGATATTTATTTTAACGAAATATTAGAAGCAACACGAAAAGTCATATTTCACTAAATTACATCATTTTCCCACACACGTAAATTATGACTTGACTATTGTGACTTTAGTGTTATTAATAAAATATTGTATTGTAATTCAGCACTTTATGAATAAAACACTACTATTTTTATACATAAAAAAAAAATACAAATTTTTGATAATAAAATAATGTGGTTACATGATTATGTATTACATATTTAGCACGAGATTATTTCTTGTCAGATTGCACTCAAAATGTATCTTTAAAAACACTAGCGTCGAATCGACACGTTAATCACATATTTGGCCTGTTAGACTTGTCACACTGATGTCCCGCGTACTGGACACAGGTTACAGCTTGGAGCGCGGCGTGTTCACCACTTCGCGCCACCAGGTGGCGCGCTGGAACGTGCCAGGGTGGCTGAAGAAAGCCTTTTGCAAGTTCTGGTATAGCTGTGCAACAATTACATTTGTATAGTTTAGTTTTTATCTTTGATAACAAATACAATTTATACGTCAACATATAGATACAGTATCCCACTAATATTTTAAATGTGAAAGTTTGGATGGATGAATGGATGGATGGATGTTTGTTACTCTTTCACGCTAAAACTACTAAACGGATTTGGATAATTTTTTATTTTTTTTTTATAATAGATAGGCTTGCGTTTAACCGCCATGCCGCCCGATGTTAAGCGAAGATGCGGTCTACGGTGGAGACCGCAAAAATCGGTCCAAGATGGCCGCCGCCACAAAATGGCGGATAACATATTTTTCCACAACTCCCTCAATATGGGCATCAAATGAAAGGGCTTGACTAGTAGAAAACTATACCAATCGGGATTTTTTTTTACAAATTTTTAATTTATAAGTTGTTAAAGTCCGACTGTGAACAGATTGCTTTATAACGAGTTTGACAAATGTATATGTTTGCTGTCAATGTCATTTCCTTTTGTTTTGGTCTTTTCTTTTGAGAAGTAAATAATTGTATTTGTTCTATTTTCATGTTTTTTTTTATGCAAATGTTGGTCGCATTATCGCATAGTGGTTTCTTGTGTTAAATGTAGAATAAGACAAGTATTTGCATGCCGAAAGGCGGGATATGGCGTGCCATGATTTTACTCCTACCAACTGTACTGTACCCATATACGCAAATATATGTTGAATTATGATTATTTTTTTTATAATAGATAGGCTTACGTTTGACCGCCATCCCGCCTGTGTTAAGCGAAGATACGATCTACGGCGGAACACGCAATTATACTTGTTTTAAATCGTATAGCACTTACCATGCCATCGCTTCTCCCGAGCACAGAGTTTAGTACGAAATCTGTGGGTGCGAGCGCGTCCACCACGGCGACGACCTCCCCCTTCAACTCGGCGCACAGCTCCACGATAGCGTCACGCAACAAGCGCGCCAGGTCCCCCCCGGAGCTGTATCCGCCTTGGTACAGCTCCACCAGGTGCTGGTCTAGGGACCGCAGCCCGTATAGGTAGAACAGATTTGTTAGCACTGCAAATTCAGAAAAGCACATAAGAATCTTAACGTATTACATCTTAACGTTTGACCTACTACAAGATATAACTTGTTAAAAAAAAAGAACACGATAACCAGTCATACTTTACTAAAGTTGCTACTAATTTACTAAAGTATGATTGGACTCCACTAAGACTTTGACTGTTACTTAATATGTTAGACATAATGGCAAAAACTGAAGCACATTATAAAGATTAGGCATAAACGACTCCAAAAAACAAAATAAGATGAATTCCCTAAAAATATTGAATCGCTTTTAACTGAGTTGACATAATTATATAAATAATGATACATAAGTCTCAAAGTAATGAGCACCAAAGCAGTGATGCCCTGGACTTTGTTTTGTTACTCAAAGTTCTGTGTATCGCTGCAATGGTCATGGACAGGCGTTATCTCTTACCATCAGGAGAGCGACTCGTTCAACTCATTATTTTTTACATAAAAAAAAATTGTTGTGTTGCAATCGGTTACATTTTTAACTTACAAGTTGGCAGAAATAACTGCTAGTTTGGTTTGTTTGGTGGCTAGGATCCGAGAGACCTTCTGAGCTTGAAGGCCCCGGAGCATGGCGCCTCGCCTCTCAGTAGCTACCCCACTGGCTAGATTATAGTCCATACAATAAGAAACATCCTTACCAGGCTGCAATGACGGTTCCTTCTTGTCTAGCGACTCTAGCGAATATATAACCGCTAGGTACTCAGCGTACACTGTAGTGAGGTCTCTCCACCGATACACCTGAGACCTGGCGCGCGCTTCGAACTTGGTCAATCCTCTGGCCAGCTCCGACTCGTACTTGGCATGGGTTTCCTTCAGCAAGTAGCATAGAAGCCATTTGTATGTCGACGTTATGACTAGAACAAGAAAATAACATGACCTTACTACAGGGATAGCGGTTCACTTAGTAGGTTCCTGCGGTAGTGGAGAGGTGCGGAGTCACAAAGTCCATCAGGAGACTGTTTGGTTCGTTATGAAGGTGTTCCCCGATAAATATAGTTTGGGTACAGTCGCGAGTGAATCGGTGAATCTTCTAGGCAAGCATGCTCCATCGTAGACCGCATCTTCCTTAACACCAAGAGTGATGGCGGTATAACGCAACATCATCGGAAGTCTCAAAGTAATGAGCGCCAAAGCATTGATGCCCCGGACTTTGTTTTGTTACTCAAAGTTCTGTGTATCGCTGCAATGGTCATGGACAGGCGTTGTCTCTTACCATCAGGAGTCACGTTCGTCTCATTACTTTTTACATTATTAAAAAAAAAAACGTGTTATCATATACAGTATTTAGCTGTTGAGAATGATTTATATTGCTTTAAGATTTAAACTAACTTAGAAATTTATCTTATCGAAATAAAATGTCTGTCAAAATATAACATAAGCTCACATTCTCGGCTCTTCAGCTGGCCCGTAATGGTACACGTAAACCTCTGCGCACCAATCTCCCTATGTTCTTTTAGAAACTGCACAGTGCCCAAGGGAGAATCGACCGCATTGCCAGCCATCGCGCTCTCATATAGCCTGAGCAGCCAGTTGCCCGTCTGCTGCGAGAGCACGTTGTTGTCGCCTTCATACGTCACCGTTGCCTCGTGGTTGCTGCGGATGTCGCCTAGGTTCGCACACTGAACACAAAAAAAAACATGTTTGCACATTTCGTACAGCGCCATCTAGCTCCGAACTAAGCAAAGCTTGTACTATAACCAGACTTCTAATTATCTAATATATACCACATTTTTTTAATTACTAGAAAAAAGATAATAGGTAAATGGTTAAACGCAAGCCAATCAATTATAAAAAAAAAAATATTTAAACGTGCAATCAGAATTTTTATTTACTTCATAATGCCAAAGTTATTACTGGTCAAAATTTTCGGAAATCTTGCCTAAAATTATGGGCATAGCACTTGTTTACTACAAAAGAATAATTCATTGAAATATTGCAAAAACATTTTCTTTCTCTATCGCACTCGCGACCGAGGTCTCCCTATCCAGTCGTACGGCCTTGCCGCGTGATTTATGAATGAAACTGCGACGGACTAGGTTTAGGTAAATGCCTACGTGTAGAATAATAACCAGGAATTACTTTTTTTGTGAACAATTTTTCGATATCGATTTTTCAAATGTTTTTTTCATTGATGTGTTCAGTTATAGCAGTAGACAACGCCATTTTTTTAGTAAAATAAAAAATAGTGGTGTATACAAAGTTATTATTGACAGCCCTGTTAGCTCATATGGTATGAGTGTGGGTTCGATTCTCACACAGGATAAACATTTTGTAGTATAAATGAAATGTTTGTTCTGTGTCTGGGGGGTTCTGTAGGTATTTACAAAAAAAAAGTATTTAAGTATTCTATCAGTTATTTGACTTTATTAATTTGGGGTAAGATTTATTAGTATTTACATTGCACCCGTGCGAAACGGCAGCGGGATCGCTATTAGATAAAAAGTATAGATGGTTTATATGGGCGTAGGTACCTTGAGATAGCCGTGACCCCCGCAGGCCTCCCGGCACTCCTGCGCCGCCCGCAACACGGACCACGAGAGCAGCGGCTTGCTGCACGACACCATCGCGTGAATCTCAGACACTGCCTCGCTCTGGAAACGACATCACAGAATAAGCAGCTGTACTCAGTGGTGGCCTTAGGGGGCAAGCAGGGCAACCGCCCGGGGCCTCGCTCTTGTCTTTACCATATATCGTATGTAAGTGTATCTCGCGCCTCGCACTTAACAAAACCCCCCCTGAACGCACGGTTTCATTATTAGTGCAAGCATGTTATACGGCCACTCGAACTATTTTTTAGTAAAACGGACTCAAAGAAAAAGGGCCTCACAATTATCTGTCGCCCCGGGCCTCGCAACAGCTAAGGCCTCTGCTGGCTGTACTAGCGCAAGGATCAGTCTCGAAACATCGAGTTTACACATGAAATTGAGACTTATCGTGTGACCCTAGCGTTCATATTCAGGCACCGCTGATTCGAAACCGCATTAGTTTGTGAATAACTCCAAGATATATGTACATAAGTATTGAAAAAAAAAAAGACGTGTGGCCCTCGGGGACTGCCGCGGTAAAGCTATTGCATTAAAAGTTCTGCTATTCATCGATAGATGGCAAAACTAAAAAGTATCACCGCTGTGCCGGTGGGAGTGGGGGGGGGTGTTAGGTTATTTTCGTTACGGAATTTCTGGATTCGGTCTCCACGCTCAAGGCCCGCGATAGAAGCTATGCAATAGCTTAATAAACAAATAAAAATAGTGTATGTTTAACAGATTGACGCACGAGCTGGACGTTGTGAGTGTGGGGCACTTATCAGAAGGTGAAGAGAAACTCGAATCGTTGTTGTACTCAATAATTTAATTTTGTATTTCTTATAAATAATTTTCACTATCTTTATTCGCTATTAGTTTGCACAGTTCTCGAAGTGAAATCAAATGACGATGATGCGCGAGTGAGACGGCTTCTCGTTTTGTCTCGCTCGCACAACTATAAATATACGAGCGGGACCTTTCGCGCGCCAGTCATGCTCAGCGCCCGTGTACGCTCGCCACAGTCCGGTGACGCTGTGGAGGCCATCTGCGGCCAACAGCACTAGACGTTCAAAAAAAAAAAAAAAGCGCGCCAGTCTGCGCGTGCCGCTCGCACGGGATGGTCGCCGTCGCTCTGCGCTCTGTCATGCCTTCCGATGCCGCTCTTCACCACATGAGGATGAAACACGTACTCGTCGCGTAATCAAAACAGCGTTATCCACATCGGAAGTGTATCCACGCTTCATTTATTTACAAGGAAATTTGGGCAAAAATTAATTACATAATATTTAACGCAAAATCCAGTACTGAGTACTCTTCTTCAGTATCGCAGTTGTCTCACCAGTCATGCTGTATATATAAATCAATGTCGATAACTCACCAAGGAGTTTTGGCGGGAACGCGGGAAGAGTCGTGTCGCTCCGTTGTATTTTTTTCCAAAACTTGTGTTTTGTCGAGTGTTTATGCATAAAAATGGTGGTGTTTTATTTATAAAGTGCCGAATCACAAGCGCGAGTGTGGGAAAATGATATAATGTGGTGAAACATGACTTTTCGTGTTGCTTCCAAAACTCCATCGAAGCTTTATAGTAAAGTCGCCACTACTTTACTAAAGCATGACTGGACTTGACTGACACAGACTGGACTTGACTAAGACTAGACTTTGACTATAACTAGCTACGAGGACACTTATTTAACTTTTGTAACTTGAAAATATATAAATACTTGACACTGGCAAATGCTAAAAGGCGACGCCAAAACCAAAGAAAAAAAAAAAAAAACTCACCAAGTCGTCCACTTTTAGGCCGGCGTTAGATTTCTCCACGATCTCTAGATATGATCGCGTAAAATTTTCTATATACATTCTAAACACCACCGCGGCCGCTACGTGCCCGAATAACCGCCATTGCTGAAAATCAATAATAGAATGAGTAAATTTGAATTCTTAACAGTCTTTCTTTTAGATTTTCTGGCAAATATTTTTTTGTTAACACCGAAAAACGCCGGAATTTGATTTCCGTAATATCATTTAAACATGTCAAAAGCACTGACACATGTCAATTTTCTGCCGCCAAGCAATTAACGGTGTGTTCCGGCAGACTCACTTGGGATCCAGTTCCATTCCAGGCTAGGTGCGCTTTACCATTTTCGACCACACTTCACTTAACATCAGCTGAGCTGTGGTCAAACACCAAGACTGTCAAACATAAAATAAAATGAAGAAAACCGTCCAAGTGCGAGTCGGACTTGCGCACGAAGGGTTCCGTACGACTATCTATAAAAACGGCAAAAAAATCACGTTTGTTGTACGAGAGCTCCCTTAAATATTAATTTTATTCTGTTTTTTTAGTATTTGTAACAGAAATACATAATCTGTGAAAATTTCAACTATCTAACTATCATGGTTCATGATATACAGCCTGGTGACAGACGGACAGCGGAGTCTTCATAATAGGGTCCCGTTTAACCCTAAAAATGTGCTTATTGCTCTAACAACGAAGCTACTGCCGTCTTCCCATTTAAATATCACTAATTTGTGTGCTCATTTAAAAATACTTACGTGTAGCGGGTATTCAATGAGCGGTATCTCGTTGTCTTGTTCGCCAAACTGCTTGCGTGTCGCTGCGTACCGCACCGCGATCGCAACCGCTGCAGATATGGAATGACAGCTCTCCTGCATTATGCCAATACGACCTGCGAAACATTTCAAATATCCAAAATCACTTATTGCTACACAGGTATGAGCTTAAAGTATACTATGGGATTCGGATAACTGATAGAATACTTAAATACTTTTTTTTTGTAAATACATACTTATAATACATACAGTACACCCAGACACAGAACAAACATTTCGTTTTATATCATAAAATGGGTGTGCTTCACGAGCATACCCATTTTATGAGCTTTCCTGGGTGGGAATCGAACCGACGCCCCACAGCTCTTGAAGCAGACATGCTACCAATGAGCCAACAGGCGGCATCATGAGCAACTCTTACTATGGCCACAACTATATAATCATGAAAGTTAAGAAGAAACACCCCAAAATCATAAATATCGTAATCTTTTTTAAAATATCTCATTAGATATGACTAAATGGCAAAATCACTTGAGATCAGGGTTCACAATGTGCAAAAAAATATTTACGTATTCTATTAGAAATTGTAATAAATGCTTTATTTAAAATTTACCCACCGACGAGCGAGTAAATTTTAAATTTAATTTGCCTTCTTTAATTTCTTTATTTATTAAGTGTGTATGAAGCATCAGGTATTATGTGCAACCTAAATAAATAAATTACTCAATTAATTCACTGTTTTCTTTTCTTTGTGTATGTGCTTAACTCTTTCTGTTAATAAATTTATCTTTATCTTTATCTTTAATTAATTTTATTTTTATTTGTATTAATAGCGTGATTATGTATATTGTCTTATTTGAAATTTAAGTTTTTTATAATATAAAAAAACCTAAACACCGAATGCTGCCGGCAGCGAGACAGGGTTTGAGCTGCAGGTGTAGCAGGGCTGTAGAGTGAGGAACAACCTCACAATGCGCGCTGTATCAAGGTTCACTGCCTTTTGGCTCTAACCCTTGACCCAACCGTCTAGAGTCTTTTAAGATGTTGGTCGTAAATCTATTTAAAGCTTTACTAATTCTGGAGCTAGATGGCGCTGCATTCAACTATTATATATGTATTAGGTGATACCCGCGGTGGATAAAAAGCCTATGTCTATCCTATGCCTAATCCTAAATCCTGTCCTATGCCTAAGCTTATGTATATCTAGCGTCTCTGCTACCTCCATACCAAATTTCATCCAAATCCGTTCAGTAGTTTTTGCGTGTAAGAGTAACAAACATCCATCCATCCATCCAAACTTTCACATTTATAATATTACTGGGATACTGGGATTTTACTATAAATTTGTAACTTTGATCCATTGCACACATCCAGGGTTAAATATCAAATACTTTTGATGCTGAGAGTTGTTTCTGCAGTCTTTCTGAAATGTTCGCCTTTGCACTAATACAAACTTCAACATCAACAGAACAGAAATTATCTAGTGTCACCTGCGGATAAATTTTCCAGCGCTGCCCCGAGTATTCTAGAAGGATCCGAGAAGGAGCTCTCGTATATGCCTTCTTCTGTGACGTCAGCTGTCCTGTTCAATAGGTTCTCGCGCGGAATCCGATACTGGTTGAACATTATAAACCTGGACACAAAAAAAAATGTCAATACCATTAAAAACGATACTGCGCTGTAGGCGCTCAAACGAATAGCTAAAAATCCTGAAAAAAGCGACCCTTCGTGTATACTAACAGCTAAACGTGAGCGAACTGAATGCAAATGTCTGTCCCCATACTCCGAACTGCTTATAGCGATGCCTGTTAGCAGTGGCGGCCTTATGGGGTGGTAAGCAGGGCAACCGCCCGGTGCCACGTCCTCGTTGAAAAAAGTCTTTACCATATCATATCATATCATAGGACATTACACACAGCGCCATCTGACCCCAAACTAAGCAGAGCTTGTGCTATGGAAGACAGATAACTGATAGAATACTTAAATACTGTTTTTTTTTTTTTGTAAATACACCCAGACACAGAACAAACATCGATGTTAGTCACACAAATGTTAGTTCCTAGTGGGAATGCACGACTGTACGTGTACCTCGCGCTTCGCACTTAACAAAACCCCCCTGAACGCACGGTTTCATTATTAGTGCAAGCTGTTTATGTTACGGCCACTCGAGCACTCGAACAAGTTTTTAGTAAAACGGACACAAAGAAAAAGGGCCTCACAAGGATCTGTCGCCCCGGGCCTCGCAACAGCTAAGGCCGCCGCTGCCTGTTAGACACTTAGGAAATAGCTATGCGATCACATATCGTAAGTCTGCGCAATAAGGTTCGCAATCGCATAGCTTTTTCGTGAGCGTCTAACAGATATCGAAATAAGAAGCGCAGGGCACAGGGGCTGCCCTGTGGTGTTTCCGAAAAGTTTTGGTAGAAGACGGAGAAGACAGGGCGATACAAAGCTGTAGTCCATTGAAAGCCGTGGCTGACCTCGGGAGAAGCGCTTTTACAGACGCAAGGCGCAGATTTCATACCTGATTAGTTACTTTTTTCTATTAGAAGATTAGATAAACATCTGTAGCTAATTATAAAATCAATTATTTTAAGAGTAAAAGTAATGATACAAACGAATCGCTCTACTGATGGTTGGTAAGTTCAGGGGATTGCTGTTTTCGCACTCTTAGATGATCAATCTCAATAGCTCTGTAATTTTGCTAGCTGCAGTACCCGTGAACACAGTAATGTTTTCACATTACTGCTTGGCGGTTGAATGATACTGCAGTGGTATCGACCTAGACAACGTTCTGCAGGAGATCTACCATTTAATGTGACTTTACATGGACACCTTTATTATTAATAAAAATCATACAAGGAAAACAACGCGATAAAACTAGCAAAAATGACCGGAAAAGATATTAAACGGCGGTGAAACTGTAAACCATGACACGTGTTTAGCGTGGTGGAATATGACACCCGATAACATTTCGTGGCCTAGCGAATAAATATTAAAGATGCTTCAGATTTATGTTACAACAGAAAAAGATTTTGAAGCTCTTGTAGACGAATGGCTATATTTTTTTATGTAAAAGTAATGAGACGAACGGGACTCTTCTGATGGTAAGAAATAACGTCTGCCCACGACCATTGCAGCGATATACAGAACTCTGAGTAGCTAAAGAAGGTCCAGGGCATCACTGCTTTGGCGCTCATTTCTTTGAGACTTTCGATGGTTAGTCTTAATAGCCTTATAATTTCGCTAGCTGCAGTACCCTTCAAACCCGAACACAATAATGTATATCTGATACTGCAGTAATACCTACCTAGACATCCTACGAAGAAGATCTACCACCGAGTAACGTTAATCATGTCCAAACATGATATTTCTCGACTGCGAAAAGTTAATAAAACATTTTCAGCATTGGTTAACATTAAAGTTTTAAGTATCATTTATAAGTGGAGTTTTGTAACGTATAATAATTTCATTACAAAATTCCAACGCGCCTATCATGACATATTTTTATGCAGCAATATATTGACAACGGTAATAAAAACAGATTAAATAAATAAAGATTGACGCATGGAGTACAATTGATTCGATTACTTTACGACTGAGATTACGATAGCTACATTGTATACGCAAAAAATATGCGATATAGTGTAGCCGACTCACCTTCAACGATAAGAAATCCTTAGAATCGATATCAATCGTGTATACCGATCGATGTGTAATCATTGCTACCAGGTAAAATAGATGGGACTTTTCAGAGAAAGTATGTGGCACACTCGGATAAGCCCAATTCTTTATATAACAGTTCCTCTGTTAGATGCGGACCTCTTCTGCTTGTGAGAAGGTCTGGTCTGGTCTGGACTGAAGGTCTGGACTGGTCAAGCGCGGGTAGACAGACCCAAAGCCTTAATTATTTTTTTTAAGACAATGTTGATCCAAAACTGAAGCAGCGCGTTACAAATTCAACTGTTTTCAATGTAATTTTCATACATATTTGTACAATCGATCATCTACCATACAAAATTTAGGCCTAAGGCGCGAACGTGGAAAAAACGTGTCGCTTCTTTATATTTCAAAACTTGTATTTTGTTTAAAAACTACAGTATAGTTGTGTTTTAATTAAATTATATGTACACACGAGTGTGTGCAAGTGATATAATTGTCTTTAAATTTAAATTCATGAAACTTGACACTGCCAGAATGGACAAAGTACGATGCCAAAAATACTTAAAGTTCACTGACGTTGACAGTTTTTTGGTGACATAAAGTTAACAATAGAATGAAGGGGTTAAAAGGTATTTCATATAGAATAATGTAGCATATCTTTTCTATTTACCCGTTATCAATCCCATTGACGCCGATTTTCTCCCCCATGTCTCCGACTATGAGGCCGGGGTATGTCTCCAAGGTGGCGGGGTCTCTGATTGGAACTACAAAGCCATGTAACCCGTGGTTGGTCCCATCTGGAGTTATCAGCTGGGCAAATAGAAGCGTGTGCGCACAGGTCCTGCCTGAAAGAACATGAAATCTCGTATAGTTTTTGAACCACCCTCAGAAATTTTTAACTGTGAGTTCGTAAAAGCAATGTGGTGGTAATGTGAAATCTGTTTTGTTCGAGTTTAGAAATCGAATTCTGTTTCGAAGACAAACAAATAAAGAAATTACGAAAAATATTTTTACCACATATTTACTTACACGCATTGTATTTATTTTCACTATTTATTATCCGGAAACGAAATAATTATCGAAAATATACGTATAGATAAGTTTCTTGTGGTATCATTCCACACCGCATGCTTCAAAACTAACAAGGTCATTCCTAATCAATGCATACTGATATCTCAGATAACGTTACTCTACTGGCGTAATTGTACGTCAAAGTATTTTTCAGCCTAAGAAATATTGGCTATGATTGGGGAAATGTCGGGAACGAAAAAATCACGTCGCCACATTTTTACTTTCGCAATATTGTATAAAAATTATTAAAATAGTGGTGTTTTAGTCTTAAAGTTCCGCTAAAGCTCGTAGTAAAGTTGCCATGGTAGGACTCGACCTGACTCGTATGACTCTGACTGTGACTTGGTTTATCAGCAAATACTTGACCCTCGCAAAATGCACAAAGTACGATGCCAAAAACAAACAAAAAAACTATGATTGGGCAAAATTAACTGTTCCGAAATACGCCAACCTGCACTGTGAAAGCGTGGTGAAATATGACTCAAATAAAGGTAATCTTACATTTGACTGAGCACAATGATCTAGCATTTCAACTATCTTATCAATTTTTATCTAGATACAAAATTCAAGCGTTGATACGAACTCCAAAAATCTTGTCTAGAATTGGCGAAACAATGACAACCACGTTATGATTAAGACTCAATTCGATGAATCACAACAGTTATAAGATGTCCTTTGGTGGGTTTATCCCATACGGCCACTTCAGTAATAACATGGGCGAAAATTACTTTCCATTATAACCATTTGGTATTGGAATATTGTAACAAACGCAATACAATTCGTTCGAATGAATCAACACGAAAGTATGTAAACATAGAAGGGGTGGGAGGAGCTAGTACCTTCCAGAATATGGTTCTTATCCAGAATGTTGAGCAACACCGTCACAAACGTACCTCTAGATTTAATTGTGTCGTGTCGCCAGTGTCCCCAAAAACAACACATAAATAAAAATCCACACAGGTTTACCTAGATTACCAACCCAGCATTTAGCTGCCTCGAAGTCTGGCGTGTGAATGACGAACTCTCTACGCGTCGGGTCGTACGTCGCCGTCGTTCGCATGAGACGCGCGTCCGATCCGTGCGCGAGCTCGGTGAGCGCGAAACTCGCTAGCACCTGGGGGAAACAACAGCGGTGACCTTATGGGGTCGCAAACAGGGCAACCGCCCGGGGCCTCGCTCTTCCAGGGGCCTCGTAGAAAAAATTATTTACCATATATGTGTATCTCGCGCCTCGCACTTAACAAACACCCCCTGAACGCTCGGTTCCATAATTAATAATACTCGAACTAGTTTTTAGTGAAACGGACACAAAAAAAGGGCCTCACAATGATCTGTCGCCCCGGGCCTCGCAACAGCTAAGGCCGCCGCTGGGAAACAGTTCATAGTTTTGTCAAGGTTCTCATCTCAAGGATAAATAAATTAATATAGTAGGACATTACACACAGCGCCATCTGACCCCATACTAAACCAAGCTTGTACTATGGAAGTCAGATAGAATACCTAAATACATTTTTTTTGTAAGTACATACTTAACTGAACTGAACGGTTGTACAATGTGTTGACGTATAGGCCCAACAATATTTTAACAGCTCATGGCAATATTGGTGTCGAGACCATCCCGCGAGGTCTTTATCCTCTAGACATGTAAGATCACAAGTTATCATAAGTCAAACTTAGATGTAAACTTGACCAGGTTCAACCTTAAAACTGGACAGTTGTCGCATGACCTTGCCTGTCAATGACTAATAAGTACGCAGAAAGGATATTATTATTACATACTTAGATGAGAACTAAATAATCTTGAGAAGTTGATCACTAAGTCGAAAAAGGATCATTGAACTCTCTACATAGTATAAATAAAACTAAGTCGCATCCCGCCGTCTAGCGTCTGTACGCTTAGATCTTTTAAACTACGCAACAGATTTTAATGCGGTTTCCATCAAAAGTGATGCAAGAGAAAGATTTATATGTATAATACATGTACCTATACGTATACGCACCACTGTAGTATCTACATTGCACCCGTACGAATCTGGGGCGGGTCGCTAGTTAAAAATATCTTTTAAAATGGGCAACATTTTGAAATCACGTCAAACAAAAAAACCGTTCTTTACAATTTGTTTGACGGTCAACGATTGTTCTATAAAACGCCTGTTCTTATTTTCTGGTCACAGTTAAAGTTGTTCTTAAAAGTCTCTAGTATTTTTTATAGTACTTTTTTATGGCAAGCATATTTATTTCAACCTTAATACGAGTCGGTTGACATTTTGACAGATTATTATGTGTCATCAAGAACTATTTATATACGAAACTAATATATCTACTTGGTGGTAGATTACCTTAGCAGGAAGTCATCTAGGTAGGTACCACCGCAGTACCAGATATTCTACCGCCTAGCAGTAGTGTGTAAACATTACTGTGTTCCGGTTTGAAGGTGACTGCAGCTAGTGAAATTACTAGGCTGTTGAGAGTAACCATCGAAAGTGACTTGTAACATTGGTGTTATCAATAAAGTATTTGTATTTGTCTCAAAGTAGTCGAGTGCCAAAGCAGCGATGCCCCGGAGTTTGTTTGCTACTCGAAAGTTCTGTGTATCGCTGCAATGGTTGCTATCAGGAGACGGCATCGTTCGTCTTATTAGTTTTACATTTAAAAAAAAAAAAATGTATTTCAAACTTTTTGATTTTTCACTATTGTAAAAACGCTAAAAATAAATGCCTGGACACTTCGAGAAGGCCCATCATTACCGCTGCTTATTTTATATATCATGTTATTTTTTTTACAAATACATGTAAATGTATAAAAAATTTAACTTTACATACATATTTATTTAAGCAGCAAACTTGATATGCAAAGCATCGATCGTATGATTTCTCGGGTAATTTTTTTATCGATATAATGGTTATGTTATATCTATTTTTAGTTTCATACATTCCTATATCTGTATACACTTGTATTATCATGTTACGTATCGTATTACTCATGCACACTTACTCGAACTGTTATCAGTCTGAGTTCAATTGTTATAAAGATTACGTTTGACCACATGACTGTGATTCATTCAAATCTTAATTGATATTAATTGACGCTATTTCAAGCTCAAACTACAGTTTTCGAGTCAGGACTTCAAAAAAACCAAATTAGTACTTTTTATATAGCAAAAAAAAAATGCAATTGTCTGTGTTGTTTTAAATAAAACATACATTAATTATCTATATTTAAATATTGTATTCTATTTAAGTAATTATATTTAATTTTATTATTCTGATATTTTAATTGTATAATATAATTAGATTTAGAAACGTATTGATACTTGTAACTTAGCTTTTGGTGAGCTAAAAATGAATCTTTTCAGATTAAGTCTGAAAGTTTGTAAACTTTGCAGGGTAAGTGTGACTTTTGAGTGTTAAATATCGTTGTATTGCACTCACCTCTCGATTGACGACGGTGGCTTCGTAGAACTTGTAGTGGCGTTCAGTGCCCAGCGAGAGAAGCGCGTTGGAATACAGATAGATGCCGATGGCCATTTTGACTGACACACTCGGGTTCAAAGACTGTATCGCCTCGTTTATTGTCATTATTGTTCTAGTCTGTGAACAAATATAATACCAATGTTAAAAAATTGATAATTACCCACAGCCAGAGACCAATTCTCAATGCCACTTACGCAATTATAAATTTTATATTAATGCAATTTCAACATAGTATTATCATATGACATTAAAATTATACATTGAACAAGAAAACAAGGTCACATGTTTTTTAATAAGTTAATTCAGAATATTTGATTAAAAACTGTTTACTGATACTGTTTGATAAATAAATAATTAGTATACTTGCATATAACATAAAAAATATACCTACATTATTTTAACAACCATAATAAGGGCACACGTTTTGTTTTAAAAAAAAAGTGTTTATACTCATAATTAAAATGTGGCTTTTAGAGCGTACATAGTCTTAATTGAGTTGATGAACCCCGACGCCCTTTCGAATTAAAGAACACTATCGGAGACAGCCGTAAAAGTAGCAGCCCTAAGCAGATGCAAGTGACCTAGGTTAGCCCTAAGCAGACAATATGTGTACCTGAGGCTTGTGTCCGCTAGAAATTAGACAGACAAAACAGACGAATTAGACATTCATAAGAAACAGAACATGGACATCTCTAGAGGAGGCCTTCACCTTCGAGAAAACGAGGGGTTCTTAATTAAGTAATCAAATACATATATATTTAACTAAAAGCATTCAAAAAAAATTGAAAATAAATAATTAGAAATAAGTTCCTTTATACTGTTTAATAAGAAATATAAGGCTTTTTTGTTTTTTTATTTTATTTATTTATTTAAGAAACAGAACACAAAGTTATCTTTCACTAGCGGACGCCTCGCGGTTTCACCCGCGTAGTTCCTGTTCCCGTGGGAATATAGGGGAAAAAGTAGCCTATAATGTCACCTGGAGATAATGTAGCTTCCCAACGGTGAATTTTTTTTTGATTTCAGTCCGGTAGTTTCCGAGCCTATTCAAAACAAACAATCAAATCTTTTTGCTCTTTATAATATTATGCATATAGATTTCATAAAACTATTCGTTTAAGTATCGGACTTAATTAGGCATTCAATCACGTGAATTGGTGAACACTAAACAGAGAGTGTTACGTCACGCGGAGCAAAACGCCACTGCTGTTGTTGTCATTTTCATAGAACTACTTCAATACGGATAATGATTGTTTCGCACGGTGTGACATCACTGATGTGCCACTGATGAATTTGATTTTTTGCTTATAATCTACTGTTTTATTCAAGCAATTGTGATTTACCGCAAATAAAGACCAAAATAAATGCCAGTAGCTGTGATTTCACTGTAAAATTATGCTCCATTTGTCCTTATATGGCAAAAATTTATTTGTATAGAAATCGTACCACCTTAACTATAACGTAAGTGAACGACCTATAAAAAAGTGATAAAAATACATGTACCTACTTCGAGACAAGGTTGACTTTGTTACAACTATTAAATTAACAATTGGTGAAAAAATTAGTAACAATTAATGTGGCCACGATGCGAAACGTCAATGCCATCTCACTAAAAACTGTCAAACAATAATATAGTATACCTTTCATGACCGACCGTCCCGTTTTGATTGAATGGACAGTCCGTTTTTCCAAAAACTCAGTCCTAGTGTTACCGAGTAAAGCCGGAACGCCGAGTTGTCCCATTTTCAGTTACAGAACGATCAAAAATAATATCAATATTTATAAAAGATGTATTAAAAATTACCAAAAACTGACAGATTAGTATGATATAAACATTTTTCAAACGAAAAACGTTAGGCCATGTAATTTTACAAAAAAGTTGACAACAGATTTTTAATTACCTACGCCTTTCTCAGTTTAAATGAGATTATACTGAATAATTTTGAGCTTACGTAATTAATTAATGCTTCCATTCAATTTAAACGTTTCTAAGTAATGCTAAGTTTCTATTGGTACGACGCAAAATATGGACACTCCTAATCGAAATATGTACCTACTTTGTTTATGGCTCATTGTATCATCTCAGTTCATGCGGTTTATAAATAATGGCACATTAAAAGAGACCTTGCTTTGCTTTTTTTTTTTTTTTATTTAAAAAGTAATGAGTCGAACAAGACGCTCTCCTGATGGTAAGAGATAACGCCTGGCCATGACCATCGCAGCGATACACAGAACTTTAAGTAACAAAACAAAGTCCAGGGCATCACTGCTTTGGCACTCATTACTTTGAGACTTTCGATGGTTAGTCTCAACAGCCCAGTAATTTCGCTAGCTGCAGTACCCTTCAAACCGGAACACAGTAGTGCTTACACACTACTGCTTAGCGGCAGAATAACTGGTGCTGTAAATAAACTGATGCTGTTATAATACTAAAATACTAGAAACAGCAACATTTCGTTTGTTGAATTACTTCTGTCGTTATACGTGTGATGACAAAATTTAAATTATTCTACCTATATATAACAACCTAATTTTGCACATAGGCATTATTCGCGTAAAAACTTTTTCAGCCTCTAGTGGCCCACTGCTGGTCAAAGGCCTCCCTTTCAGGCTGCCCGGTATTCGGCTTTGGTGGTCCAGTGACTCGTGACGATTTAGTTCGTCACGTCAGTTTCGTCGGGGTCGACCCTGAGATCGCTTAAATTTTGTGCTCCAAGCTGTGGTGACCTTTGCCTAGCGGTCGTTTGACATTCGACAAACGTGGCCCGTCCAGCCCCACTTCAGTCGTCCGGCTTTGTGGTTGACATAAGCGATTTTGGTTTTGGAGCGTAGTATCGTGTTTCTTATACGGTTTGTTAATAATCCGCCGAATTGTATTTGTATATAATTTTTTTTGTATGTAATTGTAAGTTGTATTGTACTTATATACACTTCAACTTTTGTTCGATTAGTGATATATAAAGACTAAATATCAAATTTTGACTCGATCGAACCTGTTAAAGATCTTCAAACGTTTCGTTTATACTTTTCTGAATCATAGCTAACACTCTCGATCAATTTACCTTTCCAACAAAAAAGTAACTAAATCAAAATTGGTTCAGCCGTTTGGCAGCAACAACAATCAGAAACACAGATACACCATGTTAAACTCGTATCGCCTTTTTTGCTTCAGGGGTTAAAAACACAACACGTTCTTTTTTTTTAATTTGGCTTACGTTTGACCGCCTCTCTCGCGCGAAGATGCAGTTTACAATGAAGCACGCTTGCCTAAAAGAAACCGATTCACTTGCGACTTTAAGGTAGGTACCCAGATTGTATTCATCATGAATGCAAAACTACATATTGCAATATCTATTATTACACATATACTTACTCTTTTACTATAACTGGCTTTGACCATTTCGTTTGACAGGAAGCGGTACTCGTTGATTTTCTTCAGTTGAAGCTGCGTGATACGTTTCTGCTCTTCTATTGGCGGTGAGACGTGGCTTTGTGCAAACAGCGGATCCCTCTCTAGGGTATGCCATATTTTGTACTGCAAATAAAGTAATAACATTTTATAAGATTCAGAGAAAGCTCCTTGGCGATAAGTAACTAAATATTAAGACGCTAATAATAAAATCAAAATGGTAGCAAAAGATATACATTTATAAACAAAGATTTTTTTTTAAATCAATGTTTATGACATTGAGTCCCTAACTTCGGCCAGATCTATTTGATGTAGGGTTAACATCGACAAATCAGATCGAATGTAAGTTTTAATTCATTTAATTTTTTTTTTCTTTGTTTTTTAATTTTTATAAATATATCATGCTTTTTGTTTTAATTTTTATGTAATCAAAAATTTCTGATTTAATTGGCTTGATCCTTATCTCAATAAATACAATTAATTTTTTTTTTTTAATTTTAATTTTCATCGCCATCATCATCAGCCTATCGAAGTCCACTGCTGGGCATATGCCTCTCGCAAGACACGCCACTCAGCCCGATCATCGGCTTTTCGCTCCCATCTACCGCCAACTGTCCTATGTATATCGTCACTTCATCGAGGCGTCTTACGCTACGATTGCCAATTCGCAGTCTCCACTCTGGAAAACGTCTACCCCAGCGGTTATCGGTAATAAAGAAAATTAAAAATTACTTATAATTTTTTTTTTATATTTGTAACCAGTGTCAGTCAGGATGATGTAAGGGTTACAACATACATCCAAGTCTGTTCAAGCATTAAAAGGTTATGGAGGAATAAAGAAACCCAGATAGGTACAAGCATAACATTATAATTATGAACCCTAAAACATTAGCCACCTTTTTTTTGGACAGTCGTGTAACGAAAAGAAGTGAATCAGTATTACACCAAGATTGGCGCTAGTGCTCGTATACGTAACTGTTCTAATTTATAAAAAAAAAACACATCCCACTAATATTATACATGTGAAAATTTGGATGGATGGATGTTTGTTACTCTTTCACACAAAAACTACAGAACGGATTTGGATAAAACTTTGTATGGAGGTAGCTGAGACCCTGGATTAACACATAGGCTACTTTTTATCCCGAAAAATGTAGTGTTCACATGGGAAGAGCTAGCTGCACCGCGGGGCGCAGCTAGTTACTTACATAATATGTATTAACGATCCACATAATGTATATTTTTTTTTAATTTCAGCTTTTGAAAATAACTTCTTGGAATGGAATACAACTTTATTGTACGCCAAACATGCATATGTTATAACACAAAAAAAAAGTATAGGTACAACAAAACAAAAAACAACATCGATTTTATTGAGTAACTTTTTAAAAGTAATTAACTAACTAAATTAAAAAATGGACAGATTTTTTTAAACAAACGTTTTTTTATTTCGCTTTCAAACTCAATGATTATAGAGTCGATAAACAAAAAAATGTTCGTGACACATTTTATGATTCATTATTGTATAACAAATGAAATGAAAATCTGAAGAATTGATGCCTTGGCCGTTTTTTGGCGGTCAAACGACAAAAACAAGACATTTGCAGGGTTATAGACTTGGGGTGTACTAAAAGGTTATTTTGAACAACTTTTACTACGGGCACAACTCTAAAATTATCTCTAAAAAGTTTGTTGACCCATGGCCAAATGAATGGAGCATCTGGTTTTTTTTTACAACGACGGACTCTCTAAAAACCCCCGCCCAGGTTTTTTTAATTAACTTAAAATGCTTAACTTCAGTAGAGCACGTTTGCTTAGAAGAAATTGATTCATTGATTCATGCAGATTGTACCTATTGGAACACATTCTCAACCAGCTCTCTACTACAACTACTGTTTAGCAGTTCGTACGATGAAAATTGAATGAAATCGTTTCGTTCCAATTTATGCAACACTAGCTGACCTGACAGGCGTGTCTTGGCTTCATCAAACGTGCGAAGTTAAAATTGTCTTATTTTTTCTTTCAGACGAATCTTCTACAAAGTATTAGAAAACTTAAAAAAACAAGATAAATGAAATCGGTATAATCGTTCTCAAGTTACGGGGTGACCAAGGTAAACAGTGATTCATTTTTAGGGTTCCGTACCCAAAGGGTAAAAACGGGACCCTATTACTGAGACTTCGCTGTCCGTCCGTCTGTCACCAGGCTGTATCTCGAGAACGGTGATAGCTAGACAGCTGAAATTTTCACAGATGATGTATTTCTATTGCCGCTATAACAACAAATACTAAAAATAAAATAAATATTTAAGGGAGGCTCCCATACAACAAACATGATTTTTTTACCGTTTCTTGCTCGATACTAATAACGGTGACAGGTAGACGCTTTAACTATTCACAGAATATTTTATAGATAATGGTACGGAACCCTCCGTGCGCGAGTCCGACTCGCACTAGGCCGGTTTTTATTATATAAATATAAAATTATATGTAACTATAATTATATTATTATGAAGGCTTAAGTTTATTTAAATATTTAATTTATTTTATTTTTTTAGTAAGGCTTTGAATGGAATGTATTGCCGAAACCTCCATTTATCAGTTATAAATAACATACAACAATGTGGGCGCGTGTCCTTGACCATCAGACCCACACTAGTCCGCGAGTGATAAAGATAACCTGTTATACAACTGTCAGCCTATTTCGTAATATTTGATAACTACTTAAATTGTAAGTAGATTGCAATATTTGTAACAGATGGCCCACCAGAGAGATTATCCACGTTCATACAGTCAAAAAATAGTATACTTACATAATAAAATTATAATAAAAATAATTACATTAAAAAAAACTACTTTTTGTTATGGTTGACAGGCTAGCATGACCACAGCTCGACGGTGTAGTCCAAGATGGTAAAGCACACCTAGGATTGGAACCTTGGAATGGAACTGGCTCCCAAGTGGGGCTGCTGTGACACAATGTTAGATGCTTGGCTGCAGTTTTCAACTTGAGGGTGGTAGCTAGCCAGCCGATTACTAGAAAGTACCCTACCACCATACTATGGTTTCCTCACGATGTATTTCTTCACCAGCAGCTCAAGCTCATTGCACCGACCGCACTAACCAGTAACCACTGAGCTATCATCGCTACATCCTTAAGGTGGTTCGATTTCCATACAAATAATTTTTTGCCATTTATGGACAAATGGAGCATAATTTTACAGTAAAATCACAACTACTGGCATTTATTTTGGTCTTTACTTGCGGTAAATTACAATTGCTTTAATAAAACAGTAGATTATTAGCATAAAATCAAATTTATGAATGATTTATGAATTTATGATTTTGAATTGTGATTTACCGCAAATAAAGATGAAAATAAATGCCAGTAGCCGTGATTTCACTGTAAAATTATGCTCCATTTGTCCTTATACGGCAAAAATTTAATGGTATGGAAATCGTACCACCTTAAGTATAACTACGCTTCTTTTTGTCAAATCAATTGATTCTATTCGATTCTACTCCTTGATCAAGGGGAGGTAGGGGATCGGCCTCGAGGCGAACCTCTTTGCCAAGGCTGGGCTCCTGGGGAACTCTGTCCCCTGGGGGGGGTGTTGGTCCTAGGGTGCGAGCTCAACGCTTAGGTACTTTGAACCCAGCGGAGTTCGAGCACCCAGTGGTCACGGTGGCCTCGTCATGGCATGGAACTAGTGGAGGGCCTCATTTCCTCTTGCCGTTTTGTCCTCTTCGTCTTCCTGGCCAGCCAGTAGGAGATCTCGAGGGAGAGCACGCCAGGTACATACGTCAGGGGGGCGTGCATGTTGCGGCGCAATGTTGTTCAGATGGGGGTGTGGTGAGTTATCAGCGCGGTCGAACATACCGCGCGACAACCGCACCACGAACTCCCCCACCGTCTCGATCTGCACGTCCCGGGCGATGACGTCATTGCGTACGTAATTGATTCTATTGGCGTTTCTTTTTTATCTATTATATTAACTTGACTTGGAATCAAGCGCGAGGACCAATTTAAAAGCCTTTGTGTGAAGCTGAATATGTGTTTCTTGCCCAAGAAGATATAATAGTGTTGTTTGATATTATGACTGAAGTGAAAAGATAACACGAGCATTGTCCAGTGACTCATTCCTGATATAGAATCAATAATCTCTACAATCTACATAGTATATAACAATGTCGCTTCCCGCCGTCTGTACGCTACGGATTTTAATACTGTTTCCATCGTAAGGAAACCATAGCATGGTGTTACTTTCTAACTTTACTTTCTAATATTCTTACTTGGTGGTAGATTTCCTTAGCAGGAAGTCGTCTAGGTAGGTACCACCGCAGTACCAGATATTCTGCCGCCAAGCAGTAGTGTTTAAACATTACTGTGTTCCGGTTTGAAGGGTACTGCAGCTAGCGAAATTACTGGGCTGTTGAGACTAACCATCGAAAGTAATGAGCGCCAAAGCAGCGATGCCCCGGACTTTGTTTTGATACTCAAAGTTATGTGTATTGCTTCAATGGTCATGGACATGCGTTGTCTCTTACCATCAGGAGAGCGCATCATACGTCTCATTACTTTAACATTAAAAAAAAACTGCTGGCTAGCTACCACCCTCAAGTTGAAAATCTGCCGCCAAGCATCTAACGGTGTGTTCCGGTAGCCTCACTTGAGAGCCAGTTCCATTTCAGGCTAGGTGTGCTTTACCATCTTCGACCACATCGTCACTTAACATCAGGTGAGCTCTTGTCAAACAACCATAAAAAAAATGTACAACATATTTTTTATAATACCCATAAAAATTAAAAAAAAAAAGAGTATCCTTGAAATAGGTCACAAGCTTAGAAACAGAACAGGTGACTCCCGCTTTGGTTCGTTCTGCAGAGGTTGGCCAGCTGATAAAGTGGAGTGTGGGCACCTTCGCACCAGGAGATATATATATATATATATATATATATATATATATATATATATATATATATATATGTATATATCATACATACATATTAGTTACTTATTTTTCTCTTTGCATGATCTTAAAATAGATTTACTCAGAGGAATAGATTAATTATTTACACTTTCACACGCTCATTGTATAAGTCTTAATTTCAATATTGTGTATTATTTATTATTATTTATTATTATTTATTATTTACTACCATTTGACAACTTATTATTGAATGTGCATCCTTAAATAAAATAGTTATTCAAGGTATATATTTAGTTTATTTCCGCTTAATGATTGTTTCAGTGATGAGGATTTAAATTTAACAACAATTTATCGATTACAATCATCCTCATAAACTAAATATATACCTTGAATATTCAAAATTAACTAACGCTAAATGCCTGTATCTATCAATTTGAATTTAAGTTTCATTCAAAATATGACAGGTTGTAGATCTGTAGGTATTTTTTTTTTAATATGCCATGATTTTCTTTTATATAAATTTAAGATGTGAAAACTTAGATATTTCCCTATTACTTAAGATGTGTAAACTTATTAGCATTTAAAAATAATGCATGTGCCAGGTTTACTTCGCATAGATACCCTGCATCATACTAATACTCTACATTGCCCAGATATCGTGATTAGGGAGTATGTTAAGGGACTCTTTTAATATCATTTTATAAACTTCATAGTATTCAATCCATCTCAGAGGTAGTTTTATCTTTTGAGAGAGATGTAGCTATGAAATGTGTATTAGTTTAGTTTGATTTCCTTTTTAAGTATTACCTCCTTTCAGCAGCATATTAAATGAGGCCATAATTAAAATTTCACCATTTTTTGGAAACTATTTGGCGCATCCTTCTTGTTTCCAATAAACATGATACATAATTGGAAACTTTAATTCCTTTCCTATTGTTAGAACACAGAACAAAACACAATTGACTCTTGCTATACTCTCTAAATAAACAGTAAAGTGATTCAGAGTCATGACACATGACTTGGTAGATACTAATTTCAACTAAAACTGATAAATTAGTTGAGAGAATAAAGTACTTTGATCTAGAATTCTAGACCAACATTAGTGGTGTATTTATAATTTTGTACAAATGTCTAAGGTAGTTTTACCTTGAATTTGGTTCTTAAATAATGTTTTTTTATTTTATTAAATTTTTCAAGAACTACTCTCATTCTAGAACATAGCATGCCTTTTCTGAGGGTAACTCCACTAAACTTCATTTATTTACCAGTTTTTCCACTGTCCACTGTTATTTACAAGTTTTTATCAAATATAATTATATGGTTTAGAACTTCAGATATTTATGTATGAAAAACTTTAAAAAACAAAGATTAAAATGTTTATCAAATGTTAGCTGCTCCTTGTGATTTCACTCATATAATAATAAAAAGAATAAACTATCTACATTCTGAATTTCACACACAAATATTAAGCTATGCTATTATTATTAGCATGTTATTTGCATTTTTTATAGGATCACATCTACCTATTTTGTAAAAATAATAAATTGTCATGAAATGTTTGAAACTTAAAATTTTAATAATAAAGTTAGGTCAAGTTTATACATGCACTTACTAACCTAGATACCTACTTTTCCAACGTCAGGGTCAAAAGTAAATAAATACCTTGAGTTTGAGCAGGGTCAAATCTCCTTCTAGGGCTAATTTGAGGCGTTTCCAGTCGAAGGATGCGCTATTTCTATATCCATCCAGAGGCCCGTTGGGGAGATCCGGCACAAAACTCAAATCTACCATACTGGAACAACCACACCAAACTCAAATTAAAATTACACCATTGACCACTCCCGCGCCAAATTCGTAACACCGGATGACTAAACTTCTACCCATAAACCAATATAATACCCTCCTAAAATTTAAATAGTCAAAATTAATATAATAGAAGCGAAAAACTACAGAGTTTACAAAGGCCACGCTCTCACCTTAAAAACTGAATGGCACGGCGAAGAAAGAGATGTTTGAGTAATGAAAAACAGTTGTCCACGGCGCGTTTCAAGTGGGACTGATAAGTTTGAGAGGTTTTAGTGAGAAAAACGCCTGATAAAACGTGAATTAGCGGCACAAGCTATTTTATTGGTTCCTCTGCTACACACGTCATATCGTATGAGAGCGTGAAGGAACTTGAAGGAAGTGAAGTCGATGTACATGACTCATACGGCATACCATACATATACATGAGATTTACATTGGACCTTGCAACATTAGAACATGACACTATGACAGATCTTTTTTTTTATTTTTTGGCTTTTATTAGTTAGCGTAATTGCATCAGCATTATCGGACGCGCTAGACGACATTGGTGATATTAGCTTACGCCCGCAACATCGTCAGCGTTAACTTTAGAATTGAACTTCACACAGAAATGAAACATTTGTAAGTAACAAAAAAGTTTGTGACTGAGCTCGTCGATGACAAATTTTTTGAAATAGTTATTTTTAACGAAACACGGCGCATTTGGAAGTAACTTTGAAATCGTGCACTGTTTGTTTAGCGATTATTTACAGAATAATTTGAGCTAAAGTGGTTGCATTGACAGAGCACACGACGTTATAGCCATGTGTATAGGTGTGTTATAGATGTGATACATAAACCCCTTACCTACTTGTGATCATTACAAATTGTAGAATCTACAAGAATGTGTGGTATTGTAGAAATTTGACGACTGCTCGACTATGACACCACACACCACCGCGTACGATACATAACATAACTAATGAATGTAGCTGTACGAAAATGACGCGTAAGAGCTTGGGTAGCAAAAAACAAGGTTTTTGACTCATAATGGCTCGCTTCAACCTTAGCGAATGTTTCACGTACTCCACTGCAGCTACGTACCTCATACAGCCTGACCGTTTTATGATATTACTCCACAGAGGACATTATTTAAAGGGTATATTACTCAAGCTGTATCGTATAAATACCAACTCAATAAATTTTCTAAGAGTTATTTAGTAAATATAACTATTTTTAAGTATGTAATATTTGTGGAAAATTCTTATTTGAATGAAAAAGTCAAACGAGCTTTTGCCACAATTAAAATTATATAGATTATTTATTATATAGATACCTCAGTTTAAAAACTAGTATTCCGAGTTAGATGCAAAATAAAAATGTAAAAAGATGAAACTGCCGCCAAACACCCAACGGTGTGTTCCGGAAGCTTTTTTTTTCTTTGGTTTTGGCGTCGCATTTTGAGCATTTGCCAGTGTAGTGTTTTATATTCTCAAGTTTCAAAATTTTAATAAGTTGCCTCGTAACTATAGTTATAGTCAAAGTCCAGTCTTGGACAAGTACAGTCCATGTCAGCCAAGTCCAGTCATGCTTTAGTAAAGTAGTCGCGACTTTACCATAACACTTCGATGGAGTTTTGGAAGCAACTCGAAAAGTCATGTTTCACCACATTATATCATTTTCCACTCGCGCTTGTGATTCGGCACTTTTTATGCATAAACACTAGTTTTGGAATAAAACACGACGGGGTGCCACGACTCTTTCCGCGTTCCGGATAAAACTCTCTCCGGTAGCTTTATTTACTCGTATTTCTAGTAAGGTTTAGTGTTGTTCAATTATCTCGGAGTTTTTATGTTTCGCGTCTGGTAGTACTGGACGCGGAAAAGAGTTTTGGCGGAAGTTCGGAAAAATTATGTATCACATTGCAAAATGTTCCAAAACTTGTGTTTTGTGAGTGTTTAAGTTTAAAAGTAGTGGTGTTGTAATTAGAAAGTAGATAATTATACGAACAATGTGGTGAAGTGATATAAGCATGTGGTGAAACATGTCTGTTTCTATATTCAATAGATTTTACTAGTAAAACTAATTATTGCTTTACTAGGGTATGGACTGGATTTTACCGTGAATATTATAATTATGTAGATTAATGGTAGCTAACCTACAGGCCCGCTGTAAGCGGGCGTGCAAGGCGTGCACCGCACGCGGGCGGCATGTCCTAGGGGGCGGCAAATCGAGCGACTATCACGTAATATTAAAAAAAAAAAAAAAAAAACCCGACTGGCGCGTGGCGCAATCTTTACGTTAACATCGCCATCTATTGGCAACCGTTAAGACTAAGATGTAATGCTTACCGTCGTCTCTTGGTGGCGCCCCAAAATCGATAGAAGTACCCATTCATAGAGATAGTGTCACTCTATGAACTCTATGAAAGACAAGACTGGTAAAGTTAAGGGAATCCCCTGAAAACTTATTTCTCCGTTGGGCGTTGGTAGGTTTAGGTTAGTAAGGTACTAGTACGTAATTCGCATGCTGGATAAACAGTCACGATCGCACATTAAATTGCAATTAAGTTGTTAATAGTTCTTCTGAAGTGTGTTTAGGAATAATTCATGTTAATTAAACTTTTTAAGTGTAAGTATAATAAAAAGTATCACCTGTCAGCGCAAAACAGACGTGCAAAGGAATTGTCATTATGGTGAGTACTTTTTTAACAATTACTATTACTAACAAGATATGTGCGCAAATACTTTGCCGCAAAGTACATAATTATTTTAATAATATTCGTCGGTCAAATCACGAAGGGGCGTAACTCTGTATTTTATATTTTACAATAGAGTGAATAGAGAAAAATATATGGATGAAAATATAATGATGATGCTATAGTGACTACCCATTTATTATTATTTTAAGTACCTACTATGAAAAAAAAAATATTACATACAATTAACTTGTTCTTTTCGCATTTTTTTGCTCAATATTAAATAGATGATAGTACGAAACCCATCGTGCGCGAGTCCGACTCGCATTTGGCTGGGTTTTTTTGTCTAATATTATTGCAACAAAAAACTTAAATTAAAAATATATACTTAATATATGTATAAATTTCAGGAAGCGCAGAAAAGGAAAAAACTTTCAGGAGCGCAATTTAGACAGCAAAAACGAGAAAAAGAGGAACAGAAAGAAAAATTGGCGGGTTCTATAATTAAATTTTTAAGCAAACCAGAAAATAAGGAAACGGAATGTCAAGAAAATGTTAACGTAGCTTTAACAAGAACAGATTTAAATCAAGAAGCTATGGACGTATCTGAACAAAAAGATGTATGTTCTTCAGAAGGAGAGTCCAGTAAAACAAGAAAAAGACCTACTGAAGAACCTGTAAGCAGTTTATCGTCATCATCAGTAATATGTAGCAATTTAGATTGTGGTGATGATCCCGGTTTGTGGCCTGCCAGTATGACTAATGATCTTGTTAATATTTTGGTTAGTCGTGGTTCCATACAGGTGTCAAACTGTAACTTTCCTATAAATGACGATGGAAGAAAATTTTCAGACAATTATTATTATAGAAATCTTCCCAATGGAGAAAAAATTAAAAGAGAATGGCTTGTTTACTCCACTTCAAAAGATTCAGTCTATTGTTTTTGTTGTAAAATATTTGGTAAATCTGTGAGTAATTTGTCTGCTTTGAACGGTTTTTCTGATTGGCAGCATTTATCATTAACCTTGAAAAGACATGAAACAAGCGCTTACCATAGTGAAAATGTGAAATCGTGGGTACAGTTGAATAATATGTTAAAAAATAAGACTACTGTAAATCAAATGCAACTGCGACTATTAGAATCGGAAAAAAAGCAATGGTGTGATGTACTAGAAAGAATCATAGCTGTTATCAAGTTTTTATCTAGTCAGTGTCTGGCATTCCGGGGGTCGTCAAAAATATTATATGAACATGATAATGGTAATTTTCTAAAAGCAATCGAAATGATAGCATCCTTTGATACAGTCATGCGGGAACATATTCACAGAATTCAATCCTCAAAATCAGATTCAAGTCGTGTGACTCATTATTTAGGAGATCAAATTCAAAATGAAATAATTGACATGCTCGGTACAACTATAAAAAAATATATATTGAACAAAGTGAGAGAATCGAAATATTTCTCCATAATATTGGATTGCACACCAGATGTAAGTCACACAGAACAAATTACAGTTGTACTCAGGCATGTTCTTTTAAATAACAAATCCAAAAATGTTGAGATATGTGAAAATTTTGTTGGTTTCTGTCCGATCACCAGCTCTACAGGTGAAGGTCTATTAAATTTTGTTTTAGATTTATTTTCACAATTAAATCTCAACATTCAAAACTTACGCGGTCAAGGCTATGATAACGGTTCTAATATGCGTGGAAAACACAATGGACTACAAAAAAAAATTTTAGACATCAATAACCGCGCATTTTACGTTCCGTGCTCGGCTCATAGTCTTAATTTGGTAGTGAACGATGCAGCAAATATTACGCACGAAACTGTAAATTTCTTTAATATAATTCAAGAAATTTACGTTTTCTTTTCATCATCCACAAAAAGGTGGTCTATAATTTGTAAACATTTGCCAGATTTAAAATTAAAAGCTTTAAGTGCCACGCGATGGTCTAGCAGAATCGATGCAGTTAAGCCATTACGATATCACCTCGAAAAAATATTTGACGCTTTGCTGGAAATATCTGTTAATTCGTCGGAATGGGATTGTACTACATCTCACAAAGCTCATTCGCTTGCTTTGAATATTCAAAATTTTAGATTTATTTGCTCGGTAGTAATTTGGTTCGATATTTTGAACGAAATTAACGCTTTGAGCAAAATGATGCAGAGCCCCACGATGAATACTCAAATCTGCATAAATTTAATAAATAAATTGATCGAAAAGTTTACAGAATATCGCACGGATGAACACTTTGAAATTGTGATAGCAGAAGCGACCAAAGTGGCTCACGAAGTCAATGTTGAAACAAATTTCCCACCAATAAATACCGTTCGTCCAAGAAAAAAACCAACTCAATTTCAATATGAACACCATGATGAAGTTTTAGTAGACCCCAAAATCAAATATAGAGTAGAGTTTTATTTTAGAATTTTAGATCAGACTATAACTTCTTTAAAGGATAGATTCGAAGAGTTACAAACATTTACCGACGTATTTGGCTTTTTTAGCGATAATTTATTTAATTACTCTAATGATGACTTAATGAAACATTGTAAAGATTTAAATCTGAAGCTTAAAGATGATTCAAGTAATGATTCAGACATTGACGGTATTGATTTGTTTAATGAAATCATTGCATTAAAGTTGCATTTTTCAGCAAACCAGTCTAAGGATCCACGAACCATATTACAATATATTTTTACCAATGACTTAATTTCAACATTTCCGAACATAGCAATAGCGCTAAGAATATTACTTACACTGCCGGTTTCAGTTGCATCTGGTGAAAGATCATTTTCAAAATTAAAAATTATTAAAAACTATTTAAGGTCAACAATGCTCCAGCAGAGACTAAGTAATTTAGCTATAGTTTCAATTGAACATGAAATTTTAGACAGCTTGGATACAAGAAAGTTGATTGAAGATTTCGCAAATATAAAGGCAAGAAGAGTTAAGTTTTTGTAATGATTGTATGGCTTAGTTTTACACTTCAGTAAACAAATATAATTAATGTACCTACTTAAAATAAATATTTTATTATCATTACGAATTTTTCTTTTACTTTCCATGACGAAAAAGCCTTTTTTTGACAAAACTCAGCATAATATATAGTCGTAGGGCGGCATAATCGGTTTTGCACGCGGGCGAACAAACAGCTAGCGGCGGGCCTGCTAACCTAACAGACTGAATCAATTTTACTTTGTTAATGGCTAAAACCCTCAGACGAATAATTTGATGAAGGGTCCAAGCTAAAACCAATCGTAATACAAAGATTTGGCAGTATGGACTATTTATACAGTTGCCCATAAATTAAAACTTTTAATATTTTTTTGTGATTTTGTGAGTCTGATCTGGAGTTTTGGCGGGAACGCGGGAAGAGTCGTGTTGCCCCGTTGTATTTTTTTCCAAAACTAGTGTTTCGTCGAGTGTTTATGCATAAAAATGGTGGTGTTTTATTCATAAAGTGCCGAATTACAAGCGCGAGTGTGTGAAAATGATATAATGTGGTGAAACATGAGTTTTCGTGTTGCTTCCAAAACTCCATCGAAGCTTTATAGTAAAGTCACCACTACTTTACTAAAGCATGACTGGAATTAACTGACACGAACTGGACTTGACAAAGACGACTTTGACGACAACTATAGTTAAGATACAGCAGAAATAACACTTAAGACAACGCAGTATGGCTCTATAGCTTTAGCCTGCCCGAAGGGGCAAATTAATAAAAAAAAAAAAAATGAGTCTGATCTGATTCCTATTTGGGTTTTGGCGGGAACGCGGGAAGAGTCTTGTCGCTCCGTTGTATTTTTTTTCCAAAACTAGTGTTTTGTCGAGTGTTTATGCATAAAAATGGTGGTGTTTTATTCATAAAGTGCCGAATTACAAGCGCGAGTGTGGGAAAATGATATAATGTGGTGAAACATGAGTTTTCGTGTTGCTTCCAAAACTCCATCGAAGCTTTGTAGTAAAGTTGCCACTACTTTACTAAAGCATGACTGGAATTAACTGACACGAACTGGACTTGACAAAGACGACTTTGACGATAACTATAGTTAAGATACAGCAGAAATAACACTTAAGACAAGGCAGTATGGCTCTATAGCTTTAGCCTGCCCGAAGGGGCAAATTAATAAAAAAAAAAAAAAAAATGATTCCTATTTGTATTGTGAAATTTCCATTGATGAATGTTAATAACACTTAAGACAAGGCAGTATGGCTTTACAGCTTTAGCCTGCCCGATGGGGCAAATAAATAAAAAAAAAAAAAACTATTTGTATTGTATCTTAATATCCAAAGATACACAAAACGCGACGTCAAAAACGAAGGAGATTTTGCAAGTTATAAGAAAATGTTACGATCAGACGCCAGAGCTAGAGACCAAAGGCCGATATCTTCAAATACTGACGGTAATATGCGTGCAATATGCATAGAAGTTGTGTCCGAAATAGAAAAAGAATTGGCGGACAGTCCATACGACATGATCTCTCTAGTTTTTCTTTTGTATGAGGTTCCGGATACTGCCCTTCAGCGACTTCTCGTTTACCAGCGAGTCTCTAAAGAAGTATATTCCACTAACATGAACCTACTTCGTGAATGGATGCTGGTGGCCAAAGCAAAGCCCACTTGGAGGGAGGAATTATTGGAAGCATTACTCATATGTCAATTATATGGTATAGTGAGGAAATTGGGCTTTAACATCCACATAGTAAAAAGACAGTACCAACCGGACAATGTCCACTTTAGTATGTATGTAAACCAGACTAAGAAGACGCTATACAAATTATGTGAAAACATAAACACTGGCAATCTTAATATGTTAAAAAGAACTCTTCATACTTACAATATTGACACTGATGAATATGAGACATGTGAACTAGTTTTCCTCAAACTAATGTCTGAAAAGATTATAACTCTAACAGAATTTCAAGTTGAAAAGACATCACTTGGACATAAATTTAACTTTCATAAACTTAAAAAACTTATCCAAAAACTACCAGGTTTGGAGTTATTTGCCAGTGATCTTTGGAAGATTGAAAATGAAAGCAGTGAGGAAGGTATGGGCTATCCTGTAGCTGCCAGTTCCCCTACATTCAACCATACATCAGATATCTCTGTTGCTGGGCCTCATCCACAACCAAGAAACAATGACTATCATGACTTTGAGTCATTGTATGAATTACTTGGTAATGTAAAAATAGATGAAAAAAATATAAAATCAGATTCTAAAATATTTGATAAAGAAAGATACCAAATAAAAGATCCGAAAAAAATTGGTGTCTGTCTAATTATTAATCAGGAAGTTTTTCACTTCTGCGACCAAAGCTTAGAAGACCAAAACCTTAAAGCTTTATCCAGAAGAAATGGATCCACTTTTGATAAAATTGAATTAGAGGAAACTATGTCTTCATTGAACTTTGAAGTAATCACTAGAGACAATTTAAATCATAATGAAATGATGGATTTTATAAAAAGTAGCATAAAAAAATATGTTAAGAACTCTACAAGCATTTTTATGTTATGTATAATGTCCCATGGGGTAAGAGAACATGTATATGCAGCTGACAGTATAAAAGTAAAAGTTGAAGATATTCAAAATCTTTTAGATTCAGATGATGTGCTATGTCTGTCAGGTATACCCAAGGTCTTGATCATACAAGCTTGCCAAGTGAATGACATACCAGAAACCAGGTTGGTGGCTGATTCACCCAGTTCTAACCAATTTCGCTTGCGCAAGATGGATTTTCTTGTATATTGGGCCACCTCCCCTGAGTTAGAAGCTTTCAGGTCAGAAAGAGCTGGTTCAATATTCATACAATTCCTTTGTAAGGTTATTAAGCAAAGAGGGATGCAAGAACGTTTGGATGATATATTTACAAGAGTCAACTATGTAGTAAGTGCATATTGCAAGAAAAATGAAGTTTTACAAGCACCAGTTTTCATTAATTCTCTGGTAAAAAAATTGTATTTATATGATCCTGAACTGAAGAAAATACGAACATCCTTAAACCTTTTGGTGTAGCCACATGTTCTCATTTCTGATTCTCATAACATGACAAGAGCTGACAATACGAGCCCAGGAAATATTTCTGGTAAAATAGGTGTGCAATTTTATGAAGATGCAACATTAAAACAGAATATTTGTATTGGATAAGTTGTTATTGTTTTACAATCATCGATAATTATTTTTTCTCTTAATTTTTGATTTTTTTACAATTAATATAAAACAAATAATATAAAAAATCATTATTATTATACTGTATACTTGATTAGTTTGTTTTTATTATATAGGAACTGCATGTTATTATAGATATACTTTGGGGGGATATTAAGCATCATCATCATCATCATCCACAGCCTTCTTTATCCCATTGCTGGGTATAGGCCTCTCTCTTTACATGCCATCTGCCTCGGTCCTGTGCCAATCTGGTCCAGGTTCGACCCGCGACGGTGATGATATCGTCGACCCATCTTGCGGCTGACCGATTAAGCATGCCAATTCTAAATGATAATTATGTAGGTACCTTTAACTTTTATGACATTACTGATTTTCATCAATGCAGGCATGCTACACAATGAGGACATAGGGTATATACCTTACCATACAGAGAAGGCTTTTGTTATTATTGAGAGCAAATTATAATTATATTTGTATAATAAATAAAAAATATATTATAACACACAGCACCATCTGATCCCAAACTCTACCTCTCTAACTCTCTCTCTTTCTATTTATGATGTGCACAATAAAGAGTTATATCTATCTATCGAACTAAGCAAAACTTGTATGTATGGAACAGCTGATTATTTATTTTTTGAGAAATCAGAGTTGGCCCTAATGACCTTGTGGCTTTGTACTACTGTTCCAAGTAACCTTTTACATATATAGCTAGTAAAAAGCCCTGGGTGCCCTTCACATGAGCATTATACACCTACAAAATTAAATTTACTGAAATAATGAAATTGTATCAAAATCTGATACATAGTGAATATTAATTAATCATACAAGCATGAAATGATTATAGACGAGAATTGATGATCTCTTGAAAATAACTATTTGTTCATCTAGACACCCAGTTATACTAAAAGTTCTACTATGTTTATAAAGTAGTACTGAATTATATATAATTATGATGTTGTAATAATTGAGATATTAAATAATAACTATTTTGCTATATTTCATGAAATATTTTCTATATTTATATTAACATCAGTTTTTGTGAAGTCCATCACTGCAATCTCTAAGTTTTTGCGTTCTTCATCTGTTTTTAGTTCTAACCACATTTTGTCCAAATATGCTCTTTGGTATTGTTGGATAAATCTAAAACTGTGTTTCAAGGTGGCACCAACATGCAATGTGTTGAGTCTAATTTCTAAATTACCAATTTTAGTAATAAATGGTAAAGTACTAGTGACATATCTATGTGGCCCATGCCTTGATCTGATTATGGCAATTCTAGTGTTTTCATTACAATATTTTGTCAAGAAACCAGACTTCACTGCAGCAACCCCAAAATCTCCATGTAACTGCTGAATCTTGTTTAGAACAGTGTCATGAAATATTTTTGGCTTCAATGAAAGTGGTTTACTTTCTGGAACCGTTGGGCATGTGATATCAACAGTAACATATCTGAAATTAATTAAAATTCATTTACAAGAGATTACAAGTGCTGACAAGCGTTACCTACCTATCAAATATTAGTTATGTTTACCTGTTCTTGAAACGGACCATTTTTTCTTTGGGATTGTCTACTAATTTGTTCAAGTTTTTAGCAGACGACAGTATCTAATATACTGTATTATTATATGAATTGATTTTTTTTTTTTTTTTTTTCGTTAATTTGCCCTTTCGGGCAGGCTAAAGCTATAAAGCCATACTGCCTCGTCTTCAGTGTTATTTCTGCTGTATCTTAACTATGGTTATCGTCAAAGTCGTCTTAGTCAAGTCCAATTCGTGTCAGTTCGTGCCAGTCATACTTTAGTAAAGTAGTGGCAACTTTACTATAAAGCTTCGATGGAGTTTTGGAAGCAACACGAAAACTCATGTTTCACCACATTATATCATTTTCCCACACTCGCGCTTGTAATTCGGCACTTTATGAGTAAAACACCACCATTTTTATGCATAAACACTCGACAAAACACTAGTTTTGGAAAAAAATACAACGAAGCGACACGACTCTTCCCGCGTTCCCGCCAAAACTCTTATATGAATTGAATACAGCAATACTGACATTCACATTTATAGCAAAGCATTTTTCTTCATTTTCGGCGTTACACTTTGTATATTCTGCCAGTTTAAGTCCTAAAAATCTCTTAACCTCTCAAAGTAGTTAAATCAAAAATGAGTTTTTGGCGGGAACGTGGGAAGAGTCGTGTCGCTCCGTTGTATTTTTTTCTAAAACTAGTGTTTTGTCGAGTGTTTATGCATAAAAATGGTGGTGTTTTATTCATAAAGTGCCGAATTATAAGCGCGAGTGTGGGAAAATGATATAATGTGGTGAAACATGACTTTTCGTGTTGCTTCCAAAACTCCATCGAAGCTTTGTAGTAAAGTTGCCACTACTTTACTAAAGCATGACTGGACTTGACTGACACGGACTGGACTTAACTAAGACTGGACTTTGACCATAACTATAGATACGAGGCAACTTATTAAACTTTTGAAACTTGAAAATATAAAAATACTTGACATTGGTAAATGCTCAAAACGCGACGCCAAAACCAATGAAAAAAACTTCACCAAATAGCAACTGGCAACTAACCGTTTTGCGTCTTCTCGTAAACTACAATAGTTTTCTTACTAACTAGTACTAAGCGACATAGGCAGCCCGTACACGTTCCGCGCGATCCGCGATCCGCGATCAATGATCGCGATCCAGACTGATCGTGTACGAAGCGGATTGACGGACTGATGCTCCGGATCGCATAGGCAGCCCGTACACGTAGCGCGCGATCCGCGATCCGCGATCCGCGATCAATGATCGCGATCCAGACTGATCGTGTACGAAGCGGATTGACGGACTGATGCTCCGGATCGCATAATATCTAGAAATTTTGAAATCATGATCGCGGATCGCGGATCGCGGATCGTGATCATGATTGAACGTGTAAGGCGGCCCATAGGCAGCCCTTAGGCAGCCCGTACACGTAGCGCGCGATCCGCGGTCATGATCATGATTGAACGTGTAAGGCGGCCCATAATATCTAGAAATTTTGAAATCATGATCGCGGATCGCGGATCGCGGATCGTGATCATGATTGAACGTGTAAGGCGGCCCATAGGGGTGATAAAATACTGGCTGCCAAAAAAAATTGTCAGCCTGAAACGCCATCAGAAGCTAACGATTTTGTAAATTTTCTGTGTAAAAATTTTATAAAAAATTTTGTTGCCCTATAATAGGATACAATTCTTCAGAAAAAAAATGTTACATAGTGGCTGGTCAATTGAATTGAATTATGAATATGTAGTATCACAGTTCACTGCTGGAAGGATACGGCTAATACATAAACACTCGATTACATAAGCTCTTAGCGATAAGGCCGCTACTTCTGGCACTAGCTCATAAGGTTCTTTTGTTCTCTGTACTTTTTTCTGTTTATGATGTGCACAATAAAGAGTTCTATCAATCTATGTACATAAATAATACTAGGTTTTAGACAAGATTACAATGTTTTTTCCATATTCCCTACAAACACAAAAATAACACACAAAGGTGTTTGCGTGTTATTTTTATTTAGAACCATTAGAGCGTACTAGACATGTTCATGTAGAAAGTATGTGATGAGCATTTGACATAATACAAAAAAGAAGAGCCATCTAGCCCACATCTATGGTATGAAAATGCACAATGTGAATTCGTGCCTGTCACACGAGTTTCGTCTTGTGTGCCGTTACACTGATTCCAAAACTAACCATTGTCAATAGATGGCAGCACAAATCGGTTTAATATTGAGTTATTATTTATGGTGTAACAAAGACGAAACGATTCGTATAAGGTAAGAGAGAGCGAATAAGTCGAATCACAACTACATTGACACAACACAGCACTGACGATAGTGTTGTGCTGACGCATAAACAAGAAAAGAGAAGTTGTAAAACAACAAACTGTACGTTGGAGTGTTGCCAGCCGTACAAATAAAATGGTATTTATACGTTTTCCGATAAAATCGTAGAACGTTAACATAACGCTCTTTTTTTCGACTGCACAATATCTAACAAAGCGTTTTTTTTTCACTTTGTCATCGACATGATAACAAACAGTAATATCTAGGTACGCAGCTTCAAGTCGAACGTTACGAAGCTGTCATCGAAGAGGAATATCGCGTCGTCACAAATGTTAACGTTATCTAAAAAATATTACCAATTTTTTTCCTAAAACGTGATTCAGTTATGCGTCATTATTAAATAAATAAAAACAATAGAAATTTGTGGATATTGACGAAAATATAATAACAGTAAGAAGGAAAGGTAACGATGAGTAAACACATGCAATGTTAAAAAGAAAATGCATTTTTTTGTTTTAAAATTAATGTTTTGTCAACGCAGATTCTATTCTTTAAATTTTGGTCGATGAATAATTTTTCTTGTCTATAATACGATCCATTACAAACTTAGCTGGCAGCACCGGTTCTTCGGCGGTTGCCTTTCAGCATTTCTATCAGATGTAAAATGGACGGGCGGTCGGCGTGTCGTTGCGTGTTCTAAACTTCGCGTGTCCGTTGTAATGTCGATGTTGTTGTGATACGAATTTGTTGATATTTGACGTGTATACGAATAGTTATTGTTTACGGCAAATATACGACTGCTTCGGCGACCGGTCGCCGAAGGAGAATGTGAAATAGTGCATGTGTTTTTATATGACGTTAGCGCTCACTTGCAGTGATTTCGCTGATAGCTCACTTCACCGGTGGGTGCGCGCGTAATAAACTACGTGTTCGGTTTTTGAAAAATAGGTGAAAAGCCTCTAGTGTTGGTGTTTTGCAGTAGCACCATGCTGTGCAAGGTGACATAGTGAACGTTGTAATTGACCCTGACCTCTGACAATCATGTCTGGGCGATCGGATTGCAGGAAATTCGCACCGAACATATTCAATAAAAGCAAGTGCACTAATTGCTTCAGGCAGAAGGAGGAGCACAGTGCCGAGGCTTTGGAATCTAATCGGGTACGTGACAAGCCAACTCCAACTTTTTTTAGCTAAAAAAAATTACGTTTTCTAATCACGAGCACTCGAAATATTTTGCGTGGTGTAGGTGTGTTGCTGTGTGCGTGGGCTGTCCACTCGTGCTCTTGAAGGTGTTGATCTAACGGATTTCTTCAAGTTAATAAAATAGAAGTAGGTACACTTGGAATTTAATTATTCTACTTCTATTGATAAGAATTGCTAGGATATAAAAATATATCATCGTAATTATTTATGTGTTGTATGTAGGTAACTAAAACTATTTATAATTCAGTTTATGTAATGACTGCATATACAATTATACATAATTATGTTTGTACATAAGTTACGGGCAATAAAAAGTGCACAGAAAGATCAGCTGAAAAAGTCGTATTTAGGTTTAAAGAGTATCTCTATTTACTACCGTCACCTGCTTACACGCGAAATTGAAACTTATTGTGTTCATCAAGCGTACATATTCAGTCGGGCACTGCTAACTCCAAACAAGGTACCTGAAACGGTTGGCTATAGAAATGACTAAAATTTAATTAATGATTTACAGAAATTACTGCTATAAGTTTAGTTCGTTTTTTGACATTACCAGTAACATACCTACATATGTACGCATGGGTAAACCTACGTCAATATTTATAAATATTATACGTACCTATATATCTTTCACTATGATAATTGTCAGCGTTAAAATTTATAAAAATAAATATACCAAATAAGAATTAGTATCACATTTACAATGTCGAACATAAATAGGTAGGTACTTATCGGATTTTAAAATTAGAATAAAAATATTTTTAAAGACTTTTTTTCTCTGTTTTAGGCGTCATCGTAATTTGTACAATGTGCCAGTGTCGAGTGTTTCGATATTTTCAAGTATTTTACGAAAAATGACATCAATCAACGTCACCCAAATAAATAGTCTAGTCCGGTCATGCCCTTATAAAATAGTTGTGCTAATAAAACCTACCTAAGCTTCAATAAGGGTTTGAAATAAAATGAAAAGTTGTGTTTCACCGTATTATAACACTTTCCAACAGTCGTGTACGTAATTCTGCACTTCACCACTACTTTTATTTTATCTACATACACATTAAAAAACACAAATTTGTAAAAATTAAATGATAATTATAGGTAGGTATAATGCGGTGACATGATCTTTCCGCGTTCCCGCTAAAAACTCGACTTACGTAGGTAGATATTTACGTGTTTGTTTTTTTTACTAGCATCCAGTCATGATAGCAATGCGATTTTTAAGTAGTGAAAGTAAATCAATAATGGTTAGGTACTAGGTATGTAAATTGTTAGTAACATAAAGAACTGCGTTATTAATAAAAAAACAAGCTCTTTTTGTAACTTTTTTACTATAGATTTGCGGTAGGAGCATCTAGTCAAATTGCATCTAACGTACCTACTTGGAGTTTTGGCGGGAAAGAGAAAAGAGTCGTGTCGCCCCGTTGTATTTTTTTTCAAAACTAGTGTTTTGTTGAGTGTTTATGCAAAAAAATTGTGGTGTTTTATTCATAAAGTGCCGAATCACAAGCGCGAGTGTGGGAAAATGATATAATGTGGTAAAGATAAAGATAAAGATAATTTATTTGTTAAAACACGAGTAATATAAATTGAAATACATTGATAGATTAATTAATTATGTCCTTTGATCGTGTTTTGCCCTTTAGGCGTACAAATATGAGCGATGGCATGTCAAGTAAAATAATAAATTCAAATTAGATAAAAAAAAATTACAAGTCAATCAAAAAAATAATGTCAAGAAATAATAATAATCAATACACAATAATGGAAAGTGGTGAAACATGAGTTTTCGTGTTGCTTCAAAAACTCTACCGAAGCTTTATAGTAAAGTCGCCACTACTTTAATAAAGCATGACTGACACAGACTGGACTTTGACTATAACTATAGCTACGAGGCTTATTTAACTTATGAAACTTGAAAATATAAAACACTTGATACTGGCAAATGCACAAAATGCGACGCCAAAACCAAAGAAAAACAAACGTACCTTCGTACTACACAGTGCAAAACCTACTAACCTCATTGCTTTATCTTAGGTTGTCATTTATAGGTAGGTACTAGGTTCCTATTACGTAGGTATATTTCGATAGTTTTTATGCTAGTTCCAGGGCTACTTACACAGAAATGAACTGTCAAGCTCACTTTGTAATCACGTAATAAGTTTCCGTAGACGCAGATAGTTTCGGCTCAAAACTAAATAAACACAGACACCTGTGGCAATACCGCACACGTTCGCTACGCCCACATGAGGCCCGCTTGCGAACTTACCTACACCTATATCTATACCTACTTACTTTTTTTCGTAATCATGTCCGTATTTTGTAAACAAAATATATCTTGCATAGGTACAGAAGTTTTGGCGGGAACGCGGAAAGAGTGGTGTCGACCTATTGTATTTTTTCCAAAAATAGTGTTTTTTTCGAGTGTTTACTTATGTATAAAAATAGTAGTGTTTTGACTGTGCTCCATCGACGCTTATAGTAAAGTCGCCATACAGAGACTGGATTTGACTGGCAAGGAATAGACTTGGTCAAGACTGGACTTTTGACTGTAACTATAGATGTTAGACATGAGTTTTACAAACCGAATATCAGTAACGTCAATATCAGTCCGAAAATCAGTATGGCTTAACACCTTTAGCTTGTCCGATGAGGCAAATTTTTTTTTTTAATGCATTGTTATACCTACCTATATCAAGATGTAAGGCAGTATATGTATTTTGTCTGGCTGGTAAAAAAAGATTGTTTTGCTTTGGTTTGGAGTCTAACAAGTATGTACCAAGAAGTCCTTCCAGCCACTGCGTCGAGGGTAGTTTCGCTCCCAAATTATGATGTCATCCTTTCAAACGTGAAACGAGAAAAGTTAATTTTGTCGTATTCGCCTCCATTGCCAAAAAAAAAATAGATTTAAAATCTTGGTACTTTTTCTAGCGATCGGTCGATCTAATACAAAATAAACAAGACAAACATCTCGAATGACAAAAGGCACACAGTACAAATGTAGGTATGTATGTATATAAGAATATCGGACAAAAGTGGTTTTGTAACATTTGACAATGTCAAAGCCAAGGCTACAGCTAGGACAATGTAAAATACCATCTATAGCTAAAGAATAACACATTGAAAAACTAAACGCGATCTTATAGCATGTAACTGAAGAAGTGATCAAAACAGGAACTAAAAAACTCCTGGTATGACGGGATGCGGTCAATCTTTTTTAAAGCACTGAAAGTATGATTGTGGCTCCACATTTCAGCTACACGTTGGTTGCACTGAAGCAGAAATTGTACCTTTTCCTCAAGGTCAAAGATTCCGACGTCTAGATGAACAAGTAGAATGAAGAGCCGTCAAATCCACAAAAGGATTGCGGACAATTATCATGACAAATGCTCGACTAACGAAGCCCCGATAGAGGTGTGACTGACCGGTAATAATCGATTTTTAATCGATTATATTCGTCTTAAAGAAATCGGCTTGGCAGAAATCTATTTTTATGAATTTAATGAATTGCCCATATACAACAAATTGCACCTAATTGTCTTTTGTATGACTTTAATAGTAACTTGTGTGATACATTACGATAGATCTTTGCTTTCATTACATTAGTGTAATTATGTGTAGTTTTAAGTACTTACCTACCTCAAAATGTATGTAAACGATTAATGGTATGAAAACAAATTCATTATGTTCCAAGTACCATGTAATGAGATTGAAATGTAACAAAAATAATTTGCATAGTCTGAGGTACGCTTTGGCTAACTGTCGAAAAAACATTTGTATTTATTCGATTTTATCGATCATTCTACATCCCTAAAACCCAGAGATTCAAATTTGGATGCGAGACTGAAACGCCAATAGGAACTTAACGACGGTTACAATGTTAGCTTTACAAGCAAAATGGATGCTAATTTTGCCTTATTTGCGCTTGTGTAACTATCGGTGAAAGTTGGCTTGAAGCTAGCGCTGATGACTTGACAATTCGTGGACATTCGACTGCTCATGTATGGTCACAGTTTGACGCGACGTCTTTACATGTCTTTAGCATCAAGAGTTATAAGCATGTAAGAGGTTTCATTCACCTTTAGACGATTCCGTAAATAGTTTGGCTATTCAACTTGCAACACTTATGCAATTCGTTTCTAAATTTTAAAGTCTTTGAACTCTACTATCAAACTAGGCATATGAATGTTATTTTGGCTCACCGCAAGCGGCTTCCTATTTGTGCAGATGCGTATAACCACAACAAGCAATGCAAACAATGTTATGCCTACCTGAATACGCAGTTAATGAGTAATAACTGGGCGTTCGCATTTTCAACATGGTTATTCCGTTTAGCCTTCACCGAAATAGTGTTATTGACCGATCACAATACCTATACCTCATATTCAATTGTTTTTCTTTCTTCATTCTATAAGTTTTCAACAATTTGTTACTAATGCAGCTACTATGCTTGTATGTGTACCAATTCTTGATAGTTGACGTCACGTTTCTTCTTTCAGCACTACATAAATATAATAATAAATTTCGGTGAATATCTCTATATCTAACCTAGAAATTTTTTATATTATTGACAGAATAGGTGCTTGATCATAGCTAGCCTAGAATAGAACTGGTTCAAACGTTTGTCCTGGGTGGGTATCGAACTCGCCCGTCAGCTCAGGAAGCAGGAGCTACTACCAAATTAGCTAACAAGGCAGTCAAAAACTTCCTGAATTATGATTTATAATTTTTAATTTTAATTATAATTCAAGCTTCTAGTGTCCCATTGCTGGGCATAACCTCCCTTTCCTCCTTCCAGACTGCTCGGTCTTCAGCGTTGATGGTTCAGTGACCATCGATCATGACGATTTAGTTTGTCACAGCACCTTCGTCTGGGTTAACCCTAAGGATACTTGTATGAAGGAGGAGTGGCTTTGACAAATATAAAAAAAAAAATTGTATTGTGATAGCTCCACTAAAATATTGTGCAGTGGTTTGATTGATCCGATCGTTAATTGATGATTTGTGAAGGTACTGGTACACAAATGTTGAAAATAATTAAACATTCTCCGTTCTCTCGTTCCGCACAGGTGAGCACGGCATATTGGGGATCTTGTACACATACACGAACATGCATTTGTTAATAAAATTAACGTTTTGCATGAACAGGTTTGTTTCGGTGGCGCCGCATATACTGCGTATGAAAATGCAAACCCTCGTTTTTAACTCTCTGACACACTTTTATCTCTACGTACAGTCGTACATGTCACGATCGCAACGCCAATCAACTGCATATTTTAACATTTTTCTGTAAACTGGACTGAGTATCGTATTACTTCAAGTTCTGTCGACGAATTATCAGAAAAAACATCCATTGATTTTGTTTACGGACAGCGTCGAACGTTTTGAAGTCCAATTAAAATTAACCAATTCGAGGGTACCTGTTAATTCTTTCTGTCATATGTAGAGTGCTCCTAACCGTGTCATAAATCCATCCTACAAACACAGCGCAGTGTACATATTTGTTCTGACGTTGAAAACACCTCCGACGCCCGTCTCAATAGCATTTGAACACCCAAAAAAGTTTTTTGATCCGACCTGCCGACCAACAAAGACGCGGAGATGGAATAGTTAAATTAAAAAGACAAAAAAGAAAATAGGAGTTGCGTTTCGTTTCTGCATCGTTGACCGCTTTAATTTGAGCCGTGTCGGAGAGAAGATGTGACCTTTCCTTGTCTGTTAATCTTGCGAGACGCGGGCTGGAGAGGGTCTGCTTAGTTCGGCCGGGCTAAACTTGTAGTGTAGCATAAAAAGGAGTGCGTGAGGAATGCGCCGGCCGATCGCCAGGTGCATTGGCCCCGCGCCCCGCCTCCAACTGGCATTTTTGTGTACGAGCACACCTAATGTGTGAGGCCGAAAACGATTTGGAAACGAACCCTGGTAACTATGGTTCAGTCTGCGCCGTGGCGCCAATCAACGCCCAATCAGAAACTATAATCCAATGCTTCTATAATCAAAAATGTCGTGACGATCGCATACTTGCCTAGTCATAATACGGCATAGTCGATTGTACGTCCTCCTAAGTTCAAATGGTAACCGTTACTCATACAATGGGTTGCCAGCTGTAAATAACAATATAATGTGGGTCGAGAAGTCAACGTGACACCAAGTAAGGAGAATAATTGCAGAACATTAGCACTTACTTGACAAATGCGAAATGACTGAGCTCTTGCCCACGTAACTTGATGTGAACGTCTTCATTATAATCCGATTAATTAAAGTTACTTACGTTACCGCCACCGATACTAGAGCAATGGTGCTCCGTAATTTGATCGCGTTGGAATGTGTTGCCATTACAACGGAAAAGTTTATCTAAGTAGGTAACCGAAACGTGTTATCCGACGGCTGGATGAGTCATATTAAAGCAAATTAGAATAACGATGCTTAACGATGGATAAACATTGAAGAGAAAATCATCGATTTGATATAGGTATCATTATTATCATTAGTAAGTTTAAAATCTTCTGTAAGTAACCAAATTCACTTAGAATATTCATGAACTTCAATAGTAATTATTTCGATGAGCGAGTTAAAAAGTCCACTAACATAACAGCGAATAGATAGTAATTTGGCATAATAAAAAACGTGACATGAATTCATGGGTGAGATAATACGCTTGAATGAATGGCAAACAGACAGGACGCACGCACCTCTACTAAAAATGAAAATGTAAAAAAAGACAATTTTAATCAAGCACAACATAAAAGGATTCATATCATAAATATAAAGTACTAGTAGGAACGACGAGATCCCATGCAGGACTTACCAGGTGTAGGTTTTTTTGACAAGTTTGACGTAGTGTTTGACCTCTGCTAACCTGGTGTTAAATTACGATGTGGCTCTCAAATGAAGCTACCGGAACACATGTTTGGGTGCTTGGCAACAAATTTTCAACTTGAGGACTATAGAGTATTTTACCTGTCACCATTTCATGGTTTGTCACGATATTTGCCTCTATCGGCTCAAGCTCATTATTGGGATTTGAATCAACGCCCCTCTGTGTGCGATCCCGTGTTCATTGCCCGTATCCCATCTCTCCCCAATCAAAATTGGTATAATCCTACCAACACTGCTTTGGATACTCCTTCCAGCAATTAACTTATGGTTTTTCTTTGCATGCCGAGGTCTTTTATTTATAATAATAGATATAGATAAGGTAGATCATGTTCCTATTTCCGCATTTTACACCTAACTAAATAACTCCATTCTACCCAGCGATAAATATACCGCAACATTACGTCATACTTACTACACTCGTATTCTTATCATTGTTATCTTTAACGTAGGAAACTAATCCTGTGTTTGCTTGGACAACATTTCGGCTAACATTTGTTTTATGTAATCGCCTTGTATGATACTCATAGTAATTTTTAGTTAAAAATAACTTTTTAGGGTACCTCAAAAGAAAACCCCTTATAGGATCACTTCGTTGTCCGTCTCTCTATTTGTCTGTCAATACCCTTTTTCTCAAATGGAGATATCCAAGTTAAAATAAAATCATATACGTAGGCCTGCAATCTTTTAAGAGCTGTGAAAAAGTCAAACTTCAAGTCAACGCAATCAAAATATACGGCCGTTCATGCCGCGTAATAAGGGGGAAAATAAAAAAAGTTCCAAAAATTCATATTGTTTTCGCTAGTAATGACCCGTGGGATTCAGGAGTCTGTTTTTTTAAAGAAACTATAATGATAAGATATAACAACAATAATAGTGCAACAACTGGCGACTTTACCGCTAAAATCGATATCTTCTAGACAACAGGCATGAAAAGGATTTGTAAAGAATGGCGTGCGCTTTAATGAGAAATCACAAGATACTGGTAATGATATTACCCCATCAACGCCATCGTCTACATTCATTCAAAGCCGTGTCGCACCATAAAATGTATTTCCCTGTACATTAACCGGCTTACAGACTGGAACCCCTAATGACGATCCTTTATTCACACAATCCCCATTCTTAGAGGCTATTGCGTTACAAGCTGGCTCTGAGGTTGTATAAAGGTTATTTATGCCTCGAATTAAAGTTTACGAGCCACTCTGTCTATGGGCCGAGATGTCACATATCAAATTCATAGAAACCTGTTCTCACGGCACACCTGTCAGATTAATTCTGGATACGCATCTATGGCTGACACGGCAAACATTTTTATGTAACATAAATATAACTAAGCGGATATTATAAGCCTCTTTTACACGTCGTTACTCAATGGACACTAAATGGAAAATGTTGTGCGCGGGCGTAGTTTTTAAACTATGGTCTGTTATTCTACTTAAAAAAAAAGACTAGAAGGCAATACACATTCTATGCTCCAACAAATTGATCGATGTGGACCAGGAAAATATGAAAAAAATTTTTTTTGCATTGATAAATATTCAAATTATTTCTCATTTCGAAGGAAATATCCTATTTAGCTCTTGGCTTCCTACCAATCATTTTTAAAGAACTTGTGATTATTGCGTCTTCTTTTCAAGATCGTGAAGTCTTTGACGTTGGTAAAGGACTTCATTAGCTGTTGTAGTAGAGCGAAAAATTTACCTAATGCCTATACTAAATGCCATTCTCCCATCAAGTTCATTTTGACCAATGCCCAACCTAGATTGGTCACTCACGATCCCATTGGAGCCTGGCAACTCTAGTGCCCATGTCTCTTAGATTGCAACCTGTCGTCAAACACAGCGTGGTGTTTTTTTTTCTTGGTTTTGGCATCGCATTTTGAGCATTTGCCAGTGTCAAGTGTTTTATATTTTCAAGTTTCAAAAGTATAATAAGTTGCCATTTTTTTTATTTTGAAGGTAGCTTATTAACTATCTGTAGACTGTCCCGCGAGTCACGAACCGTCGCGTCTATTACCATATTCGCAATCTATAAGATAGCGGCTAAGCTAAAGCATCACTAATTAAAACATTAAAAACACAATTTGTTTCATTTTCCGAGGGTAGCCGTAAAAAAGTAATATAGCGGCATTTGCATGTAGAAATGAGTGCGTCCCGCCGCGTGCTTTTAATTGCTTTTTTGATACTTTTTTTTTCATTGAGTCCGTATTGATATCTGTGGTCGCTAAATGGGTATTCCTAGATAGCGTTGTTTTTATGTTTATCGGTCGTGTTGGAGTGCAGTCCGGTTTGAGCTGTGGGACGTATCGGAGCGAATCCAAAGCGTACCGTTAAGTACGCGTCCAGTGATGGCCACTGCACACTGCGCTAACTCGACAGTCGACACCCACTGAGAATAATTCATTAGTGCTAAAAAAAAAATTGGTAACGCGTCTATGCAGTGTTGCAATGCTTATGTAATCTTTTTAGATCAAACTGTACATGCTTTGGAGAATTTCGCTAGAAAAAAAGCCATTGCTGTTATAAGTAATCATACTCTTATTGTTTAGAAAAATAGAATCAACTGTATCTATGCTTACATATACGATTCATTCTCACTTCATTTCCATTTCTACCTACCTCAAGTACGGTGAGGAAATATTAACAACGATCCATCCCAGTTAATAAATAAATATCCGTAGGACATTACACACAGCGCCATCTGATCCCAAACTAAGCAATGCTTGTACTATGGAAGACAGACAACTGATAGAATACTTAAATACTTTTTTTTTTGTAAATACATACAGTACAGCCAGTACCCAGACACCGAACAAACATTTGTTTGTATCACAAAATGCTTGTCCTGGGTGGGAATCGAACCCACGCCCTTCAGCTCTTGGAGCAGATATACTACCAATGAACCAACAGGGCTGTCAATTTAATAGTTTGCGCAAACTATTGTAACGTTTTCAGGATTCATGTATGTATGTTTCTTTTTTCCAACAGAACTATTAAAGGCATATGAACAGATTTGGATGTATGGATACTCCATACATCCAGTTAGACTTCATATATTCCCTGAGTGAGACAGGCTATAAATTATTTAAGAACACATGTATTAGTGCGCATTCGAGTGTCTTTAATTATTTTAATTGAGCTTGTTTTCCTGATACGTTTTTCTATCTTTTACGGCGTAAACTTTACGTACCTACTTTATTTACTATGCTGGATCATTTTCTCGTGTGAAATTTTATGTCGGCGATATAATTAACAAAGTATACAAAGTATTGATTAATTTAAACCTACGTTTTAATTCTCGAAAATTTCTATTCACAGCTTCTGTCAGTCGAGTCGATGTAGTTTGCAATAAACCGTAAAAGCTATGAGCCCGTTCGGCCGCGTATGTTAATTTTGTAATTGGCTGTTTAACCGCGATCATCCGTGTCGTTCCGCCGCAAAACATTAAACTGATACGGGATCGGTTGAGCGGACAATTTGCTCTCTAATCTGTTGATTAATTTTACGCGAACAAATAATGTTGTCAAACTAAGAATATACAATGAAAATAGTAGGCGTCGAAACGTTGCATGATGGTAGTGTACTTTCTAGTACTCGGCTGGCTAGCTACCGCCCTCAAGTTGAAAATCTGCCGCCAAGCATCTGACGGTGTGTTCCGGCAACCTCGCTAGAGAACCAGTTCCATTTCAGGCTAGGTGTGCTTTACCATCATCGACATCTACCACATATACATCTACCTGATGTTAAGTGACGACACTTAACATCAGGTGAGCTGTGATCAAACACCACGCTTAACTTAAAAAAAATCCTTGAGTACATTTAAAAAGCTATATTAAACTTTAAACATTTTTTCATTAAATGCTAAATACGTGTTTTCGCAAATCCCTCTGCTAGTCTCAGAAGTACATCCCATCTTTGTCATGCATTATACTCGTATTTGTCGTTAGATGTGACAACGGAGTTGAATATAGTCACAAGCTCGATTTATCAACATCAGCGACAATGTATGTCATTACTCATGCATATTATTTATATTCAGACTTGTTTACCCAAACAAGCCCCGAAACAATAACTAGAACGGATCCGTCTCAGTTTGACGAATATAAATGACTTAATTACTAAATGAATAATGCACTACCTGGTGTATTGAATCCAATTAATAATTACCGTAGCAGCTGTAGGCTATAGGTTCTTAATAGTTCTTAGGGATCCCTACAGGAACAGCAACGAAGAAACCCTATTATTAGAGTTTATCACTTATTCTATCAGCATTTCTTATTAGCAGTCACCATTTTGCATCGCCATACACAGTGAACTTTTTTAAGGATCTAATAGTAATAAATTAATATTTGAGTATATTTTGTACAGCGCCATCTAGCCCCAAACTAAGCAAACCGTGTACTATCTAAACACCTGCAAAATACTACTTTTTGTTGTAAATAGGTACATACTTTTCTTATAATTATGTACAATGTACATTCACAGTAATGCAGATAGAAAACGTGCATCTATGTTTATCACATTTTTTTCCTGGGTGGGAATCGAACTCCGCCCTAACAGCTCATGAAGCAGAACTACTACTAAATGTAGCGAAAAATACATATATAAACTTAAAATGTAGCAATAGCTTTTTTTTATGTGAAAAATAATGAGACGAACAAGACGCTCTCCTGATGGTAAGAGATATCGCCTGTCCATGACCATTGCAGCGATACACAGAACTTTGAGTAATAAAACAAAGTCCAGTGCATCGCTGCTTTGGTGCTCATTACTTTGAGACATTCGATGGTTAGTCTCAACAGCCCAGTAATTTCGCTAGCTGCAGTACCTACCCTTCAAACCGGAACACCGTAATGCTTACACACTACTGCTTGGCGGCAGATTATCTGATACTGCGGTGGTACCTACCTAGATGACTTCCTGTTTGACTTCCTAAGGAAATCTACCACCAAGAGATACTGTCTGGCACTTGGATTAATTTGTATTGTCAGTAGTTGTACAGAACACATGTTATGCGAGACTAAACGCGTACTTGTCGAGTTTTGTAATGCCTAGGTGCGCGTGATTGATCGCTGTCCAGTTGATCTCCTTTCCTGCCTTCGAGTTATAATTATTTCATTTTTACTAATTGCACTAGTTTAGCAGACCACCACACAGTTTGTGTTCAACGAGTTAACGATTGGATACACATTTTTAGAATTACTCAATGTATCTGATTTATGTATATCAACTGTGTTACTGAAACTCTTTTGTTGGGACACCTACTGGCTTCCAGTCTGGAGGTCCCCTGTTCGAATCCCACGGCACGTACCTCTGGTTTTTTAGGGTTTCGTACCCAAAGGGTAAAATACTATACTAAGACTCCGCTGTCCGACCGTCTGTCTGTCTGTCTGTCCGTGTGTCACCAGAATGTATCTCATGAATGTCGTGATAGTTAGATAGTTGCAATTTTCACAAATGATGTACTATTTCTGTTGCCGCTGTAACAACAGATACTAAAAACAGAATAAAATAAATATTTAAGGGGGTTCCCATACAACAAATGTGATTTTTTGCCCTTTTTAATAGATAATGGTACGGAGCCCTTCGTACGCGAGTCCGACTCGCACTTGGCCGGTTTTTTATTTTATTATGTTTAGACTTGCGTTTGACCGTCATCTCGCCTGATGTTAAGCGAAGATACGGTCTACGATGGAGTACGCTTACCTAGAAGAAACCGATTTACATTCACACTCCCATATTGTGCTCGAAACTATCAAGGAACACCCACATGGGCAGCAATTCCATTGCTCAGCGGTTCGCACGATGAAAGTGGATTCAAACCTTTTAATTTAAGGTTTAGGAACATCTACATGATGCGATGTCAGTTTTTATAGCTCCTGGCTGTTCGATAGTAAAATGGGCAGGGTAGAATTAGGTCCTGCAGATCTGACGTGCATGCCAAACTTATGTGCGTATTTCGGACAAATTGTCATTAAGTTTCGTCACTCGTCCATTTCAGGGCTTTACAGGCAACCTTGGGCCGTCATATCTGGTCCATGACTCTTTGTTTCACAGGATTTCGACACAGATTGCCGAAACATAATTTCTATCGCCCATGTCATTTGTTGACACAGTTGGTATAATATGCCAATAGATTGCGCGTGGGCTACAAGGTTGCACGTATTCACTTCTAAGCTAACAATCAATAAATGACAAATTATGCGGACGACAATGAATAGTGATAGAGTACTGAATGTTTTTGTGCCGAATTCTTAGCCTTGTGTCCTGGAATATTTATTTGGGTGTGAATAATACATTATTATTATTATTATTATTGAGTGCATTTACAGAAACACTTTGTACAATTTAGTAATGAAGCAGGCTTGAAGGAATCTTTTTTTTTCTCGCTCCACAGACACCGGGGTCCGTGACCTTTTTTTTCTTTTGTTTTGTCGTCGCATTTTGAGCATTTGCCAGTGTTAAGTGTTTTATCTTTTCAAGTTTCAAAGGTTAAATAAGTTGCCTCGTAGCTATAGATATAGTCAAAGTCCAGTCTTGGTCAAGTATAGTCCGTGTCAGTCAAGTCCAGTTATGCTTTAGTAAAGTAGTGGCGACTTTACTATGAAGCTGCGATGGAGTTTTGGAAGCAACACGAAAAGTCATGTTTCACCACATTATATCATTTTCTCACACTCGCGCTTGTGATTCCGCACTTTATGAATAAAACACCACCATTTTTTTGCATAAACACTCTACAAAACACGTTGGAAAAAAATACAACGGGGCGACACGACTCTTTCTGCGTTCCCGCCAAAACTCTCCGTGACGTTTGTCAACTTCAATTACATTTTTTTTTACAATAATATAATACAAAAAGAGGAAAGTTACGTTAGTCAAATTAATTTTAATCCAGTTCCATTCTAGGCTAGGTGTGCTTTACCATCTTCGACAAACACAGTCACTGAACATCAGAAGAGCTGTCAAACACCTAGCCTATTAACCATAAAAAAACTTAAGTCAAAAGACATAACAATGCCAATAGTTTGTAACACGGCATGCATGTACTGATGATTACGAAAGAATCATATGTAATTGGAAGTCTCTTATACAATCTGCATCTAATAAATATCTTTAACATAATTTAAAAAAAGACATTTTTTTTTGGAAACTGACGTTTGTTTTTGACACATTTTTTTTACGTATGCGGGATTACTGACGTTTAACTATAGCGGATACTCGGACTATAGTTTCGGTCTCATTTGCTGGCCTACACTAAATGTTACAGGAGAAATCTATTGAGCCATTTCTGAGATTAGCGTGCACAAACGTACAGAAAAAACCAAAAGACAAAAATTCTAAGAAATATTTATTTGGCCTCTGTTACATTTATGTACAACGTGTATAATTGTTCTTTTGTAAAAATATTTTATGTACAAACACAGCTCGCTTATGATTATATTTTTTATGTATGCATGTCGTTTTATTTATTAAATATTATTACAGTCTTTCTTAATAAAATATAACACACACCATTATACTTCGCCGAGGTTTGTCTCGGTTTGGTTTGTATATGTAGACAAATTGCGTCTTTTTTACAAATTATCTTATATACATAATCTTACTTTGTGAAGACATGGAAAATGTAACATTTTAAATGGTAGCGACTCGGCATTCAAGGGAGTCCGTTGTGGACTCCCTTGAATGCCGAATTCGATGTAGCATTGAACGTACTATATCATAGTTATGGGACGTAAAGTAAATCACCTAGTTGACGTTCAAATAATTACTGCGACGATAATTCTATGAGGGGATATCCTAATTTTTAAGATCTTTGGTCTTGCTAGTAAACCTTCGCACTAAGCAATAGAAACTGCACTCCACTCGTAACATAAACACAACGAAGCATTGTTTTCGTTTTCTGTTTCCCTTAGAAATTATGACTTTTGTTTTCTCTACAAAAGATGATCGATACACGGCCCGCCATTAGCTTTCCTGTTGCGACTGTAGCTTTAGCTGAAACGTGCCACATGGAAATTGGCTGTAAATGTGTGGGGTAGAGTTGAAAATTGAGACAAATGACGGTAGATTGTAAGATTGTTTTTGCGATGTACGCACACAGCAGCGATTATGATGGATTGGTAGCGGGAAGCCGCGTGGGCAAGGCGCTTTACCGGTATGCTAATTCTTCGCATGCGAGCATGAGGTTGCATTGCTACCACAGAGATGATATTCTATGGAGATGAGCAAACTTAGTATTGATTCAGTCCTTGTCCACAAGTCGCCTAATATCACAACCATATGCATCCAGTTTAGTTATGCTTATATGTAAAACATTTATTTTTGTTAGTAATGTATGTAGTTTATATGAACTGGATTGTGGAATAAGTCAAATTAGAATCGTGATGTTTGCCAATGGGCCTAAATGTAAAAATTGAAACATGCAAAAGTGATAGGATATTCCGGCCCATAAAGTACCTATATTTTCATTACAGATAATAAATAATACAAGGATAGATATATACATGTATGTTAAGTACAGTTTTCTACAGTGTATTTTTTAATGTCATGCGGGATGTCTAGATGACGTAACTGCGTGCGTGTTTCGGGCTATTTTGGCTTTACATTATTCACTAGCAGTAAAGCGGCAGCTTTTTTAGTGAACTTACCAAAACCTACCTATTTACCTAATAATTATGTTTATTTCTTCTGTATTGTATTATTTTTAGTGTGTAATAAAGAGTTGATCAATCAATCAATCAAAACTTTCTTGTACACGCTAACCGCAGATAAGTTAGACTGTTGACTTGTGGTTGTATGCGCAAATGCACATATAGTTGACTCAAGCCAAGCACTGAGACTGGGGGCATATCTACATATATATCTGATATATAATCTGTCTGTGATTGGTACAGTGGGTACCGTGTAACCATGTACGTACGTACGTTTCAATTGTTCCATGGGACACGAATTGTTGCTTGCGACATACCTCCTCATTCTGTCTAAAGCCCCATTTGACTCATGTGGAATTCAACAAACAATCATTGAATGAAGTTTCAATTTACGCCGCCAACAATGAGTATTCTGAGCATCATAAACAAGTTGAGATTCCAAACAACACATGAAACAAATGTGTTGACAGTCAGGTGGGACAATAGCTGACAGTAACGAAATCCGATCTGGATCATCAAAACATAAATGTGGAACAATACTAGCGTCCGGTTACTGTGTGATTATTTTTTTTGTACGAGTTTGGTATGTCAAGTGTCAATCATTCATTATGCTACGTTCCGGTACGAATATTCCGAATCCATATTTAAAGCATGATCAATGAATGTTGACTGTAGGTGTCATTTTATATTATTATATTATATTATATTATGTATATCAAGTGAGTCTTTGTAATTATTTTTTTTATGATCTTTATTTAGAGTGTTGTTTTGGACATCGAAAATGTCGCATTGGTTGAGTGACAGCCCTGTTGGCTCATTGGTAGTATATCTGCTTTGAAAGCTGTATGGCGTGGGTTCGATTCTCACCCAGTACAAACAATCACCACTTGATTTTTTTAAATAATTAAATGAAATGAAATGAAAAAAAGAACGTATAGAACACCCAGATATACAACAAACACTTATGTTTACCACTCAAATGATTATCCATCGAGTTTACCTTCATTGTACGAACCGCTAATCGATAGAATTTGCTGCCCGAGTGGGTATTCCCTGATAGATACAATCTGGGTGCCTTCAAGTCGCGGGTGATTTAGTTTCTTCTAGGCAAGCGTGCTCCACCGTAGACTGCATCTTCGCTTAATATCACATGTGTTGGCGGCCAAACGCAAGCCTATTTGTAATATTTTTTTTGTTGTAAAAAGTAATGAGACGAACGAGACGCTCTCCTAATGGTAATAGATAACGCCTGTCCATGACCATTGCAGCGATACACAGAACTTTGAGTAACGAAACAAAATCCAGGGCATACGTCTTTGGCGCTCATTACTTTGAGACTTTCGATGGTTAGTCTCAACAGCCCAGTAATTTCGCTAGCTGCAGTACCCTTCAAACCGAAACACAGTAATGTTAACACACTACTGCTTAGCGGCAGAATAACTGGTACTGATAAAAAAACTCTGCGAATGAAATTTTAAACAAGCATTTAATTGGACGTTGCTTTTAATTATTTTTTAGAGCAGCATACGAAATTACTTATGTAATGATCAGGTTAACTGTTTCTTAGGGTCCTTTAAATCTCGACACGGCTAAGCATTACAAAAATTTACGTTCACGAAATAAATTGTGGAAACATTATGGTTGGTTTTAGTGCGGCAATTAAAAAACGTTTTTATTCCCCGAGTTTGGAGTCGTTTCATTTAATTAACGAAGTATTTTCTTTATTTTCAGGTAAGCTGTCTTTAAACTGCTGGTTGAGTTCGTTATGAGCTTCGCGAGTCTCATTAGGCTGATCATTACCGCTGGTTTAATGGAGCAGCGATGATAGCTCAGTGGTTAGCGCGGTAGGTTTGCATGCCGAAGGGCGTGGGTTCAAACCCCAACAATGAGCTTGAGCTGCCGGTGAAGGAAAACATCGTGAGGAAACCAGGTGGTAGGGTACCAGGGTTTAGTACTCGCCTGGCTAGCTACCACCCTCAAGTTGAAAATCTGCCGCCAAGCACCTAACGGCGTGTTCCGGCTGACGTGTTCTACATGGCACTCGTGCGAAGCCAGAGCGGGTCGTTAGTCAGCACATAATGTAGAGCTACTACCAAATGTACTAACAGAACAGTTGATACATTTTTAACTACCGAACTACATCATCCTTCATGTATTCTTAGTTTTCACTATAGACTTGCACAAAGACCGGTTGGAAGCGGCTCGTATCCAGCGCGTTCCTGCGGCTATTAGCTCATCAATGGGGGAGGCCTATGTCCAGCTGTGGACGTCCTACGGCTGAAATGATGATGATGATTCTTAGTTTCATGGCCAGAGAAATTAACCACGCAAACAGTATTAAGACCTTGTCATGTTATGAAACAAATCTTGCGTTACGTATGTAAGTGACATGCCATTTTCAGTCGGTTGAATTAATTTAATTAGCAATAGGCTGTTCGCAAGGTTGCATTATCATCATACTAAGCTAAAATAAAGCCTTGTAACATAATTACTGCGTTGATTCAATATCGAATATTAATATACAGGTATACATTTGTAATTGAAAAAACTGACTCCATGCCCCTAAGGTCGAATACGGCTGGGTTTTATGTATTATGGTTTAAAAATCAAACTACTCAACCGGTTTTCATGTAATTTCTATGGGGCCAATCTGATAGTAGTATATCCTTTAAAAATATAAATAAATAAATATCATAGGACAATACACACAGCGCCATCTGATACCACTAAGCAAAGCTTGTACTATGGAAGTCAGATAACTGATAGAATACTGGTCGCAGGTCGCCCCGGCTTCGCCCGGGAAAACAAAACTCTGTGTAAAGTTCTGTGTATCGCTGCAATGGTCATGAACAGGCGTTATCTCATCATTCGTCTCATTACTTTTTACATTAGAAAAAAATAAAATAACTCCATACGTTTCTATATAATAACCGGTTTTTTCTTAAGACTTAAGATTTTTTTTTTCAAAATGATATGCACTATGACATTCTTTTGGCTTAACACATCCTAAGCTTATAACCCTAAATACTAAAATTAATTCTGTGTCGCCGATTAATCCGCGCGGGGGCGTGCCAGCGTCACTCGATAAACCTACAGCTAACGGTTCCGCGGTGCCCATTACTGTAAACTTTTGTCATTTTCTATTTGCTGGACGTGTCGAGACTGTCGAGCTTCTGAAGGTGGTCGTACGTATTCAAATTGCGAGCAGTTCGAGCCGATGCAATTGCTGATGGAATTTGGACACAGTTGATAGATATTTGAGTCTAAGATTGCAATAGATCAAATCAGATCTGGTCTTGTTATTAGAGGTTTGTTATCCTAAGCGTTAATATCAGAGTTTTCACTACGTTATTTACTAGTGTATAAGTGTCGTAGATATCTATGCCCCTTTTCATAGTGTTGCAAAATTCATAGATACATTTTTTTTTTCTTTTTCTCCCTTTAGAGTTTTGGCTTTTCGTGTGCATTAATTAGCCATCTTCAAGTAGTTATTTAACTACTTGAAGACTGACTGTGACTTTTAAACTTTGTAGTTACTTATGTTATTCTAAGACATTTTAAGTAACTCAAAATTGACGCACGAGTTTTAGCGGAATTTCGAAAAAATCATGTACAATTTTCCAAAACTTGTGTTTATGTTTAAAAATAGTTGTAATTTATTTATAATGTACCAAATTCCGTGCACTAGCGTGGGAAAGTGATATAATGTGATTCAACATGTTTTTTTTTGAGTTTTGAAAGCAACACGGACAGTCACTTTTCATAATATAACTTTCCTACACTCGCCCAAATTCTGCATTTTATGAACAAAAACACCACTGTATAATTTAACACTCGGAAAACACAAGTTTTCGAATATAATGCGGCGACGTGACATTTCCCGCCAAAATTGAGAAAAGACACTTGAGATAATTGAGTTCGTACAGTTTTTGAAAATAATTAAATAAAAACTCTGCACAATATAGACAGACCACTTAAAAAAAGAAAAAAACCCATCTTTTCTTAGTAGTTTTAGTCGTATGAAAGGTCCAAGGTTTTTGTACTAGTAAGAAACAGAATAGACAGATGTTTTTTCTGTTGTGCTTCCGTGCGCATGTTACCTTAACATCCATCTAACCTTTCTTACAAAGGTATACTGTCTTCATGCAGTTTTACTGTCATACTTTCCATACTAACAACATAAATGATAATGGCCAATCGACTATGTAGCTCACTTAACTAATTGAGTCAGTTTAATCGGCTGCTTCCTTTCTCCGCCTTTTATGGGTATTATCCGTCGCAACTGCTCGGAGTTTGCAGAGCCACAGAGTAAATACGAGTAAAGACTTGAAAACCTTTGAAATCTGAATATCGTTGTATTGTGTTGGAGTAATTTCGTACACGGCTATTATCCTCTAGAAACTCTGCCCATAGGTACCTAACGGTTCCGGCAGCCTCACTCGAGAGCCATTACAGGTTATCCAGGTGTGCTAACCATCTTCGACCATACCATCAGGCAACCTGTGGTCAAACACCTAGATCGTCACTACTTCAAAAATCATGCAGCGTTTTATTTAATAGCTTAGATACGTATTTACTTTCAAGGAAACCTACGTCTAACTTATGAAGTTGGCTTTACTAAATATTTTGCAATTTTCAGAATACAGGTTTTTTCTGTATTCTAAGTTGCAACTGATATTTTAGTTTTATTGAAGTCTCAATAGTCCTGTTATTTCGCTAGCAACACAGTAATGTTTACACTACTGCTTGCAGGCAGATTACTTGGTACTTTAGTACCTTGACGACCTAAGTTAATCATTACTTAAAATACTTTCTGAATTTCTCACTGACGTAAAACATCACTCGTGGTACCGAGACATGCTGATGTTTAAACAATGCCAAATTCCTTGAAAATGAAATATCAGTTGCGAAATACTCAATCGCAGCTAAAAAAGCCTGCAGCTTCAAAAGTTGAACCCAGATATCCTTGGAAGTAAATGCATCTGTGCTCGTGTGGCCATGTTTGAACCGTGTCATTAGAAATCCTAACAGCCGGCAATGCCATATACGGCAAGATTGGCGGAGCTTAGTAATTAAGTCTACTAATAGATATCTGGCTAAAAACTATAAGTAAAATAAGAGATAGCCTTCAATGCCTACGCGATTAATTTGTGCCCAAATACAAATAATTTATTAATATTTAATATTTCAATTAATATTTTTAATTGTTATTTATTTCGATACACAAAACAATACAATTTTTGCATCAATTCTTTTTCTTCTTATTGGTTTCTTCTAGGCAAACGTTCTCCATCATAGATCGCATCTTCCCTTAACATCAGGCGAGATGGCGGTCAACGCAAGTTTATAATAAAAAAAAAAATATTGAGTAAATAACAAAAAGGATTTGATGTAAATTATATTTATGTACAAACGTGTATACAACGGTCATTATAAATCAGAAGCATATAAATAGTACAAAGAGAGTGACACAAACCATATATCTACAAATTAATAATGTTGAATTACATACATATAAAGAAACTGACGGAATGTACAAGCCATCAACTAATCACGCTAATCACTATTCTTTTTTTTGCATAATAGCCAAGATATCCCGTTTGAATTTTACAAATATATCTCTCTTTTGGATTTATTCTTGGCGTGATAAAAGATGTCCCGAGTTGAGCACTCTGCACTCTCTGCACTACTCTCTCATGCCAGAACTAAATGTGTGTTATAAATTTTTGGGTTCCATTTTGATTCTGACACTATATATATCTATTATATATATTTATCTATCTATATATCTATTTTTGTCAAAAAATGAATAGATGTAGTCATTATGGTCTATCGTTGTTCTCCAAGAAAAAAATATTTTTCTTTACTCGGCCCGAAATATTAAGTCTAAACAATAATCGAAACATAAGTTGTCTTTAAATCACTGTTTTGTGAAAGCGCAACAACATAAATATTAAAAGATGCAGCTGATTGTGTGGGCGAAACATTCAGAAATGCCCGTTGAACACCCTTCGTACGGAACCCTAAAAATAAACTCGAAAGAAGCCATTTAGGTCACTTTGGCGCGTTCAAAACATTTGGACCTGCTTAAATATTAACAAACAAATATATTTTGCATACATAAAAGTTCCCACACAAAGTGCCGCTTTTGAGTACGAAATGAAAAAAAAAACCATAAATCTCTCGGGGGCAAACATATTACGCGAACTGACACATAAAGTACACCTTCAAAAGTGCCTCAAGTATGAGTTAAGACAACTCGACCCCGCAAACAACCCAAAAAGGCCGGCCAGGAAATTACCACACCGTAAATAATTCATGCATTATTACTCAATCATGTCTGCAAGTTCTGCAACGGTGGTTTCAGTGGGGCGTTTTTTATCATCCCGCTTCGAAGTCGTTTTTCTTCTCATTGTCCTGTCTACCAATCTACAGGGCTGATTCTGAGATGAGTCACACACGACCCAGTAAGGCGTTGACAGTTTTGAACGTAACTTTTTCTTCTTTCTTTTTGGCATCGCAATACAATGCAAAATTCTACTCAATGTCAAGAATTTAAATATTTTCAAGTTTTTGATAATGTATAAATATAAGTTTCAATTAGTTTCCTTATAGCAATTCCTTAGTCACTTAAGTATGTTAGGCACCCCCACTAACCTTAAGTGAATTAATTTTTTTTTAAAACAAAACATATTAAAAAATACGAGTAGGTATATGTGATCTCACGATGCTTAACTAACTAAACTCGTTCATCTTCCACGTTACACTTTGTTGACCCCCTTCCTAACACCTTAACGTAACATAACTTATGGATGACCCCAAAGTGCTGTGCCGAAAACGAAGAAGGTTGTAGTGAAAAATACTACTAACGTACTAGACGCCTCTTTAAATACTACAATGAAGTGACATGATTTCCGCATTTCCGCTAAAACTCAACAACGCGACTATTTGGCCTTAAAACTTTACAAACTCGTTCCAAGTTCAAAAATTGTTAACGGTATTTGCGCGTCACAATCACAGTGACCTGTCGAAAAAGAGCAGAGCGTCCGACCGGTCACGCTTAGCCGTCACAGGTGCGCCTACGTTCACTTTCAATCAAGATGCTACGATTTATAGGTTTATGGCGCAAATACACCTTGATGACCTGAGCGATCACGCGTAAACAACGTTCTTGCTAAATACGTATACAAATCAGACAATTTTAATCAACTTTGCTGTAGTCCGATACTAAAAGCCGCCATTTTTCTCTATCGGCGATTGTCAACTCTTGGAGATATTTTGCCACCTCGTCTTTTCGTCTACAGTTGATACGGTCATTGGGCCTTCAGCCCTCCTAGATAGTCTCAGATACGCCATTAAACAAATACAAATATTTTATTGATATCACCAAAGTAACAGGTAATTTTTCCACTCACATTTAAAAATAACATGAAAATTGTCAATAAAAAAACATATCAAAATAACGAAATGTCAATTAAAAAAAATATAATTACTTACTAGTAATTCTATAAGTCTTATTTTTAAATAAAATTCAAAGTCATAAAACAAGGTGTATTGAAGCCGCGATCTTTCTTCATCCTTTTCAAATATCCAGGCAATTTATTCATTGAAACTCCGAAACGGGGAATGATCGATGCCGTGACTCCTAACAACTTCCAAATACTGTGTTTATCTGGCCCCGTATTCGAGATTTCGAGAACATACGATATTGTCCCTGTTCTCGTCGCTGTTATGTCAATCTAAATAAGAGTAACAGGTGTCAGAAATAGTATCACCAGTTTCGGAATAGGCCACTGAAGACGAGTCTTCAACGACAGGAATTAGACATGAATTTCTTCGGAGTAAACCGGCCTATGAGATCAATAGTTGGTTTCGTTTCCTCATACCAAATTCACATCTAGCTGTCCTTTTCTTATGCCATCAATCAATAGTCCCAGTTGCCGGCCGTGTGTTGGAGACTTGAGGCTGTCACGATTGCCTTTTGCTGGAGAACTATTGTCTTTATAGGTTTTAATTGCCATCTGAATAACTCTCCATACGTCTCGCCTAGATGGTTACTGGTTTCTCCGTTCCTTAATTATTTAATTGTGAATTTTGATTTAACTGTGTTTTCTGTCAGTATCTAACTTTTTAATTAAAATTTATAATTTTCTAGTTCGTGAGACCGCAAGCTTCTCGAAGAAAATTAAAAAGACACAACGTCCGAGCATGCTCCTATTTCTTTGTAGGTTAATAAAACGGGTGATTTATGGATAGCACATAATGAACTGAATTTTCGATCATGTTTCCGTTTAAATCAATAAAGTTCCCAAGATTCGGCGCATATAATAACGGCCATATCTCACCATCTAAATGACGATGGCATAGATTTACAGATGCTTAATTAGGAGAAAAACATTCCACCTGGGTTTCTGCAAAACATTCTAAATTATTATCGACCATTACTAAGACCAATTTGACAGCCGTCTCGACCGTAATGATATCTGAAATCGTAGACATAAAATAAATAAGTGACACGCCAAAATTCGCTCCAATTTACATTTGCCGCTGACAAGAGCAAAAGTTCTTACTTTGTTTTGTTACTTACTTACAAGGTGAACTCGTTTTAGGTACTACCACTACAATGATCATAAGGTTTTATCTCTTTCAGCCATGAGAACATCTTTTTACACGCATTGCGTGATAGTGTTGTTAGTAAACAATCATACAGTCATCTTATCCAATCGTTTCTTTTCCAAATATTCCTAAATTATGAACCTGTCAAAACAAACAGCTGGAGATCAACTTTTTTTTTAAACTTGCGCGACTTGAACACTTGTTTATCACCGGGTCTTAAACGCACACAAAATACTTACTATGAAATTAGTTCTTGTGTTCTTAGTTTTGTTTCGGTCATGTTGCAATAGCCGTGGTCACGAGTTGACTAAACTAATTTCATAGTTGTGCGCGATCAAGACCCGGTGATAAACATAACAAATGACACTCGCTCGTTATAATTGACAATGCTAGTTCAAAATTTTCCATCTCTCGATTTTGATTGCTTCCGATGCTATAAAAAAAACCGTTTTAACTGTCACACCGATTATCATAATAGCAGCGACTTTTTCAACCTTCCCCAGTCATCAATCAGTCGATCCTCGTCTCATGCATATGCCCAGATTAGCGAACAGTTTCTATTGAGTTATGCACCTGCGCGGACGCATCTTATTCTTAGACGTCGCGACGCGGTCGTCGACCCGCGCGACCTGCTTACCGAAATAAATCGCACTCTTGCACACGTGCTACATCAGGCTTTTGTCAAACTGAGCTTGTGTTAATAAAGCGTTTGCTAAGCTTGTCAACTCAATAGAAAACAGTTCGTAAGCTCGAGACAGCTTTTATGGCAAATTTGGTATGGAGGTAGCCGATATCCTGGATTAACACATAGGCGACAGCCTCGTTGGCTCATTGGTAGTATATCTGCTTTGAGAGCTGTGGGGCGTGGGTTCGATTCCCACTCAGGGCAAACATTTTGTGAATAAACAAATGTTATTTAAAAAAAAAGTATTTATGTATTCTATTACTTATCTGACTTCCATCACACAAGCTCTGCTTAGTTTGGGGCCAGATGGCGCTGTGTATAGTCCCACGATATTTATTTATTTATTTATCCCGAAAACATGTAGCGGGTAACACCGCGAGGCTCAGCTAGTGATAAATAAATAAATATAAAAGGACAATGAGGAACGAGATGAACTGGTCAATGTACATGCGTCGTTAAAACAGATATAACAGAAACAGGATTGACCTTTTATTTAACGTCCTCCACTTTATTCGTATCATTAAATGATTCCCAGTATTCGTGATTTTATGACGGGACATGCGCGCGCTCGTTTTGCGAAATGATGCAAGAACTGGCTGGCTATCTGCGAGAATTTACTTTTTACATCGATTTAATAGAAGAAATAAAGAAAGAAAACATTTATTTAGACACAACATTTTTTTTTTGTTTTTGGCGTCGCCTTTTCGCATTTGCCAGTGTCAAGTACATATTTATATATTTTCAATTTTCAAAAGTTAAATAAGTGTCCTCGTAGCTAAAGTTATAGTCGAAGTCCAGGCAGTCAAGTCCAATCATGCTTTAGGAAAGTAGTAGTCACTTTACTATAAAGCTTCGATGGAGTTCTGGAAGCAACACAAAAAGTCATGTTTCACCACATTATATCATTTTCCCACACTCGCGCTTGTGATTCGGCACTTAATGAATAAAACACCACCATTTTTGTGCATAAACACTCAACAAAACACTAGTTTTGGAAAAAATACAACGGGGCGACACGACTCTTTCCGTGTTCCCGCCAAAACTCAATACACTACATTTTTTTTTTTATTAATTTGCCCCATCGGGCAGGCTAAAGCTGTAAAGCCATACTGCCTACACACTACAAATAAATTATAAATAAGACGACAAAAATAATAACAATAATAAAAAGTTGTAATGGCCAATGCGACAAAAAAGGTTAGTTATCAGCATTAGTGTTGTAGTGTATTATTTTGTTTTGTTATGTTCTTTATCTCTTTTTTATGTTTCATATTTGTTTATTGTTGTGTTTTGTTTTATTCTATTAGTGCTGCCGATTTCTCAGCAGCGCTAGTTTTCAGAACTAACCTTTTGGCACGTACGAGACTGCACAAAATACATAAGATACATACGCGAATTTATGTATAATATAATAAAAAAATTATAAATACGCAACTAAATATTAATATACGATTTATTTTACTGAAATGACGTTTCACGTTTAGATATTAAAATAAATATCGTAGGATTTTACACGCAACGCCGTCTGACTCTAAACTAAGCAAATCTTGTACTATGGAAGTCAGATAACTGATAGAATACTTAAATAGTTTATTAAATCATCATCATCATCATCAGCCCTTCGCAGTCCACTGCTGAACGTAGGCCTCTCACAATGCACGCCACTGAGCTCGGTCGACAGCTTTCTGCATCCAGTGTTTTCCCGCGGCTTTACGCAGGTCGTCACATCACCTGGCCGCAGGGTGTCCCACACTACGCTTGCCTGTGCCTGTTGCTTTTTTTTTAAATACTTATAGAACATTTAGACATAGAACAAACATTTTGTTTATATCACAAAATATTTGTCGTGGATGGGAATCGAATCAACTGTCTCTCAAATCTAGTCAGCCTTCAGATATGCTTCCTGCCTGCGTTCTAATTCAACTATTTAAATACTTATCAAAAAGAGGACTTTAAAAATCGTTGAATTTTTTAATTACGATTTGCTGTTTTTTTTTATTGGTTACCTGTAACGGTTTCAATTTCTACAGTTCTACATGCAAGTTTCTAGAAATTAAAAAAAAAACTGTAGTCTGCTCGAGCGTCTGGTGCATGATCTAAACTTAGGTACTAGTGACTAGGGTTGTCATCCCTCACGGTCTGTGTTGCTTTTAAGTTGAGATAGAAATTCGATTAGGTTTCGAATCCATCTCAACTTTCCTTAACTAGCAATTTCGATAACTACGTTAATCCGCGGGTAGTCGCGCATGTGCCACTTCCGAATGTCTACGACTATTAAATGAGGTACGAGTTTAAACCTACGTCAAACTGAAGAGAGTCAGGTTTTCCCCTACGTGTCGACGCGTTTTGCTTCTTCTTGCTCGTGGGCATTCAAGTAGGAAATAAATTCAAACATTTTAATCGATATCCTCATTAAATACATCGATTTAAAATAATAATCTAAAAATAAATATTGTAGGACATTACACAACGCCATGTGATCGCAAACTAGGCAAAGCTTGTAAAGCTGATAGAACACTTAAATACATACAGAACACACAGACACAGAACAAACATTTGTTTTTACCACAAAATATCTATGGGAATTGAACACACGTACTACACCTCTTAAAGCAGATACACTACCTATGAAATGAAATTTATGAAACTTATTGGGCAAAAGTCACCACAGTACTCCACCACTAAGGGTCGACTCAGAAGACGGCGTGACAAACTAAGTCGTCACGATAGTCATTGGACCACCAAAGCCGAAGACCGGGCAGTCTGGAAGGTGAAAAGGGCGGCCTTTGCCTAGAAGTGGGACACTAGAGGCTAAAAATAAAATAAATGAAACGTATTATTTTATCACAGCTAGCTCTTCCTCCTTGCTATTTCTTGATCGATATTATTTCAACACTGTATCTAGTCTTTAAAAACTGTCTATAAAGGATGCCTTATAAAACATTCCAGCTCATATAATCATTATATCGTCTACGTACAATAAATATGAGCCGCTCAACCCTAGGTTTCCAGACAAAATCAATACTGCGAGTCGAGCGCGAAGCTTCCCAGACCGACTGCCCGGTTGTTTTACTTCTGTCTACTTTATTTAAAGCTTGAGTAGATTTATTTCAGAAATAATTCAGTTTCTGTTTGTTTTGGAAGGATTCAGGTCCGCATTTTGTAGCAGCATAAGTAAATGTATGTTTGCATGTCTTATGAAACTATTTATTTTGTCGTACTCCTTCGTAGACCGCATCTTTCCTTGACATCGGGCGATGTGAAGGTCACGCAAGCGTAGCATTGTTTATAGTAGATCGTCAATTTTTCACCGACTCAAAAAAGGAGGAGGATCTCAAGTTGACTGTTTTTTTTTAATGCATGTTACGCGATCATTCCGCCAATTATAAATTGTTTTTGATGATTCTTTTTCTGCTTGTTAGATCATACTTCAGAGGTGGTCCTTTAAAAAAATTATCGCGACTTTTTTTTAAATGTTTGACAGGCTTGGTGTTTGACCACAGCTCAGCTGATGTTAAATGAAGGTGTGGTCGAAGATGGTAAAGCACACCTAGCCTGGAATGCAACTGGCTCTCAATTGAGGCTGTCGGAACACACCGTTAGGTGCTTGGCGGCAGATTTTCAACTTGAGGGTGGTAGCTAGCCAGCTGAGTACTAAAGTACCCTACCACCACGCTATGGTTTCTTCACGATGTTTTTCCTTCACCGGCAGCTCAAGCTCATTGTTGGGGTTTGAACCCACGCCCTTCGGCATGCGAACCTACCGCGCTAACCACTGAGCTATCTTCGCTACAAAGATGGATACACTTTACAAAATGTAGAGTTGCGTCTCATCTCACGTAATCTTTCTCAAGATGTGAAAATATATTTTTTGCAATACTTGTATTTATAATTGTCCGAACTATATAACGTGAGATTTAAAGAATTGCTCATCACGGCATTGTCGTTAACTAAGGTTAGCGGTTAAAGGCAGACTTAAGCGCACTAAAAAAATTCTTTATGCCTAACAAAGAAGTTTTCAAAACTTGATCCATATAAGCTCTACGACAAATGGTCCAAAGTCTTATCATCCGGCAGTCTGCGAGCTGCTTCTCGGAATAGCTGTTAATTGAGAATGATACCATATGCCCCTCATTTAGTGCTGTCAGTGATTGGCTGTAAATGAAACTACACTATTTTCGTCTGTCTTGAATTTTTAGTTTCTCAACATTTTTTTTTTAACTATTGACTTGCGGTTGACCGTCTTCTCACCATGCGATCTACGATGGAACACGCTGCGTAAAAGAAACCGATTCATTTGCGACTTGAATACACCCAAATTGTATACGTTGGGAAACATCAACTTGGCCATCGGATTTCACTGTTGGAGATGTACACAAAAAAGTGGTATTAAACATTTCGTTCCATTTTTTTTTAAATTATTTTTTCAATGTACTTAAAATAAACAATAGAACTCCGTTGTTAAAGTTGTAGTAAACGCCATAAAACGATCGGTTGTAAGTTGTATGATGTTATCGCAATACATAATTATATCTTCATTTTTAACTTTTAAAATAGAATAGAACTTTATTGAACAACATGCATATCTTAAAACAAACATTACTTAAATGTAGTTGAGAGTCGGCCTTATCGTCTCTAGCTATTCTTTCCAGGCAACCTTTGAATGGACTGGACAGAGAGCACAGCAAATATAGTTGGCGGTGTATAAAAGGAAGCAAGCGTTTAATACAATGTTTATCAAAAAATTCTTGACTCTATTCCGATCAATGTACGTATAAAAATCCTATCTATAAGTATTATTTATTATGATTACCGGCGACATCATCACGATTGATGGTTGCCCTCAATACTTGAGTGTCAAATAAACATTTGGTAATGAATAATGTCCACGTCTATTCAAAATAAAAGATTAACGATGTGACATTTTGCAATCAAGTTTGACACTGTCGGTAGCGATCTAGAAGGACATCTCCAAAACTCATGACAGTGAAAACAAAAAATGTTGCATGGAGGTGTTCACCTTCATAATTAATATGGAACATGTCTCTAATTTAAGATTAAACAAGACAACTTCGACAAAAAAAACACGGACTAGTGCCAGACTCGCACTTGTCCGTTATTAGGGTTCTGTTTTGTCCTTTTGAGGTAGGGAAACCTCAATAATAATTAAATTTGTTTTAGGCAGTGTTTTGAGAGACTCACGTTTTATAAAATATGTAGTTAAAATGAAATGCAGAATAAGTCACTAGTGGTAACTTTGTGATAATCGATGGTTTGTCTCAATGACTCAATAGTGAAATTGTGCTAGCTGCAATACCCTTTAAATCGGAGCCCACTATCTATGCACACTACTGCTTGGCGGCAGAATATCTGATATTGCGGTCGTACCTACCTAGACGCTAAAGTGATATACATACTCAAAATTTCTCGAATCGAACCCACACCGTACAGCTTACGAAGCAGATTTATTACCAACTAAGCTATAGTCGCAAAGTTATTAATTGTTTTGTCAAAAATAAAATAATATTTCTTACTATCAAGTACGGGTTTTTTGAAGACTTCTATCTTCAAAACAACGTACATATATTAATGAAAGTAACGGTTTATAACTTAATAAATACGGACGGGAACGGTCAGGGGCGGGTTGTTTTAGTTTGACAATTTATTTATTTGTTTTATTATTATTAGTACTTAATAAATTAATCGATATTAATAAAGCTTTTAAGTTGGTTCGATTTCCATACAAATAATTTTTTGCCATTTATGGACAAATTGTGCATAATTTTACAGTGAAATCACAGCTACTGGCATTTATTTTGGTCCTTATTTGCGATAAATTACAATTGCTTGAATAAAAGAGTAGATTATTAGCATAATTTACTGTTTTATTCAAAAATCATAAATCATTAATAAATTTGATTTTATGCTAATAACTTACTGTTTTATTCAAGCAATTGTGATTTACCGCAAATAAAGAGCAAAATAAATGCCAGTAGATGTGATTTCACTGTAAAATTATGCACCATTTGTCCATAAATGGAAAAAATATATTTGTATGGAAATCGAACCACCTTAAGCGAATAATCTACAAGCTCCGGTAACGAGGTCACTGTGTTTCGCGGTCCGGTCAACCTATCGTCCGGTCAAACGGAGACGTGACCGGAACTGCGAGGGACGAGCACTTCGGCGCTTCTTGCCACGATGCAGTTTCCGGAAAAGTGATTCTACGTCACAGTAGGTCAAACAATACAGGGATGTAAGTAGTCAAATAAATAATATTGTACAAAAGTGTACGTAGAATATCCAGTTCTGATTAATTTGTTTTATTCGACCTCATATTTGTCTGGAGGAGAGTCTGTTTTTTAATTATTATTTTTATTATGGTTGGATAGGCTAGATGTTTGACCACAGCTCACTGATGTTAAGTGAAGGTGTGATGGAAATGGAACTGGCTCTCAAGTGAGGCTGCCGGAACATACCGTTAGATGCTTGGCGGCAGATTTTCAACTTGAAGGTGGTAGCTAGCCAGCCGAGTACTAAAGTACCCTACCACCACGCTATGGTTTCTTCACGATGTTTTTCCTTCACCGGCAGCTCAAGCTCATTGTTGGGGTTTGAACCCACGCCCTTCGGCATGCGAACCCCGCTAACCACTGAGCTATCATCGCTACAAAGTAATGAGACGAACGATGCGCTCTCCTAATGGTAAAAGATAACGCATGCCCATGACCATTGCAGCAATACACAGATCTTTGAGTAGCAAAACCAAGTCCGTGGCGTCGCTGCTTTGACGCTCATTACTTTGAGACTTTCGATGGTTAGTCTCAACAGCCCTGTAACTTCGCTAGCTGCAGTACCCTTCAAACCGGAACATAGTAATGTTTACACACAACAATGCTACTTTTCATGTAACCGTTATCTCCATCGATTTGAGTAAAACTAAAACTACATTGACCATTAGTAGCTGCAGTGCCTATTGCACCGCTATTGCCTATCGGGCACGTAATCGAGCTAAAGGCTGGGTACCGGTGGCTATTTGAAGAATTTTAACTGGCAGGCAGAACTCGACTGTGACCTGATGCAAGTGCTAGTTAGGTACCAAGTTATAATAATAATTATACACGACAACAGCAAGCTGTGATGCCCTGGACTTTGTTTTGTTACTTCGTCGCTGCGATGGTCATGGACAGGCGTTATCTCTTACCATCAGGAGAGCGTCTCGTTCGTCTCATATTACTTTTTACATAAAAAAAAACAACAAATTCTGTGTATCTACCGACCTAGAGAAGAGAACTTCAAAATAGAAGTGTTTGCAAAACGGCCAACCAATCTGATTCTATAGATGACCTTGTCATTCGTGACGTTTTTATAAATGAAAACCGGCCAAGTGCGAGTCGGACTCGCGCACGAAGGGTTCCGTACCATTATCTATAAAAACGGGGGAAAAAATCACGTTTGTTGCATGGGAGCTCCCTTAAATATTTATTTTATTCTGTTTTATAGTATTTGTTGTTATAGCGGCAACAGAAATACATCATCTGTGAAAATTTCAACTGTTTAACTATCACGGTTCATGAGATGTAGCCTGGTGATAGACGAAAATTGTATTCAAAACCTTGATGAACATTATAAGGGACTACTGTTATCAAAATACGATTCCGATTAATTATCTCGACAGAAAGAAATCTTAAAGTAATCATAACCTCAAATAATTAATATTGAAATACAATTGTTTGTTACGATATTTTCATTTTCATATCAAGACATATTAATTAAAATGGTCAATGTCAATTACGCATAACACTATCGAAGGGCGCCGTTGTATTTTTAATAACGCAATTATGTTAATTAAAATAATTATAAATAAATCGTACAAATCACAATGTTTTTTTTTTTTTTTTAATACGGATAAGTCCGCGTTTGACCACCAACTCGCCTGATGGTAAGCGACGATGTGGTCGAAGATGAAGCACGCAGACCTAGAAGATACCTATTCACTCTGACCTTGAAAAGATCTAGATTAATGTACGACTATATAAAGTTCAAAACAAGTTTAATCATTCAACTGAATACCAAAACACGCTAGTATTAGCTGTTGACAAAGCGTTCAAAAGGCTTGCTTGCCTGTCGACTCCCTGTTATTGTACACGTACTTATTTGTACTTACTTATCTTGTACCTACAGATGCTTTTGTGGATCATACAGTATTGTGATTTATCACGTTTATTTTTTGTGTATCTTGGTCATCTCGCCTTGCGATCTATGATAGAACTCGATGATCTAGAATTCTAGAAGAACCTGATTGCCTTCCGACTGAATAGTATAAAATTTAAAGCTATGGCAGTTAGTTGGGAGACAGTCTAATTGCCAATCTTTTGTAAGTTTCTTGTCGCTTGCTTGAAATGGGAAAGGAAAACATCGTGAGGAAACCCGCATGTTTTCGAAGTTGTGTGAAGTATTTCCAACCCATACTTGACCAGCGTAGTATGATTATAGCCTTATCCTTCTTATAATGAGAAGAGATTCAGCAGTGGGTAATTTTATGTAGAAATAGGGTTGATCTTGGAGGATAAAATGAGGTCTCATTTGAAACTTACGTGTTTTAAATTAAAAAGTTTTTAAGTAAAAAGCTTATCAAAAAATTTTGATAACCTTTTTACTATAATTTAAAAAAAATCTTGTACGGATATATAAAATAAATTAACATGTCTTCAGAATATTAAAAAAAAAAAAAAATGAAATTAATGGAATAAATTCTCTGGACGTTTTTAGGGATCGTCTGTGACTGTTGACCGTATGAAAACGAGCTTAGTGTAATATTTTTATTTCATTTACTTTCATAAAAAGTTATTACGTAAGAAGTTTGCCCGCTAAAGGTTTTAAGTCTGCCAACAACAACCCTGTACATTAAATTGTTAAAACACGTCAACATAAAACATTGATCCCATTCAAGCACTGCAGTAAACAGTATCCTATCTAAACAGAAGTCTTACTAAACGGGCTTTTTCAGCTATCAATCATGGCGCAAAAAGCGAAATCAACACTATTTATTGGTGGCAACACTGCTCAAGCGGCGCGCTCTATATGAGGGCTGCCGGACGCTACGGGCATTCACGGCCCGCGTATGGCTATATATGTCGAGATGCGCTGGCGCATAACGGCGAGCGACCTTCTATTAATTACCGTTCGTCTCTCTATAGGGATTGGCATGTCTTCCTCCTGCGAATGCTGCCAGTTCCGAGACATTCCGATGCAAAAAAATGTCATTAGAATTGTTGTACATGGCAAGGATTTGAAGGAATGAAAGGCAGACTAGTAGGAATTTTAGTAACTACCTTTGTATCTACTTCCTTGTCTGGAGAACTTGCTTGTTACGCCGTTGATTTTATCTCGATAACATGCTTCGTTGTCTTTAAATCTTTAATCATAATTGAAGACAGTACAACTAGTATATTTCATATTTTTAACGATGGCGTGGTCGTAGGCTATTTTTTAGTACCCATCTAGCTACCACCCACCCTCATGTTGAAAATCTGCCGCCAAGCACTTAACGACGTGTTCTGGCAGCCTCGCTTAAGAGTAAGTTCCGTTCCAGGCTAGGTGTGCTTTACCATCTTCGACCACACCGTGGCATTTAACATCAGTTAAGCTGTGTAGATATAAAGTTTTTTTTTACAGTTAACCTTACCAGTTAACAGTAAAAAAACTACTTCTAAAAAGAGAAAAAATATCAATTCGACCCGTATTTTTGGATCGTATTCCGTGATAGTTTTATTGTATAAATAAAGTTCGCCATTTGGACCTTTTAAATAAATTTTACCCGATTTAAAAAAGAGGACGTGTTTTCACCTTTTAACAATTGAACCCCAAAACCAATGTAATTTTTTATTCTTTGTAGTGATATGTTTTGATGGTATTACTGTGCTTTTTTTTTGTAGTTTTTGAATTTTGTTTTTAACAAATCATTTATTTTATATATTCGTTACTTTTCTATTTTCTGCATTCAGTTGTCGTCATCAACTTATGTCAACTTTGTCCACTAAACTAGTCACCAAAACCGCACGTACGTTTCCACTTTCTTTAAGCTATTGACTGAGCTGGATGACCTGCTTTTTATCTATTTTGTGTTTCTTATAAACGTTTCTGACTAGTACACTCACTGGTTGTAACTACCTAACTGGACTGGTTCCTTGTCTGCAACCATTAATCCATCGAATCATACATGAATGCTTCAATCAGTCAAAGCGTTAGGAAACCAAACATGTCGAATGCACGGTTGCAAATCAACTGTAAATCTGAAACATATCAACTACTCGGCCCATAAAGCCAACAATCCGCGTCGGGCATTGGCAATAATGTGTGAAATGACTGGCCATCGACAAATGGAGCTCGAAGGCCCGTTGGCAGCGCACGCGCTTACAAGCTGTGCTAAAAAACCAACGCCTCGATTATGGGATACTTTATCGTTGGCAATATCAAAACAAATATTGATAAAAAAAAGTTTGCAGTTATAGTTATCTAACTCAAACAAGATTCCTTGATGATAACACGGATAGAGTTTGAGATGTTATTCGCTTATAAAATTTATTCAAACACAGTTCAAAACGAGAGGACAACCAGCTCTGCGTCTTTAAATCTAACATTAGAATAAAGAATATCTTTCCACACGAATTCAATTCGAATTTTGCCGCGTTACATGAGTGATTATACAGAACTAGCGACCCACTCCGGCTTCTCACGGGTGCAATGTAAATACTAACGTTGTACATTATTTTGATATGTCTCGTAAGGCTTAGCCAGCGTTTGCAATGTAAGCGCGCAAAACATGTTTTTACAAAATCACATTACAAATCTAGGAAATTCTCGGATTTTCTCTACTATAAAATGCATGTATTGTACATACAAACCTTCCTCTTGAATCACTCTGTCTATTGATGGAAACCGCATTAAAATCCGTTGCGTGGTTTAAAAAATCTAAGCGTACAGACGGCGGAAAGCGACTTTGTTTTGTACTATGTAGAGATATGGCCGGCTGGCCGCAGCTCGTTCTTGTCTTTTACAAGGCACAATTTATTATTTATTTAACCCTGTCATTAACGTCTTAATTCACAATTGTAATCAGTAATTCTTCTGAATTATACGTGTACAGAAAAGCTATAAGTAAGTAAAATCTGAGTCACTAATAACGTGAAATTTGCAAAATTATCCTAATTTTCGGTCTTTCTCGGATATTTAACGGCACATCGGAATCACCCTTCGAACAAGGTCGGCTGCATTCCGTAGCTGTAAGACAATGGGTGGTCACCAATTACCAGACAACGAGGTAATGCGGCTGGATGAATACAATGTGACACAGGGTGTCAGGACTTTAATATGACTGAAATCAGTCACAATGACATCTATTTGGGCTGTATGAAACCTCTGAAAAGTCCTATAGATGAAAATTTAGCATGTGTACATGTAATCACAATTAACACTTATTATTTTAAAGGCGAAAGTTTGTATGTATTTTAGTTTTTTACTTCTTCACGCTGTAATTGCGTCCAAATTGTCAGTTACCGCAAATAAAGACCAAAATAAATGCCAGTAGCAGTGATATCCCTGTAAAATTATGCTCCATTTGTCCACAAATGGCAAAAAATTATTTGTATGGAAATCGAACCACCTTAATAAGGAGTTTTGGCGGGAACGCGGAAAGAGTCGTGTCGCTCCGTTGTATTTTTTTCCAAAACTAGTGTTATGTCGAGTGTTGTATGAAACCGAAAACATCCTGTACCGCGCACAGGTTGGTAACAGTAAAACTGAATGCATTGTTACGGTACGCTAATTAATACAAATTAATACTTCGCCGCCGATAAGCGATGCTAGGAAGGTTTTCCATTTAAATTATGTTTATTAACTACTCGCGTTTTTGTCCGCTATTCTACAGACACGGTATATATTTCCGTTTTAAAACTTTAGTAGCGATGATAGCTTAGTGATTATCGCGGTTGGTTCACATGTCGATGGGCGTGTTTGTTTGAGTTTGAGCTGCCGGTGAAAAAAGACACCGTGAGGAAACCATAGGACGATGGTAAAATGTTTTCTAGTACCGCCAAGCACCTAACGGTTTGTTACGGCAGCCTCACTTGAGAGTTAGTTCCATTCCAGGCTAGGTGTGCTTTATCATCGTCGACTACACCATTACTTAACATCAGATGAGCTGCGGTCAAACACCTAGCTTTTATTTTCACTAGCTAAAATTATTACTTTGACACATCATTAGTATTTTGACATTGTTAATATTTTTTAAACGCCATCATCATCATCATCATCCACAGCCTTCTTTATCCCACTGCTGGGTATAGGTCTCTTTCTCCTCTATTTAAACATATCTCAAAGAAAATGCGATAAACATCATCATCATCATTAACAGCCTTCTTTATCCCACTGCTGGGTACAGGCCTATTTCTCCTCTATTTAAACATATCTCAAATAAAATGCGAAAGTTTGAGAGATTTCTGTAAGTAATTTTGAATGTATCCAAATAGCTTTTGTGAGTTTTGCCCATAGTAAACATTGACAATAATGTCAAGTGCAATGACACCCTTTTGGCTTAGTGCACCTTAAGCTTATAACCTTGTATATTACTTAAAAGTTCTGGGTATCGCTGCACCTGTCATGACGCTATCTTATTATTCAATTTTAAATATGTATTTTAATTTCAGACTCAATGATCCATAATAACACAAAAAGAACTGAGTACAAAATTAAAAACAAAAATTAAAAGAAACTCGATTTTAATTGTTCTCGTTTACATCTTTGCAGTGCTGTGGTGGTTTTTGGTTATTAAATTAATCTTTTATTTTTGTGCGTAACATTATTACCGGTAGCGGTTCTCTGAGGCCAGCAACTTGCACCAGTAGCGTTTTATGGTCTGTAATGGAAACCATAAGAACTGGTTTTGTTGAACCAGATGCATACTTACCTTTGACTTGACCAAAATGGGCATTGTCATTTCCATAATGTCATTTTTCTTAAGTACTTCAAGTATGACGCTCGTTACATTTACCGGAAACACTTAAGGCTTTACTTATAATCATTGTTTAAAGTTTAACAATGCTTCATATTAGCTGTTAACTTTTCATTGGCGTGAAATGTCATGAAAGCGACACTGAGGCTAAGCTGAGGCTAGACACTGTTAAGCATAGATTCACTTACAAATTTGTAAGATTAATTAACTAATAATAATTACCGTGGTAACACCATAGGATGATAACTAACTATTATCAAGTTGAAAATCTGTTGCCGAGAATTTAAGATGGCGCTGTGTGAAATGTCCTAGAATATTTATTTAATCGTGTTTACCAGTTTCGAGAAGATCAGATGAATTATGTGCTGCTGTTTAAAAAATTAAGATCGAAATTGATTTAATATGTACCTACACAACATTTTGCGAAATTAATTTAACTACCTACAGTTAAAAGTCATAATTAAATGCATCACAATATGTCTGTAACAGTATTAGATATATTAAAACTCTATTGAGTGCACCAGAAATTAAAATCATAAACAAAAAACCTTATGGACTAATGCTACAAGTGGCAGCCTTAGTAATAATTGCTGTAGTTGAATGGGATCACTGTCTACTGTCTCTTAATGATCACTATCAGCATATTCAGCAGGTTTCAAGCTGTCCAGTCGTTTTCCAGTGTCAAAGTGCAGGGGCAAGTGGAAAGTGCATTTCACTAGCGCGAGACTCGGCCACCAGTCGCGACTGGAAGTCGGGGTGGCCGCGATAAATCGTGGCGTCAGTACGCTGATCGTTGTTAGCGCTTAATGTCTTCCTCAGCTCTTGTGCTTGTTGATTTGATTCTTATAAACATCTGAGAGACGACTACACAGGACTTTGACAGTTCAAGAAATAGACGGCATTACTGTAAATAGATCGATTGTTTGTTATTGTAAAATTAATTAGATAAACGAAACGCACGTCTAATTGTAAGATACAATGCCTGCCTATGGCTTTGAACGCAGAATTTTGAGTAACTAGGCTAGGTCCATCGCTGATTTGAGTCATTACGTTGAGACATACAATATGAAATTCAGTAGAGTTTAAAAACAACTGTTTGGCTTCAGATTACCTGATACTGTGGTGGTATTAATTTAGACGATCAGCTAAGGAGATCTTGATTGTGTTTGTAATGAAGTTAAAGTTCAAAGTTCTGATCATTGAATTGTTAAGAAAGTTGTTATTGAGAAGGTTCGTTTTCAGACGAGAAAATTGCTAGAATAAAAAACTGACTAATCAACTGTCACTTTCTTTAAGTGAAACTCAAATATCCCCTGCCTACATCCGCACACGCACTGTCGCCCTAAGCAAACGTCCATGATGCATCATGACGAGGACAATGTTCAGTAACATATCAATTGTCGTACCCTGTCTCTATAAACAATCCACTTTTTTAACGTATCACGCTTTAAAAAGAAATCAACTTTTTGCAGAGATGCTTAAAAATAGTACACGGATAAGTATATTTTCTTCTTTTTTTTTTTATAATAGATAGGCTTGTGTTTGACCGCCATCCAGCCTGATGTTAAGCGAAGATGCGGTCTACGGTGGAGCACGCTTGCCTAGAAGAAACCGATTCACTCGCGACTTGAAGGCACCCAGACTATATTCATTGGGGAACACCCACTGAATATTGCAATGTCTAGCGGTATGAAGAAGGTGGAATCAAACAGCTTAGTTCAAGCTTTTGGAACATCAACCATAAATTTAAAATTAACCAAGAAATACTTTTCTTACGTCCGTTACGGATTTGAAATATAGGTTGTCGACTTTTAATATTCTTACAGCGATATAGTACTACAGTGTATGCATGTACCTCTGACGATGCATTTAACACCTCGCGATGTTATTCCGTTGAAGGACTGAGCAAATATCATGGAAATGTGAATGAATGCAACGGCGAATTAGGTGCGATGAAATTGAAAGTGGGTGGATGATAATTCGTAAGTGCATATTCTCGTTTTAGTGAACAAACTTCCGGCTGAACTGTGAGTAAGATTCACTCTCGGATCGTCCAATCAACAGCTGCTAAAATTAGTCTAAAAATATACTTTACTTCATCATCTCATTATATCCAATACCGCGTCTACATAACCTATATTTTCTGTTTGTAATATATCTTGCTGTCTATGTTATATTCCAAAGTTATTGGCTGCGCCACATATCATATTTTCGAATATTCATTTATTATATAATAAGTATTTTATCCACCCTCATACACGCACACAAAACACATCTTCCTACCCTCACCTTCCTTACAATACCTGCCAGTGTCAAGTAGTCGCGAACTGGCGGTCGTATCGTACGCAATACGCTGTTTACACAATTGTTATCGGTGCGCTTTATAAACTCAAAATTCTCATCGCGAGTGCGACGCGAGTGCTTATACATCACAAATCAATGTGCGTCTTGTGCAGACCATCATAATTTCGCAAAAAACCTAAAAACGCACACTGGACAGTAACCGGGTCGTACCGACCAGCACCATTGCTTCTGCTATCGACGGAAACTACAACAGGTATTTCCCGGCCTCTCCAAGTTTGGTCCTTCGAACCTAGATCCCTTTCTCGTTCCTCGCAGCACCTCCCTCAAATTACACATTACATATTTCACAACTCATACGCAATTACACTACATACACCGCCGTTACTCGCACGCAAAATTCAAATTTTCACTCACATTTTTACGCACAACTCTTAATTCCACTTCAGAATCATATCATTTATAGCATTATTATATGTAAAATATCTTATTTTATATTAATATTTCGATAGTATATTTTTAGCTCACCGCACCTTCATTCACAACTACCTTAACAATTAGTTATTTCTAACATTCACGCACACGCAATACTCGCTCTTAAACCTATATATTTACGCTCCATTCTTGCTTGTAATATTTTGCAACAGGAACATATTTTAGTTATTTCATATTTATCCGTTACATACTTTATTTTAAATTTTGATCATGCCGCGTAAACCAACTAACTATGAAGACAGTGTTAGTTTGGAAGCTGATAAGTCAAAAATTATCATGCTGGAACAAAAGCAGAATATGTTGTTCCAAATAACTCAAGCAGTGTATGACCTTAGTCTGAAAGTTTCCGATCCAACCAGTCGCACTCAATTTCTTGCTCGGGTACAATCCATTGAGAAAATTAGAACTGATTTTATGCAAACTTTAGATAACTTAATTCTGGAGTACGTTACTGACAATCCAGAAGTAAAGCCTAACTATAGTGCACTCAACTCTTTTGATGAATTATACTGCAATATTAAACAAACGGAAACTAATTTGCACCAACAGCTTGAAGACAGCAAAAAACAAATTGACCATTTAACCCGAAAACTCCCCCCGCTACAGCTCGCTGGATTTGACGGAACTCCTAGTAAATGGCCCGTCTTTTACGAAAATTTTCGCAATTTAATTCATACGAATCCACGCCTTTCAAACATTGAAAAAGTTCAATACTTGATTGGTTGCCTCTCCGGAAAGGCATTAAATGTCTGTTCGGGCATATCTGGTACAGCCGAGAACTACGATATAATTTGGAAAGCTCTCTTAAGCAAATATCAGGATGTTAGGGTTCAAGCCTCTCAGTATTTAGATCAGATGTTAAAACATAAACCTAATCAATCTATAGATCATTTCTTAGATAACTTCTGTTCTGCTGAAGCCGCTCTTCGTCGCTTAGATATTAAAGATTTATCTGATTTTGTAATAACTCATATCGCACTTTCTAAACTAGACAAAGACACCTTAAATCTATTTGAACAAACGCACAGACAAACTGACATTCCCACTTTTGAAAATGTAAAAATATTTTTAAAAGAACAAAGTAAAATTGAAACGCTTCGCTGTTCATCTCAGTCTCCAGCTCAGCACATTAAACAAATAAATAAAACTGTGCCTAGAAATATAACCACTCAATCATATTTTACTCAATCAGAAAATAATAATTTTGCCGCTTTTTCACAAAATCAAAACAATAACTCTCACGCTCAATTACAATTACAATCATGCAAAATATGTAAATCTAGTGCTTCTCATCCTCTATTTAAATGTGAATATTTTTTAAATAAAGATCCGCAAACCCGTTACAACATTGTAAGCCAACATGCATTCTGCAAAAACTGTTTAGGCTTTCATAATGTAGATAGGTGTAAATCACAAAACAGATGCACGATTTGTAATTGTAAACATCATTCATTATTGCATTTCGAATCGTCATCCCCGCGTTATCAGCAGTACGCGCCGCCGCCGCACGGCGCTAGTGCCGCGCGCCGCGTTCCCGACTCGCTGCAACCGTTGCCAGCGCCGGCTACCGCCGCGCCGTACACGTCTCGCTCGCACGCGCAGCCGCAAGCTCTCGCACCGCCGTCGCCGACTTCACCCATTAGTATCGATCAGCAAGTTAACTCACATGTTGAAAACAATAATTTTACTCTTTCTGTAACTTCTCCGCCGCACATATCAAACAATACGACTGTTCTGTTACCGACCGCCTCTGTGCACGTATACGATGACAGTTGTACCAAACCGAATAATATCCGCTTATTTTTAGATACCGGTTCGATGAGCAATTTTATTACTAAAACTTGTTGCAAACGCTTAAACTTAAAAATTACTCCCGCCCCTTCAACTGTTAAAGGCATAGGCCAAACGGAAAGCAAGTCGTTCGGATTTACGAAATTTAAAATGCATTCTCGTTTCGATTCTCGTTGTTCTTATACCGTACACGCTCGGGTCATTGACACCATCACTGACTTTTTACCTAACGCAGAAATTAATATCTCTGAGTTAACGCATTTACACGATTTACCGATGGCAGATGATCATTTTTACGCTCCCGCTGAGATCGATTGCCTCATAGGCAACGAATTATTCCCGATTTTACTCGAATCAGGAAAAGTAACCGCACCGAACTCCTCGGTAGTAGGTATACAAACCACGCTCGGATATGTCGCTATGGGCAAAGCCCGTTGTTCAGGAAACTCGCACGCCTTAAACTCAAACTCGCAAGCCTTAAACTCAAACTCGCACACCTTAAACTCAAACTCGTTCGCCTCAAACTCAAACTCGCACGCCTTAAACTCAAACTCGCACGCCTCAAACTCAAACTCGCTCGCATCAAACTCAAACTCGCACGCCTCTAACGCTAAATCGTTTTTTTGCAACACAGAGTCTCGCTCGCTTGAATATTTAACTGAACGCTTTTGGGAAATAGAAAACATCCCAGATATAAAGCACGTTAGCCCTGAAGACGAAGCTTATGAACAAACATCTTCGTACTCACACGATGATAGCGGAAAACACACCGTTGATCTTCCATTTAAACTTGAACCTGCTGAATTAGGTGATTCACATCATATTGCAACACGACGCTTTCTAAACTTACAAAATAAATTAGACCGCGATGATTTACGCTCCGACTATAACGCTGCTATTCAAACATACTTTAATCAAGGTTACCTATCTAAAGTTAACGTCTCATGCTTGCTAAACACTCACGCTTATTATATGCCGCATATAGCTGTCTATCGTCCAGACAAAGAGACGTCAAAGACACGCTTAGTACTTGATGCTAGAAGTAAAACTTCATCAGGGAAATTGCTCAAAGATTTACAACATATAAAACCCAACTTACAGAGTAATATCTACTTTTATTTTATTGATTTCGTTTCGCGACCTTTAACTTCTGAGGGATTAGTTAACAACACACTGTGGTATCATAGTCCGCAGTGGCTCTCCGCTCCTCTTAATTACTGGCTTGTAATAGAATATAAAATTAATCATAACGAATCTAAAATTATTTCTCGACCTCCACAAATTATACCTGAAGAAACTCACCCTATCCAAACTCTCGCCGATTGTTTTTCTTCATATTCAAAATGTTTACACTCTCTCGTATATATTCTACGTTTTTCAAAACTATTAAACTCAAGAGGTTTATTAAAAAGTCGTCCGCTTTGTGTACTCTCAGATGATCCTTCTGATTCACCCGCACTGACTCCTAATCAGTTTCTCAACGTAACTTCATTACGCTTTTTACCCGCTGAGATGTTTGACGCTAACATACCGGAAAACAGATTAACTCGCTACCAGTTATTAAATAAAATCGTTCAAAGTTACTGGAAACGCTGGAACCTTGAATATGTCACCTCTTTACAACAACGCGAAAAATGGAATTCTCCTTCGAATCCAGTTACTGTGGGCAAAATAGTCATAGTTAAAGATGATAACGCACATCCTATGTTTTGGCCTTTAGCTGTTGTTACAGATATTTTCCCTGGCAAAGATAATATTATCCGCATAGTCAAAGTCAAAACTTCTGGCGGCAGTTACATCCGACCGGTAAGCCGGCTCAGTCCATTGCCGAGTCAGTAACTTCCGACATTTTAATTTAACGCTAGCTCTCTTATTTTTCTATTATTTCGCATTTACAATTAACTCATTTATATCAGGCTAATTTACTCAATGTAGAGGAAACCTCTAGGCCCCCCGAAGTTGGCTGCGCCACATATCATATTTTCGAATATTCATTTATTATATAATAAGTATTTTATCCACCCTCATACACGCACACAAAACACATCTTCCTACCCTCACCTTCCTTACAATACCTGCCAGTGTCAAGTAGTCGCGAACTGGCGGTCGTATCGTACGCAATACGCTGTTTACACAATTGTTATCGGTGCGCTTTATAAACTCAAAATTCTCATCGCGAGTGCGACGCGAGTGCTTATACATCACAAATCAATGTGCGTCTTGTGCAGACCATCATAATTTCGCAAAAAACCTAAAAACGCACACTGGACAGTAACCGGGTCGTACCGACCAGCACCATTGCTTCTGCTATCGACGGAAACTACAACAGGTATTTCCCGGCCTCTCCAGTTATGTTTTTATGTAATGCTTTACATAAAAACAGAACTTTGGAAAATTTTACTTTCTATTGGAAAACTGACACGTATGCCGGTTGCTGTAACTTATGTACTTTTGTTTGTGACACGAAAATACAATATATGAACTACTCGACGCTGGCTGAATACAATAAGGGTAATGCCAAAATATTAAAAAAATTGTAGAAATGTAAACGGACTTCTGTCACGGGAGTTTTCTCTTCTTCGTTTTTGGCATCGCACGTTGTGTTGCATTTGCAGACAGCCCCGTTGGCTCATTGGTAGTATATCTGCCTTGAGAGCTATAGGGCGTGGGTTCGATTCCCACTCAGGGCAAACATTTTGTAACTAACAAATGTTTGTTCTGTGTCTGAGTGTTCTGTAAGTATGTATTTACAAAAAAAAGTATTTATGTAATCTATCAGTTATCTGACTACCATCACACAAGCTCTGCTTAGTTTGGGGCCAGATGGCGCTGTGTGTATAGTCCTACGATATTTTTTTTTATTTTTTTTATTTGCCGGTGTCAAGATTTCATTATTTTCAAGTATTTCATTAAAAAACCAAGTTATACATATATTTCTACGAGTAAGTCTTGGTTAAGTCCGGGCATGCCCTAGTAAAGTCAACAGGACTCAAACTTACATACTTTAATGAAAAAATATCGTGAAATGTATTTTATACTCGTACATAAAATAAGTATACTTAATATATGTACTTGTATTCGTGGATATGCTTGTACGAAGTTGAATTTGATTTCGTAACTTTACAAGCACCCCGATGTACGTATGTTTTTATGAGATAGAGAGGTGTCATGTAATCGCAATACTTGTACCCAGTGACCTCTTAAGATGATACATGATAATCTCATGAAGAGCTTTTCAACTAAAGCGATTGGTCAACGGTAATAGAGCAATTTAGGTGGGTAGGTTACATGTTACACAACATTGCCTGAGCTTAAGTTATAAATAGCTGTATATTTGGATCTACAAGGTTATAAGCTTGGGGTGTTTATGGCGAAAGGGGGTCGTATGACTCATCATTATGAATAACTTTTACACATGTCTGAAATCATTACAAAAATATAATGTATAGAAATAGTACTTTGATTCCTGAAAGGTATTGAGAATTTGATATATATTTGCGATTTCGGAGTTGTTCAAAAAGTAAAAATTATTCCTTTTGGCACAGTACTCCTTAAACCCTGGTTAAATACTCTTCTAGAATCTAGTTAAATTAAAAATGATACTGGTAAGTTAGTTTATGATGAGTGGAAATTTAATATATTACCTCAAAACAGACGGGGCCTACAACTTGACGTGCTTGGTGTTACCACAGCTCTCATAATGTTAAGCGACGGTTTGGTTTGGTTTTGACGAAAATGGTAGGTACACACCGCTGGAATGGGGTACTGGCACTCAAATGAGGCTGCCAAAATACACCGTTAGATGCTTGGTGGCAAATTCTCAACTTTAGGCTGATTTGTCGTTCAACCAATTTTTCACTAATATTTACACTCACTCATTTGTCAATATTTACGTATAGATTTTAAATCTACCACTTTTAACAGTTAATTTATCTAAATGTATTATTCATATCCGATTTCCTCAAACCTTTCTAAATCTCAACGTCGTATTGAGACATGCAATGTACAAGCCGAACAAAACGCCATAAAGTGCAAACGACTTTTACCTACACGCCGACAATGTACCACTAAATACAAAACCCAATAGATTTCAAAGTAAACTTGAAGTTTTCAACACGTACAGGATTCGCTGTGCCAACACGAGACATTGGTGATGGGATAAGAGAAGAGATGATAGCGAGTAGATAATAACAAAGTTTAAAAAGAAACTTGGACAGGTTATAAGCTACTGTACTAATCATTGTGAACAACTGTTAGTACTAGCACACCTTTGAAATCGTGAAAAAAAAATCAGTTGTTCTATTGGAAAATGACTCAAATCCTCGACAAAACGTCTGGACCAATTTATTTACCTTTTATAAACAAGACTCTTTGGTGTTACGTAATATTTGAATGGTCCCTTACTAACAGCAAAGGTCGCCGTTTCGACTATTTAAAATGCGTATAATATGTTCCAAGCCTGCTTATTCTGTAGTAGATATACATTTTAGGTAGTGTGCTTTTTCCATTCCTAACAATTCTATACCTACTTACCTATACTATCTCACACACTTATATGTATATATTTGTGTTTCGATGTAGATATTCTTATAATTTATATTCTTTTTTATACTACGTTTGGCCACCATCTTGCTTGATAGAAAGCAACGGTACTGCCGAAGATTGATTGATCTAGAAGAAATCTATTCATAAACGCACAAATTGTAGTTAATAGGAAACAAAGAAGCCGGCAATGAGCAGGGTTGGATTCGGGTACGTTGAAAAATATAGTACAAGACCATCAAAATAGTAGTACGCCGATAGTACACTTTTTTTTTAAATCTTACATTGTTTAAAAAAAAAAGCTATTAATCAATAAAATAGATAGTTAGAATCAACATGTTTATATAAAATTTACTCCTGTTTTAAATTATGTAAGTTCTTGACTATTATTTTCTTCAGCCTTAGCATGTAATCATAAAAACATCTCTTCTAAACTGCGAGTATACGAAAGAATAAAATCGGTACAGTTGCCACTTTTGCGGCATTTTTTTTTAGATTTTGGCGTCGCACACCAACCATTTGCCAGTGGCAAGTTACAATTTTAAGACAAAATGCGAAGCCAAAATCAAAAAAGATGAAGAAGAAGTATTGTTTGACAGCTTACCACAATGTGCTGAGGTAAGCTGTCACACAATACTCAATGATTTTTTTTTTACAGATGGTTTGGCTATAAACGGGTGTCATATTTACCTATTTTGGTCTTTTCTAAGTGAAGAAACGAAATTGTAGTATTTTTCCGTACTATCCTTAGGTATGGATATTATCTAGTACGGAGCATGAAATAGTAGTACAAATACTATAATTATAGTACGAAATCCAACGCTGGCAATGAGTTCCATTTATGGGCTGTACGCATCAAAAAAGTAAAGCCGAACCGACGCGTACTAATACTGGGAACATCCACGAGGAATGGATAATAGTGTGCCGTTCTTCTTTGTATCCTGGGGTGGAATAAGGTCATGGAGGTCATGCGCACACTTCCCGAAATGAATTAGGTAAAAAATAAACAGACATGCGACTCTACGGCGGTGATCAAGACCAAGTCGTTATCACCAATAAGCCACATAGCACGATTTTGGATTCATCATCGTATAATTTTACAAAAAATTATCTTTTTGCCTTTCCTGTCCATTTTCCTGTACCTTCTACTATATTGCACTATGCTACAAACCAAACACACACGCCTACAAACACGCGTTCGAGTGCCAAAGCAAACGTAGGAACAAAACTCGAGTTTGCCTACTGCAAGCAGGTACAAATTTACGAGTGTACTTTTACGGGAGGCAGCGAAACCATGTTCAGGAAAATTTAACGAAAAATAAACAGACTCCGAGACCTACGTGCGGTTTCGGAGCCTTTACTTCTTAGTGTTTGTACCCATAGCGCTTACAAAGTAAATATTTGAGTAAAATTTCTTACTATTACGTATTGGCGTTTTTACACATAACAATAGTTCTCGAATATTCTCTGCTGAAATTTGTTACATCAGCTATGTAAGGATAGTCTTTATTTCATCTCACACGAGCGACTCGCTTCGACTTTGCTTGGAAACAAATTAATTTTGGCGACTTAGTTACAAAACATTGGTTTCATTGGGATCTGTTGTACAAACCTTTCGAAAATAATATCTAAATGAGTTTTGGCGGGAACACGGAAAGAGTCATGTCGCCTTGTTGTATTTTTTTCCAATACTAGTGTTTTTTCGTGTGTTTTTATGCATACAAATCGTGGTATTTTATTCATAAAGTGCCGGATCACAAGCGCGAGTGTGGGAAAATGATATAATGTGGTGAACTTTTTGTTTTGCTTCCAAAACTTCATCGAAGCTTTATAGTAAAGTCGTCATTACTTTACTAAAGCATGACTGGACATGACTGACAAGGACTATACTTGTCCAAGACTGAACTTTGACTATAACTAAAGCTACGAAGCAACTTATTTAACTTATGAAACTTGAAGATGTAAAACACTTGACACTGGCAAATGCTCAAAATGCGACGCCAAAAACAAAGAAAAAAAAAAATCTAAATGACAGTGAAACCCATCTCAAAATGAAAATCGTTCCGTGGTTCGAAAGAAAAAGGCGGAAAAACATACGGACGCAGATGGCGACTTTATTTTATACTGTTTAGAGAAAAGACATGGCTTTCAAATTTAGCGGAAATGATCTAGAATTCTATTAGTCATATTAGTAGTAATAGTAGGTAGTAGAAACTTTCTAATTCATGCTCACCTGACCTCACCTGTTTAAATTCTTAGAACTTACTTTAGTGGTACAACATCTCCCGTCTGTTCTTCATCAGTAACGTATTTTCCATGCTTGGTTGCCTGGAAGACATCGCTTTTAGCGATTAGGCCACCAATTGTGGCTCACTCATAATATTATTTTACTTCCTGTACTTTTTTTCTATTTCTGGTGTGCACTATAAAGAGTTGTTATATAGGATATCTGACCATTTAGATTTTGATTTTTTTTAAACGTACCAACGAAACATTCCTGGTTTTCCAAGCATTGCTAAAAGTTATTGACGTTAGTTAATAGTTATATTAAGTTAAATGACGTGTTAATTTGGGAAGAGTTTCTAATCAACACTCATTAATCTAAGTAGGTATTACAAAGTTTTAGGGAGTCATAAAACTTTGCGTACAGCTTCAGCTACATCCAAAGCAGGCATTAGAGACTTGCCTACATGCGAGTCAATAGTCAAACGCAGACTTAAACCCCGACAAAAAACGCAACTGTCACTAATTCGAGTTTGAGTCATGATAGAAATACAGGTGAGCTGTGATCAGCCACCTAACTTGTCATCCATAGACAAAGTGTATAGGGCGAAGGAACCTTTATAAGTCTGTTCTTTACACAGACATCTTGTCGACTTTTTCATGACTCACGCAGCCTTAGAAACGCCGTATCGGTAAGTCCCTTGCACTAAGTAATTACTACGAAAAAGGGACACAATACAAATTGCGTCTCTCTTCCATCTTTGGCAGATAATACCTACATTACTTCTTGTCCAGATCTATTCAATTTGAAATACTTCTTGTTATATTACCTTTTTTGGCTCGAAACTGTGCTTGACTAGATGTAATAAATGAACCACTTTTCTTGTGATCGCTTGGGAGAAGTGGAACAGGCTTGAGGATGTAGATATCTTTAGGAAATTAAGCATTACTGCGGATTAAAAAAGTATTCCAGATTCGCTCATACTTTCGTTTAGGTCCCCTTTGTCCCCTTGTTTGCTTCCATGATTGGTTTTATTTGATGGTAGATCTCCTTAGCAAAAGGTCGTCTAGGTAGCTACCACCACAGTACCAAAAATTCTACCGCCAAGCATTAAAAACATTACTGTGTTCCGGTTTGAAGAGTTCTACAGCTAGTGAAATTACAGTGCTGTTGAGACTAACCATAAGCGCTGGAGCAGCGATTCCCTGGACTTTGTTTTTCCAATCAAAGTCCTGTGTATCGCCGCAATGGTCATGGATAGGCGTTATATCTTACCAACAGGAAAGCGTTCGTCTAATTACTTTTACATTAAAAAACAAATCTATTTTGAATGAAAATGGTATTGTAATATCTTTTCCTCCGAAAGATTTCTTTTTTATGCTTAACAGGCTAGGTGTTTGACCACATCTCACCTGATGTTAAGTGATGGTGTGGTCGAAGATGGTAAAGCTGGATGGAAGATTGATAAATTTACATTCGTTTCTGCTAATAAAAATATTTACTTCTTTATAACGTCTCTAAGTACTTTGTCAAGGATAATGGCGAAGGGTTAATTATAAAATTGCGTCTCAATTGCCGGATACAAGTGTTTCGACTAATTACCTGTATTCTGTAGAGCTCGCACGCTTACTTAAAAGATAAGAAGTAAAGATTGCTTGATAAACACGAAAAATATAGTCATTGATAAATTAATAGATTAAAGATACGAGTTTAACATATCGGTGTATGTACTAGCTACGAACAGCAACAACGAATTTTGATCTAACTCGCTTCAAACAAAGGGTAAATAGGGCCCGCAAAGTGAAGATGGTAAATGGAACTAGTAAATTTCTTCGCTTCGCATCTCGTACCCGACAACGGCAAAGCTAAAAGGATTGCTTATATTTCCTTTTTTTCTTTTTCTAGTTGTCTAGTTGTCTTTTTACTACCGGACGGCCAGACAAGCGACGATGGCGTCACCCGTACGTCATGGTGGACGTTCCCCATAATCCATATTATTTATTCACACAGCGTGGATGTGGAACTCTTTGCCGCAGTCTGTGTATCCCGAAAGTACAATATTAAGAGTGTCTTTAAATCAAGAAAGTTCCTTCTAGGTAAGCGGGTTCCACCCTAGACCACATCAGGCAGGATGTGGTCAAGTGCGAACCTATTTCGTATTAAAAAAAACCCCGGGCGAAATAGGCTACATTTTACTTACAGTTGAATACGCTGTACGAAGTCGATGTTCCCCAATAGATAGAATCTCTGTTCTAGTCGCGAGTGAATCGGTTTCTTCAAGGCAAGCTTTATCGTAGACCGCATCTTCGCTTAACAGCAGCCGCGATGGCGTTCAAACGCAAGCAGCACAATAATCTAAACCAAATTCTTAGACCTATGTTTACTCACATAAGTAGATGAAGGCGTATCATAACCAAGGCCACGTCCAACTGCGATCAAACATTGACTCGATGATGATGGAGGACCTTGGTGTTTTGTATTCAGTCAAACAGATTCTAAACCTGATCCACTGCATTGCGATCTATTGCGATATGGCATTGCTAAACCCCTGTTACTCAGAACATTATCTGTAAGCGGCAACTCTTATCTAAAATGCGATAAGGTGCTAAATGCAACGTGCAAATGATTAGGTAGAAATTAAAGGTTATGAAGGTAAGGTGGAGTCTCGATAAATTAATGTAACGCTCCATTGGTCCAAACGCTCGAAAATAACTTTTTCTTTTGATAATTTACTGCTCATTCATGGTTAATATGAGTTTTAAATATTGGCTAGCGAATGAATATGGATGAATATCGTTTTAATGACCAGATAACTTTTTTATTAGCAGAAATAGCTATTCATTAAATTTCTAGAATATGTTATGTTTATTTTTTTTTAACATGATCGGCCGTCGTCTTTCATTTGCGAAAATTCTTGTTATGTTCAAGGCAAGTTTTACGTAGGGTAGGGCGGGGCTAGTTGAGCATAGGGGCAAGTTGGGCAATCGAAATATCTCGCAAACTATTCACCATACGCATAGGCATCGTATGGCGGAAAGAAGGAGTCGCGGGAGGGGTAATCACCACGCGATCACTAGTGGCGGCTGGACGAGCAAGTGAAGCGCCCGTGCGTTTTGTTTATTTTGTGCCCAAAAAGTAAAAACGTTGTCTATCGCAAGTTTTCGTCTATATTAATCAATTGTTGTCTGTTTTCAATCAGGTAAGTGTTAATCTTCCAGATAATTATTATACTTTTGATATGTAGAGAGGTTCTGGGTATAATTCTTACGATTTTTTTATAACCGCACTTTTGTTTTAAAATTCCGGGTTGGGGTTAGTTGAGCTATAGTTGCTCAACTTACCCCACGACTCAAACAAGTAAAGTAATGAATGTTTTATTTTTTGTTAGGATGCGGACTTACAAGAGGAAGACTCCAAGATGTTCTTACACTACTGAAGATTTAAAAAATGCTGCAAAGGCTGTTAATGATGAAGGAAAAAGTGTTAATGCCGCCGCTAAAGAATTTGGTATCAAACGGATGACTTTGACAAGCTTGCAGGGAATGGGCACATACAAAATGTGTTCCAGGTGCTGGTCTTACTTTCGTTTGTGTCAATTGCAACAGTGACAATGACGATTAAGTTGCTAAGATCTTATTAATATATATTTTTTAAGATATTCAAGTCTGATTTTAAACAAAAAGACTGAATCTAATCCTGAAGTTAATCTTAAGATACGTTGATGTTTTGTTTATTCTATTTTTAGTTAATTATCCAAAGAAAATTACGTTAAGTTTTGTTTTTCTGTCACTAAGAATATATAAATTTAATTTCATTGATGACCATTAAGTTTCAAAGTTCTAATGCTGAAGTTAATCTTAAGACACGTTGATGTTTTGTTGATTCTAGTTTTGGTTAATTAGTCAAAGAAAATTACTTTAAGTTTTGTTGTTCTGTCACTAAAATACTATAAATAAAGAACTGATCGTCAAACACATATTTTACTTCTCTAGTCAACATTGAACCCATGGTTTGGTTAGACATTCTTAGTGCTCAACTTGCCCCATACCCTTGCTCAACTTACCTCACCTATGGGGTACATTGAGCATACTTGACTTTCTGCATTTAAACAGCGGTAGCTCTTAAATTCGACTTGTTACAAAAAAAATACTATGGACACTTTTGCTAAGGGATAAATTACTAATCCATCAAGCCGCATAACGACTCATTGAGACTTATTATTGAGGAGCTACATCCGCTCAAATAAAAAATTGCTCAACTAGCCCCGCCCTACCCTACCTATATTGCTAAAGCTAGACATTGATTAGTCCAAGTTATGCATTGCTTGGGATCTTCTTTCTGCCCAAGTTATTCAAGTTTATCTAACGCCGTTGACTTTGACATTTTCATTTACATATTTAAAAAAAAACATTTTTATAATTATATTATGCTTTTTGTTTTAATTTTTATGTAATCAAAATTTGTGAGATTCTTATGTAACTGGCTTTTGACCGTTTCCTTATCTCAATAAATACAATTTAATTTTTTAATAATAAAAAAACCTGTTGAACCAAAATTAAATAGCTATCGGTGTATTTTTCACGCAACGCTATATAACCCGAAAATAAATTACCGGGCTATTGGGGCTAACCGTCGAATGTCTCAAAGTAATGAGCGCCAAAGCAGCGATGCCCTGGACTTTATTTTGTTACTCAAAGTTCTGTGTATCACTGCAATGGTCATGGACATGTGTTATCTCTTACCGTTAGAAGTCCGTTACCGTTTTTTTATGAAAAAAAAAAAATGTTTTTGAGAAAAATGGCAGAAAACTTTTTTTGGCAAAACACGTTCCCTTTACCTATTTCCTTTAGCTGTCCATGACAAGACTAGTATGTATGTCCATTGTCCATACGTAGCAGTGTGTACTTACGTTACTTATGTCCCAGTTTGTGACAATACCCTCACGGGCTCGGTAAATGGTATCGTGACTTAGAGCATCGTTTATCGATAGACTTTACAAATATTTCGACATAATAATGATAACCATCTGACATTACATTTTACGTTGTAAATAATGTCACACAATTCTATATGGCTGGTCGTTGGTTATTTTCAGTTTCTTAACCGATATGAATGTTTTTTTATAGTTAAAATAAATAATAAATAAATAGCGTAGGATTATACACACAGCGCCATCTGGCCCCAAACTAAGCAGAGCTTGTGCTATGAAAGTCAGATAACTGATAACTGATAGAATACATAAATACTTTTGTAAATAGATACATACAGAACATCCAGACACAGAACAAACATTTGTTTTTTCACAAAATGTTTTGCCCTGAGTGGGAATCGAACCCACGCCCTACAGCTCTCAAGGCCAACGGGGCTGTCAAATTACGTCAATTCGGGGATTAAAGGGAATTCGAAATTTTTTTAATTAGAATTTGTGATTCTTACAAAGCGAGTATTCATTGGTATGTAGGTTCGTATTTGTTTTTTAAATTCGAAGGACACAAACGCAGCACGCATTGTGATCTCTATTTGTCACTCAGTATTGAGACAGGGGATACGTGACACGAGTGCTGCCACATCACAACTTATCGATATTCCATTGACGCCCCTGCACTATTATATTTCCTAGAACTTATAAGTAGCGGTGTAACGGTAGGAATTTTTATGGCTTGCAATAAACTAGTTTTCTGTTTGACTATATTAATGAGTATGACGTTTTTGACAGTCCTGCTGGTTCATTGGTAGAATGTCTGCTTCAAGAGCTGAAGGGCGTGGGTTCGATTCCCATTGATAGATATAATCTAGATCTTTTCAAGGTCAGAGTGAATAGGTATCTGCTTCATCTTCGACCACATCGTCGCTTACCATCAGGCGAGTTGGTGGTAAAACGCGGACTTATCCGTAGTAAAAAAAACCCCAGGACAAACTGTGGTATAAACAAATGTTCTGTATCTAGGTGTACTGTATATATTATATGTACCTATGTATTTAAGTATTCTACCAGTTATCTGTCTCCCATAGTACAAGCTTTGCTTGGTTTGGGTTCAGATGGCGCTGTGTGTAATGTCCTACGATATTTATTTATTTATTTTATTTGACACTAATATTTAACAGGACACGTTTATGATCTTGAAGGCCTCTTCATTACTTTATTTGTCGATAAAATCATATGTTTTAAATGTATTTTTAGCAAATGAAATGCTGTATAGAATGGTACGCAACTGTGCGAGTTATTACTATAGTCGTATAAACATTTAACAGCTGATTTAAGGGTTAAACTTTTGTATTATTTGGTTAAAGAGATAAAATAGTTTATCGATCAATTGCCTACAAGATTTTTTATAAATTTACCGCCTCACGCATGTAGGGCTCACCGCTACACTTATGGTATTAGCCTCGTTTTTAATGCAAATCAGTTTGTTAGTGGCAGAATATGCGATATTTTTAATTAAAGACGGTTAATAAGCTGTGTCTTAGTATAATATATTATTTATTTATTCGTTATTTAAAAAGTTTTCGATTATGAAGTGCCAAATTCTAGAGAACGTTTTGCCGCGCACAATAGCGTGTAACGGTTTTACCAGTTCTAGCAATATTGAACTGTGTAAATTCCTTTTATTTGTGTCCGCAATATGTAGGCCAATATGTTTTTTTATATCCACGACAGGTTTTTGATAGCGAAGGCGATTAAAATAACATGGCGCCGACACCGTTGTGTTAATCTTCCGATGCACGTTATTCGCGATTTTTATCGATATTGTTATTGGAGGTTACAACACTATTCTTCTAATAATGGGAGCCGATAAAACAACATCCGATGCTTTATTTTATTTTTTAAATCACTGCTATGATGAGATCGGTTATTATGATGTTTAAAGTAAATATTTATGAGGAAATAGCATACGATGTTTTTTTTAAAAGACTCGATTTTATAACATTGGACCGAATAACCCACTTACTAAAAAGACCATGTATGTCATTCGAAAATCGTATCTCGATTTGTGTCGTGTAAGTTAAACCGTAGCCTTGTTTCACGATGTCACACGATTAATGTGCGGCATCGATCAAACAATCGATTAAACTCGTACTCGCGAAAGCTCCGTGACCCGTACAGAATTTGGGTAAAAGTTTTTTCGGCAATTTGAAACTTAATAAAGAGTTGAGACACGATATCCTTGTCGAAAAAGTCGTAATTTCCGTGTGTCGATATCTATACCCATGTAGGATCGAGTTACCCTCGACTCGATACTTGTAAGGGGAGCCAGCTGTCCTCTCGCCGTAATAATAATGAGTAGCTTCGTGTAATTTGAAAGGTCATATTGACATGTCTCGAATACTTGTAGCGCAAGGAAGTAAAAATTGTCACTTATAATACCACAAGAGCTTCAAAATTATCGGGTATTTCCCGATAGGTTCGTTGCAAACAAATGAAGGAGTCAAGTTTTTCAGGTTAAAAAATCACGAGCGCGAAGAAGCGCGAGTGATTTTTTAACCTGAAAAACTTGACGACTTTATTTGTTTGCAGGGAACCTTGAGGGAAATGCCAGATAATTTTGAAGCTCGTGTGGTATTCGGGGGATTATTTTTCCGTCCCAAATGTCGGCCAATAGAATTGCACCATTCGACGTCACGTGGTACAACGAGAAAATTTTCAAAAAATTATCAGTATAATACCATGTAGGTTGTACCACGTGACGTCGAATGGTGCAATTCTATTGGTCGATATTTGGGTCGGGAAAATAATCTCGAAAAATCGATTTATTAAAAATTGCTAAAATAAATGCTCTAAACCTTTTACGGATCGAAATCGAATCAATAAAAAAAACGAAAAGCTAAACACAACTAGCTAAAAACTATAGCGATGATAACTCAGTGGTTAGCGCGGTAGGTTCGCATGCCGAAGAGCGTGGGTTCAAATGAGCTTGAGCTTCCGGCGAAGGAAAACATCGTGAGGAAACCACAGCATGGTGGTAGGGTACGTTCTAGTACTCGGCTGGATAGCTACCACCCTCAAGTTGAAAATCTGCCGCCAAGCACCTAACGGTGTTTACCGGCAATCTCACTTAAGAGCCAGTTCCTTTCCAGGCTAGGAGTGCTGTACCATCTTTGACCACACCTTCACTTAACATCAGGTGAGCTGTGGTCAAACACCTAGACTGTCAAAAAAAAACTAACGATGTTGCCAGTGGTATTATATACGTTACAATAGAAGCTCTAACAAAAACATAATTTGATATTTACAACCGCACAATTTTTGTTTTGTACATTTTTTTTCTCTGAATTCTTCTGAGCCACTTACCATCCTAACACAGACTCGCATGGTAGCCTATAAAATTATCTACACAGTGTTCACCATTACAACACCTTAATACAGGTTTTCATTATAAAATGTATATGAGCATACTCGGAAAAATTATGTCGCTACATTGTACTACTTTCCAAAACATGTATTTTGTTGAGTGTTTATGTTTAAGAATTGTGATGTTTTAATCTTAAAGTGTCGAATGAAAAATGTCGACAAGTGATACGATGTGGTGAAACATTATTTTCCTAAAATCCGTAGAAACTTCTAGTAAAGTCACCACTACTTTACTACGGCACGGACTGGACGTAACTGTGACTTATTATTTATTTTATTTGATGTAACAAATGATACTTGAAAATATACGCTGGTAGATTGCACAAAGTGCAATGCCAAAAACAAATCGTTAAAAATTAAAAAAATTGGTAAGTTTTCTGAAATTTTCCAATTTTCTACGCAATTTTCTACAAAGTATTTGAAAACTTACAAAGAAAAGATTAATTAAATCGGTAAAGCTGTTCTCAAGTTATGGAGTGATCATAAAAATAAATGTCATTGACAGCCCCGTTGGCTCATTGGTAGTATATCTGCCTTGAGAGCTGTAGGGCGTGGGTTCGATTCCCACTCAGGGCAAAACATTTTGTGAATAAACAAATGTTTGTTCTGTGCCTGGGTGTACTGTATGTATTATACGTATGTATTTACAAAAAAAAAAAAGTATTTATGTAATCTATCAGTTATCTGACTTCCATCACACAAGCTCTGCTTAGTTTGGGGCCAGATAGCGCTGTGTGTAATGTCCTGCGATATTTATTTATTTATTATTATTTATTAATGTTACATGAAATACAACTATATGTTTTTAGTGGTAATTAAACATATAAATGAAATGATCAAGGCGCTTTACTATAAGCTTCGATGAAGTTTTGGAAGCAACACGAAAAATCATGTTTCACCACATTATTTATCATTTTCCCACACTCGCGCTTCTAATTCGGCACTTTATGAATAAAACACCACCATTTTTATGCATAAACACTCGAAAAAACACTAGTTTTGGAAAAAAATACAACGGGGCGACACGACTCTCCGCGTTCCCGCCAAAATTCCTATTTACATATTTGCTTGGCATCAATATTGAGAAACTGATACTGCCATAGTAAATGCACCTGTCTAGGAGACCTCTTGCTAAGAAGTTCCATCATCACCTGGTCCACCAAACTACGTTAATGTAAGTTAAAATACAAAAAAAAACTTGTACATTTGTTCTGGAAATATGTCACGGTATTTTACCGTTTTGCATACAAACATGGCCCTTGCCATATTTCGCGCTTTCGACTTTTCATCTTGTCCTGGTTTTCGTAACATTAACAAATAGAAGCTCGTCATACCGCGGCAACAAAAAAGCAAGTAAACTATATCCCGTTAAGTTAGTTCTAACCGAGAACCTGTCCGCTTTTGGTTCATTCACAAAAAGCCGCGGCTAAAATATCGGCGCACGCGCAGCGCTACGGTGACCACGCTATCGTCACGTACCTAATAATAAATATTTTGTTCTTCTCTTTCTGACGGGCCCATTTTTTATTTTCAATCAGTTCCGGCACTCCGTTTCAATGGAGGCTATGATTTAGTTCAGTAGTACGCGACGTGCGGTATATTTAATGAAAGTGCTTTTTGTTTTGTTTTCCGCACAATGCAAGAACCGTTAATAACTTTGGAAGTGTTTGAAATTCAACATTGTTTCAAAATATTTTCCGGATGCGGAAGAAAATTTAATAGTCCTGTTATGTATTTGTTTAATGTTGCCATCCTATAAAAAAAACAATCGGAGATTAAACTGTAACTAAATGTTGACCTAGACAAAAAAAGTATTTTGCATTCCGACACACGCTAAGTTGAGATATCAAACTATTCATCTACGAATTAAATAAAAAGTGTACGCCAAAAAAAAATCTAATTGCTAAGTAGCCATTTCTTGTGCTACATAGACCATGCATGTAGAATTAACCGGTTAAAAATCAGAACTCTAGATTTTATACTTAGTTTATAATGAAACTGTCGTTCCGGATGTGTAAAGTACATCTCAATTTTAAAAGTGCCACTAAATGTAGAACATGTCTTTTATATCTGTATTAAGTATTGGCAACATCCATTACGATGGTGACAGTTTCATTGACACAGAAAAGGTTTCAAGGTTGGCAGGTGCGATAAGGCATGTAATTGTTTTTTCAATGTGAAATTAATTACATTGCTACAAGTTAACTAACCTTTTCACTTCTTTATTTTGTAGAAATTATTATTTTATTTCTGCAACAAATTATTCGTCATTACATCATTTACTAGTTTATCGGATCCATTTCGAAGTAGGTACTAGATACATAATCGAATCGCGCTTATACTCATTTCTATATCGAACGGCCAGAAGCTCGAAAGAGCGCTGTCATTTCATGGTTAACGTTCCAAAAACACGATTAAACTTCTGACTAGCTCATTTGGTAGAATATCTGCTTTAAGAACTGTAGGGCGTGGGTTCGATTCCCACTAAAACACACATTTATATGACTATAAATGTTTGTTCTGTGTGTGGGTGTTTTGTATACATTATAAGTATGTATTTACATAAAAAGTATGTTCTATCAGATGTATAGTTTCCATACTCTAGGCTTTGTTTAGTTTGCCAGATTTATTGTACGAATCACAGAGCAGTGGAATTTGTGTTCGAGTGGATGTTCCCCGTAGGATGTAATTGAGGTGTCTTCAAATCGAGAGTGAACCAGTATCTTCTAGGCAAACGTGATCCTTTGTAGAACACTTCTTCACATGAGACGGCGCACAAACGTAAGTCTTATTGTAAAAAAAATATAAGTATCTTCAATTTGACATTACATGTCAAGTTACCGCAAAAAAGGGAAATATGCTTTCTTTCAAATCAAGTAAGGTCAATGTTTTGATTTCGGCTACTAGATATACCGCTAAAACCTAATTGACCCGATTGACAAGCACAAATCCATCTAGATGTCTTTATTGCACACATAAATCGGAATCTTCATCGCCTGATATTGGATACTCTACATGAGTTCGGACACCCAACAATTTCGTTTAATAAATCATTTCAATATATTGACCGTAAAAAACTTGTTTACATTTCATCAGTTTGACACACTTCGGTTTAGTGCGTGCGGCGAAATTTGCGGTATTAATATTTTGAGCAGTAAACCCATTTGGTATTGTCAAATACTGGTAACACTGTTTGAGAGTGGAATGTTTTTAAACGTCTACGCGGATTTTAGGCGGGAACGCAAAAAATCATGGCGCTGCATATCGAAAACTTGTGTTTTTACGAATGTTTTTTTAGTGTTTTATTTATAAAGTGCTGAATTATGCGTGAGAGTGTGCCAAAGTGATGATGGCGAAACATGACTTTACGTATTGCTGCCAAAACTCTATCGAAGCTTATAGGGACCCACATGGACTGGACTGTGACTAAGACTGTGACTTTGATCGTAACTAAAAATGTTAGACATAAATTTAAAATCGAAGTACATAATTATGCAGATTTGGCATTAAATATTCCGCATCCATTTGGCGACAAATATAAAAAAATATCTTGAGTTTTATGTAATACCTTCTGCAGTTTTGTTCAAGATAAAATCTGGTTTTATAATGGTGCTATACTAGTATCCTGTGTCATTGACGTTCGTGTAACCTCTTAATGAGCGGAAATCTTATAAATCACCTTAGAAGTAATTTATCTCCATTAGATCAATATTATTTTTAATTGCTTATTATAACACTTGCATGGAATGCACACAAGGCCGTTCTGTTGTTTTATTACATTGTTCATGCAAGTGTGTGTGTGATTCGGTTCTTCACGTGAATAACGCCGCCCACTTGCGCACGCGCACTTCCGTCAACATGGCGGACAAATGGTCTAATCAAATCTTTGAAATCAATTGTTTTGCTAATAGTAGTGTTTGATTTATTGACACTCATTTGATTGTAAGTGCGCGCTAATTACATCTGAGCGCAATTGTTAAACAAAAAAAATTGTAATCACTGGTTTTAATCTAATATGTAAAAGTTAATGTTTGTTCGTATTTTATGCGCTGCCGTACCGTTCATTTTTGTCTTCGTTTTTGGCGTCGTAGTTCGTGCATTTGCCATTTTCAAGTACTTCGATATTTTCATGAAATATCAAAGTCACACAAAGTTAGTCATGGTCAAGTCTTGACATGTAAAGCAGTGGCTATTTAATACAAGGTTCTATGGAGTTTTGGAAGCAACACTAAAAGTCATGTTTCACCATTTATGTCATTTTCTCACACTCACGCTTGGAATTCGGCACTTTATGAATAAAACACCATTATTTTTACACATAAACACACCCAGGAAACAAACAAATTTTGGAAAAATAGTACAATGAGCTGACACATTTTTTTTCGTGTTCCTTTTTAGCTAGCATTGAAACATTATTTCTTTTGTAAGCTGAGAAAACTATCGACTAACTTTTTACGGCAAGAGCAAATTACAATTAAATTATATTACAATCTACCTACATATTTTGTACAATATATGTAGGTTCTATGACTTTCTTGGTCCATAAAAGTAATTGCACTTTAACCCATCTCTGTGGTTCTAAACTCAAGTCTTATTATGCGGTTTATTGCAGAACAGATATTTATAAATAGGCCCTCATTTTGTTTACAAATGTAAATTGAATGTATTTAAGATACAATCTTTAAATCTAAACAACTTGAGTGAGTCCGTTCCTACAGTTAGAATTTAGATTTAAAACTTTAGATAAAGGTTTATTTCCGTTTATGATATTATAAAAGATCGATTTATTTCTAATTCTGGTTTATAGATTTTTTATTCGTTTTTCTTTTAATAATAAATATTTCATAGAAATAATTCCATGAAATAAAACAGCTATGTTTTATTTTTTTAATATTATCCTTTCAAATAGGAAATTAACCGTGTACCAACAAAATTATGTGATTTTAAAACATTTACACTGGCAGAATGCACAAAATGCGATGCCAAGAATTAATAATAAAAAAGAAGTTTTTGGCGGGAACCCGAAAAAATCGTGTAGCCGTACTGTTTTTTTACTTAGTGGTAGATCTCCTTAGCAGGAGGTCGTCTAGGTAGGTACCACCGCAGTACCAGTTATTCTGCCGCTAAGCTGCAGTGTGTAGACATTACTGTGTTCCGGTTTGAAGGGCTAGCGAAATTACTGGGCTGTTAAGACTAACCATCGAAAGTCTCAAAGTAATGAGCGCCAAAGCAGAGATGCTCTGGACTTTGTTTTGTTACTCTAAGTTCTGTGTATCGCTGCAATGGTCATGGACAGGCGTTATCTCTTACCATCAAGAGAGCGTCTCGTTCGTCTCATTACTTTTTACATAAAAAAAAAAATATGTATGTATATTTTCTAGTCTATAAAATTTTATGTTTAAAAATAGTGATATTTTATTGATAAAGCGATAGATTACGTTCGCACGTCTAGAAAAATGATATAATATGGTGAAACATGTTGAACAACATTTGTTGCTTTTAAAACCAATCGATTTACTTGATTTATCATGAAATACTAAACAATATATCGAAATTCTTCATGTTGGCAACTGTACGAATTGCGATGCCAAGAACAAAAAAAAGGGGTATAATAGTGTCCAGAGAATAACGAATTTCTATATTTGATTTGAATATTTGCGTGCTGAGAGGAAGGAAGCAGTGATATTATGAACTAGATCGATAAATGATTGATATCTGCTCCTTTTAGTTGCTTTTTGGATGCGCGATGCGAACTAGTTGTTTCAGTGACAATGGTGAATGTTGTTTTTATTTTGTTTCAGGTAATTTTTTCTTTCAATATTCGTAAATAAAAGAGCAACAATGGATGACATCGTTCTACAGGTAAAAGAGAAATAAGTGTGTAAATTTAGTGCTTTGATAGCGGATTTAATTTTTTATTTTCATATTTTTGTAAGGTTCCGTATTAACTTAAGAAACCCTTATTAGTATATGATGTTTTTTTTTCTTTGATTTTGGTGTCGTATTTTGAGTATTTGCCAGTGTCAAGTGTTTATGATGATTTTGTTACAAGACTTTGAAGTTTAGTAAATAAATTAAAAAAAATATCGCAGGACATTTTACACAGCGTCGTCTAACCTTTAAGCAAAGCTTGTACTAAGGGAACCAGATAACAGAGAATACTTAGATACTTTTATTTTGTAAATACATACTTGTAATTATAATATATACAGAACACCAGACACAGAAAAAAAAATGTTTGTCGTTTGTTACACAAATCTTTGTCTTGAGTGGGAATCGAACCCACATCCTATAGCTCTTGAAGCAAATGTACTAACAGGGCAATTAGTACACAACAATAAATGTAAAAAACAGTAAAAGTAGTACACGTCTAGATTGTTATACGAAGTTACATGGAACCCCGAACTGACGATACCTTGGGTAAGTTCCCAGCGTCCTCACTGACGTCCCAATTCAGTGCGGATGTTGGGAATTTAACTTGATTTTTGTAGCGCTACAGCACGCGGGCAGGACACTATATACCTATAGGTTTTTTAATCTAAAAAAAACTGGAGAATTGAATAAAAGTTACAATCCAAACATGCTCCGTTTGGCAAATCGCAAGTCGGAAACTATTCGACAGCCAGTCATAAAGGTGAGTGCACACCGTTAAAGGTACCGTAATAGGAACCACTAAAACTAATGCAGTAGCGACGCTGCGGTGGGCGCCTCTATAATATTACTGATGTAGGGACTCTGGAAGGTCACGCAGGCAGAGAACAGTGGGTAATATAAATTTACTTGTGGTTTATTTCAACTACTAGCTAGCTGTTCATATAACGCCTCTTTATTGTGGCGTATTGTTTAAATAGGTTTACACTAGTTGACATCACTGTTACGTTTCATAAGTTTAGAAATAATTTCCATTTGTATCTCTTAAGTGTAGAATAGAATACAACTTTATTACACGCAAAACATACACCAAATAAACATACATGTATGTTATAAAAAATATGAAACATAAAATCTACTTGGTGGTAGATTTACTTAGCAGGAAGTCGTCTAGATAGGTATCACCGCAGTACCGGATATTCTACCGCCAAGCAGTAGTGTAAACATTACTGTGATCCGCTTTGAAGGGTACTGACTAACTATTGAAAGTCTCAAAGCAATAAGTGCCAAAGCAGCGATGCCCCGGACTTTGTTTTGCTACTCAATGTTCTGTGTATCGCTGCAATGGTCATGGACATGCGTTATCTCTTACCTTACCTTACTTAAGGAGAGCGTATCGTTCGTCTCATTACTATTACAATAAAAAAAAATGATAGCTTTATAAAAAATATAGTATAGTGACATTAAAATATAAAGAAAACTGTTTTATAGGAATGTGATATCAAAACTTAAAGTAACTGTTTTCATATTTTGTTTTCCAAATTATATTTTTATCGACAAAACCGATGTCCTTTCTTTAGAAGTTTAAATCTTTGACATAGAGCGCAGCCAGCATCGCGATGCATCTAAATCGTCCATAGTCTCTTTACGGATAATATCGATAATGGTACCGTAATAATTTTGAAGAGGTTTCATTCGACGACATTACGGCCGGCCGTCCAGTGAGCGCCGAGCCTTAGCTGCCCATTTATTTAATGAACATATAGATTGCTTGTAATAATTTTACAATGAGCTACGGACGTATAAACGACTTTGTAAAGATTCTAGGATAGTATTAATTTTTACCACTTAAAAACTCAACTAGACTAACTAGCTGTTCCATATAGTTCCTATATATATTTTTAGTTGACCCTCTAGTATGCTCCTTTGACGAAGTGCATGGCAGATGTTTTTTCTCTTAGTACAAGTTCTTTATACTTTTTTCATGTAAAAGTATTGTAATGAGACCGATGGAATGCTCTTCTGGTTCTGATGGTAAGAGACTAGCCTGTCCTTGAACATTGCTACAGTAATCAGACCTTCAAATAACACACCAAAGTTCAGGGCAACGCTGATTTGGCGCTCATTACTTTGAAACATTCCAATAGAAGTTGATACAATGATATTCAAAAATGTGTTTGTGTTATTGACGAACACTCGATGTGTTAATAACGTATGATTAAATTGGAATACTATGCTATAATATTTGTAGATTAAATTCAAACCGGATTCAGTATGAAAGCTTTGCCATCCATACGTAGACGTACACTGTTTTTGAAGCTTATGTATTTTCTGTAAGTCTCTGTAAGAAAAACACCACTGAGTAGAACCAGTTATCAGCTTCGAGCCAGATTTCTAGGATTTCATTTTTGTTATAGATTGGAAAGCCATAAATTGATTAGATAAGTATTATCTACTGCCACAGCCTGGGTTGCCAACTTCCAGGCTTATTTCTATTACCTGTAGAAATACTTTATTAGCTCTTAGGTTTTACCACAGATTAGAAAATACCTGATGTGTGCGAAGTACCCTTGTGTAGGCTCTGACGTATTTGTATGTGTGTACGACAAGCAAAAATTGTAGGGTTTTACTTATTTTTAGAAAAAAAAAACGATACGTTTAATGTTTCGTAACTTTTTCGTTTTACGTTGCGTTGCTCTGTTTTAATGTTGGTTGATTTTTTTATCAATATTAATACATGCCTTTTGGAAGAAATTATTTTTTATACTATTTCGTGATTGGTTGATATGACTATGTTTTCTTAAGGTTGCCAACCCTATTTATAGCATACTTTCGTTTTTCGTTTGAGTCATAGAAATGAGATATAAAAAATGATAAGACATACGAGTATTTTAGGCGTTTTCATTTATTTTGGTCACGTTAAAATAAACATACCTACGCGTGTTCTGCGAGTATATCGTATAACGCGTGTTATTACATTATACGATTTTTTAAAATTGTAAATACTATTCCAATAAAAGATGTTTTAAATTTTGCAATTTATGTTACTTCGTTCGGGACCGGACGTACTTACTATGTAATTAATAGGATTTCCGGTTACTTAGTCCTTAGTTTTATGACAGAAAAACACCCGATTTTCTGGGACTGTGTAAAATTACACATTCACTTGTCTACACTGGCACAAGGGCCTGACTTTTCATACAAAATAGTTCGAAATTAATACGTAAATAAAAAAAAACTCAGTCGCACGAAAAAAATAGGCCCTGACAGCGGTGCAGCCGGCAGCCGAGGCGGCTGTGGATCTGTGCAGTGCAATGAACACCGTTTGCTACCGCGTCCTCCAATAAAAATCATCCCCATCCGTGTACGGAAGGCTTTATGCGCGGTTCAGCACCGCGTAAGAATGCTTAATATTGAAAATAAATAATCCAAGAAAGGAAAGTTTCAAAGTGCCTACCTTATTAGTATTGCTTACATTACCTATTTTTATTACAATCACATACCAATATGACACAGTAAACTCATATCGAACCATAAGTGCCATTTTGTTCCACATTCGAGTCGAATCGATGTCGTGTGTGAATCGAATAAATCAACCGATTGACGGCTAGGAAATCGATTCGCCCGTGATCGTCTACGCATGCGCATACCGTAATGTTTTGTGCAACTATACGTGGCCTGAAAAAAAAAAGATTTATACTTTTTATTTTTACAGCGTGTTGTTTTTTATTGAAAATAAAAATCAATGATGATAAATGTTTTCTTTTTCAATAACGAATCTTTGCGTGATGAATGTTGGTATCGTTATATCGATTGTAATCATAAATTCAATCTAACTAGTTTCTTCCACCAATCATAAATTGACTGCATAAACGATACTTATACTGGTAGCGGAAGTTGACGCAATACAAGCAGTCAGGTATTTGCACCGGATGTGATGTGGCGAAATCACCTCGAAATCGAGAGTTTTGCGGGGTCCACTGCTATTAAATTATTAATTTTGCTCATGTAAATCATGATTTATAATTTGCGACCAGGGCTGGCAACTTTCAATTAAGCAATCCGTAACCAGTTTTGCATAAAATTACAAAAAACATATTTTTCAGATAGTTTAGTTTTAAAATATATAATAAACATACAACCAGTGTGTATTTGGTCCTGGCGGTACAACCGTGTAAATATTATTATTTTGCGAGCATAATACTCATACAAAACTTAAAAAGTGAAAGCTTATGTAAATAAAATGACACCATAACACATTCAAATATTTGATTAATTAAGTAAACATATAAATTTTAGAACAGTTATTATATTTTAAAAAGAAAAGGTATATAAATTTAAGAAATGTTACGATAATTTGTGAACAATTTTTTTTGCTATAATTTTAAGTAAAAGTGCTACTTTTTTCGGTCAGCCCTAACTGCAATTTGGTAGCAATGTAATCGCACAGGGTAACTGCCCATTTGCAGTGCAGCGAGTGAGGTAACTTAAACGTGTGGTTAGTGCTAAAGTTTAATTAAATTCTGTCGAGGAAACGGCGTCTGCTCGCGCCCAATTACATGTCATGAGCTAATTACTAAAAACGAACTTGCTACTCGGTTTGTTGTTACATAATAAATTCAGATATACAACATATATGAACATTACATAAAGAAAAAAATAATTTCGAATCGAATTTTGTAGCGATGATAGTGGTTAGCGCGGTCGGTTCACACAGCGAAGGGCGTCGATGCAAACCCGAACAATGAGCTTGAGCTGCCGGCGAAGGAAAACATCGTGAGGCAACCATACTATGGTGGGAGGGTACTGAAGGTTGAAAATCTACCGCCAAAGTGTGTTTCGGTAGCCTCACTTGAGAGCCCGTTTTATTCTAGGCTAGATGTGCTTTACCATCTTCGACCTCACCGTTAGACATTACATGAGTTGTGGTCAAATAACAAGCTTGCCAAACATTAAATAAAAGCCAGCAAGTCAGTCCTTCCACCTTCTTTAGGGTGGCGTAGTATAATTATTTCTAAAGTATATCCTTCAAATAAATAAAAGAAATTGCCTAACCGGTTTATAAATGAGTTCTGAGTTAACAAACAAAAAAAAAACAACAGAATTGAGAACCTCCTCTATTATTGAACAAAAATAAAAAAACAAAAAATATTTATTTACCAGAATATAATTATGTGTACAAAAATCGTAATATTTTACAATAGTCCCCGCACTAGGGCTAGCTTGTATCGCGGGAGGCTGGAACCGATTAAATATTTTAAATTTAAAAGAGAACTTATACTATTTTTTTGCTGTCTGTTACACACATATTTCGTAGGTATTCTAAACGTTGACGACAAAGGTAAAAGTTGCGTCAGAATAGTGTTGTTTATATTTTCACTTGTTTTGGCCGTAAATTAACGGACTGCGACTCTGGCAGGTCCATTAATGTCGTGGGATGATGATATTTTATTATTTTAGCGTATCGAAACGACGGCTTTTTATCTATTTTTAAGTTTAATGCGTGTGGGCTTTAATTGGACGTAGGCTTATGATGAAAATTTATTGCTTTTGAAAGTATAACCGTGTTCCAGTTATCAAACAAGCTATTACGGGCCTATTAACCTATTAGTAAAATTGCATGCTTAGGTAAATAAGTAATTAATAAAAAAAAGTGTATGTTTAAATGCCTGAAGTAAAAATGCCGATGATGGTGAAAATGGTGATAATCATTTGGTAGACATCATGTTTAAAACTTAGGTTACATATCCTGAGAAAAATCCTGATAAACCGAGATTGGCTAGTATCTTCTAGAATTGCAAATAATCCGCAGACATTTTATAATTATTTTAATTATTTAATTTGAAGTTATTTATCATTGACATTTTTCTTTTTGACATTTGGTATTATTATGATTACATATAAGATGACATTTTAAATTTAAAATATTAATTATTTATCATTGTTTGACATAAATAAGTGTACATTATTGTACCAATATTTGAATAAAAATGAATTGAATTGAATTGTGTCTGCGCCCAAGCATCGGATAATATGAATAAATAAAAATACTATAAAATTAAAAAACTACCTAAATTAGTTACAAAAAATTGTTGAAAAATTTCACACAACCCCCAAACTCGAGTCCTAGAACTAAGCAAAGTGTTTATTATGAGAACCAGATAACCGATAGAAAATACTTCGGTAATACGGTCTGAGTTATGAAAACCTCTTCTCCGGTTACAGTTAGGGACGATTTATGTTGTGGCATTTCAATTAATATGACGTTTGTTCAATTAAAACAAAAATTGCATCTCTTTAATTAATGACGGGGTTACAACCTTCTCTTAGATTGAATTTATTACACACATAAGTTATGATCGGTATTCCGAACATATTGCCCTAAGAAAATGAACGAAATACCATCACGGCATCATGTCAGGAAGTGGCGAGTGGCAACGTTGCCAGTTGCTTTGCTTTAACACAAATAAATCATCTGTGTACTGCAGTGGCTGGTAGCAATTAAACAAGACTCTATCTCCTATGTATCTACGGTCAGACCTATGTCGAGGACCGAATAACCGGAATAATCAACAGGAGTCATGAAAATGTAATTTGTTCACGTTAGCATATTCAGAATGTAAATAGAATTATTCATATGTACACAGGACCGAGGCAGAGCGCATGTAAAGAGAGAGGCCTATACCCAGCAGTGGGATAAAGAAGGCTGTGGATGATGATGATGACTCATATATATATATAAGTATTAATAAATTGAGATCGGGAGCACAAAATATATTCAAAAAAAGTTGTCATCTAGTCTAGTCCTGGCCGTTATTTTGCACGTTTGAGTAGTGCCATATAACGTGACAATGGGGTCAGCATTTTGGAAAATACTCCCATTAAAAGCTTTAGATATTTTTTGATTATTCCTTTTTTTGTTACATAACATTGTGACTAATATTTTCTGTTAACATTAAATAATGTTAAATAATTCATCTTGCTCTTGTAACATTTTCAAATTCCGGTTATCTCTCCCTGGCTATGGCATGTTCTACGTCTGCACACAAATCATAATCAGCGCCACCTGTGGGCGTCGGGGCATAACTTGTCGCGTCAGCGGGAACGATCCTTGATTTATTTCGTGTTTTAATGCATTTGTAATTTAGTGCACTTTATAGATTAGAACTAAGATTCTCGACCTAGGAGTGATCTATTTACAGCTTAAGCATTAATTGAGACTGTGTATGTGTTTTTTAATACAAGTACACCGAAATATTGTGAAGGTGACACAACTCTAATTTGTCATGTATTTTTTTCAATAACGCTTATATGATATCTTGATGTGAAACCCAAGAAATAAATTTTAAAAAATCCTCAAAAAATTGAAAACAAAAGGTTGATTTTCGTTCAAAATTGTTCTAAATATCGTTTTTTATGGTTTGTTAATTTATTATTTGGTAAATTTAACAATATGCAAAAAATAAAAAATAAATTTATAAATTTATAAATTTAGCAAACCTATTACAACGATTTCACGACTATTAATAAATAGATAATTCCGAAGGTGCAATACAATATTAACTCAAAATTCAGTTAACCGTGTTATTGAATCCGTTAATTATTATTGTTTTAATAATTACTGCCTATCAAGCGATGACTGTTATCTTTAATGACATAATGTGTGATAAATTGTTATTTAATTTTATACCCAAGTTCATGTTATTAGGAGCCTATTGATGAAGTTTTATATACTTCCTTATTGTGTTGCCATAATTGTCTGAAATATGCATTCCAATTACATATAATTCTAGTAAATTGTATCTGAAACCTGTGCTTTTAAACATTTGTGAATTTCTTTGGTGTTTGTTTAAAATGAATTGCTCAAATAAAAATAAATATTGGTGGACACTTCACTTCTTCTTCCAGTAAGCAAATCTTGAACTAGATTGCTCTTGTCCTTACTCATTCTAAAGATAAAAATAATTATAAATTGAACTAACTAAAGTGTGTATTATAGTAACCTGGTAACGGATATAATTTCAGTTAGTTCGAGAGACGCGCCAGGAGACATAATTGGCTACGACACTTTACTGGAGGCTCGGCTTCAAAGCTTTTAGCATCGTCGTAGAGTAGCTATGTTATCATTTTTTACCGGATACATTTCGGAGAATATTCTTGAACTGCACAATGCCAGACAAAGCCGATTAAAACGTCATCCGTACATATTGTTATGTTCCCCATGTATGCACAAAGCGTTTTGATTCACATTTTTTTTATTCGCACACCGAGTCTGTGTTCCCTGTTAGGTACAATATGGTCTTTAAATCTAGAGCAAATAAGTTTCTAGGGAAGCGTGATCCATCGTAGACCATACTACAGCTTAACATCAGACAGAGTATGGCCAATCTCCAAGCTTGTCAATCATAAAAAAAGTCACTATTACTATTCTTATTTTCTTTGGAGGTTGTCATACCGCTAAACATTTTGACATAAAATACATAGATGCACTTACTACGGCTTTGCGTGTGGTAGCCGGTGCCGAGTCACCGCAAAAAGGGGCATCTTTCCAAACAAGTATTGCATCAGCACAGATAGACGGTACGTAATCATAGGGTGGGTATCTATACCGGATTTCCCAGTTTTATAGTCTCGCAGTCTAGTAAAAAACACGCGTTTTCTGTGGTGCAAGGGAGAACTTTAAATTCAATATTTCGTAGGTACTTAATTATTCCCTGGCAACATTTAATATCGGGTCTTGATATTCCGCTTTATCGTTGATTAAAATACAACAACTAACAGCAATATTCTATTAACAAAAACTGAGTTGCCATTTCTTCATTACAACCCTAAAAGAACAAGGATGTAAATATAATCTACCGCTTGACCTTTATTGCTCAAAAATAAAGGATGTAACTCGCATGTCTAATTAAATTCATAAAGAGAAAAGCAATTGGTTTAGAAAAAATGTTTTTTTTTTATGGTCGACAGGTGTTTTGACCACATTTTGTTTTCGTATAAACAAATAATGAATGGTATTTTTTTGTTTATGTAATTCATTTTTTTTTTGCTAAAATATCTGAAAAAAGTCACTATTTTTTTAGACAAAAAATTATTGAGTGAATGTCTATCTATCGTATTTTTAGCTTGTCAATAAAGTTTGAGAAGTATGGAGAAATATTTTTTTACGTTTTAGAATTATATCGTTTTTAATCATGGTTAATTTACAATATCATGGTAAAAATCATGTGTGATCGTGCAACCTCCTCTTAAGTCTGTTTCTCCCGTGCCTTGCACCGCGTCCCTTTGTGATTTGTCTACGCGTGTGAGCAGTAATTACCATCGAGACAGGGATGGATGCAGGCTAATCACGGCCTACGGCCTACGTCCTGTATCATGCACCCATGTATCGAGCTCTCATGATTCAGTGTCGTGAGATAAATCAATGGAAATTAATAAACATTGTCTTTCTCAAAGTAAGCTTAATTGTTTACTAAATACGTCCCTGTCATCGCAGTATCCTCGATTTTTCGCTGTATTCTTTTTAATTTTTGGCGTCGCACTTTGTGTACTTGCCAGTGTCATGTGTTTTGTTATTTTTAAGTTTCATAAGTTAAGTAAGTCTACTAGTAGTACTACAAGCTTTGATGAGAGTTTTGGGAGCAACACGAAAAGTCAACTTTTATCTCATTTTATCACTTTCCCACGCTCACGTGTGTAATTTGGCACTTCATGAAATAAAAACATCACTATTTTTTTACTCAACTAGCTGCGCCCCGCGGTGTTACCCGCTACATGTTTTCGGGATAAAAAGTAGCCTATGTGTGATTCCAGGGTGTCAGCTACCTCCATACCAAATTTTATCAAAATCCATTTAGTAGTTTTTGCTCGAAAGAGTAACAAGCATCCATCCATCCATCCATCCAAACTTTTATATTTATAATATGAGTGGGATTCTGTGTATCGCTGCAATGGTCATGGACAGGCGTTATCCATCAGGAGAGAGTTTCGTTAGTCGCATTACTTTTGCTTTAAAAAAATAAAAATAAACAAACAAACCATAACTTCAGTGTTCTGTCCAAAACTCCATTATGAATGTCATTGACCTGCTTATTTATAAACATCAACAAAATAGATTTCATAGCAAATAGATAACACGAATTCCATTTCAAATCTCAAATGATATCAACTACAATGTTCATACTCATCGTTTACATTGTAAGTTACGCTTAAGCACAAGTTATCAGATGTAATCTCAGGAAAACTAGAGCCTGGACTCATAAAACTTTATTAAACCAGAATATTCCCTTTGAAATGAAGTTATTAGCGTACTACACGCGATTAAACGGCTCGATGAAACCTCTTTACAGAACTTGAGCGTTAATTCTAATTAACTGCCGGCTCATAAATGAACTCTTCTGTGAGATATACGCATATATCTTAATGAAAAAGAACTGAGCTTGTGCTGGTGCAGGGAAAACCTGGCATGTATGGCTTGTATGAATTTACTGTTTGACAGAATTGAATAAAGAGCAAACGATAATAGCTCAGTGGTAAGGGCGGTCCGTTTACACGCCGAAGGGCGTTGTTTCAATTCAAACCCTAACTGAGATATTGAGTTGTCGGTAAAGGAAAACTACAGCGTGTACTTGACTACCATAGCTCACCTGATAAACTAAAGCCTGGAAGGCAACAGAAATACATCATCTGTGAAAATTTCAACTGTCTAACTATCACGGTTAATGAGATACAACCCGGTGACAGACGGGCAGACGGATTGACAGCGGAGTTTTAATAATAGGGTCCCGTTTTACCCTTTGGGTACGGCACCCTTAGAGGCAATTAAGTTGAGACACCCTTTTAACTTCCCCCTTTTTGATCTTGTAGACTTATAGCCTGTGTGTAGATTAGCATACCTAAGTTAGTAACTCACAGTCGTCGAGTTTACAGTATGCACAAGAGTGGTTCTCAACCTCTCAAGCTCAAGAGGCGCGTGGGCACGCACCGAGGTGGTCTACAGCACCAGCTCTGCTAGCTTTGAGTGAGCTATGCTTGTAGTGGTAAACAAAGATTAGGCACTTAACATTCGCAGCCCGTTAAGTGGAAAGGTTTCTCATGAAGCTTCCTGAACATATTATTCGGTATTAACAATTCTGTTCGCATGCCAAAGGGCGTGGGTTCAAACCCCAATAATGAGCTTGAGCTGCCGGTGAAGGAAAACGTGAGGAAACCATAGCATGGTGGTAGGGTACTTTCTAGTACTCGGCTGGCTAGCTACCACCCTCAAGTTGAAAATTTGCCGCCAAACATCTAACGGTGTGTTCCGGCAGTCTCAATTGAGAGCCAGTTCCATTCCAGGCTTGGTGTGATTTACCATCTTCGACCATACCGTTACTTAACATCGGCTAACGCTCCGCTTACGTTGCCACCACAGTCTCAACCCTATTTTATTGCTGTGCAATCCTAGGCAATCCAGAAACCTCGCCACGTTCACGCTTTCACAGTAAACAGTCAAATATCTCCTTGCATCCCAAGAATGCAGCTAATCCATTAACAAGCCCATAAAATATTACAGCCATTCTCTATAAAACGACAACGCACGTTCTTTATTCCCTTATCTCTCAACAAGCCACCGTTATCCCCGACCAGGGTTGTCACTCCTCTGTGTCTCCTTCATAACTACATCAACTCGACCTGGTTAATACTCGTAATTATGAGTCAAGCTCAATTTTATTAGGTTGCAACTCGATTTTTGTTTCATATTATTTATATTTCCTCACGATATTAGAAATGTGTTCATATGTATATTAATGACCATATTTTCGTAATTTCTAAAGAATACATCGTAACTGGTCGGGATCAAACCCACAACCGCACACCCAACGACTCCTTAAACGAATTAATTTATACTGTCGTAATGGTTTTCGAAAGCTTTGTCTTAGTTTCGGTGAATGTGGCAATGAAAATTTTGATATTGTTTGTTTGACCTATCCTGAAATGCCTTTTCAGGCTAGCTAGCCCAAGTGTGGCAGCCGGACCACTGAACGGTTCATGGCGACATATTTTAACTGGAGTGTGGTAGATAGCCAAGCGATTACTAGAAAGTTCCCTGCTACAAGTATACAGAGATTTGAAATTGTTTTCTTACTGAGGTCACGGAATATTGGCGGTATTTTGGATGATATACCCTGTATAAAAGAAAAAGATAAAAGACTACGCGGCCATACAAAAGTGTACTGTAACAAGAATTTTATGATGTAGAGTCGATTCAGTGCAATGTACGGTAGCCCTAAGTCGTGCGCGTGCGCCGCTTACGATCTCGAGCTGGTGACAACCCTACACTGAGATAAAATGTACGTGACGGACTGACAGGTCATGCTTACAGGTCAAGTAAAATAGCGCTTAGTATTCGTGGCCCAATTTGTAGGCAGACACCGGGGCAGGACTAATGACGTTCGCGGTCTCAGTTGTCGTTTCACGATTTAAAACCCAATTTACGTTGCAGTTTCGACATATAACTGTTAGTACAATTGTAGCCCAGTAAATTATCTTGAGAGCGCTGTTGACATATTTTTTTATTGGAAATGGATATGTTTTGGCCACAAACTCGCCTTAATAACTTCCTATTAACGTCCTGTGTGTGATGCGGTCTGCGAAGGACCATATTTTCTATCTCCACTTCAGTAATCGTCACTTCTACATTTTGCCACACGTATAATTCATAGATCTATATTTTTTTAAATGGTTGGTAATTAATTTGGTTAGTGGCTGAGGAGAAAATACGCAGATTTTGAAGAAATATAAGAATAAGAAAGATATGAATAAATAATAAGATAAGAAGAATAAGATTAATAAGAATAAATAATTCCTAGGATATAGGGAAGTAAGCGAGGAGGAAGTTTCGTTATCGGGAAATATGCAGTATGCATAGTTTCTTAAAGCTCATTGTTGTTTAATATCTTAATGTATCTTCTACAATGCTGTTTTATAACCATCACATTCGTCATAACTATACAATTATGTGTATATTCTGTTAGTTCGTATCAGTGATGAAAGACAGCCAAAGATTTTGTTTTCTTTGATTCCATGGCTAGAATTCACGAGATTTGAAATGTAAAAACCTACGCTGCAACTCTGTGTCCAATTTCAATTTGTTTCTTAGTTGTATATTGATTGCCATGACTAACCATGCAATTTACTGCTAAGATAATTTTTTCCCGCTTGCAACATTGTATCATGCAAATTGAAATATCCAACGGGAGCTGGGGTTTGGCCAAATAAGGAAGGGTCTTTGTTTCACGTGCCCGTCGCTGTACAGCAAATCTGTCTGTGTATATACATATATATATCTTTACACGTAATTATTAAGATACAATCTTCTCTGTATTGTCAATGTTTTATTTTTTAAATAACGTTAACCACACCGCACGCGCCGTTCCCTCATCATGCGTACCAACTTTTAATAGTTTTTTTCGTTCCATACAAAAATTAGTATCTTGATGATATTTTGTAATACACTCATTGCAGTGGAGTCAAGCTCACCTGGCTAACGGTTTTTAGAGTTGCCGTGATCTTTAGATCCTGACGTATTAAAGAGGGAATGAAGGCTCCGCAATGGGTCAGTAACGGGTAAAAATGAAAAGAATATAAATAATTTGATGCAGAAGCAAAACATCTAAAATGCGGTCTAAGGTTAGTCCTGGCCCTCAAGCTAAAGAGAAATTCTGTGTTAACAATGTTTCTTTATTATCAATTTGTTAACACTTTGCAGGCGCTAACTCGGCTTAAACTTTAGCCTTTGATAATCTTCGAGGTGTGAACATGTGCATGACCCTAGACCTCTCTTATCGTGGTACCGTTGTAGAGCGGCATAGCAACATTGTTCAATACATAAAACACTCGTAAGCTTGAGTACCTGTCTTATGCACCCTAAGAATAAACCTGATTATTAAATAAGCGAATGTAAAGCTTTCTCCTTTTATTTATTTTATCAAGATTGGTCACAACTGCCCTCATGAGCTCAGACAGTATTGTGTCACAATTAATAGTCGAACTAATTCTCTGAAAAATATGTTTTGATATGTATTGCAACAAATAGGAATTTAATCGGTAAGTACAGCCCAGAGGAACACAATGTTGGACAATTTTCAAGCGCTCGAAAACGCGTCTATGTTTTGTATACCCATAGGCGATGTGAGTATATTTTCAACCATTTTTGCCCCAATGCAGGGCAAAAACCTCCCTTCCCTCTTTCTTCAAAACTCTTGTAGTGCATTCGCTGCAGTCGGAGAGCTTGTGCCGTTTTTTGAGCCGGTCATTGCAAGAAAATATAAATAACTTTATTGGACCCCAAAGATTACAAACAAAAACTGCAAAAGATAATTTATCGGCAGTACAATGGCGGCCTTATCGTCTAAAGCAATTTCGTTTCTTTTGTCTTATGTTGGTATTCCTTTTTGCAGGTAAGCATGTTGACTATTCCACTCATAATTGGGAAGATAAGGCTTATCGTCAGCGAAACCTTTTGTGAGTACAGTTAAAGAAATAAAAAGTTTAGTTTCGAGAGGATGTGCTTGAGATATGATATCTAGAAAAGTTTAACTCGTTAGAACGAGTCATATATTAATACTTTCGAGTCAAATGTCGACAATTACGGAATAATTCATTCGAATACACATGTCTGCACAAACACAACAAGATAAATTAGATATGAGATGAGCGGAACATTACGCACTTGTTCTGAGAAATGAAAACTATTAGCACCTTCATGCATAGCAATAAGCGGTTTTTACTATTCGTGGAAAAATCGATTCGTTTGTAGATATTTGACAATAGATCTCCTAGGCAGGAGGTCGGTTAAGTACCACAGCAGAATCAGATATACATTCGTCAAGCAGCAGTAGTAACATTACTGTGTTCCGGCTTTAAAGAAACTGCAGCTAGCGAAATTACAGCTGTTGAGACTACTCATAGAATATGTCTAAAACTCGAACGAAACGATTTGATTCTTCGTTCATTGTGCGGACTGCTAGACAGTGGAATGCGCTACCTGAGTGGGTGTTCCCCGATGGATATAATCAAGTCGAGAGTGAATCGGTAACTTCTAGGCAAGCGTGCTCCATCTTAGACCGCATCACTTAACATCAAGTGAGATGGCGGTCAAACGTAAGCCTATTTATTATTTAAAAAAAAACTCAAAGTAATGAGCGCCAAAGCAGTGATGACTTCGATTTGTTACTCAAAATTTTTGGTACCGCTGCAATTGTTCTATACAGCCGTTATCTCTTATACAAACGAGAGAAAACTAAACGAGGAAGGTTAAGACTTTACTGTCACTTATGTGATAACATGGTTGGACTAAAAAAATGTATGTTCACAGTCTTAACTATGCATTTAAATTTTAATAATACGAAAACAATATAAATAAATTAACATTACGAATTTACTTTACAAAATTTGAGGCAAAAAATTAAAATGAACCAGGCCCGTTAAATGCACTTATTTACCTACCTACCTACTTCTCGTTGGTAATATGGTGAGCTAGATGCTTCCTAAATGCGTTGAACGAGCTTAAATTTTTGATAGGTGAGGGGGGTTTTTTTATGTGCGTTTGTATAATTAAAAATCTCATTATTTCCGAATTCGGTATGTAAAGTTTTTTTTTTTGTATTTATTTTGTATTTTTTACTGATAGTAAACTTTATTTTATGAAACTAATTTGAATATTTTGGCTTTCTATGCGGTAGTTTAATTCTAATACATTTTCAAACTTTTTATAGTTATGACGTCATAACATTGGCTGAATATGTAAAATATGTACCTTTTTTAGGCACTGAAAGAATCCTTATACAGCCAAGGACATGACGTCATTAGAAGTTAATTGAAAGTCAAATTTATTTTATGTATTTTATTAAAATAAACCCCGTCTCATAGTTTAAAGAGTTTTAAACGGAAAAATCATGTACAGGAATGTAATATTTCGAAATGGTTTTGGAATCAGCAAAGTATTTTTTTTCTTTACATACCGAATTCCGTTTCATAATGTTCGCGCATCTTTCAATGGATTGTGAAGACACCCGGCTAAACCTGTCTGGCCTAACTGTCACTACTCTTGTCACGTATTACTAATCATTTAACCAGCACCTGAGCCTCTAAACGCAATTGTCATTCCCCTTCTAATTTATTTAGCGGCCACCGTTGCGCAGCCCAGGCGCCGACGCCATCGATTTTCCATAATTTTCACCTCCAATCGATAATTTTCATATCGATGAGAGGATTGTGTAAATGTAAATCTAAATTGTTTGCTAGCAGCGCCACTGGTCTAATCTACTTGGAATGTGGTCGAATTTGTTTACGTTATGTTCTTAGACGCGTATAACTGCCATGTATTCACTAATAGGTGCGCCGGCGGTGTTACCCGCTACATGTTTTCGGTATAAAAAGTAGCCTACGTGTTAATCCAGGGTGTCAGCTACCTCCATACCAAATTTTTTTCAAATCCGTTCAGTAGTTTTTGCGTGAAAGAGTAACAAACATCCATCCATCCATGCTTTTACATTTATAATATTTGTGGTTAGTGGAATATGCGTCAAAGTACTTGGTGGTAGGTCTCCTAAGCAGGAGGTCGTCTAGTGAAACTTTTTTTTTTTTATGTAAATAGTAATGAGACGAACGATACGCTCTCCTAATGGTAAGAGATAACGCCTGTCCGTGACCATCGCAGTGATACACAGAACTTTAAGTAACAAAGCAAAGTCCAGGGCATCACTGCTTTGGTGCTCATTACTTTGAGACTTTTGATAGAGTTACTATTTTGATAGAAACTACAGGGCTGTTGAGACTAATCATCGATAGACTTTGTTTTACTACTCAAAGTCCTATGTATCCCTGCAAAGGTCATGGACAGGCGTTATCTCAAATCATCAGGAGAGCTTTTTTCTTTTACGTAAAAATAAATTATGTGGTTCAATATTTTTTGCGAAATTAGATTGAAACAAAAATAAAATAACTACATTTTTAAAGTCCAAAATTACTTATTATCCCACTTGGTATGGCTATGTATAGTTTGAATTGCTGAAAGCGTATCCATAACAAATGTCTATGAATGGCAACATTTGAGTTATAAGAGAATTACCAATAGTGCCAACATTGCGAATAATGTAATGTATGCCATCCGGGATATCGGCACAGTCATCACCACCAGCATCTGTCAATACCGTCGATAAACATCCTCTACTAATACTGCATCATAAATACAGTGTAGGAAGCAATACCGGGCCGGGCCGGTAGCGGCTTCCCGACAGCTTCCTCATGCGATTTGAAGATACTCGAGACAGGTTGGAAAGTAAACATAGATTTCCTGATTGACTATCAATATTGTTTGTGACTAGCAACTATGCTGCAGTTGACAAGTTGCGTATAAACAACTTTTACTATGAACACAATTCTAGTATCGTGAAAAAGTCAGCTGTTCATTTGGTCAAGGGTCCATAGACTTTTTCTAAAAATCAGCTGTTTATTTCTTCAAGATTTCGGAGGTGTGTTATATAGAAAAAAAATATGCATAATGATGAGTATTTCAGCTTAGCATCTGAAGCTTGTGTAACAACTTAAACATAATTGATTTAAAGTCTAAAATGCATCGCTTTTGAAGCAAACTAGGCATGACATGCATGTCCTTATTGATCGAATCATTCGGTCAAAAAATCGACAATAATAATCGATACGAATACATTAATTTCTGTGCATCTACATTAACAATATACTCAAATAAATCTGGTAATTAAATAATAATAATCTCGTAAAAGTAAAACAAATATAACCAATAATACATTAGATTCAGATAATATTTTACTGTAGAACTGTGTTACATTTAGGTCTTAATATTAAGGGAGTGTCAATAGTCTACTTCGTATGAACATAATTAAGTAAAATAGTTTGCAAGTAGTAATACAACGTACAATGTAAGTTTGCAATCCTGATCTTTGAACCACATTGAAAGTATAGATTCACTATCTCCGTTCAGTGAGATCTAGACATCTACCACTTGTTAAATCATGGCTACAGTTACAGCGCTGAAATTGGGCCAGCGATATTGTCGACAGCATTTGCTAGTTTGTTTACGAGTTGCCGACTGGCTGCGCCGTCTGTCCGCCATGTCGTCCTGCGTCTTGCACACTGGCAGGCGAACACTTTACGATTTTCGCGCGGTAATATTTACAGCGCTGCCAACCTAACGGCACAAATAGGGTTGCCATCGCGATTTATAGCACAGATTAATTTAACGTCGACGGCAAATGATTCGATTTAGGAAGTTATTAATTTTCTCTGTATATTGATGGAGTAATTAAATTGTTGACGGGATGGGTGATGGATGAGGTGGTTTCATCGACTACTTTCGAAATTAATTTCATTATTCAACTGGCATATTGTTCGTTCAATTTTCTTTTTGCCTTATGACTGTACTGATACTTCATTTTAGTTGCAATTATTAAGCCTTAAGTTGAGTAGAAGATATTTAACCACTCGTTAAATTTCATAATTTTGCACTTTTATTATGTTTATCACGGGGTTTTTATCGCGCACGAAATACTATGAAACATAAAATTATGTGTTCAATTTAGCACTTAGGCAATTTTTTTTCTGTTGAATTTTGAATTATACATATTTTATGTTAAGTGTATACTGTACACTTGTACAATACATAATCCTTTTAATATAAATAATGGCATATGTATCTACAATATCTAATTGATACATTACCTTGATAAAGCAACTTTTTTTTAGAATCTTCTACATCATGCTTAGTTTCTAGTACCTTGTTAATGGTACAAATATAGTATTTGAAAATAGTTTTCGTATCCCGTTGAAACAACGACAAGAAGATTGACTTTGATGCAAATTGAAGACAAAAACTCCAAGAATTTTGTTTGTCATGACTCATGACCATTGCAGCGATACACAGAACTTTGAGTAACAAAACAAAGTCCGGGGCTTCGCTGCTTTGGTGTTCATTACTTTGAGATTTTCGATGGTTAGTCTCAACAGCCCTGTAATTTCGCTAGCTGCAGTACCCCTCAAACCGGAACTCAGTAATATTTACACACTACTGCTTGGCGGCAGTATATCTGGTACTGCGCTAGTACCTACCTACCGACTCGACTTCCTGCTAAAGAGATTTACCACAAAGTATGTGTGTGACGAAATCCTAATCCACATGCTTTGTAATCTATGATACACAGATTTCCCAATAGGCCTTTATTATTCACTAGCGGACGCCTCGCGGTTTCAGCCGCGTAGTTCCCTTTCCCGTGGGAATACAGGGATAAGAAGTAGCCTATGTCACCCGGGGATAGTGAAGCTTCCCAACGGTGAAAGAATTTTTGAAATCGGTCCAGTTGTTTCGGAACTTATTCAATACAAACAATCAAATCTTTCCGCTTTATAATAGTATAGATAGATAGATTACACAAACGTAATAAAAACTCAGGTGTTTGTATATCCCGAGCCGACAATGTTGTCAATATTTCTAAATCGGCAAAAAAAGCGTTGGCGCCTTAGATTATTTCGCATAAATCAACCGTTTCCATTAGTGGAACAAACGCTGCGCTTGCGCATGACCTCATTTACATATCTGGAGACCGAAAAGGCTTTAGTTCACTTTCGCTAGATCGAAAAAGGTAATTCGATTTATATGGATAATTGGTTGAAGGTCTGACTAATTTTAAACTAAGTCATTGGATGGCTTGTATGAAGCCGTAAAGCTGTTTCGTGGCATTGACATTTTAAGATGTTATAATTTATTAAAAGTACTATAAAAGAGTAAGCTGAAGTTGACTTAAAGTCATAATTAAGTGACTCACTTGAGTATTGTGACTCACTGTTGTCGCGAAAGTTGAATATTCGATCTGTTCTTATCACAAGACGTGCAGTAGTTGCTACTCTACTATATCTACATCATGACTGATGATAAGTAGTAGTGCGGTCTAGAAAGAACCTCAGTAGACATCTGTTGAGATGGTGGTCAAACACAAGTCTATTTGTATTAAAAAAACCGGCCAAGTCGGACTCCCGCACGAAGGGTTCCGTACCATTATCTATTTTTATAGAGAACGGCAAAAAATCACGTTTATTGTATACAATAAATATTATTATTTGTTGTTTAGCGGCAACAGAAATACATCATCTGTGAAAATTTGAACTGTCTAACTATCACGGTTCATGAGTTACACCCTGGTGACAGACAGATGGACAGCGGAGTCTTAGTAATAGGGTCTCGTGTTACCCTTTGGATACGGAACCCTAAAAAAAGAAGTGTTTGTTGTAAATTTAACTCTGTTTCGAGTCAGGAGTAAAAAAGGAGGGAACGTAAGAGTTTTTATCAGAATTAATAAATAATGACATCTCAGCTGAAAATCTGATTAATGTGGCGGCCACAGGCATCAAATCGGAGATAACGAAAGGCCCATTTATTCCTGCCCATAAACAAACGAAATTACAGTCCACATGAAGGCAGTTTAAAATATAGCAATCAGATTGCATGACCACAGCGCAAGTGGTGAAAAAACTCAGTAGGTCAGTAGGGGAGACCGGGGATGGTTGACTATAGGGGTAGGTAGACTAACAGCCAAAAACTCGTTAACGATGTGAGTATTACGTTATCCCGACACAGCCGCGCATTACTCTCCACTCCCCGCTCAGTCGTCCAGAGCGCCGCGCCGCAGGCGCACGCCGTTTTCGAGCAGTGACACGTGATTTCTTTTCGTATCATGTAAGTAATATTTTCATATTGCATATTTTTTCTTCTGACACCTACACATTTTATGCTAACCATTTGCTTATTAGTCAGAGTGTTTCGTGAGTGCATAATAAGCATATTTCATATATTATTTCTTAAGTTGACGGCAGTGTTTAGGTAACCCATGCCATTGAAACTTAAAATGGCGTCTGGGGTTGGTAGAATAATTTCTTTCGGGGCTGGTTGAATAGTTAGTCGACCAACCCCAATATAAGTTGAAGTTTGCAATATCTCGCAAATTTTCCTTTTATTCGTATTTTAATATTTATTTTGTTACAGCACGATGAGGACCTATAAAAGAAAGACTGAACGAGCTGATAGACCAAAAGATGTTGTAGAAAGAGCATGTCATCTAATAATTCATGACAAAAAAAGTATTAATTCAATTTCAAAACAATATGACATACCCTACAAGACGTTACATCGTTATGTGGCGAAACTAAAGAAGAAATTGGAACGTAATCCGAACTTGACGAGAGCAGAATTAACCTTGGACTCAGTGGGATACATTAAAAATAGGCAAGTTTTGACTGATGCAGAAGAAGAAGCTTTAGAAAGTTATTTAAAAAAATCTGCTGATATATATTATGGTTTAACACCATATGAAACACGAAAAATGGCATATCAGTTTGCCATAAAAAATAACAAAGCTATGCCTAACTCTTGGAGAACACAAATGATGGCTGGCGAAGATTGGTTAGGCTCATTTCTCAAACGTCATCCTACTTTATCCATAAGGACACCAGAAGCAACAAGTCTTGCAAGAGCTACATCATTCAACAAACATAATGTCAGTATGTTCTTCGCTAACTTAACTACTGTTTACCAACGTTTGAATTTAAGCCCCGGTGATATCTGGAACGTCGATGAAACAGGTATGACAACCGCACAAGTACCGAATAGAGTAATGGCACGACGTGGTGTTAAAAGTTTAGGCAAGATGACATCAGCTGAGAGAGGAACACTGGTGACGGCTGCAGTAGCTGTTTCAGCTGTAGGAAATATGGTTCCACCATTTTTTGTATTCCCACGCGTCCATTATAAATCCCATTTTGTTAGAGGTGGCCCTATAGGATGTGAAGGTGACGCTAATGCTTCCGGATGGATGAAGGAAGAGAACTTTGTCAAGTTTGCCAAACATTTCGTGAAATATACCAAACCTAGTAAGGAAAAACCTGTACTTTTGTTGTTGGATAACCATGACTCTCACTTATCCATTGAAGTGTTGGACTACTTTAAATCTAATGGAGTAACCGTTCTATCATTCCCTCCGCATTGTAGCCACAAGCTACAACCTCTTGACAGATCTGTGTATGGACCATTGAAAAAGTATTTCAACCGAGCGTGTGACAACTGGATGGCTAGTAACCCGGGAAAAACTATAACAATTTATGAAATACCGGAGCTACTTAAAACGTCACTACCGTTGGCTGCTACAATTGAAAATATTCAATCAGGATTCAGAGTATCCGGGATTTCGCCATTGAATGAAAACATCTTTCCTGACTCCGAGTTTAATGGTTCTTATGTGACAGATAGGCCGATGCTCACTTCCCGTGATGGTGATAATCCTGCAGCATCTGATGTGAGCACAGATGCTGTTCCATCTACTTCTGCTACATCTAACAGGTTGTCTATTGTCGAAGAGGTTCCAATTCCTGATCACCGTACAATAAGTGAATCTCACTCTCTGGCATCAAATACAGATCAGATTACTACCACAATACCCTCTTCTACAAGATTTTTGAGTACAGAATGTGAGTCACCTTCTCTTTTAGACGAAACATTCAATTCTATATTTGAACCGGAATTGAGAGAAAACGTCAAAACGCCAGAAAACGTTTATTCTACAGAAGCCAATGCGCCATCTTTACACAATCTAAACCCATTTGAAGAGCTAAGACCATATCCAAAAGCGGCGCCACTTTTAGAAAATAAAAGAAATGTTCGCAAACGTAAAAGTACCATATATACTGACACCCCGGAAAAACAAAAACTTTTAGATATGAAAAACAAAAGAGAAACCTATAAGAAGAAAAAAACAGATACGAAGACCAGAGTAGAAAAAGGAAAGGGTAAAGGAAAAGGAAAGGGTAAAGGAAAAGGAAAGGGTAAAGGAAAAGGAAAGGGCAAAGGAAAAGGAAAGGGCAAAGGAAAAGGAACAGATAAAGTTAACGAGATTGCTGATGACACCGACGATGAAAATTACGCTAATGCTGTAGATTCAGATGATGAGGATACTATTTGTATAGAGTGCACTGAATCCTACGTCGATAGTGTTCCAGGTGAACAATGGATTGAGTGCATAAATTGTAAGTTGTGGGCTCATTCCAAATGTGCAAGAGGCAATCTAATGTTTTATGAATGCAAACATTGTAATTCTGATATTGAAGATTGATAACTTGCCCTTTTTTTAAAGAATACAAAGATTAATATGAGACTGATTAAGAGGTTAGTTCAAACAAAATGATTATTACTTTTTATGATAAAACAAATATATAGATGATTAAGTTTAGATACTAAAATTAGGTATTTAGTAATTACTATAATTTCAACAGAGCAATAAAAATGTGCATTTAATTTCTAGAAAAGTTAATTTAAAATTGTTTAATTAATAAAACTAATAAATGTTTAAATAAAAACTAAGAGGTGATAGTTTTGTTAAAGACTTAAAAGATATAAAGTTAATTTAAAATTGTTTAATTAATAAAACTAATAAATGTTTAAATAAAAACTAAGAGGTGATAGTTTTGTTAAAGATTTAAAGATATAAAGTTATTTTAATACTGTTTAATTAATAAAACTATATGTTTACATAAAAAACAGAAGTTGATAGTTTTGTTAAAGACTTTTTGTAATGTCTGTACTTGATTAAAAATGATTTTGAATAAAAAGTTTTGTTAAATTATAAAAAAAAAGGTTTTATTACTTGACACTTTTCACAATTTGTCACTTATTGATACGTAAGTCTACTTACCCCGGGCATATAGTCAATCTACCCCGGAACTGGGGTAAATTGACTAAGAGTTGGTGTTCTGTAAAATGCGTTAAATTATGATAATTATATTGATTAATCGACTTCTTTTTGTATTATTTTATAAGTATAAGAGTTCTTCTATCCATTGATGCAGTTTTATTGTCTGTATGTACAAAAACACAAAAAATATGTATGATTTTGTAAAAAATTAGTCAACCATCCCCGGTCTCCCCTACGAATGACATTTGCCACATGAATTAAATCATACGGCAAGTTGCGAAATTGTGGTCTGACTGGGTGTTTTTTGCTGTGAGCTTTACTGGTATTGGTTGGCAACGAGGTGAGAATTTAGCGCTTGGAATAAAAGTTTACTATACTCGTGTGCGCTGCGCTTCTTCGTTGTCCCGTTCCTACCAACAAAAGTGTAAAAAAATGCATCTGAGCTCGCTGGTGGCTAAGGTCTTAAATAAGAGCCACAGGTGTGGTTTGATTTTAAAATATACATTATCATTGATCAGACTTATTATTTATAAATTCATAAAAAAAAACTAAAAGCCCACACGAAAAGAACAGCAGAATGCTGACAGCATTGTGACGTTGGTGATACTAAGTTTTTGAGCAAAATAAATGACAGCGTACTCGAATCATTGAGCCAGATCCCTAATATATACATAACTGGTGAGCGGTCCCCAAGGATCTAAATATTCCCCCCAAACGGTACAAACAACCATATCATATCCAAAGAGTTATGATAGAAGTTATGTTATTTTTTTTATGCATTACAACGAGTTATGATGTTTATTGGCTAATTGCAATTGGATCATAATCCAAAGTTTGTATGGAACATATGACACGTCATTAAATTTTGTATTTTTTTTAAGATAGGTAGGTATGTGTGTTTCGGTGCATAATAAAGTTATATTTATTCTATAATTCAATTGCAATATCGCTCGCTAACTATTCTCTTAATCTCTTCATTAGCAAGACAGAAGAAGTCCTTGTTACAACATTGTATTGTGACCACTTGTCTAGACATGTCATTTCGTGATTTGCATACTTGGATTCCTGGCTGTCACGTTAGGATTAATTTATCATCTGACTTTGACACTAGGGGCTGGATTGATCGGACAGGTGGATTAGGAACTTGTTCCAGATCTCTTACTTATGGGTTTGTTGTTGGTACCGTTTTGTCGGTTCCGCTAACTGCTTCCCTAGTATTTTTGTACTAACGAACTAGAAAATATTTAGGCAGATAATTAGATCCCCGTTACTTCGGCAAGGCTAATAAAGTCGAGGAATTAGAATGTTTCTGTTTACGACATTTTTTTTATTTTTATTTTGGCGTCGCATTTTGAGCATTTGCCAGTGTCAAGTGTTTTATATTTTCAAGTTTCATAAGTTAAATAAGTTGCCTCGTAGCTATAGTTACAGTCAGTCTTTTTTTTAATCTTTATTTATTTTAGAGGGGTTGAGCCACGCAGTGACTATGTCACCCCCGTAATACACTAAACTACAATAATATAATTTTTACCATATACTTATACGCTAACAGTCAAAGTCCCGTCTTGGTCAAGACTAGTCCGTGTCAGTTAAATCCAGTCATGTTTTAGTAAAGTAGTGGCGACTTTACTATAAAGCTTCGATAGAGTTTTGGAAGCAACACGAAAATTCATGTTACACATATCATTTTCCCACACTCGCACTTGTAATTCGGTACTTTATGAATAAAACACCACCATTTTTATGCATAAACACTCGACAAAACAACGTTCCCGCCAAAACTCCCTTACTATAATTATAGTTCTAAGAGACCACAGTTTAAAGCATGTATATCTTTAAGCTAACCGTATATTGACTGTCTTGTAGCTCATTTGGTAGTTACTCTGTTTCTGGAGATGTATGGTATGGGTTTGATTCCTAGTCAAGGCAAATAAAGTTGAAAAAAAAAAACAAAAAGGCGAATTTTTGGGCGAAATAGTAATACGTTAATTTAAAAAAATTAAACAAACCCATCAAGTAGTGTATCTTAAAAGGGGATTGTAAAGATATATTGAATTGATATTATGTAGAAATAATAAATTGGTTCAGAAAGATTTCTTTCCTTTAACTATATAGAGCTATTTCGTTCACAGTCGAGTTATAGATTTTTTAAACTCATCAGCTTGTTATGCAGTGTTGTTTAAATTTACTTTAGAATGCAAATACCGGAACACGGATGTGGGAACTTTTTTCTTTTAAAACGACATGTGAAGTCAATCGAGTGGACACTTGCTGAAAACGTAAAGCTGTTCAAGTCTGATGATGTAACGAGATGCGCTGACTAGCACTGACAAGTGACATTTCGTTGCTCATTCATTGTAACCGAGCCGGGTTATGTAACCCAATGATATTTTAACTTGTTTATTAACTAGTTTGTATCGGTTTCGCTTCATTGGAGTCGATAGCCAGTTTTGGGACCAAGGCTCACACCTACCTAGTAGGTATATTTACTATTTGCTTAGTGTTACCTTGGCAAGTACTTGAATCACTCTTTGGTTAGTACTTGAGTACATCTGAATATGAGTTCTTAAACCTTTTAAACCGACTCAAAAAAGGAGTAATTCGATTGCATGTTTTTTTTTGTATGTTTGTTACGCGTATCATACTTAAGAGGAGATGTTTTCTTTAACCGGTAGCTCAAGCTCCATTGTTGCCGTTTGAACCGAAATATTTAAATATATAATTTTAGTTTCACTTTTTTAATAATGTAAGGCAACGAACGCAGAATTACTCCCAAACTAGACTGCGAGTACTTTAGGAAGAGAACTATGGCTTTTGTCAAATACCACAAAACTGGAATCTACATAGCATTTTGATCCTTACAACCTGTCTGTTTACGAGCACCAGTGCTCAAAATCCAATTTCTGAGGCGCACGGTCGTAAACATTTATTTTATTTGGCCACAAATTGAATGGGTTTCTCATGAGAATGTTGACGTAATTTTGTTGTTTGCACTATAGACATGTTTATTTTAGTATAATGTTATGTTGCTCGTAAGTTTGCAGGTGATTTACATTTATAAATAATACATTTATAATCTCTCTCCTTGGTCTTTGTTATTATTTGGCTACCTTAATATTTGTTCTCTAAAACGAAACGTTGGAAAGGAATCTGGGCAAAACTTCATGCTTCTAGACCCAGCAGTTTCAGCTACGCGATGATCGATCAGCCAGTTTATCTATAGCCAATTCTTCTATAGATATAGATAGATTATACTCTCGAATTATTTCTATCTGAGCTGGTCACCCATTAAAAACCATGCAGGTATTCCATATCAGCTTTCGATGAAACCACAGACTTGCTCGCTTCGTCACTTCAGTGGTTTATGGCTGATATACTAGTGTTTTAGTTTTCAGGTCGCTGGAATTCTTCTGACGTTATATATTCTAAACAAATTAAGGATGACGCTGCAATCGTTTCTCCCACGCATACTTCGATATGCTTTCTTTTAATGCATCCTTTTTTTGGGATGTACTTTTTGGGGTGACGATAAAAAGTTATTGAATTGAATAGTCTGAGTTAAAATATACATTAATAAATTTTTAAGTAAAAACTTTAGCCGCGTTAAGAGATTTTTTGGTAGGTGCAATATTTATGGGGTCGCGTCACCGACTTGCTAATGTAACGCGTTCCACAGTTATTACAAAGTTTTCACTTCTGTCGGAAGTCCTTATGATTGTCTATTTTAATGTTTTGTGTTTCTACCGCTGTCTCAGACAGACGCGGTTTGAGATACCTTCATGAAATGCGGCCAGCTAGAACTGTGACTAGGCGAAGCTGCCGCGGCTTGTGATGGCGGTCGCGGCAATACATAAAGTAGCCTCCAACCAGATAAAGTCTGTGGTAGTGGCTGAATCGTGACCGTCACTTTTGCCGTTATCGCTGGCCGCGTCAGTATTAGTCTTTATACCTCTATCGATACCTCTACCAAAACAGAATCAGAAATCGAAACAAAAGCTATCTCACAATCACGGACTGGGCAATAAGTTACAATAACCAGAAATTATCGCAAACTAATACTTCGATCTCGTATTAGCATATCTACAGGTAATCTGAGAGGTGGAGGCTGTCACGTGTCGATTTGTCAACCAAACAGGTAGATTAACTTGCGCAAGAGTACTCATATTGTCATTTCAAGATTCATATTTATTACTACTTATTTTGTTTGATACGTTATGATGTAGCATTGAACTGTTTCACAATGTGATGACGTGTTGATTAATCATGTAATTGCAATTTCAAAGAAATGAACAATAAATATTTTTACAGTACCTAATGTGAAGAACAAAACGTTCACATGATGGTAAGACTGGCTCATCAGTAACGATCATCGCCAGCTAGAGATAAATTATTACATGACTGCCCAAAAAGGAGGGGTGTAACGTTTGAATGAGAGTTTTTTAATTTCTCTATAACATAATTATAATGGTTTTATTTACATAGAAACAACCCTGTTGGTTCATTGGTAATATGTCTGCTCTAAGAGCTGAAGGGTGTGGGTTGGATTCCCACTCAGGACTAACATTTGTGTGACTAACATCGATGTTTGTTCTGTGTCAGGGTGTACTGTATGTATTTACAAAAAAAAAGTTTTTTTTTGTAATGTAAAAAGTAGTGAGACGAACGAGACGCTCTCCTGATGGTAAGAGATAACGCCTGTCCATGACCATTGCAGCGATACACAGAACTTTGAGTAACAAAACAAAGTCCAGGTCATCGCCGCTTTGGCGCTCATTACTTTGAGACTTTCGATGGTGAGTCTCAACAGCCCAGTAATTTCACTAGCTGCAGTACACTTGAAACCGGAACACAGTACTGTTTACACACTACTGCTTAGCGGCAGAATATCTGGTACTGCGGTGGTACCTACCTAGACGACCTCCTGCTAAGAAGATCTACCACCAAGTGAGTGAGTATTTAAGTATTCTGTCAGCTAACTAGTTTCCATAGTACAACTTTGCTTAGTTTGGGGCTAGATGGCGTTGTGTTAAATGTCCTCCAATATTTATTATTACTGCGGTGGGACCTACCTAGACGACTTACCTACTTACTAAAACTTTTACATAGGTCAGTTGTCATTTGGTCAGTGCTGAAAATCAGCGCTGTGGAGTAATCCCCAGCACAATTGCTGAGCACTGACTTGTTTTTTCCTTGTTGATGCACCAGCCACTGCAGCGATAACCCGCTTATTGTCTTGTCAAGTTTGTTGTCTTTTTGTTAATCTGTATCTTTTTATTTGTGTGTTTTGTTTGTACTTATCTGTTGTTGTGTCTAGTGTATTGTAAAGAAAAAAAAATGTTTTATTTTCTTTCTTTCTTTACATATGTAAAGACGGATCTTATTGATACTACATAGTTATTTTTGTTGGTTCCAGGTACGTCATCGCCCATTCAAGCAGCGAGTGCGGGTCAACAGTAAATTGTCACAGGCCCTTCTCTCACATAATTTTAAAATTTTAAATTTCGTTCCACTTCGCAGGAAAGGCTACGTGAACCGCTTTATTTGCCGTAAAGGATCATAAATTTAGCAAACCGTGTGAAATTACCAAACCAGAAGATACGAGATACGGCGGACATTGTCTTTTGGCGTTTATTTATCAACCTTTTTATGAGACCTCCCTGCTGAGGTGTGTTGACCCGAGTCGTTTACACTTGTTCTCTTGAAAAGAGTTTCGCCTGTAGCGAAATTGTTATTTAAGGTGTTTCGATTTCCATACAAATAGCATAATTTTGACAGCCCTGTTGGCTCATTGGTAGCATATCTGCCTTAAGACCTGAAGGGCGTGGGTTCGATTCCCGCTCAGGACAAACATTTTATGTATCAACAAATGTTTGTTCTGTATCTGGGTGTTCTGTTCTGGGTGTTATAAGTATGCATTTACACAAAAAAAAAGTATATAATATGTATTCTATCAGTTATCTGACTTCCATCACACAAGCTCTGCTTAGTTTGGGGCCAGATGGCGCTGTGTGTATAGTCCTACGATATTTATTTATTTAATTTTACAATGAACATTAATTTCACAGCTACTGGCAATTATTTTGGTCTTTATTTGCGGTAAATCACAATTCATCATCATTTCAGCCGTAGGACGTCCACTGCTGGACATAGGTCTCCCCCATTGACTTCCATAAAGACCGGTTGGAAGCGGCTCGCATCCAGCGCGTTCCTGCGGTTTTTAGGTCGTCTAGGTCGTCTAAATCACAATTGCTTAAATAAAACAGACAAATTTCATCCAAATCCGTTCAGTAGTTTTTGCGTGGATGAGTAACAAACATCCATCCATATATACTTTCACATACTACATGTAATGAAAAGTCCCGAGCCTCACACAGATATGTCGCCCCTAGGATTGAACCGTGATGTTTTTGTTGAGAATCAGTCATTAGATGGGCACTATCTTGAATTTCATGACAATTCGTGCATTAGTTTTTAAATGACACCTGAAAGTGTCAGACAAGTTTTGGTTTCTCGCGAAAGATGGAAAAAGACGGAGTTTCAAGCTTTGATAAAACATTGTTTACTAGTATGAAGGGGAAAAAGAATGGGGAAGGGAAATTAAATATAATATTAGTGGGATTGGTTTGAAATACGTCTAACAAATATTGGTCTGCGTATCACACTTACTGCATCGACTCGCAGTACTGGTCCAGGGCTATTTCGGGCATTATTCATGGGATACGTACGTTACCGGTAATTAGTTTAATTTCCCTTCCCCATTCTTTTTTCCCTTCATACCAGTTGATAACATACCGAGTTAATGCACCATTTCGGTCCTACACTCGTACGTGACCGAAAGGATGAACAAATAAAAGACTGTTTGAGATGAGAACATAATGACAATGGGTTATGAATTACGAAAATTGTTTCATAAGTTATTATGTATACCCGTATGTAATTTAGGTGCGGTCTGATTGACAACGGAATTCTTTGTCTGAGATTCAATTTGACAAGAATAAGTCCTTGTTACAACTTTTTTCTCGAACCCCTTTTTTGGCATCGTACTATGTGTATTTTGCAAGTTCCTATTTGATGATAAAAAATAAATAATTTATTACTAGGTTATTGTGACTCATCACAGTCTTTATGGTTCTTCCTCTTATTAAATTTTCCTGATATATTGTTTGTCTCTCTTTAATATTACCCATTTAGCCGTAACGGGGACCTCGCGGCCCTACTTATTTTAAAATGAAATGAAACATTTTATTTGAATATTGACCATTTGCCGACTATGCTAATATTTAAACTTATTTAAGATGATCTAAGGTAGGCCTAATACATGTTCATAGATGTTGTTAAAAAATATATATTAGGTATTCTATCTGGTTGTACAAGTAGTACATCTGTAGTACAAGCTTTGCTTAGTTTGAGGTTTGATGGCGCTGTGTGAAATGTTCTAGAATAATATTTTTTTTTCTTTAATTTTTTTTTTAATTATTTATTTTTAATATTTTGTTTAATTTTCTAAATTGAGTTTGTTTTGTTTTTATTTTGATAGTTGACAGTGGTTGGATTCGAAAGTATATTTCTGAGTAATCTCGACCAGAAGACATCTAATAAAACGTAGGTAGAATAGAATACAACTTTATTATACACCAATCATTTTTTTAATGAATTTAAAGGCTTGCGTTTGATCGCCATCTCACCTGATGTTAAGTGAAGATGCGATCTACGATGGAGCAAGCTTGCCTAGAAGATACCGATTTACTCTCGACTTGAAGACACCCAGATTGTATCTATCAGGGAACACCCACTCGGGTAAAGTATTCCGCGCTTTAGCCGTTCGAATAATAAAAGTATATTTAAATCGTTTCGTACGGGTTTTTGGAACGTCAACCATGAAACGATGTCGTTTTTTCGAGCTTCTGGCCGTCCGATAGAAAAATGGGCATGGGGGAATTAGACCATGCAGATCCGAAGCACACTCACCATAATAAATCCGATAAAAACCGACAGACTAGCAACCCTGCGACGACGTTCAAGACTGAAGGTTACTTTGAACGAGGGAGTCGTTGCATATGAGTCTTTTAGCACATTTCTCAATTGACTCCAACGCCTCGAGCTGGTACTTGGCGAATCCAACCCAAAGGAGCGAGCAGTATTCCATGCACGAACGTACTTGTGCTAACATACAAATACGAAACATAAAAACGAGTTAATATATTATGTTCAGTTCGACCATAAATATTTCACTTTCGTATTCGTTCTGGTTCGCGCAATCCGCAATTAAAACAAGTTACGCTCGTTTTTTCTCTCAGCGCATAATCTCGGAAATGCTAGACGTAAGTAATGACAACACTGGCGTAGGGGGGGCTCTTCATAGTACGCTATAAAACGACCGCACCGTAGCACAGTCGAACTATTAAAGAACATAAAGATAAGATAAAACTCTTTATTGTGAAACTATATTTATATATAAAACTTTAACTTAAGTTTTCATGGATTTGGGCATCTATCTGAAGCCGAAATACGGCTTTTTATGATTTCACCTTTATACAATGCCAGTGAACATGCCTAGCGTGCCCATGTAATTTAATTTTGCAGTGCCGAGAGCACGCCTGGCGTGCTTGCGTTTTATATAGTAAGTAATTATAATATTTTTGTTTTTATGGACATTTAATTATATTGACATAATTTTATTGACATTTTATATGTGACATATTACTTTATTGACATTTTCATTTTCATTGTTTTGACATATGTAATGATTTTGATAATAATTTTTAAATATGAATGGAAAAATGACCTGTAACTTTGGTGTTATTAATAAATGATTTGTATTTGTATTTGTATATAGGGCGGCATCGCTGAGCATTACTCGAAAATGGTGACAATGAAAGTGTTAAGACACAGCGGTAGGTCACTTGTGTTGACTCGCCTAAATAAACATCTGCTTTTATAACGTAGTCTGAAGAGACTTATGTAACAACAACTCTGGCGTAATATTTACGGGAAACCATTACATTTCTGCATCTACCGTCATAATGTGCTCTTTGCAAAAATTAACTACTTACGACAAGAAGCACCTAAATGGTTAGAAATTGCTTCAGATAGCTTACTAATTGCTTATTATTATTAAAAACATTCTAGATTCTTCTCGTCTCCAGCTCAACTCATTTTCCCATTCTGTTGGTATGTAGCAATTCTCTAGCACATAACAATTTCGAGCATATTCGATAGAACATGTATGTATTGTCTCGGGGGCTGCCGGTATTTCATTTGTGGTCCAAAACGACTACTTAATACTTAAAAGATTTTGCTTTAGAAGTAATCTTTTCTGGGATCCTATAATCAGATCCTTACTTGGTGCATAGGTATAGGTATTGTTGTAGCGATGATAGCTGAGTGGTTAGCGCGGTCGATTCGCATGCCGAAGGGCGTGGGTTCAAACATCAGCTTGAGCTGCCTGTGAAGGAAAACATCGTGAGGAAACCATAGCATGGTGGTAGGGTACTTTAGTATTCGGCTGGCTAGCTACCACCCTCAAGTTGGAAATCTGTCGCCAAGCATCTAACGGTCTGTTCCGGCAGCTCTACTTGAGAGCCAGTTCCATTCCAGGCTAGGTGTGCTTTACCATCTTCGACCAAACCGTCACACCGTCTAACAACTAACCTGTCAACCATAAAAAAAAGGTATATAAGGGTAAGTATCCCATGTGATCCGCAATGAGGGACCAACAAAAAATCTTAAAAAAAAAAGAAATCTAAACAAAAAATCGACCCAGGCATCTTAGAGTAATCGGGAAACATACATTAAAAAAAATATTCCGACGAATTGAGAACCTCCTCCTTTTTTAACCGACTTCAATAAAGGAGGAGGTTCTATGTTCGACTGTAAATATTTTTTTACGAACACAGAATACACGACTGTAATATAACTACAGAATCAGCTAGTCAAGCTTTGACCACGCAATAGAACAGTTAAAATAATAGTTACTGCGGTAATGGGCCACATTGAATGCTAGAATGTGCGTTTACGCTATATTTAAAGCTTTCTTTAATACAATAGCTGAGAAATAGGTTTGTATAATAATCGTTGGCTAATTGCGAATGTTATGTAATTAAATGTTATTATTTACCTCGCTTTTTGTTATTGTTAATCTTTTTTAACTTTATGGTCTATTTTGTATGTTTGTGATGACCTACTTCAGATTTTGTTTAGTTAAGGTGGTTCGATTTCCATACAAATAAATTTTTACCATTTATGGACAAATGGAGCATATTTTTACAGTGAAATCATAGCTACTGGAATTTAATTTGGTCTTTATCACAATTGCTTGAATAAAACAGTAGATTATTAGTATAATCTACAGTTTTGTTTTATGATTATAAATTCATAAATCATTAATAAATTTGGTTTTATGCTTATAAAACCAAATTAAATTCCATTAGCTATGATTTCACTGTACAATTATGCTCCATCACAACTCACACATTCACCTTAATTAGGTTAACTTTTCACCAACGTGTGTCGAATCATGATGGTGAAGAATTGACGATATCGTCGATAGTCTCACAGCATGAATCATCGCCCACTGTAGTCCACTGCTGGACATAGGCCTTACCTAATGCACTCCGTCATCATCCGCTTTTTGCTTCCAGTCACTACCCTCTGCCTTACATATATCGTCACTCCTCAGAGGAGTAGGTTAAAGACCAAATATCTTTAGCAGCAAAAAATTATATTGGTATATATGTGTATATTTGTTTACGTTGACTTCCGTAGCAAAACCTTTTGTTGATTTCTGAGGACGAAGCAGCATACACAAAAAAATCCACTATTTTCGATAGAATGTTAAAAGATTACGTATGTATTCATCTATTACCGAGTAGAGGTCTAACTTGATATTAAGTGAAGATGCGGTCTTTTCACGTGGTCTTTCTAGGATCCACATGGTGATAATTAAGGTCACGGCCATATTACAGTCATGACCTTATCGTGTAATATGCTCCAAATTGTGATGACCTCTTGTGTAACATTTCGTCTTTTTGTAAATTTATTTCACACCATATGGTTTGGTTCAATATGTTCATCACCTAATTACCTAATCTGAAAATTCTAATAACGAAAAATTTTATAGTAAGATCGAATTTGAAAGCTTCATAATAAAACGCAATTACGATAATGTCACCAGTTTGCGCAAATATCGGTCGTTGTCCCGCGACAAGGCTTCTCAACCAGCAATTATAAATTGAGAGCGTAATGACAACCCACATTACGTATAAAGATGAGAGCTTTTTTATGTAAAAGTAATGAGACGAACAAGACGCTCTCCTGAAGGTATGACATAACGGATATCCATGACCATTGCAGCGATACACACAATTTTTGAGTAGCAAAACAAAGTTAACGATATTTTTTTAAAAAATACTATGAAATTAGACTTATTTATTTACCTCGACGTTGTCGCCTCGGCACACTACACTAACTGTATCAGCAGACCGTTCTGAAACTACACCGCGATACAAGCACTTACTATTACTAGAGAATTTTAAAAGCTTCAGGATAGCACAAAGTAACCCTATTTTAGGAGATGTGTCTGTGTATCGAATGTTCTTAGATTATTTTTATGGCTGACAGGCTAGGTGCTTGACAGCTTACCTAATGTTAAGTGACGACGTGGTCTAAGATGGTAAACACACCTAACCTGGAATTGAACTGGCTCTCAAGTGAGGCTGCCGGAACACAACGTTAGATGCTGGGCTTTAAACTTAACCTTACCACCACGCTATGGTTTCCTCACGATGTGTTCCTTCACTGGCAAAGCTCATTGTTGGTCTTTGGGCGTGTGACCCGACCGCGCTAACCACTGAGCTATTATCGCTACAAAACATCCTATATAATATCCGATGACCGACTTAGATTATAGTCGCTGACATCGAGCTCTCGGCGTTTTATTTATAATCATAAGTTCATACAGGATAAGTGGTCCTATTGTAATCGTTAATGTCTAAAGTCTTTTTGGTTGATGTTGCAAGCATCAACTCGGATTGACAATTCGTAAATATGTCCGATTAAAATTCGCGCGAACTAGCGATGGTGACTACATCATCATATGAGTAGTGACCCCTACGTCATACATAGATACTTAATTAATTACTATTCTGTTGAATATTGAATTAGACGCCAAGTTTGCCTTTTAACATACACATAAACCTACTTTTTCTTTAATTTCTCAATGGCAACAATTTTTATTACATCCTACATCTCATGACTTGTTTAGATATAAAGGTAATAAAAATATTGAGTTTGTATTTCGTATTAGGCATTTATACTAATTAGTGGCAAGTTTTACTTCCAGATCCAAATGGATCATAACTCTAAATAAAAAAGCTGAGTCAGGGTACAAACATCATCATTATCTGCAGCCTTATGAATTAAGCAGTGTTTGTATGTCTCTTATAACCGTACATACGTGGAATCCTACGTTCATAACCCTCGTTTTTGTATTCGAAAAAAAACTTATTTTGACAAATTAGGTGTCTGTTAATATATCTTACCTTTCGAGTAACATAGCAATACAATTAAAACTTCACAGTAAACCCAGTATGACAGAGTTTACTGACTGCTTTCAATCGTGAGATGAAGGGCGCGGGTTCGATTCTTACCAAAAACAAACATTTTTGTGACGCATATAACTGTTTGTTCTGAGTGTTAAATGTATGCTTTACAAATATAAATATGTATTTACAAAACAAATATATTACTTACATTAAGTATTTTATCAATCTAATTATATAGTAACAAACTTTGTTTAATTTGATGCAAGTAGTATGAAGGAGCTGTTTTTTATTTCGCGATTTCAAAGTTATAGTAAAAGTTGTTCGTAATGAGAACAATGACCCTTTTCGGATTAGTACGTCCCAAGTTTATAACCATGTATAAAATGTTACCGTGACAGCTTCTATAAAAAAATATTCACAGATAAAAAACACCGGAAATTTAGTTCACTAGCTTAAATAGTAAACTAATAACTTATAAACTAGTTGGGCGGTCAATTAAAAGCCTCTACATCCGCCATCACAAGTATAATATTTGCCAAAAAATATACGATTCGTTTCTTAATATGTATGTATAATGGGTACAAATTACTAAGCAAAACATTTTCAAGTTAATAAACTGGTAATATTGTCAAAAACCATAAAATTGTTCTTAAATCAAGTCATTAATTAAGTAAAAGTGATCTGGTTTACATGACATTTGGATTCAAGAAAGATTCGTAATAGTTTCACTTTAGTTAGTATGCGACATACATTTTGCCAATTTTATTTAAAAAAAAACCGGCGTATGTATATAACAATAATACTGGAGGGCATTTCACACTGCGCCTAATATCCCCAAACAAACCAAACCTTGTATAATGGTATCTTAAAGAACTTTTTTTTAAAATACATTCTTAAAATTCATACTCTTAAAACACCCAGACGTAGAACAAACATCCACAATCCACATTCGTTACTTATTTATAAATGTTCGATATTTGTTTATAAATGTTTACAATCGAACACGGCTTGTAAGGCTCTAAGTAGTTTTTGTAGCGATGATAGCTCAGTGGTTAGCGCGGTAGGTTCGCATGCCGAAGGGCGTGGGTTCAAACCCCAACAATGAGCTTGAGCTGCCGGTGAAGGAAAACATCGTGAGGAAACCATAGCATGGTGGTAGGGTACTTTCTAGTACTCGGCTGGCTAGCTACCACCCTCAAGTTGAAAATCTGCCGCCAAGCATCTAACGGTGTGTTCCGGCAGCCTCACTTGAGAGCCAGTTCCATTCCAGGCTAGGTGTGCTTTACCATCTTCGACCACACCTTCACTTAACATCAGGTGAGCTGTGGTCAAACAACTAGCCTGTTAACCATTAAAAAAAAAAAGTGTCACCCAGAAATTAAAAAAAAAAAGAAAAAAAATCTACACAAATGTAGAATTTTTGATACTTATTCCGAAACTAATGTAATTTACTAAACATGTTTTTGATATGAAAAGATCACGTTTAGTTTAGCTAACACTTGGCTGCAATAAATTCTTCTTGCGTTTACTTTTGTGTGTATGTTTACTTTATATACTATAACATTTTCCTGTAGGTAAATAAATGGCGCCAATGACTACACTTTTAAAAGCTAATCTTTATTCCAAGAACAGTTATTTCGATAATGGTCACCAATGGACTTTGAATACATGGCATTGACTCTCAGAATTCCAAACGTTAAACTAAAATTAGTAATTTTTGCACGAAACGCACTGACTCAATCAAGGAGGTTGTACTTCATTTTTTTTTCTATCAGGGACTTACGACGTGGTAATTTCATGCATTTGCTTCCGTTTTGTAGAGGCAGGTACCTATCATGAAAATCTCAATTTCGTTATGCTTAGATTTCGTTTAAAAACTCTTTATGCTTTGCAGCCTAGTGTTCAATTCCAGTAGTTAGTTTTCTGTGTAATAAAATTCAAAGGTTTCACCGTCTTTAACTCGATCTCGAGTAATTGGCAATTTTTCAATGATTGTTAAATAACCCGAATCGCATTTAATCCGTTGGATCTGATTAACTTTTTACATTACCACACCATTACTGTTTAATTTATTACTCCTTAAAAGTCATTTCGAATTTCGAACGCGGAGAATCTTGGCGCCAACAAATGACGGCTGCAGGCCGGAAACTGCAAAATTACTGCCATGTCGCAACGCGTGTCTTAGCGTAAACCTAGTGGGTCAAGAATGTGTGATTCAGTTTCGTCTATTTCCAACGTAAAGCGAAAATCATTGAAGCATGTTTGCCTATCCCAAGCTTTCAATATTCATAACGGGCCTGCCATTGTTTCCCGCCTTTTGAAACGTCACGTATTCGGCGCCATCTTGAAAGGGACGTGCTTCTACGCATCCATTTTCTATGGAGCCCTAAACTACGAGCGAGTCGTCGTATTTTGCGTATGAATAGTGACGATGACAGGTCTGATAACGCTGGTATTTTGCGTGACCCAAAGAAAATTATGAATGTACAGAGCATTGAAATTGGTGGTTTGTGGCTACTCTTGCGGTAGCGGTGTACACTTCAAATTATGTTTTAAACGTTGACTTATGTGGGCCTTTGTCGTAAGCATACGCTTAGGAATGCCCCAAAGTAAATGGCTATTAATAATAACAGTTTAAGGATTAAAAATAAGCTTCACCCCAGTTAATATGATTTACGAAGGAACTGCGAGTTTACTGTTCACCATAAATAATACTTAACAATCATGAACACTGAGATAAGGTCATAAAGAAACAGTAACCCTGCTAAACGTGTTTGATGTAGCGTTTTTCATGTATAACTTTACGTACTCGCAGTGTAATGATTTATACGACCAATTTGTGTTTGACGTTCAAAACTGATTTTTGTTTAAAAATATGTGACACAATGGCGCCTGTACATTAAAAAAAAGGTGTAAAAAGCATGAAATAAAACCAGTGATATATCGTTGACTCACATGACACAAATCCAATTTAGTAGATGATGAACGAGAGGAATCATTTGCTATTTTTAGCTTAAGTTGTTCGTTACTCGATCAAGTAGTAAAGTCAACTTTAGATTTGAAAATCATAGAAACAGTTGACGAGCAGATTCTGTATATATATGTACATACATATATGTAGATAAGAATTTTCATACAAGATTGGCAGCCCGTACACGTAGCGCGCGATCCGCGATCCGCGATCCGCGATCCGCGATCAATGATCGCGATCCAGACTGATCGTGTACGAAGCGGATTGACGGACTGATGCTCCGGATCGCATAATATCTAGAAATTTTGAAATCATGATCGCGGATCGCGGATCGCGGATCGTGATCATGATTGAACGTGTAAGGCGGCCCATTCTGACGTTCAATAAGTATACTATGTATTTTGGTAAGTCAACGTAACTGTCCAGTAGGACAAGTATGCTGTTTTATCGATCGATAAATTTGACATTTATTAAGAAAAGAGTAAGTGAGAATTTTTATTTTTGGAAAAGAGATTTTTTTCCTTAAAATGTATGTTAAACATGACATTTGAAGGAGACAAAACTGAGTATACCGATTGCAAATGTCAAATATGACCGACAATTAATCCAAATGTCAGACATCACAGTGTAATTGCACCGCTTTGGAGATATTGTAACCGGGATAGATTGTATAAAAACGGAAGTTACTTTGTAGGAAACGCAAACAATATGTCTATTCTTATCCCGAGAATATAATCTTCCAAGAAAATTATTGTTTAACGTCTAGCTACGTACTGTTATTGCTAAATCTCTCACCTGTTTTCGTTTGCCATCGCTATGATTGCTTAGAAAGCGATCAAATTACGCAATGGCCGACACTAATTTCCACGCTTTAAAACCTTAAAATTTCTAATATCGTATAAATTCGCGGTTTTGTAAAAAAATGTGCTATCTACGAAGTAATAAACTTGTGTTTGACAAATGTTGCCTTAAGCAATAAAGCTTAAAGGGTTGGCATATTTAAGAAATTTTGGGATCTCGAGACAAATCCTATTGCTTTATAAATAAACTCTAGACAATTCCTTTTATAGTTAATATAATTTCAGTGTAAAATTCTTGTTTCATTAATGTAAAGATGAAATTACAATGTTTTCATAACATGTGCGCCATAAATATGTTTCTCAAAACTGATTCACAACTGTTTCTGTAACTCGACCTAAAAACGATTCTGTGAAAAACAATAGTCACCGGTTTATTTTCATTCAATATTCAGATGACAACCCTGTTTGCGAAATGCGTAATAATAACAGTGGCTAAATAAAAACATGCATAATGCCGAAGTTGGACAAAAAAAAATGATTTTAAACACGAGCGAAATGACAGATGCCTTATGCAATTTAAAAAAAAAGTTGTTTGGAACGGTACTGGACTGGCTGGCAATAATTTGTTGTGGCGCAGGTTTCCATAGAAAAAGCCTGCATAGCGCTCCGATGGCACATGCCAGCCTATTAAAATACCCGCCCGCGTCCCAGCTCTATTTAGAGAAATAATAGACGTCATAACGAACATTAACACTTTTTGTATGACCATAGAACGGCTTAAATATAATATTTTTATGTGGATGCCAGATTTAATTGCGTTTATAGTTTTAAATAGTTACCTGGCATACGCCAGCTTCTTTATTTAGAGCTAAGTATTTTATTTTAAGACAACATAACTATGTTTTACGTTAAGTGCTCTTATAAACTTGAACGACTAAACTGTGGTTTATTTTTCTAAAAAAAAAACAAACAATATCAAACCAACGCAACACAAAAAAGAACAACATATTCTCCAAACAGGTTTTCCAATAAAGATTATCGAGCAGACGACGGGTCCAATATCAGCACCAATTTTTCATTCTTGGTCCTTAAAAACGGAGATAATCACGATCTGTAGGTAATCGTAAGCCAGGATGAATCGTTTGTCACTTCTGCGTATCGACGCATTCTTTGTCCAAGGATGTCACCTGCAATTTCTTAATTTAGACTCGTTATCCAATTTAGCTTTTTACTCATGGATTTTAAGAATTGACAATGTGTTGCATTGAATATTTATTCTAGATATTACGAAAACTCGTTGTTAATGAAACATCAATAATGATGGGCACGTGTCTTTTTTGCGTGGCATGAGTTACGAGAATGGTTGACAAGTGTGCTTTATCGATAACTTTGTAGAGCTCCGCATTTTTAATTCGTTTCTAGGTATCCGACGATAATACTTATAATATACATTATATATTGGTATATTTAATATTTCTATGTAAACTTATTCAAGAGCATCGAAGTGGGTAATTTGCATGGAGTAAGAGTCGAACCTCCTTTTCACGATTATGTAATTAGTCGAGCCGATTTTGACGTAGAACAGAAATGGCTGAAAATCGTCATGATTTTATAACGCTCGTGGTTGAAACCTTGAGCTAGGATGTTTTTTTAATGAGACCAACGCGACATTCTTTTGATGGTAAGACTTAATGCCTGCCCATGACTATTACAGCAGTACCCAGAACTTTGAGTTGCTGCTTTGGTCCTCAATGCTCATTATTTCTAGGCATTCGATAGTTAGTCTTAATAGCTTTGTAATTTCGCTGCAGTGCCCTTCAAATTGTAACAGAGTGATCGGTACAGCGGTTGTAGCTACCAGATGACTTGCTAAGGAGATCTACCACCGAGTAAAATATTATATAACTAGCTGCGCCCTGCGGTGTTGTTTTTTAAATATATTTTTCGTGGTTTTGGGGTCGGCCCTTGTAAAAGGGATTGAAATTATTACTACACATATGTACTGCTAATTCTAATGATGTATACTCATCATTAGAATTAGCAGTACATATCAGCTCTCCGAAACGTTCATGTTTATTTATAGTCTAGTAAGAGTGAAGCGTGAAATTAAACAAATTGTATAGGTATATATAATTATACATATATGTATTTCTAATTCAAATATCAACGTCCTCATATGAGGAAACAAAAATTCTTATAAGTTTTTAAATATTCTAAAAATCTTAAGTGAAATTGGCATGACTCGAGAGCCGGTGAGAACAGACATAATGCTCCTCAAAGAAATCAGGAATTATAAAACTTTCAATTCTATTAATATCATGTTAAAGTTGTTAATCATCCGGCGGGCGATCAATCATAAAGTCCTATTATAATTACCAACTTTTACTATTATTAATAACAAGTTATCTTGTAAAGCCACTGGTTTGTCGCGACGTCGAAAGTTTGCTGTTACTGTCGTCGATGTTAATCTTTACCGTCATGACAGATTGATAAGTTTATTAAGTACCTACGATGCAGTAAAAAATACCTATTAGATAAATAGATATAACTCTTTATTGTGCACACCATAAACAGAAAAAAGAACAGAGAACAAAGAACCTTATGAACTAGTGCCACAAGTGGCGGCCTTATCGCTAATAGCGATCTCTTCCAGGCAACCAAGAAAAGAAAAACACGATATGTAACATAAGAAACAGACGGGAGATGTAACACTGATAAAAAAAAAACATAGTAAGTATATAAAATAATCATAATAATGTATTTAAATGAAACGAAATATTTACATATACAAATATATACGCCCATAATTCATATATAGTAAATAATATATCATTAAGATAAAAACAAAAGTAAATAGTATTATTTTAAGATATTTCATTTTGTTTAATAAATGTAATTTGACTTGTCGTTTTTATGATGGAGCCAACAATTAGCTTTGTTAATAAACAGTACAAGTATTGTAAATTTTACTGGCCCGTTCTCTAGCCTCTAGTTCTCTAGCCTTCCAAACGAGTGCCAATGGTGTACCAGCGGCCGCACAGCTAAGCGTTTTGTAGGTAATAAATTAGAATTTCTCTAAGGCCCTTGTAGTGATTAATCAGTATTAGTGTGGGATCAAAGAAGCCGAGACACTTTCGCCATTCTGGCGGTAAATTGTATCGCCCACCGCTCGTTGTAAGTTGCGGCCAAGCTGCTTGTACGCGTCTAGCAGAGTGAGCGATAACTATCGAAACATACAAAGAAAAAAAAATACTGTTTTTAAATCGACTCAAAAAAGGAGGTTCTCAATTCGTCTAGATGTTTTTTTTAAATGTATGTTGCACAATAGTTTCGCCAATTTATGAATAGATTTTGATGATTCTTTTTTTTACTTGGTATATCATACTTCAGAGGTCCCATATAAATTTTATCGAAATCAATCGAGCAGTTTTTAAAGAATCAACAAAAATCTAAAAATGATATACATTGATGATATTTTCGTCTCTGAAACGTCGCTGTTTCAGTGCGTTTAGTTGGCCTAAGGGTCATGGAGTCGGGGTTTTTAATTGTGAATTTCTATATTATCTAAACGCCTATTTTAAATAATTAATTGACCACATCCTGTCTGATGTTAAGCAACGATATGGTCTAGGATGGAACATGCTTACTTAGAAGGAACCTGTTTACTCTTGATTTGAACACACCCATATTGTATTTGAAGGCAAACAGAAAACTACAACTCCACTCTACACTTGATGTCGTCTAGTCACTTCCAGGATGTCCTGGATTCTAACTTCGTGAATTCATTACCTTGATCACATTAAACGAAATAAAATGTCATTTATTTTATGGGTGGTGTCGTTAAACATTTATTCGATTAATTAAACATTAAGAAAAGCAAAGAAATTTAAATGTATTTTATCCCAAGGTAGGTAGGTGTGTTTACCATCTTCGACCCCGCCGTCACTTAACATCAGGTAAACTGTAGTGAAACACCTGCCGAACATTAAAAAAAAATGTAACGCATAGCCCATAGGAAAACTTTGCAAGTGTAAGTTAAGTTTGTTCGGTTTGTTCATCACTATAAACGAACAACTTTATAGATTCCCGCTAACGGATGACGAGGGCTACATTATTAATTAATTGAAACCTCTGATTACGCCCAATTAGTGCTTATCATCAGATTCAGCAATTAACCTCAAAGGTTCAAATTAAAGAAGATACTTAGGAGTATTTTTAGATTAATCTAAATAGGTTTGTCCTCGACTAATTCTGAGCCAAGGTTGCCTTCAGCTGCATCCCATTATCCTATTGAACTTCGTTGCAATGACATACATTGTGTTGTATGACTCAGCGATTGTTTTAGAGTACTTTGAGTGGAATTGGTTGCACTATGGTAGGCATAATCTGGTGTTTTTTTAACAGACTCAAAAAATGAGGAGGTTCTCAATTCGACTGTGTTTTTTTTTGCATGTATGATACGCGATCATTCCGCCAATTATGAATCGGTTTTGATGATTCTTTTTTGCTTGGTAGATCATACTTCAGATGTGGTCCCATATAAATTTTATCGAAATCGATCGAGCGGTTTTTAAAAAATCGACTAAAAATTGTGTACATCGATGATATTTTCCTTTGCTCTGAAACCTCGCTGTTTCATTGGAACAGTGCATTTAGTTGGCCTAAGGGTCCTGGAGTCGCCGTCGGGGCCGCGGATGAGGCCTTCGGGGCCGCGGATGAGTGCGAAAGCGTTCCCGTAGCCCCGGCACATAGGTGTCAGGCAGAAACACCCCAGGGTTTTTAGTGGGTAGGCCGCCACTTTGGCGGAGAGTCCCACATAATCACCGTGCTTCCCCCGGAGCCGGTGGTATCCATTAAGGATTTCCCTGGGCAAAAAAAAAAAAAAAAAGGGTCCTGGAGTCGGTTTTTAGATGTTATTTAACGTAAATACGTCTTTAAATTTCCTTAAATTCTTCCGCCTGTCCATTACTATTTGTTTCGTCTCGCTCGTATGTTTGCAATTTGTAAGAATCCTAGTTAAGAATATCTTTCTCTAATGAAAGAAATGACCAATGTTTTTTGAGAAAATAAACGTTTCAAACCATAAATTTGCTTCCTTATTGGGGAGCAAATCAGAAAACTGATAATAACTGATAAGGGGATACAGTTTAGTGTTGCGTGCACATGTATCATCTACGCCCATTTTAACTACACCACTCGATAGCTAATGAATCAAATAATTCGTTATGTTGAGTAATGACAAAAATGTACGTACACACGGCTGTGTCCACAGCAACATCCGGTTATTTACCACCAACTCGATTAGCCATTTGCTATGATAAATCATCGATAGCCCGGTACTAATATGAATATAGATAACACTTTCGACATCGTAACTGATTTTCGAAAACAACTATCGATACCTGGAATTTAGTTTAGCTTACAACACTAGCAAAGAAATTTTAATATATTAACGATTAATGATACTAAATAAACAACTAGAAACTAGCGTAGTAGCGAAACTAGTTTTCGTTCATGGTAACACATTTAATTCCGATTTTGGCTCTGTTAAGTTTTCTACATCAAATACTATGACCAAAAGTCATATCTGCCACAGAGCTGATAATATAGCCGTTAGAGTAGACGTGTTCCGGAATGAAGACCGTAAATCAGCAAACATAATGTAGGTCACTAAGGCTAAATGAAGTATACGTGAGGCAGCTGGTAGTGGTTGCAAGAGAAAAATCGAAAATCGGGCGGATTGAAACGTCTTCAGAGAAGTCTATTATGTCCAGCAGTGAAGATTGATTTTGATGATGCAAAATAAAGTAAGTAATAAGCATTGTGGAGTTAGTGGTGGTCAATAATCACGGTGCTGGGATTTGTTTTCTGGAATGTCACGGATCTTCTAGACACAGCAACTAGGCTAATCTAAAAGAGCACAGAAAAAGCGTAGATCAAGAACTCTATCGAGTCATCAATAAAAGAAACAAGAATCCAGAATAAGTTACACAATCTCTGAAACAGGATAAACCCATTGAGTTGAAGAATAAAATGGGACAAAATCAACACAACTCGTCGATCAAGATGAGAAACGAACTGTGTGCTTCGTACTGTGTATCTAGTCTTGAGCAGGGGAGGGTGGGGCATGAGAAGTACATCAGTTTTTATACATGTTTCGTTTAAACAGAGTATTGTACCAACCAAAAACTGTCGTTACGGTAATGCAACATTTTTACAGGGAGCTTACTATGTCCTGGTAGTAAACCTCTTTAGCAAGATGTCGTCTAAGTAGTAACGACAGTATTAGATATTCTGACGTCAGGCAGCGAGTTTTTATTACTGTATCCAACGACGAATGCCATAAAATAACGAGCGCTAAAGCAGCTATAGGTACTCTAGACTTGGTTTTGTTTCTCAAATTTCAGGCGTTAACTCATATCATAATAGAGCGTCTCTTTAAGTCTTTAATTTTTTTTAATCCCCTCGACGATGTCGCGACGGGGGTTCATAAATATTGACTTATCGAAACTTTTCACTTTACTGTTCATCGAGTGAGAAAATTTATAGAAATAAATTCGCTACGATTGCATAACCAAGAAGGCGAAACATTGTTGTTATCGAAGTAATTTCGATCAGCCCCATCCTCCCCTATTATCATCACTATGGCATTAACCTCATTGAAGACAATGGACAATTACGCCCAGAGCTAATGACCGGCTGAAGCGACAAAAGAAACCGATCAGCAATGCGAACCCTGGCCAATATCCCGAGACATCTCAGATAATCCTTACCGTCGACTTTATAAGGTATCTTTTAAAGTGCCCGGTGTAAACATTAATTATGGCGCAACCAACTTCTTGCAACGGTCTTTGAGGGGAGCCACCATCGTAGTATCGGAGAGAAACTTATAAAATTTAAGTTGTAAGTTTTAGTTCGTGTGAGTGCTCATCGATACAAATAAGTTGGTGGTTGATTTCTTTCCAGCTAGAAAGTGACGTATTTCTCAGCAATTGTGTGTGGAAAGCGAGTTTTCTAGACGGGAAAACGTATTTCACTGGGTGAAAACTCGTGGCAATTGTTACGTAGATGATGCGATTGTTTGTTTGTTCTGTTCAATTGATCGATTGTTTGTTTGTGAGAGATCTAAAGGTGGTAATGCGATACTATTTGCTATAAACCTATTCACTTCATTCATTCACCGATCTTTAATGGTCATGTTACCTTAAATATGTATTTTAATCTATTAGTTTATTTTACCTAAGAAATATCAAATCCAAAATAAGGGCTTTAGCTGTTATGAGAGTATCACGATGCTTAAAATAAGGGAAAACTATTGTACTTACTGTAGTACCTACAAAAACCAAACAAATAAATCAGAGCCTGTCAAGTGACCAAAACTAGTGTCAAGGTGAAATACCAGATTGTCAAACTTGAACAATCAAATAATATCACAAATCATTGGTCCGAAACGAATTTATGACATTGCTATCAAATAGCAGTCAGCAATGTTTATAGGTATTTGATTTGCATAATAATGATAAAGCTTTAGACAAGTTATGACCATTGTTCTAGCCTTGAGTAGAACCGAGTGAGAGGAATTGTCAAAACTTGGTAACATTATAAACTGTGTTGACAACCCTTAGATTTCTACGATAGCAGTGGTCATATAGTCAAAGGCGCGTGTTGTAGCGAAACTGGCTGGAAAATTAACGGATGACTAAAGTCGAGCAGCTAGATAATTTGACGATATTGTTAAAACTGAAGTCGAATCTAATTATGATTAAAACAGAATTGAAACAGGGGGGAAAAATTATAGCATAAGTTTTAGTGATGAGAAAAAATGCTATAGGTGATTAAGATGATTTATAAAGAATAAAAGTTGCAACGACGAAAAGCGGTGCTACCAGGTGAAAGAAAGAGTGAAATGATGGACGATGGACGCTGGACGACCCTAAAAGGGTGGGCAGTCTCAGAAACAGACTGGTTAATCAGAAGGGAATTGTATACGTGGGATCAAGTGAAATGATTGAATAAATTGTACCAACAATGTAAAAAATATAACAAGTCTTTATACACGACTTCAGGGAAGAAATATTTGGCAAACTTGCTATTCAATTAGTGAATAGTTTGCTAGTTTACTTTCACTTCATTTCGGATTATTTGAGATTATATATATGTACCTATATATAGGCATCAAATGATAATATGGTTTAATGTTACATTGTAATTATGTGAAATAGTAGTTATTACGTATCCATCAGATCGAAAGTGTTTTAAGTAGGTATACATTACTTTACTATAGCTTTCAAGCTTGACATTGACTAGCTGACCCTCATTCACATTTTCCTCCTCTCTCATTTCATTCATTAATTCAATGTTATATTATGGTATTATTGAGTAACACAGTTTCTTTCGATAACATTACGGAACGCTAGCTTTATAATTCAGTCTTACATGACCAATAATTAATTATAGTAAATATACGAAATTAATAGATTATAGCCTCACGCTTGATGATACTTCAAATTATGTTTCGAACGTAAATAATTCAATTATTCCAAGTTAAAGTCTCTTATTCAACTGTCGCAGCGTTGATAAGGCTTTTAACATCTTATTAATCGATCTTTCGTATTAATTTCCCATATTATTTATTCGCATAATCTAACGGTGCATTGACACGCTCGGTCAAGCAGGTTCCATTTCCTCGTTATATAAAGCTTTGATAAAAACTGTATAGGATTCACATGTTATTCAATTTCCGATGGCATTAATTAACTATTGCATCATCAGTTGTCTTCTTCACAGTGTCTCATCTTTTAAAAGCTGTCAAATTCGAAAGTCCTCGATGTCTCACTAATTATATCATGACGCTTTGCAATCTCGATGAGTAAAAAAGCTGTCAAAATTTTGAAGTCCTCAAGAAAGTCTTTCGATGTTTGTTTAATCTCAATTTTCTGCGATAAAAAATGAAGCTGATATACCATTTACATTACATCTTGCTTCACGATCTGTCTGCTAGTCAGCCAGTCTAAATAGACACGCATAAAAAAGAGAGATCTGTCAGAAAGTGGTCGACCGACGTCTCAATTGGATCGGCGCGATACTGCGCTAAATGGTCCATCATTAAGGCGGTCGCTTCTTGTGCTGCGCTCGCGCATCCCCGCCACAATGGCCCCTCATGAGCCACAATTGAGATGTAAACGATAGTTTTGACCGCGGAATCGGCTGCAATTTAAAAGAACAATATAAATTTTACTAGCGTATTCTTTTCATATATAACGACAGCTAATCCTGGCTGGAGAACCTGAAAGATGAATTAGAGTTTCTGCGCTGGGTCCGAGTATTAGTTACTCTTGTCTCACACAGAACCGTTGCTGTTTTATGATTGTCAAGTACTATTTTATTTCTGTCGTTTTATTATTTACTCTATATCTATTTATCAGAATCTCGAATTTAATAACGTGCATTGTTCTCGGTAGATTGTGTTCTAAAAATAAACGTTTTACAGATATTGTTAGAAAGTGAAATGAACTCACAATTAACCGCTTTAAAGGGTTTCTCGTAAATCTTGATAATGAAATGCCCACTGACTCAGGGAGGTCAATTTGAATGGTAAACGAGCTATATTTTCCGTGGGAGAGAGTTCGCTTTTGCTTGGAGCGGGTTCGGAAGATAAGTCATTGGAAAGTGAAATGGGGCCGCACCTGCTTGACGTTGCTTTCTTTGCGACTAAGTGTACTTTTTGCTCCAGTGAGAGTGGTCTAGATCCGATAATTGTGTCGGTAGCGATTCCGTGACAAGTTTGGTACGCCCTCCCGGAGTGCAATGAACTTTGCACTGCCCGGGCTTACTCATCCTTCTAGTCTGAAGATTGGACTAACCTTTGCAAAGAAATGACGCATTCACACTTTAACTAAAAAAAACATATTTTGTTCTAATACTAACTGCTACGCTTGAAATTAATAGAGTTAAAAAAAATATTTTTGAAAATCATAATTAAATAAAATGTCAAAATTAAGAATTAAAAAAATTATTAAAGTCATAATACTGATAAACTCAAAACAGACTTATTCCATGTGGGTTATGTAGTCAACTGTGCAAAAGATACACTACATGCATAGGTATTAGGTATAAGATTTCTAGTCAAGATTAAATCTATGACTTATGGACAATCGACAACATCAGTTAAAATGGCGGTCCACCGTAAACTAATATTTCAATTGTTTCCAAATGGCATTGATAAACAAACTATAGAATCGTCTTGTCTATGAATGTTTTCCATCTTTTTAGCTTTTTTTTTTCTTAACTTTCAAGTTAAATGGCTTAAATTAAGTACTTCCATGATTAAATAAGTTTTGGATTGATTTTAGACTAATGGAGATTCTGGAGTCTGCTCTTGGATGTATTGATTGTCAAATCAATCCAATATACTTTTTGTTTCATTAAAGTTTAATTAAGACGGATATACTACATTGAGGTTTCACATCCTGTGATCAAGGAGTAAAAACGGATGCCTACGCGACAATTTATTCCAATTTTACCTGAAAAATACTGTTTCAAAACAGTTGTGTGCATACGCATGTACCTTAAAAATACTACCCGTGATCACACGTTACGTTATAATGTACTACTATTTATTCTGTGAGTATGCCCACAGCTGCTTTCCAAACCTGTTGAATCAACATTGAATACATCTCACAATACTTATAACAAAAATCTGACAGTAGAGTTGACTGAGGGAGCCACAAACGAAATTTTCTACACAGAGATGAAAACCATTTGCAAAGAACTGTTTGTTACAACATTTAGCCGTGTCTAGAGATAGTTTGGTTGGTCTATAAAATTCATCACATTTTTTGAATTACTATTCAATCTGTGGCAGAGTTAATGATGCGAAAATTAGAAAACTTCGATAGTTTGCAATATAATAAGACATTAGCGCTCATTTGGGGTTGTATTTGAATAGCGTATTTTTTAAATTGTAAACCGTGAAATACAAATTACAAAAGTCTGCAGACTTGATGTAATAATTATTTATTTAATTAGACTGGTTTTTTTCAATTTACTGTAATACGTTACTGCTACATGATTTGCAATAGCGCTTATGACCTTTGATAAGTTTTATGATTATTGCGGTTTATTTTTTCATTTTTGGCATCGCAGTTCTTACATTCTACCAGTGTCTAGTATTTCAATGTTTTAATTATATTTTTATTTATTTAATTTATTATAATTATATTTGTATGGTTTGTTTAATTAAAAAAGACAATTACCACTTCGCAGTTAATATAAAAGGTAAACAAATTACAATGGCGATAGTAAAACGTTAGTGAATCTTAAAATTACTTTCTATTGACATAAAAATCCGGCGATTGACAAAAACGGTGACAATGGATAAAGAATACAATCACTTCCAATAGAATTAAATGCTTTTTGTAAACATGGCAGTTTCTATAATTGTTATAGTATTGGTTGTGTCTGTTTCAAATATCATTGTCTCTTTATTATTTTAAAAAGTGCCCCATAACCGTCTGTAAATTTCGAAATGACAGCTCTAATCATGGCTTGACGCAATTTTAAGACGATCGATTGGGACCTTTTCAACGTGTCATCCGACCCATAATGGTGTTTAGTTATAAATGTCAGTCGTGGTCACCCATTCGTAGACTGATCGGATTGTCTGTTGCGTAACTTCAATGAACTTTTACGAACACCTAGCTTTATAATTTTACTACATATTTAGAAGAAATGGCGAAACATAGATAAGAATATAAGGAATATTGAAACAAATGCATAAAGTGCGACGCCAAAAACAGAAAAGAAGATAAATAGCTTCGTTAGTTTTTTTTACTACTCTTAAGTGCACAATGTATGCAGCCCGTTGTATTTTGGATTGATTAAAGCTGTGCCACAAGCTAGACATAATCATGTAAGACAGTTAAGCATGTTATGCTACAAATGCTTCCGCTTTCGCCAAACTGTCCATCTGTTGATTGCTCCGCTGTTAAATAATGGTTAGACGGACGATTAGTCCCAAGTTTATCTGAGTTTCATCCGCGCCCTGTGAACGCGTTTGCAGACGCCGCGGCGCCCGCGCAGCGCTCGCGACGAAAGTGCAAGTCCCGCGGTTCCCACGACCTCCATCTGCCGGTTGACTTGTGAAACTATCGATTATCGTAACCGGGGTTGCTAGCTTCGATTTGAATTTCCCCTATGTCGTATTTTTTAATACGCTTTTTAAACTATACTGACATTCATTTATAAGTACTAGGTAGGTTGCATTGCAAGATTATCCTGCAAAATGTCAGATTTATCGGGAGATCTACCGGTTGGTCTATTATCTCCCAATATTCTGATTTAACACGTTACGTTAAAAATAATAATGTGCGGTAACACGAATTGATTTAGTAAAGTTTCTTATTTTTTGACAGGCATCGGACATTTGGGTCTAGTGGGTACAAGATAAATAAATAAATAAATAAATATCGTAGGACTATACACACAGCGCCATCTGACCCCAAACTAAGCAGAGCTTGTGTGATGGAAGTCAGATAACTGATGTTGTGAAAGTACCTATCATCACTAGGCCATGTGAGTATGGGAAATGTTTTAGACACGAGTCTTTTCTCTATGGTTGTAGTTTTAAGAATAGGTAGTATTAAGATTACTTGGCGGTAGATCTCCTTAGCAGGAGGTCGTCTAGGTAGGTACCACCGCAGTACCAGTTATTCTGCCGCTAAGCAGCAGTGTGTAAACATTACTGTGTTCCGGTTCGAAGGGTACTGCAGCTAGCGAAATTACTGGGCTGTTGAGACTAACCATCTAGTCTCAAAGTAATGAGCGTCAAAGCAGTGATGCCCTGGACTTTGTTTTGTTACTCAAAGTTCTGTGTATCGCTGCAATGGTCATGGACAGGCGTTATCTCTTACTATCAGGAGAGCGTCTCGTTCGACTCATTACTTTTTACATTAAAAAAAAAACCGATTAAAACAAACCACACTGTAGGTACGTATACTGGGTGTTTGGTAGAAGTGTGGTAACACTGAAATGAATGATCTACTCATTAATGTAAATAGAAAATTGTTAAATTTTATATATATATATACATTTTATTGTGAGTTGACTTTTTGTATGGAATAGCTGATTTTTTGCAATTCCAGGGCTGGCTCACAGTAAAAACACGGGAACCTTTCGGTTTCACCCGCGTAGTTCCCGTTCCCATAGGAATACAGGAATAAAAGGTAGTCTATTTCACCAAGGGATAGTGTACCTTCCCAACGGTGAAAGAATTTTCAAAATCGATCCTGTAGTTTTTGAGTTCATTTTTTACAAACATACAAAAATACAAATCTTTCCTCTTTATAATATTAGTGTAGATTTATGTCCCGCCTCAAATTTTCCCCAATCTTTTGAAAACCCCTCGGTCTGGCAAGACTAATCGCAATCCGAATTATTTACACTTTCGGAAAGCGATCGTGGCTGCATGCGATCTGATAATGAACGGCGCCTTGTTTGGATTACTTGACTGGTATTGATGAAATCGCGCTTAGTAGAGTGGTATAGCCGAGAGATTCGATATCTAACTATTATGGACATCATAAGAAAATGCCCCAAGAATTAAACAAATATCGACGGACGTTTCATAAAACTCTTTTTAACTCCAACCAGATACGTGATCCAATACTTAGATACCTTTTTTATGGGCATATTATGTACCTAATAAACACCCCGACACAGAACAATTATCTAGGTTTGTCCTAAGTGGGAATAGAACTAGGAAGTATGTATAAGAAAAAGAAGTTGCGACATCCGCGCAATACTAGTGATGTCCAACGCAATAGTGATGTGACGGCCGCATTCTATCGATTCATACCGACACGGAAAATCGACTAGGATAAAATGAACTTTTATACTTACAATACTTATGATGTCTAAACTTCGAAGCGACCATAACATTATATACATTTCGGTATTTTCAAAAGCAGCAATCAACTAATCGCTGATAAATCAGTGAAATCTGAGCCTAAACCACAATTAAACAGTGTAACTAATTAGGCGGGCAATAAATATAGAATAAAAGATGGATGGAGTGATACGCCGCTATAATGTTGCTTTACGTCGTGTTAGTCACCGCATAAATTATAATATTACACTTGGACTTTTCTAAATGCTGGGCTGAAGTCTCAAGCGCAAGCGACTTTAAGAATTAGTTCTTAGAACTCAATTTAATAACAAGCGCTTACTGTCATATTTCTAGATCAAAATTATTATAATCGTAGCAGATTTGTATTTATTTAATTAAAATACTACACACAAAATACAAACGAGCAAACAAATTTCTTACTTCTTTGCAATACGTAGTCCCGGACGTCATATTTTCTTTCTGCATAATCAGACGCGGTCGGCTAAAACCAAGGCTAAGTCTGTCCACATTACCGCGGCTTGTAATGATTGACACGGTGAACAGTAAAGCTTGTCCCATGGCAGTCTCGTGGCAGTGGCTAAATCTATATATGTCGCCGTATGGGGTAGTAATTAGATCGCTATCAGTTCACACCTCAATCCCCTTTCAAGGGATAATCGACTATAATGCCCAGTGATCCCATGCTCCAGTGGTTTTACGGCTGTCACGCGACATATTTATGCTGGCCAAGGCCATAAGCCACGTGTAAAGGTGAGCGCACATGGGAGGGCTCTGTCTGTGACCTGAAGGAGAAAGTCACTTCTCCATTTAGGGAGCGCTTTAATGACTTGGGAATTGTGATCCTTTCGATTTTCATACTTTAAGTATAACGATCTGTAATAAACGGAAAAAGTAGAGCACACCTACATCAGTTGCTCTAGCTAAATAATTTGCGAGAATAATGTCGTACACTATCGATAGTCAAATGTTTGTAAAGGTAAAACAAAAGAAGCTGTGCCTCATACATCCACATCTGTTCAGGCATTTTAAAGTTATGGTCGAAAGAAACACACATACAACGTTAACCCTGAAAATAACTCCTTTTACGGGCAGTCGTGTAATAAAAGCCAGTTTTCAGCTGTGCTGTAAAGTGTTGTATGTAAAAAAACATATTCTATTTACTTCCGCCAGGAGTGTTATCTCATTTTTCTATAGTTTTCGTAGTAAATCTCATTATTTCCTAGTCTCTCTGCTTATATTGGTATGCTTTGTCTAGAAAAACGTGAATAGGTATTTCCTAGAATAGAGTGCTCCATCTTCGGCCGCATCGGACGAGATCGTGGCCAAACGCATGCTTAGTCAGATGTAAAAAAATCACACAATCGCGCTGTTTTTTTAAAGTTGTATAACTTTCTAAATCTGGTCTGAAGAAAATTAATTTATAGATTAATAAAACAATTCTTTGCCCTTTCTGACTTGTCTTAACTATATATTTACCTGAAGAACGAAATAAAAGTTTTGATTATCTGACACTAGTGTCCACTAGCCCTAAGCATTCCAAACTCACACAAAACATCCAAAAATTACTCGTAAAAAACAGATTAGGTAGCACAGACGGTAGCGACATCCGAACATTTATTTTCGAATTCTAAGCCTTTACACAACAATGAGTTCTGGAGATTTTGAATCTTCAAAATAAAATATTTTAAAAGCTTCTTGTGTAGTTTTTTTGTGTAAAAAAAACGTGATGAACGAGCCCATTACAGCGACACACAGAACTTTGAGTAACTAAACAAAGTTCAGGGTATCTCTGCTTTGGCACTTATTACTTTAAGACTACCGACTTCGACTATTTTTTTTTATCGATCTTAGTCTCAACAGCCCTGTAATTTCGCTAGCTGCAAGTATCCTTCAAACAGGAACACAGTAATGTTTATAGACTACTGCTTGGCGGCAGAATAGCCTTCTGCTAAGGAGATCTACTGCTTAATTCAGCAGACAACGCTCAGCCTAGACCTTAGGGAAGAGTTTGATGCTTTTCATGATAAAGCTGTAGATATAGAGAAAGGGTTTTTACAAAGTTGAATTATTTCTCAATGAAATCAATAGCGAAATTATTCTTCAGACGCTGGATGCGGTATAGGAATTATTAAATATTTTTTCGGCTAGTTATACAAATTAAGTTTTATGTAGAATGGTTTGCACTTGAGCTTGTCTTATCGAAGAGCGTAAGTCTAAGGTAGATCACGTTTGCCTAGAATAATAAAAAAAATCTCTTTTATGCATCGAAACTAGCGTTTGTACTTCAGGTTGTATATACTTTTTTTTTTTAAGAAAAAAGCAGTTGTGTTTTCTGTCTCATGTGCATTCAAACGCGCAAGTTTTCGGTGGAAACGCAAAAATAGCGGTGAAATGATATTTCCGCGTTCTCATGTACTATTTCTCGAAAATTGTGTTTTTTTAGTGTATTTATTTTCTATACAATATTATTCCTAAGCTTTCCCTAATAACTTTTGGGATATCGGTAGTACGACATGATTTATTTGTCATCGTTGTTTACTACCAAGAAAACCTTTCTCGTCTTGAAAGTAACACTAAACAGCTGCACCTTTGACTCAGTAGCGAGTAGGTCGAAGGTAGTGTTGTCGAAATTAACATATTTTCACTCAAACAATGGCATACCGGTTAGAAGAGACATGTGTGTCAGATGCCGGTAGCTAGAAGTACCGACTGGTAAGTATATAAATAGTAAACATGACTTTGTACGTCGCTTTACATTTTGTAACACATCTGAGATCATGTTTCGAAGCATTTCTTATTACAGGACTGTGTTTTCATGATTCATGTATGTATCTATATTAATTTCTTTATTCCACCACTAGCGTACGCATCGTGGTTTCACCCGCGTTGTTCCCGTTCTGGTAATACAGGGATAAAAAGTAACCTTTTTTTTTAATGTAAAAAATAATGAGACGAACGAGATGCTCTCCTGATGGTAAGAGATAACGTCTGTCCATGACCATTGCAGCGATACACAGAACTCTGAGTAACAAAACAAAGTCCAGGGCATCGCTGCTTTGGTGCTCATTACATTGGAGACTTTCAATGGCAAGTCTCAACAGCCCAGTAATTTCCCTAGCTGCAGTACCCTTCAAACCGGAATACAGTAATGTTTACACACTACTACTTAGCGGCAGAATAACTGTACTAACTGTAAGTACTGCGGTGGTACCTACCTAGACGACCTCCTGCTAAGGAGATCTATCACCAAGTAAACCTATGTCATATTGGGTAGTGTAGCTTCCCAACGGTGAAAGAATTTGTGAAATCGGTCGAGTAGTTTTTGAGTGTATTCGTTACATATAAAAAGACAAATCTTTCCTCTTTTATAATAGTAAGGATGACTTTTGAATGCCTGATCAGATTTTGATGTATTGTTAGAATTCTTACATCATCCCGAGTGACACTGCCTATATTTTCATAGTGATCATTTGGGTTTTATAAATTTCTTAACAAAGTTTGTTTTGTTTCACTTATTGCTAGAATAAGAGTTACAGTACTAAATACAGTAAATCATAGTTTAAAAACGCTTCATCATCATACCCTTAACAACATTTGCAATCTGTTGGACTCATTAAAACGTGTCATATAAACCTAAACTCGAAAGATTTACTAGAAGCTATTAATCCACCTAGTTCCATCATCAGGTCAGCTTCAAGACACCAGATTATAATATTATCATCTAACACTTCCATCTCACCCACTGGAGCTACTATGCCAGCGGCCCAGAGCCTCGCTCCGGTATTTCAAGGAGCTGGGTTGGCTTGGGTGAATGCTGGTAGGGGGAAATGCACAATACACCCCCAAGCGGGACGTCAGTGCCGGACCCATTCCGAATAAGAATAAGAATTATCATCTAAACTATATATATGTATATGTACATACAAAGTTTTTTTTTAATGGTTGACAGGCTAGGTGTTTGACCACAGCTCACCTGATGTTAAGTGAAGGTGTGGTCGAAGATGGTAAAGTACACCTAGCCTGGAATGGAACTTGGAGTTTCCACAGCAGTTCCAACCACATCCTTGGATAAACACATACGGGTAATTTTATTCCGAAAAACGCGGACGAAACCGCAGGTTGGAGCTAGAAGTAACACAATTTATTGGTCCCAAAATCAAACGTATGTCTATCTTATTGCGTCACTGAGAAAACTACCGTTTTCCAGTCGACTGCTCACACTTTGATATAACGGAAAAACGCGTGCTGTAATTGAATACTCATAGTTACTATGACTTTAACGCAGATTCAATCATAGTTTTTACAGGAGTAATCCGTCACGGCGTGCCTCGTCGCCACTAGCAACTATTGACCATTCTGTGCCATTAACGTGGTCGGTGACCACCGTGACCGAACACCGTTGACCACTGACATACATGCTGAGTTATTTGGTGCAAACCTTCTTAGATTATGGGATTTAGGGCGGAAACTACATTTTTAGAGTTCAACTGTTATTTTTAAAACTTTTTTTCTTTGGTTTCGGTGTCGCAGTTTTAACATTTGCCAGTGTCAAGTGCTTTATATTTTTAAGTTTCATAAGTTAAATAAGTCGCCTCGTAGCTATAGTTCTATCATTCTCCGACACTCGTCCTTGTGATTCGGCACTTTATGAATAAAACCCCAACATTTTCATGCATAAACACTTGACAAAACACTAGTTTTGGAAAAAAAAATACAACGGGGCGACACGACTCTTTCCGCGTTCCCGCCAAAAACCCAATTTTTAAAACTTTTTTGTAATAGTAATTTTTTTTTTTTGTTTATACCTATATTTTGACTTCGAATGGGCTGTAGAGCGTCATCATACTTTAGGCAAGTGCAGATGGCGCTAGTAGACCTGGCAGTTTGGGCGACTTGCGCAAGGGCACCTCAGGGTGTACCCTTGGGCCCTGTGTTGAATAATGAAACGAACGTTAAGGTGGTACCTTAAAAATTTGAGTAACAAAACAAAGTCTAAGACATTGCTGCTTTGGCGGTGCTTAGTCTTTGCCTTTGCGTTAACTGCTGTACCTACCATTCAGACCAAAACACATAAAACACACAATTGCTTGGCGGCGGAAACTACGATAATACTTACCTACACGACAGGCTAAGGAAATTGACATTCTAGTAATAGGTACATAGATAAAAACTATTTATTGTGACGCCAAAAATAGAAAAAAATAATCTTATAAAGTAGTGCCACAAGGCGGCCTTATCGCTAGAAGCGATCTCTCCCAGACAAGAATGAAAAAAACGCAGTGTTGATTAGCAAGTATTAAAACCGTACTTGATAATACTAGCCATAGTTTTGGTGTGTCTAAAAAAAAGCTGCTCCCGACAAGAATAAACTAGTATACCTTTATTTTTTTAAACGGCTATGTTTACAAGCTTTACATGACCATTTAAATATGGATGTAAAATAAAAATATGCAGTGCTAGAGACACCTGCGTTATTGTGATTTGAAATCTACGCGTGGCAGTAAAACGGATCTTAAAAAAAAATGTTTATTGGTATTTAAAATTAACCACTGCTGCTCTACGGGCCGGCTACTACAAATTAACAATACAATTTAACTTGCTGTATCGGTTTTTACGACGTTTATGATACAGATATAAGAATGAAAAGATGTATAACTTTGAAGAGGCAGCGATGAGCATTCCAGGTTATGCAGTAAACGTGGATTACACACGTCTTTAGCATATTGGCATGAGCCCAGGATATCACTAGGAAGGAATAGGTATAAAGTAAATAAAGATATTTTTTTAATGTAAAAGTGATGAGACGAACAAGTAGCTGTAGCGATGATAGCTCAGTGGTTAGCGCGGTAGGTTCGCATGCCGAAGGGCGTGGGTTCAAACCCCAACAATGAGCTTGAGCTGCCGGTGAAGGAAAACATCGTGAGGAAACCATAGCATGGTGGTAGGGTTTTTTAGGGTTTTTTTAGGGTTTTTTTCTAGGTAAGCGTGCTTCATCTTGGACTGCATCCTGCTTAACATCAGGCAGGGTGTAGTCAAACGCGAACCTATTATGTATAAAAAAAAAAGAAAAAAAAAAGGGTACTTTCTAGTACTCGGCTGGCTAGCTACCACCCTCAAGTTGAAAATCTGCCGCCAAGCATCTAACGGTGTGTTCCGGCAGCCTCACTTGAGAGCCAGTTCCATTCCAGGCTAGGTGTGCTTTACCATCTTCGACCACACCTTCCCTTAACATCAGGTGAGCTGTGGTCAAACAACTAGCCTGTCAACCATTAAAAAAAAAAAGCTCTACTGGTGGTAAGAGTTACACTCCGAGTGGGTGTTCCCTGATAGATACAATCTGAGTGTCTTCAAGTCGAGAGTGAATCGGTACCTTCTAGGTAAGCGTGCTCTATCGTAGATCGCATCTTCACTTAACATCAGGTGAGATGGCAATCAAATGCTAGCTAAATTCATAAAAATAAGAGACAACTCTTGTATTGCAGCGATACGCAGAACTTTGTGTAGTAAAACAAAGTCCAGGGCATCGCTGCTTTGGCGCTCACTACTTTGAGACTTTCGATGGTTAGTCTCAACAGCCCTGTAATTTCGCTAGCTGCCCTTCAAACCGGAACAGTGATTTTTACACACTACTGGTGTGCGGCAGAATGTTTGATACTGCGGTGGTGATATAGGTTCTCCTTAAGCAAATAACTTGTATCTATGATCACATCGTAATTTTTTTATCAGGAGAGATGGCGGTCAAACGCATGCCTAAATGCTGTAAAAATAAATATCCCCGGCAGTAGAGTGAAAACTGGCTGCTAATTACTTTCTTAGGTCAATTTAAGACCACCAAAAATCGAAAAGTCGAAGGTTCTGGACAAGGCTGTCCAGAAGAGACAACAATAAAAATATTACTTACAGAATCATTTTAAATTTTACGCAAAATGGAGGCAGTCGGATGACTTCCTCCGCCACGCCATAAATCTGGAATTAAATAGATAGAAACTCGTTATTGTCCTCACCATAAACAGAAAAAAGATACAAAGAACAAAATAATCTTATGAGCTAGTGCCGCAAGTGGTAGCCTTATCACTAAGAGCAATCTCTTCCTGGCAACCAAAAATAAAAAACACTATAGATGACATAAAAAATAAAACATAATATAGTGAGTATATAAAAATAAAAGTAATGTAAATAAATAAATAAATATCGTAGGACTATACACATAGCGTCATCTGGCCCCAAACTAAGCAGAGCTTGTGTGATGGAAGTCAGATAACTGATAGAATACATACATACTTTTTTTTTGTAAATACATACTTATAATACATACAGAACACCCAGACACAGAACAAACATTTGTTTATTCACAAAAATTTTGCCCTGAGTGGGAATCGAACCCACGCCCTACAGCTCTCAAGGCAGATATGCTACCACTGAGCCAACGGGGCTGGCTGTATTTATTCGTTTATTTAATTACTTTTACCTCTCCGCAGTAGTTCGTAGTTGTCCATCTACGTTTTCCTAGTCCTGGATTATGGTGTCTGTTCTGAACTTGGTTCGTAAACACTGCCTATTCCAGACATGGCTCGTAAAAAGGTGTATTGGACTGTGTTGACATGTCCGATCTCAATATCTTGCTACATTACTACTTGTTTTCCATATTTCACTGCTTCCCACAATTTGTAGATATTGTAATCTCTATTAAGTAGTATTACTTTTAAGTTTAAAGTTTTTATAAGCCAAAAACAGAACGGCAAAAAAGTTTGTTATAATTCATGTCATCATACTAAATGTGGAAGTTTGTGAGTATGGATGGATGTTTTGTTACTCTTTCACGCAAAAACTACTAAACGGATTTGGATGAAATTTGGTATTTTGGTTACTATTTAAACCGAAAACATGTAGTGGGGCCGCGGGGCGCAGCCAGTAATATTATAAAAATAAATTATATAGTTGTAATGTTTGGATGTTTGTTACTTAATCACGCTGAAACAGCTGAATGGATTTGGATGAAATTTGTCGCACTCACGAGAGGATTACCGAATTATTAACTTTTCGATAATTCTACGGCTAACTAACATTTTAAACATCAACCTATTATCATTTCTAGTGTGGATAGGAACTTATAAACTAGCGTTCAGGTAATACAACATTCAGGTAATGAGGTCAGTGTAATTTTATCTCTCCAATGCAAATACTAGATGAATCGATCGATCAATTTGAAAAGTTATCAAGTATCGTCCTCTTAATATTCTTGATGTTAAATCAGCCAACTTGTACTTGTCTTGTAAGTCTGACTCTGGATTACGACCCTTCTCACAATGAGAGGTGGCCCGCGCCCGGTAGCGTGACAGTTTACAAAAACGACTGATCCGGGATTAGTCCGCTTCAAGGACAATTACCAAAAAAGGTCCCAATGCCACACGGAGTCGTTGTCATATTCTGTCATAAATGAGTAATTGGACTGCTTATAATTTGGTTTAGTGTATACTGAAGACAATTTCTACCTTCGTTTCTACGTTTTGGGGGTTCGATTCCCACCCAGGACAAGCATTTTGTGATATAAACAAATGTTTGTTCTGTGTCTGGGTATACTGTATCTACTCGTATTTTAAGTATGTAGTTACAAAAAAAAAGTATTTAAGTATTCTATCAGTTATCTGTCTTCCATAGCACAAGCTCAGCTTAGTTTGGGGTCAAATGGCGCTGTGTGTAATGTCCTATGATATGATATGATAATTATTTTATTTTTAATATATCTACCCGTGCAAAGCCGGGGCGGGCCGCCAGTAGTTAACACAGAGATAAAACCGTACTACCGTGTTAAAACTTGCTTACAAATTTTAAATTTCTCTGTAACCTAACTGAACAAAGTCTACATGTTCATTTGGCACCGGAGTAACCGTACCATTGTTACAACATAACACGGCTTCTCTCGTAATCCATAAACCTTATAACCCCATTCTCGCTATAAACATAAAGCAGCAGTACTGACTGCGGAGTTTATGTAAAAGTAAACAGAGTCGACCTACTGGTGGTGTTTTGACGGCGCGCCGCGTAACTGCCTTGAAGTTAATAAAGAAATGCTGCGAAATATATTTGTGTTTTCTAGTATTTATAATTATGTTCGACCAGATGTAAACTAGCGACGACCTAGTAAAGACCGCAGGAACGCGCTGGATGCGAACCGCTTCCAACCGGTCTTTATGGAAGTCAGTGGGGGAGGCCTATGTCCAGCAGTGGGCGTCCTACGGCTGAAATGATGATGATGATGATGATGATGAAATGTAAACTAGATGTGATCTAGGGTTTCATGCGCAGTTGTAACTTGTGTAGTGTCGTCGAAGACGGTAAACACAATCTAGCCTGTAATGGCTCCGACGACGGAGCGAAATTTACAAGCATGTTTTTCTGGAGGATTATTTATTATTATTATTATTGTACAAATAAAAATAAATAAATATCGTCGGACATTACACACAGCGCCATTTGACCCCAAACTAAGCAAAGCTTGTACTATGGAAGTCAGATAACTGATGCAAACCTTGATCAAACAAAATAAACTATCTTAAATTTTACAAATTTGTACATACTTAAATTTATCTACTTTCCAGCGTGGCAATGCTGCCAGCATTCTGCCTCATATCCCTCCTCTGACGGACTTTTAGATTATATTTTTTGTAATAGAATACTTAAATACTTTTTATTGTAAATACATACCTATAATAATTACAGAACACCCAGACACAGAACAAACATTTATTTATACCACAAAATGTTTATTCTGGATGGGAATCGAACCCACGCCCTTCAGCTGTTAGAGCAGACATACTACCAATGAACCGACAGGGCTGTCAACTTGTACTGTCCCACTGCAGGGCAAACGCCTACCTTTCCTCTTTACTTCTTTCTCTATGTTTTGCAAGACTGCAAAGACTGGACTCAGCAGTCTTTTCTTTTTCTTTTAATAAACGAATGATCATGAACTTTTGTATATAATTTATATTGTTTGTCCACAGGCGAGCAGAAAGATATCAAAATGTGGATATCTGTTCGTGGCACCGGGCTGGGACTTCTCTAATCCGCTCTACAGAACAAAGGTGAGAAAATTCTATTGTCAACATTTATATCGCTGAAAACTACGCATATACATAGAAGTATTGAAAAACTAGCTGCGCCCCGCGGTTATACCCGCGTGGTGATGGATGATGATGAAAGTATCCCATGTCTCATTCCAGGGCCTAAAGACAAAAAAAACATGCAAAATTTCACTCGGATCCGTTGAGTAATTTACGCGTGAAAGCGTAACAAACTAACTCACATTCGCTTTTTTATAATATTAGCTAGGATTATGGCGAAGAACGATGACAACTTTTTCATTTTTTTGCTTGACAACCTAGGTGTTTGACCACAGCTCACTAGATGTTAAGTGACGTTGTGGTCGAAGATGATAAATCATAACTAGCCTGGCTGTCAAGTGAGACTTCCGAAACACACCATTAGATAGATAGATAGATAGATATAACTCTTTATTGTGCACACCATAAGAAGAAAAAAAGGACAGAGAACAAAAGAACCTTATGAACTAGTGCCACACGTGGCGGCCTTATCGCTAACAGCGATCTCTTCCAGGCAACCAAGAAAAGAAAAACACGATAGAAAACAATAACTTGGTGGTAGATTTCCTTAGCAGGAGGTCGTCTAGGTAGGTACCACTACAGTACCAGTTGTTCTGCCGCTAAGCAGTAGTGTGTAAACATTACTGTGTTCCGGTTTGAAGGGTACTGCAGCTAGTGAAATTACTGGGCTTTGGAGACTAACCATCGAAAGTCGTAATGAGCGCCAAAGCAGTGATACCCTCGACTTTTGTTTTGTTACTCAAAGTTCTGTGTATCGCTGCAATGGTCATGGGCAGGCGTTATCTCTTACCATCAGGAGAGCATCTCGTTCGTCTCATTACATTTTGCATAAAAAAAAAACTAGAAAAAACCCTACAACCATACTATGGTTTCCTCACGATGTCCTTCACCGGCAGCTGTGAACCTACCGCGCTAACCACTGAGCTATTTTTGCTACAAACCAACCTTTCGTTCCTTGTTCCTCTGTTCTGTATACTTAAACTAACCACTGTCATATCTCCTCATGACCTATTTGCACCGCCGCGCCCGTCCCTTCAATGCAAATCCCAACAGTTCAATTGTTCTCGTGCTTATGCGCATGTAATTGCACGCATCCAAGTGGCATTTTCATAAAATACTGTTATGGAAAGGAGTTCGATTGGTCGGATTGCATACTTATTGTCGAACCTGCTTTGTAGGTTAAAATTTTATTCTTCAAAAACAGCCATTAATTTATTATGTATATACATATGTTGAGTTGTAAGACGATATCTCCACATAGTACAAAACAAAGTCGCTTCCCGACGTCTGTACGATTTAGGCAGCATTTTTTATTTATAAGATTTATTTCTTAGATCATTCATAAAAACTTTGATAAATCGTATGTCTCGAAATATTTGATAAATACTCAGGAGAATCCTTAAATTCGCGGCTGCGGATTCAAGACCGGAGTCGGGCCTTTTTTGACACTTTTTGGCGCCGAAACACAGCCTCCTGCTGCTTTATCGTAATCTCTGGGATTCACGTTTCGAATACGTTTTTATTTTTGCATAATATTTTTCTTCGAGTCTTATCGCTTTGTCTGTTAGCTGTTACAGTAAGGATGGCTGGCCAAAATATTTAATTGTATTAAAAAAGTAACAAACAAACACATACGTATATATAAACATCAATTTTAGCATTTATAATATTTGTGTAACAGTTATTATTAGCGATGATAGCTCAGTGGTTAGCGCGTACGGCTCACACGCCGAAGGGTGGGTTCAACCCCCAACAATGAGCTTGAGCTGTCGGAGAAGAAAAACATCGTGAGGAAACCATAGCATGGTGGTAGGGTACTTTCTAGTACTCGGCTAGCTAGCTACCACCCTCAAGTAGAAAATTTGCCGCCAAACATCTAACGGTGTGTTCCGGCAGCTTCACTTGAGAGCCAGTTCCAGTTCCATTCCAAGCTAGGTGTGCTTTACCATCTTAGCTGAGTCAAACACCTAGCTTGTCAACAGTATAAAAAAAAGTCTGCAAGAAAAATAACAGTATAAAAAATTGACTGTTTCATTTCATTATTTAAATTTCCGTATCTCCTTACTATTCGAGTTTTGTAAGATTCTAGCATATTTCTGGAACCTCACGTAACCGAAAATCGACAAAAGTTATCGAAAATGTTATTTAAAATGCCCTGCAATAATGTAAATGTACAAAATATCGGCATCGGCGACCTTAATGCAGCTTACATAAGTCTGTTTTGGCAATTGTTGACAATTTATCGAAAAGATATACAGAAATCGAAAAAGAATACGATTTTTGGTTCATTCAGGTCTGCCAGAATACTTTTTTTAATTTTTATATTTAGCTTTTTATCCATTTGTTTTGAAATAGTACTAGATTAAGTTTTCTAAACTAATAAAGTTACCGAATTCCTTAATATATTATTACTCATGTTTTATGGCGGGTTTACTTTAATTACGCTTTTACGTCAACGCAGAGTTTCAACGCGCACGCCCGTCCTTATCTTGACTCCTATTGAATGCGAAGCAATCTTCTTAAAAAAGACTACCAGATGTGGTCGAAACTATCGTAAAACAAAGTGTCAAAACCACGTGAGTTTCCATAGTGGAATACAGAATAATATAATGACTCATACTAACTTTGTGAGAAATTCACTGAAGACTGATCAGGCGCCATATGCATATCGTATCTTTTAAATAATTTTATAAGTAAACACGGAAATAACCTGATTTTGAACTTTGCTTTTTTTTTTTAATTTAACGGCAATCTGTCAACTGATTAATATTAATTATTTCCTTGGCATGCGCGTCATACCCATGTTATCTTGATCTCATTTCTGTAGTACAGAGGTTTTTTACGCACCAAGCAGGTGCTAAATTGCTATAATGACCAAACTGAAGATTCTCTGGATATGTATTTTGGAAATAAAACATTAATATTATTTTGATACGCCGTACTCGGGCTTTAAAGTCATGGTGTTTCGGTCAAAAATTGTAAGATCTTTACTCAGTTTTGAAATCAGCCGATGAAAAAACGACCTCCGATTATAATCGTACTGTCGATTGCTTTAATGTCAAAGACTGTGAGTGGATTTTAACATGCTTTAATGGTTAAGAACATCAGACTTATCTTGGTGTTAATCAAAGTACTTTGTAAATATGCCGTTAATTTGTCCAAATTTGGTTTTATGTCTTTCAAATTAAACGGGTTACCCGTTTATTAAACTTGTGACTAAAATCTCGGTTAACGCAATTCAGTGTTTATTGCTTTTTTCTCAATTTGCGAAAGATTTTAATATGACATTTGAAATAAAGCAGCGTACTGTGGTTCATACATGAATAATTCAGTCATTCTTTTTATTTAGTTTGTTATTTTTTAGTTTAGTTTAGTTTATTTAGTCCTCAAAATTTGTATTCTAGCTTATATATATATAGAACATTGAGTAGCGAAGCAAAGTTCAGGGCATCGCTGTTTTGGCGCTCATTACTTTGAGATTTTTGATGTTTAGCGTAACAATGTGTCTCAACAGTAATATCGGTAGCTGTAGTACCCTTCAAACCGGAATACAGTAATGTTTTCACACCACTGCTTGTCAGCAGAATAGCTGGTACTGCGGTGGTACCTACTCACACGACCTCCTGGTAAGGAAAACTACCACTAAATAATAGGCAAAGCCAAGCCATGTCTGGCAAGTACATATCGCACATAAATATGAAGACTCCGTTCTCCGAACGACGATTAAGGTCTAATGTGCTAATCTTTTTTCCAAAAAGATTTCAATGTAGTCACACCGGCACATTGTTGTGTGGTATATCTTGTATGCAATATTTATAACACTGTCAATTTGAAATTTATCTTCGCAATATTTATTAGAGCTTCAATATATTATGGTTTGCATTGTTTTATTATTAAATTAATTTAAGGGGTTTTGTCTAAATGAGTATAACAAAAAATGGTATTTTTGGTGGTTTTTTTTCTACACAGTAAGCCTGACTGGGGCATACCATCAAATACAAATCTTTTATTAATAACACCAAAGTTACAGTGCCCTTTAATATTTCCGATATCAGTGCGTGTTTTAAAATTACCTTTTGTTTAATACAAATGGATTAATTGTGTGGGTTCGATTCCCACTCAGGGCAAAAAAATTGTGAATAAAGAAATGTTTGTTCTGTGTCTGGGTGTTCTGTATGTATTTACAAAAAAAAAAGTATTTATGTATTCTATCAGTTATCTGACTTCCATCACACAAGCTCTGCTTAGTTTGGGGCCAGATGGCGCTGTGTGTATAGTACTGTATAGTCCTACGATATTTATTTATTTAATTATATTTTTGACATTGTATAACTTTTGAATTAGATAATTGCTATTTATGACAAAAACATCAAGTCCTTTACTTATACGGGATTGCTCACGTTTAATATAGGTCAGACGTTTACTCACGTCAAACGTAAGTAATCATGTATTTATAAGTAAAACAAAAATGTGTTACGTCACATAGTGAAACAGAGTCGTAAACAAGACCAGACCGAAAATGCATCGCCTAAAATAATATCACCAGAACATTTAGATTTATCATCAATAAGCACGATTGCTATCACTACATTAGCTGCTTTCTAGTTATTCTGTCGGAGCCCACCGCAACTAGCTGCCAACTAGTGCGGATCGCACGCACGACCGACTCGAGAAAGGCATTCCTATTTTTACTTTGTTTTCCAGTAGCTTGGAAACTTGGATCATCACTTTTAACTCTTCCGGTATAATACAGCTTGTAAAACAGATGAATCTTCGTATTTTTTCTATTTATTTTTAGATCTATTCTTCTTTGCATTTGGCGCCTCACTTTGTGCATTTACCATTGTCAAATGTTTACATATATTTAGGTAATATATGTTTAAGTAAAACATGTAACTCGGAAGTCAGCACGACCTTTCCGCGTTGCCGCTAAAACTAGACAAGATATGGCTAACAAATTGAAAATTCAAATTTGTAGTTATCGATATTTCCTTTTGTTTCTTTTTACCTGCCACAATGTTTACCGAACGTTTAAGATTTATGGTTGTTAAAAACTCTGGTTAGATTACGTCTAACATCTGTTTTTTTTTATTTCTGGTTGGCATGTCGCAATGTGATTTGAAACAATTTTGCCATTTACTATATATATTGTTATATAAAATAATAGTATGGGTTGCAAATACAGTCATCATCATCATCATCCACAGCCTTCTTTATCCCACTGCTGGGTATAGGCCTCCCTCTTTACATGCCATCTGCCTCGGTCCTGTGCCAATCTGGTCCAGGTTCGACCCGCGACGGTGACAATATCGTCGACCCATCTTGCGGCTGGACGACCGACGCTCCGCTTCCCTTGCAGTAATTAGAATAAAATACTGGTTGATTAAGATAGTAAATGAAATACCTGATAGAGAAGAATAAAAACGGACCAATTGTGGTATGTACTCGTACGTTTTTTTCTTCTTTGGCATCGCACTCCGTGGATTCTGACAGTTTCAGTGTTACTGTATTTGCTATATGCTAAAATGACCTCACACATATTTTTTTCATTATACATTATACATTAATCTATGGTCCATCTTACTTAAGTGGATTTTAATCGTGACTTCCTTTGTTACGTCTACTTGTTTTTATAATCATTTAGATCATTCGAATCGTAGTTAAGTACATATTTCGACTGAAAAAGGTTTGTCATTATAATAAATTGCTTTTTTGTATGGCCACGTGACGTTTTTGCCATTGCACAAATTGTAGCCCGGAGCGTTCAATTTGATGTTATTAATGTTTAATGTATTACATAATATAGTTACGACATCTTAAAACTTCTGTTGGGATGAAAAAGTTTTTATTAATGATTTATAGAAAATATTGTTTTTGTGTTAACGATGATCGATAAAAGTTATTTTACTATCGAAACTTACGTGGTGACGACACTTCGGGTTTGCTTATGCGGAGACCACTGGCCAACTGCAATTGACTTGCCTTCGTGGAGGTCGGACAGGTCGGACAGTGGTCGCGGTTCTGAAGACGTCGCAGTGAGCTTGAATATTCCTGATACGCCATAGAGGAGGACTCCGGCATGCATATGCACTACATTAGTACCCATGCGATGCCGGGGCGGAAAGCTAGTCCTACTACTCCCACTAATATTATAAATGTAAAAGTTTGGATGGATGTATGTTTGTTACTCTTTCACGCAAAAACTACTGAACGGATTTGAACAAAATTTGGTATGGAGGTAGCTGAGACCCTGGATTAACACATAGGTTACTTTTTATCCCGAAAACATGTAGCGGGCAACACCGCGGGGCGCAGCTATAAATGAATAAAAATATCCAATGAGATTATTAAAATCGTTATGCGACCAGAAATGTAGATAAACCACAACAAAATATTGATTTACAAAAATAAAAGTAAAGCATCGACAAGTTATGGCAATAGATAAGTACGAGTCTTAATCGCTTTTGTCGCCGTTAAATATGTTAAAGTGCATATTTTTAACAGTTTATTTGCCTTCAAAAGATATGCAATCGTCCCACTGATCCTACTTTACTCGGTACACGAGTTTCTTTTATATTCTTTAATAATTTATTGCTAAGTGGCTGGTTCTACAGAAAATAATTCATCAACTGATAAAAATGTAACTTAGAAGTCATTTTGACGCGTTTATTAAAATATCTTATTTTTAAGTTGAGACCCTTGTTTCATTCTGCGCGTTTTAGATAATGAATACGAGTTTTTAGTTTTTTTTTTGTTTTTAATTGAAACTCGAATTGAGATGTCAATTCAACTTAGTATGATAATTTGGTTATTTAGCATATAAATAGATACATACTACATACAGAATGTCCTGCTGCTACGTTTAAATAATGTTTGATTCTAATTCCAATTGTGACGTTCCAGTTTGACAGATCTGATACTACACAGGCATTTTTTTTATACTTCCTGAGTCCATAGTTTTTTTTTTTTTTTTTAATAATTTGCCTTTTCGGGCAGGCTAAAGCTATAAAGCCATACTGCCTTGTCTTAAGTGTTATTTCTGCTGTATCTTAGCTATTTTTCGTCAAAGTCGTCTTAGTAAAGTCCAGTTCGTGTCAGTTAATTCCAGTCATGCTTTAGTAAAGTAGTGGTGTCTTTACTATAAAGCTTCGATGAAGATTTGGCAGCAACACGAAAACTCATGTCTCACCACATTATATCATTTTCCCACACTCGAGCTTGTAATTCGGCACTTTATGAATAAAACACCACCATTTTTATGCATAAACACTCGACAAAACACTAGTTTTGGAAAAAAATACAACGGAGTGACACAACTCTTCCCGCGTTCCCGCCAAAAACTCCCCTGAGTCCATAGTACATATTCGTCTGTTTTACTTTTAAATTAACGTTCCTTTCGACGGAGTAAAAAGTTATCAACAAAAGGTTTTGATTTGGTTTTCTGTTGTTAAACGTCCTAACCTGCATGAAATTAAACAGTTATTATAAAAGTGAAACAATAATAAAACAATAAATTTGTAAAACAATATCATCCGTATGTTCTTCTTTTTTTATATAAAAAGTAATGAGAGGGACGACACGCTCTCCTGATGGTAAGAGGTAACGCCCGTCCATGACCATTGCAGCGATACACGGAACTTTGAGTAACAAAACGAAGTTCAGGGCATCGCTGCTTTGGCACTCATTACTTTGAGATTTTCGACGGTTAATCTCGACAGCCCAGTAATTTCGCTAGCTGCAGTACCCTTCAAACAGGAATGTTTACGCACTACTGCTTAGCGGCGGTTTTTCGCCATTTGTGGCACGAGCTCATAAGATTATTTTGTTCTCTGTCCATTTTTCTGTTTTTGGTGTGCGCAATAAAGAGTTTTTATCCATCTATGTATCTATCTATCTATTTATGTACCTATCTATTTATGTATCTATCTGTTTATCTATCTATCTATGTATGTATGAATCTATCTATCTATCTAATACCAGCTTTCGAAATAGAAAAAAAATAATTGGATAAAATGTTCGAATTCAATTTCGTATAATTATTAGTATTAGTGTGTGACAAAATGCGAATGTAAATGTATGCTATTGTATAATAGAGTCACTACCCAAAAAGTGCTCGACACTTTTTGGGTATGAAACGGTAATACGTTATTGCGTGACGCAAAAATTATAATACGGCATCATGAATCTCGGGTCATTTACGGCCATTCAATTTTCGTTCAATAAATCATTCATTGTGTAATGGCACAGATTAAACAATAGTTACTGGTAATGGGTTATAACTGGCACGTTACTGTTATTATTCAATTATAACTTTAACCCGCATGTTTATGAAGCCGACCGGAGCGGAGCTGGTTTGCGTAAAATTGAAATTATGACATTTTGTGACTTGGCCTACGAATTGAGAATTGGTCAATGAAGATGTTACGAAATTAAAATGAACAATTTTTATACCTATGTTACTTTTGTAGTAGATTCGCTTCTTGAGCTGAAGGGCGTGGATTCGATTTCCATACAGGGCAAACATTTATGGAACGAAAATAGATGCTTGTTTTACGTATGGTTGTTCTAAATATATATATTACTAGCTGTGCCCGCGACTGCGTAGATGTTCAGCAAAAGCGTTTTTTTAATGGTAGGGTAGGTGTTTGACCACAGCTCACCTATTGTTAAATGACGGTGTGGTCGAAGATGGTATAGCACACCTAGCCTGGAATGAAACTGGCTCTCAAGTGAGGCTGCCGGAACACACTGTTAAATGGCGGCAGATTTTCAACTACTCACTAAATATTACGGGAAGCTTGCCACAATACATCAGTGAAACCCGCATTCAAATCGGCACAACCCCACAGGCAGAGACAAAAAAAACCTAAAAACTATTTATTTGACTTCGGTAATTGTTTACGTACTTTCTTTCCCGACTATATCCTAGTGCCACATAGGCCACAAACCTCGCAAGGTTATTTAGCGGGGAGCTATGAAACAACCTGTCTTGTGTAATTTGTATCGAGGAGCGATCGCCGGTGGGAACTAGACTGGTTTTAAACTATCTAGCTCTACCTTCGATCAAAGAAACAGAGCTCTACTGTATTTAGTACTTACTGTCTGTAGGCGTATTGTGGATAAGGCTTTATGGGATGGTTTTTCTATCGAACAGCCAGAAGCGCGAAATAGCGACATCGTTTCATGGTCGGTGGTCTAAAAGTGTATGCGACAGTGGTATGCGCTGGTTGAGTGGGTGTTCCCCGATGGTCACAATCTGGGTGTCTTCAAGTCGAAAGTGAACCGGTCGTCTAGGTAAGCGTGCTTCATCTTAGACCGCATCATCTCTTAACATCATGAGATGGCCATCAAATCTAAGCATATTATATAAAAAATGGCTGTCGAATCTCAATGAAAAATGTAACACTTATGATATTAAGACTTGTGGTTATTTTAAAATTAGTTTTAGATATTAAGTAAAGTTACGATTAAGTTTTTTAATTAATAAATTGTTGCTAAATTTAAATCCTCATCACTGTTGTAACTGAAACGACTGTTAAGCGGAAATAAACTAAATATATATCTTGAATTTTCAAAATGAACTTCCGCAAAGTAACGCCCGAGTCAATCAAACCTTGTAAAGTTTATAATCTCTACCGTAGTGTTTATATAAATGAATGTATATATTTATAAAAATGTATAAAACTCTATGATTTAAGACTTGTATATTATTTTTTTTGGTGCGGCGCAAGAAGAAGCCACGACCTGCCCTGTTTTGCCTCCTTAGATAGAATAATAAATATAGCATCTAAATCTAACTAAAGCAGCGAAACAAACCTACTATTATTCTGTCACTAACATCTAAAATAACATCCAATTAGATGTCTGTTAAATACGCGAGCCCCCCATTTCAGACAATTCCGAAGCCAATCATCACTCACGCTAATAATTCATTTATGCTCAATTAATTTTAATGGACCGATGCGCGTGCGCAAAGATGACCGTTTCGCCGCCTCGACATAAATTAGCCGTCCGACGAGTGAAGTTAATAACTAAGGGCGAGGTCAAATTGGGCGCGCGGATCAGTAACAGCAACGTAAAGTGCGAGTTGGAAGCGGAAAGCCAAAGATCTGGCAGTGTGGCCTGTCTTGGGAGATACCTATGTCCAGCAGTGTACTACGATACGCTGATGATGATGATGAACATTGCGTGAAAATCCCTGAAAACAATCTCCACCGCAGTATGTTGTTAAAAGTATTTTTAAGCATTATTTCATGTGTACGTAATGATTGATACATTACAGAGTTAAATATTCATTTACGATTGCATTATATAAAATAATTATTCGTAGAATACTCTATATAACTGACAAGCGAGTAGAGACAGCTTCTTGTTCTTCCTTCGTACCTGAAGACCTCTATCTAGGTCAACGCTGTTACTGTCTCTTAGAACGTGCATTTCCTCGTTTAGCCGTCGCTTACTTCTAGACGTAAAAGTATTTCTAATACAAAAAATGTATAATTAAATTCTTGAACGAAACAAATGAGGTTCATCCGATTTGCTGCACCGCTAAACCCGCATCACACGCAACCGTCGCGTCGCGTTCTGTTTGATCGGACCTTTACGTATAGGATATGAGTTAGACCCCGATAACCGATATTAGTTCTTGTTGTAAATACTAGGTAGCTTTATGGTCTGGATGTTGATTGGTACTACTGGTTGCTTAGTCTTAAATTTCAATAGTAATAAAATTTATTAAGAATTTTATTAGTCTGGATACGGATATCAACTAAAATATAATTTTGAAATGTCAGCTAAGAGAAATATATTTTAGGACAACAATCGTTTTTTTTTTACATGGTGATCGTAACTCAGCGGCAGTAACGTACAAAAATCTCAAAAAAAATCTAGTTAACTTCATAATTAAATAGTTAAATAAATAAATATTGTAGGACTATACACACAGCGCCATCTGGCCCCAAACTAAGCAGAGCTTGTGTGATGGAAGTCAGATAACTGATAGAATACGTAATACTTTTTTTTTGTAAAAAACATACTTATAATACATTCAGAACACCCAGACACAGAACAAACATTTCTTTATTCACAAAATGTTTACTCCGAGTGGGAATCGAACCCACGCCCCACAGCTCTCAAGGGAGATATACTACCAATGTGCCAACACGGCTGTAATTAATGTCTCGTTTTCTCAACTACTGAGTGAGCAAGACGTAAAATAAGAATGATTTAAGATCGTGGTAGGCCCCAACGCCCATGATGTTGTTTTAATGATATCCTTTAATGTATAAATAATGTCCACATTTGCTGCCACCAGTGTTGTAAATCATAGCAATGCGTATTGATAGACCAAACTTAAAACACATTTTCCCATCTCGTATAGTAAATCTGCATTGTTTCCATGATTCAATCAGATTCATAATGTCTCTTTAAAATTTAGCCTATACACTACCCACATATAAATAACAGTAACAGCTGAAAGGACCTTGTACAGTAAGCATTTTACAAAATATATATACGTATTCTATCAGTTATCTGATTCCTATAGTATAAGGTTTACATAGTTTGGGGCTAGATGGCGCTGTCTAAAACGTCTTATAATATATGTATATTGTATTTCTATTTATTTATTTATATATATTTACTGCTGCGTAGTGGCAGAATATCTGCTGTAGCGCTGGAAACAAACTTCGGCTTAGGTGTTCTATCACCTACCTACTCATCATCATCCTGCTTTATCCCACTACTGGGTATAGGCCTTTATCGCTTATCGAAAGTTATTTTGTCTATATCCTCTGGTCCAGTTTCAACCCAAGAAGGTGACGATATCGTCGACCCATCTTGCGACTGGATGACCAACGCTTGGCTTATCTTGCCTAGGCCACTACTCTCTTACAACCTTACTCCATTTGTCATCAATTCGCTTAACAACGTGTCCTGTCCAGCTCCACTTTTTCATTGATTCCACTGATTCATAACTGCGACATTGGGGCCTCAAACTTTTCTCCCGAACCCGGATATCGGTATTACGAACTCTGTCATGGAGTTTGATACAAGTACCTTTCCATGGCTCTCTGTACGACTCAAATTCTATGCACAATCTCACGTGTAAGCGTCCAAGTCACAGCGTCTTATCTCATGGTGGGTAGGACACATTTATTGAAGAGACGAATTCTCAGACACTGTGCAATACGACGTGGCTTGAGAGTGTCGTTGATCTTTTTGAATGGAGTCCATCCAAGCTGTATACACCTGGTGATCTCCTCTCTAACCTACCTCCTAGTATGGATTAAATAACTTCAACATCTGGGTCCACAGACATATTATGTATCTTACATGGACTCTTTTTATCCCGTCAAAATTTAAAGTTTATGTAGAACAAACAAAAGAACGAACAAAAGAGCTGCAACTAATTATATAAAAAAGAATCTGACTGAAAAGAAAATGTTTATCGTGATCATAATTACCAATCGTGAGAGAGTTCCTATCGAATGATAAAACAGAAATAGTGACAACGGAAGGGGAAAATAAATAAAACGATTATATCTCAAATCTGGAGAAAACGATCATATCTCAATACAAGACAATAATCGTATCTCAAAAATAAATTTAATGGTCGTATCTCGTTTTGATTTAGGTTAATTATTATACTCATGTCATTAAATTAGATGAATAAAACGAATAAACTAATGAGCATTCAAAGCAATAAATAATAGAACAAAATAATTATAGATGCAAGTAAATAGATTTTACAATTAAAACCCTGTATTAATTTCAATAGTATGAAGACAGGGATTAAAACATAAGTAACTTTAAACAGTGAAAGATGTAAACATTTTATTTATTGTTTACACCATAGATACACTAGCAAAGAAACTTTTATAAAAGTAGGGTAACGACTGGAGCCTCGTCCCTAAAAGCAATTGAGTTTGAGTGAAAAGACTCGTAATTAATTTTAGATATAGGGCGCAGATTAAGGGAGTAAAAAGGTTCACAATTAGGAAGCAAATTGGCCATATAATAGATGCTACATACACTTTTTGGTAATTCACACTCGTAACTACAAAAGTGAGCGAGCGTGACGCTTAGATAACGTTTAATACGAACAAATACATTTGCAAACTTTCGTATTTACAATATTGTAATTAATTCTCCACTATACATAATAGGAAGTGCAAGAACACGCAAACACGAATAATAAATATTGATGGCTTCCTAATTAACAGGCGTAACAATAAATCATTATACAAGCCCATAATTTCTAATGTCTTCGCTCGAATTCAAACAAAATGATAATAGAAAGTGGGACATTGCTAATTTGCATGGCAATACTATGAAAATCATGCGGGTACAAAACTGGTCTACATACTTATACATACTACCATTACACATAAATACGAAAGACATTATGTCTCTCTGTATGTTTATTGAGACGTCATGAATAAACAGATTTTAAATAAAATATGTCAGTGGAATCATTAATATGATATGGAAAAACTTAATGCATCATCATTTCATCATCCGAAATGTGGGAAAATTTGGAAATGGCGGGTAGCACTGCGGTGTGCACGGAGTATACAAGTATATAAATACCGTTCTACTCTAATAACGCTTCACGCTGCGCGGGCGCTGCTTTTGTAACGACAATATCATGTGTCCGCCTGTTTTCTACCAGATATACTTATTGCAATGGTGTTTTCAACACAGTTTTCTTTTTAACCGGACCTTGATTAGCATCAGCGGCTGTTTGTTTCTTTATATGAATCAAAAACGCGTTCTTTGTCAAGTTTCACTGCCTCGGGTATCAAACTTAATCTTTATGTTTTGAAGTTAATTCCGGAAATAATAAAACAATTGAGTAAATTTTCGTCAATATAATTATGTATATTGGCGTTATATATTGAATGATAAGTCAAAGGATGTAGAGTCTATTCTCTGTGTTCCTTATTCCGATTTTCTTCAGTTTTCTGCAAAGATAATTTTCTATTCGTGACAGAAACAACAAACTCAAAGCTATAACCGGCATTATTGCACTATCATCTACACGAATAATAATATTTGCAAACAAAATAGTGTTTCTTTCAGTGCGTGCAGCCCGCGGCCGCCCGGCGCACGCGCAATGCGGAAGCCGAGACCACAGATACCGCTGACTGACAGACACAAACATAATTTCTGTAATACAGACCGCTTTTACCCGCAGTTTCGCTTAAATATTCCAGCTATTTTAGCCCGCTGATTGCAACGTTAACTACACTGCATTTCTCTGTTTAAACTACTTTACGTCACGAATGAATACATTATACGACGACGATGATATAAAAAATATCGCTGCCGTGGCGCCGTAAAACGAATTTTATTGCCTATGTAAGAAGCAATCAGCGCGGACTTGTAATGAGCTTTCGATTGTAACAATCCTATCAATAACTTCAGGAAAATTCTATATTTTGTATTTAAATGCCTTTTTAGCATACTATTCTGATTAAATTTGAGCTTAAATACGTAGTAATTCATATGCAACGAGAAAAAGATACACGCTTTTTAACATAACCAAACAGGTTTACCGCAAGGTTCACTCCTAGGCCTCCATTGATTTCTCACAGCAATTTGTGCTGACATTTCGGCTGTATAGCATGACAGTGACATACGCATATCGTTATTGAGCAATATAAAATAAGGATATGCCCACGTCCTATAACATTTCAATAAGTAAGAAATCGTGATAGCGATAAGATAAAATATGTATGTACATAATGTCTGTTGCGTTTCGTTTAATGTAATCATGCTACTGTAAAACGAACGAGATTGTTATCGGTTCAAAAATAAATGCTCGGTATTAGCTCAATGATACCGGATATTAAGTGGGTACCTATGGATTCCCGCTGTTCAAATAATACTACTATAGACAACAAGAATAAAACCTAATAATTTATTATTAATGTTATTTCTATAGGTTTGATTTACTAAAGCGCTATACCTGCTGGGTAAAAGTGTCAAGATATCCCCAAGGTTACAAACAGTGTCTGTGTTTCTGAACGGCTTTTTTTCGAGAACATATGACAGATTATTAAATGCTTATGTCATGATAATTATTAAATATTTATGAAAAATATGATAATTACCAAAAATATCTATAATCTATAATAAAAGTTCTTTAAAGTCACATCAACAAAAACGTTAGCTGAAACAAAATTCTGATTATTTTCATCAAATTATCGCGTTCTTCGTTTATTTTTATCAAATTATCGCGTTGTCGATCATGTCCAAGCGCAGTGCCCTCTCTTCTGATGCTAATAAGTTTTTTCCCCGCAATGGTTGCCAGACTGGTTACGTACAGCGCACCTATTATGGTAACACTAGGAAATGGTGAGCATCTTCAATTACCACCAAGAAATGGAGTAGTGTTGCAAGTTACAATAGGGCTTGATTTGTTGGTTGAATGTCTTGTGTTGATTATTTTATGCTTGTGATGCGCACAATTTTCTAGAATTTTAAGGAAATCAATTGATTATTCTAGATACAAGCAACTTGATTGATTAATTTATTATTACTAAGAGTATGAACAAAGAAAGAGTAAAAAAAAATACTCGACACAGAGATTAACGTCAGACTTAATGTGTCACTAGATTGTCTGTTCTTGTTATAGAAATATAGTAATATACTTCTGTTGATTACATGAATCTGAAATTTTACTGATTTATTTAACTTTTGGTATATAGATTTTATTTTATCAGCTACTTATCAAAATTAGTCATCTTGATAAGTTTACTGATTGATGTTGTTTGTGCAAGGGTCTTATCAATGCTATTAGCCGCGTTAATCTTCTGGAAATTTTTGGAAAAATATCGTTACATAATATTGATGTGATTAATAAGAGGATATCGAATTCTATTCTTAGATAAGTCAATTTTGAAGACTAAAAATATAAAAATGAAATAAGTCAGTAAGATTTGATGTTTGATGATGACGAGCTTATAGTATTTACAGTTAATTACGCTTAAGAGTACTATTCATCACGTCACTCGTTAAAATTTTGCTTGAGTTGGTTTTATCTCTAAAGGAATCATGTACTGCAAAGTCGCCTCAAGCTAATTGGTGTCGTCCAGCCTTAGAATGCATGTAACGGGGGACTTGGACCTACATCTGAGGACGAAGCCAGGGCTTGATGAGGGGCGGGGGATTAATAGAAATTCGATTATTTATACTAGTCTTATCTTGTTTCATTGCTAAGCAAAAGCGTCTCTTCCCTCATTACATATTTCTCTCTTGGAAGCTATCATGATAATGATTAAAAAAACATGTACTAGAACCTATGACTATGGTAAAGCATTTTATCGATGGATACTTGATTGAATCATGTTTGACTAAATCTTCAAACATAATATAAAACAAAATAATAAATCTGAGATGAGATGTTGTTCTATTGTATAGAAATTAAATTGTACGGAATTTCAATAAGGAGGATAAAGATAAAGATTATTTATTTGAGGAACTGAATATTTCAGCGTTTTCGCATCAAGCAAAGTATGAATACTTTGCTTTTGACCTAGAATGCGACCACATTGTGAAGTGAGTCAAGTGTTAACGAAGAAAGATGATTTGTCTTTCAATGACAAACCCGCCTTCTCTGGAGGACTTTGCCCTCTCCTAACTACGTCTATGACTTCACCATCTATTTGTTACCCGTTAACGTCACCAACAAGCAGTATGTTACCTTTACGGGTGTTCTTGAGAGAACATTTGCATGGGTTAGTGATTAAAGCAGTGCCCGTTACCTGTCCCTCATGCCATCATGCTCATGTGATGCTAATCTGATTTAGCACCTGGTTTTTCTAGTATTTTATCCCTTTACCGTAAAATGTTAAGTTTTAGCACGTCCTCGTTCAGTTGGACAACATCCTTGTTTATTGATAGTGTGTGCATACTGCTTGCTCTTTTGAAATAGGTTTAGAGTTCAAACCCCAACAATGAGTTGAGCTGCCGGTGAAGGAAACCATAGCATGGTGGTAGGGTATTTTCTAGTACTCGACTAACCACGACCCACAAGTTCAAATTCTGCTGCCAAGCACCTTACGGCGTGTTCCGGAAACCTATTTATTCATCGACCACACCGTCACTTTATAACAGGTGAGCTGTGGTCAAGTACCTAGCCTGTTAACCATAAAATGAAAAGAGATGTAAACAATTGTATCATTCTCTTTTCTGAATTGTATAAAACATCTACTACAGCTCAAGCTACATCTTACAAGAACTAAAGAACAGGTTCGGGATCATCAAGTTTTGGTACACGAGCTGTCAGTTAGAACCGTCAGTTTAACTGATTGTAGGCAAGCGCCATTAGTTCATAACTATATGTGGGGTCAACGCGCTCTCTAATTGGCTGTAATTTTTGAGTCTTGATCGAAATGCCGAGGGCCGACAGCGGAATGCCGGCTTACACCTCTGTTATACGAATCTGTAATTTGTTGGACATGCTCTTCAGGATAATACACTTCTCTTTTTACTGGTGACAGCTGGGTGTTTGATCACAGCTCACCTGTTGTAAAGTGACGGTGTGGTCGAAAATGGTAAACACATATACTTTAAATGACAAAGAGCAGCAGCGATACGCAGAGCTTTGTGTAGTAAAGTAGTAAAACAAAGGTTTAAAGAGATTAACCATCTAGTCTTAAAGCAATGAGTGCCAAAGCAGCGATGCCCTGGACTTGGTTTTGTTACTCAAAGTTTTGTGTATCACTGCAATGGTCGTGGACAATCGGACAGGCGTTATCTCTTACCATCAGGAAAGCGCCTCAATCGTCGCATTACCTTTACATATAAAAAAACCCATACCAGATATTTTAAAGAAAGAAAGATTTTTTTGTATTTTTAGGGTTCCGGACCCAAAGGGTAAAAACGGGACCCTATTACTGAGACTTCGCTGTCCGTCCGTCCGTCCGTCTGTCACCAGGCTGTATCTCAAGAACGGTGATAGCTAGACTGTTGAAATTTTGACAGATGATGTATTTCTATTGCCGCTATAACAACAAAAATAAAATAAAATAAATATTTAAGGGAGGCTCCCATAGAACAAACTTGATTTTTTGCCGTTTTTATAGATATTGGTACGGAACCCTTCGTGCGCGAGTCCGACTCGCACTTGGCCGGACTTTTTTTGTACAACCTTCAACTTTGTATTCTCAAAGCAAACATCACCATCTTCAGTGGTCGTCAAAAAAACACCTGTTAACAACACAAGCAAAACTTTGCAAGATACCGCTTTCACACCTCACGACCTAAAATAGGGCAGCCCTTTCCCGCAGTGATAATCACTGCACAAATATTGTTCATACGGTACCCGGAACAACTCAATAACGCGTGAACTTAACTGATCACCAACACTTAGCGCCTCGTTACAAGGCCGGGGGAACGGTTAATAACCGTACATAAGGTATTTGACAGCCCTATTGGCTCATTGGTAGTATATGAAAGAAAGAAAGAAAGAAAATCATTTATTTTTATAAAGAGGAAAGATTTGATTGTTTGTTTGTAATGAATAGGCTCCGACTACTGGACCAATTTCAAAAAGTCTTTTAGCATTGGGAAGCTACATTATCCCCGGATGACATAGGCTATTTTTATCCTTGTATTCCTACGGGAACGGAAACTACGCGGGTGAAACTGCGAGGCATCCGCTAGTAACAAATACAAACACAAAAACAAACAAACAGAGACAAACAGAATATCTGCTTTAAGAACTGTAGGGCGTGGGTTCGATTCCTACTCAGGACAAACATTTTGTGGTATAAACAAATGTTTTGGCTTGTGTCTGGATGTACTAAATGTATTTACAAAAAAAAAGTATTTAAGTATTCTATCAGTTATTTGACTTCCATGGTACAAGCTTTGCTTAGTTTGGGGTCAGATGGCGCTGTGTGTAATGTCCTACGATATTTATTTATGATTTTCTATATGGCTAGTTATTGGAACAGAGTCCCAATTCTATGCCCTAATTCTTAAGTCTATTCATATCATAATGCTCAGGAGAAATAACCGGGCATTGTTGGCTTCAGGAATAGCTATGACATTTAACTGCCCCACTTCGGTACTGTTTTATATTTGCTTATGAGAGACAGCTGGATAATTTATAGCCTGTCTATTTCACGATTTACTCTTAGCTCGTGTACGAGAATTTTTCCTGGGAAACTGTTAAAGTTTTGTAAAATATATGAAGGCATTGGTAAGCTCAAAGTAGCACAATCAGCTATGGAGAGGGCTATGCTCGGAGTTTCCCTACGAGATCGAATCAGAAATGAGGAGATCCGTAGACGAACTAAAGTAACTGGCATAGCCATTGAAGTGGCAGTGGGTAGGGCACATGACAACTGATGGCCGATGGGGCTGCAAAGTGGACATCTGGAGCGGAGACCACGGACTGGCAAGCGCAGCGTAGGACGGCCAACCATTGTGGTGGAAAGGCAACCTAATAAAGACCGTAGGAACGCGCTGGATGCGAGCCGCTTCCAACCGGTCTTTGTGGAAGCCTATACCCAACAGTGGACGTCCTATGGCTGAAATTATGATGATGATGATGATGAGGGCAGATTGTAGATCTCCTTAGCACGAGATTGTAAGTGGCACCCACCGCATTATAAAATACTCTAACAAAGCAGTAATGTGAAAACATAAAAAAGTCAAAGTCAAAGCCAAAAGTCAAAAGTTTTATTTACATGACAATAGTTTAAAAAGGTCTTAAATGTTATAGTTAGCGTCTATTGTCAACCATTACAGTGTGCAAATACATTAAATTAGTTCAATAAAATTAAACAATTCTACACTTAACTAAGTAAGTAAGTACACTTTATTAAGCAGTACAACTAAAGTTTGATGTCTTTTAGTTTTGTAGGTAAAAACATATTTTGGGTCGTTGCATTTACAAAGTTCCAACCACTGCGGCTTTCCCTACAGTAATTCCCAAGGAAGGTTAGGAAACTGGAAACCTGAGAAAGTTATAATTTAACAGGAAATCAGCTAAATTATCTGCTATTGACAACACCAACGTAATTGCCAGTAGCAATAACCGAGTACGTCATTACTCATTACTGTGGCAAATTGCAAATTCAATTTTAAATATAACGTTGTGATTATATGCCTACGGTGACGTTGCAGGAAATCAATTTTGTAAGTAATGGTATAAGAAAATCGATTTGCATATTTTCACGCTAGCACACATTTTATTATTTGTAGCGATGATAGCTCAGTGGTTAGCGCAGTAGGTTCGCATGCCCAAGGGCGTGGGTTCAAACCCCAACAATGAGCTTGAGCTGCCGGTGAAGGAAAACATCGTGAGGAAACCATAGCATGGTGGTAGGGTACTTTCTAGTACTCGGCTGGCTAGCTACCACCCTCAAGTTGAAAATCTGCCGCCAAGCATCTAACGGTGTGTTCCGGCAGCCTCACTTGAGAGCCAGTCCCATTCCAGGCTAGGTGTGCTTTACCATCTTCGACCACACCTTTCACTTAACATCAGGTGAGCTGTGGTCAAACAACTAGCCTGTCAACCATAAAAAAAAAAAATCGATAATATTGACATAATAAACAACTTGCGCTCATCGCTCTCGAATTTCTGAGACATTTTGCTGACGATTAAGTAATTTATTCTTGACAAAAAAGAGAAGGGACTCCAATGTCTTTGCTGCTAAAAATGGCGCGTTCCATAGTTTAGCAGTCCCTCACTTGTCCCAACTCCCAAAGCAGCGCTAATGTGCGCTCTAAACAGGGACGTACTTGGCGGTAGAATATCTGGTAATAGATAGTTTGGGGCAGGGCCTAGCTCCGCTTCTTCAAGGCTTTTTTGGCAAGGCTTTGGCTCGGGTCGATGCTGGTAGAGGGAGATGCACATGACTCCCCAAGCGGGACGTCAGCACAGAACTTATCGCCCCACTTTAAATAAGAATAGTTTGGGGTTGACGATATTATTTTTAGATGACGTCATCAGAATGCTAAACCCCACAATAGCACATTTACTGTGTGCTGATTAGAGATGGACTTTATTTTTTTGATGGAACAAAATCATCACATCAATGTAATTTTTATTTCTTTCCGTTGACATGTAGTTATTTATATGTCATCTAGATATTTTCGGCTACGACCTGTAAACTTTGGGTCCAACTGTGGTTCATACGCCATTAACACTCTTGCTAAAACCTAGATGCTTATATCTTTTTCTATGTATTCATAGTTTTGTTTACTTTACACTTGATCTGATATTTCCATCTTTAACCCCGCAAATCAGCAAACGTTACGTTGACAGTTCAGGGTTGAAAGAAGTGGAAACTGCATCTGATCACCGATTCTACTTCTACTTCTTCCACTAGCGTAGGTAGTCGCCGCCCCGACAGACATACCCCTACGTTTCCTAGATGGACGCAGAGGACGTTGGACAGGAATGCACTGCTAGAGGCCTCTATTGTTCAGGCCTGGCTGTCCCTATTAGACGTGGCGATGGAGGTTGACAAGGCTGAGTGGTTCCGAGCAGTGGCTGGAAGCGAAAAGCCAAATATAATTCTGACTGCTTGATTTTATAAGAGGCAATTTGGCAATTGAATACAATAAGATGATACCATCTAGATTTTTCACATGACTTTTTTTTATGGCTAGGTGTTTGACCACTTCTCACCTGATGTTAAGTGAAGATGTGGTCGAAGATGGTAAAGCACGCCTAGCCTGGAATGGAACAGTTCATTGACCTTATTATTTTACTGTTATCATATATGACATAACGTTAATGTTCACTAACATGATAAATGAACTTCCCTTCACAAAAATGGTTCTATAAATAGCCACGGCCAAATTATAAGTCCCTGTCGGCGTTAATTAAAGTAACCGGCTGCCAATTCTACAAATTTCTCTGTTAAGTAACACGAAGCTTGTTTGGTAGTGCGTTGCGCAACATGGCTCTGTCGCTCGAGCCTGTCGTATGGTTTTGGCAGGTCTTTGACATCTTTGGTATCTGTTTGACATGTATGTTTTTTTTGTAAAAAAAGTGGCAAGCGACAGTCCACTGGATGGTAGGTGGTCACCGCCGCCTGTGGACAAGTACATGCATTGTACTAAATGTTTATGATGTAATGAAAGAATAGCATGCATTAAACCTTTACAGGGTTATAAACTTATTGTGTGTTACGCTGAAAGGGGGTCATTGTATTTTGATCAACTAGTTTAGGAGATACGATGCTACAGACAGACACACAAATACACAGATACACATACAGATTTTTGAGTAGGGGCTTAAAAAAGACGACAGCAGTACCATTAAACAAAGTATTGTGTGTTACCTTTAATAGTTTAGTTAGGTAATTTCTTGATATGAATTTTCCAAAAAAATAACTTAATTTAGTATTTTAATTATTTTTGTGGTTATTTTAAGTTTTTTCCACCAAGAAATTTATCGCTCTCTTTAGAAATATTATTAAAATTAATACAATGTTTCTGTTGCTGCTTTAAAATATATTTATTTTGCTTAAAAAAATATATTGTGAAACTATTTTGACTACATACGGTGTCTTAAATCTTAGTATTCAAAACAAAACGGCTGATGCCCAAATACGCATTTTATGTCATAATTTAGATAGCAGATAAGCCGAAAGTCGCCGTGTACTACATATCACTTTCACTGGCAGTAAAAAAGATGTAGACGTATATTTTTATATCACTTTTTTATTTTCGGTGCAAAGGCTATCATGATAACTGCATCCTGCATTTACGTTGAAAGTTACCGCTTTATTCATGTAAATTCTGACGAAATTTTTAACAATATTCTCGTGGTCACGTTTAATATAATTTTAGTGTGAAATTTATGATTATACACTGGTTTTTATTAATTTCCAAAATGTAGGAATTTTGTTGAGTTTATGTGACTTTATTAACGAAAACAAAAGACAAACAGTCTGAATTGCAAAGAAAATTTACTAAATTTCTATAGATAGGTGAAGTTATATATAAATAAATATTTAAACTACATTTAATAGCGACCCACAACTACTCATTACTTTTTACATAAAAAAAAAACATCGTCCCACAGCTGGGCAAGGGTTACCCTCTCATATTCCCTTGTCCCTGTGCCAGAACGTTTAATATTTTTTTAACTTATCAAGTTCGTCACCCTCAACATTCGACTATCGAAATCTGTTCTGAAAATATTCTATTAAAATTGCCATCGACTACAATCTTACTTGGCCAAAAAAAAATAAAAAAATAACGCTACACATAGTTATATCATTATTATAATTTTTACACGACAATCCTTTTATTGAATCTGATAATATTTACATTTTATATCTACTTTTTTTTCAGTTTTGTAACAAAGCACATAAAAAGGCATTTTATTTACCAATTTGCGCGTAGCTAGTAGATACGGCCTTATCTATGTCGTTTACAGTCAATTTTATTACAAATCTATTTAAAGATAAGCGTAATAACATGTGCATAGATTGCATTATTTTTGTAGGTGGTTGAAATGGAAAGTTGCATGGATGCGCCACAAAATGTATGCATTACTTATTAAATAAATGTCATCATGATTTACTTCCGGACGCAAAGACAAAATTGATTTTTAACCGACTCAAACAAGAGGAGGTTTTTAATTCGACGGAATTTTTATATTTTATGTTTGTTACGCGATAATTCCGCCAATTATGAATCGGATTTTGATGATTCTTTTTTATTGTTGGTAGGTCATACTTCAGAGTAGTCCCGTACCAAATTTTATCCAAATCCGTTCAATAGTTTTTGCGTGAAAGAGTAACAAACATCCATCCAAACTTTCACATTTATAATATTAGTGGGATAATCCTATAATGGATAGCGCTGGATGCGGGCCGCTTCCAACCGGTCTTTATGGAAGTCAATGGGGGAAGCCTATGTCCAGGAGTGGACGTCCTACGGCTGAAATGATGATGATGATGATGATGATGAATCCTATAATATAAAACTATTGTAAATGGCGCAAAAATGACCGAATTGATTTGATTGAAACTTGGTACAGAGATAGTTTATTACATGGATTAACACATAGGATACTTTTTAGCGCGAAAAAAATCATATTAAATGGGATTTTCATAAAACGAACTACAGATCGCAATTTTGTACAGACGGAAGATTATTTCGGAATAAAAAGTACCCATTATTTAAGTTAACAAAATATTTGTTTTTGTTGCTCACAAGAGAAGATTCGGTCTACGGTGGAGTACGCTCGCTTAGAAGAAACCGATTCACTCGCAACTTGAAGGCACCCAGATTGTATCTATCAGGGAACACCCACTCGGCCAGCAAATTCAATGGAATTAAGTAAAATAAATAAATAAATATCGTAGGACATTACACACAGCGCCATCTGACCCCAAACTAAGCAAAGCTTGTACTATGGGAATCAGATAACTGATAAAATACTTAAATACTTTTTTTTTTGTAAATACATACTAATAATACATACAGTACACCCAGACACAGAACTAACATTTGTTTTATATCACAAAATGCTTGTCCTGGGTGGGAATCGAACCCACGCCCTACAGCTCTTGAAGCAGACATGCTACCAATGAGCCAACAGGGCTGTCAATTGCTTAGCGGTTCGCACGATGAAGGTGGATTCGTAACGTTTAGTTCGAGTTAAAGGAATATCTTATAAGCAATATCGCATTTTAGGCTGTCTGATAATTAATAATAGAATGGGCAGGGTGAATTTAGGTCATCCATTCAAAGTGTATCCGACAAGCTAGCTTGCATCGATATTCCTTTGAAGACTTTTTTTTAAAAAACGTGCCAATTCTAAACACTTAACGCGGACGAAGTTGTAAGCCGAAGCTAGTTTTATATCTTCGTAAGCTTTGTTTGTTGGACTTCCTACTCGTAATTTTAAGAGCTCTTTTTGTCATGCAACAAGCACCATTATTCCACCAATTACGTACCCCATAACTCCATAGCTTTCAATAACACCATGTAATTTTATTTTACACAACCCACGGCGCAGTCCGCTTCCGCCACCTGCGCCCGCGCAGCGAAAGTTGCTTATTTGTCAACACAACACTTATTCTGTAATGAACCTCGTTTGTTTTCATTTCGAATTGTCTTACTCTCATAGAGAAAATTACATGAGTAGTAACAATTTTACAGTTTTGATCGCTATGTTTCAATTATTTTGTTCGCTCATTTAATAAAGTGGTGCTTCGAGTTTTGGCGGGAACGCGGAAAGAGTCGTGTCGCTCCGTTGTATTTTTTGTCTAAAAAAACTAGTGTTTTGTCGAGTGTTTATGCATAAAAATGTTGGTGTTTTATTCATAAAGTGCCGAATCACAAGCGCGAATGTGGGAAAATGATATAATGTTGTGAAACATGATTTTCGTGTTGCTGCCAAAACTCCATCGAAGCTTTATAGTAAAGTCACCACTACTTTACTAAAGCATGACTGGACTTGACTGACACGGACTGTACTTAACCAAGACTGGACTTTGACTATAACTTTAGCTACGAGGACACTTATTTAACTTTTGGAACTTGAAAATATATGAATACTTGACACTGGCAAATGCTAAAACGCGACGCCAAAACCAAAGAAAAAAAAAAGAAAGTGGTGCTTCAAGCCTCGATTCCCACTCAGAACTAACATTTGTACAGTGTTGCCGCAATTGAGCTCCCAAAAGGTACATATCTAGCGCTAAAAAGGTACATTTTGGGTTAAAAAGGTACCTACATCATCATCATCATTTCACACGTAGGACGTCCATTGCTGGACATAGGTCATTGATGTTAGGTTGAAAAGGTACGTTACATAGACGTCATTACACATTACACATGGGAGGCTTAAAAGGTACGTCAAATGTGTAAAATGTACCCTAACGGCAACGCTGCATTTGTGTGACTAACATGATGTACCCACGTACGTATTTTAAAAAAAAGTATAAGTATTCTGGCAGATATCTGGTTCCCATAGTACAAGCTATGCTTAGTTTCGGGTTAGATGGTGCTGTATGAAACGTCCGCCAATTTTTTTTGTGGTTGACAGGCTATGTGTTTGACCACAGTTCACCTGATGTCAAGTGACGGATGTGGTCGAAGATAGTATTGGTGTCTATCCAATTATTTCCGGTTGTAAATACTTTGAGTTTTTTCTTCCTGTGTTCCCCTTTACTAATAAGGAATAAGCACAGATATACAAATTTATTTGACAGTTCGCGCGTTTGACTTAGCTAAGACAGGACAACGTCTGTCAGGTCAGCTAGTTGCACATTAAAAAAATATTAAAAAAAGACTTGAAAGTTAAAAAAAAAAAGGTATTTAAGTATTTTATCAGTTATCTGACTCCCATAGTACAAGCTTTGCTTAGTTTGGGGTCAGATAGCGCTGTGTGTAATGTCCTACGATATTTATTATTTATTTATTTATTAAAATGACGATAATTTTGTAAATGTTATTAATAAGCTGGACTATTAAACAATCAGTGCTCATTAAAAAAAATCTGTCATTTCAAAATTTTCTTAAGAGTGCCTTACTAAATCTATTCTTTTGTTTCAGGTAAATTACAACGCAGAATGACGTATCGAAACTAAGTAAGTTTATTAGAAATCGTAAAAGTAAAATTGATGCTGCTCAAGTAAATCCATCAACGGAGGAAGTGTTTCTCACCAAAGGAAATACTTGCACCACATACGACTTTTTGTAGAAATATTATGGAAACTAACACTTACCTTAAAATTTCCCCCCATATAAGTTCGTTGAGTAAAAACCGATTTCCCTTATGATTAGTAGAATTTCTATGGACGAGTCATTAGTTCTGTTGAGACTTATTTATAACCTTCTAGATGCTATAAAAGGCATAGCCAACTATTTTATCTTTATAGCTAAGCCGGTGAAGGAAAAACTTGTCGTATACATTTTGGCCAGGCAAAAAGCAGCAGCAGCGATGCCCTGGACTTTGTTTTGTTACTCAAAGTTCTGTGTATCGCTGCAATGGTCATGGACAGGAGTTATCTCTTACCATCAGGAGAGCGTCTCGTTCGTCTCATTACTTTTTACATAAAAAAAAAGCACGACGTAGCTATTTACGATGCCTAAGTATATTTACCGTTGAAGTGTTAGATGAATATGGCGATGAAATCAATGCTTGCTTTAGCTTGGTTAAACATTAAAGGCTAACAGCAGTTTTATGAGAACGGGAAAAAGCACTTCAGCTAATGTTTTTGACGTTTTAGAGGAACAACGTTATGAATGTACTACGTTGTAGATGACGCGGTAAAAAATACTTACTTCGTCCAGATTAACTGCAGAGCAGAGCAGTGTTCCGGCAGCCTCACTTTAGAGGCAGTTCCATTCCAGGCTAGGTGTGCTTTATCATATTCAACCACACTATCACTTTTTTTTTTATGTAAAAAGTAATGAGACGAACGAGACGCTCTCCTGATGGTAAGAGATAACGCCTGTCCATGACCATCGCAGCGATACACAGAACTTAAAGTAACAAAACAAAGTCGAGGGCATCACTGCTTTGGCGCTCACTACTTTGAGACTTTGATAGAGTTAGTCTCAACAGCCCAGTAATTTCGCTAGCTGCAGTACCCTTCAAACCGGTACACAGTAACTTAAGATTCAAGATTCAATATTTTATTGTCGAACTAGCGACCCGTCCCGCAAAAAAACCGCATCAAAATCTGTTGCGTAGTTTTAAAGATCTAAGCATACATAGGGGCAGACAGACAGCGGGAAGCGACTTTGTTTTATAATTTGTAGTGATGTAGGCAGTAAAGATCTTATACAATACAATAATAAATATAGTTCCATACAAACTACCTTTTTAAGAGGAGTACGATAATGTAAGTTCTATTTTATTACATATTACATTAGGTGAGCTGTGGTCAGACACATAGCTTGTCGAACATTAAAAAATCGAAACAAAATAGCGTGTCAATTCTGTGCGGCATTCTAGAAGACTCCTAAAAGATAGCGCGGATAACTTAACTAGATTAACAAGAGAAGACGACGGGCGACCTTAGTCCAACAAAACCACAGCTTGATTTTCCAAAAAGATAGGCAAAGAATGACAAAATACTGTTTGTAGTTATGAAAAGTAGAGTCAAAAAGTTACCTACATTTTAAGATTTCGGCTCATTCCAAATGAATGCTTCTTGTAGCTTATTACAGTGTCGTAGGTACACTGGAGTGGTACAATGCTACATAATTGGTGTCATTACACTATCATATAACATTACTCGTATCATTTTTATTATTACCGCCTATAACTATTATTTCACATGCAACCATTATATTACCAATAGAAGAAATTAAAAGACAGTCACGGCAACTTTTACCGTAAGACGGAACGTAATCCTTTACACTTTTACTTTTATAATACACTTACTAGAAACAATGATTTGGCAGAAAAAAGACGATACATTCTGTGGGAGGCAATTTGTTGTCAAAGAATATAAAATTGATTGATAGAAAGATGTGACAGTTCATTGGTTACTTACAGAAAATTGTTTCTTGCACAATTTTGTTTTGTTAAAATTAAAGCTGGCAAAAGAGAGAGAGAGAGAGAGGGAATGAACATATTATTTACCTCTCATTTGATACTTCAGTGCCGTCATGTTTCAATAGGATAAGCTAACGATCCAATCATCACTGTCGTTATGATGGCTTACTGTTTTGCTTGGTGGTAGATTTCTTTAGCAGGAAGTAGTCTAGGTAGGTACTATCTATGTGACAGGCATAATACTTTACCAATCTTAGAACAAAGTATTGTTTTTAACGTTGACAGGTTTGGTGTTTGACCACAGCTTCTCGATGTTAATAACAAAGGGGCGATGACGAACACACCCGGCTTGGAATGGAATTGGCTTTCCAGTGAGGCCGCCGGTGATCCGAATACCATGCTATGGTTTCCTCACGACGTTTTGATTCACCGGCAACACAAACTCATTGTTGGCGTTTGAACCCAAGCTCTTCCGCGATTGAACCGATCGTACTAACCACTGAGCTATCATCGCTACAAAAATTAAAAGCTTAGGTTACTAGCAATAAACTGCCACTACATTATCTGCAGCTTTTTCATCAATGTCGTATCTACACTGCACTTGTTTAATCTATCTCAATTTTTGATCTCGATCACAGTGTGAATCATGGAATCGCCAGTAATTGCTTAAAAAAATCGATGGTAATAAATCTTTTTTACAAATTCGGTTAATGGTCTCTGGGAACGCGATGACTAGCTGCGATAGATCTCATCGGAGAGAAATCAATTACTTATTTTGGGAAGTTTTTTGATGAAAGTTCCGATGGATCTTTCAAAACTTTCGATACAGAGGGTTTTTTTACTGATTTGCGTTATGGTAAAGTGAAATAATATTTGATTTGAATTTTTCATTATAGAAGTTTTTTGTCAATGGTTTTGTTTTTATCGTTGACAATTCACCTGATGCCAGCGACGTTGCGTTTGATAGTAATTTTAATCTGAACTTAGTTATTTTATTAGAGTAAGACTTTGACATTCCTTCATTCTTGAGGTTGTGGATTCGATATTAACAAGTTCTTTGGAATTTATGTACTCCCAAATAACGTACGATTGTAAAAGTCATATCGCACTGTGAAAGAAAATAGTGTAGTGAAACTGTATATATTTATTTATTTCACTGTTTATTGACACCATACAATATTTCGATCAAACATTAATTTACGTAAGTAAGTAGGTAGGTCGTCGGACGTGCGGTCGACGCGGAGTTGGTTAGCTCACTGCGGCGCGCGGCGGACGAACGGTCCGCGGGCGGCGGGTCCAGGTAGCTGCCGGCCGACGGACAATAGACGCGAGCGCCGCTTGTATTGTTATCTATGCGCGCGTTGGTTCACATGACGCACGCCATGGTAAGTAATATTTTTATTTTTATTTTATATTTTTGTGTTTTTATATTTCTAATAATTTATTTATTTTCTTTTTCAGGAGCACGCCACAATATCATTAGGGAATACATAATTATGGACCGGAGAAAAAATCAATGACGTATTAAAACTATTAACCTGTATTGTCGAATGGAATATTGTAAAATGAGCAATTCGTTCTTTCCCCAGCTGTGCGTTGATATTAAAGGCTGAATATAGAGCAATTTAATATTTATCTGCTTCTCGTTACTGGTGACAGGCTAGGGTTTTCACCACAGCTCACTTGATGACGGTGTTTTCAAAGATGGTAAGCACACATAGTCTGGAATGAAACTGGCTCTCAGTAAAGGCTGTAAAACATAATGGTATGTTTTAAAATTTTTGGTTCTTAGCGGCAGATTTTTTAATAGAAAGTAAGTACAATTCCACCAGGCTTTGGTTGCCTCACGATATTTTCCTTCATTGGCAGCTCACGGTCATTGTCAGGGTTTGAACCCACACTTGTTATGTGACCGCGGTAACCACCGAGCTATCATCACTAAAAAGCATGCTCAGTATAACTTTCGATTTTGTTGAATCTTTTACACATCATCCATCATACAATCACACAGACAATTCTCGAGACTTCTGCTAGTGGTCGCTTAATTAGTTTATACCGGTTCTTATCGGGACGTATTGATCATATCTCGTCTTAAATGAATTATGTGACTGCTCTGTTACAATTTCACTTCTTTGAAATGGTTGCCGATGATTGTGACGACACTAGCCAGATGGGACGATAATGAGGCGAAGCAGTAAATACGGGGAGTTTTGGCGGGACCGCGGGAAGAGTCGTGTCGCTCCGTTGTATTTTTTTCCAAAACTTGTGTTTTGTCGAGTGTTTATGCATAAAAATAGTGGTGTTTCATTCATAAAGTGCCGAATTACAAAGCGTGAGTGTGGGAAAATGATATAATGTGGTGAAACATGACTTTTCGTGGCGCTTCCAAAACTCCATCGAAGCTTTATAGTAAAGTCGCCACTACTTTACTAAAGCATGACTGGACTTGACTGACACAGACTGGACTTGACTAAGACTGGACTTTGACTATAACTAGCTACGAGGACACTTATTTAACTTTTGAAACTTGAAAATATATAATTACTTGACACTGGCAAATGCTAAAACGCGACGCCAAAACCAAAGAAAAAAAAAAAAGCAGTAAATACCAGTGTAAATATAGCTCAAGAGCTTTGGCGTCAAAGTTAACTAATGTTTATTAATTATTTATATTAAGTAGTATATCATATTTATTTGTTTGCTGTAGTTTTTTTTGTTATGGTTGACAGGCCAGGTGTTTGACCACAGCTCACCTGATGTTAAGTGAAGGCGTGGTCGAAGATGGTAAAGCACACCTAGCCTGGAATGGAACTGGCTCTCAAGTGAGGCTGCCGGAACACACCGTTAGATGCTTGGCGGCAGATTTTCAACTTGAGGGTGGTAGCTAGCCAGCCGAGTACTAGAAAGTATCCTACCACCATGCTATGGTTTCCTCACGATGTTTTCCTTCACCGGCAGCTCAAGCTCATTGCTGCGGTTTGAACCCACGCCCTTCGGCATGTGAACCTACCGCGCTATCCACTGAGCTGTCATCGCTACAAAAGTTATTATTATTAGTTATTGTGTTATTTATTTAGACATGATTAGATATATATAATTATATTTTTGTTTTACACTATGTAGAGACAATGTTTTCTCTATCAAAAAATGTTTTACTAAACATTACTTGTGGTGGTTTTAATAGTCTGTGGTAATTGGTAATATACAATACTATTTATACAATATGGCACTGAAATCTTTTGAAACCCAGTGATGGTCCTATATTAACTTTTTTTAATTAAGCTACTTACAATAATCGTAAGTAAAGCTCATAATTCATAAATAAATTAAAAATTATTTATTTACCGCCAACATTGAACTAAATACATGCAAATAAGACACATTGTTGCAAGGTCGAATTGTCGCTATTTCTTTAATGATGAACGTTAAACTTGGCCTAATTTTATAATTATTTCCTCTGTTGTGAATTACTTCCACATAGATATCGTGTTACAAACAAGACTCGTGTATTTAACGTCACTTTCCTTTTTTTTGTAATGGCAATAAAACTCGAAACTTAAAAATATAAATGCACAATTTATTAACATCAAACAGGTTTCTATGAGTTGGATTTTCTAAACTGTCTTACATTAGTATTCTTAAAGAATTGTGTTCATTTTGTTATCATTGCACAAGATTACTTATCTTACGGATGAAAAGTGTTATAAATACAGCATCGAAAGTAGTTTCTAATTAGCGGAAGCTGTCTGCGATCGAAAGTGGCTGCGTGAGCGCATTTTTACATTTTCACATGTCCGCCACGCGTGCGCCATGTTGGGGTCGACGACCGCGGTGGCGGGAAAAGTGGAAAATGCGAAACTTTGCGTTCTAATTCCACACCTCCGCTTTGGACCCAATCATCAATTTGCGAAATGGTGAAAATGTATGGAAACGGGAAAAGCGCCGATTTTTTATCGGATTCATTTCGAAGAGTGGGCTCAGAGCTAATTTTTTTTATTTAATTCATTTTCAAATTTTTTTTACGACGGCAAGTCAATCTAATATAAAAAAATATAAAAAACGCCCCTCGCGGAATTAAATGGAATCTGTTCTTTTTTCAAACGTTCGTTTTTGGTTTCGTTATGACTTCATATTTAGTGAGCATACCAGAAATTGAAAATGAACAGTCAACAAAATAACTTTATGAGATAGTGCCACAAGGCGGCCTTATCGCTAAAATGGTCTCTTGCAGATGACTGTGAAAACCAGGGTCAACTTCCGAAAAACCTTCAGTCTGTTTTTCTATACCGTAATGTATGAAATAAAACGTTTTACGTTAGTTTTCGATAAAATTTATATGGGACCACCTCTGAAGCATGATCTACCAAGCAAAAAACGAATCATCAAAATCGATTCATAATTGTCGGAATGTAAAAAAACGCAGTCGAATTGAGAACCTCTTCGTTTTTTGAGTTGATTAAAAATGCCCCTTCTGGATCTTATTCTGTACGTGCATCATTTTATAAGCATAAATGTTTTTTTTTCTATACGGAAGCTCGAGGCATTTCTCAATGCCACATAAAAGCGAGTCAATTTAAATACCGTTGCCATACACCTAGACCTACCACACGCCTGGGAAGCTCTGCACTCAGCATTTGTATTCAGAGGGCTTCGGAGGATGTCCTCTAATAGATCTATCAATCGCTTTCATAGCCGCGAGTTAGACATACCTTCAGCGACATACCACGTTAAGATTCACTATAAAAACTTGAGAATTCATTACGATTAAATAAGATTTATGTAAAAATATTGGCATAAACGCACACCCATTACACAAAACTTTGAGTAGTGAAACAAAGTCCTGGGTATCGCTGCATTGGCGCTCATTACTTTGAGACATAAATTAGTATGAATACCCAGCAATTTTGCTATAGCACTACCAAAGTAGTCACAGATCACCCGCGAAATGAGGGTGTAGGTGGACATTTGTTTAAAGGTGTATAATTTTTTTTTTTTTTTTAATGATTGACAGGCTAGTTGTTTGACCACAGCTCACCTGATGTTAAGTGAAGGTGTGGTCGAAGATGGAAAGCACACCTAGCCTGGAATGGAACTGGCTCTCAAGTGAGGCTGCCGGAACACACCGTTAGATGCTTGGCGGCAGATTTTCAACTTGAGGGTGGTAGCTAGCCAGCCGAGTACTAGAGAGTACCCTACTACCATGCTATGGTTTCCTCACGATGTTTTCCTTCACCGGCAGCTCAAGCTCATTGTTGGGGTTTGAACCCACGCCCTATTATATATTGTCTATGGTCTATGGTTGACAGGCTAGTTGTTTGACCACAGCTCACCTGATGTTAAGTGAAGGTGTGGTCGAAGATGGTAAAGCACACCTAGCCTGGAATGGAACTGGCTCTCAAGTGAGGCTGCCGGAACACACCGTTAGATGCTTGGCGGCAGATTTTCAACTTGAGGGTGGTAGCTAGCCAGCCGAGTACTAGAAAGTACCCTACCACCATGCTATGGTTTCCTCACGATGTTTTCCTTCACCGGCAGCTCAAGCTCATTGTTGGGGTTTGAACCCACGCCCTTCGGCATGCGAACCTACCGCGCTAACCACTGAGCTATCATCGCTACAAATATATATTATATATATACTACAAATACACACAACAAATGAATTGTATATAGACTATCCGAATGCTCAATGCTCAAGCCCACTTGTGGGCAGCATAATTATACAGTATGCTGGCGTCATTCCAGCGTTGAATCGGAACGGAAATGTCTATACAATGGGACAAATGAACATTAGTATTTTTAATTCGTTTATCTTTAGTGCTTAGCCTAGTAAAATAATGAAGATGAAAGATAGTATCTACATATGTCTAAAATAAAATAAATACATTAAAAAACCCTAAAATAGATGCGAAAAGCGTGACTTGAAATTTCGCAAAAAGACCCAAGAAACAATTAAACCACAGCGAGCCTGTAGTTACTTTAAAATATGTTAACCTGGCAATCTTTATGCAATTTCTGCCCGTTCTTCATAAAACAGCTCTAAACGTTCTGGCAACGTCGCTTTCCGAGTGTTATTTTCCTAATTTACGTTGCTCTGGTCTGTCCAATTATGGAGCAACGTTATGTGGACGATTACTACACGCTAAATGACTCTCATTATTTCATTTTAACTAACCTGGGCCACTGTCGGAGAAATAAGTTTTAAGAAAAGCATAAATGCCCAATTGCACCTTTTTTTTCTTTTTTCTTTGGTCATTCGGTCATAGCACGGTTGTGGATTGTGCCAATTCTCGAGTTTTCCCAATTGCATCTACGAATTATGTTTGGCTCTGTTAATTTCTTTCTTTATTTTGGCATCACACTGTGGTGTATTCTGCCTATGTCAATAGTAGTTTAAATGTCTCAAGATTAAAATCAAGTAAATGAATACTGGTCACTATCAAAGACACAAACTAAATCCAATCCATAATATTGGTTACCTACTTGATCGTCTTCTACGGACGGACTTTTGGAAATGACACTAAAATACATGTATAAATAAAACTTGCCCACAAACGTGCGTGTAGTTTGGCATTTTATGATGAAAACACCACTATTTCCAAACATAAACATTAACAAAACATTAGAAAAAAAAATGTGTATAATATACAATGCAAAGACATGATTTTTCCGCCAAAACTCATTTCTGTATTTATCGGTTGTCAAGTTAAAAAACTTATTTAAAAAAAAAAAAATTATGTATCATGTTGTCAGTTTTGTATTTTGTTATATTACAATAAAATTTTCGGCTAGTTAATTTTTTTTTATAATGGCGTGGAATATTTATTAATGCTGTTTTCTTTTCCTTTTTATACAGTAGCACGTTCGTGAATTTTGCTTTTTTATTGCTACTTATTATTCAAATGTTTTTATTAGTATAGACGCTAAAATTAAGTCGCTCAAAAATCCCTAAAATTTTCTACGATATTTTTTCAAATCAGTCTTGAATTGAAGAAATAATGCAGCGTTCCATCGTTGATGTTATCTACACTAAGGCATTTGCAAAATTTGCAAATTGCACGGTTTGTAATATCGCGTGCACATTTCATATACTGTGCAGTTTTGAAACATTGTAATTTTAGTACGTAACAGTTTTGTTGGTTAACTATTTGTTGAAACATCTAATTGAAGTAGATCCTATAGTACAGTATTTTTAACTTGTCACCTAGCCTGTGTTTGACTACACCACCTGATGTTGAGTGACAGGGAGGGATTGTAAACTCACTTAGCCTAGAATAGGAACTGTTCAAGTGAGGCTGCCTGATTACAAAGTTAGATACTAGCTAGCCAAGTACTACATAGTACCCTTATACCATGCAATGGTTACTTCACGATGTTTTCCTTCATTACATTTTCATTAATCTTTGTGTACATAAGAGTTAATATCTTTACAAATGTTTATATTAACACACCAATACACTACATGCCTTCTCTCTCACATGCATACAATCACACACATACACACCCTACATGCTTGTATAAATAAATTTGACAGCCCCGTTGGCTCATTGGTAGTATATCTGCCTTGAGAGCTGTAGGGCGTGGGTTCGATTCCCACTCAGGGCAAACATTTTGTGAATAAACAAATGTTTGTTCTGTGTCTGGGTGTTCTGTATGTATTTACAAAAAAAAGTATATATGTATTCTATCAGTTATCAGACTTCCATCACACAAGCTCTGGTTAGTTTGGGGCCAAATGGTACTGTGTGTATAGTCCTACGATATTTATTATAATTTTAAACATAGATATGGAAGAGCGGAATCTTCTGACACATGTATTTTTGTAATACTTACCAGAAGGTCCCAACCTACGACTTTTTAAGAAATCGGGTAAAAAAATAAAGCATTATTTATAATGAGTTTAACAAAGAGGCAACGAAGCTAAGAATTTTCCATTGGTCAACCCCGTAGCCTTGGAATATTATGTCTCGTCTCATTACAGCCTTTATAAGCCAGCTTCACTACATAGTATAAAACAAAGTCGCTATTTTTGTCCGTCTGTTTGTCTGTATGCTTAAATCTTTAAAATTACGCAACGGATTTTGATGCGGTTTTTTGTAATAGGTAGAGTGATTCAAGAGGAAGGTTTTTATGTATAATAACATCTATTAAATAATGGAGAAATACTGTTATTTTCAGGGTTTCTAATGTGGTGTCGTAAATTCTAACATTTCTTGCCGCTTACATTGCGTACGCAGGCTTAACCTTACAGGATTTATAAAAATAATGTACTAAGTATTGTACACCTTGAAAAGGTCTACAGAAAAGTCCGCGATGGTGTATGTCTATCTCTTATCGATATCCCACAAAACCATTTTTTGTCATTTACTTTTTACGGCAAATAATAGCTAATTTTCGAAGCGATTTTAAGCACTACAGCATTATTCCTTATTTAATTAAATACCATAAATAGATTGTTGATTTAACATAGATTTATATGGCCTTTTACAGCACATCATTTCTTTGAATATTTTCGAAGATATTACAGATTTAAAAATACATTGCGTAGCGTTTGCGGCGGTACCTATCGGCCGGCAGCCGCCGACCGCAGCGCGACGCGACGCGTTCCTATAAATAGCGCGTCGGAGGCCGCACTTCTCGCTATAATAATTTGAATTTGGAAGCGATTGGACGTGGTTTTCGGAGCTCTCTAGCAAGGATAATAACATGACTATGTAAATATTGACTATCAAAAAGTGATGTGGTGCATCCTATTTTGATAAATAAACATATTGATTTTTTTCGAATTTTGCACCCGTGCGAAGCCGGGGCGGGTCGCTAGTCCTTTATAAATATCGCAAGTGGCGACCAATTCGAAGAAATAAACGACTCAGATAAATCTTAGAAGACCTTCATACTGGTATTAATACGAAATGCATCCAATAATAAATAAGTTAAAGTATAGTTAGTAAATAAATAAGTCGGTACTTGGAAACATTATTATTATTACAGTGACGTTAATTGAGAAGTGGGAAGTGGGAATTGGAAAGTGGGCTGTGGGCATTGGGAATTGGACAGTGGGAAGTGGAAGTTGGGAATAGGAAAGTGGGACGTGGGCATTGGGAATTTGAAGTGGGAATTGGGAATTGGGAAATGGGAATTGGGAAATGGGAATTGGGAATTGAAAAGTGGGAAGTCGGAATTGGGAAGTGGAAGTTGGGAATTGAGAAGTGGGAATTGGGAATCAGAAAGTGGGAAGTGGGCATTGGGAATTGGGAAGTGGGAATTGCGAAGTGGAAGTTGGGAAGTGGGAAGTGGGAAGTAGAAAGTGTGAAGTGGGAATTGGAAAGTGGGCAGTGGGCATTGGGAATTGGGAATTGGAAAGTGGGCATTGGGAAGTGGGAAGTGGGAGTTGGGAAGTGGGAATTGGAAAGTGGGCATTGGGAAGTGGGAGTTGAGAAGTGGAAAGTGGGAATTTGAAGTGGGAAGTGTGAATTGGAAATTGGATAGTGGGAATTGCGAAGTGGAAGTTGGGAAGTGGGAAGTAGGAAGTGGGAAGTGGGAATTGGAAAGTGGGCAGTGGGCATTGGGAATTGGGAATTGGAAAGTGGGAATTGGAAAGTGGGCATTGGGAAGTGGGATTTGGGAAGTGGGAAGTGGAAGTGGGAATTGGAAAGTGGGCATTGGGAAGTGGGAAGTGGGAGTTGGGAAGTGGAAAGTGGGAATTTGAAGTGGGAAGTGGGAAGCAGACCAGGACTACTGAAAAAACTACATATGTATTTTGTACAAAAAAAAATTTGGTTATTTGAATTTTTTACATAAATAAACTTTGAGGTTATGTGAAAAAAGTTTGAATACAAAAGTTGTAGATCTTTTTATTACCTACAACACTGCTTTGTTTTTTCCCCATAAGACTTTTGCCATGTTTTTTTCCATAAGACTTTTTGACTTTTTTTTAATAAGTAGTAACCGTTTTATTTTGAATTTTATAAAAATGTTCGTAAAATATGACTACATATACAAACTCTTTTGCGATTTCTACATATATATTGCGAGTGCTGACACACGTCTGTCCTATTGTCCGAACTGCTGTCGAATGCCAATGCGATGCGTTTGTTGAACTTTCAGTGCGTGCACTCGTGCAGCATCCTAGTTGTAGGCTGCGCCGATTATGTGATGTACTCCTGGGAAATTATTCTATATTTGAATTTTAATGTTTTGCGATCTTCCGATTTGCTAAGCAATATTAATTCTTCAGACAACCCGCATAAGTCTGATTTGTATCCCCAAGTTTGCATTATTGTTAATAGCGTGAGGCTTACCTGGTACTGGTATTAATTTCTAAACAACACCTTCGCTTTTTTATTGTTTTCGTGTTAGTATTTTATGACCACAATACTAAACTATTCCAGGCAATTGATCTCTGCAGCAAAGGGTAGAGAAATGCCCATTCTATTTGATTTCATCAATTAAAATGAAGCTAATATTTTTTCTAAACTACACCTTTTCAGCCTCATTAATTGACTACTTAATTTTTTTTTTTTTATAGTTGACAGGCTAGTTGTTTGACCACAGCTCACCTGATGTTAAGTGAAGGTGTGGTCGAAGATGGTAAAGCACACCTAGCCTGGAATGGACAATTTACAACATGAATACGCATCTCAGGTCAAATTGTAAAATTGTCGTATTACTCAATAGTTAAAACTTAGTACTTAGCTGCTACTTTATTGATTGTTCTTATAAAAATAGACGAGGAAGGGACGAAGGAAAAAGGTGATTTGACTCGCGTAATATCATTATGGAATCCATTAAAGGAAATGTCAAGGATGTCGGAAATGGATTGTTAAAGAGTAATTTGAAATAACTTTAAATCAGTCTGACCTGACGTATACCTGCTTGACCCGCGTACGGGTCACTTCGGATTAACTCGCCAAGGTCGGCCCGATGTCAACGAATCACGAATTCAATTCCATTCCATTCATTGGCTGATGCGTCATCGTTCATGTCTACCAACATTAACATGACAATTCCACCAACACGATCTTAAATTAACACATTGTGATAAAGCTCAATATTAAATAAAAAAATATTACTTACTAATAAATTGCGTTACTTATCAGAATAGATGGGAAGGTCAAATCGGAGGCGTGTTCGAAAATTCATAAATAGAATGGAATTTCTTATGTGCAGTGAAAGTTGAATTATGAATTTGTTAGTGGCCATTATCACAGGTTACATCACACATAACATGTTTAATGTCTGTTTAGAATTTATAATTTGATTAGTATGTATTAATTTTTATTTACAACTCTTTAATTTTCAAACGTTTAAAGTTCACCAATCGTAATTTTTTTTTGCTACAACGTAACGGCGAATCTTTTAATTGATACAAAAACGTTTTCTATAAACAGAAATTTAGGCGGGAATAAATTTTTTTTGGACATTTGGCTCAGCACTTTTCTTATTTTGCCCAATCGCTATAATCTTGATAATAATACTGTCAATAATAATACTGTCAAATATTATTGATGAGCTAAGAATTATTTTCTTTAATACGCAACATCCGCTAACATATGTTACATAAGGTAATTGAATGCGTTTTTTTCTCTACCTACTAAGTATTAAGGCCATCGACTCCGTATGCCTTGTAGAGTGATATCAGCGATCTGGTAGTGAGTTAGCGAGCAATTAAATGGTAATTCCACTTGAGGATCGTCGTGGCTGCTAAGTGAGTCAGGGACGTGGCGCTGCAGCTGGCACAAAACGTTTGTATTACATATTGTGTACAGGTGAGCGCGAAACAACACAAACATAATTATTGTATATATATAAACAGTATAGAGGGTAGAGACACACCAACAAGGATCAAAGGATCAAATTCACAAATAAATCATTCATCCGTAGTCTAGACGTTCTTGTCTATGGTTGCGTGTGCACTGCACTATCCATAGTTTTTTTTTCTTTTTTTTCGGCCATAGCACATTCGTGCATTGTGCCAATTCTTAAGTTTTAATTGCTTTTTACTAATAAAAAACGGGGAAACACAATATTACACAAAACGAAACAAACAACAACATAAAAGGACTAAAATCAGATCAGATAAGTTTACAAGTAGGTACGAAAAGAAATGTTAATTACTAAATATATATATACAAGTAGATACAATAATAATCACAAATATAATTATTTACAATTTTCTATACCTTATGTTATCCATAGTTGATACTATATTCGTAAGAAAAAATTTAAACAGTAGGTTCGAATCTACGTTAAAGGGTTCTTTTATTACAATCACACATACATTGTACGAACCGCTAAACAATGGAATCTGCTGCCCAAATGGGTGTTCCACCGTAGACCGCATCTTCGCTCAACATCAGGCGAGATCGCGGTCAAATGCTAGCCTATCTTAAATAAAAATAGGCACAGTGTACATATGTATATAAATACACCTCTTTAGTGTTCTAATAAAATTGTTGCTCCCCGCGGTTTCACCCGTGTTTTCCTGTTTAAAAAGTAATCGAAGTATTTGTATTAAACCACTGTATAAACTATCTCCGTTTTAAATCTCATTCAATTCCGTACAGCCGTACAACGCAAAGATGTAACAAACGTAGTCGTATGTACAAACAGACAAACTTTCGCATTTATAATATTAGTATGAAGTGTGGCTTAGACTGGTATCTATTAGTGGGATTTTTCTATTGATTTGCCAACACATCCACCAACCATATAAACACGTTTGCGCTCGCCATTACATCACCGACCCGCATGAGAACGGCAGTGCGGGCGCAATGCGCATGCGACTTGTCTGCCGGAGATTTATTATTAGATAACTCATGTAATGTGACCTTTCCACTGATGTTATGCGTGACTTTGACAACGTTTGAAAAAGTACTTACTAAATAAAATAGACTTATTTCCAGTGGCGGTAGATTTCTTTAGCAGGAAGTCGTCTAGGTAGGTACCACCACAGTACCAGATATTCTGCCGCCAATCAGTAGTGTGTAAACATTACTGTGTTCCGGTTTGAAGGGTACTGCAGCTAGCGAAATTACTGGGCTGTTGAGACTAACCATCGAAAGTCTCAAATTGATGAGCGCCAAAGCGCAAACGCTCAAAGTTCTGTGTATCGCTGTAATGGTCATGGACAGGCGTTATCTCTTGCCATCATGAGAATGTATCGTTTGTCTCATTACTTTTACATAAAAAAATAGGCATAACATCCTATTTGGTGAAATTTACTATATTTATTTATTAAAAAATATCTCTACATTGTATAAAACAAAGTCGCTTCCCGCCGTCTGTACGCTTAGATCTTTTAAACTAAGCATCGGATTATCCATCAATAGTCAAAGTGATTCAAGAGAAAGGTTTATATGTATAATACATGCATATTATAGTAGAGAAAAAGCGAGAATTTCAAAGATTTATAATGTGATGTCTTAAACATCATGTTTATATGCGCTTACATTGCAAACGCTGGCTAAACCTTACGAGATAGATCAAAATAATGTACTACATTAGTATCTACATTGCACCAGTGCGAAGCCAGGGCGGGTCGGTAGTAATTTATAAATATACAATCAACTTCTATGCCATTAGTTAACGTTAAATTTAATTATTTTTTTTATGTTTTCTTTTCTTTCTTTGGTTTTGGCGTCGCGTTTTAGCATTTGCCAGTGTCAAGTAATTATATATTTTCAAGTTTCAAAAGTTAAATAAGTGCCATCGTAGCTAGTTTTAGTCAAAGTCGTCTTTGTCAAGTCCAGTTCGTGTCAGTTAATTCCAGTCATGCTTTAGTAAAGTAGTGGCAACTTTACTACAAAGCTTCGATGGAGTTTTGGAAGCAACACGAAAACTCATGTTTCACCACATTGTATCATTTTCCCACACTCGCGCTTGTAATTCGGCACTTTATGAATAAAACACCACCATTTTTATGCATAAACACTCGACAAAACACTAGTTTTGGAAAAAAATACAACGGAGCGACACGACTCTTCCCGCGTTCCCGCCAAAACTCTCTTTTTTTATGTTACAAAATTTTGAAGTATATTATTATTAATTTTGCCGTGATGTTGGATGTGGGGTATACCTATAAATGAGGCAACACTTAGGTTTTAATTCACTACTAGTTATTTAATTTATATCAACAGTATTAGTATAGTTGCAATGTTTAGATAATAAAATAAATTTTGTTTCAGTTTTTTTAAAATAAATCTATGCTACGATTACGACGTGGATATTTAACTATCTTTAAAATAATAACTCGATCTAAAGTGTGAAAAAAATTAATGGTCCCGCCACGCAATAACAGAAAAAGTAAAAGTGTTCGCTTTGTCTCAAAAACAATAAAATAACCGATCCGGTATCAAATGTCCCGCGATAAGTAGAGACAATAGAGAGAGCGCAATATTTGGCGGGCACTGTGATCGATTACGAATGAAATCGAGAAGCAGAATCGAGATATCTGATCGGAGGAGATAATCGGGAGTCACGTTACTAAACAAACTCTCTGACAATGTTGCCTGTTACAAAAATAATAGATTTTTTTAAACATTCCTTCAAACTTTTTTCAATTAGTGTAATCAATATACCGCTATACACATGGTTTTTTTAACTTAATAAATAGGCTTGTGTTTGAGCGCCATTGAAACCGATTTACTCGCGACTGGAAGGCTGGTCCGTCACTATCGGAGAAAACTCTTCAGGAAGCAAAGCTATCCCCTAGTAGGTACCCGAGTGTCGCATGTGTCCATCACTAAAAAAAGAATAGCGCAAAAGAATAAGTGAGTGTACGATGTCTAGTTCACTGTAATTTCGTCTTGCTTATAATTATCATCTATGGCCTAAAAAAATATTATTAGCAAGCGCAAGAAGCGTTAAAATATTTACTAATTACGCGAGCATTCAGGCCAAAAAAGACGCATCGGGAGGCCAACGTACTTTCTCACAAAATTACCAAGATTTGTGGCAGTGGGTTGGCCGGTCAAATGTTTCCCAAGCGCACGAAGTGCAAATAAAATAAAAAACACGGCACTTTCGTAATAGACAACGTAGTTGCAGCGAAAACCGCGGCAAAATTGCGGAAACCGCGACGTGTACGTGACGTAACTGGCAACCGACTACTTCTTTTATAATCTATGGCTAAGATTAACACTGGCTGGTATTGAATCTGTGACAGAGCCCGCTTTTTCATAGTTATTGCTATATAATCTGTGGTCGCGCGCGCGCTTCTTGCATAGTTGGTACTGTGTTAGGATCTGTGGCATCGCGACGAAATGGCTGTATTTTTGGCGTTGGGTCGTTGACCTGCGCGATCAGTGAAAGTTTGCCCGAGGCGCCACGCCGGCTGCGCGCGCGCACCCCCGCCCTAACTATAGGCTCAGTTATATCTATTATTTTCGGCAAAAAATTTCAGACAGATCCTAGGCATCTACACAAATGCTAAGGCAGTATCGAGTATTGTCTGAAGGACATCGATCGGCTTAACATGCAACTTGGCCTCGAATATTTTAAATGTTCCAAGACATTTGTATACAAGCTAAATTTATCTTCATTATTCTCTTTGATATCTTGGCTATTCTTACAGTTTCGGCGATTCAAGTGTTTGATTATTATTTTGAGAAAATATTGTCAAAAAGTTTACAATGATAATTTTTTGAAAATTTTCTCTGGTAGTTGCTATATATAAAAAACAAAACATGATCCAGTCAAATTAACCACACGTCAAACTGACAGGTTGAATTCAATTGTGAAAATTGGAGATTTTGCATGAAAATGAGTCGATTTGGAGTTTGTTCTCTGTCCACCATCGATAAAAAAGTCAAAGGAAATGTTCCCATTAATACGGAGAAGTCAAAAAAAACAGTTTGGAACCAATTTACTACTTTTTGTACTGAGAGGGAATACACATTGAGTGCTGAAACGAGTGAAGCGCAATTGGCAAACATTATGAAAGATTACGCTTACAATATGAAGAAAATGGATGGAGAAGACTATAAGGAAGGTACAATAAAAACAATGTGGAATCAGACTGCCAAATTACTTCAAGAAAACTATTTGAACGATTTCGACATCAAAATCAACCCATTTTCGGATGCTGCATTCAAGACCGCTCGAGGAGCTCGTGATGCCAAGCGTAAGGCTTTACAATCTATTCCGAAAAAAGCGAGGGCAAGTGCAGCAGCGTTGGAGGAAAAAGATTGGGATGCAATGACCACTGTTTGGGACGAGGAAACTCCTGATGGCCTCCAGAAAAAATTATTCATGATAATATCAGTGGAATTGGCTTGGAGAGGTGGTGAGGGCAGCATGGCGTCAATACATCACTTCAAGGCAGAACAGCGAAATGACGGGGAAACAACTGGGAGAATTGAATACAATCCAATTTTCAGCAAGACCACACAAGGTGGTGATAAAAAATTATCAGACAGCAAGTGGCTGGTGGAGAATCGGGAAATCCCTGACAAGTGCCCAGTGAGACTGTTCCAGAAATTGAGAGAGAAGAGAGATGCCAATATCAAGAGCGACAGACTATTCCTGACCCAAAATCCATTCTGGAATAAAGTTCCAGGCGCTAGGTGGTACAAGGATTCCCCAGTAGGCCAAAACACGATTTCAAAGTGGGTTAAGGAGTCAGCACAAAAAGCTGGGCTTGACCTTGGTAACAAAAAAATCACCAATCACTCCAGTCGTGCAACAGCCGTCTCCAATCTAGCGAAATCGGGCCTGGGAGAGCAGCAGATAATCAAAATAACTGGACATGCCAACAGTAACTCCATCAAGCCGTATCTCCAACTCGACCAGGAACACCACGAATTAATTGTCAAGAAACTGCGAAGGAGTGAGCCTACTGCAGAAAATGCCATCAACAGCATAAACCTCATGCCATCTACCTCTTCTGGGACCATTACCGATAACTCTGACTTGAAGAAAACATGCACCAATGTTTACAACAATTGTATTTTTAATTGCACTAGCCTGAATCTTAATTAAATGTTGTTTTATTCATTATGAAATTCTTATTTGTTAACTGTACATTTCGTCTCATGGTGCAATTCTATTGGCCGACATTTGGGACGGAAAAATAATCCCCCGAATACCACACGAGCTTCAAAATTATCTGGCATTTCCCTCAAGGTTCCCTGCAAACAAATAAAGTCGTCAAGTTTTGAAAAACTTGACTCCTTCATTTGTTTGCAACGAACCTATCGGGAAATACCCGATAATTTTGAAGCTCTTGTGGTATTATAAGTGAAAATTACATTTAATGCTAGATTTAGTAAACGATTTATTTTTTAAACCAAGAAAAACATAGGTATGATATTCTTTACCTAAAATATAGTTTTATAGAATTTAGACAAAGACAAAGTTTAGTTCATTTTGAAAAACCTTTATCTACACTATTTAGTAGCGATGATAGCTCAGTGGTTAGCACGGTAGGTTCGCATGCCGAAGGGCGTGGGTTCAAACCCCAACAATGAGCTTGAGCTGCCGGTGAAGGAAAACATCGTGAGGAAACTATAGTATGGTGGTAGGGTACTTTCTAGTACTCGACTGGCTAGCTACCACCCTCAAGTTAAAAATCTGCCGCCAAGCATCTAACGGTGTGTTCCGGCAGCCTCACTTGAGAGCCAGTTCCATTCCAGGCTAGGTGTGCTTTACCATCTTCGACCACGCCTTCACTTAACATCAGGTGAGCTGTGGTCAAACACCTAGTCTGTCAAACATAAAAAAAACACTAATATTATAAAGAGGAAAGATTTGTACTTTTGGATTTTTGTATGTTTGTAACGTTTGTAAAAAAAATAAACTCAAAAACTACTGGACCGATTTCAAAAACTCACCGTTGGGAAGCTACACTATCCCCGGGTGACATAGGCTACTTTTTATCCATGTATTCCCACGGAAACGGGAACTACGCGGCTGAAACCGCGCGGCGTCCGCTGGTAAAACAAATTATTAGTCAAGTCTTAAAATACTAAAATATAATAAAGCAAAAAGCATTAATTACATCACACAACAAATAATTATTGAAAACAAAGCTCGTAACTTATCACAATTAATATCGATTACATAACCGGACCATCTTTACAATAATAATAAAACAAAAATGATAAAATAACCGCATTCACACCGACATTGTTTATACCGAGAGAGATGGTAGATAGAGGCACGTCGATTTACGCAACGTAATCATGGGCCGCGCGAATTAACACTCATTGTGTAATTATTAATGTTGTACTTATGTATCTGATGGTAAAATGGAAAGGCAATATTTGTCGTCCTTTTGTTATAACATTTTTATCCTATTCATCTTTTTTTTTCTTTGGTTTTGGCGTCGAGTTTTAGCATTTGCCAGTGTCAAGTAATTATATATTTTCAAGTTTCAAAAGTTAAATAAGTGTCATCGTAGCTAGTTTTAGTCAAAGTCAAGTCTTAGTCAAGTCCAGTCCGTGTCAATCAAGTCCAGTCATGGTTTAGTAAAGTAGTGGCGACTTTACTATATAAAGCTTCGTTGGAGTTTTGGAAGCAACACGAAAAGTCATGTTTCACCAAATTATATCATTTTCCTACACACACGCTTGTAATTTGGCACTTTATGAATAAAACAGCACCATTTTTATGCATAAACACTCGACAAAACACTAGTTTTGGAAAAAAATACAACGGAGCGACACGACTCTTCCCGCGTTCCCGCCAAAACTCCCTATTCATCTTTGTTTTTGCGAAATGAACCGACCATAAACATAATCTACGTTGTATTTTTTTAGCACGGGCTACAGAAATGAACCATAAACAAAATCTGCAAAATATGATGAAAAAATTATATGTTACTAACGAACGGCCTTGCAGTTTCACCCGCGTAGTTCCCGTTCCCGTGGGAATACATGGATAAAAAGTAGCCTATGTCACCCGGGGATAGTGTAGCTTCCCAACGGTGAAACAAATTTTAAAATCGGTCCAGTAGTTTCGGAGCCTATTCAATACAAACAAACAATCTTTCCTCTTTTTAATAGTATAGATTTACTCCATACGCTGACGTTCTATAATGATATTCTATAAGTTTATATTACATCAAACAGCGTCATATTATGACGTCGGTGTAGCATCGTCTGATTTTTTTAATACAAAGTATCAAGACACTCATCTGATGGTAAAAGAAAACGCTTGACCATGACCATTGTAGCTCATTTGCTTCAGCAGCAATTTATTTTTATGTGGTAGTTATGATGTCTCATAACTCATAACAAAAAAAGAAACGTCCTCCTGATGGTAAGAGATCACGGTGGCTCCAAAATTTTGCATACACACCAAAACTTGTAGTTACAAAAAAAAGACAGCCCTGTTGGTTCATTGGTACTACCTATGTCTGCTCCAAGAGCTGAAGGGCGTTGTTTCGATTCCCACCCAGGGCAAGCACTTCGTGATACAAACAAATGTTTGTTCTGTGTCTGGGTGTACTGTATGTATTTACAAAAAAAATACTATATAAGTTCAGTTCTCTCAGTCATCAGTTATCTGTCTTCCATAGCACACACTTTGCTTAGTTTGGGGTCAGATGGCGCTGTGTGTTATGTCCTATGATATTTATTTATTATTTAAAACCTAGAATTTGTAGAAACCAAACAGAGTCCAGAACATCGATGCTCGCTTTGAGACATTCGAACAAGAAGAAACCTGCATTCATTGACGTCCATGGACCCCTAATCAGACCAGCGTGGTGGAATATAAATTTCTCTATTACAGTTCACGGGTAAAAGTATGTTCACGGTTCAATTGATACAGAGTACTGTAATTTACAACGATGTCAGTTGTACCTCATTTTTTTATAATAAATAGGCTTACGTTTGACCTCCATCTCAAGTGATGATGCGGTCTAAAATGGAGCACACTTGCCTAGAAGATACCGATTTACTCTCGACTTGAAGAAACCCAAATTATATCCATCGGGGTACACCCACTTAGGCAGCGCATTCCACTGTCTAGCAGTCCGCACAATGAACGAAGATTGAAATCGAGACATCATGACGAGGGTTTATGAAACCTTTCTTGAAAGGTTGCAAGTGTAACAAGCTCCACGGAAATGTAGTGAAGAACGTCCTACATTATTATCTAACAGTGTATAAGTGCTATTAATCTAAAAACATGCGAGGGGTAATACCACGTTCACACAGTGCGGGGCGGAAGGCATTCGACCTGACATTTCGCTGGGATGCGCCGCCGCACCTAGCGATAAGTATTTTCCTCGTATTGCGCCACGGAATTTCTCCGAATGGTTTTAGGAACCGTCCTTAAGGGAAAAATTCCTTTAAGTAAAGCGCGAGGGGCTGTGAGGTGACTAGAAGGTCTATAATTTGATTACATCTACATGATCTATTACATCTAGCGACAGCCCTATTGGTTCATTGTTAGTATGTTTGCTTCGAGAGCCGAATGGCGTCGGTTCGATCCCCACCCAGGACAAACAGTTTGTGGTATAAATAAATGTTTGTTCTGCGTCTGGGTGTACTGTATGTATTAAGTAAGTATTTACAAAAAAAAAAGTATTTAAGTATTCTATCAGTTATCTGTCTTCCACAGTACAAGCTTTGCTTAATTTGAGGTCAGATGGTGCTGTGTGTAATGCCCTGCGATATTTATATTATAATACATTATTATTTATAATTAATCCGTTGTAGCATCCTACTACTCTCTCGCTCTCTCTTTCTTTGTTACTCTTTCAAGCAAAAACTACTAAACGGATTTAGATGAAATTTTGTATGGAGGTAGCTGAGGAGGCCCTGGATTAACACATACGCAACTTTTTATCCCGAAAGCATGTAGCGGGTAACACCGCGGGGCGCAGCTAGTATAATGATGAATCATTTATTTCAGACACAGGTTTATATACACAATTGTCAACATAATCATAGAAATAAAATGTAAACTGTCAAAATATATAACAATAATACAAAAAAAACAAACAGCCGCCTACCTACAAGTCTCTAATGCATTCGATCAGGCATTGGTACAATGCGATACATGAAAATATCAACGTTTTTTATGTAATTTTGCAATACTCTCTAGTCCTTACTCCTACTGCGAAATTCTCGGAATTCTAATGATAAAAAATATGATATCCGACATCCTAAGATGGACATGAGAATGACGAGAATAAAAGCATTATCGCTTGCTCTAGATCTGAAATTCAGATTGCGAATCTTAAGAGCATCATAGACTTGCTGACATATTATAAAGGTGATAATCAAAGCATTTAAATTATGCCCATATCACAAATCAAATTTCTAAACGCTTTCGCCGGCGATAACAGTCGGGCCATACGCAATATTACTCTATTAAATTCTCAGCACATACATCACCGTAACATGATATTGCACATTTTAAGATGCGGAAGAGTTACTCTATCGCCCGTACCACGTATTAAATTACTTGTTATGACCGTAGAATACAGATAATATGAAAATTCTCGTTTCTGACTATGGCAACTCAAAATAGCATGATTATTTAGTTTTAGACAGCCCTGTTGGCTCATTGGTAGTCTAGGTATATCTGCCTTAAGAGCTGTAGTGTGTGGGTTCGATTCCCGCCCTAGACAAACATTTTCTATACTATACTATTATAATGAGGAAAGATTTGATTGTTTGTATTGAATAGGCTCCGATTTCAAAAATTCTTTCACCGTTGGGAAGCTGCACTATCTCCGGGTGACATAGGCTACTTTTTATCCCTGTACTCCCACGGGAACGGAAACTACGCGGGTAAAACTGCAAGGCGTCCGCTTGTATGGTATAAACTATATACTTATATTATAAGTATATATTAAATCTATAAATAAAAAAGTATCAAATAAATGTGAAAAAGAAAGTCCATAAATCATAATGTTATTATGTGACTGTTTTTAAAGCTTTTTTGTTAATACTCAAAAAAGTCTTTTCAATAATGAAGATGTACTTTCGAAAATCAAATCAACGATGAAGGTTTTTTTTTTTTTTTTATGGTTGACAGGCTAGTTGTTTGACCACAGCTCACCTGATGTTAAGTGAAAGGTGTGGTCGAAGATGGTAAAGCACACCTAGCCTGGAATGGAACTGGCTCTCAAGTGAGGCTGCCGGAACACACCGTTAGATGCTTGGCGGCAGATTTTCAACTTGAGGGTGGTAGCTAGCCAGCCGAGTACTAGAAAGTACCCTACCACCATGCTATGGTTTCCTCACGATGTTTTCCTTCACCGGCAGCTCAAGCTCATTGTTGGGGGTTTTGTAGCTTTAAAGCTGAAATAACATTGAAAGTGGGACAATGTATAGAGTACGATGCCAATTTAATTAATTTTTTTCTGCTGCCGTAGCATGTTCATGCATTGTGCCAATTTAGCATGATAAAAGAATTATGTATCAAAAAAGTGCTATATGTTTTTTTTGGCGGGATCACGAAACTGTTACGATGCACTGTTATTATTATCCAAACTTGTGTTTTTCGAGTGTTAATGTATACATTTTGTTCATTAAGTGTTGCACAAGTTTAGGAAAGTGATATAGTGTGCTGAAATAAGTATGGGCGAATATACAAAAGTTGGGTAACTTTTCGGGATATTTTGTTTATGGTAGTTTTTTTATCAAACTCCTACAAGTTCGCGTTACAAGATAGCTAATATAATGAATATATTGCTCATGATAGGGCCAGTCACTTTTTAAAGTAGATGCGGAGATATTTCGATTTTTCCGAATTTGACTGCCAGGGGACTGACGAGGGTGACAAAGTACTGATAAAACACACAACTTCATAAGATATGCAAGAAATTAATTAAAATTTAGAAGAAATCTCTTAGAAACTAATTATGTTACAAATTTTGAGCTTCACTTTTAATATTAATTCACTCAAGTAACAATTAAAAAAAAATATTTACGTCATAATGTGAGGCACAACTTTCTCCACCTTTAAAACATACATGTATATTCGTTTTGCTTCCGAAACTGCCTATGCTTGTAGTAATGTCATGACTGCTTTATTAGGACATACGCACAAAGTGCGACGCCAAAATCAAGAAAAAGAAGAACTATACTGTGCACTATACATCTACGCTTCTAAAATAAAATATAAACCTAGTTTATGTATTCCAACGATTTTTTTTTTATCTTGTCATGTTTACGCAACTCGTTTCTTACTGATAAATAGTATTTGCTTTCTCTGCGTACGTTATCGAAAGTAGAACCATATAACACATTTCTTTTTAAGTATCTCCTTTTCAACTAAAGTCATAATTTCGAAAGTATGCTTAATTCTCTTTCGCGATATTAACAGAGAGACGAGAGATTTGTAGCGATGATAGCTCAGTGGTGAGCGCGGTAGGTTCGCATGCCGAAGTGAAGCCGGTGAATGGAAACATCGTGAGGAAACCACAGGATGGTTGTAGGGTACTTTAGTACTCGGCTGGCTAGCTACCACCCTCAAGTTGAAAATCTACCGCCAAGCACCTAACGGTGTGTTCCGGCAGCCTCATTTGAGAGCCAGTTCCATTCCAGGCTAGATGTGCTTTACCATCTTCGACCACACCTTCACTACACTCACGCACAAATCACGCCACTTCTGTACTAATATTATAAAGAGGAAATATTTGTATTTTTGTATGTAACAAATAAACGTAAAAACCACTGGACCGATTTAAAAAATTCTATCACATTTGGGAAGCTTCACTATCCCCGGGTGACATATTTTTCATATCTGTATTCCCAACGGGATCTACGCGGGTGAAACCGCGAGGCGTCCGCTAGTTACGAATAAAACCATTCTATTTTTTAAAGTTAAGAAAACACGAGTTTTGAGAAATAATATAATGCAGCTCCAATTTTATGCGTACCTAACTGTTAGTTTATAAGTATACAAAGTTTTGTATACTTATAAACTAACAGTACAGACTTACTTTAATTAATTGTATTGAATGATAAATCTATTTCACTGATCGCTTATCTGTCTCCGAGAATTTGTCTCGTGATCAATGTAAGCTTACACATTGTAAGTAGGCCTACTTACGCTAAAGCAGAGCTTAACTCAACCAATCCGCATCTTGCATTCAAATATCAATCTAAATCAATTTGCCTAATTTATTAAGTGTCATAACGAATTTTCTTTATCGCCGTTCCTAAAAAGAATTACCATGACAAATGGTAGTGCGATCGATTCGTGCTCACGCGCATCTGTGAGTGGGAGAACAATATACATCATGACACGCGAGTAAAGGAGAAAGGAGACAATTCAAATTAAGTATGGTATCGGAATCGATCTTGATTTGTCGAGTGCTGACAAGCGATCAGTCAGACGTATAGGCAACCACAATAGCGGGCGCGGTCTCGAAAGTGTCGATTCAATGTCGTAGTACGCGATATCGAAAGCGCGAATCGACATTGAAATATGCGACTGCAACGTGATTAATTTTATTAGTTCAACAGTAATTTAGAACCTTCAAAATACCGGTCGAGTGTGTCGAGAAGACAGGAATAGTGTTGCGTTGCGGGTGCCGATATCGGGTTATCGATACGTTGAGGGCCTACCACAAAATTGATCCAAGGTTGACGTTTCTAAAATTAGATCGCTGCTCGGTTTACCAAAAGAAAACAGAGCTTTTAAAAAAAGAATACTAGCAATCCGTCTGCTTTGATCCAATGATAGCTCAGTGGTTAGCGCGGCCGGTTCAAACTCCAAAAACGAGCTTGAGCTGCCGGTGAAGGAAAACATCCTGAGGAAACCATAGCACGGTAGTAGGGTGCTTTCTTGTACTCGGCTGGCTAGCTGTTCCGGCAGCCTCTCTTGAGAGCCAGTTCCATTCCAGGCTAGGTGTGCTTTATAAACTTCGACTACACCACCACTTAACATCAGGTGAGCTGTCGTCAAACACCTAGCCTATCAACCATAAAAAAAACATAACCACAGATAATAAAATATAAAAAGGACGTTTCGGCTCTACTTTCTTGATGCGTGCGTTCCATGAATGATGCTCATTGCCGGCTTCTTTGTTTCCTGTGAACTAAGATTAAGCGTTTTAAGGCTGGAGAGACTTCTTATCGAGCAACGTGCTCCATCCTCGGCCTCACTGTCGCTTTCCATTAGACGACTTGTTATGTAAATAATCGTCCATATTAAATAGTAACAAGATAAAAATAAGCTTAATCAAGAAAATTAAAAATAAAACACGAATACGCTGTAATATTTTTTTTAATTTATAACCGGTCTCACCCTGATGATGTAAGGATCCTAACGATACTCATATCCGTATCCATATCTGTTATCCATATCTGTTAAGCATTTAAAAGTTATACTGGAATAAAGAAACTCACATACATACAAGAACGCTGAAAACATTACACTCTAAAAATACTCGCATTAATATTTTCTGTAATCAAAATTTGGATAAGATTATTTTTTATACCCGAAACGATGATTTATTATTATTAATTATGTACCTATGTATACATTTCTTCTAATGTTTATTGTATTAATAGTAGCGACTATATCCTGTTATAAAAAAAAAGTTATTTATTTAGGATCGCTCGAAATTGTTCGTAAGTACCCATGTAACTTTAGTACCATATAATGTAATTTATGTGTAAGTGCCAAATGAATTGTCTCATTATTATAACTCCTTTATTGGTCAGTCGTGTCGCAAACTTTAAATAATATAATTTAAAATTTCGCTTAGAATAACATGTGTTACCAAAAATGATGACACGTATTGGATGTCGACCGCGCGTAAAAGAGAAAAGTCTTTTTACAGACTTCAACGAGCAGATTTCTACGGCCGCAGCTCGTTAATCGTCGGCGTCCGTTATCGATTGATATTTGATCACGTCGATGGCTAAATTATTCGTGTTTGCTCAGCACGCCCAGTAGTTGCAGAACTTTCACTTCATTTCACTGTCCCTAGAGAATGCAATGGGCTAGGAGCTGTTGGATGCCGACCAAGCAGTCTTCCTACAAGATTCCAATTTAACCGACTGCAAAACGGAGTAATGTTATCAAATCGACCCGTATTTTTAACCGACTCAAAAAAAGAGGAGGTTCTCAATTGACTGTATGTTTTTTTGTATGTATGTTACGCGATAATTCCGCCTATTATAAATCGTTTTTGATAATTCTTTTTTGCATGGTAGATCATACGTTAGAGGTGGTCCCATATAGCGATTTGTAGCGATGATAGCTCAGTGGTTAGCGCGGTAGGTTCGCATGCCGAAGGGCGTGGGTTCAAACCCCAACAATGAGCTTGAGCTGCCGGTGAAGGAAAACATCGTGAGGAAACCAAAGCATGGTGGTAGGGTACTTTAGTACTCGGCTGGCTAGCTACCACCCTCAAGTTGAAAATCTGCCGCCAAGCATCTAACGGCAGCCTCACTTGAGAGCCAGTTGCATTCCAGGCTAGGTGTGCTTTACCATCTTCGGCCACACCTTCACTTGACATCAGGTGAGCTGTGGTCAAACACCTAGCCTGTCAACCATTTAAAAAAAAAAAAAAATATATATAAATTTTGTCGAAATTGATCGAGCTTGTGAACTGGTTTTAATGTAGTTTTTTCTTTTAAAAAAGAAATATTGAGATTACATTTTGAAATAAATTTATATCGTAGGACATCGTAGCTAGTTTCTAATATTTACGACAGTACAAAAATGAGTATTGGCTCTTGGTCTACCATATCTATTGCTCATTAGCGAGTAGCTGGCTCGCTCCAGTAGGTACTTTCGCCGCGCGTGTGAAAAGGATGGTCCATATTACTGTTAGCGCTTATCGTGGATCGGAATTTTGTCCAACTATGTGAAGGATTAGGGATTATAGCAAATAGTTGTGTCTGCAAATAATTAGGGATTATAGCAAATAGTTGTGTACACGGATTTACCGTACTATAATATCCCATTCGAATACAAATATTTTATGAATAACACCATAGTTGCAGGGTATTTTCCATTCTCATTTAAAATCATAACATTTGTCAAAAAATATAATATACTAGCTGCGCCACGCGGTGTTACCCGCTACATGTTTTCAAGATAAAAAGTATCATGTGTTAATCCAGGGTTTCAGCTATCTCCATACCAAATTTCATCCAAATCCGTTGTGTAGTTTTTGCGTGAAAGAGTAACACACTTTTTTCTTCAAGTTTTAAATTTCATCAATTTTTGTTGTTTTTTTTTTTTTACTTTACTTTTTACTTTTAATAGATCTACGTTTGGCCACCAACTCGCCTAATGCAAAGCGACGGTGGGGCCGAGGATGGAGCACGCTGATCCAGAAGAAATCTATTCACTCTAGCCTTAAAAACGTCCACATTGTAATTTATGGGAAACAGGGAAGCCGGCAATGAGTTCCATTCGTGGGCCGTGCGCATCAAAAATGTTTTCTATATCGGTCGCGTCCATTTTCCACATAATATGTCTAGCAGTAATAATATGTATAACATAATCACGACTAAACAAGCATTGTTTGTTTCAGGTAATCAGCCGATTTACGCTAAACAGATATCAACATATGAGTGGTGAGATACTAAAGTTAACAGCGCCATGAAATTGTTAATAATTGTTTTTTTATCTATGCGTAATGACATCGTGAGGAAACCATAGCATGGTGGTAGGGTACTTTCTAGTACTCGGCTGGCTAACTTTTTTTTTTTTACATTGAATAAGTTCGCGCTTGACCACATCCTGCCTGATGTGAAGCATCGATGCGGTCTAAGATGGAACACGCTTACCTAGAAGGAACCTGTTTACTCTTGATTTGAAGACACTCATATTGTACCTTTCGGGAAACACATACTCCGGCAAAGAGTTCCACATCCTCGCTGTGCGAATAAAGAATGTGGACTCAAAGCGTTTAGTGCGCACATGAAGAACATCCACCACCAACTACCACCCTCAAGTTGAAAATCTGCCGGCAAGCATCTAACGGAGTCTTCCGGCAGCCTCTCTTGAGAGCCAGTTCCATTCCAGGCTAGTTGTGCTAGTTGTGCGTCACTTAACATCAGGTGAGCTGTGGTCAAACACCTAGCCTGCCAAAAATAAAAATAGTAATTGTTTTTCATTTCGCTCTTTTGATTTTTATACGATTTTCATTATCAGTAAGAGAATTTCTTCTGGAAGATTTATATGTCCGTGCAACTATACCATGAAAACCTTCATTACTAATTTTTACGTTTTTCTTTTCAAACGCCAAGAACATTACTTGGTACGTCCATTTTGTACCTAAATATTACATTTAATAGTATCTAACTGCCACCTTGTCTGTTGAATAATTATATATCTTTTAAGTCATGAATTTCTTACTAAAATAGATCTATCTCCCGAACTAATTCCCGAGGCGACGAGACGCCACGAAGGTAAATTTATTAATTTTAATTACCCGCAGACATGGCTTTCGTGATGGCACGTCCAGGGTAGTGGTGTGGCTAGGAGCGACAGCGATTATTGTTGGAATAGCTAAGGACTGACGTTTTGTTGCCTTCTTACCCGATTATTCTAAAAAAGAATAGTTTTGCTATGGAAACTAACGTGGTTTTCATACATTTTTGCTTTTAATTTTTGCATTTTTCACTTAAGCAAAAAAAAGGAATAGATTTTCAACTGTATGTCAAAAAAGGTCACAACAGTCTGGACGCCAAAATTTAAGCGAGCTTAGGTTAAGGTGGTGTGATGAAGTAAATCGTCACGCTCGTCACTGGACCACCAAAGCCGAAGACCGGGCAGTCTGGAAGGAGGAAAGGGAGGCCTTTGCCCAGCAGTGGGACACTAGAGACTAAAAATAAAAAAGTATGTTAAAGGTACTTATGTGCGTACAGGTATTTTATACAACCATCTATGTTTTTTAGTACTCGGCTAGCTAGCTACCACCCTCAAGTCAAAAATCTGCCGCCAAACATCTAACGGTGTTTGTTTTTAGGCAGCCTCCTTTGAGGAGAGCCAGTTCCATTCCAGTCTAAGCGTGCTCTACAATCTTCAACCAAACCATCACTTAATATCAGGTGAGCTGTGGTCAAACATCTAGCTTGTCGCCCATTAAAAAAACATTCTACATTTAGTCAAGGTTATTTTGACCCTGAACCATTTTCTTCTTATGTTCAAACTTTTCAAGATTTCAAAGTTGTATGCAATGTAAAATTTGTTAGTAATAATTACCACCTTTCCGCTTAGTACACCCTACGCTAATAACCTTGTACACCTATTGATATTTATCTGTCGTCTTTTTTAGACTACGTAAATTCGCTAACATAAATTCTAATTCGAAACGCTGCCTAGCGTTTTGTATTCGAATTTATGTTATTGTTTATTAAGTATTATTCGTAGATTAATCGCTTCTGCCATCACTATGATCTTACCTCAATCATCAGCGCACCATAAACAAGGTGAGGCCTCTCATAACTCCATAGACTGACGGAAAGCGATACTCCAATAACTGTTTGTAAAGTCTTTCTATTGCTGTGAAATGTAGGTACAGCAGATGAAATCATTGCTAAAGGTGGAACATTGGCTTCACAGATTCATTTAACAGCAAGCCGCGTTTGTACACTTTTTAAAATTTTATGTACAAGTAATGACAATGCACGATATCTTTCCTAATGGTACGAGATAACTGCTTGTCTATGATTCTTGCAGCGGTACTCAGAACTTTGAGTAAAAAAATAAAGTCCAGGGCATCGTTGTTTTAGCGCTTATTACTTTTTAATCGACTCAAAAAACTGTTTGTTGCTCTATAATTCCGCCAGTTTATGAATCGATTTTGATGATTTTTTTTTTGCTTGGTAGATCATACTTCAGAGGTGGACCCATATAATTTATCGTGATGATGAGTTGATTTTCAAAGTTTCGGAGTAAATGATTTTCATCTCTCGCTTTTAACCTCGCTGTTTCATTGGAGCAGTGCGTTTAGTTGGCCTAAGGGTTATGACAAGTCGGCTTTGTAAATTTTGTATTTTGAGTTAGTTTTTGTTAGTCTTATCTCGGACTTAGACTACTGCTTGGCGACAAAATATCTGATACTGAAGAGGTACTTACCTCGATGAAGGAGATCTACCACCAAGTAAACACACACGTAATCTCAAAAATTCTAGAGAGATCCTGTACATAGTTCACAGTCTCTGCATAGTATAAGACAATGTCGCTTCCCGGTCGTCTGTACGCTTAGATCTTTTAAACTACGCAACGGATTTTAATGCGACTTCCGTCAATAGACAGAGTAATTCAAGAGAAAGGTTTATAATTATGGATTATACGTGCATATGCACCACATTAGTATCTACATTGCACTCGTGCGAAGCCGGGACGGGTTTATAGTTTGAAAATCAAATGTTATTATACTCCTTCAAGTCAAACACGAGAAGATTTATAATGTTCCCACAGTGGAACAGTGTGTCATGGTCGACAGTGTATCACGGTTAATAAGAATGTACCGTGGAATAATTTATACTTGTCAATTATTCATAATATTTGTGAGATGCACTCGCAAGGTCGGCGCTGAGATAGGCTTGTACGGTGACCATGGTTCAAGGAAATAAACGAGATAAATTTGAATTGAATTAATTTATTAATGGAATCGATGAACCGAGCAAACGTGCTACATTCTTAGCCACACTATCGTTTCTCATCACGAAACATAGTAGAGCTATTTCATTTATTGGAAAAAAAAAGTTAATACTAAAAGTTTATACCAACATAGCCCAGAGAATCAGCAAGTTGAAGTGGCAATGGGCAGGGCACATAGCACGCAGAACTGATGTCCGATGGGGCTGCAAAGTTCTGGAGTGGAGGCCACGAACCGACAAGCGCAGCGTAGGACGTCCACCCACAAGGTGGACAGACGACCTAAAAGACCGCAGGAACGCGCTGGATGCGAGCCGCTTCCAACTGGTCTTTGTGGAGGTCGATGGGGGAGGCCTATGTCCAGCAGTGGACGTCCTACGGCTGAAATGATGATGACTAAAAGTTTACTTGCTAACTTGGCTTTAACTTGTGAAAGTGGTTCACCTATCAAAAATTTAACCTGCTTGCTGCACTGAAGAAGAAAATATTAACAAGTGATTAAATAGTAACAACGATATGATAACTATTGAAATGTACTCACGGAACCGACATATGCAAAAAAGACTTGATTGACAGTTTATAAAGTTAATTTTCCCGTGTGTTACTAACATTATTGCCATACGCGGCACAAAATTGACTACGCCATTTAACAAAATCACATATCTTTTATTGTTATCGTTTGAATCAATTGTCAGATTGATTTCATCGATTTTAGAAGAGAACAAAAACTTGTACTCCAAGTGAACTTCGTAAAGCTGCAAATGCTTGTCTTTATTTTTCTGCCTGCGACTGTGTTTATTTCTAAAAAAATATTCTATCATTCTATCAGCTATCTCGTTCCCATAGTACAAGCTTGCTATTTTAGTGCTCGATGAAGCTATGTAAAAAGATGTCCTACAATATTTATTATATACTTGCTTTCTACAACTAATTCCTTTCTTACTAATGCAGATATTTAATTAAATTCTTATTATTATTCAAATTATTTATTTATTGACATAAAAACGGTTAATCAATTACATTTATGTCACAAAATTATACATTAATAAATGAGAAAACAAAATCAAAATGTCAAACTCAGATATAATGTCAAATTCAAATCGAATGTCAGATTCAAATGCAATGTCAACGTTGTCAAATTGATTGGTGCAGCCATTCTCAAGTGATGCTATTACCACCGACATTATTTTATTTGTATGGGAAAAAACCTATTTAATGTTGATTTTACTTATATGTTTTATACTTTATTAAAAGTAATGGTGTATTCAATGACATTTAGTGAAAAATATTAACTAGTAATAATTTTAAATACTTATCTTTCCATGAATTTAATTAATTGCCAATCTAAACCTTTTAACCTCCACTAGAAGGCAATACGTGAGCGTTAAAACTGGGTAATAATTTTTTAATATCGTTTAAATCAGGTTATATGAAATGCTAGAGCCATAACACACACTATCATTTTAGCATTGGCGATCTTGTCACCGTTACATTGGAGAGTCTAGACGATTTCCGATCGCATACCTCATAGCGAGATTCACGGGTTTAGGCGAATCCATAAATGTTATATTGAAAGTTTTATCTCCAAATAGGCTGATATCCTCACATTCACGTATAGTAAATTACAGAAACGAGTCTTGACCTTTTTTTCATGTTAAACTAATGAGACGAACGATACGCTCTCCTGATGGTAAGAGATAACGCATGTCCATGACTATTGCAACGATACAGATAACTTGGAGTAACACAACAAGTCCAAAAAATCGCTGGTTTGGCGCTCATTACTTTGAGACTTTCAACGGTTAATCTCAACAGCTCTGTAATTTCACTAGCTGCAATACCCTTCAAACCGGAACACTGTAATGTCTACACACTACTGCTTAACGGCGGGTTATAGTACTGCGGTAGTACCTACTTAGACGACCTGCTAAAGAGATCTACCAAGAAAACTTATGATCAAAAAGTTAATTTAAACACGGTAAATACTAAGGTTAAGTCGTATCGACTTTTGAAAAGCGACGCAATCGCACATCATAATAAAAGTATCACGTGTGATTCCTACATTTGTATAAAAGGGCCCTACGATAAAGATTGTTCGAGTTAATAGGGAAATAATAATTTACTATTTTATGAGCAGCTTTATGATGGCATCTTCATTTTTATCCTCATCGGTACTTTTATAGTCTTCGAGTACACATCTGCTACGGTCTTGTATTTATTCTTCGTACAGAAAAATAAACAAACCGTTTTCTCTGCTAGCTTTTTCAGTCTGAATTATTAACGGAGCGATAACAAAAGCCTTTCAATGCTTACAATAATTTTGGCAGACTCAAAGGGTATTATTAAGTTAGATCCTTTATTCGATAACTCGATTGTCGATATTCACGGCCGAGCGATTTCATATCTCGGATCGAAACTTTTTTTAATGAATTTAATAGACCCCTGTGGTACTCCAGACATAATCAATACGCACACTTTGATCTCGCAAAGAATGAAATCAGCATCCTTGCTTGTTATGCCAGTTGGAATTCATTTGTTTATCGCTTTAATAATTTCTGCGCTTTTATCCGAGTACGATCTGACATTCGTAACGGCAGCTAATATTATGATCACAACCGACAGTTCAGTTCTATATATCGATTTGCTATTATTCAAGAGCGCTAATGTTATTTAGCACAAAATTCAAATCATTCATAGTTCTTACACGTACGCATTCGATTGAATTGATAATTAAATACTGGAACTCGATCTTAACCACAAAACAGTGTCCCACGCTTGCTCTACGATTTCTGACATTGAATAATGTTCTTTATGCAGTTATGATACGTAGCAAAAGGGTTATTGTTGTGTGTACGAGCAGAAATCGATGTGGCGTTATAATTATCGTTCCACCTTGCTCTAGTTAACAGGTGTTGGGTATGTTTGTCCGACTGTGACAGCTTGGTTTACGATGACATGAGATTTACTTCCACTACCTACTTGTTAATGAATTTGAGTCAGTAAGTGTAGGTTTGATTGTAAATATTACGTAGTTTATTTTGAATTCAAAATTGGTTCGCGTTTGACCACACTCTGCCCGATGTTAAGCAGTAGTGTGGTCTAAGATGGTGCTTACCTAAAAGAAACCTACTCTAGATTTAAAGACGCCCATATTGTACCTGATAGGGAACACAGACTCCGGCAGAGAGTTCCACAACCTCGCTGTGCGAATGAAAAATGTGGAATCAAAACGCTTTGTGCGTACATGGGGAACATCCACCATGTACGGATGACGTTTTGGTTGCGTCTGTCTGGCCGTCCGGTAGAAGAAAGGTGCAAGTAGTACATCTGTTTAGTTAATTATTCAAGTTATATTTACGATATTTTATTTTACATATTGTTATACGTCCGTTGTATTGTAATATATATAAACAAATATGTCTAGAAAATAAATACATCTATAGTTTTATAATTATTTTATCAATGGAGTTGTTTAATACATCCCACTGCACACTAATATTATAAATGTAAAAGCATGGATGGATGGATGTTTGTTACTCTTTCACGCAAAAACTATTGAACGGATTTGGATCAGTGTTGCCTACAACGCCGGGCCTGATGTCGCCATTTTTGTCAGCACGAGTAGCCTAATGTAGCCGAATTTGAATTTCAGCTTATGTAGCCTACTTAAAGTAGCCTAAATGTTTACACTTGAAAACGTTACACTCGAGTTTATAATTTAGTATTAGTCTAAAAACGTGTTGTCCCATGCATAACTCGAACCCACGACCCCAGCATGTCCAAGATTGTTAAAAGCTTATAATCATTTGTAGTTTTTGCAAATTTAAAAAGCTTGCCTCTGTAGTAGCCTAATAGCCTAGTCGCCTTTTAGATTTTATCATCGCCGATTCTTGTCCTGTGTAGCCTAAACGGCGACAAATAGTCTACGTTGACCACACTGACTTGGATGAAATTTGGTATGGAGGATTAACACATAGGCTACTTTTTATCCCGAAAACATTTAGCTGGTTAGTTATAGACACCGCGGGGCGCAGCTAGTTTGTTTTATTTCTAAAACAGTAGGCATGTAGCTTTGCACAACACTACAGTTCCCGCGCATTCGATCCGCAAATAATGAAGGTCGATAGGAACAAAGCGGCGATCCTATTCGATTGTGATTTATTTTGCAGGTGTTAATAAGTTTCTTGTGAACACAATCATTTGTTTTAGATCGATGCAATTGTTGGCTTTTTGTATTGAATACCTTGGTTGTGTTTGTTTTGTTCTACAGACTTAATTACTGGGTTTAGTAATACATAGTAATTTTATAATTATAATCTACATGATGTAAGCTAAGCATAACCTTAATATTTCGGTATATGATTATAATACACAATTGCACACTAATTACAAAATAAGCTTTTATTACTTATTATTAGTCGGTAGTCTACACTAATATCATAAAGAGGAAAGATTTGTATTTTTGGATTTTGTATCTGTTTATTTTTTTGAATAATTTCAAAAACTACTGGACCGATTTCAAAAATTCTTTTACCGTTGGGAAGCTACACTTATCTCCGGTGAGGCTGCCGAAACACATTGTTAGATGCTTGGCGGCAGATTTTCAACTTGAGGGTGGTAGCTAGCCAGCCTAGAACTAGAAAGTACTCCACCACCATGCTATGGTTTCCTCACGATGTTTTCCTTCACCGGCAGCTCGAGCTCATGGTTGGGGCTTAAACCGCCCTTCGGCATGCGAACTGACCGCGCTAACCACTGAGCTATCATCTCTACATCGCGAATCTAAATGTACACGAACCCTATTTAAAGGAAACACTCTCGAAGAAAGCCTCGCGTGTATTCAATATTTTCACATAAATTACACGAGTACAAGTAACATTGTGGTAGTCACTCCATCAATCCTCGTTGCAGAATAGAAAGTGATTTGCTAGTTGGATTCTGCAGGAAATTGATTTTCTCTATGAAAGTTACTTGACTCGAGAAATGATTGTCATGTGTGCTCCCCAGCGCCTCTGGTCACGATCTATGAACAAGTAAATGAAAGTGATACTATTAATGCAAAATTGCTCCCATGAAATGCACTCTGATACAATTTAATTACACATAAATATCCATTAATTACGGTCATTGAAGTCGTTAATGTTAAACTCTGACATTGTCATTTTCATTAAAAAAGTACATTAAACACATAAACATCCCGAATGTTAGTTGTTATCATCAAAATCATCGGACGTAACCGTCTCATGGGCATTAAACAATCCGAGTAGCATGAAATTTTCGCTTTCATTTGCCATCCACTTTCGCTAAATACCTATTGTTGATAGATCGTATGGCACATTACCGGCGTCACGTTTGCTCCTCGGGGCAAACGTTTTTGTTATATTAAATTATACTCTACTGTCTGAACGCAGAGTCTATTGTTGATAGGCGTGGCGTGATGCATTACTTTCTTTCTCATAATTAGACAATTGAATGTCGCGCGTGCGATGCCAGTTCACGCATGGATAAGTTCTGATCTTGTTACGTTGCGACCAAATTGTCTGCAGAGTTGTGTTGGGGGAGCTATCATATTATTTTCATTACAAAACTGCCAAGCAGCCAAAGAAATAATTAGTTTCTGGTTGATCGGCGTTTGTCTCATTATTTTGCTATCTGTGCGCATATGTTCTTGGAAACAATTCTTGACATGAGTTTATACAGCGCTATTTAGCCCCAAACTAAGCAAAGCTTGTTCTATGGGAATCAGATAACTAATATAACTTTTTTTGAAAATACTTACAGAACACCCAGACACAGAAGAAACATTTATCGTTACAAGAAACATTTATTGTCCTGGTGGAAATTGAACCCACGACGCTATTGAAGCAGTTATGAGCTAATAGGGCACCATTTTTGTTGATGCTGCGTTGGAGAAATTCTAAGATGTTCTATTCTATTAGATTTGGAAGGGAATGCCTTTATTTGCATGTGCAATGCTTTTGTTCAAATATTTACTTTTAATGTTTGTATTTAAATTAATTATAATACTTTCAAATTTTGAAACTTTTAATCGATATCGAAACTATGAAAATATAGATTGAAACCTTGACGATACAATTTTATTGATAGCTCTCAATCTCAATCATACAAAAAATGTACTATTTTCAGGCACACACAGAATGTAAAGTCGGTCCATACACTGACAGGCCGTCGAACCCCGAGTTTAGAGATATCGCCTTAATCGGCGCCATCTTGTTTTTGGCCCGGTATTTTTATTCATGAATACTTGGGATGCGGTGCGCTATGCGCTTGGCTTTTAGCCTACTGTTCGCACCTTATACGGATGTCGGTTTTTGTCTCAAGCCCAGGGGTTGAGCAGTATTGTTTAGGTGCGGATTTTTCTTGACAATTAAAACCCTGAACATTCCGCGGTGTCCTTAATTTGTCGATGCAAATAGAACAAATGACTGCAATACAAGGCAAGTACAGATTGAAATAAACCTCTGCCTTGCTTAATGCTTACGTATAAGCATTATTTTCATTGTCTTCATAGAAGAGTTAGTGAAACAATATTTTACTATGGAAACTGACGTGGTTTTGACACAATTTTGTTACTCACGTTTAATTATATTAGATACTCAGGCTATAGTTTCAGCCACATCCGGTGGCCTTTTTCATGGAGACAAAGCTGAGTACAACGCGCGTGCGTCTTCGCATTACGGGCCGTTGCGCGCCTCGTGCTATTGTCGGAAAAAAGTAGAGAAATTCATGACTCAATTCACAAAAGGTTTCAACAATTTTCTAATGAAAATATTGTATTTTTTTAGTTCAAGAGTTGAATTATTTGAAAGAAAATATCATAAGTAAAATTAGATTTATAAGAAACTATTTCAGGCATATAATAGATTTTTTTTTTTTCGTAAATCTTGTTTACCCTTATCACTTACTGCTAGGGCACTTACGGCTAAATACTTAGGGTACAATTTTCTTTTTTTATTTTTCGCTTCGCACTTTGTGCATTCTTCCAATATCCCATGATAAAATCAAGTTGAAAATTAGTCTTAATAACAGTTAAAGTTACATAAAGCAAATCACGGTCAAGTCAAGTACATGACCTAGTAAAGTAGTGGCTTTACTTAAAGCGGAGTTTTGTAAACATTCGAAATGTCACGTTTCGCTACATTAAATCTAGTTCACACTCGTAAAAGTAATTCGGTTTATTATCAAGACACAACTATTTCTAAACAGAAACACTAAAAAAGCCAATATTGTTAAATATTGAAATGCAGCAAAATGATTTTTCAGAGATTCCGTCATAAAAAGGTATAATTACAGACGCACGCGCCATTTCGCAGCAGAGAAAAGTGAGTAATTAAGATTATTTAGTGTTTTGTTATGTTCCACAAACCAGAAACCTGTCAGCTCAGTATTGAATACAGAGCATCGAGAGCTAAAGTCTCAGATTAAAGAAATAACCAAGTACCAACTTGAGACATTGGAGTCGATCGAGAGACGTGCCAGGAGGCTAATTGGCAACGACGCTTTGCTGGAGTCTCGGCTTCAAAGCCTTGAGCATCGTCGTAGTATTGCCAGCCTGTCAGTTTTCTATCGGATACATTTCAGAGAGTGTACACTTGAACTGCACAATTTGGTTCCCCCAGCACCTTTCTTTTACCGGACGGCCAGACAAACGCGACCAAAACGTCATCGGTGCATGGTGGATGTTCCCCATGTACGCACAAAACGTTTTGATTACACATTTTTCATTCGCACAGCGAGGTTGTGGAACTCTCTGCCGGCGCCTGTGTTCCCTGTTAGATACAATATGGGTGTCTTCAAATCTAGAGTAAATAGGTTTCTTCTAGGTAAGCGTGCTCCATCTTAGACCACATTACTGTTTAACATCAGGCAGAGTGTGGTCAAACGCGAACCTATTTTGAATAAAAAAAAAACTCATACTTCTCTACATGTGCATCACAGCTTGAGGTTCGCATAGGATTCGCTACGATCGAAAGTTTTTTGTTCAACATGAGTTAAATCACAATTGCACGTGATTTTTTTGGTGATGTTTTCCAGTGATGTTTCTATTTTTTATGGTTGACAGGCTTCGTGTTTGACCATAGCTCACCCGATGTAGTTTAGTGACGGTGTGGTCTAAGATAGTAAACATCCGACTTGCTCTCAAATGAAGCAGATTTTCAACTTGAAAGTGTTAGCCAGCCGAGTAGAAAGTACCCTAATGTTTTCCTTCATCGCGGCAGCTCAAGCTCATTGTTGCGGTTTGAACCCACGCCCTTCGGCATGCGAATCGATCGTGCTGATCGCTGAGCTATCATCGCTTCATAATTTGATTGAAGCAGTGGCGTAGCGTGCCTTGGATCTAAATTAGTAGGGGCCCAAATTAAGTGTAAATGTTTCAAACAAAAGAAACAAAAATGCTTGCATGAAATTAAAATAAACATTTATTGATTATATGGGCAGTTCATCGTATGACAGTTTTTTTATGTTCTTTCCCCGGTAAGTACGAGATTAAGTGACATTGTGGATAACATTTTACTAATTTTTGCTTACACACGTTAAGGGCCCCTGTAGCCCGGGGGCCCCGTATCATTGGTAGCTACGCCCCTGGATTTGAAGGTTAAGAAGTACGTTTATCCAGGAAGTACCTATTCACGTTTTTTTCTAATAATGTTCCACATTATGACGCTCCTTCCTTATGGCCTATTATTGATTTGAAACTGTATTATTAAAATTATGTTATTATTAACTAGATGTATTATTTTACTATTAATTATCTACTTTGTTATACTATTACAATGATTATGTTGATATACGCTATTGGGTAACACCTGTAATAATAGTTGTACGTTAAAATAATAGATAAACACATAAAGACTAAATAAGTAAAACTGTTGATTGGCTGGGGTTTTTTGTTTTACTAATTAGCCCGTGGAATCTGTTTCTTTGTAGATTTTCTACTCATCGCTCAAGACACAGCAGAATACGCACATAACGTACTGAGTCCTCGTAGTTTTTTCGAAGTGTGCGACTGTGCGTGCGACGATTTTGGGACGACAATCGTTCGTCTCAACCTTATAAAGATTTCTTCTGAATACTTATGCAATGAGTGTGAAAAAACTTTACTAAAGGCATTTAAAAGCATTTTTGTATGTTCAAAAGTATTCACAGTGTGACGCGGGTTTTATAATCAGTTTGGATGAGGGAACAGTTACTGCATTTGGGGTTTTTTAATACTGTTTCGATAAGACAGTTCCATTCTCAGACAAATAATCCGTAGACAGAACCATAAAGCGTTTCCGTTCCACCACCATCCGTACTCATGTGTCTTGTTTCTTTGTCTTCTACACGGATCGTCACGTTGAGTAAAAGAGAAAGCTATAGTCAAAATAGCAAACTCTGATATTAATAATCATAATAATAATCTACTGGTTTATTCAAGCAATTGTGATTTACCGCAAATAAAGACCAAAATAAGTGCCATCACCTGTGATTTCACTGTAAAATTATGCTGCATCTGTCAATAAATGGCAAAAAATTATTTGTTTGGAAATCGAACCTTAATCGTTTTTAAAAAAAAACTACAATTCCCATTGTAGGTTTTTTTTGGCCATGCTCATTAGAAGTCGTGTCGTGTAAACTTCAATACATATTTGTGTATTGAAGATCGAAGTTATAGATGGAAACTCTTTATTGTGAATCAAGACCACCAGAACTCGTAAAATCAGAAAAATATGACACAAACAAGAAACTTGTGCAACAAATTTCGGCCTTATCGTCATACATGTCTCTAGCTAAAATAAAATCACTCCGTATTCCTTCTATGGAAAAATACTTACTGCGCTTCGCCAACATTAGTTCTAGGCTGTTAACCTGTCATCACAATTGCAATTTATGTTCCTTTAAATAAAAGGATAATTTCCTCGAACATGCTTGGATTATAATATTCAGTGAACCTTCTTCAAGATCGATCGACATTCTTAGTGTGATTGCTTCGGCGATAATAATCAGGCGAGGAAATACGTATTATCTATTAAATAGTTGTCATCGTACGTAAGTAGTTAAATTAGGTCTTCTATTTCTTTGTAGAAGTCGTTTGATCAGGTCCCCATATAGCTCGAGCTCTCAAATGGCACAAACTTACATTATAACTACATTTGTGTCGTTTGAGATTTTCCGCTTTAATATAATAATAACAATAAATTTTGGAGGACATTTAACGCAGCGCCATCTAGACATTGAACCCACACCCTTCAGCTCTCGAAGCAGACATATGACTAATGAACCAACAGGGCTGTCAAATACGGCTTTAGACGCAGCATCGCGAGCTTGTTTTGTTCGTTATAACAGAAAGATGAGATCTGATGGCACCAACGTGGCAGGTGGGATGGCGGTAGATAGCATAAAGTCAGTCAGAGACAGTCCCGCCAACAAACAGAAGCACAACTAAACATTTACTTTTTGATTTTTTACTAAATAATAATGTTAATCGTTGAAAACAGCGTTTGAAATTCTAAATCCCCAAGTTTTACAAAGTCAAAAACCAAAAGAAAATTAAATTGTTATTCATGGAATGCCAAAAACACAATGCACATACTTTCTTAAATTCCTTACCCAGATAGACCATTATTGAACCTATAAGTGGTTAGTTCGGCCAATTCACAAGTACTTCAGTAAATCTTGACTTTCTTGAGCAAACAGCTTTCATTATAAAACCAAACACAGCGTATCTGCGCTCAGTAAATTTTCAAGTGAAAACAATAGACACGCCTTTCTATTTCTCTAAATCAAATAGCACCAAAACCGGCTGACTCACTTCAGTAAACAGCTTGCAATAAATGCATTCACAAGAAGCTAAATACCCGACGCTGACTAAATGCACCAACCGCGTGAAGCCAATCCAGGGCTTCGAAAACAAAAAAAGAATACAAGGATAAAAAGTAGCCTATGTCACCCGGAGATAGTGAAGTTTCCCAACGGTAAAAGAATTGTTGAAATCGGACCAGTAGTTTCGGAGCCTATTCAATACAAGCAAACAATCAAATATTTCCTCTTTATAATAGTATAGATTGGTAGGTAATTGTACACTATAATGTTTTAATATTTTTTTAATAAACTAATAAATATTTGAACTAACTTACTTACAGCTGAGCATTACCTCGCCAGATTTGTTAGCAATACCCGGTGTCCTAGCTAGATAAGATAGCCACGAGACCAAATCAGCAATACTGTTATTAAATTCTTTCACAACTACCAAACAGTATAAAGACCTATTCAGATAAAGGCGTTATTCACAGCCGCTGTGGGTATAGAAAAATATCAGCCGCCCTGTTACGGATCAACAAGTCTTTGGTAATATATCCATTCCCTCAATCGTATTTCGCTACTTAAAGTCGACCCGCATTTTGAATGAGCTATGAAGTGTATTTGAACATAGGTTTTAGTCAAGGTTAACATTTTTTTAAGGATTGCGGATTTTTCGTTCTGTCGAAAGGATTCCGTAATTTCAAACAAACAGACAAATATTTTGTGGTATAAACAAATGTTTGTTCTGTGACTGGGTGTTCTGTATTTATTTACAAAAAACAGTGGTTAATTATCCTATCACTTATCTAACTTCCATTGTGCAAACTTTGCTTAGTTTGGGGTCAGATGGCGCTGTGTGTAATGTCCTATGATATTTATTTATTTCATTTTTATTTATTTTAAAATATAGACAAAATACGAAGTTCGCTTAGAATTGATATGACAAATACAAATATTTTATTTATAACACCAATGTTACAAGTCACATCACGTCTATACACTCAGTATGTCACTCTTGACAAATCACGTGCATCTGAATAGGCCCTAACCCCAGTTTCTAGATCTGTAATTGTAAGATTATGAGATTAGCTATAATTGATCGCGACTAGGTGCGCCTGCGCAGCTAATTGATCGGAAACGGGCTCCATTGTTGGTTGATCGACGTCGAAGTGTTTGTCTGTGGAGTCTATGACTTACGGCTTCAGTAGAGCTGTCAATAGACCAGCAACTAGATACATAAGCTAGATATTTATTTATTTTATGATATGACTAGTAAATAGTAGTCATTGGAGTAGTAGTAGATATGACGAAAACTAAACAGACGCTTATGTTTCAGATGTATCAACTTTATTTATTTTCATCACCATTTTCCATCTCAAAGTATCTAACGCCTGAATCAGTCAATTAATTTTCAGCTGTTGAGTAAATTTTAATAGCATTTTTACTATTAAAGTGCTTATATATTTATTGACTTTTAAATTTTCAAGAATCACGTGGTATCGTAAAATAGAGGCAGATTATTTCTATAATTATAGAAAAACATAACTCAGAAGCTCAGAACAGTTGTATGGACCAAGAGATACTTCTAAGTTGCTTGTTGGACAACAATAGTTGGCATTTCAGTATCGTTTACCATCGCGGATTTCAGCCAAGCCTCTAAAATTCCTATTGCCTTAAAAGCTGAACAGCGTGGCCCTAATAACGGCCAATTTATCGAGAAAATCCACATTTGGTGCATCTTTGATGAGTAGTTCAATCTGTTTGACCCGCATCTTGGTTAGATTACGTCTATCATACCTTCTAAGGATTCATCCTAGATCGTAATTAACTAAATTATTTATTGTACGTATAGTCGTAACTGTATTTAAAATAATATAATATTGTTTATCCGTGATGGACGATGATGATGCCTATATTTCGAGGCACATTCACCACTTAGCGATCTGGTCATTCTCGAAAACCACCTGACGCGTACTCTACGGCAGATGACCCAGCCTTGCCCCTATGCCCTGAAGGTAGACTTTCACTTGAGAATAGCCCTGGACGAAAGCGCTTCTTATGTCAGACATTTCGCTCTCACAGAAATTGGAGATTTGGATAATATGCTTTGCTTTATAGGTACTCTTATACCATACTCGTTTACAGAGTTCCGTACCCAAAGGGAACCCTATTACGGACGGAGTCTTACTCCGCTGTCCGTCCATCTGTCTGTCTGTCCGTGTGTCACCAGGTTCATGAGATACACATAAACCGTGATAGTTAGACAGTTGAAATTTTCACAGATGATGTATTTCTGTTGCCGCTATAACAACAAATACATCCCATACAATAAACGCGTTTTTTTTGCCGTTTTTATAGAAAACGGTACGGAAACCTTCGTGCGCGAGTCCGACTCGCACTTGACCGGTATTTTGTGTGTGTGTATTATTGATGTGCGCCTTCCACTACATCTCTGTTACCGTGGGTATCGCTGGTAGAAAATTACATTAAGTCATATATACATCATATTGTACATATGCAATGAAAATGAAACAAAAAAAAAAAAATTCGTTAAAAAAAACGATATTTATAATTTTCACACTTTCCACTAAAGAAAACACGGATCACTTCAATTAAAAACAATCAAATCACACTTTATATTAGTAGAAATATTATAAGCATTAGAAAAATGTAAGACACAATTACGGCAAACAACGTGTGAATAGGTATTTGTAATCGGTATAGTTGTATACTGGTCGGCTTATAGTGAACGAAGAAGCTACGTTTCCTAGACATGTACTCCATTATGCCTGACATCAACCCGGTATTGGCTGGGGTCTCTTCCATTGTACTCGGAGTTTCTGATCTTTGGCATCACAATCCCTCTTGCGACTACCGCTTTTGTAAACTTCTGCAATCATTGTAAATTGATACTTTTTTTTTTATCGTTGACGGGCTTGGTGTTTGACCACAGCTCACCTAATGTTAAGTGAAGTGAAGGCGTGGTCGAAGTTGGTAAAGCACACCTAGCCTGGAATGGAACTGGCTCTCAAGTGAGGCTGCCGGAACACACCGTTAGATGTTTGGCGGCAGATTTTCAACTTGAGGGTGGTAGCTAGCCAGCCGAGTACTAGAAAGTACCCTACCACCATGCTATGGTTTCCTCACGATGTTTTCCTTCACCGGCAGCTCAAGCTCATTGTTGGGGTTTGAACCCACGTCCTTCGGCATGCCAACCTACCGCGCTAACCACTGAGCTGTCATCGCTACAAATGTTCAATTCTGCTTCAAAACGTTGTCCTAGTAGACTGTTTTCTGCAACGCAGTTCTTTTGGTTTGATCTGCTCTACTTCAATAGAATGGAGACTACCATAACAAAATATCGTGAATTCCTTTCGTGCGTCTTGCAATTGCCTTTCATTACCTACACCGTCATTACCTTTGCTTTAGCAATCCGAGAGTCAAGGTTTAAATAAACATTATTTGGATGGTGTTTCTAAAGGTTTGCGCCGTCTCTAAAATTAAAGTGCTTCTTTATAGCTACTTCGTCTTTATAGCGTATGTCTCATTTTATTCTTATCTGTTTCCGTGATTGGTTAATTTTGTTTCTAATGCGTATTGACTGTACGCCGGGGTTTTTTTATTTGTTTCTTTGTACTATTTTATTCCAAAATCTGTTTTTTTTTTGTTTGAATTTGAGGTTATATTCCAGTACATTTATAGGTGACATTGCCGCCCAAATGTCATTAGTAACTTTGTCTATGATTCAATGTGGCTCAGACAAACCTTCACAGCATGAAACCTCTTCGAAGAGTTGTTCCATGTACTTACGATAGTTTAAAAAAACGCGAAATTATGAGGTATTTCCAAAAACACTAAAAAATGCAGTCAGTATGTTTAAAAATAACTATTTAGGGCCTAGTGGATAATATTGTCCTTACTTGAATTACATTCATTATATAATTTTTTTTTTTTTATTGACTATACACAGCGCCATCTGGCCCAAAACTAAGCAGAGCTTGTGTGATGGAAGTCAGATAACTGATATAATACATAGAATACATTTTTTTTTTGTAAATCCATACTTATAATACGTACAGAGCAAACATTTGTTTATTCACATATTATTATATATTTGCCCTGAGTGGGAATCGAACCCACGCCCTTCAGCAAATATTAAAGCATGTACATTTATTTTATCATTTATCGAATGATATCTAGGCCCTCTGTATAATCTTTAGTAAATTTCCGCTTCCACTTTTTACAACGGCGCAGGACACGCTGCGATAATGTCGTCCCAAGAGTCGGTCAAATATTCTGGAGGTCAGATTCTGATGACATAGATATGGGAATCTGACCTCCTCCCATTTTAATAGGCTCTTGCGATAGGCAAGGGATACTAGAGACGTTTTTTACCAAGGCTAATGTTTGATGAGCCTTATGTTTGATGAGCCTTATGTTTGATGAGCCTTATGTTTGATGAGCCTTATTTATTTACTATATAGACGCTTGATATGCACGAGATAGTTAATGATATAGTTACTAAGCCGGCTTTATAGAGGCGTGCGTGCTTTGTATCCATTGACTCTCGTCACGGTGTGCATAGTAATTTCGCGCATATAAATATGTTTGAAAGCGCACGTCTTGGCTGGTGATAGCGTGGTTTCTATTGTCATCCACGCAGGGTTGCCGTATCTGAAACTTAATACTCGATGCTAGAAATGATAATAATACGGCATTCAAGGACCTCCCTCTGTTATGGACGGTGGTTGCTGTTGCAGAACGCATAAAAACGCAAGGTGCAAAAGAGTTTTTTTTTTTTGTTTAACCAACATCGTCTTTGCAGAGCTCTTCCCCAATTTCTTTCACTGTCAATTTTCTGTGCCATAGCCGACTAATCTTTTTTAAACTTCCCGAGTTCGTCTCACCTTCATGTCCATTCCATAGTGATCTTCTTAAATAAATAAATATCGTAGGACATTACACACAGCGCTATCTGACACCAAACTAAGCAAAGCTTGTACTATGGAAGTCAGATAACTGATAGAATACTTAAATACTTTTTTTTTTTGTAAATACATAATTATCATAAATACAGAACACCCATACACAGAACAAACGGGCTAGAATACAAACAATGTTAACCACGCATGATTCAAAGACCCCTAGTCGACTCGTAAAGCTAAATAGAGACGTTATATAACCTCAGCTACATCCCATCCGACCCTGAGTATCTGGTAACCCTATGTTACATGTTGACAGTTGACGTCCTTGTGATGCGAGGGCGCATCGCCACAGCTTAAATAATACTAGGTACGTGATGTGTTCTAGTCTGTCACGACGCCTTAGAGCGTGTCCGCCGCGGTACGTGACTTGCTTTCATTGTTTTACAGCAGATTATTCCATCGCTTCTTTTGCAGAATGGTGAGAAATGTTGATCCTGTCTCGTGAAATTAGTTACAGCTTCAATTATGATGTACTAGCTGCGGCCCGCGGTGTCCACTGTTGTCCCTCTGTATCTACTGGGAACAATCGTCTTACTTGTTTTTTTTTTTATGAAAACATTTATTAAACAAAATAAAAAAGACCTTAAATTATACTATTTACAAAATGTATATAGAAAACTTTGTCTGAAAATCCGTTAGAGGAGGGATATGTGGCCAGAATGCTGGCAGCATTGCCACGCTGGATGGCAATGCTTAGCTTTTGGCCAAAGTAGATACCAGCATTCTGGTCACATGAAGCCTCGAAACGTTTTTTTTAATGAGTTAAAACGACAATAACAATCAATTACATCTATCTCACAATTAAATAACAAACAATTATCCAATCTAATATAAAGTATTTTTCCGAATCAAATGTCAAAATAATTTTGTTTATACAAAAACTTGCACAGCATATTGATTGTATTTTCTAAATCACTGACGCGATTTGCCCGAAATAAACGACACTACAAACCGTGACTTGTAAGCCACAGAACTTGACAAAAATCACTGCTGTTAGCTAACTTTGGACGCAAATAAAATTTAAAATATTACGCAGCAAAAGAAACGCGATGTTGCCTTTACAAGCGCTTATACAACGCTTATGATTGGGTAACGATAACTTGGGTACCATTACTTCTAATATTCTTTTAATGTTGATGAAAACCGTATCAAAATTCGTTGCGTAGTTTAGCAGGAGTAAGGAAAATATATACGCGAAATGCGTATTCATTTTATACTAATTAGTAAGTACGTATACTCGTATTTAGACTAAGTGTCAAGCCCTTGTGACAGAGTTAATAATATGCTGCCCGAAATCCTCCGATATGGCATAACTGTTGTTATTGTAGAAATATAACAAACGCTCGGTTAACGATTTTTTAACTCACAATGAAGTTCGCCTAACTAACAAGTATTGGAAGTTAGATGTCTCGAGATCTAATTTATTTAATTTATGATTGAATTGCTCTAAAGAGTAATGCGGTCAAATTATTTTTAGAATTCTTTACATATTTGTAGTACAGTAAACTTCGTAGGGTTTTATCTCTCTTTTTCCGTCTGGGAAAATCCGTCCGTCGTTCCGTCGTTAAGGCTAGCAAAAGTTAACTCGAATTTCAAGTTACCGATATTAAATCAAATAACTATCGTGAGTAGTTTGATGTTGTTTTTCTTTTTTGAACGAGTTTCTAAAGGCCGCACAAATTATCGTATCAGTATAGGTTATGGGCCCACGCCTGCCCTGAGGGCTTTCGTACTAACTGTCGTGGAATCTACGGCTGCGCTTGCGCACGGTAGCGTGCGTCACGCAATGCCGTCCGTTTTATTATTATTTATTGCTTTCCAATAATCTCTAGGTACGCCGACAATATGAAATGCTGTCGCGATGTATTCTCGCTATGTGAAGTGAGATGTTACTCGGATTGTGACTTTTGCAATCGTCCAGCTTGCGCTGGCAATTTATAGCCGATATAAGCTATCGTAGCTACAGAAGGTGGCATTGCTTCACAATAGTCAAGTTTATTAAAATTGTACATCAGGATTAATTTGTTGACTAGTATTATAAAAGCGAAAGTGAGCTTTGTTTTTCTGTCTATTCATTTAGCATTAGGGGATAAGTCCTGCACTGACGTCCCACTTGGGGTGTATTGAGCATTTCCTTCTAGAAGTAGGTACTGGAGCGAGGCTCTAGATTACTGGCATTGTAGCTCCAGTTGCTGAGATGGAACGGTTGATAATGGTGGTAAACAGTCAATGCCCTGCGGTGACATGGATGGAGGCGAAGTCTCGTCGTGTTCAGGTAGGAGGTGGTCTAACGCATTAGAATTGATATCCTAGACGTGTCATCATATAATCAAAAGGCGAGATATCGCACTCCATCCAGATCCTTTGTCTCACAAAACAGTAAGTATTGTATCGAACCTCTTAGAATAAAAGTATTAACCACTAAACTGTATTGTTTCAGGTAACTTTTGCTGCTACCCGTTGCAAGTCAGAGTAAATTGGTATGAAATTAGATTAAGTTTAAGTTTATTATAATTTTTCATAAAACTTAAGACCAAGTTTATCATAAGACTTATGGCCCTTAGAATGAAAATCTAAGTACTCTTGAAAGTCTTTTAGGTAGTTTCTATCTAAAGACTTACATAATAAACACAAAACCGCAGTCAACGCTATGAGTTTTTTTTTTATTTCAACTCCTTGGACACCAGGGATACAAACTCCATTGAATTTTTTCTCCGGACAAATACAAGTTACCCTACGAAGTTTTCCTTGAAAGTTTTTTTACTACCTACTTCGTAATACAAATTTCAAAACGGCGAATAAAAAAAAACGAATGCATACAGATCTGACCAATACCGCGAAATACAACAAAATTATTATCCAAATTCAAATGTTTTATTTGCATAAATATCTATATAGTTATAGGTACACTGGTACAGGTCAGGTCGAAAATAAAATAAAAAGGCATCTCTATATTCAGCCTTCACAAGGCGAGCAAAATACAGAAATAAATAAAAAGCTTACAAATAAAAATAAATAATGAAATAAATCTTGTACACTATTGAGTTAAATTTTAAAGAAAAATCTTTTATTTATTCCTGTTTTTTGACAATGGCGCGTGCTGTCGCAATAGGCTACCACCGCACTCACTATATTTATTATCAAACCTTTTACATTAAAAATATATTCACATTTTGTAACTTCATTATGTCGATTACAACTGGGCTCAACTAATTTCTCAATCGTTAGATAACAGGCCAATCTTTAATTTCCTTCATGAATATTCATTCATCTAAAGATAACAATCAGTTAAGATAAATGTAAATTATTTTTTAATTTACGTGCCACCGCCTCAGTTGTATTAAAAAGTTAATTGGTCTAAATTTTAATTACCATTCGGTAGTCTATAAATAAATGTAGATATGTTTTGTAATCGATTCAATGTTTTGATTTATATACAGACCTACTCTCTGTTACTACTATTACGTTTTAAACAAAAAAAAAAAGGTTTTTAAGTTTTTTTTTATGTCATACTTTTCACGAGTATGATTGACTGGCTAGATGTTTGTTAGACTTATAATGTTTTCTACAAATAATCGTTTTAATTGTGTACTAGTTGATTGTCACGGCCTTTGCCTCGCATATGAAAACCTTATTCGAAGTACTAAGTTCATTAAAAAAAATCACAGTCAAAAAAATCATCGGTTATGGACCTACTACCTAACCTAATATCGTTTTTTTACGAGATTGATTGTGATTTTCTTATTGGTAAGCCAGACTCGACCGTACTGTAATATTGTTTAATAAACACTTGAAATTTTAGAATAGAAATAACAGTTTGAGAATCGCGAAGATACCATAGCATGGTGGTAGGTTTTTTTTTTTAATCTGCCACCAAGTACGTAACGGTGTGTTCCGGCTGCCTAGCTAGAGAACCTATTCCAGACAGTGTGTGTTTACTATCTTCGACCACACTGTCACTTAAATCACGTGAGATGTGGTCAAACACTTACTCGTTAACCATGAAAATAGGAAGCAAACAAGTGATCGATTTTTTCATCACGTCTATACGATGCCCGTCTATCTAATAAAAAAAACCAGCAACACCTAGACCAGTTTTTCGAAATTACTGGGTGTGATCAAGGAAAGTGTAAGAAACTGGGCTATAATTTTTACGACACCTACAATCGGCTATAGATGGACAATAATCGTATGTATAATCGAGTAATGATTCATTCGAATGGCGACATTGACCTACCGATGATCTGATCGGTGGCGTCAAACGTCTCGTTTCTGCAGTAGAAAGTGCTGGCGGGTGCATGCGTGGGCGCAACGGGATAGGGCTGCCAACGAGCGAAACTTTTTTCTAATTCTACTTTTATCTGAAACACTTAACGTCAAGTTTGACACTGCTCCTACGTCATGTTGGACCTACACACATACCTAGAAGGAACATGTTTGCTCTTGATTTGAAGACCTCACACACCACCCCTTAGGGAAACACACCCCGGCGAAAAGTTCAACTTTTTATATGAAATAGATTACGTTTGGCCACCTTGAAGCACACTAGAAGAAATTTATTTTCTCTAGCCTTAAAAACGTCCAAATTGTAGTTCACAGGAAACAAAGAAGCCGGAAGCCAAAGAAGTTTATTATTTATTTTTAATTAAATTCTAGTAATAAAATTTAGCTTATGTTACAATTTAGCCTATGTTACTCAAGGAGAATGTATCATTCAAATGGTGAAAGTACTTTTGAAGTCGGTCCAGTAGTTTTTGAGTTCATTCGTTACAAACATACAAAAACCCAATTTTACAAATTTTTCCTCTTGATAATATTAGTGTAGATATATTCGATAACGCTAATGGAAAAGTCCAAAAATGTACGGTATTGACATAAGCTGTCCAATATCGATAGCTTAAATCAATCTCGCACATTTTTTACGTTTCTAATAGCGATATCGCTAATTGAATGTTACGTTGAAAAGGCCCTCTTATCTGTTGACCGTTCTGTCTATAAGAAAATCAAGTGATCCTATAAGGGTTTCTTTTTTTATTTTAATGTAAACAACCCTAATAACTATAAAGTGAGTGATAGTTACGAGTATGTGTAATAGATATGATACTTTTGTGTTTTAATAACATTTTATTAATTCGCCAAAATAGTAATTATGCAAAGTTATTGACAACCCTTAAATTCCTCCCGCCTGCCTCATTCCGAATTCGGCGGCCATAGATTTTCCAGTCGTCTGTCTTGTTTACACTTTTACTTACATTTTCTCTTGTTTTATGGCAGTGACGTAATCCAGCACCAAAGCGGGCTCCCGTCAACTGACCAATTTAAGTTGATCCCTGCTTGTATTTACTTATTAAATCAGTTAAAACGTATACTTGGTGGTTGATCAACTTACTTGGTAGGTACCACCGCAGTACCAGATACTCTGTCGCCTAGCAGTACAGTAAACATTACTATGTTCTGGTTTGAAGGGCAAGCTAGCGAAATAAGAACTGTTGAGACTAAAATATATCGAAAGTCTCAAAGTAATGAGCGCCAAAGCAGCGATGCCCCCGGGATCTGGAGTTTATGGGCAGGCGTTATCTCTTACCATCAGGAGAGCGTCTCGTTCGTCTTTTTTTTTTGTATGTTAAAACATACAAAAAAAATGATTGAAAACTGTCGACAGATACTATAAAACCAATTCTAGTTTATTTTACTATACCACACACAATTTGAAACTTACTTCAAATTTATAAAAATTTAAATTTGAAGTATACTCAAACTAATTGAAATTAAACTGAAAGTTATCTGTAACATACATATCCAAAAAATAATAGTTGAAACGATCTCCAATATCAGACAACTTACCAAAAATACTGACGCATTGGATTTATGGACTGTTTGATATTCAATGATTATTCTTAGTTTCCATGTTGTTTTGTTTTTTTTTTTGTTGTTTTGTTTTTCATATTCTGGGGGAAGAAGGTCGCCTACATTAGGCACTTTGAACGAATTGTATGGCGATACATACACCCATGGCAGAATAGTAGAATTGGTAGTTTTCCTACCGCCCACACTCTAGAATTAGGTAAGTGTTTCGAAAGGCTTGTGGAAACTCATGTTAATTTGCTTGTCGATTCGGATTATCATAGATTTCATTGGCCGAGTATATTTTAATAAGTTGATCGTTAAATACAATTTGTGGTTTTAGGTAATGTTACGGTTTTTGGCTTAAGAACGCCAGACTTCCTAATAAAATCAAAATAAATCTTCAAAGTTAAGCATTCGGGTAATGTTAAATCTATGACTCAGTTAAAAATTATTTAATCACATTTTCTCTAAAAGGAAGCGTTTACGTCCCAACGGTTAAATTAATTTTGGTAACATTCGGTAAGACATTTCTGCCCAAAGACGCGTCGCGCATTGCGTCATAGGGCGATATTTTTTTTTATATGGTGGATTCTCTAGTTATTTGACCACAGCTTACACTTACTCTTTGACACAGTAGTAAAGAACGCCTAGTCTGCAATGGAATTGGCTTTCAAGTGACGCTGTCGGAACACACTGTTAGATGCTCAGCGGCAGATTTTCAACTTGTGGGTGGTAGCTAGCCAGCCGAATACTAGAAGGTACCCTACCACCATGCTATGCTTCCTCACGATGTTTTCCTTGTTGGGGTTTGAACCTAGGCCTCGGCATGCGAACCGACCGCGCTACGCAACCACTGAACTATTATCGATAAAAAAATTAATCACCACAGTTTTTACACAGACAAAAATAGCACGACTTTCAATAGAAATTATTAGAAAAATAGAAAGCCACCTTAAAACCAGAGAGCCCACCAACTTTATCAAAATTACGCACGTGAACAAGCCCGTTTAAATTGAAGGGCCACTTACATCACACTGACACTTGCTCGCTAATTAGCCGCAAAACAACTGCTTAAAACTTCAGCTAATAATCAGCGGTTGTGTTCAAAGAAAAATCCCTGCATACCACTTAACATAATTCGTGAGGCGCAAAACACGCCTTAGTAACGAAGCTCGGAAACTTGCGTACTAAAAATTTCATCAACATGCTCAAATTACACTCAAAATTACTCTACTCCACGTAAGAAATAAAAAGTTAGGCCGCTTTTTAGCGTGCTGCAGAGCGTGAGCGATGCTCCACTTAATGTATTTACAAGCTGCGTCTCACGAATCTATCCATTAAAAGCAGGCTCCTACAAAAAATCCCACGTTTGCTCCGCCCATACCCTATTCCGTATTCATAAAAGAATAAGCTTGAAAATTTTTTGTTTATGTAACTTATATTTTTAGAAAGAAGCTAAAAAGTCACAACTTTTTGATCATAAAAATATCGGGATATGAATTACCTACTATCCATTGGTTTTAACTCGTCAATAGACAAAAAAAGATTTGAACAATAACATGTTTTCTTTTTACATTGATCCAAATTATGGTTCATTTACAATAACATGACAATAAGAACGTTTAATCGCGCAGTCTCCTCTTAACCAACCATTAGAGGGAGGAGCAATCACGCACATGCATACGTACGTGTGTGTCACTGTGTGTGTGTGATTTGTATAGCTATTTTCGATCATTGTATACATATATGGCAGTGCAGTTGAGGAGGCGACTCTACACATTAAGTAGAAAAGTAAATAACTTTTATTTTAATACGCAATAGGAAAATGAACTCTGTTTAATATTCTTTATTAAAAAAATATTCTGTTTTTATAATGAATGTTTCAGCGCCCGCAAATTAATGCCGCTTTCGACGCACTCGCTGCCCGCTGAGACAAAAACATGGCCTTAAAATCACAGTTGTAAATGCTCGAACTTATTGCCTGTAACTTACACCAATTTATATTTTACATACACCGGAGCCGCAGTAAAATCCCTATTATTTTGAAACATTCAGAAATCGAGAGTAGTTCGACTCACTTCAAGCACGATTTTCATAATAATAAATCAACAGAAAATATGCACCTTAAATTTTTATGAGGGCCGCGAGTAAATTAAATTTTTCTTATCGGATGAGATTGCAATGCGACCCAATGAGGGTTGCGTCGCTGCGCCTGCTCTCTCTGTCTAAAGGCTGAATAGAACATTTATAAAAAAACAAGTTTACTAAAAGTACAAAAATTTCAATAATGTACAGGGCACTTATTTGACCAATCGAAATACCCAGACGCCAGAAAGTTGGAAAAATACATGTTTGTATGTACATATTGTTGTTCGACCATAACTTCAGTTTAGGTGATCTGATCTTTATTCATTTTTATTGACAAGGTATTTCAATACAACTTTTAAGTTGAGATTTCATATTGTATATAATAATACCTAGTCTTTATTGCAGGCATAGAAATAATCCCATACAAAATTTAAATTTAAAATTTAGTTAGATTATCTAAAATCACAGTAGGTATATATGAAACAACAAAAATGACAAATTTGTAATGATTCTATTAGTTTCGCAAAATTGAAGTCGCGCAAACTAGATATTTTACGCATACATATCAACGCTACACACGTAATGGAAGCCTTACTTCGTGAACATTATCCCTCTGCAGATTGTCTACTCGATGGTACAATTACCAAAAACGCTCGAGGCTTTGCCCTGAATAATGCATCAGAAGATGTAGCCGCTATTGATTTTCGGAGGCCGCATTCAAGAATTAAACAATATCACGGTTTTTAAGAGATTGATGTTACGAGCATTTTGACGGCGATTTACTTTTGAATCGTCCACTTCGGTTCGTATAATGAATAAATGAGTGGTAAGAACTGAGGGCAAGAAAGAAGAAATGTTTGTACTCAAAATAATGAGTGTCTATATCTGGCGCTGTATGTAACGTTACGATACGTGTGTCGATATTTACTTATTTTATTATTCTATTTCTATTTTACTAAACATGTGAAACGTAAATATTAAAACGTTCGTGAATATATTTACTCAATCGGATGCAAATACCATCACGTTCAAATATAAAAATCAACGAAGACGTGACCTGACTATATGAGCATAAACTGTTTGTTATTGAAAACCTATTTAGGTATTTATTTTACGAATCCCTAGAGACAGTAACAATTTTATTTATTTCAAAGTAATAAGACGAACGAGAGGATCTCCTGATGGTACGAGATAACGTATGTCCATGACCATTGCAGCGATATACAAAACGAAGTCCCGGGCATCGCTGCTTTGGCGCTCATAACTTTGAGAGTTTCGATGGTTTGTCTAGTAACTAGTATTCCTTTCGAGTATCTAGCCATCCTGCATGGTAGTTTCACACTTTTGCTTTTATTTTAGTGCAAGAGACTTGTTTAACTTGATGAAGTGACGATATACGTTCGACGGCTGACAGTGGCTGGAATCAAAAAGTCGAAGATCGGATTAAATGGTGTGTTGTGGGAGAGGCCTATGTCCAGCAGTGGACTATGAAAGACTGATGGTGATGTTTTTTTTACAGAATCAAATCATTACACTTAAAAAAAATCGTATGAAAACAAAATCAATTCAAGATTAAAATTAAAAAGTGCCCTGGACATAGCCCAAAAGAACTCTAGCAGCATTTTTCTGAATGGCAGTGGCTAACTATTTAATCGGAAAATAGAGTGAAATTTTAACTAGTTTTCTTCTTCTTTGATTTTGGCGTCGTATTTTGCGCATTTGCCAGTGTCAAATGTCATAATTTTTTCAAGTTTCATACGTGAAAAAGTAGTAAAAGTCCAGTCCGTGTCAGTCAAATCCAGTCATGCTTTATTTATTAAAGTAGTGACGACTTTACGATAAGCTTCGATGGAGTTTTGGTTTCACGAAAAGTCATGTTTCACCACATTTTATCACTTTCCCACACTCGCGCTTTTTTAATAAAACATTTCTTCAAAAAACACTAGTTTTGGAAAAAAAATACAATGTTGCGACACGACTCTTTTCGCGTTCCCGTCAAAACTCACTAGTTTTCTTATAAATCAGTAGTTATCCAACGTGGAAATGTAATATCAAAACACAGGACTCGATTTTCTATAATCGATTCCTTGACTCGATCTGCCCATTACGTTGATTGCGAATCGAGGGTAAGGGTGTTCGCGCGCATCTCAGCCCCAGCGGCATTACAAAGAAGCCGCCGACGCGGAACCAAATCCCGGATCATACTGAGATCATTATCCTGGCATAATCCGGGATTCCGCGTCCCGTTCTACCGATCTCCTAGTAATTTTGTTCCGTGGATAAATGTGTGGTATTTTTATTAGGTATCTAATTAACTTCCTGGTTTCGTTACAAAGTTGAAAGTGTTTAGTTGGTATGCTAATGAGGAGTTAAGGTTTTAAGGGGACTGTTAAGTTAAGTTCGTGTCGTAGAACTGAACACTAATTCTTACGCCCGCTACCATTTTCTAGATTTAATTTTTTTCTAAGATTATAGACATCGTATGTTTGTCCTGATGATGATTATGTTATGTATTGACATGTTATTTTACCCAATAATATGTTATTGGTATTTTTGTATATTTTTTTTATCAGCACTAACTTTACTCATCCCAATCTCTGGCTTTTCGCTTCCTTCCACCGCCAGCTGTCCTACGTTTATCGTCACTTCGTCGAGTCTCAGGGCGTCCTACGTTTGCCACTGCTCGCTGTCTCCACTCTAGAACACGTTATGGTTATCGGTTCTGCTACATTTATTTATGCTACGTACACAACTTTGAGTGACATAATATACCTATATAAATTTACAATTTAAAAAAACCGACTCCATAACCCATAGGCCAACTAAACGTACTGCTCCAATGAAACAGCGAGGTTTCGGAGGTAACGAAAATATCATTGATGTATAATATTTTTTTGATTTTTTTAACAACCGCTCGATCGAATTCTATAAAAAATTTATGGACCCACCTCTGAAGTATGATCTATCAAGCAAAAAAGAATCATCAAAATAGATTCATAATTGGCGGAATGATCGCGTAACATACGTACAAAAAAAACAGTCGAATTGAGAACCTGTAAGTTTATTTCTTTAAAACTGCAAGCAATATATTTACCAAGCTGTGTATGCCTATAACTGGCGCATGTATCGGAACATGACTTTTTGCAATGTGTTTGTAAATTTAGCAATATATGTGCTGTTGGCGTGACGACGGAAAAAAAAATTGTATGGAAATCGAACCAAATTAATAAATAAATTAATAAAAATAAAGAACCTCCTCCTTTTTTGACAAGGTCCGGAGCATCGCCGCTTTGACGCTCATTACTATGAGACATTAGATGGATAGTCTCAACAGCTGTTATTTCGCTAAAAACATTACAGTATCAATAGTCCGTTTAAATAACGTGCGGTATTTGTTCTTGTGTAGTAATTAAGCCGAAACAATACCGGCGTAGGGCTGCCATTAAATTTAATTACGAGTCATTATACGTAGGCGCGAGGTAAAGATGCGAGCTTTGTGCAACCACCTGCGCAAATGTCAGGAGCTTCGGCCCGAGCCATACTGATGTACCGGTAAACCAATAATGTGAAATGTGTCTGAGTATTAGTGTAGTTTAGTGTGTTTATGGGGGTCAGTGTTACCAGATCATATTTTAAAAAAAATACTATGTTTTCCACGCTAAAATACGGTGTTTCATGGCACAAAATAGTGTATTTTACAGTGCAATTAAATGACGTATGACTAATGGGGAATACCCTACCCTCTGCTCTGTGGTCGGTCGCGTTCATAAATTTACGATATTTTTCATAAGCAGCGTTCATGATAATACGAAATATTGTTTTTTGTTGCGAAAATAAAAATACTGTGTCTCCATACACCGTATTTACATATTAAAATAATGAAAATATGGCAGATTTTTTTTTTTTGTAGCTGACAGGCTAGGTGTTTGACCACAGCTCACCTGATGTTAAGTGAGTGATCTCCTGTAATTACACCTCCATCAGTCCATTAGATACACTGGTATCTGATGGACTGATGGAGGTGGCATCGTCACTGTGGCATCTTATTAATCCCACTAATATTATATGTGAAAAATTGCATGGATGGATGGATGTTTGTTACTCTTTCACGCAAAAACTACTGAACGGATTTAGATGAAATTGGGTATGGAGGTAGCTGAGACTCTGGATTGACACATAGGCTACTTTTAATCCCGAAAACATGTAGCGGGTAACACCGTGGGGCGTAGCTAGTCAAAAAGTATTTTGATACTCGTCCCGTATAATAACGATACTCGTCATACAAAGCAGATATCATCCTTACGTCGGATTCCCACGCGACCGAAGGCCGCTCACGACTCGATTATATCGATTGCGAAACAATATCGACAATACCACGTGTCCGCGACTCGATACTATGATTGGTGTTGACTCATCTCTATCAAAGACAGGTACAAACAAAATATACGATTATGGATTACGATTTTATCATCGCTACAAATCACAAAATTTACTGTTATAACCAACTTACATTAGTTCATTAAATTTCTAATAAATAAAAAAAAAAATTCATTAAACAGTAATGAGACGAACGAAACGCTCTCCTGATGGTTAGAAATAACGCCTGTCCATTGCAGCTTGTTACACAGAACTTTGAGTAGCAAAACAAAGTCCAGGGCATCGCTGTTTTGGCGCTCATTACTTTGAGACTTGTAATGGTTAGTCTCAAACCGAAACACAGTAATGTTTAAAACACTACTGCTATTCTCAGACACGGTTAACGAATCTTACTAAACGTATATCTACTAACTATTCCAATAAATTGACCTTAATAGCATCCTTAACAGTCTAGACGATAACAAAATGCCTACAATAGGCACTAATTTGGTGCACGCGAAACCTAATAGCTTTTCTTAGAAGCCCAGTATCAGTGTGGCCTGAAATAGCTCGCTCGACGTCTGGAGTAAACGATACAGCAGTTAGGTAAATTGTTGTCACTGGCTGTATCCTGTTCGTTTTAAGGCAAAATACATTATTATATTCGGTTCAAAAGGCAAATTCATCAAAATTGATCCAGCCGTTTGTAAAAGAAGTAACAAACGTACAAACACGTATACAGTCACAAACTTTCGCCTTTATAATATTAGTGGGACTATCTATTATGCCCATTTACATATTTTGCATGTAAGCGATCATTTTACATTTATTACGTCGTAACCAGTAATTTATGAAATAATTGTTTAATATGCACCAAACCAGGTTTTAAAAGTAAAAAAGTTTATAAGTTTTATAAAGGAATTATTAATAAACTAGCGGACGCCTCGCGGTTTCACCCGCGTAGTTCCCGTTCCCGTGGGATTATAGGGATAAAAAGTAGCCTATGTCATCCGGGGTAGTGTAGCTTCCTAACGGTGAAATAATTTTTGAAATCGGTCCATTAGTTTCGGAGTCTATTCAATACAAACAAACAATCAAATCTTTCCTCTTTATAATAGTGTAGATATCGCAAGACAATTACACACAACGACACTTTATACCACAAAAAGTTTGTCCTGGGTGGGAATTGAACCCTCGCCCTGCAGCTCTTAAAGCAGATTTACTACCAATGAGCCAAAAGAGCTGTCAAAGTACATACAAGAAATACAAAAACAATTTGTTGTATTACATTATCTACCATCAGTATTATTAATTTTTTATTGTAAAAATATTATTTGGTTTGTTTAACTTAACTGTAGGTGTTATTTTTTTTATTTGACTTTCTAGTTAACATTGAGTTATTTATAGGCTATAAATTATTCTGATTCTGATCTCTGAACTCTTTAGCAGGAGGTCGTCTAGGTAGGTACCACCGCAGTACCAGATATTCTGCCGCCAAGCATAGTGTGTAAACATGGCTGTGTTCCGGTTTGAAGGGTACTGCAACTAACGATTACAGAGCTATCGCGACTAACCATCCAAAATCTTAAAATAATGAGCGCCAAAGCAGCGGAGCGGTATCCTAGATTATGTTTTGCTACTCTAATTTATGTATCACACAGCAATGGTCGAGGACAAGCGTTATCTCTTAACGTCAGGTGAGCGACTCGATCGTCTCATTGCTTTCTACTTTAAAAAATGATTTCGATGTATAAAACGTACTTATATGCATTATCTTGTCAAAATGCAGTCGTATTTCCGAGAATAGATAACATGCAGACTGAATGACTTTCATATTTTTATAATATTTTATATAAAATGAATCTTAATGATGCCATGTCTAGACCGTATCACTGACTAATAACGAGTTTTATGCATTTTTTAAATTGTGTCAATTGTCAGCCGCTATCGATTGCTTACAAACGACATGCCACCTGATGGTAAGTGCAGTGGCGGCCTTAGGAGGTGGCAAGTAGGGCAACCGCCCGGGGCCTCGCGTCCTCAACTACCCAAGTAGAAAGAAGTTTTTACCATATGTATTAGGTACATACGTACGTGCATCTCGCGCCTTGCACTTCACAAAACCCTACCAGAACGCTCGGTTTCACAATTAGTGCAAGCATGTAACGGCCACTCTAGTACTCGAACAAATTTTTTATTAAAACGGACACAAAAAAAAAAGGCCTCACAATTATCTGCCGCCCGCAACAGCTAAGGCCGCCACTGGGTAAGTGGTCGCCGCCGCGTACAATAACCGGGGCATTGTCGGTACCTACCTTTAAGGACCCTATTCCCCCTTTGTTTGAAGCGAGGTAGATGAAATTACGGTTTAAAAAAATGAAAATCCATTCCTGATATTTCATTGTCAAAATGTTTTGATACGAGCCAATAGTAAATGCCTAGTTAATGAAACCTGTTTATCCAAAAGGTCATCACGTTTTGTAGCATCTGCAACATTCGAATAATTCATATACATAATGGAATTTAATAAGTACGCAAAGACAATAGGTATCTAGTATTTTGGGTTGTCCTGACATTGTTAGTAGAATTAGTTGTAAATAATTAAATTATTTTTATTTTTTAAATACTTGCATGCTATGAAAGCAAACGTAGAATGCCTAAGTGCCATTTTTAAGTTAAAAAAAGTAACTAACGAGGCGTTCTCTTGATGATAACAGATAACGCATGTCCTAATAAAGAGTACTGACTGGAAAGCAAAAAGATCTAGCCGAGTTGCGAAGTATTTTACCAATAAATCATATTTATAGTTGTTTCATAAACTGTTCACCGATAAGGATCTATTCATTTTCGAATTTCACACCATAAAGTGCAATCAAAGGGCATGTAATTGCTGAGGAGTAATCTAGAGCGCCTAATCACAGAATAAAGACTACCAGAGAGATAACTCGCCGTTATCAACTAATCAATCAAAAACTATTAAGTGGAAATAAACAAAATATATCCCTTAAATACTCAAAATTAGTAGTTGCATTGTTTAGTCCAGTCAGTTGTTTGTTTAGCCCTAATCAGATTTATATGAACAGCATTCCACAGTTAAATGTTTGTTCTGTGTCTGAGTGTTATGTATGTATTATAAGTATGCATTGGCAAAAAAAAAGTATTTGTGTATTCTATCACACAAGCTTTGCTTAGTTTGGGGTCAGATGGCGCTGTGTGTAATGTCCTGCGATATTTATTTATTTGACTTTATCTATCGCCAGTATGATAAGAGAAACTTCCGCTCCATCTAATCATTCCCCTGTAAATCCCACTTAATACTATAAATGTGAAAGTCAAAGGATGGATGGATGTTTGATACTATTTTCAAAAACTACTGAACGGATTTGGATGAAATTTGGTATGGAGGTAACTGACACTTTTATCCCGAAAACATGTAGCGGGTAACACCGAGGGGCGCAGCTATAAAATCTGGTTCGATTGGTCACGTCGTTGTTACTTTGTTATTAGAATTTCTTCCGTGTGACCGGCAACGAATGTTGCATAGAAACTGTTGAACAAACTGTGCCTGAAGGCAATCACGGCAGCTGGACTTCAAAGGGCCTACCACTGCATTTTAACATTGTAAAATTTTCAATAAATATTAATTTACTTATGCGGGATTACTCACGATTAATTTTATTGGGAAACTCCTAAACGAAAACGGAAAATTAAACGTGAGATCCAGCATAAGTGAAACGAAAGTGTGTCAAAACCATGTCAGTTTCCATAGTATACAACTTTTAATAAATAAAACAGCGTATCGATGAAATATCTTTCTTTTAATATAAACAATTAAGACTAAAATGTAACTCAAAGAAATGCAATAAATGAAAAATTGACATATTACAATCACATACAAACTTTTCAAGCTCTTTAATAACGGAACATATGCTTTCTAAAATCGTTAACAAAGTTAAATTTAAAAATCTTGATATACATTTACATCTCACAATGAAATGAAAAATATGCCAGAACATTGAATTAACTATCAATTTCCATAACATGCCCTTCGACTTTATTTCAAAGATGTAAAAAGAGGATTTCAAGGAGCTATCTTAACTTAGTAAGTTGCAATTTGTCAAATCAACATCAATTTGTCAATTGATGTAGATTTTAGTTTAGTATCTTGAACCTGTAATGGGATGTTACAAGCCCCAACGTCTTTATGTTAATTTAAATTGAATAAGTGATAGATACATTTTAAAGATTTACATCGTGGTAAATCTCCTTGGCAGGAGGTCGGCTAGGTGGGTACCACCGCAGTACCAGATATTCTGTCGCCAAGTAGTAGTTTGTAAACATTACTGTGTTCCGGTTTGAAGGTGACTGCAGCTTGTGAAATTATAGGTCTGTTGAGACTTACCATCTGTATCAAAGTAATGAGCGCCAAAGCAGCGATGCCCAAGACTTTGTTTTGTAACTCTAAAGTTCTGTGTATCGCTGCAATGGTCATGCGCATGCGTTATCTCTTACCATCAGGAGAGCGTCTCGTTCGTCTCATTACTTTTACATAAAAAAATCATAGTATCACAGATCCTGAAAAGATGTTTCGATTTCGATCCAGTTTTATGCTCATCACTTTTCGGATAAGTTTGAGATCACCGACGTCAGCTGAAGCTGCTTTGTCTCGGCCAAAAACATGACATCCGATATTAGTTTTTGAGCGATGCATTTTTGCAACGGATCAAATGAACGCATTCTCGATTTTAAATGTGCTGCTAAAGTCGAGCAATCGTCCTCCCAATCGTCATCTTCTATGTTTGTATTTGATAATTTTCTCTTTTTCTCTGGCGGTGCTTTGCTTGAACTTTGGCTCGATGCTACGTTGTCAGATATCTGTGGAACGTCAGCGGACTTTCCTTGTAGCGTTTCGGTGCTGCTTGAAATTTCAGTTGCATTGATTTTCTTGTCGGTTATTGAAATGATTTGCTCTATATTTTCTACCTGTAATAAACAATTATAATTAGTTTATCGGAAACTGGAATTATACCAGGTAACATTGCGCGTTGATGTATAGAAAACAACTTTGTTTTTTACTATGTAGATATACATAGTATAAAACAAAGCCGCATCTCCGGGTCTGTACGCTTAGATCTTTTAAATTACGCAAATGATTTAAATGCAATTTCCATCAATAGACAGAGTATTTCAAGAGGAAGATTTATATGTATAATACATATGCACCACATTAGTATCTACATTGCACTCATGCAAAACCTGAGCAATTTGAACAAAAAAGTGCTAAAATAATTTATAATAAAATGTATGTAGGTACTCATACAATTAACTTATTTTATTATGCGTGACACATTTTTGTTTTATTTAAGCGGGATTACTCATGTTGAATTATATCGGATACTCCCAACTATAGTTTCGGCCACACCCGGTGGCCATTTTCATGGAGACAAAGCTGAGTAAGTACAACGCGCGTGCGGTATCGTCTTGCTTTGTATACTCGGAGTATTCAATATAATTAAACGTGTGTAATCCCAGCATAAGTAAAACAATAATCAGCATATAATTTTTGGTTTGTTTATATTTACCTCAAAGGGGACCAAGAAACTTAAGGACTTGTAGTAGCGCCACGAAGGTACGTAATTCTTGCAATTTTCTTCTCTTTGCTTTATTTTATATAATTCTCGTTTGAGATTCGCGTGAAACGATTGAATTTTCTTCTTTACTGTCTCCATGTCCGCATTTACATCGATTTCCCATAGTTTTTCTATCAACAGCCCGTAAGCTATGTTTCTTTTCGTTTGATTTTTGTAATCTGCACATTTGGTGTCCCAGAGACACGGATTTTCTTTGTATATTTCTATAAACTCCTCCCAATATTTGCTTTCTTCTTTGGAACTCATTTTTAAAGATGAATAGCTGATAACGCAACGGATGCGTGCTCGCGTGCAAACGCCAAAGCGTAAACTGTTGTGATTGGCGGGATTGCGAGACACGCTGGCGAGTGACGCGCAGTGCAGCTCCCCCTCCCTCTCTCCTAATACCTTCCTCACCTCTTGTGACCGTTCCCCGCGTTGAATTCTATAAACAAAACCAAATTATGTATTTTGATCCGCTGATTACAAATATGATAACGAAAATTGGCGCAAATTCTATTTCAAATTTTCTATTTCTTTCTATTTAAATTCAAGGTCAAAACTCGAAAAATGGCCAAAAAACTGATTTTTAACATGTTTTTCTGTGATATTCTAAATATTCTAGCAAAACATGTTAGTATCTATTTATTTTTCTTCAACTTCAATGTTTCTTTTTATTTATCATTACTATTTTAAGTTTAATAAGAGCCTACGTGCTTGATAAACAACTACTTAAATTTTGTTATTATTATGTACCTACTACTAGGATTTAGCTACTTACACTAGTAATTGTACAATTTATATACTTTCGGTCAAATAAACATAATTAAAATTGTAAAAAATTATGATTCCACTATTGATCTTAGAAAAAAATGTGTTCAGTTCATATTTTTACTTTTTGTTATTTTACGGTTTTTTTCCTTTTCGCTTAGAATGTTTACTATCTTCGTTTCGCCTGACACACACCCTTACATACACATGCGCGCGCGTATGTATATATATATATATAGCCCTACTTTATCAGGTAGGTACCCAAAAGTACACCTGTAAGTAAGTTTTGTACTACTCTATAAGTTACATTATAACTCATCAAGTAATACAAATAGTTAGAATTCAGTTATATGAATTCTAATAATTTTAGTTTTTTGAAGCGACTACGCGGTATTTAGTAGTAGTGAAATTGCCTCATTAAATTGTGCGGTTTCTCGGTCTAGGGGAAAAAGATCGGATTCCGTACCCCTTATATTTTTATTATTTTCTCCCCTCTTGTGGTCGGCGCAGGAAGTTTTATGTAACTCTTTGACTTTAAACGTATTTTTACGCGGCTTGTGGTTACTGATATGGATTACGGGTCTCATGTTAGAATCTTTTTTGTTTTTCTCGGTAAAGCGAAACAATTCTTGTTATTATAAGTACTAATTGTAATGTGACGAATAAAACTTTCTCTTGAAGATAAGAGATAACGCATGTCTATGACCATTGCAGATGTACCTTCCTATATTAAACTGCGAGTATTAAAACAAAGTATAAGGCATCGCTTGGCGCACATTAGTTAGAAATGCTCGATAGATAGTTAGTAACTCAATAGCCTTTTAATTTCGCTAACTACAATCATTTAAACCGAAACACAATAATCTTTACACACTACTGCTTGGTGGGACAATATCAAATCCCTGCGTCTTTACTTAATCCTGTTTTAGGAATTTCGAATTTCAAATTATACAGGATGTACGAGTACATATCTCGCAAATTAGGATTAAAATTGAGAATTATGTAACGATGTTAGCTCAGTGGTTAGCGCGGTCTGTTCGCAGGCGTGTTCGAACCCTAAGTTCGAGCTGGAGCTGCCGGTCTAACAGTGTGTTCCGGCAGCCACTTGAGAGCCAGTTCTGTTCCGGGCTAAGAGTGTTTATTACCATCTTCGACGATACCGTCACTTATTATCAAGTGAGCCGTGGTATAACATTGAAAAAAAAATTATATGGTAATGTTACTTGTAATTTCAACCTTTACAAGCCATTGGTTACTTATCACGTAACGAATCCATCACAGTTCTGCAGATCAATCACGGAATGACAAATGGTGGTACAGAAGGTTAGGTTAGCAAGGATGCGTGAACGCGGCGCGTGCGCGCCGGTCACGCCGCGTCACGCTGCGATCTGTATCTCCGAGAATGTTTGTTTGTTATATAACAGAAGGCATTTGCGGTCACTCAGTTATGTGGTATGCTATAAAACTTTCCTTTTGATTAGAAGTTACAACCTTTTTAGGGTTCCTTACTCAAAGGGTAAAACGGGACTAATGTTACTCAGGATCATTACTTCATTAGTAATGTTACTCAGGAATAATGCAGCATTCTAATGGTGACAGAATTTTTAAAATCGGTCCAGTAGTTTTTGAGTTTATTCGTTACAAACATACAAAAGGCCAAAAATACAAATGTTTCCACTTTATAACATACAAAAATACAAATAAATAAATGTCGTAGGGCTTTCATTCATTTCATTTCATTTCACAGCGTCATCTGACCCCAAACTAAGCAAAGCTTGTACTATGGCAGTCAGACAACTGATAGAATACTTAAATCCGTTTTTTTTTGTAAATACATACAAGACATCCAGACACAGAACAATCAAACAAATTGTTTATACCACAAACTGTTTGTCCTGGGTGGGAATCGAACCCACGTCCTTTAGCTCTTGAAGCAAACATACTACCAATGAACCAACAGGGCTGTCGAAATCTTTCCTCTTTATAATATTAGTATAGAAAAAAAATGTAATGGTATGTTTGGCAGCGAGATCACAGCTTGTACAATAGTTGCAAAACGAAACCGTCATCGCGCTGCTGGCGCACGCGTCTGACGTCTCACGAATCGCGCGATTTGTCGAGCACTTGTGAAATTGTGCGTAAACGTTGGCGGGTACCTTTTTGTGCTGTTGTGCAACTGGTATACAATCTGTGTACAGTAGACGACGTAACTTTTATTGCTGTTTGTTTAGGCGTTTGACGACGACCTGAAGTGCATAGTCATGTCATGAGCCCACAATTTATACCTACTCATGCAGTTTCTTTGGTTAGATATACAAGCTGATTGTAGCGATGATAGCTCATAGATAGAAAAAATTAGAATCCTGATCGTTAGCGAGAGAATCAAAAGAGCACGAGGTGAAAAATCTTTGCACTCTACTACACAGCGAGGAAATGACTAAGTGCAAAAAAATCTTTTACAATCACAAGATACTTTTATTTCAGTTTAGGTATTAACTACTAGGTACATTAACAATATGATGTGAAAAGAAAATTGCGCGCAACAAGCAAATTAAAAAAAACGTACACCGAAGGAGTACACCCTACCGTAAGGAGGTTCCGAATCTGAGTTTTTAACAAATTAAAAAAAGTTGTATTATAAATTCGGCACCATGGAGGTAGAAGTAAATAGATTTAATGATGTTTTGAATTCACAAACTTAGTGCACACGATGTTCTAAATTCAAATTTGCTTTATCCTCTAGCGGATAAAAACGACTTTTGCACTCAGATATCGAAGAGCAAAAATACACTTTCCAAGATAGGGGATGAAAAAAAAATTGTATAGGAATAGACTCTTTTGTATTTTATGTTGTTTTAATGTAACCATTATGTTTTTTATGGTTCATGTTATCCTGCGGCCTACACGATTTCTCGATACCATCTAATGGGCGTCCTGCCTCGCCCCCGCCGCGTCCAAATGGTTTAAAAGAAACCGCGCCACAACTCCATTAGGGAAAACGTGTCCCTAAACAAAGGGGTGTCGTGATTAAGAAGTTTTCTACTGAAAGCCATTATATTACACAATTACTATGTTACCAGGTAAGCGTGCTCCATCATACACAGCATCTTTGCTTAACATCAGGCAAGATGGCGGTCAACGCAACCCTATCTACAAAAAAAAGCTAGCATAAGGACTGCTATGTATACTTACATCACAAGACTGTCGGTGCACTAACCCATAAGTTTTGCCCCCTACCAAATATCGCCCAAAGAGAAGAATTCACTTTAAAAATGTTTCTATTTCAATGTGAACAAAGAATGTTCGCTCAAAACAACATAGTACCCTTAGCATATAAATTATTTATCAATATTTTAACCATTCCATTATTCTTTTCAGGTAATATATGACGTCAACGTTTAGAAATAAACACCAGGAAACACGGGTAATCTTAACAAAGCAGTAAAGGAGAACAAACAAGTACCGGACTATAAAATAATTTAAAATCAATGACGTAAAACACTATACATAAGGATATTCCAAAGCGTCAGAGAATTCCTTCGAAATCGGTCCAAAAAAACTTCTTAGGTTTTTTCGTCCATCCATTTTTTCTCCCTAATGTCTTCCAGATAAAACATTCCGCTTAAAAGGAAGGGTGAGATTAACTTATCAAAACTACTTTTGTAACTTTAAATGTTACAGTTTACTGATAGAGCTAGAATTTAGAAAATGTGGTCAATACATACCCGAAACATTTGAGAGCCTTCGAAACCATGTCGACGTAAAAATAAAGATATCCTAACGCGTTAGTTACTTAAATATTTTCATATGAAAACAAGAAAACATATACTAGCTTACGCTAAAAGAGAATGATATAACTAAACTTAATGTTCACAGTCAGAATTATTTGTTATCTTCAAAGACTGCATTCGAGCGTGATCAAACCAAAAATCAATTACTTACCCCCATACCTGTCCTTAGCCGCAATTACCATGGCTCAGTGACAGTGAATTAATGCTTCTGTCAAATCTCCCTCCGTACAATCCGGTCCAGAACCCGGTGCCTTGAAACCTCCTGCTGTTCTCAAAAAACTCGACACCCTTCCCGAATCGAAGCACGACCAAAATCCACTAAAACCCCTCATCCTTACCGGCAAATGTAAAGTTGCACCAAACGACTATTTAAATTAGGATCCAAAAAGTAAACAACGTCCAGGAACGTGGTTCAATTCCCCCTTTTTGGTCCACGGCCGTATCTCGGAGTTGATTGATGGGCCAGCCATCCGGGGCCACTCCTTAATGGACTTCTGACGTTGATTTAATAAAAACCCTTCATTAGACCATCAAAAGCCGCCGGGGTCAAGTCGGACGATGTACATACGGTAATTATTTGAAACTGACCACGAGAGCAATTAAAGCTTAGATTTGTAAAGGGAGAAATTAGATTTCTCTTGTGTTATCTTACTTAATTTTCCTGTTCTAATTGCATTTTTGACTGTTTCACTGCAATAGTCAAAAGTTGATTGTTTAAGATTATTATAAACTTGGTTTTGAGTATCGATAACATAAATGATGAGCTTATAGAGTGTTTACCATCTCCGTCAATAAGTATTTGGCAAAGTCGCCAAATAATTCGACTGATACAAAAACACTTATCACTGGACAGTTATCAATTTAATTTCGGTACAGAAGCCAGAGCCTGCGCACGTCTAAATAAAGATTTCAGGCTGACACGAGTCGCGAGGAATGCGCCGGTAAAAACATGATTGTTCAAATTCTGATCCATACATCAGGACCACCTCGCCTCTGTCACAAAAAAAAACATGCCCTAAGGTCAATGCTCAATTAGAACAGGCTACGAGATCACCATCACTCACTAATACGTATAGTATGACATGAAAAGATTGGCAAACGGATATTATAATTAACGGGTAGGCCTGACTGTGTGTGTGTCGTAACAAATAGCCACGATCCGTCATGAATGAAGATTTTTTTTAATTTAATTCCGTTCTTTTAGAGTTTGACATGGAATTTTGAAGAAAACAGATTCGCACTTTAATAACGGTTAAGCTCGTTAATAACTGAATGTGTAACAGTTTATCAATGTATCTGCTTGTCTGGGAGATGAAATTAAGACGTCAAATGCTAAGTAGATATTTTTTTTATATAGTTCATTCCGGATGCCATTTTCAATCAGCTTAGCAATCATGTATCGGGCAGAGGTGATGCAACAGGAAAACGATTAGTTGCAATGCAGTACTAATTTGGGTTTTAAAATGCCATTTACAGTGCAATGCAAGCCAGTCCGCAATACGGCGCATGTTATGATCGCCATAAAAATTGCCACTTTTTTTGTTCTCGCTCTTTTGACGAATTACAAAATTTGGGTAGGCCCTTAATAACACTTGTACTTTATTTTCTCATTTTCGGACTACCGAAATGATGCATTCCTTCGCACTTATGTCCCATCATTGCGAGGCAAGTTGGGTATATGTTATCTTTTTTATAGCAGCCCCGCACGCTTGCGGATTTCAGTATCAGCGATTAATTAAACCGCGGTCATTATTTTAAATAAAAGATTGAAGCGTCAATTTTTGGGAACTAAAATTGATTCTGAATATGCATTCACTGAATTATTACTTTTAGCTGTAGTTCCTAGATATTTTTTGCTGGATTTAGAAAGTAAATCAGATTGATAGTAACATATGATAGAAACAATGGAATTTGTTGTCTGTGAGGGTCTGGCAAGCGTGCTCCATCGTAGACCGCATCTTCGCTTAACAGCAGGCGAAATGGTGGTCAAACGCAAGCCTATTTGTTAAAAAAAACAAGCTTAATAAAGAACATTGATAAAACACGAACTAATAAATGTCTCATTTTTTTTTATTGTGTATCTTATTATTCGGGATGATGTAAGGATTCTAACGATACCCCATACATCCAAATCTGTTCTGGTATTTAAAAGTTATACCGGAATAAAAAATGTCATAGGACAACAGGTACATGAACCATGAAATCACTTTTTTTTGGGCAGTTGGCAAACAGTATAATTATTTAAACTAATCCCACTATCCACAATATTATAAATGTGAAAGTATTCACACACAACTAATCCCACAATATTATAAATGTGAAAGTATGGATGTTTGTTACTTTTTCACGCAAAAACTACTGAACGGATTTGGATGAAATTTGGTATGGAGGTAGCCGAGAACCTGGATTAACATAGGCGACTTTTGATCCCGAAAACATGTAGCGGGTAACACCGCGGGGCGCAGCTAGTTTTTCATATAATCAACGACAGCAACGTGTACGGCAGTCCTTAGACTTTTTAATTTCAAGTTTCCGCGAACCTCGTCTCTTTTTTCTGACGCTGGATTACTAAACGTACGCGCCTTATTCTCAGAACTTTTTTGATAAAATTAGATACCCTTGCCTTTGTAGAGGGCTTATTTGTGCAAACGTTTGGCGGCTCAGCAGGTGTTAAATGAATTATTCTTCGTGTAAAAACTCATAATGGGCAATCGAGATACAAAAACGAGGAAAACCCCCGAATGACTTGTAGTTTTACATAAACGTTTATATGAAAACAATTAGACAAAAAAGGGTACTAACATCCATCTCGATCCAGCTTTTGTTTGACGCTAAAGTTTGTCCGGTAATGTTCACCAGTTATACTGTAAGCGTAGATAATTTGCCTGTTATGACAATTGTAAGATTGATGACCTAAGTATACCATTTGAGGTTACACGGCACTATCACGATTTCTAAAAGAGGGCAAACAATAAATAGAGTCATATCTCATAATAAGTAATACGCACGAAACAAACTTAAGTTACGTTGAAGCGTCATAAATACATCTAATTCATTTCTTTTATACGATTAAAGTGTAATCGTGGAATCTTCAAATCTCTCTAGTTTTTTTTTTAATACGGATATGTCCGCGTTTGATCACCAACTCGCCCGATGGTAAGCAACGATGTGGTCGAAGATGAAGCACGCAGACCTAGAAGATACCTATTCACTCTGACCTTGAAAAGATCTAGATTATATCTATCAGGAAACAAGGAAGCCGGTAGCTTGTTCCATTCCTTGGCCGTACGGATGAGAAACATAGAGTCAAAACGTTTGGTACACGAACGTTGGAACGTTTGGTTTGGTTTGGTAGTTAAATCATAGGTCAATAACTCTGTACCTTTGAATTAACACTGTTTTTGTAAACTGCTGGGCGCGGGCCTCTTCTCGTTATGAGAATGTCTACCAAATTTATTTATCTTTTTCTTTAACTGTCTGACGGGAAAATCGGAAACCTTTAAAGCAGGTAAAACTTATCGAGTACTATCAACAATTCTTTAAAAGCGTTTTGTCCGAATTCTGGCACGTGTTCATCATTATTTTGTTAACTAACATGACTTGTTCTGCTAAGTGACGATCAGCGTCAGATAACCAGTCTGGCCGAGCGATGCTCGGAGTGGTCAGGTTTTTGTCCAAATTCTTTGTCAAACACACACTCGAAACCGAAACATGTGGTATGTCGTTACAACACTTTGAGTGCTTTATACAGGGTTATAAAGATAAGCCGAAAGAGGATAATTGTATTCATCACTATCGGCACAATTCTGAAACTGTGTAAAAAAACCAATAACTTTTTTCACAGTTTTATAGTTCTTTTTTTTATTGTGGACAGGCAAAGTTTGATTACAGATCATCTGATTTTAAGTATGGAAGTAAACACACCAGGCCTGGAATGAAGTGGGCTCAAGTGAGAAATACACCGTTAGGTGCTTGACGGCAGATTTTCAAAAATGTATCAAAACCACGTCAGTTTCTATAGTAATTTATTAGGGCATAATTTAATTATTTGGGAACTGTATTCCACATAAACAAGAGAGAAATGTATTGCTAAAGAGGTCAACGTTTTTGTATTATATCAGGCAACCAATATATTTAGGTTGCCTGCCCTGATACCCAGTACAGTAACGATTACATCTTGTTCTCCATAGAAAAAGTTTTCAATAAAGATTTCCCATATCTCATATATATAAATAAAATAAAAATAAATATCGTAGGACATTACACGCAGCGCCATCTGACACCAAACTAAGCAAAGCTTGTTCTATGGAAATCAGATAACTGATAGAATACTTAAATACTTTTTTTTTTGTAAATACATACATACTTATAATAAATACAGAACACCCAGACAGAACAAACATTTTGTTTTTACTACAAAATATAATTTATGTTATATCATTGTCATATTTAAAAGTATGAACATTGTTCAAAAAAATCCCAACGTTTGTCAGCCCTATTAATATCTTCGTACATCTAGGATGTTTTTCAAACTTCAATCCGTTATAGGCGTACGGTTCCGCGAGATTATCATCTTAATGTGCCAGATTTGTGACAAAGAGGCGACAAAAACAGTTATTGTTGTATATGAATTAGTAGGTCGGTAATTAGCAAAGGTACTCCACAGAGACTTCTTCCGTGTTCTTAGTTAACAAGATTAGTGATGTGAATAATGCGATCAATTACGTCGATCGAGTAATAATAGAGTCGATTATGTTTATGGTCGATTAGTCCGTCAAGCATTGAGGCAAGTAATCAGAGCGTGTTATTTCCTTCCCTTCCTATAGACGTCTTCAAGTAATTAGCATTAGCGATTAAAGTTTCATAAATATAAAGAGATATATCCTAGAACCGGTCAGTTAGTGAAGAACAATCAGATCTCTATGTACAGAAGTACTATTTGGTCTGATGCCGACACTAAACGCCATCGCCTAAAAGTTCCTCTATACATAATTGATTTATAAAAATTAAACACTGCAACTCACGCGATCCCTTTCGCCTTACACCTACAAATTGTGGAATTATCCTCCTCGGTGTTTATTTATTTATAATAGACTTCTTCCAGACGACCTTACGATGGATTATATATTCGCAGCTTCATGTCTTCGCATGAAGTTTACTCATATTATAATGATAGAACTTCACTTAGCAAGTTCGTTTAATCACATATTACATTCAAAAACAAGTATAAAAATCGCTATCGGCATACTCGTGTCTGTCTATTGTTAAACATACAGTGTATCTAAAATCATGAAAACATACCTATACTGAATAGGTACTACTACTAGCAATGATTCTACTTAATGGTGATTAGGGCGGTCGGATGAAACACCGAAGTGGGCGGGTTCCAATCCCAACAATGCGCTTGAGCTGCAGGTGAAGGAAACCATAACGTGATGGTGTTTTCTTGTACTCGAATGTCTTACTACTCTGCCGCTGAAAATCTGCCGCCAAGCATCTAACGGTGTGTTCACCACCAGTCAGTTAAGAACCGTTTCCAGCTTTACCATCATCGATCACATCGTCACTTAACATCATATGAGCTGTGGTCAAACATAACTGTGAAGAGTAAACAAAGTATCTAGGTAGGTACTGCTTCTTTCTCTAAGTTTTACATTAACTACAGCACAATAGCCCATGGGCACGCGACTGGTGCGGTGGCACCGCCACACAAACAATCAATATGTATCCTGCTATGGCAGCTGGCTGTCCATCATCATTATTCATCAACTTTTTGCAAAGTTCATTGTTCTTCTGGCCCTGGGGTCACTGTGGTCTCGTTATACGCCATCTTTCATCACGTTTAGGGCTGCCATTTTAACAATCAGGATTTTATTAATTACATCGAAATTAGGGAGCATTTAGGTAAGAAATTCCCATAAACGACATAAACGGCCGATTCAAGAAGAAACCGATTCACTCGCGACTTTGAGGTCGCGAGTGAATCGGTTTCTTCTTGGCAAGCGTACTCCACCGTAGACCGCATCTTCGCTTAACATCAGGCGGGATGGCGGTCAAACGCAAGCCTATCTATTATTAAAAAAAACGAAAACCTTATTACTTTTTATGTTTGACAGGCTTAATGTTTGACCACCTGATCTTAAGTGAAGGTGTGGTCGAAGATGGTAAACCCAGCTAGCCTGGAATGGAACTGGCTCTTAAGCGAGGCTGCCGGAACACACCGTTAGGTGCTTGGCGGCTGACTTTCAACTTGAGGGTAGCTAGCAAGCTGAGTAACAGAAAGCAACCATACATCACCGGCAGCTGAAGCTCATTATTGGGGATTGAACCCACGCCATTCAGCGTGTGAACCGATCGCGCTAACCACTGAGCTATCATCGCTATATTATTTTTCCGTGGAGTTTCCCCAAATAAGAACTCCGTGTTATGAGCGCATTAGCTACACATCGTAATGTGTTGTAAAAGAGAGGCGTGTGGCAACCCTAACTATCTTCTAATTACCAGTCGACTACAATACATTCGCGTTAGTCCGTACAGGCATTCAAAATTAGTTGCGCTGATTGTCATGCGAACAAAAACCGATCTATTTCGGACCACGAACCTCGGACAATGTCCCGAGTTCGTAGACATTTGGGACGAGTGTCATCTATGTATTTTAGAATTCATAGAAGTTATGTGGGTTAACTTGTTTAAATAGATCCTCAGATCTAGTATTACATTATTGCTGCGACTTCGTTCCGGTCACATTCCAGTGAATAAGTTTGCCTACCTCATGCGCAAAGTTAAATCGGACTGGACTTGACCAAGACTGGACTTCGACTATAACTACCTATAGCTACAAGGCAACTTAATTAACTTATGAAACTTGAAAATATCAAAACACACTTGACACTGGCAAATGCTCGAAATGCGACGCCAAAATCAAAGAAGAAAATGTTAACTAATATAAATCAACGTTTAATAGACGCGTGTATACAATAACTGATTCAAGTACAGTGAAACCTGGATAAGTGAGACCTCAAGGGGCCTGCAAATTTGTCTCACTTATTGAGGTATTCCACTTACCCAGTGTCTCAGATATTCAGGTATAAATAAACATCTGTCTCATTTACAGAGGGTTCCATTAATAGAGGTCAGAATACAGGTTATTTCAGTTAAGTAAGTAAACAAAAACACGACAGTTATAGAGGTAAGTATGATGAGAAAATCGAAAAAACGAATCCCAGATATAGAGGTTTGCTTCGTCCCACTAACAGAGGGAATTCAGTGCCAAAGTGGTGGGACCTCAGCATCAGTTCCAGTTATGAAGTTCTCACTTATCCAGCTCCCACTTAACCAAGTTTCACTGTATTATGAAGTTACCATCCCAAGGTCCCTGTAACCTTTATGTATCCTTATCTCAACAGACGTTTTGACACTCCTGATTAGGCTCATGTGGGCTATTTCATATAATTACAGACTCGCTTTGTGCTTCAAAACAATAGGAATAAACTTTTTAATCAATCACCATTGGGGCTGGGCTTGGATTTGGCACGTCGCTTGCACAAGCATATTGTGCTGTCAGCGTTGGCACGCACTTTGACGGAGTATATTGGGCTGATGAAGCCCTAAGGGTATGCCAGATTCAAATACTATTAACGTTTTTAATCGTCTACGTAGAAGCTAAAGATCATGTGCATAAAAACTTGTAGAGAAGAAATAAGCAGTCAAACTTAACCATCAAACATTTTCGCTGTTCCAAATGTAAAAGACTTTTTTACGCCATTTTTATAGTGATGAAAAAAGTAAGGAAACCATGTGATAAATACCTATCAGTTACAGGATCAGGATTACGTAGTTACTCATTTACGAGAACGGGAATGATCCGACCCTTCACGGAGACGTAGGAAGCCTGGAAGCCACTTTCGCTCTGGAGACGGGTAATTAGATAGATAGATAGAACTCTTTATTGTGCACACCTTATACAGAAAAAAATAAAGAGAACAAAAGAACCTTATGAACTAGTGCCACAAGTGGCAGCTTTATCGCTAACAGCGATCTCTGGCAAGGGACCAATGGTCTTACTTAACCAAATGTACAGACACAGTCATGCTACCTAGGGGATTTTAGTGGGTAGTAATCTACCTACATCCATACTAATCCTAGCTTTACACCAATACAGCCGGGTAACCTTAGATACCACCCCAACACCAGGTACATAATATGTTCAAAATATGATTTAACTGCATTACAAAACGATAAACTGCTCAAATCGGCATTAAACAGTTAAATTCCGTCCGTCACCATCCATCACGCCTGCCGCCCGTCGAAACGTCATTTTGACATTAGCGTGTTGCGTCACTGACATCTGACAACAAAATGATGGAATCGTGTACCTCCGACCTTATTTGGACCGCGTATTTCAAATATTGCTTTGAATATTAATAAAAATCTTTGAACAGATGATCGTTGTGTTGAACTTGCTGATTGGCTAGCGCTGATAAGAAAATTATCCTATCGAGGTCGTATGGATGGTTAAATTCTATTTAAAGTTACTCAACGTATTGTTGAATTACGCGAAAAAGATAAACTATTTATTGTAACAAACAAGAAATGAAACAGCGATGATTTAGATAGTGATTTTAAAATTGTTTTTTTTTTCAAACCTCAATTTTTTTGATCTGTGGACAGGTTAGGTGTTTAACGATAGCTCACCTGATGTTAATTGACGGGTTATCGTATAGTAATGAACACTGGAATGGAACTGGCTTCCAAGTGCGGCTGCCGTAACACCGTTAAAGTACTTGGTAGCAGATTTTCAACTGGTAGGTATAAACTAGTACCAGATAGTACCCTACCACCACGCTATGGTTTCCTCGCGATGTTTTCCTCCACCAGTTCAAGATCATTGTTGGGTTTAAACTCACGCCCTTCGGCCTGTCAATGCTAACGTGTAGTGCAAAGCTTTTCTTAAATAGGTTAGACCACCAACTCGCCTGATGGAAAGCGACGGTGCGGTCGAGCATGGTGAGTACCACACCAGTTGATCTAGAAGAAATCTATTCACTCTAGCCTAAACACGTCCAAATTGTAGTTATTATAAAACAAAGAAGCCAGCAATACGTTCCTTTTATAGGCAGTGTACGTATCAAGAAAGTAAATAAGCGAAAGTATATTGAAAGTATATTTGTAGCGATGATAGCTCAGTGGTTAGCGCGGTAGGTTCGCATGCCGAAGGGCGTGGGTTCAAACCCCAACAATGAGCTTGAGCTGCCGGTGAAGGAAAACATCGTGAGGAAACCGTAGCATGGTGGTAGGGTACTCTCTAGTACTCGGCTGGCTAGCTACCACCCTCAGGTTGAAAATCTGCCGCCAAGCATCTAACGGTGTGTTCCGGCAGCCTCACTTGAGAGCTAGTTCCATTCCAGGCTAGGTGTGCTTTACCATCTTCGACCACACCTTCACTTAACATCAGGTGAGCTGTGGTCAAACACATAGCCTGTCAACCATAAAAAAAAAACATTTATTCACTACACTACAAATAAAAAGACTAGAAAAATAACAATAATAATAAGTAGAAAGTAAAGCTATCATCTCTACAAAACATAAATAATAAACTTACACTCTCATCATCAGCCTGTATCGACCTATTGCTCACTAGATCTCTTGTCTCTTATGCCATTGTTTCCCGTCTTGTTATTCTCATTCACGTTTGACCCGCGATAGTTGACGACAAAAGATGTCGACGACCATTGAGCTGGTATAAGTACACTTTAACCTAAAGATATGTTAGATATGATATCTACTCAGGAAGAGTTCCCAGCATTTACCTCATAAATCAATGATGTTAAATGCCTACTTAATTTGTTGTAAACTTTGTTGGCAGGCTAGGTGTTTTGACCACAGCTCACCTGATGTTAAGTGAAGGTGTGGTCGAAGATGGTAAAGCACACTTAGCCTGGAATGGAATTGGCTCTTAAGTGTAGGTACTTTTGTTCTATGACTTTCAAAATTCACGAGATAAAATTAGTTGCTCTCCACATTTTACTGAGACTAAAAGAACATTGTCTATAAAACAGGACAGTTTCAGGGTTCCGTACCCAAAGGGTAAAAAAACGGGGCCCTATTACTAAGACTCCGCTGTCCGTCCGTCTGTCTGTCCGTCTGTCGCCAGGCTGTATCTCATGAACCGTGATAGTTAGACAGTTAAATTTTCATAGATGATCTATATCTGTTGCCGCTATATTTAAAACCGCTCTATCGATTTCGATAAAATTTGTATGGGACCACCTCTGAAGTATGATCTACCAAGCAAAAAAAGAATCATCGAAATCGATTCATAATTGGCGGAGTTATCGCGTAACATACAGGAAGTATTGAGAGTGCACATATTTCGTACATGTCAACCTTATTACAAATAAATAGACATGTATTTTTTTTAAATCCATGTTAGTACAAAAATATCGAAAATACTTGATCTGAACATATCCACCACACACGCAGAAATCAGAGTCACAACGCGAGTATCACAAACCCGCACCTACTATTTAGTAATCTGTGCCAACTTAGTTACTACGTAAGTAAAGTGGCAATATTTTCCTAAATTCTGTGGCCAATATGCAAAAAAAAACATGTATTTTTTTTTAAATTAAATATGTTAAATAAATAATTATTGGAAGACATTTAACACAGCGCCATCTAGCCCCAAACTAAGCAAAGATTGTACTATGGGAACCAGACAGCTGACAGAATACTTAAATACTTTTTTTTTTGTAAATACATACAGTACAGACATCGATCTTAGTCACACAAATGTTAGTCCTGAGTGGGAATCGAACCCACACCTTTCAGCTCTCGAAGCAGGCATACTACCAATGAACCAACAGTACTGTCTTATTAACGATTCTTATAGCGTGATATAAATTTATGCACTAGAAAAAAAAATTAAAAACATACAAAAAAAAACAAACAGAGTCGAATTGAGAACCTCCTCCTTTTTCGAGTCGGTTAAAAATGACCCCATGATTGGTCAAATCTAATTACTCGGTTGAAATGAATGGCAAGCTCTGATTATAATGGTATTTTCCAGTTTCGCATTATTTTTATGCGCACAGTGACCTCTGGCGGCCTGACCCGAGCTGTAAACATTTATTAAAATACATCAATTCGTTGCGGCTAATCTAGTCAATTTGCAACTATGTTTCAAAACGCCTTGAGCTGTCCCAGACCACAGACGTCTATGCTATTTGTTGATTAGCGTAAGCTCATAACTGAATTACAAATATAATAAAACTTATACTTAGCATATTATAAAATAACAGGGTTGCCAGTTAGTAACTGCATCATCAATTATTTTTTTAAAGTTTTGTGTTTCGCTGCAATGGTCATGGGCAGGCGTTCTCTTACCATAAGGAGATCGTCTCGTTCGTCTCATTACATTTTACAGCTGTTTTTGATCACAGCTTACCTGATTTTAAGCGACTGTGTGATCAAAGTTCGCTTCTATCCACCGCCAGCTGTCTTACGAATATCGTCATTCCATCTTGTCTCAAGACGTCCTACGCTACGTTTACCATTTCGCGGTCTCCACTTTAGAACACTTCAAACCCAACGGTTATCGGTTCTGCGACAGATCACACTAATGTTACAAAGGCAAAAGTTTGTAGTGTGTTTGTTACTTTTTCACGCTCAAATAGCTCGACCAATTTTGATGAAATTTGGTATGGAGGTTGTTGACACCCTGGATTGAAATATAGGCTACTTTTTATCGTGAAAAAATTTAGTGTTCACGTAGGAACAGCGGGTAACACCTAGCTGCGCTCTCAATTATAAATGTGAAAGTTTGCATGTTAGGATGTTTGCTACTCAATCACGCAAAAACAGAATTAAATGAAATTTAACTTATAGTTTATTACCTGGATACTTTTTATATCAGAAAAGCGTAAGGTTCCTGTGGGATTGCCAAAATTGTTCAAGGGCATTATCACTACTCATCACCAGATGTTACCACTTTTTTTGTTGTGGTGTTTAATTTATAACATCAATTTATTAACTACACACTCAAACGGTGATTTTGGCAATACAGCAAAAAGTATTTCATTTGTAAAATTTAATGTTTATTTCATAAATCATGCTAATGCATCTCCTGCTGAAATACGCTACGCAATTAATCGTCTGAATAAGATTAAATAAATCTTTTCGATAATAAAAGCTTTAAGAGCTTTTGAATGTGGAGCAGGCTTTTAAAACTTAAATTGGAATTCATTCAAAGTTAGCAAAAATTTATCATAATTAAACACGAATGTGTCAGACAAAAAAAAAAAGTACAAAACATAACTGCTTTTTGCCAGAACTATAACGAAAATACAGTTAGTAGGTACAGGTAATAAATTAAACATGACAGAAATTTTTAGGCTTGTAATAGCTTAATAAATTTTTTAATAGTTTATTTTACTTGGTGGTAGATCTCCTTAGCAGGAGATCGTGTAGGTAACTACCACCGCAGTACCAGATATTCTGCCGCCAAGCAGTAGTTTATAAACATTACTGTGTTCCGGTTTGAAAGGTACTGCAGCTAGTGAATTTTTTTTTTTTTTTTTTTGTGGTTGACAGGCTAGATGTTTGACCACAGCTCACCTGATGTTAAGTGAAGGTGTGGTCGAAGATGGTAAAGCACACCTAGCCTGGAATGGAACTGGCTCTCAAGTGCGGCAGCCGGAACACACCGTTAGATGCTTGGCGGCAGATTTTCAAACTTGAGGGTGGTAGCTAGCCAGCCGAGTACTAGAAAGTACCCTACCACCATGCTATGGTTTCCTTACGATGTTTTCCTTCACCGGTAGCTCAAGCTCATTGTTGGGGTTTGAACCCGCGCCCTTCGGCTGTTAATTACAGGGCTGTTGAGACTAACCATCATACTTATTAGTATTTATAAGTTAAATATGTTTTCTTTTGTTCTCTATACAGTTCGTGTAGGTATTCTTTTAATAGATTTTATTTTAAAAAGCCTTAATTTAACATATTAGTATATCTTTGGTTATTTTGTCAATTTCATCATTTTCTTGGTCCTATCTAGCTAAGGCTAATACGGACCATTTTTATCCAAATAGATTTTCTTTTTTTTAATATGTACCATTATTCTTCTGAGTTATGCGAAAAATCATTACACCTTTTATAAGTGGCGGAGCGGTGTCTATCGATAACACTAATATCGATTTCAATGATCGATGAATTTAATCGTCAACAATTCGTTAGCTCGCGGTAACACTGGTATCTTCATTCGGATAACACGTTACAATCGAATAAGTAATTAAGTTTGATCGATGTGGTGAGAGCTCCTGTGACGAGGTGTGAGATGAAAATTAGTTTTTTAAAACGTGAGAAGAATGGTATGTAATCGAGTTTTATTTTTATTCATAAAATATGAAAATGTTTGATCTGATTTTGTAGCGGGCAAACGATTTTTCCCTTTAAAACCCATACAGATTATATTTTAAAAACATATTAACAATAACACATTCCCGCGTCGAATGGAGGCAACAATCAGCAATGATGCTCGTACGCAACGCACCACAACTGCTATGACAAATCGCTCGATCGTGATACATCGATCCGGCCAGTTACACGCCCGTCCGCAGGAATCGACTCGAGTTATCGCCCGCCGATTATGTAACGAATAATCGACCACGAAAATCGATTATTTATTGATAAGCCCTACCTCTACTGAAGGTAGCTTTGTAACTTTGATCTCGATTACATTTTCCTTTACAATGAAATAAACAAAAATGATTTGAGTAAATTTAAAAAGGTAGGATGGAAAACATGAAGTCAAATGAATTGTTGAATAGATGAAACAAAGAAGTCAACCATTGCTGGCACATCATAAACCTAATAAAAACATATATTGGAAATTGATTTTTTTTTGTTAAAAAACTGTTTACATAAGCTCAAAATGTAGGTCCTACTCTATAAAATCTCATTTAAACTAAGGGGAGGCGTGATTAAAAATATCACTTTTACTTTTTGTGATAAAGAAACAAAATTTTACTTTTTTGGAGAATTAATGTAAAAAATCACATAACTAATAAAAAAATCTTTAAGAAAATAGCGAGGGTGTCCCACCAAATGTCATTAAATCTTACTAAGGAAGGGAGGGGAGCAAATTCAAAGAAAAACAGCTTGACTGCTGGATGATCTGGCAATAACTAAAGTCGGAATTCAACTTATATTAGTTCATTATCTAAGAAATTAGCGCTGGCTTATCTCTATCAATGGATATAAAGCCTTAACAGTTTAAGACCACCCGGTGTTAAGTCTCACAACACCTGCATAACACAAATAAATATTCACCGAACAATTGATTGCGATAAATGGTGAATAACAGAACAATATTTATTAATGGCGTCCATTTTTTGTTAGGTCTTGTTCGTAACTCAAAGGTCGAGGCAGTCAAGGTGACAGACACGAGACTGGAAGATGCAACTGATGATTATTACCTTCATTATCTGGGCAACAAATTACGATATTTGGAATGTCTGTCCTTTGTATAATGTTCTTCTTCTTTGTTTTTGGCGTCACACTTTGTGCATTTGCCAATGTCAAATGTTTGATATTTTATGAATGTTGGTACTTGGTGGTAGATCTCCTTATCAGGAGGTCATCTAGGCAGGTACCAGATATATCGCCACTAAGCAGAAATGTGTAAATATTACTGTTCGGAACAGAACAGTAATATTTACAATATTTCAGAAATGACCTATCATAGTGAAAATTGTTTAAAATGATAAGTGTGACACAGACCTTTCGGTTCAAAACTACAGTTCCACGTAAACCGGTTTGTAGAAATACCCTCTCATCTGGAAATCCCACACAGTATGGCTTAGTCAATCCATTCCTTTCGAATATTTGCAATATGTGTAATTTCCTTCGCCCGATTATTTTTCACATAGTCACAACAAGGAATGTATTATAAAGAGCATCTGAAAACATCTCCCCGAGTTAGTGATGCGACGTTCTAGCGTGTTCTAGATGTAGGTACATAGACGGTTTGTTCACCATTAGGACTTGCTTGCTTGCCACAATTTTTTTTCTGCATGACTAACAAGACCCGAGTTCTTACAGTAACGCATAGTTCTTGGGCTCTTATTTCTTATCTATCGCAGAATCGTAGCAAGCCCCCTGTTACTTTTGGCTGACAAGAGTCCAAAACATGACCATTCACGAGCTCAAGGGTAGCCTTTCAAAAGCGATCTAAATGTGGGTTTGGAGCTTCTGAAAGGTAGTCCCAATTCCTAGATCCACGTTTAAGAAGAAACGAATTAGAACTGATGTCTGGTGATTTTTGTAAAAGTTATTTCTTAAAACAAGGTCTTGGTCTTTGAATTGAGTCCATCGGTCCATCCATCTACAATCGCATCTTGTGAACATCGTTACGATCTCTTATACAAGCGGGTGACGCAAGCGCACTTGTGTTTCATTGTTTTAGATAACGATTACGTCCATCTGTTCGGAAACACGCGGTTAAAATCGGCACCCCGGGAGGCGAACTGTTGGCAAGGAAGTCATAATAAAACACCAGTATGCGTCCAAGAATGTTAGGTTAGGCCGGAGGCTTTTTTGGTAGTCTCAACTTTGGCATTATAATGACCTATGTCTTCAGAATAAGAATAAGTTGTATTTCTGCTAATGGCATTATTTCGAAAAGGTCCCACATGTCTCACAATTACAACTTTGTGTATTATTATCGTTTTCGTGTATTTAAATATCTTTTATCTTTGTGCCTTGTGTTAATCAGTTGATCTTCATTCCGTATTGATATTATTCACTATATTAACATACTAGTAGGTACAAGAGAAGTTGTATTTAGTGTGTCTGTTTGCTCGCAGAGTTCTTCGAAACGACGAATTCTGACTAATCACTATCGTTAAAAGAATTTCTTCCCGAAGGATTATGATATCCGTGTTAAGACGAGGCTTATCGGATTTTTGTTTGATCTCTCCTTATTTTAAAGTGAAATGAAGTGGAATCGATGTGAACTCTTTTTTAAATCAGAAAAATTGTAGGGTTCCAAGAATATGTTTTTTGAATTACATCGGATTTTAGTATGAAATACACGTTTGGAATCCTAAATAAAAACACTTTTATAAATTACAATGCCATCTATTTAACAAATCACATAAATAACAAATATGATTGGTTGTACCGTCTAAGCAAGGGGTTTAAAGTTCAATGCCACATAAATTGATGTATAAAGCATCGAATTAAGTAAAATTCTAACAAAGAACTAAATAACAAGTCGAGTAGTACTGATACAAGCAACTTTCACCACTGATTTACGCTAATCGAATTGTCACAACGACTCCAAATGGGAAATAAATCAATCTAAAAGTCTTCATTGTGCTCTTGCCGTGAATTTCTTTACATAATACGATTTCTTACGTTATTTTCACTTTCACCAATAAAATACACGCGATGGAGCAACAATTGGTACTATCTAATTAAAAAGTGGTTTTTTTCAATTGGTCTGGATTGTAATTTATTTGTCTTTGTTTGCCGACGGTCCCACGGTAACCAATATGGCGGCTTGCCTCTTTGTTTCACAGATAGATAATTGTTTAAATACGCATAAGAACATAAGATCGATACGCTTTCACTTTTAATTTGCATTTTGTAATCTCTGAATTAATTATTGATTCATTACATAAGCAATTCAGGTACCTAGGTATAGGTATAACCTACCCATAGACAAGTTTTTTTTTGTGTGTTGCCAGTCTTTAATCATGCTACGGGCAATCGATCAATTGTTACAAAAATAAAACATGGTCATGTCCAATTAGACTAATAAATTGATGTAACAAATTCAAATCATTGTCAGTAATTGGGATGCCGTGCCGCCATTAAAATGTATCAAAGCTTTCGGCGGAAACAGACGAACGCCCGATGTCTATTCAACTGGCAAATATGCAAAGACCTTACACCTGGGCATACCTTTAATTGAACAACACACTAGAACTGTAATTGGTTATTCCAACAATGTAAAAATAATAATGAATTAAATATAATGCATGCATTATTTTAATAATGCTTGCGAGTAATTTTAAACAAGAATTTGCATTGACACGCACCTGTCATTTACAAGAATTTGATCAAAGAGTCGAATAATCGCTTTTTTATGGTTGAATATCTAGGCTCACCTGATGTTAAGTGATAATGATAACGCGCACCTAGCCTGGAAAGGAAGTGGCTCTCAAGTGAGGCTGTCGGAACACACCGTTAGGGTGGTAGCTAGCCAGCCGAGTACTAGAAAATACACTACCACTATGCTGTGGTTTCCTCACGATGTTTTTGCGCGATGCTAAACATTCGCGCGATTCTGGGTTCTATTTTTTCAAATACGAATATGGCTGACTTTTAAATGATTTTGTATAAATATTCGTATGCGAAAATTCAAGCGTATGATTCAAAAATAAGGCTCCCTATTAGCAACGGCTGCGTGTATCTACGATTAGGATCTCTTTCTCGATTTTCTATATGGTTTCGTTGCATTATATTCTAAGCTCAACAATAAATTCTAGGTATGTCTTTATACAATCCTTTATTGTGAACTAGAGAGGCCGTTTTTATTATTTGCTCCAAGCGTCTTATGCAGTCATTGTCAAGTATTTTTCCTGTCTTTATTAAAAAATGTATCAAATTCATATGAGAATTGGAGAGCTAGCAGAATGCCAGACCAAAGAAAAAAAATAATAATCAAAACAAATAAAAAAATTAAAAATATGTTTTATTTGTATTTGATTGGATGGATGGATGTTTGTTACTCTTTCATACAAAAACTACTGAACGGATTTTGATGAAATTTGGTATGGAGGTAGCTGAGACCCTGGATTAATACATAGACTACTTTGTATCTCGAAAAGATGTAGCAGGTAACATCTCGGGGCGCAGCTAGTAACACATATTTTAAGTAAACTACATAACCGTTATTAACCAATTTTTTAAATTTAGTTAGTAGCCTATTTATATATTATTATCTTTGAAATGTATGTTGATTTCTAAACATTCAAGCAGGTTGTGCGTATCACAGTCCTATCGATGTCATAAGGTCAACGCGGCTCTTGCAGTGTTGCCAGTTACCGCCTGTTTATACGCAATTATAACTACGCCGGCGTATCCACTCCCGGATAATGGCAATCTTATCTGGTGGTCGTATCGGGGCCTATTAGTAATATACTTAACGTTAATATCTAGCGACCGACTTTCCCCATGGCACAGGCGATGAGGATTGTCTTGTCCGAGGTCCAATACAGAACTGGGATGCCATATTTCAAACTAAAGTACATATTTAAACACTTTTTTTATTTATACTGAACTACCCGCGACTTCATCCGCGTGGAATTCAGCAAAAAGTGTTCAAGAATAGTCGTTACTATAAACTTGACGACATGTGGTGCTGTGTAGAGGTAGCTCTCTTGAATACTTTTTGTTAATCCCACGGGAACCCAACATCTTTCTGATATAAAAAGTATTTTATATGTTAATCTACATAATAAACTATATGTGTGCCAAATTTCATTTAAATCTGTTCAGCCGGTTTTGCGTGATTAAGTAACAAACATCTTATCATCCAAACATACAAACTTTCACATTTCTGTGTATCGCTGCAATGGTCATGGTAAGGCGTTATCTCTTAAAATGAAAAGAGCGTCTCGTACGTACATCAAAAAACAGGCCAAATGCGAGTCGGACTCATACACGTAGGGTTCCGTACCATTATCTATAATAAAATTAATTATTCTGTGAATAGTTAAAGCGTCTACCTGTCACCGTTATTAGTATCGAGCAAGAAAGTGTAAAAAAATCAAGTTTGTTGTATGGGAGCCCCCCTTAAATATTTATTTTATTTTATTTTTAGTATTTGTTGTTATAGCGACAATAGAAATACGTCATCTGTGAAAATTTCAACTGTCTAGCTATCACCGTTCTTGAGATACAGCCTGGTGACAGACGGACGGACGGACAGCGAAGTCTCAGTAATAGGGTCCCGTTTTTACCCTTTGGGTACGGAACCCTAAAAATGGCTTTGTAAGGCAGGATAAGGGAGGCTGTCAATGACTATGATAAAGTTATCAAATTGCAACTTACAGGCAATAAATTCATGATCAATTCACAGGTAGCTGCCGACCCACACGGCTCAAGTGGGCGCCGACTGTTCCGCTAGATTTGCATACATTTGCGTACAGATCAGGGGAAACAATGATATTGTGTTATTGTTCAGCAGTGGGCCTACTATACGGAGTTTTAGCACATTATGTCGTAAATATCATTGACCCACTCTATGTGTAGGAGCTTCTTAACCTAAATACCAACGGGTTTAGAGCTTTATTGGGAATCGGTTAAATTTCCATGCTTTGCTAATATTAACACATCAGTTTTAAACGACTTCAATAAAGGGAAGAGGGGCCCAATTCAGTTGTATTTTTTTTATGTTTGTTACTTCAATATTCCATTGTGTATAAACCGACATGAAAGGAATATATTTTCAGATTTGTCTCATAGAAATTTATTCAAAATCGGTTCAATGGTTTGATTTTTTAACTATAATAACTAGAGAGAGTAGAGTGTAGAGGCGAAACACTTGTCGGCAAGTGGTTACTGCAGAGAGAGGAAGTTTTAAGACTTGTGATTATTTTAATTAGATTTTTTGTTTAATTATATTTTTAAAGTTCAAATTAGTATAATAATTATTCAAGTGTCAAATTAGTTCTAGATATTAAGTAAGATTAGGTTTTTAATTAATAAGTTGTTGTCATATTAGTAAATTTAAGTCCTCATCACTGTTGTAACTGGAACGACTGTTAAGCGGAAATAAACTAAATATTTACCTTAAATATACTAAAATAACTGTTTGTTTTTTAGTAAAAGTAACGAGATGTAAGAGACGTTTTCCTGATGGTAAAAGATAACACATATCCATGACCATTGCAGCGATACACTGAACTTTCAGTAACAAAATAAAGTCTAGGACATCGCTACTTTGGCGCTCATTACTGAGACATTCGATGTCAGCGCTGTAATTTCGCTAGCTGCAGAACCCTGCAAACATGATCACAGTAATGTTTACACACTACTGCTTTGGCGGCAGCATGTCTGACGCTACGGTGGTACCTACCTACTTAGTCGACCTCAAGTCATAATTTATAACATATCCATGATCGATGACGAACCCCGGGCACGATAAAACAGTTTTCTATTGTTTACTCCTATGACCTATTGCAACAGACTCAGAATCGGCACCGTTCATCAGTGTTGCCAGTAATTGCCGACTAATGCGACAATTAGCCAATTGTTTGTTTCTCACGAGTGTTGCCAGTTGTGCAATGTGAGGTATTTGGGCTGCATGCGTGTAAAGCACGAAAGAAAAGGCGAAATAAGGCCAAAGGTTGTATTACCATACTTAAGGCTAGGCGAGTTTTACAAATTGTATTCTTAGTTGAATGCAAGGACGCCAAAATGAAGGAGATAAAAAATGAAAACCGTTAGTAAGTTTACTAGAAATTTATAGTGGAGAAATGCCGTTTTTATAGTAACTTTTAGTACAAGAATTTTATAGCTAGCGATTTAATGGTATAGATATTATTTTAGTAGCTAATAGTATCCACCTCACTACTGGAACATAAATTGAACTCGCTTGTTATTTTTAAATTATTCGGATTTTATTTGGTTAACACTGTCAAATAAATAAATAACCTTCAAAACAGTAAAAAAAACAATTCTATAGCAATATTGCAAGTAGTTCTAAAATTCGCCGATAGGTGGCGTTATATCGCAATTGTTTGTTCTCGTGGCGAAATAGAGCGGTCCTAATTATGTGAATGTTGCTAGATATACTGACATTTCTGCACTGTTAGAGGCTAACAAGACAATCGTGTTAGATTTTCGATTACTTGCTGATTGCATCTGTTTGATTTTAATTGAATTATTGATCAAAAATTGCGCATTAATGTCTGCGGAACTTGATAAAATCTTGTTTATATCATTGAATAGTAAAATTAATACTTAACTTGGGTAAAAATAGGTGCTTGCTATAAAACATAATTTATTTAGCCAAATTATCCTAACGAAACCGAAATATTAAATGCTTTACTTGACAAAGAAATAACATATAGGTCAAAGTTGTTTTCTTGACAAAATTAACACTTTTTTTCTTCTATAATTGTTGCGTTTCAACATACCTATATGTTAATGTATGTTTTCAACGCGAGTGAAACTACCTATTGAAAACGAAAAGTAAAAGAACGTGTTTTTTTTCTTGACAATATTGCAGAGAATTTTAAAAATGACGACTTACGTGTACAATTCTCTAATAGCCTTACAATTCGTTTACAATTTTGACATTATCCAATATAAAGTAGGCAAGAAACATGTCCCTACATTTATTTGACTTAATTTTTAGGATTGACTGGCTCGACTTTAGTTTTTTTTATAAAGCAGAAAATAAAGTTGCATTATTTGTTTCAGAGATGGCAGCGGAGGTGGTTCGTTTTATACGATGACGGCGAACTGACGTACTCGCTAGACGAACACGTAAGTATTTTTTTCTCTTTATGTTTGGCATCGCACACTGTGTGTATTTTTCCGGTTCATATTTTCAAAAGTCTTAATCACAGTCAAAGTCATATAAATTAAGTCACAGATGAGTCTTATCCATGCCCTAGTAAAAAAGTAAATAGACTGGGCTAGAAGATTCTACTTGATTGATCTATATTATTATTGATTCTATTTGATTATAGAGTTTTGTTAACAATACGAAAAAACGTAAACCACATTATTCCACTCACTCGCCCACATTCGTGAGTATAATTTGATTGTGTTTCCGCCAAATTCCGGACTATTAGCTATTTTTATATTTCCAAAAAATATATCGAGATTATGTCGATATACTAACGCATGGAAATTTGGAAAATTGACTAGCTAACATTTTTATAACAATTACTACAATACAATATATAAAATGGAGACACAATAAACAGCTATCTAACCCCCAAAAAAGTACAAAAAGCCTAGCTATTACAAAACAGGACAGCTGGCAACACCGGACACTCCACTACCACCACTTCTTCCGATTAGAAATCAAGTGACAAAAACTCTAACGGTTGCTTCCTTGAACACGATATGTCACTTCTTGCCATTTCTTACATTACTCTTGCTGCGGTACAAATTCAGACATGTAGCTCCATATAGGGTGCTTGTACCACCGAAGTAACGCGACCAGTAATTGACTCGCTAGCGGAAGTAATCTGAGTCACAACTTCGCAACCTCCTTTAAATGACCACTAGTACAGATTAAAAAAGCTCCTATTACTGGCCCACGAGTTATGTAGCAAATATAATGTATTTTGTAGGCCATCGTTTCCCACTGAGACCAGTCGACGACAATTCCATTTACACTTTCTCTATAATTGGCAACATTGTTTAATTTTGCGTTGCAATCTTTCAACAATTTAACTTTTTGTTCAAAACGTTCATTTTTATTGACACACTCACGGAATATTTATGCCGTTTTCGAATACTCGGTAATAAATTCGTCCGCATAATTTTATTAATGTTTATAAAAACAAACATTGCTTCGCCAAACTGGTAACTGGTCTCTGCCAGCAGCAGGACGGCGCACGCGCTGCGATTTCCGTACAAGACTCGATTTCATCGCTTCCGCTATCAAATCTTTCACATTTTTTCCGATCCTGTCCAGTCATAAATATTCATAACGGGCATTGCGCTTTAAACGTGCTTACATGAATTTTAATACACACCTTTTAAAGCTTGTTGTGTTTCTGCGGGGGGGACAAAAAACTTGATTTTAACCTGGAACAATGATAGCAGCACTAAGGGGCTAGGCGGTACCGTGCCGTGCGACAGGTCCTCTCGGGCACTGACCACCTAGCAAGCCGAACTTGCTATAGTTTGTCCCATCTTTAAGATAAAAAAATAACACTTTGCAAGACATTCCACTCAGCCCAATCTTCGACTCTTCGCTTCCAGCTATTGCCAGCTGTCACTTCAACTAGCATCAGGGCGGGCGTGGCAACTCAGTTAAAAGCAAATCAAACTTGTAGAAAATTCCCCTAAATTCTTGCTGTTGTTTGTTTGTATAATGCCTTCATATTTTTGGGGCCTTTGGATCCCTTGTTACGCCACTGGCTAACAGGAAGACTAGGAGGGTCCGCTCACTGCCAGCTTTATACGGCATATTCGTTTCAACGGCCCTTTTAAGCTGTAAAGGCGTTAAGGCAGAATGTACGATAAAGGTTGCATTTACCCATGAAGCGTTGGGTTAGCATTGAAAATAATTCGACGCGACATCGTCAGTAATGCGACTCTTGTCTGCCAATCAGAACTTTCAGACGGCAAGTTACAGACGATAAACAAATCATTAGTATCTAGAACAACAAAATCTCTATATGTAGATTCTTATATAATATTAGCTGCGCCCCGCGGTCTTACCCGCTACATGTTTACGGGATAAAAAGTAGCATATGAAAAAGCGGAAGCCTATAAAAGTGGCCTATCCAAGGTCTCAGCTACTTCCATACCAAATTTCATTCAAAACCGTTCAGTAGTTTTTGCATGAAAGAGTAACAAACATCCATCCATCCAGACTTTCACATTTATAATATTGGTGGTATTTACGCATACTCCTATAATTGAATTCAAATTTGAAATTTTATTTTGGGCGAAAACTAAATATCATATTTATATAAAGGACTCAAAATATGCTAACCTATTCCTCTAAGGTGTGAAAACTACTCACAATTATTATGTAGAGCAATGTAAAAGCTATGACATAATGCAAATTGTAAAATTATATTGTATATACGCATAGACATGCCGTCTGCATTGCCGCTTATAATATTAATAACAAGGCTGTAGTCTTCGAAGCACTTACCCAAAGTGTAACGCCTACATACAACTTCCTAGAACATCCGAGGCCCATTCTGGGACCACTCCATGCATATGCAAAGACCAATCATAAATTAATATGAGAGCTAATGAAACGCGGAACCGATGCGATGCAAAACGGGCCAAGTGTGGGTGTGACTCATAATCTAAGGCTTAGTTCAAGGAGCGACTACGTTACACTTATTTATTTTACCTATTAAAACAGCACAGATTATATTTGAATTGTACGCACACTACAATGATAAGTTAAAATATTCAAGGTATATATTTAGTTTATTTCCGCTTCCCCAGTCGTTCCAATTAAAACAGTGACGAGGACTTAAATTTAACTAATTTGACAACAACTTATTAATTAAAAACCTAATCTTACTTAATATCTCGAACTAATTTGACATAAACTTAAAAATATAATTCGACAAAAATCTAATTAAAATAACCACAAGTCTTTAAATCCTACTCTCTCTCTGTAGTAACCACTTGCCGACACGTGTTTCGCCTCTACACGAGGCATCCTCAGGACGTGTTGACTCTTCGAGCGCTTGGTCGAGACTGAGTAAAAGTTAAAAAAAAAACATCTCTAATGAGTCTCGACTTATTTCTGAAGCGAAGTTCCACTATCGCACATATCGTCATGTGGATAGGCTCATCCTCACATTTTTTAAATCTGGGAATCCCGTAGTTATAGTAAAAAGTCCTTCTTGCGAAGGTATTTCTGCATTTCTCTGGGTTTATAAACCATCGACAGTATCCCTGATATTGCATGTGTCCGACGACGAGTGTGTTTTTAAAAGAGCGGCAAAATACTCTTTGCCGCTCTTTTAAAAACACACAAATTGAATTTATAATACCAACCACTTGCAGCAATAACTCCCGGAGAGTAACCATGTCTGATGATCAAGATTTGACTCCGAGTGCAGCTAGAACCTGTTTTGATAAATAAAATAAATTACCCATGAATTTGCCAGTAATGAAGAGAATTGATAAACCTTTTTTTTTGTTTTGACGTCGCATTTTGAGCATTTGCCAGTGTTCAAATTTCAAAGGTTAAATTAGTTGCCTCGTAGCTATAGATACAGTCAAAGTCCAAGTCTTGGTGTCTTGGTCAAGTACAGTCCGTCAGTCATGCTTTTGTAAGTTTTTTAAGTGGCGACTTTACTATAAAGTTTCGATGGAGTTTTGGAAGTACACGAAAAGTTATGTTTCACCACATTGTATCATTTTCCCACACTCGCGCTTGTGATTCGACACTTTATGAATAAAACACCACCATTTTTATGCATTAACACTCGAGAAAACACTAGTTTTGGAAAAATACAACGGGGCGACACGACTTTTTCCGCGTTCCCGCCAAAACTCGTGATAAACCTTTTGGTCTATCATTGAATTATCTGACAGATGTCAAATAATTAGACAGGTATCTAAAAACTTAATATAGATATTGACTTCAGAGGAATCCAGACACGCTACCGACGGTCACGTATTCCAAGAACTAGACTCCGGCGGTATCTAAAACCGAAACACAATAAACAAAATCACGAATGGTCGCGCCCGAAAATTGTGTCATCTCCGCAACAGAAATTTATGTTAATCTCTTGTAACTATCAACTTGAATACGAATTCAAGCGCAGTACAACGGAAACCATGGCTTACATAAATCTGAATTTATTCATATGTAAATATATAAACTACATACAGCAGAACAGTCTGAATGTTGATTGAGGAAGGTATAAACCAAGAGCGTAGCAATGTTTTACGTGTTTACTCACCTTTTAAAATATTCAAGTTATTCTCACGTGAGCTTTGATAATGACTCAATAAAGTTTAACTGTTCACATTGAACCGTACAATCTACGATAAAACTTCTCAATAGCTACTTATGCAATTTATAGAACATAATGGTCAGAGGCAAGCATATTGAACTTTGTGTGACCTCTAAAACGAATGTTCAAATAAACCTCTCATAGAAACTAGTGGAACTATAATAAAAAAGCAAAATTAAGAATTTTGAAAACCCCCACAACGGTTAAAAAGTAATTGTCACCTTAGATAATGCACCAATGAAACCCGAACCCGTAACTGATAACTGCATCAAAATCGGACTAGAAGTTTAGGAGAAAAATGGCAACATGGATTTGCACAAAAAAATGTTTACTGCAGCGCCCCCTGGCGAGTTGTCACCGTAACACCTATCACCCGCTTATTGTCTTGTCAAATTTGTTGTCTTTATGTTAATCTATATCTTTTTATTTGTGCGTTTTGTTTGTACTTATCTGTTGTTGTGTCTAGTGTATTGTAAAGAAAGAAAAAAATTGTTTTTCTTTCTTCTTTCTTTCTAAGAACATGCACCGATCAAACCCCAACCCATAACTGAAAACTGCATCAAAATCGGACTAGAAGATTAGGAGAAAAATGGCAACATGTATTTGCACAAACAAACAAACAAACATCCTCTCACCCCGAACGCATATATACCGTCTCCGTTCCGTCGTGGGTAATTAATGTAATTTCGAAAGAAAAAGATCCGTTTGCTGTATATCCTTGACCTATAAAATCCCTGATGAAAATTAGATTCGCAGTCTAGTGTCATCGCACTTTTTTTATATGACAAAGGTTGAGACAATCAGGCGCTCTCGTGGTAGTAGCTGATAAAGTCTGCATCTGACCTTTGCAACGGTATTACACACAAAACTTTTTTTATCGGTGCTTTCAGTCTTTCAAAGACATTTAAAAGTTTGAGGCTAGAGGGCGCAGTGCTGGGCTATTAATTTATTCATTTATTTTATTTGATAATGATTCTTATTATGGAAATAGACGTAGTTTTAACCCATTTTTTGTTTTGGTTATTGTCGTGGTTTTCTTGTCATTTAGCTTCGAGTATCCGGCCTAATCAAATGTAATAATCCCCTATATGTATTTTACCCTATAATTTATCTAGTGACGGTATTCTTCAAACCGGAATACCGGATGCTTGGCGGCATGGCAGCGGCATAGTGTGTACTGCGATGCTGCGGCATTTAAATGAGGTTTTTCACTTATATTTTTTTTACAATGATAATAAATAAATATTGTAGGACCCCAAACTAAGCAAATCTTGTACTATGGAAGTCAGATAACTGATAGAATACCTACTTATAATAAATACATAAGTCATGGTGGTAGGGTACTTTCTAGTACTCGGCTGGCTAGCTACCACCCTCAAGTTGAAAATCTGCCGCCAAGCATCTAACGGTGTGTTCCGGCAGCCTCACTTGAGAGCCAGTTCCATTCCAGGCTAGGTGTGCTTTACCATCTTCGACCACGCCTTCACTTAATATCAGGTGAGCTGTGGTCAAACACCTGGCCTGTCAACAATAAAAAAAATATGTAGAACACACAGACACAGAACAAATATTTGTTTATACCACAAAATGTTTATCCTGGGTGGGAATCGAACCCACGCCCTTTAGCTCTTGGAGCAGACATACTATCAATGAACCAACAGGGCTGTCGTATGAAATAGATATTCGTTTAGCTACCAACTCGCTTGATGGAAAGCGACGCTGCGGCCAAAGATGGAGCGCGAGACAAAGAAGCCATCAGTGAATTCCATTCTTGGGCCATAAGCATCTAGAAAAGTAGAGCCGAATCCTTGCGAACGAACACTGGGAACGTCCACGAAGAATACGTAGTAGTGTGCTTTCTCCCACTTGTCCTGTAGTGTGCATAAGGATGCAAACTTTCACCTCACAAAACTTGTCATACAGACAGATAGTCAAAGAACTTCTTTACCTTACCATCCTTTAGACAATCAGGTTAAAAAACTCAAGTAAATCAACCTCCACGTCGAGAAGCCGTATCATATATTGGATTAAACGGATGCCTTACAAGTCCTTTCCACAAGAACTGTGGCCGTATTCGCGACTGATAATTCGCTGTTCGCTGTTTACTTAGACGATTTAATGATCATGTTCATGGAAAGACATCCTCGATGGATGATTAGTCTTGTGAAATATAGCGCGGAGACAATGTGTTCCGGCAGGTAACTGAGGCGGGATCTTTACTATTTTGTAAAGTTTGTGTCGTAGAATTTCTTCTCGGATCATTTGCTATCTGGTGATACGGAACTGCGTAGCCTCTGCCTGGTCCTTGAGCAGTGGCGTAGCTAAAGGACTAGGCGATAAAGCATTATTCCTTATATCAGGTATTGTTATAAAATAAATAAATATCGAAGGACTATACAGTACTATACACACAGCGCCATCTGGCCCCAAACTTAGCAGAGCTAGTGTGATGGAAGTCAGATAACTGATAGAATACATCGATACTTTTTTTTTGTAAATACATACTTATAATAAATACAGAACACCCAGACACAGAACAAACATTTGTTTATTCATTAATTGTTTATCACTTACACATTTTTTAAATTCAAAAGTCAACGCGGACGTAGTCGCGGGAGTAAGCTAGTCTTCTATGTATCTAAATGAATGTAGCAAATAACAAAAATCGTACATGTGCTGGATAAGATGCCTGGGCACCAAAAATTTGTTAATAAATAATTCAAACAAATTTATTCATCGATTCTGACTCGATAGTAATAATTTATTAATTATTCTAATTCCGAAACAGTGAGCTCATGCAGCGCAATTACCTCAGCTCCCACGTTTCAAAGAGTGCTTGCAATCACACCAGCCATTCCACAGAGATGATATTATGTAAAGATGCTCAAAGACTCAGCGTTTGAGTACACTGTATGCCCGTTTGTACATGTAGCATTAAAAGCGTATTGTTTGCGGTAAGGTACCGGTACGGTAAGCGTGCAAACGGACCAGTTTTATGCTATGTTTTAACACGACTGCCTAAAAAAGGAGTGTTCAAGGTTTTTTTTAAACGCGAAGAAATCCACGGCGCGGAGCTAGTGAATGCATAAATACTTGCACATATGAAAACCATACATAGATATTAGATACGTGTTTCTATCCTGGTGATAAAAAGCAGATACCACATCATTCCACTTTCACAATCTTGATACGATACAATAAAAACTACAGTTCCATAGAAAAATATTCTTGACCTTCAAGAAATTCATTGGAAAGACAATTTGTCGCTATTTCAGGATCCGCTTGGACTACAAGCGGATCCTGAAATAGCGACTCCTGTCAGTATAACTGCACTTTTCTGAAACATCATGTCAGCATTTTCATTTCAGTCAACAATTACCAAGATTTTTGTCAACTACCAAGATTTTTGTCAACTCTCACAAAGCGCGAAGTCAAAAGCAAAGAAAAAAGGTTACTTAATGACATATCCAAAGTTTCGCAAATGTGTAATTGGCCTAAAAATTTTGCTCCCATTTGTCATTTGATATTAGCTTGTTTAAAATTATTTGAGATCGGTATTATGTCTATATTCGTGGTTTGCATTCTTGTGGTTAAATCTGCGGTTACCCATGTATCTTGTATCAGTTTTGTATTTATCAACTACGCCTTAAAAAAACATTCTAGAGCACTCATTTCTTCAATCTACTACAATTATGGTTGTAATGTTAGGTAGATTGTGGTATCCGCACTTAAGAGCAAATTGCCAGTACATACTACGTGTGTTTTTAACATCTTGATCGACACCAAAGCTAACTGAGCTTTGATTGTCTGGGTGTACTGTATGTATTATAAGTATTTATTTACAAAAAAAAAGTATTTAAGTATTCTATCAGTTATCTGTCTTCCATAGCACAAGCGCTGCTTAGTTTGGGGTATGATGGCGCTGTGTGTAATGTCCTATGATATTTATTATTATTTATTTATTTATCTAAGACAGAGGGTCACAAATCTCTTGTCTCTTAGACCACTAACCACCACCCACAGCGCCATCTGACCCCTAAATACTTTTTTTTTTGTAAATACATACTTATAATAAATACAGAACAGACATTTATTTATATAACAAAATGTTTATCCCGGGTGGAAATCGAACCCACGCCTTTCAGCTCTTAAAGTAGAAATACTACCAATTAAAAAATAAATAGTAATTTTTATAAATATGCAATTGACTCACTCGGTATCTCACGACATACAAACGGCAAACTATGACTATATTACTTAGTGATGTTCTTAATAGAATTATAGGATGTTGCCTGGAACTTTATTACGTTGATAGATGCATGATTTCGACGGGTTGTATAAATTATATTCTACAACTTACAATCGTTTGGTTGCCAAATGCCGCTTGCCAATTATTCTGTATTTTATCCCCTACACCCGAGGGGATCGGAATATCTTACCGTGATGTCAAAAGGAATTATTGTGCATAATAATTTGCACTCTATAAGGGCTTGGCTTGTCCGATTGTATCTTTGTAATTTTAGTGTTGCAATTAACAGTTGTTAAAACATAACTATCTGTTGAAGTATTCCTATGTTATTTTAACAATAGTTAACAGTTATGTCTTATTGGTCTATTAAATTTAATTATTTTGTTTGATACTTTAATTGTTTATCGCACCGTAGATGCCAAGTCAAGTACATGCCCAATACAAACCAATTCCAAAATTATTGACTAATCATCATCATCATTCACAGCCTTCTTTATCCCACTGCTTGGTATAGGCCTCTCTCTTTTCACGCCATCTGCCTCGGTCTTGTGCCAACCTGGTCCAGGTTCGACCCGCGACAGTGACAATATCGTCGACTTGACTAATAGATAATTATTTATTACATTCCTGTATACCTTTCGAACTTGATGCGGTTGTCACACATTTCCAATTCTTAGGTCGCAGACAAAATACGCAATGCGGCAAATCGCAAGTTATGCAAATGTTTGGACTTCGGATGCGCCAGCGCAGCCCGCGGCGAGACCACAGATTACCTAACAATCACGCCTGTCGCATCCACGACTCACTTGCGCTCGCGATTCGCTTACGGCTTACCCAACAACCTTACAAAGATTGACATTAACACTTGAGCACGCATTTGACGTAATCAGGACGATTCGAAAAAGAGCCATATAGTCTCCACTGCCCTGTTAGCTCATTTGGTAGAATATCTGCTTTAAGAGCTGTAGGACGTGAGTCCGGTTCCCGCCAAACATCTGTGTGACAATATAATTATGTTTGTCCTGTGTCTAGGTGTCTATCTATGTATTATAAATATTCTAGTTGTTATAGCCATCCCTTTTTAAAAATAAAGCTATAGATGTTAAATCACATTTTATTACATACTTATAATAATTGGAATCTTTCTTACTTTTGCTATGTACCTATATTAGTTTACTAATAAAAAAAAATCAGTCATATCAGATAGCTTCAGCTGCCATAATCTGATCTCTAACCGCTTGTTTGTCGTCTTCATTTTCTACTAGCTCATACTGCGTCATATTGTTCAGTGGGTCTAATTCTCCCTCGGACAGCAATTCTAGCACCCAACTGTTGATCTTCCCTCTTAACTGCAGCTTTTTTATCGGGGACAGGGTCCTCACACTCGGCAGTATGCTCATAAAAAACATGTAGTCTTCGTCAGTTTTTATCACGTCTGACTGAGCATTCAATATTGTAGAGTTTAGATTTTGTAGTTTTCGAAGAATGAGGTCTGCTTTGGATACGGACGGGCCACTTCTTTTGGCTCTTTTAGCCGGCGAGTTGAACTGCCAGGTAGAATTTTCGTTTCCTTCGTTTTCGTTTTGGAATGTCGCATATGACGCCGTATTAGGATCCTGTGCAGAGTCGTTGTTGTCAGATTCAGTGCTGAGTGAAGTCCTCTTTAGTCGTCTGTCCGACTTGTTGGCGATACCAGTTTTGAGGAAGGAAAGAGCATCAAAATACGCCCACCCGCTAGCCACAGGCGTGCCCACGGCGTCTTCCTGAGCCTTTATCTTCCTGTACTCCCTGCGATACTGGTCAGTTAGATATTTCCAGTTCTTTTTCAGCAGTGGTACTAAAACAATAAAATATGGCGTTGATTTTTACATCTAATATTGGTTGTAACTTCAATGTCATAGTTTCTGTAAGTAGTGTTATTCATTTGTATAGTAGCATTATTGGAAACAAAACGTCGATAGGAAAAGACATAATTATAATAACTTATTTACGAGATATTTACCGTGATTGTGTTGTGAAACGAAAAAGAATAAAAATCTGTTGTACCTATTGTAAGCAAATAATTAAATGACGTATTTTTTAATCCAAAACAAACATGGCCGCCAGCCGCCACGCTGTGCGCTGCGCCCTGCGCCGTAGCGATAACAATAAATGCTCTAAAATATTTACCATCAATCTTCAACTCCTTCGACAGTCGGTGCCAAAGCTTGTTCCGTGCCATTTTATTCTTGAAAAGAGGATGAGTCATTAGCCAAATCTCCGGGTGATTCCTCAGACGCTCTATAAGTTCCATGTACGACATGTTACGTAGAATACGTCGATACGTACGCTCGTTTGGTCGGGCGGACACCGCTAACTGACGTAACTCGCTCGCTGTCTCGGTACGCTGCACGCTGCGCGACTCGCCGCCCGCCGCCCGCTGACAGCCCCGCTTCTCCGTTCCGGGATTGCCAGATGTATTTCATCGGTATGCCGTATTCGTCAGAGAGAAGATAATAAAAAAAATCTTTCATCTTCTTTTTATTTTTTATTTTTATTAATCATCATTTTTAAATAGAATAATATATGACTATTTCCTATACCGAAACACAAACATGCGTATCTTAAAAACTAAACTCAATCAAAAGCTAAAAATGAAAAAAAACAATCCTTGAGTGTTTATTAGAATTCATGTTTCTAATTTTCACAGCAACGGAAACATTCAACATGCTGGTTTTGATGAATAGTAGTTTTACTGATGAATATATTGCGGCTGAACGTTTTTACTAGATTGTAAGATTTAAAACTACCTAATACCACATACCTGAAAATGCTGTTTCATTATTTGTCCACCAAATAGTAAAATTTACAAATAGTGGGCGACCCAAAAGCATTTGTTTCACTATTTTTGTTTCGTTTAAAATCTTTAAATATTACTTATGATTTTAATCATGAATTTACAGCCAAAATTTGTATGAGTACGATAATCAATCTTATATCTGGCAACACTGATCCGATCCGCCGCGTCGCCTGCTCCGTCACACGCCGCCCGTCCCGCTCCCCACTCCGCCACACGCCCCGTCTCGCGTCTATCGTCGACGCTTAGCAAAATTTAATAGTATTGCTTCTCAAAAAACGCACCCCGCGCCATCCGCAAGCTGTCTCGTGTGTCTCATCCCTCGAGTGATTACAGACGGCTTCCGCTATACGCTCTCATACTAGATAGAGAGATAAACACTATTGTTGTCGCCAAAGACTGTATATCTGATTTAATAGAAAAATACAAACTTAAAATCGATTGCTCGCCTTAGAGTTAGTATCGATCTGAAACGAAGACGTAATAATTTTAGATTTTTATTTATATTGACCAGCTTGCACATTTCAACCATTTGATCATACGATTTGAACCCATACTCTTAAGCTCGCTACTGCATAAATACAAAATTAAAATGTTACTAACATATTATTATACGTTGCTGCTAAGCTCTGTCAAAGCATCCTCAAATCAAATCCTTAGATTATGTATCATTATTAAGGTAGAAGCAAGCTGCTGGAAGCGCGGCGTCTGATGGAGCCGGTCGCTTGCAGCGTGCGTTTAGTTGTGAAACTGCGACTGGTAATAAATAGTGATTTGGTCGGCATCTCGCGGGCTCGGGGCGGGCCCGGCGGCCGCAGGCCGATTGTCACCGGCACAACTTGTAAAAGGCTGTCTATATTTCACTAGTTTTTTTTTCATCATTATAGTCAACCTTTTATTTTAGTTTTTGCATAACTTCTTTTTTTTAAACCCCGTGAGTCTACGTAGTGCTGAAAATCAGCGCTGCGGAGTTTTCTTTTTGCACTAGACACTGCAGCGGTAATCCTGTTGCCGATGTTAAAAAATTTGTTTTGTCTAAACATATAATATGTTAATTTAAATCTTACTATTTGTATGTTTTGTCTGTAGTTTTATTTATACGTTGTTGTATCTAATGTCTTAAAAAAATAATGTGTTTTCTTCATACCTATATCGTATTCCTATCGTAGTCAACTATTGATCCCGATTATTATTATCTAACTCACATAAAATTCCTTGCCAAAAACGCGTACAGCGTTAAAGACTCTAGAAAGTTTATTTTGATACAGCAAAACGAGCTCATAACAGACCTTGTCGCGTTTTTAAATAGTTTTATTTAGCTTGCCCTGTTTGTTGTTGTTGTTTTTTGTGTTGTTTAATTTGACATTGGTATAGAGAGTACCAACGATTCCTTACTTAGGTAAACAAACCACGTTGCCGATGTCCGCTCGGCAGAATTATAATTTTAGAGTTAAGTAACATTGTAACAGTCTGAATGAAGGCTTATATTATTATTAAAGAGAAAGGGTTTTTTCGCATGTTCACATAAACCACTTTTAATACACTCCACTCAGCGTAACCTTCAGCTTTTCGCTTCCAGCCACCGTCAACTGCCTTACGTATCATTTAACTCGCCTTAACATAACTCGCAAGTTTCTTTTGGCTTGCGTCCTAGAGTGTATTGCTATCATTAGAGTGAGCGAGAAGGAGAGCACGCAGGTCGCCAGCTGCGTGCAGGTGATCTGCATACCAGTGCATACCCTAACCCTCGTGGAATGTCCTCACTATTCCACATATAAGTATATACAAGTTTACGTTAGTAACTACTTATTCCCGAAGACTGACCACAGGTCTGATCAAGTCGAAATTTAGTATGCTGTTACCAGTGTTCATTTTTTAATTTATACTTGTTGACTGACTGCTATGTTAGCTCGTTTAGTGGTAGCTTTGCTTCATGAGTATGGTGCGGGTTGGATTCCTCAGGACAAAAATTCATGTGACGATCACAAAAGTTTTACCTATGTGATTATTATGTATTAAAAGTAGGTACCTATTTTCATAAGAAAATGTATACATGGTTACAAATATGGAGTGTAATCCCACTAATATTATAAATGTGAAAGTTTGGATTTGGATGGATGGATGTATGTTTGTTACTCTTTCACGCAAAAACTACTGAACGGATTTAGATGAAATTTGTTATGAAGGTAGCCGAGACCCTGGATTAGCACATAGGCTACTTTTCTCCTGAAAACATGTAGCGGGTAACACGCAGCTACACTAACTACTAACTATAACTAAACACTATACATTACGTAATTCATCTAATAATCTTACAAATCGTAAAATTCGAAAAAATATTAGGATATTTTTGTGTATGAGATAAATTCGTAAAGTACCTTCTCGAGTATCAGAAATCAAATCAGAAAAAATACTGATGCCCAGTATTTTTTCTGCTCGGTGTAATCGGGCCCATTTTTCCATTTCTCTATTTATGGTCACTGATTACGCCTGACCTTTACCACCAAAGGTATGCGTTTAAAAAACTCATTTTGCATTTTAAAAGCTTTACTTACCAGTGTACTGTCGGTATTTTATTCAATAATTAATTACATTAAATTCCACAAAAATAACCCGCCCCTGACCGTTCCCGGTGCAAAGGTGTACGTCACACTCGCCGCAATGCCGAATATACAAATTATACAAATATGCCAAATATACAAACTTGCCAATTCGTTTAAGTGTACTCTGAGAGTTTCGCTTCGCTCGGCCAATAAAATATATCAACTAAGTTTTTTTTTTTTTTTTTTTTATTGCTGACAGGCTAGGTGTTTGACCACAGCTCACCTGATGTTAAGTGACGGTGTGGTCGAAGATGGTAAAGCACACCTAGCCTGGAATGGAACTGGCTCTCAAGTGAGGCTGCCGGAACACACCGTTAGATGCTTGGCGACAGATTTTCAACTTGAGGGTGGTAGCTAGCCAGCCGAGTACTAGAAAGTACCCTACCACCATGCTATGGTTTCCTCACGATGTTTCCCTTCACCGGCAGCTCAAGCTCATTTGTTGGGGTTTGAACCCACGCCCTTCGGCATGCGAAGCGACCGCACTAACCACTGAGCTATCATCGCTACAAAACTAAGTATTTTCTCGTCACGCCTTTAAAAGTATCCCAAAGTTTATCAAGTGCTAAATTGCTAATGTTATCGCAGTTTCTCCTTAGAATCTAGTCCCCATATCGGTCACTCCGGTCAGTGTACCACTTGTGATGCGTGGCGAGGCGAGGCGAGGCGACCAATTACCTACTTAGGTTATAAATCACAGGATTGCGCGACAACGCCCTTCGATAGAATGTCTTAACTTTGCCATATGGTACAAGTGAAAACAATTGGCGGTGGTATGACTATTAGTAAAAAAGGTTATAAATTAAATATATTTTATATAAGTCTTTAAGGACTTCAAACTTTCCAGTCGCCGATGATTCTGGCAATTAATATATTGGATTTTCCAAAGCTAACGAATTAAAAATTTATATGGAGAGTGAAAATATTGCTCATCCATTTATCGTCTCTACTAGCTGCGACCTTCGAGTTCCCCTGAGTTTTCCGGAATTAAAACATTATTCACTAACATAGCAAATACAAATTATGTTTGCTATTAGCTTCGATGGAGTTTCGGAAGCAAGACATGTTTCACCTCATTATATCACTTTCCCACACTTGCGCCGCCATCAGAGAGGGGACGTGTAAATGTCCGAAATGCACTTGCTTATAATACTGGGTTAATAATATTTTCCCCGCGGCTATATTAGCGCCAGGCTTGTCGCTTGCTCCGTTGCGCGTGCTACATTTTCCGGTCTGAATGTCAAGCCGATGTGACGTTTGAATCGTTTCGGCGTTGCCATTATCGGGAGTAAGGGCTCGATCGAAGAAAGTTCACGTGTCCGTAACTTTTGGAATGAATAAAAACGAAAGTATGTCGACTGGCGCACCAAACCGCCTCGATGGCTTCACGCTCCAGGGAACTGATACCTTCCAATTTACGGCGTATTAAGCCTGTCATAATTATTTTCGAGTTATTTTGATTACTTTCCGCTGCGGCGGGTAACTGTATCTTATTATATTTATTTATACCAGAAACATGTCCATGAAATAAGAATTACAATAAATATATACATATTGAAAAAAATCATGTAAATAGAATTAATATACGAGTAAATAAGTAATGTCAATAATGTCAAAATAAAAAAATAATAATTATTGTACCTATTAGAATCATACAAAAAGAAAAATATTTTTTTTAACCTAAACTTCGGTTTGGATCCAAAAAAATAAATAAAACTTGACAACAGTAAAATTATAACAACAACCATACCTATAATTAGATTTTTTTTAACTTTTTCTTTTTTTTTTATCGTTGACAAGTATCCAGCTGAGTATGGAGCTAGGTGTGTCGCACAGTTACTTATCATCCGGTGAGCTATGATCAAACACCTAGCTTGTCAACCATAAAAAATATATCAACATTTAGGTTACCTATTACCTAGTTAGCTAATTGTAACATAAATATATTGTATTTAAAAACTTAAATTACGATGGGGCTGTCGTAGACTTGCAACTCAAAAAAAAAAAAGAATTAGAAAATATGTAAAGCTACTGCTAAATGAGCACTGAGGAGAACACTGGAGGAAAGTGTTTGCGCATGGATACACTCGCGCACCAAAGTACTAAGCCTATCGTTTTATGTTTGAACCAGCCTTTCTCTCGCGGCTTCGTATATTGGTAAGTACATTGAAAAATATGTTAGATAGATTTATCAATAAGTAGAATTAAAAACATGTTTGACCGCTTCTTTTTAAATGACGCGACCTGTATCAGGGTATTCGTTTTAATAATAGCGTAAATAATCATTGTTAGCCGTTTTAATTGAACTTAAAATACGAGGAAAACCGTTGTAAAACAGTTGGTAAAAAGATAAGAATATAGATAACAGTATCCTCAAGCGTCTGCAACGTTGTTTTGCGAAGTTCTGCACAGTTAACAATGTATTCAAACCCCACGACGGACGACAAGCAGAGTGAGTCAGCAGAACGCAACACAGTTATATCGTAAGCCGCTTAGCCGATCAGCTGATTGGACGCCGCCGTGACACCGGATTCTTGTTAATTCTACGTCAATACTACTAAAAGCACTAAGTAATATGATCCTACTTGTTTATACCAAAGCTTTTTTTTGTAAAAGTAATGCTTTATTAAAAACGCTCTACTGATAGTAAGAGATAATGCATGTCCATGACCATTCCAGCAATACACAGAACTTTGAGCAGCAAACAAAGTCCGGGGCATCGCTGCTTTGGCGCTCAGTACTTTGAGACTTTCGATGGTTAGCTCAACAACTTATTTATTTCGCTAGCTGCAGTACCCATATAACTATTACATAATAATAAGGTATTTAAACTTAGGTTGTATATATAATTATATACTGTATAAATGCAAAGGGGTCACTGCCATCATTATTATATAATATATCAATACAGATTGATAGATAGAAACTTTTTATGTACACACAAGAAATAGAAAAAATGTACAGAAAACAAAAGAATGTTACGTGCTACTGTCACAAGTAATAAATAATATTAACGTCAATAAGAATTGACAAATGTCGCACTTACAAGTTAAGGAACCTAATTAATTTTATACCCGTGAAATGTATTTTTCATAGGTATACTCCTTATTGTTCACTTCAAAGATTGTATATCTAATACAATTGAATAAAATCTCTTGAAAAAAGTGTTTCTTGGCAAATTTACTTAGACATAAGAATATTGCGTATATCGAACATATGCATGCATGCGCTTGGAGTACGCTACTCGAGTGGGTGTTCCCTGATAGATATAATCTGGGTGTCTTCAAGTCGAGAGTGAATCTGTATCTTCTGGGCAAGCGTCCACCAGTCCATCGTTGATCGCGTCATCGCTTGACGTCAGGTGACCGGGCGATCAAAAAAAATTGACGCTTATGTCAGTGCTAATCATTGAGCTTTATTAGTATGTCTCTATTCGCTTACTAAATTAGTGCTCAGGTATGCTAATACAATTCTACCCACACGAACGCCTTCGTGATAATATACTTGATAGACCTATGGTAATGCATTTCAGGTTAATGTTTTTTTTTAATGGTTGCCAGGTTAGGTTTGACCACAGCTCACCTGATGTTAAGTGAAGGTGTGGTCGAAGATGGTAAAGCACACCTAGCCTGGAATAGAACCAAAATGATAAGATGTAATAGAAGATTTGTATTTGTATTTGAACTGGTTCTCAAGTGAGGCTGCCAGACCACACCGTTAGGTTCTTGGCGGCAGATTTTCAACTTGAGGGCGGTAGCTAGCCAGCCGAGTACTAGAAAGTACTACTAGACTACTACTCTACCACCATTCTATGGTTTCCTCGCGATGTTTTCCTTCACCGGCAGCTCAAGTTCATTGTTGGGGTTGAACCCACGGCCTTCGGCATGCGAACAAAAACAATTACAATACAATTTTTCATATAATTTCACCAGCCACGTTAACCGACGACAATCTGACAACCGACTCCAGCCACAATTACAATCGAGATTAGATCACACAGATGCGCGGGCGCAACAGGAACCGGAAGTGGCCGCATCGCTGTCACAGACAATGCTTATTGTGGTTGTGAAGCCGACCGGATACTACGTCACCGCGCCTGTTATATGACGAGAAAAGTAAAGGTATAGGTTAGAAGATTGACACATGCACAATTTATTGTTTTTGGACAAATAGGTGTTACCTGCTACATATTTTCGAGATAAAAAGTAGCCTATGTGTTAATCCAGGGTCTCAGTTACCTTCATACCAAAATTTCATCCAAATTGGTTCAATAGTTTTTGCGTGAAAGAGTAACAAACATCCATCCATCCAAACTATCACATTTATAATATTAGTGGGATAAATTTCCATACTTTAGTAATATGATATTCTATATTCTGATATAGTATTAAAATTTTCAAAAGATACTAAACATAGAGCGAATAGCTTAAGATGTCGAGGGTAACATATAGATAACGTCATCCGTACATGGTGGATGTTCCCCATGTACGCACAAAGCGTTTTGATTCCACGTTTTTCATTCGCACAGCGAAGTTGTGGAACTCTCTGCCGGCGTCTGTGTTCCCTGTTAGCTACAATATGGGTGTCTTCAAATCTAGAGTGAATAGGTTTCTTCTAGATGCTCCATCTTCTGTTTGATACTGATTTTGATATTCTGTCAGATACTTGGAAAACTGTGTTAACTAATTTTTTACTGTATTATGAAAATCTTACTGATCAGTGGGGCAGGTGCAAGAGGCACGACGACTTGACGATGTTTTTTCTGACATATAACTTATTAGAAAATATTTTTATTTGACATTGTATTCAAACTTGACATTATATTTGAACCTGACATTATATTTTAATTTGACATTTTATTTTGAATTTAGTTTATTTGTTGTTTTATAATTTTGTGACATAAATGTAATTGTTTAATCGTTTTTGTGTCAATAAATAATTTAAATTTAAATCTTAGACCACACTACTGCTTAATATCAGGCAGAGTGTGGTCAAACGAGAAAAAAAAAAGGCAAAGTTCATGACTGCAATAATGGATGTCACCTCGGATACAATTTGACATTCTAGGCTACCTATTATTCAAAACGAAATAAAACAAATAGCAATTAGTGAAGAATGGTGTGCACGGCACTATTGTATTGTGACACGTGTGGAGCAGCCCTTACGAGAACTCATTGTAATTTTGTCCCATTAAAATACAATAAGCAATCAACTCGCGTATAATGAGACAGAGTTTTTATTCATGTTTTAATTTCAGTTAACGCACTGCTTATTCAGGAATTGCATAAAATAAACTAGCAGTAGTACGCTACTTTTGTAGCGATGATAGGTCAGTGGTTAGCGAAAGTCATGCCGAAGGGCGTGCTTGAGCTGCCGGTGAAGGAAAACATCGTGAGGAAACCACATTTTTTTTTTTTTTTTTAATGATTGACAGGCTAGTTGTTTGACCACAGCTCACAGAGTACTAGAAAGTACCCTACCACCATGCAGCATGGTGGTAGGGTACTTTCTAGTACTCGGCTGGCTAGCTACCACCCTCAAGTTGAAAATCTGCCGCCAAGCATCTAACGGTGTGTTCCGGCAGCCTCACTTGAGAGCCAGTTCCATTCCAGGCTAGGTGTTCTTTACCATCTTCGCCCACACCGTCACATAACATCAGGTGAGCTGTGGTCAAACGCCTAGCCTGTCAACCATAAAAAATAAGTTCTAGATGTTTCCGTTACGCAATCTCACTAATAATATAAATATATCACAGAGTTGTTGCAAAATCTAAAACCTACAATCATATTATTTGCCATAATAAAACAAATTAACACGGAATATAATTTTTATTGGCAAACATTATGTCAGACACTTTCACTACCATAAGTATTCGAATGGCAAGATATCTACAAAAAAAAATGTCAATAAATAAATCAAGACGTCCACTGAGCTGTAATTAACGGTCATATTTAATAAAAATCGATTAAAAATCGGATTTATTCAATCAACTCGTATACTCGAATCGATTACGAGATCGGTATCCGAGTGAATGATGAACGAATATCGGTATTTCTGTTCGTTTGTTTATTTCGACCGCAAATTGCTGTAATGATTTATTGTGTTTCTGTTTTTATTGTAATATAATGCGGCTACCGTTTCATTATTTTGTTTGAGCCGTAGACAATGCGATGATCATTGCGAATATAATTTCCGAGTGCATGCGTCCGCGATATTACTTGGACTATGTACTATTTTGCTGTTTCAGAATATTATAAATTACTTATAAATTGTCCCGCTGCTGGCGCACCACGCTGACCAAATGCGGGTCACACATCTTCGAGTACTTTTATTTTAAAGTACTCTTGGACAAGTAGATTTCCTTCACCGTTTGAAGTCAATACGCACATAACTTAGAAAAAACAGAGCGTGCCATGAAAGATGAGATTCGAACCCAGGACTTCCAGATTAGAAGCTAGACGGTTAACAACTAGGTAATTTTCAATTACACAGTGTAATTATATGTACTAAATGTTCTAGATGTAGATAGATTGTCGAGATAAGTAGCCTGTGTATTAATCCAGGGTGTTGGCTACCTCTATACCAAATATCATCAAAATCCATTCAGTAATTTTTTCGTAAAAGTGTAACAAACATCCATACATACAAACTTTCGCGTTTACAATATTATAGGATAGGATAAGGATTTGACAAACACAAAAGTAATACCAAAAACCAACTCTGAAATAGTTTACCTCAAACGAGCATTATTTACAGTCCGTCGCAGTTGAAAAACTATTATATCGTGTTCGCGTCGCTGTTATCTGTTGAATCTTTCGCAAATAGAGCCCAAATTAGGGAAATGGCTGGGACCGGTGCTATAAAGTGGAGTGAAATGTTACTGTAGAGTGGATCGAGTGCCGCGGGCTGTACGATACATAAAGCATCGATACCCAATATCGAGCACTGGTCGACTCGAGTAATGCAAACAAAGCCGCAAGTTGGAAATGAACGTATTGTAAGACTTATGGAAGTAAAAACTAACTACGAGCTGAAAGAAAATTCAGTAAGTCATTGAGGTCTCTAAGCTTCTGATAAAATTATGTTTTTCAATTGTTTGTATTTTTTAACCGCCGACGCTAAAACGACGTTATGTTATAAGTTTGACGTGTCTGTGTGTGTGTGTCTGTCTGTGGCATCGTAGCTCTCGAACGGATTTTAATTTTGTTTTTTTTTGTTTGAAAGGTAAATTAGTCGGGAACGTCCTTAGCTATATTACTCCCTCAATATGGGTATCAAATGAAAGGGCTTGACTAGTAGAGTAGTCACATATTTAACTAAATTGATATAATAAATAAATATCATAGGGAATTACACACAGCGCCATTTGACACCAAACTAAGCATAGCTTGTGCTATGGAAGACGTAACTGATAGAATACTTAAATACTTTTTTTGTAAATACATACAGTACACCCAGACACAGAACAAACATTTGTTTATATCACAAAATGCTTGTCCTGAGTGGGAATCGAACCCACGCCCTTCAACAGTGCTGTCAAATAAAATTATATAAAAAAAATATTAAACGTTATCATAGCACGCTCTCGCTAACGCCCATGACTCGCGTCACTCAATAATGGAAGCTCATTCCGTCACAGGTGGATTGGGAACAGTTATCTATAATATTATAGTCTAAGGTTTATAGTATCGACAGAGATTTGATGATATACCTACCTCACAACAGAACAGAATCAACAGAATCTGTATTCTGTTGTTATATTTAGGTAAGTGTCAACTGTCTAGGAATACAGTTACTTCCTCAATAGGTGCATACACATTTTTATATTTATTTTTTGCAGATCATTTGACAAGGATTTAGGTACATATTTATTTATATCTTAAGGTTTTTGTAAATTTTATAGATGTTTATTATTTACTTATATTAAGTAGTATATATATAGTGTATATATATATATATATATATATAATGTTTGTTTTGATGCGCGCCTACAACCATGTTATTTACTGTGGGGATGGCTGGCAGAAAATGCTTTAGCATTAAGTCCTCCCTTTGTACATGTTTTTCTTTAAAGTGTGCAATAAAGAATTAAATAAATAAACAATTCCTAAATTAGTGAAACAAATTAAACAGATATTTTATTCAACTTTCTCTCGAATGTCCACCATCTAGCCAAAACAGTCGATAATTTTCAGAAATAGTATCTAAAGTATCGATATTATTAAACTAAATCCAAATTTCTAAGCCGGGCCATAAACTGCTTACATTATACATGCCTAATGTTATAATATAAGCAAAATATAGCTGCACAATTACCTACATCTATATTAGTAACAGTAGGTGGTAACTATACAGGAAAAGGTGACACAAGCTTTCTAGTAGTTTAGTGTCTGTTTTGTAAACATCGCGTATTATCTGAATCTTAATAGAAAATATAGCTGATCGCTTCTTGGAGTCAATCATTAAAACATATATTTATATTGGAAAGTAAGATCACTAAAATTACATAGGAAAGTCAGAAATACACAAATATTTTGTTGATAACACCAATGGTTACAAGTCAATTTGCGTGATGTCATTTCATATATATTATTAAAAAAGTTTTAAAACACTACATGTTACTACATTAATAATTACATGTTAATGAATAAAAAATAAAATGTCAAAATAAAGTATGTCAATAGGAATCATCGACCAGCACAAAATCCGTCGAAAAATTAACATGTTTGTACTGTACTCCTTTAAAACAACTATGTTGCCATTTCAGTGCTGTAACTGTAAATTTTTTGGTAACATTAGATAGTATATTATTAAATATATAGACGTTTTTAAGGCAAGATTGAATAGATTTCTTCTAGATCAATGTGCTCCATCCTCGGTCGGAACCGCATACTCGTGGCTTAGGGCAAACTTATCGGTTTGAAAGAGGTCAAAGCGTTATCAATTTTGACGATTATCCACAATATTTGTGAAAGTTATTTCTAATCAATCGTTAGAAGTAGAATAAGATTTACTTGGTGGTAGATTTCCTTAGCAGGAAGTCGTCTAGGTAGATACCACCGCAGTACCAGTTATTCTGCCGCTAAGCAGTAGTGTGCAAGCATTACTGTGTTCCGGTTTGAAGGGTACTGCAGCTAGCGAATTTACTGGGCTGTTGAGACTAACTCTATCAAAAGTCTCAAAGTAATGAGCGCCAAACCAGTGATGCCCTGGACTTTGTTTTGTTACTTAAAGTTCTGTGTATCGCTGCGATGGTCATGGACAGGCGTTATCTCTTACCATCAGGAGAGCGCCTCGTTCGTCTCATTACTTTTTACATATAAAAAAAAAAGACAAACTTAAAAAATACATATAGGAAACATAAAATATATTTAAATGTCCAACAGTACGAATTGTGCAAGCGGGAGCGGAATTCTATTGTATGTCAGTGTACAATAAGTTCGTATTCTATTCTAAATTATTTTTAATTGTATCGGAATTGCGATGATGCGCTTCATATTTTGCTGCGACCACACCTTTGTATAGGGTTGACACTGGTAATTTTGACTATATACTCGGAGTCAGGTTAGTTAAACCAGTAGTGAAAACTTGAGACTAAGCAGAATGTTCTGTGTTTCATCGCAGTTGACTATTCAGTGATTATTATCACTAATGTTGGACTAGAACGACTTGTTCAGTTTCGTTTAATAGGCAGCGATTGGCAACCCTGACCAGCAAATGAGCAAATCGCTCACCGAGTGTCACTCGCTGTAATCTCCACAGCCGCCGGCGCGGACGTGGGGCTGCCAGACTAATGGATTACCCCTAAAGTGGGGTAACAAACCCAATTACAGGGTGGATTCAACTGGTTAATGTCAGAAACTAGTTTTATAGCAAGAAAGCTGGAAAATACATCTAGGATTTAGTACGGCGTTGTCGTACACTTGTGAGATTGATTTAAGTAGCGAATTGAACTAAAATTAAAGGATACATGTGTAATAATATATGTTGCCCTAACAAAGAAGTTATTAAGCAACGAGCAAAGTTACCCTTTACACTCAAAAATAATGGTAAATCATCATCATCATCATCAGCCTATACTAGTCCACTGCTGGACATAGGCCTCTCCCAAGACACGCCACTCAGCCCGATCTTCGGCTTTTCGGTTCCATCCACCGCCAGCTGTCCTACGTATATCGTCACTCCATCGAGTCCAAATCAAACAGGTAAATCATAAGAAACCCTAAAACATATTTTTATTGTTAGACCTGCTTAAAAAAGTATAGTACAAAGTTTAAGGAAATATAAAAAGGTATGTAAAAAAGAAGTAAAAGTAATCCAAGTACTTACATAAAATATGAGACATGAAAATATTACCATAGATTTAAACAAATAATACATATCCAAAAAGGTTTGGTAAAAAATATCATCACATCACAAATTGAATTGGAGTCGGCTGAATAAAATTCGTTAAAAATAGACCTAGGTTTTTGGCGGGAACGCGGAAAGAGTCGTGTCGCCCCGTTGTATTTTTTTCCAAAACTGGTGTTTTGTCGAGTGTTTATGCATTAAAATGGCGGTGTTTTATTCATAAAGTGCCGAATCACAAGCGCGAGTGTGGGAAAATGTTATAATGTGGTGAAACATGACTTTTCGTGTTGCTTCCAAAACTCCATCGAAGCTTTATAGTAAAGTCGCCACTACTTTACTAAAGCATGACTACTAACTAAAACTACAAATAAAATAAATAAATAAATAACGTAGGACTATACACACAGCGCCATCTGACCCCAAACTAAGCAGAGCTTGTGTGATGGAAATCAGATAACTGATAGAATACTTAAATACTTTTTTTTTTGTAAATACATACTTATAATACATACAGTACACCCAGACACAGAACAAACATCGATGTTAAAGGCAACTTAAACTTGAAAATGTAAAACACTTGTGGCAAATACTCAAAGTGCGACGCCAAAACGAAAGAAGAAAAAAAAGTAGACCTACTGCTACTTTTCAAATACTCGTAGGATCCTAATTTCCCGACCTTCACGCCGAGGCGTGTGTCGCGTGGGGTCTATAATTCCTCAGTAATCGCAAGCGTAGGCGTGACGCGTCTAACTGTGGTCTAACGGAGCCCCGGACACGCTGCAGCCCTAATTTATGCACTAATCAGGATTTGAAACGGTGATCGTGGTCTATGGTAATGTAGATCTCGCCTATCTATGATAATTTTATCTAAACAGGAAGATGCCAATAAACTCCTTGTTACAGGCTACTAACTTCGTAACCTGTTCTTGGATAGCCAGATTTTATAGCCCCCAGCCGTTTCTTTATATTCTTGTTGGAAATCATTTGGTTTGAAAGTATGGCTAAATCTACCTGAATTTCTTGTTCCAGTAGCTCTTCTGGCTCCAAGTGAAGTACTTGGAACTAGCGTTAAAAGTACCGCATTAAAATCCAATAAATATCCAATACAACGATGTGTTGGCCCCGATACTGCCTAATCACGCCGCCGTGAGTGGAGCGCCCGTGCACCGTGACAAATCTCTAATGTGCCAACTACGGCGGTGACCACACTCTCTGACCTCCCACCTCTTTCCAAAACGGGCGGCAGATGGAGAGCTTAACAGCTCCACATAAACTGGCCAGGACCCGTTAAGGTGCAAGGCTAATTGTTTTGTACTTTGCCATAAGATTTATGACGTCACGACTGCAACTACTTCCGGGTTCATCTCAAGACGTCGATTCTTATTCATTAGACTTACTCCTAAATTCACTATTTCACTATGGCAATTGAAAAGTTTGTAGGAAATGTTATAAGGAGAACATAATAACGACTACGAATAAATTACAGCTACGGAGAATTCCATTTTTGTCCTACAACTATTTGCTCTAACATTTCCAATTACTTATTTATCAATACTGAAGAATGAGGCTGTAAATATTATTTACATAATATAAAATGACCATACTACAGTCTATACTGCGCGAAGCTAAACGAAGCGTCTTAAAAGTTTACACAAATAGCAACAAACAAGAGAATCGCCGCACAGAACGATAGCAATAACAGTTGTAACAAAACAAAGTAAAACATAACGCTATAAAGATAACTGTTATACAAAACAAGCTGTTATAAATAGCTTTAGCATATTTAATTTAACAGTTGACAGTGGGATGTTCAATAAACAATGAACGAAGAGACCGGTTAGTAAGGGCTCTCGCACATCTGCACAACGAACGGGAGAATCTGATTTGTTGACTCATTCAAGGAACGGCGTTTGAATCAAACTTACTGGCCATAGAAAGCGGCGCCTGACCAGGGAACACGGAACTCTCGGGTTGACCTTATTACATCTCTATCAAATACATAATTCGAATTCTAAATGAATAATCTTGAAATTGTGGCACACACGAGGCAAATTTAAAAATCAAACTGTTATTTTAAGCAGAATCCAGCTAAGGGCCATACAGTTTTATTATGCATACGGCGTACGAATTTATATGGTTATTACGTATGGAAACAGAGTTTACTGAGCACGTCTACCAGCTATACTCGTTGGAAATATTGTTTTGTAACTTAATATTCAGTCTTAAAGTTTTGACGATCCTGGTAAGCAGCGTTTGAGTCTAAAATAGAGACTTAACTGTTAGGAATTTCTCCCATTCATAGCTTTGCTATTTTAGATCCTGATTTGCCAAAAGTTATGGTCTTGCCGTACCCTGGGAGCCGTTTCGTAATCTTCCGTGTATCGCGCTGTGACTGCGCGCGCACCGGCCCGCACGTCAAATTAGACCATTTGGGGATACGGCGAAAGTTATATTATAAATCAAACTGCTCGTGCTGTTCTTGTCATTGCCCAGGACATTAATCAACTCCGAAACACATTATTTATAGATAGGATATGCTCTATATTTGTCTCATTGATAAGAGAACAATGAACGCTCAAATAAATAATCCGCATAGGCTTAAAGATAGCATTGGACAATATGAACATGATATTTCATAACTGCGTTTGACTAATATTCTAGCTTTCCGCCTATTGTTCGTTTGAACGAGTCATAGGAAATGTAAGCACGCACAATATTCTAACCATAAACACGTTCTTCATTAACTTTGATCGTAAACAAATAGTTGTTGCTCAGGGTTTGCTGTTTGGTTCTTTGCTATTTCCAACATGCAGAGTTAAAATAAACCGCAAAAGCGCCGTGATACTGGTAACAATAGTGCATCAGCACGGAGTAGGTACTAGTGGCGGATGCCGACGCTCATAAAGGTGGTATTACATCGGCGTTTGGTGTCGGTATCCCGTTGCATAAATGCGAGCAAAACGCCCCATTTGCGAGGCCGGCGCGGTCTACTGATGATCGTCAACCGCTGTTGAATGTTTCGACATTTGCTGCCATTTGATTCAAGGTGCAAGGTAAAAGAGGGAACGTTTTCGATTTAAATTGGTTTGTTATTAAAATTCACATAGGCTTTATTATTAAGTCTTTATTTTTATATATTTTTTTGTAATTTGGTGTATACAATAAAGAGTTATAATATTATTATTAATGTATTGAAAATGCACATCTATGTACATTTTACATATTGTAAAAAAAAGTATAGCGTTAAAAAGTTTTCCAGACTAATAAAAACGCTCTTTCAATCATCAACATCATCAGCATAAATATTGTAAACTGCATTAACTGCCGGTCCATTAACTTAAACATTCCAATCCTTAATGTGTTAAGTCAATAATTTTATTGCTCCTTTTGCAAACGTGATTGAAAATACCATCGTCCTATTTGCACTGGAAGTAGGTAGGTATTGTAACTGTTCGTCGGCATATTAACATACCGCTAGGATAAGCATCAGGTCATGCGCAGTGATAAATACTAAATTATACAGTGCCCGAGTATTAAACCTAGGTTCAAGTTTAGGTCTCAAGGTCTCAGCTCAATTTGAATAAGTAATTGGATGTCTGGAGCAGAATGGTTAATGAAGACAGGTCGTGACGTAGCTTGTTGACCCTGGAAATGGTCAGTTACTTGCCGCTTTGTATCTCACTTGATATTTTGCATTCCGTGATATGCAAGTAATATTTACAAGTCGTATACCATTACCCCTTTTTAGTTACAATGTGAAATCGTTCTTACGTATGAGAAGTGCTACTCAACTGGTGAATAAGGTATAATGTTAACAGGAAAGCAGCCTTCTTCTTCTCCCGTCGCTTCTTCCTTTTATCTATAATTGCATATTTGGATAGTTAGATAGTTGCTAATATTGCTAATCTCATTTTATCGGAACATATTGTCTCTTAAACATCTTGAGCTTTAAGTCCTAAAATGTTTATATTTCCTGAATCCGACGTTCAGTATTTACGTATAAGCATATTATACGTAAATAAAAGCCAAGGTTGCAAGTAGCGTCCTGTTTAATTACCTTTAATGATCTGCTAAGTAATTACTGCGGTCGGAATGAGCTACGATAGCGAAGCCCTGCAGACATTGTGAACGATACTCTAGCTTTATAAGTGCGACGTTGAGCGGTGTCCAGAGCTCATGAGCATATATCAAGCCACGCCGGGAGCTGGTGCCGCGTACTAGTGGTTAATAACACAATTTGTTATATTCTACGCCGTTGAACTTGGATATTTTTTTTAATTCTTCATTGCTAGATTTATAATAGTTTGAATGTTAATTCTACTATTAACCAAAGTGGCAGTGGGCTCGATATTTCGGTCATAGAACTGATAACCGTTAGGATAGACGTGTTCCAGAAGAGAGACCACGTATTCGCAACCTGTGTAATTACGTCCTGAGACTCAATAGATCGATGGTATACGTAAGGTAGGCAGTGACTACTTTGATAGAAGCTCTTAATTGTGCACACCAAAAAAAGAAAAAAAGTATAGAGAACAAAGGAATTTTATGAGCTAGTGCCACAAGGGGCGACCTTATCGCCTAAGAGCGATCTCGATCTCGTAGAAGTAAAAAACCTATCCAGCTTCTATATTTATTCAAAGACCTTTTCGTTTTATCCAATGAAACTTAGCTCTGTTTGTTTTGTCAACAGCCGGATACAGTCCCGCAAGCCAGCGTGGACATGACCACGGTGCTGGAAGTGAGCGAGGCTGACTCCGTGACGGGCCATCCTCACAGCTTGGCTATAACGGCACCCGAGAGGGTCACCTTCGTCAAGGGCACGTGCAGAGAAGAAGCGCGGTGGTGGGCAGACGTGCTCAGCGTATATCCTAGGAGCAAGGTGAGTGCAAAGGTTCGACAAGGGAGATAGAAGAAAAGGAAAAGAAAATCTCAAGCAACTACTTGCATTTCACTATCAAATGTTATACTAGTCAATTCGAAAGTACGTAATCAACGTTCAAAGCGCAATATTTAACTTCCCCACTTCTTACTGACTTCTTACTGACTTACTGACTTCTTACTGACGCCCCAGTTTGTTTTTTTTATCAAGTGTATTCTAGAAGGTTTTCTACAAAAAAATATTGTAATAGGTACTAGTAAACGCTAAATATGACAAATATATTTTAAATTTTTTGAATAATATATTTATCTCTCAGCAATATTCTCTCTTACGAAATCACATAGTACATGACTCGAGCAAGATAGGTTATTGCATTTTATTACCATCCAATTTGTAAACCGTGAAACCATTACGAACAGTTTGCTAACTCCTAGTACCATAAACGGTATAAACATCAATAGGCCCACAGTGTCTGATTAGACACAGACCTAATCAGACACTACAGTGCTCCTAATCAGACACTTCAGTAGGAAACGTTTATCCCCATCGTTCACACCTCACGAAGCGACGGTGTAATCGACGGAGATGCGGCAATTTGCCCTCATCCTCATTACGGCGTTCTCCAGTCGGCGTATACTATCAACTAGTGTTTGCTGACGGTCGACTCCGACGATAATAACACTGAGAAAGTAATCCTATCTTAGATGATCAAGAGAGAGAATAAGAGCTTTTCAGAGTAGCGATTTTTTTGTAAAAAGTAATGAGACGAAAAAAAAACGCTCTCCTAAGAGATAACGCATGTCCATGACCATTACAGCGATATACAGAAATTGGAGTAGCAAAGCAACGTCCAGTGTATCGCTACTTTGAGACTTGAGACTCTGAAAGATATACTACTCGGGGGTAATGAGACGTTTAACTGCCAGATTCTACAGCGAGAGCGGCGCGTGCGCAAATAGTATAGCCATATTAGAAGATATTAGTTAATCTGTGTCCGTATGATCTAAGTACTTTTTTGACGTGTCAGTTCATTACACTAATATTGTTAATATAACTCACTCAGTTCTTTATATCCTGAACGAATTCTGTCTGTACCCGTATGATCAAAATTTAAAAGTTTGCTGAATTAATTAGGAAAGAAGAAATTCAACATGGAGATAGATTTGTATGCTAATGCATAGCCCTTTCTACCCCGAAAACATGCGGTTAATTAACTTGGTAGATTTTCTCGGGAGATCGTCTTGGTAAGTACCACCACAGTACCAGATATTCTGCTGCCAAGCAGTATAGCAGTATTCTTACTCAAAGTGGGGGCAATAAGTCCTGCACTAACGTCCCGCTTGTGGTGTTTTGTGCATTTCCCTCTACCAGCATCTAATATGGGTGTCTTCAACTAAGTATAAATATTTGATGACATTTCACGTATTGCCATCGGAGCCTCAAACTAAGCAAAGCTTTATAATATTTAAACCAAATAGCTGACACTTATATAGTTTTTTTTTGTAAAAACATATATTTATAAAACATACAGAACACGCAGACACAAAACCAACATTTATGTTCTTCTCACAAATGTTAGTTCTGAGTGGGAATCGAACTCACGATTCAGCTCTTGAAGCCGATACTACCGAATGATCTAACGGACAATAAAATCTAGAATAAATATTTTCTTTCTGAGTAAGTCTCTTCTATCTTACATCGCATTACTATTTAACACTAGGCAAGGTGTGGTCAAACGCGAACCTATTCAGAGCAAAAAAATACAGAATTCTGAGATCGCATCCCTAAAAGTACAAAACGAGTGAAAAGAGCCGAGCGCGGCCATGTGCGTGCGTTTAATGTGATGATTGCCCTAAAAATGAACAACTCTGAACCGGTTCACTTATCACCGGGTCATAGTCTGCCCTTGAATTGGAGGGAATTTCATAAATAGAGTAGTTTTACCGGCCTTAATTCAACATTTACATTCAGGAGTCTGAACTGAATCACGTCCGGATATTGGTCCACGACTACCATTGTGGGTAGCATCTGGCATATCTTAAAATATGCTTTTGTTAGCTAATTTGCGAAATTTATTAAAGCAAAGAGGTCAGACTCGAACTCCAGCGATTCCATTTTTTAACTTTTTCTGAATAAAGATGTGCTTTTTCGTTAGCACGTTCGGGACACACGCTAGAGGTCGTGTGTTAAAATCCCTACAGTAAGTTTGATGCCCATGAGAAAATCATCGTAAGGAAACCATAGCGTCATGTTAGCGTAGTTTCTAGTCCTCAACTGCGTAGCTCCTACCAAGTTAAAAATCTGCCACCAAGCACCTAATAGTGTGTTTTCACGTTTCCAAAATCTAAAAACTCAAAACTAAACGGTTCGATTCTACCTTCATTGTACAGACCGCTAAACAAAGGAATTTGCTGCCCGAGTGGGTGTTTCCTGATAGATACAATCTGGGTGTCTTCACGCCGCTAGCGGAGCGGTTTCTTCTAGACAAACGTGCTCCACTGTAGACCGCATCTTCGTGTAACATCAGGCGAGTCGGCGGTCAAACGTAAGCGTGTTATCAAAATAAAATAATATTTACAAATAAATTATAAGAAAATTTAAGTTGGAATTGACTTCCAACACTTTATTCATAGTCACGAGTGTAACAAATCATCAGACACATTAGGTGAAAAAGACTTGATTTAAAAGAGTAAAGATGTATGTGAACGAGATTAGTAAAAGTTCATTGATCTCATTAAGTATGTTGAAAAAGGTAACCACTGTCCAAAACATTCGATTCATGCAGAATATTTCAAAAATTAAAAAAGCAAAAAAATTAAAAACTGCTTGAAGCTTGTGAGGTGCTATCCTGTTGGAGACCTTCTTTACATTGTCTGATTCTACATTCCGGCAGCCCCATTAAAATCTAGTTAACGTGTCCAGGGCTGAGGTTTACCTGGACCATAATTATATTTTTTAAGTAAATTACCGCTCGCGGTGTCTAGGACCGGCCGACCTTCCTTACTTTTCAGTTTTTATCAAGTTTAAAAATACAACTGGTAAAAAATCTTGTTTAAATAATCACATTCTTTGTACTAACGATCGAAACTGATTGCAATTCATACAAAAAAAAACAACATAATTAATATCATCAGCACAGAAGTTCCAGTGATAAATGAACAAAGCGTGTTTTTGCCCATTTCGACCTCACAGATAATAAAAAATAACCCAGTGACTTGTTAGACTAACAAGGTTAGGCATTATGAGTCAGAGCTAAAAAAACTGGATCCTAGTTCATCTGGCACTGTTTATGCTTGGCATCTGGTTAGTTGATCCAACTAGACTAACTATTGTGACCTATATATTAGTTTTAAATAGTCGTCGGCATCACAAAGCTTCTTATTTTCTCTGAATTCAGTGATCTCACCGCTAGCGTAAGCCACTGTCGACGTTCACGAAGACTCAATCAACCTAATTATCCAATTGGCAGTAATCGCCGATCAATTCAGAGAGTTCCTTTGCTAACAGCACTTGTTCCAGTTTCGGTGAATCATAATTATTCTATGAGCGGAGGTCAAGAGTTCCATCTCAATTGTCTCCACCTATAGGGGTTTCCTAATGGTTCTGTAAATCACGTTCCGGATCATTCGTCATCTTAACCTGTTTGACGCACTCTCGAGTACAGATATCCTATACCCCCATGTCATTAGTGCCTATCTTAGACTAATCGAATTCACGTGTGACCCTTAATTATTATTTATTTGATAACTGTTTACCTTTATTTTGTAACTGTTTGTCTCTGTTCGTTTCTTTTTGTTTTTGTATTTGTTACAATATAAAATCTTTTTCTTTCTTTCTTCAATGGGTCTAATATCATCGACGAATCGGGCTGGTTTTCTGTCGATAAATTGATATCGGTAACTCTTTAGACCGAGTTCTTTCTGCTCCACCTACCATCATCCTGCTGAGCACTACCAGTCAGTCAAAAATTATCAGTAATACGCAAGCATATGATTTTTTTTTGACAGCCTTTTTCATTGACAGCCCTGTTGGCTCATTGGTAGTAAACTGCTTTAAGAACTGTGTTCAATTCCCACCCAGGACAAAAAGTTCGTGATATAACCAAAATGTTTAATTTGGGTCTGGGTGTTCTGTATCTACATTTCTACACTAATATTATAAAGAAGGAAAGTTTAGTGTTTTTAGATTTTTATATGTTTGTAACGAATAAACTCACAAACTACTGGACCGATTTCAAAAATTCTTTCACCGTTGGGAAGCTACACTATCCCCGGGTGACATAGACTACTTTTCATCCCTGTATTCCCACGGGAACGGGAACTACGCTGGTAAAACCGCGAGGCGTACCCTCGTGTATTATATGTATTTAGAAAAATAAAGTATTTAGGTTTTAGGTGTTTTCAACAACGCTAGATGGTTTCATTAATAATACCAATATCTAAAACAAAACATACACGAGTATACCAATCGTGAGTTGTTAGTGAATAAGATACGGGGCCAGTGTTTGGAGTAGCTAATTCGTTACACTTTAAATGTTATTAGATCGGCTGTCACTGATATTTCTGCTAGAAATTAATACCACAGTCTCGTTTGAGATAGTGATAAGCAACTTCGCTGAAGATGATGAATAAGAGAGAATTTGGGACGAGAGAAAGAAGACCACTACCAGGAAAATCAACCTTGAAAATATTAATTAGTTTGCCAAAGTAGGTGAAGCTCAGCGCAGCAGGTGCGATATAAATAATGATAATAATAAATATCGTAGGACATTACACACAGCGCCATCTGACCACAAACTAAGCAGAGCTTGTGTGATGGAAGTCAGATAGAATACATAAATACTTTTTTTTGTAAATACATACTTATAATACATACAGAACACCCAGCCACAGAACAAACATTTGTTTATTCACAAAATGTTTGCCCTGAATGGGAATCGAACCCACGCCCTACAGCTCTCAAGGCAGATATACTACCAATGAGCCAACGGGGCTGTCAAGTGTCTGTCAAGTTTATCAGTGTCCTAAATTTTTGACATAGTCTTTTTACAATCAGAATGTGGTGCATAAGTTCCAAACATTCTACACACTGCAAACAGACAGACAATTTTTAAAAAACCCGGCCAAGTACGATTCGGACTCGCGCACGACGGGTTTCGTACAATTATCTATGAAAACTGCAAAAAAAATCACGTTTGTTGTAAGGGCCTCCCTTAGAACAAACGTGATTTTTTTTAATATTTATTTTGTTCTATTTTTTAGTATTCGTTGTTATAGCGGCAACAGAAATACATCATCTGTGAAAATTTCAACTGTCTAACTATCACGGTTCATGAGATACAGCCTAAGGACAGGCGGACAGACACACTCGGACGGACAGCGGAGTAATAGGGTCCCATTTTACCCAAAAATTAAAGAAATAATACAACGGAATGAGAATTTCCTCCTTTTTTTGTAGCCGGTTAAAAACAACTTTATTTCTTTAAGCTTAGCAATACCACGGGGCAATGCCATCAGCGTCCTGGAAACCTTACCGCGCGGCAGCGATCTCGACGGCGTGTTCATTTTATAGTAGGACAGTTTATTTGTTTTGTTTGAATATTTAAATTATTTGTTAAAAATTAATAAAAAGACCCACTTTAATTCTGTTTTCCACTGTGCTCCAAATGACGTCACAGTACAATCAACCGATAGTTACAGCATACCTAATAATTTTGTTTTACAATAGCCGCGGCTCATCCAAATGTGATTGGTAACAAACATCACGTGTTTGAATAATTGTTGCTGCGTGAGGGTCGGACGCTTTGATGAATAGCCGTCATGTGCTGTTATTCCTTGAATGATGGACTGACGGCCGAGGTGATAACAGCGAGTACTTTTCGACTGCCCTGTTTGCGCGTTTGGTCTTGAATCTGCTTGTAAAGCTTTGCGTGGATTCCTACCAAAAAAGCGATGATAGCTCAGTGGTCAGCGCGGTCGGTTCCCATGCCAAAGGGCGTGGGTTCAAACCCCAACAATGAGCTTGAGCTGCCGGTGAAAGAAAACATCGTGAGGAAACCATAGCATGGTGGTAGGGTACTTTCTAGTACCCTCAAGTTGAAAGTCTGCCGCCAAGCATCTAACGGTGTGTTCTGGCGCAGCCTCACTTGAGACACATTTCCATTCCAGGCTTGGTGTGCTTTACCATCTTCGACCACAGCGTCACTTAACATCAGGTGAGCTTAGGTCAAACACCGAGCCTGCCAACCATTAAAACACCCGACTCAAAAAAGGAGGTTTTCAATTCGAATGTACGAGTTTTTTTTTGTATGTATGTTACGCGATAATTCCGCCAATTATGAATCGATTTTGATGATTCTTTTTTTGCTTGGTAGATCATACTTCAGAGGGCCACCCATATAATTTTTTTTCGAAATCGATCAAGCGGTTTTTGAAAAATCTACTAACATCTTAAAATTGTACATAATTAATCGATGATATTTTCGTTTACTCTGAAACCTCGCTGTTTCATTGGAGTAGGGCGTTTAGTCGGCCTAAAGGTTATGGAGTCAGTTTCTTTTAATTTTAAATTTGTATATTATTTATTAGTTTTAAAACATTTTCACTTGGATGTCGAAATTTTAGCGAAAAAGACAAAATCTATTGACATCCCGCCCCCTTGCGCTTAGAAATCCACTAGTGAAAATACTCGTTAACCCAAATCACAAATTGTTCATCTATCTACAATAAATGAAGCCATAAAACAATATTTTATGGTAAAAAACAGGTCCAGAGTTTCAAATACTCGGTCTTCGTAATCACCATTAAGAAATATATCAAATTAATACAGTTTATAGTGGTTTATACTATAAATTCGTTTCAGTTATCCTAGATATTAATTCGAACGAGTCTAAAATATGTTTTAAATAATTTATTGTGATATTTACGATCTTTATGTCGTTACTTGGTCCATTTACTTCTGTTATAAACCACTTTAATGGGTCGGCGAACAGTTCGGAGTCGTAAAATATCGTTTTTTTTAACTATCTTTCTAATAACATAGATAAGAATGTTAATTTTTAAACGTTTCGTCTTCATTTTTAACGTGAATTGATGACAAACTATTTGTTTATATACATTTATAACTGTATGTACACATTAATTTAAAAAGTTGAAATAACGAGATTTGCAAAAATCTTTTTCTTACATAAACATTAACATCGTAGGATATCGCGACAGCGACGACAGCGCTATCTGACCGGGAACCGAGCAAAGCTTGTACTATGGAATTGATAGAATACTTAAATACTTTTTTTGGCTAAGTTAAGTTTTTATGACTTAGCAAAAGAGAATGGTCACAGGATATTTTCCTGTTTACGGTAGATAGTTACTATCATCCGAGCTTGTCCAACTTGTCTGCGAATTTTTATAATTTGTTAAGATTCACATCAAAAGATGTGCATTATTGCCATCTAACCATCGACAGCCCTGTCGGCTCATTGGTAGTATATCTGCCTTAAGATCTGTAAGGCGTGGGTTCCATTCCCAGAACAAACCTTTTGTGATGTAAACAAATGTTTGTTCTGTGGTGTTCTATATGTATTAAAAAGTATACATACCTATCAGTAAGTATTCTATCAGTTATCTGACTTCCATAGTACAAACTATTCTTCATTTGGAGTTTGCAGATGACGCTGTGTATAATGTCCTACGATATTATTTATTTATATATATCTTTTTTTTAATTTACTTGGTTCTTTATCGTCGAGTCGATGTTTCAATTATTTTTTTATCAGATGGTTTTCTCCCAGTATTTAGTCACTGCAAGAGGTTTTTTTTTTTATATTTGACAGGCCAGATGTTTTGACCACAGCTCACCTTTTTTTTTTTTTAATGGTTGACAGGCTAGGTGTTTGACCACAGCTCACCTGATGTCAAGTGAAGGTGTGGCCGAAGATGGTAAAGCACACCTAGCCTGGAATGCAACTGGCTGTCAAGTGAGGCTGCCGGAACACACCGTTAGATGCTTGGCGGCAGATTTTCAACTTGAGGGTGGTAGCTAGCCAGCCGAGTACTAAAGTACCCTACCACCATGTTTTGGTTTCCTCACGATGTTTTCCTTCACCGGCAGCTCAAGCTCATTGTTGGGGTTTGAACCCACGCCCTTCGGTATGCGAACCTACCGCGCTAACCACTGAGCTATCATCGCTACAAATCGCTACGGTGGCCTCTTGGAGGTCTTTCATGGTGCAGGAGTCTGGGCAGCGATGGCATGGTTTGCGCAGGAGTCCCCACAGTACCGTTTCTAGTTATACCGAGGCACTTCACGATCTATGAGTCGTAAGAGTTGCAAACATAATATCGAAAAAGAAGTGCGAGTTCATTGGCCTTGCACCGGCGCGGGCGCGGGCGCGGGCGGTCAGGGCACCATATCACGAAGATCGACTCGTTACAAATATGTAACAACGATATTGAGAACCTCTCTAGGTAGGATAGTATGGACATGACCAACGAAAAGAAGACTTTTTACATGTTGATGTAAAGCTCAAGGTCCCATCAGTATATCAAAGTCCACTTGTAAGATCAATGTTTCTAATTTGCGTTTTAGTTCAGTCATCTCACTGCATTCTATTGTTTCCAGAACTCCTATGTTTTTTTAATGTATGTATCATTTTATAATCATAAGTCGTATAACACGCACGAATATAGCCAAGAGTTAAAGATAGATGTTATTTCGTATTGTTTCTAAAACTTCTAGTAAAATTACTAGGACATGGATTATTCCGTGACTAACTTTATGTGATTTTATTTTAACTTGATACATTTAAAGATATAGAGAACTTAATACTGGCAGAATACACAACGCACAAGATATTATTAACAAAGAAAAAATTATAAGTTTAATCCTCATTGAGCGCATCCTCATGTTACTATCAACTAGAACGTGATGAGGAGTTATGACGCAGCGCAGTCCTTTCATCGAGTCATCACCTAGGGTTGCGGAGAATTAGCCCGCAATACCAGATCATGCATTAATCTCACTACTATTACCTGAACCACAGACTCTGGAAGCAGGATGAAGGGGAAATTATTCGATAGACAGCGGATGTCAAGTCATTTTAAAATCTACTCAGGTTAAGTCACGTAGGATACCTTAACTATGACGTGGAAATAAGATTCAACACAATTGAAGCCTTGAACAAAAATAAAACTAACAGTGAATTCATATATGAAGTTTGTTAATAATTTAAATCGGTAAAGATAGTACCTATATCGAGTAGATAGTCAGCGATGAAATACTGGCAATTTCCAAGCTAAGGCTTCGTATTCAGTAGCCGACAAATCGCTTGCGACACATGTGTCTAGAGATGTCGCATGTATGTGTGATGTGTCTATTATTTATAGGTATCGCGTTCAGAATCGCAGGGTCGGTTTTATAATGCCAATAAAAAGTCGAGGGGTAAGATATCAGGCGACGTCACTTCAATTGGTGTTATATCGCTGACTATACATATAAGATAAAAGACGCGTGTCACATAACATAACATCTGTCCCAAGGCATTGTCTTTTTAATTATATTTATCACCGGGACTTAATCGGCTAAATACTATGAAATGAGTTTTTTTATTTACCATTTTGGTCACAAGTGACATGTGTTGCGATCTTTTACCCTTATTTAGCTTAGGTCTTATAATAATACAAAATGTACAATTAAAAAAAAACGGACTCCATGACCCTTAAAGGCCAACTAAACGCACTGCTCCAATGAAACAGTGAGGTTTCGGAGTAAACGGAAAATATCATCGATGTATACAATTTTTTTGATTTTTTAAAAACCGCTCGATCGATTTCAATAAAATTTATATGGGAGCACCTCTGAAGTATGATCTACCAAGCAAAAAAAGAATCATCATAATCGTAATTGGCGGAATTATCGCGTAACAAATATTAAAAAGGAATACAGTCCAATTGAGAACCTTCCTCTTTTTTAAGTCGGTTAAAAATAGAAGGCTGTCACCACGGCACACTACATCAACTGTATAAAACTACACCGTGATAGGAGCACTTTCTTATGACTAGGTTCTACGACGATGATAACCTAAATCCATCTACGCGGTTGAAAATGCGATGTTAATTATGAGTTCAAGTAGCAAAAGTTAAAAAATTACATTGTCAAAAATCATTGTCATTGTCATTGTTGTTTGTTGTTATTTGTTGTTACAAAGCCACAAGACTACATGCAACCTACGTTGTCTGTCGCACACATCAAGCTATGCGACATAGTTTTGATGTCGCTTATGAATACACAGATTTATATTCGTAAATTATACTTGCCCCCCACGAGGCTACAAAAAAAAACAATTAGTATATCAGAAAAAAATCTGTAATACTTTCAATCAAAACATCAATATTCAAACTGAAGACATAAAATTAATTGTTCGGAACATAAAACAATAATAATTAAGAGCTCCGGCGCCGACTCCGCAGTTAACAGCCGGAGCCTCGATTACACCACCTATATGTCAGACTGGCGCGGGTCGATGCCCTGACTTACTTACGTATTTATTTTTAGTTTTTATTTCCTTACGGTTCCTGTTGAGGTCGGATTGCTCTATAATTTCTGATGAATTCGCACGACGACATGAACTATATTGGTTATGCATTTAAAAAACCTGTTCGGTTAGTTCTCTTCATCTCTCTTATTTTGAGCTTTTTATACTGTACTTTTTTTTTTAATGTAAAAAGTAATGAGATGAACGAGACGCTCTCCTGATGGTAAGAGATAAAGCCTGTCCATGACCATTGCAGCGATACACAGAACTTTGAGTAACAAAACAAAGTCCAGGGCATCACTGCTTTGGCGCTCATTACGTTAGAGACTTTCGATGGTTAGTCTCAACAGCCCAGTAATTTCACTAGCTGCAGTACCCTTCAAACCGGAACACAGTAATGTTTACACACTACTACTTAGCGGCAGAATAACTGGTACTGCGGTGGTACCTACCTAGACGACCTCCTGCTAAGAAGATCTACCACCAAATAAAGTAGTAGTACTTACGTGTTCTGTATGTATTATAAGTATGTATTTACAAAAAAGTCTATCAGTTCACACAAGCTCTGCTTAGTTTGGAGCCAGATGGCGCTGTGTGTATAGTCCTACGATATTTATTTTATTTATTTATTTATGTGTTTTAGTTTAATGTCCTGTTTTTTGTGTTTCCTTTATTGACCTATTCGCCATGTTTAATCATTTTACTGGTGCCTTTGTACTTTTTTTCGTATACATATAAGTATGTATAATTGTCCTGACTGAATGGTTCATCAACGCAGAGTATAAACTTGAAATTAGGACGGTTGATATCTCTGTAAACATCCACTAAGGAACAATTTTTGGATGTCGTCTCTAAGGGGGTAAAATAAAGGTTGAACAGTATTTGAAAGTCCATCATTTTCAAAGCAAAAAGCACAAAATTTCATATGCCTGCTTCTGGCTAGAAATATGTAAATGAAAATAACTTTATAACTAATATCTTTGCTAAGAAACAACAATATCCATTGGTTGCCTTACTAGGCAAAGCCTGTATCAAGGCAACCTGTTTTCCTAATCACACATAAATATTAGTGTTTTTCCAAATTTTACCCATGAGAAAATGAATTAGGAGTTAAAATATAATAAATTATACAGTAGTTAGCCAGCCTGTTGGTTCATTGGTAGTATGTCTGCTCCAAGAGCTGAAAGTTGGGGGTTCGATTCCCACCAAGGATAAACATTTTGTGGTATAAACAAATTTGTTCTGTGTCTGGGTGTTCCGTATTTATTATAAGTATGTACTTATTTACAAAAAAAAGTATTTAAGTTTTCTATCATTAGTTATCTAACTTTCATAGTACAAGCTTTTTAATTTGGGGTCCGATGGCGCTGTGTGTATTGTAAGAAAAGTATGGGAAGTTCGTATTATAAATAAGTTTACATCTTAGTTCAATAGATCACGTTGCGTATTGTTTTGAGTCGTGTCCATTATCGAGCCATATATTAAAATACATATACCTATCTATATCCACGCTAGCGTATGTTATGAATATCACACCTAATATTTCCATTAGGGAAGTTATGAAGGCACTTACATGATTGATTATGCGAGTTAACGGAAGTACTTCGTTGGAGTTTCGATAAGGAATGTTTACAATACTGTTATCGCGTGTTATGTTATCGCACTCAATACAAGCTTGAGAAGTGTTTTGTAATAGATTTTATAACAATGATTCAATCGATTTATATTACCTACTTAAATACAGCTTTAACTATTACGATTATTAGCTAGTTTATATGTTAATAATTTTGCGATACTTACATTTAATTATTAATTAGAATGAAGTAATTCGCCAGAGAACTAAAGTCATTGACATAGCTCAGCGTATTAGCAAGCTGAAGTGGCAATGGGCTGGACATATCTGTCGCAGAACCGATAACCGCTGGGGTAGACGCATTCTAGAGTGGAGACCGCGTATTCGCAAACGTAGCGTAGGACGCCATGAGACTCGATGGAGTGACGATAAACGTAGGACAGCTGGCGGTTGATGGAAGCGAAAAGCCGAAGATCTGGCTGAGTGGCGTGTCTTAGGAGAGGCCTATGTCCAGCAGTAGACTAATGTAGGCTGATGATGATGATGATGATGATTAATTATAAACAAAAGCTATGTGTATTATTTTACATGCTGGTAGATCTTTTTAACAAGAGGTTGTCTAGCTAGTAACCATCGCAGTAACAGATATTCTGCCGCCAAGTAGTAGTGTGTAAAAATTACTGTGTCCCGGTTTGAAGGGTACTGCAGCTAGATCTATTACAGGAATTTTGAGACTTACCGTTGAATAACTCGAAAGTAATAGGGTAGCGCCTAAATAGCGATACCCTGAACTTTGTTTTGCTACCCAACGTTCTGTGTATTGTTGTAATGGTCATGGACATGCGTTATCTCTCAGCATCAGGGGAGCGTCTCGGTCGTCCCAATACTTATAAATTTTTTAAAACTATTAATGTTATTTTTAATTTAAAAAACATACATTGATTAAAAGGATTTCGTTTACTGAATGGCTTCAACACTTTATTCTATAGAAAAAAAATGCAGTTTCTTTTTGCCAAATCATAGGTCACGGACGATCAATGCTTCGTTTACCAGCCCGCGGTCATTAATGTTCAACTGCCATCACACTGCCTGGTATCAAAGGTCAATAGTAGTACATATTTCAAAAAACATGATCATACTAATGGAATAGACACTTGGGACACTTTTACTGGTCTTAAACTTTACTTTCCCAGTAACAGTTAAAAGTCTTATGTCTTGCCTTATCCCCATTATCTATATACTGTAAAAACTCTTCAGCTCAACTTCCTTAAGAATCTCGTCTTCCCAAAGCAAAGCTGCTTCCATAGAACGCTTATCCCTATCGGATGATATAGTTTCATCAACAACCTCGTGGTATGTGCTTTCGAACAATTAAATATACACGCCGCGGTCTAATCGCGTTTCACATCACCTGTCTTCATAATCTGAGGTATATTCGACTCTAACACTACTGGGATAAAGATGTGCTGTTATGTTCGTTAGAGCTCATAGAACTATGGGTGGGACTTAATTGGTTTGTTGATAGCGAGTATCGTAGTGGAGGAAATTGAGCTTTTTATCCGAGCGGAAAATGATAGTAGCTGAACTTTATTGTCGATGTTCGTTAAGATTGTAGCCGCGTATTGTCTCCTTTGGTATTATCTTTGTTATCTGCTGCCGGATGAAGGCCTTATCCTAATGTATGGTACCAAGTTTAGTTAATAGTTCTCTGCATCAAGGGATATATCTACTTTTTCAAGGGTAATGCACTCAGCTGGCAGTGTAGCCAAAAACAGAGCTTCTTTTCTGTTTGTGGCACCACGCCTGGCGTGCATTTGCCAGTGTTATATCGATATTTTTTATGTATATATTTCAAGATAAATCAAGTGCGATAAGTGTAAGTCACAGCTACAAAATAAGTCAATATCAACTCCGGTCATGCGCTAGTAAAGTAGTGGCTTTACAACAACCTTAGACGGAGTTAAAGAAGCAACACGAAAGTTATGTTTAACATTATATCACTTTCCCACACTCACGCACATAATGCAGCCAATGAAAAACCCCTATATATTTTACTATATAAACAATGGAAAAAACAAGTTTTGGAAAATAATACAACGCGTGACAAAACTTTTCGCGATCCTGATAAAACGCAGCAATTTTAGGGGGTGTCATGTCTTGTTCGTTCTTATAGAAGTCCTGATGCCCTCCGACAGGCACAATCTTACATAGGTTGTACTCTAATAAAGCTGTAGATGATTTCTCTCCAGTTTTCGACATCGCGAGCACGTCTATGACCAGGTCATCATTACACCAAGGGTGTTTAGTACTCATTTTTAGGTATGCCGCGCTAGTTTTCTGATATTGTTTGTTTGTTCACAGGGCCGTCACAAAAGAAACGCTACATTTCCTGGAGGGCAGACTGGGAGCTTGCTGCAATCAACTACTACGCGGAGTAAGTGTTCCTCAAAGTAAAGCCCATATTCCGATAAAACATGATGCCCCACGAAATTTTTTTGGGTATACATTTGATAATATGTACTAAAATGATATCATCACTTTAACACTTGATAGGAAGCTAACATACGCACTACAAACGTGAATGTGGCCAAATTTGAATGGAATCTAAATATTTTTAGCTTTATATAGGATATTTCAGTAGCTGGAACATATCATTTTGGACACTTACTGATTTAAGCAGGTGCTTCGTCGTTTTCAATTTATTTACTAGCATGTGACTTTAGTACTTTTTGTTTAAGGTGGTTCGATTTCCATACAAACATTTTTTTCCATTTATGAACAAATGGAGCATAATTTTACAGTGAAATCATAGCTACTGGCATTTATTTTGGTCTTTATTTGCGCTAAATCACAACTGCTTGAATAAAACAGTAGATTAAGTAGTATTAAGTTGCTGCCAAACTCTTTCTTCTTAAATATAGTAATAATCTTTAAGTTTATATTTTAAGAGTTCGCTCGAAACGTTTCAGAATATTCAGCGGACGCATCAACCCTACGCGACGCGGCGGAGTGCAGCCCCCGGGGGCGGTTCGCGGATGGCACCGTGACCTGGCCCGGGCCCCGTGTGCAGCCCCCGCAGGACGAAATACCCAGCCTGGCTGCGCCCACCCCACTCGATACCAAAGGTAAGCTATTAATTTGTAAAGTCAAAGTCAAATAGTACAACGGCGGTCTTATCACCTAAAGCGATTTATTCCAGGCAACCTTTAACTGGATAAATTATAATCCTATTGAGAATTGCCATCGTTTTGGAATAATGAGCGCCAAAGCAGTGATACCCTGGACTTAGTTGTTTTTACTCAAAGTTTTGGGTACCGCTTGATTTCTGAGTGAACACCTGAACAAGATAGGCACCGAACGGGGATGATTGACGAATGAAGAAGGAAGCTTTTATGTCCTGAGCTGAATGAGCTGCCGATTGCAAATGATGATGATTTTCAGTAACATAGTTCCTCATGAGAAGAAATTAAATCGTGTTAATTCTCTTTTTTTTATTACCACGTCTTTTTAAACGTCTCGCCGTACAAGGATGGGTCGTTAACTCTCTTTCTTTTTTTTACTGCTATCGACTTGTTAATTGAGACTTAAAATCTTTACAAACGATAAATTAAAACCTTTTAATTGTTACCCTGATATTAAACTGTTGCTAATTAAAATGAACCAATCATTTATTTATGTAAGTACATAAATTAAACGTTTAAATACTATTTTAATTAAACTTGGTTTGTTTATATTAAGTTTCTTTTTTTTAAATTTGGCCTTCATTTTGTATCGTACATACTCTTTGTGGATATTCTATTGATTAGGGTTAATAAACTTGAAATATTAAACATAGATCGATAGAATCATTCTATTGTATATGTATATGATCGTCTTTTTTTATTTGTTTATTTTTTATGGGTGCTTGAAAGATAGGCACTGAACGGATCTCTAGGGCAGCTATCTCTACTTTTATTATAGGGTAGACATTTTCGTTATATTGAAATAGACATGTTATGGTTTTAATATTTTTAAATACGAATGGAAACCTGTAACTTTGGTGTTGTCAATAAAATATTGGCATCTGTACTTCTGGTAGTGTTTGTACATATAATTTTTTGTTTTCTTTTTAATTTCTGATGGCCACAATAAACAGTCTCTATTTTTATACTGCCTAACCAGATACAAATTTAAAAAAATGTAATTTTATTTATTTATAATCTAAAAGTCCCTTGGCGGAGAAAAAGTAAGCCTGCCACCCTGGATATAAGTAAAAAAAAATTAAGAGTACAATTATTTTAATAAGTAAAAATGTCATCGTCAGTAATGACAACCGGCGCCAAAAATCGTGTTCACCGCCATTGACAAACACGAAATTATAGCCCCCAAGCAAGAAATTACGAAAACAGCATTATGACAATAATGTTCCATTCAGAAACGCCAATGAATGTAACACAAATTATAGATTGGCGTGGTGCGCGCGCGCATAATGCCACGGAGTAAAAACGCGCGGAGGCGGCACGGCGTATCTGACGATTTATGCTCTGGGTGTATCGCAATCATTATAATATTGAAATTCAAATTTGAATCGATGCTAACATGCTAAGCGTATTCATGGGAAACGCGAATGCAAGCGCTCCTGACGCAGTAATCTTTCTACATATTAATATGATCGTATTAAACTTCTTGCTGTACCGAGATATTTTTTTATTCAGAAGCGACATCGCAGTTTTATTATTCGGTAAAGCGTGATCAACTTATACTCAGTTATGGAAGTTTTAGTTGGTTGCCTATTTTAAAACATACTGATCATTTTACGTCAGTCAAAAAAACACGTCATACGTTTGGTAATAGAAAACCATAAAACGAACATTGTCTAGGCGATTACTTAGTCGCTAGACTTGTGCCAGTTTTTTTTATGTTTGACAGCTTGGGTCTTCGAACATAGCTCACCTGGTGTTGAATGACAGTATAGTCGAAAGTAAAGACACTTGGTTAAAAAAAACTGGGTCTCAAGTAAGATTACTGGAATTTTTTTAAATTGTTAAGCATTTCGTACCATGAAGGTCTTCATGGTACGAAATGCTTAACAATGGTATTTGCTGTCCGAGTGGGTGTTCAACGATAGATACAATCTGGGTGCCTTCAGTCGCGAGTGAATCTGTTTTCGTTTAGGATCGATAGAACGTTGGAGATCGATTATCTCCATCGTAGACCCCATATTCGCTTAACATTAAACGCAAGACTATTTGTAACAAAACGAAGACACCGTTAAGTCTACCGACTGTAAGTTAGAAATCATTCGAGTATTTATCTACTACTGTTAGTGAAAATCATTTAGAATGATGTCAAACCCGATACGTGTGGAGCGACCGCAGCCAGCCGATACCATCTCTATAGGATAATCCCACAAACCGCACCCCGACTTTCCCTGCCATATTCCCATCAATCTTCTGAAATATGCGTCAACTTTCATTGACTCTCGATGCCGAGCCCCTATTGGCCCGTATTTCAAACGCGCATGCATCAGATATGGCAAATCTCGCAACAGACAGACGTGGCGTACCAGCCATCAATTTACCCAGCCACCATTGACTTATGTATTACCTCGTAATGACAGGGTATAGGAACAATTCTGTATGACACCGACTCGAAGGTGTGAACCGATATATTGCTCTCCATAGTAAACTCGATTTCAACTTCGTTAATGAGGAATCAGGAACGTAGTGCCAAACCAGTACTGTTTTTTTTTTAATAAACTGTCCCATCGCTGGGCTCGGGTCTCTTTTCTTGTTAGAAGAATAGTGCCATAGTCTACCACGCTGGCCAAGTGCGGGTTGGCAGACTTCACACATCTTGCAGAACTTTTTTTTTATGAACTATCGGACATGTAGGTTTTTTTACGATGTTTTCTTTTACCGTTTGAATTCATCAGCAGTATACACAACATAGAAAAGACAGAGATGTGTGCCGTGGGATTTGAACTCAGGAATTCCGGGTTGGAAACCAGATGCTCTCGCAACAAGACTGCCGAAACTTAATCTTCTTTAACGCAGGGTAATTTATTAAACGAAATGGCAATTCTTTTTCAAATGATACTAAGATTGTTAGTAATGGCATATCCTTGCATGTAAGATCTTTGCTAGCATCCCACAAATGGCCGTGGGTATTATTTGCATTACAAATGGTAAGGTTGCAACTGACGAGCTAACTCTATGGAGCTGGTTTAGGCTACTCTTTGAAATTTATGTCTAATGTAATCTCTGGTTTACTTCTTGTCGAAATCTCTGAAGAGAGAAAGGTACTCTTTAGTAGTCAAACTGTTGCTAACCGTTTATATGTTTGCGTATGTACAACTGTACATGTTAAACTAAAGTAATTATATATAATTGAACATGGGTTAAACTATAGTAATCTGGCATTAAAGTTTAATATATCTAGTATGTGTTTCCGCTTATAAGACGTTTTAAATGATTACTATAAGTGATAAGATAAACTTCCGCAAAATAACGCCTGAATCAATTAAATGTTTTAGACATAAAATTAATATTTATACTAGTTAACATTTAAACTTGTATAATTTTACTAATAATCATTCTTGTGTTGTAGATGATCACTGACTATCAAATCAATACGGACTGTTTGTCATTATAAAAAAAAAAAAATCTTATCATGAAAAAAAGTTTCAAGTATTCCATCAGTTATCTGACTTCCATCATACAAGCTTAGTTTGGGGTCAGATGGCGCTGTATGTAAATTCAACGATATTTATTTATTTATACACCTAGACACGGAATAAAGATTTATTGTAAGTATATGCACAAGCTCCAATGATAAATTGCCAGCAAACTCCTCATTCCCAAACCAGCAACACAATAGCTCCCGTTAGCGTGAAGCGGAAAGCCTACAACCACATAAGGTCCGTATCAGGCGTCCCGTCAGGGCCCACCAGGGCCGCCCCGTAAATCAGCCCCGGCCTCGCGACAACGCGTTAGACCTAATTAAAGCCCGTTAGGGCTGAGATGCTGTAACCTTCGCGTTCGAAGGTCTAGGAGACGAACTCCGGGCGTTTCAATATAGCAGTTCTTTTTTTATCCGACTCAATAAAAGGTTCTCAATTCGACTGTATGCTTTTCTTTATTTATGTTACGCGATGATTCCACCAATTATGAATCTTTTTTGCTTGGTAGATCTTACTTCAGAGGTGCTCCCATATAAGTTTTATCGAATTCGATTGAGCGGTTTTTAAAAAGATTACAAAAATCTAAAGTGTATAATACATCGATGATATTTTCCGTTTACTCCGAAACCTTGCTGTTTCATTGGAGCAGTGCGTTTAGTTGGCCTAAGGGCCATGGAGTTTTTTTTTAAAGTAAGGTGACTAAGGAAACGCGCTACTGATGGTAAGAGATAAATGAACAGATTCTATTGTCACAAGGGTGGTTTATTCGTGTTTCTTTTTAATATTGGAAGCGGAACAGCACAGCCCGTCCTATTAACACAAGTAAAGCTTCAATTATTACCTATTCGTAAGCCAACAAATGTCGGAAGAAAATTGATGCTAATTTTTTTAGTACCTGTATCGGCAACTTAAAACTGTCTGTCTGTTTTGTACTGTCTTTAAATCTCGTAAAGGATATTCTCCGATCTCCCATGCTTTGAAGCCCGACAATGATTCACGTCTAACAACACCAGTTTCGCGCGACTTTCAAAGCTGGATTCCTAGCGTCAATTAAATTTAAAACCGTTATGGCTATAAATAATGCCGAGGTGTTATCCAGGGTTAGGAGTCACCTGTTCTCTTCGACACGCGAGGCGAGATAAACAGGAGGAAGCTGCGGCTAATGTTTGGAGAAATCGGCTGGGAAAGATCTATTTGGTTTAATGCGCGTGAGTTTCTTCTGGATTTCCCTCGCTTATACTCGACTCTGTTCGAATTTGATATCGTAATTCATCCGCCCTGATTTAGACTGCTCACAATGTAATGCAATACTCACAAATAAGCGACTTTCCACAGCTGTCATTAAACGTTTCAACATAGTGCGCCATTTCAACAATTCGAAACAATAATAGAGATGCGATCATCGCGCTTGCTTGTAATAAGTCAGCCCACCTCGAGTCGGCATCGGTCTGCAAGGTCGCGTCGGGGCTGCAATGTGCCGGGACAGCCTGCGCCTACGCCGCCCGTGCAAGCACCTGGCCGATCCTAATTGCTGATCTAACAGCCTAACCTTTAATTGCTGATGCTGATATCGAACGGAATTCGCTCATGATAGTTTCTACCTTAGATCCAGCCAGATACACTTTCTAGTTAACGATATCTCGCGAAGGCCGTTGCTAATTGCTGATGAAAGTTGATTTGGGTGAACTAAACTGTCTTTTGATCTGCAAAGCCACGAATCTTTTCCTACATAGATGCAATTAAAGATTTGTATATGCGTATGGGCCGACGACCTCACACTAGAGAAATCTAACGCGAAGTGTCTAGAAGTTATGGGTGTCGATAAGCTCTGCTCCTTCAAGTGCCTCGTTTAATTTATTTACTGTGTTCCTTTCAGCTGTCCCTATAAAATACTCTCCGTTGCACAATTATTAATGAATAGTCAGCAAGCTTCCATAAACAGGCACAGAGGAGTGCGCGAAGTAAATCAAACTTGAATTTTATTCAGCGATGATAAACACAAGCTCAACGCGCGAATAGCTAATATTTATTATAGAAACCTGGTCATGATTTACATAAACACAAATCCTGATAATTTGAATGTTGAATTCATAAATTACCGTCATAACGTTATGTCGCAAACTGCCTCACAGATGTAGGCTTACAGTTACCAGTGTGTGATTGGATATCAAATAAGCGTACCTAACAATAGCAGCTACTTTCCTACCATTTACAATCGGCGAGTTTTGTTATACGATGCTTAGTAGCTACTTACATTTATGAATCAACAGCGAGTACAATAGTAGAATGTAGTTCGTTGACGAGCTATTCTTTGTATCGATAGTTCAATGTTGTTTAAGGAAGCTTTCAAACATGTTAAATCTGACACAGTACTTCGTCTCTGCCAAATTCGTAGTCAAATAAATTATGCTCGCTATCCATGCTCGAGCATACAATATGTCTTAACTAAAAATGCGGCTAGTCCACACTTCGGGGCGGCAAAAAACCTTCGAAAATGGCCACCAAAAAACCATTACGGGCTTGGGGCATCGACCTTCCCATTAGTCATGACATGAGTTATGGTGAAGACGCCTGGAGCCACTGCGATGAGGCTTTCGCCGAAAAACATGTCACGAAGCTATCGGGGCTTTTTGTTACTACTTTAGACTGAACTCGGCATTCGAGGAATGGCGCGATGACTGCGGAGAGGCCACGATGCCCAGACCGATACAGAAATACTTTAATAACATACCCAACAGTTATGTTCGTAATACCTAGATCCAAGATTCGGCTGGCTGCTCGTAAAAATGCATGTTGATACAAAATAAACTCGTTCATTATTATTTGCTACTTTGGTTTTTTTCTTGTTTGGCTATAATTCTATCACAATACCGACAACTGCTAAATTCTACGCCATTAAAATCTTATGTCATGCTTACAGGTTTTGTACTTTTTCTTGCGTTATGACAATAGTAACCCAGCGTTGGAGTTTTGGCGGGAACGCGGAAAGAGCCGTGTCGCCCCGTTGTATTTTTTTCCAAAACTTGTGTTTTGTCGAGTGTTTATGCATAAAAATGGTGGTGTTTTATTCATAAAGTGCCGAATCGCGAGTGTGGGAAAATGATATAATGTGGTGAAACATTACTTTTTGAGTTGCTTCCAAAACTCCATCGAAGCTTATAGTAAAGTCATCATTACTTTATTAAAGCATGGCTGACACTGACTGTACTTAACGAAGACTGGACTTTGACTACAACTATAGCTACGAGACAACTTATTTAACTTTTGAAACTTGAAAATGTTAAACTCTTGACACTGGCGTATGCTCAAAGTGCGACGCCAAAACTAAAGAAAAAACAAACCGAGCGTTATTTATGTCAGTTCAAATAACTCAGACTGGCCAAATGTGTCTATACCTGGCCTGCTCGTTAAACATGCTAGCTTGTGGTTCGAGGCGCTCCTCGCGTGATCAAAAAGTAGACGCACCATATTACTGGAAATTCAGGATCAATCTAAATAATATTTAGTGTATTTAATCCACCCAATACTTCAACGATTGTAGAACATAAATCTTCGTTTAACACCAGGCGAGGTCAAGTGCAAGCCTATTACTTAAAATATTTCTTAAGTATTTTGTAACCTTGTTGTCATTTCATTGACTGCTCAACTTTTTTTAGAAGTAGGTATCTGTTTCGTGGTGTGGGTTCGATTCCCACAACAGAACAAACATTTAGGCAACGATAGATGTTTGTTCTGTATATATTATACTAGCGGACGCGTGGTTTTACCCGCGTAGTTTCCGTTTCCGTGGGAAAACAGGGATAAAAATAGCCCATGTCACCCGGGGATAGTGTAGCTTCCCAACGGTGAAAGAATTTTTGAAATCGGTTCTGTAGTTTCGGAGCCTATTCAATACAAACAAACAGGATCAGTTATCTGGTGCCCATTGTACAAGCTTTGCTTAGTTTGGGGCTAGATGGCGCTGTGTTAAATGTCGTCTATTATTTATTTATTTCGTGATATCCTAACGACTTGCACTTACTTCGAATACTGGACCTCCAAAGCTAAAGACCACGCAATCTCTAAAGAGGAATAAGCGTCATGACATATTAGAGAAATTTGAATAGCGATAGTAAACTGGCTAGTGGAAATGCTGCAAGAGATATCATCTTCATCCTTAATTTTTTGTCGAGCCGAAATCATGGGCATCTTTCGGCGCACAACGCGCCGGCGCAGTGGGTGTCGATGATTTACTCGCACTGCGCGACCGCTTCATTCATATTTATTAAAGTTCGCGTTTTTTCAACACTAAATCTTGCAAGTATGATGTACGCGACACCCTGACTCTGCTCTCATCGTGGGAGTGTATTTTACAAACCTGATTATCCGCCTCTTGAAATGCCAATTCATTTGGTTCGACACCAAATTCAATACGGATTCGTTCCACACGTGTTTGATGATGGAAGAATAATTGCTAAAACATGATGATTGATTTAACTGATGCGCTGTTTAGAAAGTCAAACGAATGCTAGTAGTTTCTCGAAGAAACGTAAAACACTTTCTTCAAGGTTAAGCCGCGAATTAAGCAAAATATCATGACTTGATAATTTGATATTTATGTTTGTTTATCAAACTTAAGCTTTCTACCCGACTGTCTAGGAATGAGGATAATGTTTTTAGTCTTGATACGTAATTTGTAAGTAAGTAAGTAGATATCCTTGTTCCTATAGATTGATTGATTGATGTTGTTAAAAATAATAAAAAACGTGCAAGCTAAAATAATAAAATTTAACTTGCTCGTTTCGTAAAAGTTTTCCTTACATCGTTGTGGTTCGACAAAAAAGTGAAATTGTGGAATTTTTATCATAAAAATTTTAAAATAAAAGTTATGTATAAAAGTCGAAAATTTCACTTTATTTCATTTGTATTTAAGTAGGTACTCTTAACTTAATTAAAAAACCTATCGAAACGTTTGAAGGGAAATATGTTCCGTTTCGTTAATATTATGTCCAATTCGACCACTAACTTGTTAGCGAATCCAAATAGCCATATGAACAGTCAGCTAATCCAATAAACTGTTGAAAGCTTATTCTGCAAATAAACTTGCATACCAAGCCAGCTCATTAGCACAGATTAACTCGCAGATGTCTCGCGTCGGTATCCACTATTGATAGCCTTAAATGCGATAATTTCATCTCATAACGATGATTCATGACTAACACAGAATATAATGTCTCTATATGGGGAATAAATTGAAAGATATCCTGCGCCTGTGCCGACAAAGCTCACGAACCCGATGGCGCCATTTTGTTTATTTTTACAATAAATAAAATACTTTATTCACACGTTTATACGTAGTGGATACAACTTTGTAGCGATAACAGCTCAGTGTTTAGCGCGGTCGGTTCGCACGCCGAAGGGCGTGGGTTCAAACTCCAACAATGAACTTGAGCTGCCGGGGAAGGAAAACATCGTGAGGAAACCATAGTGTGTTGTTAGGGTACTTTCTAGTACTCGGCTGGCTAGCTACTACCCTCAAGTTGGAAATCTGCCGCCAAACATCTAACGGTGTGTTCCGACAGCCTCACTTAAGCCAGTTCCTTTCCAGGCTAGGTGTGTTTACCATCTTTAACCACACCGTCACTTAACATCAGGTGAGCTGTAGTCAAACACCTAGCCTGTCAACCATAAAAAAATAATATTCGTTTTTCTACTTAACTTATCCGATGCTTAAAATGCTAGATGAACTTTTTGCCGCTATAAATTATTACGCGTGGAAATGGGACAAGCTACTTTAAACATGGATCAACCATTACACACCATACACCATTATCATACGCGATTTAGGATGTACCATGTAGCACACGGCGTGTTTTGATGAGAGCACGAAAAAACATGTCAAAGCATTATCCAAATATTGTGTGTTTTCGAGTGTTTGTTTTTGTTTAAAATTTGTGATCATAAAGTCAAGACTTTTACGTAAACAAGGGATATAATGTAGTGAAACATGTCATTTCCTAAACTCTGTAGGAACAATTTTTAAAAAAACTTGCAAAGTTGTCATTACTTTGCTAAAGCATAAACTAGACATAATGGTTTACGAATACTTTAATTAGTACTGGTTGTATCATGATAGGTACTTGAAAATATGAAACACTAGACGCTGGCAGAAAACACAAAGTGTGATGCCATAAATAAAGAAAAAACTAACAATCGTACGTACACGCATCCAACCCAACCTTAGTATGGTTTACATGACTTCGTGCGAAGGAAAAGGTGCAGACGTATCTTAGAATTTCTTTTCCATTACCCTAAATTAAAACGACTGGCTGTGGCGGCGATTTCGCCGAAGGTATCTGAAGATAAGACTAAAAGGGCTTAAGTTTCCTTTTGCTGGCCGGTAACCTTGGTGCATGCGATCGGGTCATTAACTCAATTATACGGCTGTGATCAGAGAATGCAATAACGTAATAACTTACTGGGCGTTCGCTCTGGTGATCTATATTTGGAATCGTACATGAATAAATTCATCGATAACAACGTGTAGATTTTGTGAGAGCTAATTTATCATGGGTAGATGACAGACGGCCTGAACCAGAGAGAAACAAAAAAAACTGTAAAATTGCTAAAAAAAAAAGATGCTCTTCGTTTTGTTAAAGGTTAATACTTCTTTATTACATGGCTACTCTCCAAAGTTAGCACAAAAACACGGCTGAAGGACTAGCACCAATAAAAATAAAAAAGCGCAAACAGCAAACGGAAACAATATTTTCTTATTTTTAAATATAAACCCTTTTTAAATATACCTACTTATATTTCATATATGTAAAATACTCAAACTTGCAATTAGTATCTCTTGATTACGTTTATGTTTGTCCTAGGTGAGGATCGAACCCACAACCTTCGGCTCGAGACGCTGAGCTCATATGGCAGCAGCTATGTTCTTGATTAATTATTTATTTGATTAAAATTAATTGTTTCAGTATACACGGATCAGCCAGTGTCGTCGGCGTCGCCGCCCACTCGAGACAAGATCAACGGAGAGGAGAAGGCGCGCTCCAGGCGAAGGGACACCTGGGCGGAGTCCACTACCACTCCGGGGAATGACGACAGTGAGTACTGTAGACAACTGGGCACCACTAAGCATCGATAAGAAGTTTGACGAGAACCAGAAAAAAAAATATTTTCAAAAACTTATATTTTTTTTAATGCTTGTTTACAAAAATGGTGGTGTTTTATTCATAAAATCCCTATTTTCGCGCGTGAGCGTGGCGAGTGAAAAAGAGTTTTCAATTCCAAAAAAATTAAAAAAAAATCATTGCTTAATTATGTTTATCACCGGGTCTTAATTGCGCACAAAATACTAAGACATTAGTTTTGTTTATTTGCCTTAAGGTTTCGGCCATGTAGCAATAACCGTGGTCACGACTTGACTCTCTCAAAGGTAAATAAGTATTCTATCAGTTATCTGGTTCCCATAGTACAGGCTTGCTTGGTATAAGCTTTTATTAATTAGTCATTTATATATTTGTATACTACATAATTATGTTAAATTCCAGGTGGCGTGGGAGTGCGGTCGCCATTACTGCACCAACACCAGCAGTACGACGAGCAGCTGCGCGACATCGCGGCGTCGCTGACGCGACCGCGCTCGCGTCGCGCGCTTCCGCCCACGCTCGAGCGCCCCACGAGGCTGCCGCCACCAGACCGCCTGCCGGTCAGTATATACCCATCGTAGAAAAAAAAAACACTAGTACTTGGTCCTACAAACTTCGCTTGTAATGCACGCACACAAAAACATCAAGTACAAATCTCGTATGTCAAGCGAATTTTCTTTTCAAACCCATTTCTGCGTAACCTTATATCCGTACTTTTTAAACGACTTCAAAATGGAGGAAGATTCACAATTAGAACTATATTTTAAATACGAAAGTGTTTGTCGGGTAGTGTTTCTTTTACACTACAATAGAATACGGTTTTTGGCGGGAACGCGGGAAGAGTCGTGTCGCTCCGTTGTATTTTTTTCCAAAACTAGTGTTTTGTCGAGTGTTTATGCATAAAAATGGTGGTGTTTTATTCATAAAGTGCCGAATTACAAGCGCGAGTGTGGGAAAATAATATAATGTGGTGAAACATGAGTTTTCGTGTTGCTTCCAAAACTCCATCGAAGCTTTATAGTAAAGTTGCCACTACTTTACTAAAGCATGACTGGAATTAACTGACACGAACTGGACTTGACAAAGACGACTTTGACTATAACTATAGCTAAGATACAGCAGAAATAACACTTAAGACAAGGCAGTATGGCTTTATAGCTTTAGCCTGCCCGAAGGGGCAAATTATTAAAAAAAAAAAAAAAAAAAAAAAAAAAAACAATAGAATACGATTTTTACTCGGGCAATGACGTAAAACTATATGATAACTATATAATTCACTCAGCACGACTCAAATTTAATGACGCCTTACACTTGATGCAAGAGGTTCAGTGGTTCAGTACCGCTGCAACGGCAGGTGTTATCTCTTATTAAGTGTCTTCTTACTTGTTACCATAAAATCGAAGTATCTAACAAAAGAAAAGAAAGATTTAAACGTGAGAATTGTAACAGATTATTTCACGGTCGTACTTTCAAGCATTTATCCACTTAACATCTTAGTTATGGAGATTCCAAGTTCAGTGTTAATTGTACTGAATGAAGTGATTGCCTGACATCTTCAAGAAGCGCTTTCGAAAGTGAAAACAACTGTTCAAATCAATGGGATCAACGGTCAGACTTTCTTCAAAATTCTAAATCAAATTTAATAAATTTCTTTACTTCCAGTTTAATTTCTCAGACAAATTACAAACCGGTATAGCGAGCAATTAGCCGTAGACTAACAAATCAAATTGAATCTAAACCTTTAATCTTTAAAGGTGCAAATTTTGTACACGGATTTCGGAAAAATAAGATTCAATTCAATTAAATGGTAACATTTTTCCAGGCGCGTGGTTCACCAGATGGAGGGGTTCCAGCTGAAGAAGGCAGCTCCAGCGTTTCTAGTGAAGGAAGCGAGCCAACCGACGCAGTAGACGCTAATACCGAAAGCGCAGAACCAGGCAGAGTAGAGCTTCCAGCAGAAAGACTGCTCCACGCAAGGGCGGGCTGGCTGCAGAGACGAGGTCCTGGAAACGTGTGGTCGCGCCACTGGTTTGTGCTTCGTGGTGCTGCTCTGCTCTACTTCCGAGATCCTCACGCTGAACACAGGGGCTTATTAGATGGAGTCATAGACCTGAGCGGAATATCGAGGGTCGTTGAGCTATCTTCTTCTGGATCCACCAATGGATACGCTTTTGAGACTGAAGTGAGATTCGTTAATTTTGTTTTTATTTTTGTTGCGAAGGATTCGAATACAGTTGTAAAAGAATATGTTTTTTATTTCCAGACATGGGACGGCAAACACATCGTCCTTTCGGCGGTGACGGCAGGCATTCGAACGAATTGGGTGTCTGCTATGAAAAGAACGGCAGGACTACCAGATGCGAGTCCTTTGTCTTTAATACTCCGGGATGATATTATCGACCAAGCGTCCGAGTCATCGACGTCACCGGTGACACCTGTCACGCCCATCACGGGAAAATCGGCGCCGTTTTCTTCGGACGAAGAATACCGAACAGCTTCCGAAGGTGGCCGAAGGGACAGCGCCGACTGGGGAGAGATCGGACCTCAATCACCCTCCTCTCCCATCCTCACTCGTACCCCTATCTCCAGAATCAAAGAGAAAGTCCGGGCGCGAGGCTGCTTCAAATCACCACCACTATCCGATCCTCCGTCTTGCGAAGCCGACGAGGTTGACGCTACCAAAGATAAAGAATTAGATCACCCGACCAACGAAGTCGACGAAAACGAAAAACCAGCCGAACCACGAAAACGCAGTTACATTTCAACCATAGACAAACAGTCAATACAGATTGATGACCTTCGAAAGCAGCTCAAATTAGCATTAAACGATGTAACAGTCGCAGAAAATGAAATTGCAAGACTTCAGAAATTAAAAGCAGAAACCACGTTAAAGGAAAAGCATATGGAAGATCTTGTAATTCAGCTACAAAAGAAGGAGGAAGAATTGGCGATTAGAACGAAAGAAGCAGAGAGTCTCGATGCCATAAAGCAGCTCTACAGTCAAGATAAGAATATGTGGGAAACCAAACTGACCGAGACGCAGAATTGTTTAAAAGAATCCACTCAACACTCTGAGCTGCTCACTAGACAGTTAACTTCTGCCCAAGAAACAGTAGCACAGTTGCAAAGAGAGCTCAATGATTTAAACGACAGGCTACTTCAAAGTGTCAAAGAGAACGACGGTCTTTATGCAAGAATCAGGGATTTGGAAGGCCGAGGAGTAGTGGCTGAGTCACCAAGCAGAGAAAAACGGAAAAGTATCGGATCCCTGAGTGATCTCACTAACCTAAACATGGATATAAATCTAGAGGCCATGGAGAAGAACAGGCTCATAGAAGAATATGATGAGCTCAGAGGAAGGTTTCTAAAAGCCATACAGGAAATCAAAGCTATGAAGAAAGAGCTTCGTGAGTCGCACAGCATGTATGACGAGCTCGAAGTGACCAATACGAAACTCAGGAATGAAATGAAATTGAGGGAACAATGCAGCAGATCCGAAATTGACCTACTTGCTGCTCGCATCCAAGATCTAACACAAAAATTGACTGCCTCTGATAAACAGGTTCGGACGCTGAAGCATAAAATTCAAAAATCCGAATCGAGAGAGAAAAGACGAAGCCTGTCGCTAAAAGGAAGAGAGTCAATCACGCTAGGAAAGGAAGTAGAAGAAAAACTGATAGAACTAGAAAATAAAATTACAATGCTAGAGACGGGAGAACCTGTTCCCGTGATAAATTCACCCTCGAAGAGTGCGTCGCCTGCCAAAGATAAAACAAAAACCGACAGCACCTCAGACGAGAAGCGAATGAAGAGGCTAGCGGCGCGCCTGCGGAGGAAGTCCCTCGACAGCGCCACCAGTTCCGAGCCGATGAAGATGCTAGTTCGATTAAGTTCCCTAGAAACCAAAGTGGCGTCGGCCCTCGACGGGCGGCGCGAACTCGCCAACTCTTGCGAGTCCTTAAGCCGCGCCACCGACAGCCCCGCGCGTGTTGACGGAGGCGAACGCGGCCTCGGCACCGCTTCTCAGCGACATCTGCTTGATCGGCTACAGAGCCTCGAGACCGTCGTCCTGCATTCGCGGAACAAAGTCAACGAGTGCCTCTGCCAGATGAGTGCCATGCGCGCTGCCAAGACCAGGCGCTCGCCCTCACCCAGTCTTGAGAAGAAATACAGCATCAAGTCCATGGAGAGATGTCTGACGGAGGTTAGCAGACGGCTACAGGATTGCGTGGAGAGGTGCGTCACGAACGGCGACCCCGGAGACGACGATGCCGAGGTCGAAGACGGCGTCGCGCAGGCGGTGGGTCGCCTCGAGGAGCAACTACGAACGAAGCTGCTGGACATCTCGCAGCGCAAGGCCGCGCTATACGAAGCCGGCGAGCTCACACCGCGACGCAGCCTCGAGCTGCTCGCAGAAAAGCTCGCCTACGAGACTGTGCTCGTTACGCGAATACGGGAAGCGCTCGATGTCTCCGATGGGAGTCGATTCTTCGCGCGACTGATCAAGTCGGAGATAGCCGAAACTGGTCAGCTGATCGATGACCTCCGACGGAAACTGAGCGGCGAGGGTCACCGAGGCACGGGTGCGCGCTCTTCACTCGACTATCTCGCTCGGATCCTATCGAGGCGCGTGGAGGCAGGTGCAGCCGCAGGGGAACGGCGCGCTGACCTTATAGTGCACGCCGCCGACCTAGACCGTCTGCAAGCCGCCAAGCGTGACCTTGACGCCGCCGTCGACGCATACAAAAGCGAGAAGCTGGCAGAGATCGCGAGTGCGCTAGCTGCGGAGGCGCGTGAGGAAGGCGCCAGCGCGGGTGCAGCGGAGGGAGCGCCGGACGCGGCCCGTGTGCGGTCGGCGTGGGCGGCAGCGCGGGACGCGCTTGGCGGGCAGCTGGTCCAGGCAGAGGTGGCGCGCGCGCTGGCGCGGGCGGCGCACGCGTGCGAAGCGCGGCTAGACGAAGCGCGCGCCGGCCGCGTGACGCTGGCCGCTCGGGACCGCGCTGACCTCGAGCTCTGGTGGCAGGCGGCGCACGATCACCTGCGCTGCGAGCTAGACGCCGCCGTGCGAGACGTGGCGCCACTATACCGACGCGCGCTGGCGGCCTCTGCGGGAGGCCCGCGGCCCGCGCCGCCCGTTGCCGACAGCCGCGCGCTGCTGGCTGCGCTCGGCGAAGCGCTGGCGCAGCGCGCGCTTGTGTCAGCGAGAGTAGCCGTGCTTGCAGGCACGTATCGCGCTGCTGGACCGCAGGCGGCGCCGCAGCGCGAGGACGCCGTCGCCTCGCTGGACGCGGATCCCGCGGAAGAGGCGGAATTCGTGTTCCTGTTCCAGCGATTCTCGACCGAGTGCCGAGCGCTCTTCTCCAGTGACTGTTCCGGCGACAGTGAAGACTCGATGAAGATCGGCGAGAGCCTCGAGCGGGCGGAGGCGGCGGTGGCGGCGGTGCGCCGCGCGCTGGCCGGGCCGGGCTCCGTGGAGGAGGTGGGGGCCGCGGGCGGGGGAGGGCTGCCGGACCGCGTGGAAGCGCTGCGCCGGCGCGTGGAGGCTCTGCAAGAGCTGGTCCCGTGCCAGCACTGCAAGCAGCTGCAGGACGCGCTGGACAGGTAAGCCGGCACGCTAGAATTATTAAAGAAAAAAAAGCCTAGTTGCAAAAGTACGGCAGGGAGGGGCATTAGCTGTGCGGAGGGGCAGATTGTAAGGTGACATATTGTGGTGTGTTGCAGGCTGAAAGACGAGCGCGTGCGCGGCGAGGCGGCGCTGGCGCAGCAGGCGCAGGCGCTGGGCGCGGCGCGGCGCGCGCGCGCACAGCTGGCTACGGCACACGAGCGCGAGCGCGCGGCGCTACGCGAGCGCGCGCGCACGCTGCAGCGGCGGCTGGCCGCGCTCGACTCGGAGTACAGCGCGCAGCTGGAGGCGCTGCGCGCCGCCTACCAGTCGGCAGTGGCGGCGGACGCACACGGCGACGGCCTTCGCGCGCGCTACCAGCAGGAAATCGAGCAACTGCGCGCGCTGTGCGAGAAGGGCTTATTAGCGATGGAGTCGTCGCACCGACGCATCGTGCGCGAAATGGAGGAGAAGCATCGCGCCGAGCGCGAGGCGCTGCGGCTCGACAAGGAGCAGGCGCTGGCGGAGGAGACGCGCGCCACGCTCGCTGCGCTCGACGCCATGCGCAAGGCGCACGAGACCGAGGTGCGCCGCGAGGTCGACAAGTTCAAGGCGGAGTTCCTCAACCGCGCCGGCGCCGGTGCCGGCTCGCCCGGCGCCGAGCCCGACCTCACGCGCCTCTCCTCCAGGCACCAGTGAGTATACCTCGCTTACTTACCTACTTCACTACCACACCTTTCAGATTGACATTGGTTCAATCCATGATATTGTTCAGAATCACAAAAAGTATAAAAAATACGGTTTACGGTTGTCAAAAAAATTACAAATTGTCTAATAGAGTTTTTGATAAATATCACCAAGGTCATTGACTGAACCGATGCCAAACTTTAAAGTGTAACTTAGAAATTTTGTCATTGAAAATATATTTTAAGTAATGATTTCATTTCTTAAGATAAATACGATGCTAACATGAAAGTCACTGTGGATTACAGCTTGGTAAATTTATTGCAGCGCCCATTCCTGTGATCAGGACATGGAAGGATCTCCTTGGTAACTCAACCCTACTCTTTGGAAATACCAACATGGGTGTAGCCGGGAAACGCAAAACTACAGACCCCGTAATCCTATTTGGTCATTGGACCAAAGATTCTGTGTTACTCAAATTCAGATAATGATAATGCACTGTCCATTCTGCATTCAAGCACAAAAAGTATCAACAAGTCTCAAGGGCTTTACTGTGTAGCCTAAATCATATCCCTTAACGTTAACGTTCATAGCTGCTTAATTTCATTAATCATCCCGAGCATCTTTTGATAAACGATACATGCTAAAAAGCTTTTAAGACCCCAGGCTGCACCCATGGCTTAGGTCTCAAGCCGGTTTATTATAAGATTGTTCTCCGCTTGCGCGCAGGCAGGAGATGGAGGAGATCAAACGCGAGATCTTGTCGCTCTCGGAGAAGTACTCCGTGAAGTGCGTGGAGTCCGCCGCGCTCGAAGAACGCCTGGCCACAGCGACGACACAACTGGCGCACGCACACAACCACATCATGCAGCTCGACTCCAGGTAAAACGCGCTACGTTTATCTTTTTAGCAGGAGGTCTGGAGGACGTCTAGGTTGGGACCATCTCAGCATCAGATATTTTATAATCATTAGTGTTTAACCAAAGAAAACTAACCATATAATATCTCATGTGCGTATATTTTATATAATTTAACCGATACAATCTACTGAAATATCTCTTTTTTTTCTAAAACACTGTAGCTTCTAGTAAAGTCATTTGTTTATAAGAGCATGGACTGGACTCGATCATGAATTATTCTATGTGACTAAAAATAAAGAAATGAGGGATTAAACATGGCAAAACGAATTTTTCAGAAATAAGCAGCTCCGTGCCCACCTGATATCGGAGGCCAACGACATGAAGTCCGCGGAGACGTCCACCCTGTCCCAGCTCATCGAAGACACTGCGCCGGTACGCACCCTATTCTCTAAATGTTGACCACACACGCTTGGAGCCTACGCTACTGCTTACCAAATGCTACGGAACAAAGTTATTGGTGCCAGATTCCATGTTATGATGGGATACGTCGAAATAATTCCATGATGTGCGGGATTCTATCAATCGTTTCATTTCCTAATTCATTTTAGAAATACGAACGGACAAACTTATTAAAACATTATGTCATCACAATAATGTCTAAATAAAGTTTGTGGTTGCACTGTGAGTCGCGGGTGACAATTTGCAAATAAATTTTCGTCAAGTATTCGATACTATTATAAAAAAAGAAACAGCGCTCCGTGACAAGGATAAACGAAAACTGAAAGTGTAGTAAAATATTTTATAAATTTGACGAAAGTTAATTGGCACAAATTGCAGTTTGCTTAAATTTAGTTACAATGGTTATAATTGACTTTTGATTCTGACATTTTACGGTGCTCGCCTGAAATCAACAGTTTTCAAGATTTCATTACGTGAAAGTAAAGTTCATCCATCTTCCATATATGGATAAAATATGTAATTATTGTTAGTAATTTCTTTGTTTCTTAGTATTTGCTTATTTAGCCTATTTTATTCATCCACCATTTCAAGCTAGATCTACGCTTGGCATGGACACTGCACTTAAACAACTTAACACGATCACCATAAACAGGTCGCATAGAGCCATAGACTTTAGTTTGCAATTTCATTGATGTTTAGATTATCATATTTGTTGAGATTATCATATTTGTTTGTAAATACTTTTGCAAAACATCATTTCAATTTAGTTTAATTTTACTTGTGGATCGCGACTGTCAAAGCTATTATTGAAATTGCTTTTCAACAATAACATTTTCTACTGTTACACGTCGCCAATTTCGTACAGATTCTAATATCGACGGAATTTAAAGAAAAATACAAATAACAGAATAATTGCCTCCGGTACTGCTGCCGGCAATTGTAACGGCTGCCGAAGATAACCTAAAAAAAACTTTGTTAATTCTGTTATTGATTCTTAATTATCTCGATTAATCTTATTTCGTTGTACATATTCTTTGATCGTATCGTTTTTAATCAAAAACTTGTTGAATAATGCAAGCTAAGACAGTCGCGATGCTTAGCGTCCTATTGGCGTGATGGTATAATACGGGTGCACTAACAGCATGGGCAGGCGGAGGCGCCGCTCTGGGCTCACCTGCGCCACCTGGCGGCCGCGTGGCAGCGCACCCATCCTAGCGCAGGTACGTACGCGGCTTGGATCGACGAACACCGCGCCGCAAACACACTGAGGGCCAATCGATACGCGAAGAAACTTTCGTCAAGTTTTTGATACCAAAAATAAATGTAAAAGGAATCAGCGCGCCTGGCGGACGTAAACTGAAACTAAGTCGTGTAAGTCGTGTAAGGGAAATCTTTGTCTTTGATATAGAAAATTTTACGAAAGTTTATTCGAAAAAAATATTCTAGCTCTGGGCGTAAAGGGACAATTTTATAGAAAACGGACTCACGTAGTATTTTCCTCTCGTTCCGTGCGGTTTTTACAGCATTTACGCAATAAATAAATAATTATTTTTTTCTTGTTGCTCCTCCGAGAACTTGGCGACGAACTTACTGTGCATTTGCCAGTGTCAAGTTTTCAATCGTTTTTTTATACACAGTACAATTTTTTTTTCTCGTTTACAACCTGTGTACATACGTTTTTCTAACGTAATTATTTTATGGAACCGGTCTATATAGAATCAGATAGATGCTGAGTCTATGGACCTGTCTGTGGTGTTGTATTTTTTTTTTAATTTGGCTAACTTTCCAGGTAAATAAATAATTTGAGTAGTGAGCTACCGTACATAAATTAAGTATAGTTTTTAGTGCGTTTGAAATGTAAATACATGAACACTTTCACCAGGTAATATTAAGATATTAATTTTACACATGATAAATAGTTATCAAAAAAGGCAAAAATCAGCTGTTCGAGTGTGAATCAACATAATGTATGAAACAGCACGTCTTTCATATATGTTTTTTTACTATGGTACACCCTGATATATTTATAAATATTTTTTTCTCGCTTGCGAGTTCGCTGGCTTTGGTAAAAAGTCACGACAAAAGTTTCTCTGAAACAATTTCTGCCTTGTTTCGCGTTAGTTTTCTTTCACCGTGTTTAACTAAGTACCTATTCGTTCGAATTATTTGCCGTTGTAAAACACTCAGAGAAACTTAAGTGGTGACTGATGCATAAAGGTGTTTATTTATAAATACGTAAATAAGTAGCACCATGCACCTATTTTTTAGTACCAGTCTATTTTTATTTATGAACATTAACTTTTTCCTTTCTAGTTGTATTTAATGACATTTTTTTTATTAATCAATTATTTCAAGTGTGTATAAAATTTCCTTTTTTTTTAATTTGTTTTAAACCTTAGATTATTTATTTAACAACCAGGAATGTCTTGTTAGTCGAAGCTAAACAGAGCTTTGCAGCAAAACTTTTGGCAAGAGTGAGTGCACGCTGTTTTTCCCATTCTCACTGAATTTCCTTTTTCTCTTGATTTGTCTTGACGGTGTGACTATGGGTACAGACGAAGTCAAGAACGAGTCCGCTTCTGGAGGCGCCACGTCCGTCCCGACCCGCGAAGATCCAGTACGCCAAGACAGAAAACACGAGAAATCTGCAGCTTTCACCCGTCCAGGTATAACCCCATCTTCCCTGTCATCGGAACCAGTACTTAACTCTTTTTGCTGAACTATTATCTATCTTCTTTGCACAAAATATAGATGAAAAATCTAAACGGGAAGGTTTTATGGTACCTATACTCCAACTGTCATTGATAGGCAAGTATGTAAATTAAAAAAAGGCTAATTTTTTTGTTTTTGACCGGCTAGCCAGATGTTAAGTGACGGTATGGTCGATGATGGTAAACAATTTGGCAAATTTTACCCTACCACCAAGCTATGCTTTAATCGCGATGTTTTCCTTCACCAGCAGCTCAAGCTCATTGCTGTAATGTAATCCCACGTCTTTCGGCGAAATGAAGCTATAGAAAATTAAAGGAACTCATAGGTAAAGCTGCTTCGTATTAGCTAGTCAAGAGTAAATAAACTCTTTTTATAGAAGCTGATTTTTGTTTTAGAATTTTATAGTTGTGACCATAATAAAAATAAAGTTAAATAAAGTAAACAAATAAAGTTTTCATTATAAAGAATACAATGACCCCCTTGCGGCTTATCAATTCAAGCAATTGTGATTTCACTAAAATTATGCTCCATTTGTCCATGGAAAAAAAAAAATTGTATGACAATTGAACCACCTTAAACTTATAACTCAGTAAAATAATATTTTGGTTGTTCACAGAACTAAATTCGGCACGGCGATGCTCCGCAAGCGACCGAGCGACAGCGCGCCCGCTCGTCGGAATGGTGGCGGAGCGGAAAAAGCGATTCGAGACGTGAATGAAACGACAGCGTTCCCAACAAATTGTACCTTAACACTCTCAGGTCCAAAGTAACGCGTTAACTTTAAGCACACCCACCACGCTAGCACCTGGCCACTGCTTCTGTATCTATCACATTCGTAGGTACCCGCATTACGGAAATAATTACGAGTAGAAATTAAACGGCAACTAATCGACTGATTTGATAATTAATTAATTTTGCACGTTTCTAAATGTATACTTTAGAGCTAGTGAATTTAACGCAATTTTGTACCCTAAGTGTACGTAGGTATTTATATGTATATTGCCTACCTAAACATATTTTGAAGGATCTAGAGTTCTTCGTCTAAAGCCTGATCACTAGGCGATACTGGAATAAGATTACACGATTTAGTGATAGATGATTAATAAGCATGTACCGTTTAACATTGCACTCTCTGGGCATTACTTATAAACGTTGCTAAAGGTTAATCTATAATTAAAATAGCCTGTCTCGTTTTCACACGTGACTTTTCAGGTCAGCGAGCTGGTAGGACATTTTTAAAATAGATTATTATCTTTAAATGATGTTTATGAGTATGGCCTTCTATGACCAAATATAACGCCTCTGTATGAAATGTATAAAAGTGGCCAGACTAACTACTACCCACCCCACCACACAACTGTATGTATGTCCACGAAGTATGTTAACTCTAGTTAAGAGACTATTTAATTCTTCTATATTATTTAATTTGAGCTGTTTGTGAACGACTAATTGCCTAAGTGTAGCTCTAGTTGTCTGGTTAGTGATGCGACTTTATAACTTAACACCCTGTATATAGTGTAGAAATCTTTTTGTTTGTTATTCTAATTGTTACCAAATATTTTTCATATTTTATACTTGTATCTTTTAAGTATTGGAAATGTAACTAGATACGTGTTCGTTTTTTACAGATTATCTTTAAAATATTATTTGTGATTCTATTTGAGATAACGCTGGAACTCCTTTCCAACTTTTAAAAAGTTATAAATTTAACACTGTTTAATGTATTTAGATTTTAATGCACACGTACGGTTTGGATAACCATTTTTATAAATTTAAAAAGAATAAAATTCACCCTCGGAAAGCTTCGCGCACAGATGATACTATACTAGCAGTACTAGTACCTAGAAGAGGGAAAATTATATCGGTATTCACGGTCACTCATATGTGTGTAATGAAACTCATTTTTGTATTGGATACTATATAAATTATCAGTTTCTAGCGCCGCCGACACACATGTGCGTAACCGCGTCTAACCTCGAGACAAAATTTGTATTTACATAGTTCGTAGTTGAGAATAATGTAAGTGTTCACTATTTATGATGGCTGTTACACACGGACCGTGGCTTGCGCAATAACTAATTTACCACTTTAATTTCACACTCAATCAAATTCATTATTTTTTTGAGTCTGCTTCTTCTTTGACCACATCGTAGCTTGCCTACAGACGAATTGAAAACGTGGACTTATCCGCGATTATAAAAACATGCCTAGCCAAAAATTAAAAAAAAACTGCCATAGAGAAAATTTGAAATATAAAAAAGTTACTCCATCATCATTTTATAATTGGCACAATGCACGAACTTGCCATGGCCGATGAGAAAAAAAAACATTTTATACATTTATTTATTAAATTTGGATTCACTGCCACATCATGTGATGTGTATAATGTGTAAAATCTATATCGATTTTAGGTTATAGCAACCATTTACCGTTTAAGGTTACTGGACAGTAGTTACTTGTCCAAGCTGCTGTGTCGTGTGTAACTGGCTTAGTAACTGACAGTGAAACCTGTAATTCACCTTACGTTACCATGATCCTCAATGGGCATTGTCTTCCATTCCCGACCCTCACCTTGTTGTGTACAGCACTAACTACAATTTGAAAGAATGTAATCGTTCGAGGATGTTTTTTTGCTCAATGTTATCTAGTTGCGTAGAAAAATGAAGAAATGAAATACCAAAACGGATCGCATTGTAATTACGCGTGTCCTACTATATGGACATATTTTTAGATTTAGCTCGAGTTATGTGCATATAGGGATTGCAATCCGGCGTCATTTTCAGTTCGGGCGGATACGACCAGATTCTCATTAATCCGGCCGGATTGATCAAATCAGGATGATTTTCGCTTTTTAGTACAAAATAAGCGAGTTAATCAATTGTCACTGCACTTATATGTAGGCAGTTTAAAAAATAAATCACAAATGTATAAAATCAACTTTATTTCCTAACCAATGTTAAGACAAGTTTTTTTAAAAATGTAATGAGATGAACGAGATGCTCTCCTGATGGTAAGAGATAAAGCCTGTCCATGACCATTGCAGCGATACACAGAACTTTGAGTAACAAAACTAAAGTCCAGGGCATCACTGCTTTGGCGCTCATTACGTTAGAGACTTTCGATGGTTAGTCTCAACAGCCCAGTAATTTCGCTAGCTACAGTACCTTTCAAACAAGAACACAGTAATGTTTACACACTACTGCTTAGCGGCAGAATAACTGGTACTGCGGTGGTACCTACCTAGACGACCTCCTGCTAAGATCTACCACCAAGTGACCTACTAATGCAACAGCTATATTATTTTGCCACAAACTGCTAGCAACGGATCCGGTATGTTGGTACCGGATCCGGTAACCGTTAAATGGTGCCGGATCCGTTTTTCCGGATTGCAATCCCTATGTGCATATGAATATATAAAATTAACTTATGTTACTTTATTCTCTTTTTCTGTGTGCATATTTGACGAGTTGTACAGTCAGCCTGCTAAATTGTGTTTATATTACTGATGATGTTTGCAATATTTTTTAGAGACGGGTTTTTTGACTTACGACGTCGTAATTGGACGAAAATTCAAACATTAATGTAACGTTAAATAGTAATTTTGACATATTTTATGAGGCTGATTTTGCAAGTTGCCTTTGTATAGTGTTGAATTTATTATAACAAAGATTTTTAAAATAAACAATGTACTTAATACAACACCTTTGTTTTATTATTTTAGGTTGTTTGGTCGTCGTTATTTTATTAAGATACTAGCGGACGCCTCGAGGTTTCACCCGCGTAGTTCCTGTTCCCGTGGAAATACAGGGATAAAAAGTAGCCTATAGCACCCGAAGATAGCGTAGCTTCCCAACGGTGAAAGTTTTTGAAATAGGTCCAGTAGTTTCGGAGGCTATTCATTACAAACAAACAATCAAATCTTTCCTCTTATAATAACGTCTCGAAGGTAATGAGCGCCAAAGCAGCGATGCCCTGGACTTTGTTTTGCTACTAAAAGTTTTGTGTATCATTGCAAATCCATGGATATTATGCGTTATCTCATACCATCAGGTTAACATCTCGTTACTTTCACATAAAAAATACATAAATATGGTTAATATTCTGCCGCCAAGCATCTAACAGTGTGTTCCGGCAGCCTCCCTTGAGGTAGCCAGTTGCATTCCAGGCTAGGCGTTTACTATCTTCGACCACACCGTCAATCAACAGGTGGGCTGTGGTGAAACACCTAGCCTGTCGAGTATTAAAAAAAAACTTTCGAAGGGGTTACAAGACACGAAGTCGCACATTCCTAGACTCCTAGACTCGCTATCTCCCAGTTTGGACCTACTTAACGATCAATTTTTTGTAGAAAAGCGAAATTTAGTAATAATTGTTTCTAGGCATAGGGATCATACATACAAATAAAACTTAATAAGTACCATAAATAATCATTTATTACTAAAATGAGTATTAAGGCGATAAATATTTGACAATAATATAATTTAACAAAACACATTTTGGCAAGCAATACATTAAAATCAATACATAGTCTTAGTCAACTAACAAACAGAAATTCATAATCACTATCTTATAAAGCTAAATAAATGTAAAATACATTTATAGAACACCGCACAAATCAATTTAAGTTACTGTAGGTCATTTGGAGATGGCAGCGGTGACCTTGTTTATCTTCAACCTTTTTTTTTATGTGAAAAATAATGAGACGAACGAGACGCTCTCCTGATGGTAAGAGATAACGCCTGTCCATGACCATTGCAGCGATACACAGAACTTTGAGTAATAAAACAAAGTCCAGGGCATCGCTGCTTTGGTGCTCATTACTTTGAGACTTTCGATGGTTAGTCTCAACAGCCCAGTAATTTCGCTAGCTGCAGTACCCTTCAAACCAGAACACAGTAATGTTTACACACTACTGCTTGGCGGCAGAATATGTGGTACTGCGGTGGTACCTACCTAGACGACCTCCTGCTAAGGAGATCTACCCTCAAACGAGCGGTCTGTTTGTTTGCAGCTCTATAAATTAAAAGCCTCTAATTCGGCTATAATTACAATGATAAGCTAATTCTATGTTGATATGAGAGATGAGATGATGATGTTGAGATGTTTTTGATTTTGTTGTGTTGTTTTGTTTTGTTTCTCTGGTAGTAGCTTTCGTATGACGAGGGGTTTTTACCCCAAAACCCCTCACACGGCTTTTTGATATTTTCGCGTCGCGTTGCCGCGTTTGTTTGGTCTCGTAGGACAGCAGGTTAACTCTCTCTCTCTCTTTCTCGCGATACATTTTTTGCACGTGTACCTCAAAAATAAGTCAAAATATTATTTTCTTAGTTAATAAATCCGTAATCCGTAATAAGTCACCGCTAAACTAGTGATGACTTTACTAAAGCATAACTGGACTTGACTGACACGGACTGTACTTGACCAAGACTAGACTTTGACTTCAAGTATAGCTACGAGGCAACTAACTAACGTTTGAAACTTGAAAACATAAAATACTTGACACTGGCAAATGCTCAAAATGCGACGCCAAAACCAAAGAAAAAATACGTGATATATCTTACTTTGCTGTCACTTACGTATTTGTTCAAAATTCACTACATAGAAAAAATATATCTACAATATCCGTGTTTCTGTATTCTAATACTGTTTAGTTAATACATTTTAGTTCGATAGTTACTATGTCACCCGGAGATAGTAAAGTTTCCTAACGGTGAAAGAATTTTTGAAATCGGTCCAGTAAAGTAGCTCCAGTGGATGAGATGGAGTTAAGCATGATGGATGGAGTTAAGCATGATAGATGGAGTTAAGCATGATAGATGGTGTTAAGCATGATAGATGGAGTTAAGCATGATAGATGGAGTTAAGCATGATTGAGAAGACTGGAGCTACTTTGCCAGCGCCCCAGAGCCTCGCTCCGCGAGGCTTAAGGAGCTGGGTTGGCTCAGGTAGACGCTGGCAGGGGGAAATGCACAATACACACCCCAAGCGGGACGTCAGTGCAGGACTCATCGCCCCCATTCCGAATAAGAATCGGTCCAGTAGTTTTGGAGCCTATTCAGTACAAACAAACAAACAATCAAATCTTTCCTCTTTATAATAGTATAGATAGATAATGTCAGGTCTACTTGAAAACTTTGTGTCAATTCCAATTATTATCGGTAATAAATACACAACCAAAACTTACATATTAAAAAAAATCGCCACTAAATAGCTGACCCTGCTACATTGCCTTCTGAAATGCTGTTTTTACTTCAAAACATTTCAGGATATTTACACTTGTATGATTTCTATTTTGATTACCTATTATTTAAATCTTATGCGAGGAAAACGAGCTAGAAGCAAATATATTTAAAACCATGGATTTCAGGTCAACACTAAAAATTCTCTCTCTATAGGTAAACCATAATTTTGTAATTAATACAAAAAAAAATTTATCTACAGCTATAACTGTAACTAGCTGAGCTATACTTGAATTTTCTAGGAATTAAAAAATAGTGGCGTAAATGCCTACGGGTAGAATAATAACCAGGAATAACTTTTTGTAACTTTTTTTTTCACTTCTTTTTTCGACGATTTTTTCGAAAAAAAACCAAACCAGTTCAGTTAACGATAGAGTTAGCAATAGAGATACCTAAAGCCATTTTTTATTTCTTCTAGTAATTAAAAAGTTGTGGTGTATCAGCAATTATATCTTTCTGGCGATATACGGCACTGTTTGTTGGAAATTCAAAAATATAACCTACTGAAAAAAAAAACTTTTTTTTGTAAATTTTACACTAAACCCTTTAGGGTTTTTGGCGGGAACGCGGGAAGAGTCGTGTCGCTTCGTTGTATTTTTTTCCAAAACTAGTGTTTTGTCGAGTGTTTATGCATAAAAATGGTGGTGTTTTATTCATAAAGTGCCGAATTACAAGCGCGAGTGTGGGAAAATGATATAATGTGGTGAAACATGAGTTTTCGTGTTGCTTCCAAAACTCCATCGAAGCTTTATAGTAAAGTTGCCACTACTTTACTAAAGCATGACTGGCACGAACTGACACGAACTGGACTTGACTAAGACGACTTTGACGATAACCATAGTTAAGATACAGCAGAAATATCACTGAAGACGAGGCAGTATGGCTTTATAGCTTTAGCCTGCCCGAAAGGGCAAATTAACGAAAAAAAAAAAAAACTAAACCCTTTATCCATAGTTTTAAATAATTTCGAAATAAAGTTTCGACTTTCGAGATTTCTTACGTCTAGAGATTGCTTAAGTCGCAGACTTATCAACTACCTACATGAGAACTAGCGTCAATGAATTGTTAGGAATAACTTATGCCAATATTTGCCTAAACAGACATATTTTAGAATATCGTACCATAATACTTATTACACTTATGAACATTTTAATAGGACGCCAATCCTGAAATCGCGAAACAGAGTTTTGGCGTGAACGCGGGAAGAGTCGTGTCGCTCCGTTGTATTTTTTTCCAAAACTAGTGTTTTGTCGAGTGTTTATGCATAAAAATGGTGGTGTTTTATTCATAAAGTGCCGAATTACAAGCACGAGTGTGGGAAAATGATATAATGTGGTGAAACATGACTTTTCGTGTTGCTTCCAAAACTCCATCGAAGCTTTATAGTAAAGTCGCCACTACTTTACTAAAGTATGACTGTACTTGACTGACACGAACTGGACTTGACTAAGACTGGACTTTGACTAAAACTAACTACGATGACACTTATTTAACTTTTGAAACTAGAAAATGTATAATTACTTGACACTGGCAAATGCTAAAACGCGACGCCAAAACAAAAAAAAAAAAAAAAAAAAATCGCGAAACAAACTTCAGCTGTTTTGTAACTGTAACTGTCCACTTTTGATTTATGGTTTCTGTGAAAGAGCTGCACAGTTTTGCCAATGTCATATAGATAGTATTGTCTATTTGTTTTGTAAGAAACCTCGGCGAGGATTATTGGTGTGTTGATTGTTTAAAAAAAATTGTAATAAAGTATTAAATTAAAAAAAAAGTTGTTTATGAAATTGCACGTGTGTATAGGTATACGGTGAATGCAAACAAAATTTTTTGTCTGTATTTTTTATCCCATTCTGGAACAAAATATTTAGCATAAACATCATCGAATTTTAAAAACATTTTGACAAGTAATATTTTTTACTCTTTTTTTCTCTATTTGTGGCATCGCACTTTACGATTCTGCCAGTATCAAATATTTTACATTGTATGATGATAAAACAAGTTAAATAAGTCTTAATCACAGAATTCCAGGCCATTATCAAGTAGCAGTGATTTTACTAGATTCTACAGAGTTTTGGTAACATTACGAAAAGTTTGTATACCAGCACATTACATCATTTGTCCACACTCATGCATATAATTCAGCACTTAAACAATATTTCTGAAAAGAAACACTAGAAATAACACAGATTTAAGAAAATAAGATACATATGGTAATTTATCTGTCTTTGGTCCCCTAGTAAAAGTTGTTTATAATTTAGATTACAATGATATTCTAGAACATGTCCATAGTGTAATCAAACCATTTTAGTTCAGATGCAGTTCAAGTGCCAGAGATGATGCGCCTCTTAATGAGAGCTGTGTGCTGTTTAGAACTGTATCAGAGTGACATCCTGCTTCTGCTTCTGTTCTTTGAGTTTGGCCTTCCATTGCACCCTGTCGGCCAGTATCCGCCGCCCGAAGGCAGTATGTATGTCGCGGAATGGGACTTTCTTGCGCGGCAGTTCGGGGCGAACGTTTTCTTTATCTGAAATAAAAAGAAAGTGTTTTTATATAAAGGACGAATGAGACGCTCTTGTTAGAGATAACTCATATCCATAATCATTGCATGTGCCGTTTTGTTGTTTGAGTAACAAAACAATGTCCAGGGCTTCGCAGGTACAATACTAACGATGTCTACTTCCAGGCACGGTCTTTCCCTCGCCGTCCATGAGCCTGTTGAATGGGTTGAGCCGTTGGCCGCGCGGCGGCACCCGGGGCTCCTCCTCCGGCGGAGTCACCGTCACCAGCGCCGCCGCTTCCGCCGCTGCCTCTTCTGGAAATATAACATAATGTTAGACACGACCTGACATAAGTTAGGGGCGGCTAAAAGTACAGTGAAGCGCGGCCTGGTTACTCAACGTAAAAAACATTATAAAGTTTGATGGGTACGTTTGGCGGCGGGCTGACCGGTGGACTTAGGTTTAATTAGTTTTTATTGACGTGTATGACTTTTATAAAATGAAATATATACTTATACCTTTTTTTTTTTTTTTATGTAAAAAGTAATGAGAGGAACGAGACGCTCTCCTGATGGTAAGAGATAACGCCTGTCCATGACCATCGCAGCGATACACAGAACTTTAAGTAACATAACAAAGTCCAGGGCATCACTGCTTTGGCGCTCATTACTTTGAGACTTTTAGTTGAGTTAGCCTCAACAGCCCAGTAATTTCGCTAGCTGCAGTACCCTTCAAACCGGAACACAGTAATGCTTACACACTACTGCTTAGCGGCAGAATAACTGGTACTGCGGTGGTACCTACCTAGACGACCTCCAGCTAAGGAGATCTACCACCAAGTAAAACTTATACCTACTTAGTTATAGTCTGTACCTTGAGCTTCATCCAGCTGTCGCTGCAGGTCAGCCACCATGAGCTTCATGTAGTCGTAGCTGGCGCAAGCCAGGGCCTTCATCCATGCCTCCATGGAGCCTTGAGAGTTGGTACACAGAAAATATGTGCGCCCACCCTCACATTGAAACACTATCTTGAAACTGTATGCTTCTTCTTCTGTTAACTCTGAAATTATTCATATTTTACACTGAATTAGTCTTTTGTAAACAGACAAAGATATCGAAACTATGTGATAAGAATGTTATGTTACATACTACTATTTAGGTACACAGCCAAAACAGATATGCTAAATATATTTTTTTCTGCACCTGCCATGTACTTTCTGAGCTAAACCATGTATATACAAAATGTATGTTATTTTGTTGCTATAGCAACAGTGATATTGATTCTGATGAATTTCTAAATGAACCACTTAATAATCAGAGTAATAAATAAAGTGGAAAAGTTATGGTGGGAACACTGAAAGAGTTGTGTCACCCCGTTGTATTTTTCCCCTAGTGTTTTGTCGAGAGTTTATGTATTAAGACTTTTTACATTTCACAAAAAAGCAAGTGCTGAGCTTGGCCGAGCGTTTTTGTCGCACCTTTTAATACAGAGACACAATATCCTCAATAATGTAGGGCGTCCAGCCTTTTTACCTGAATGTCCGGCCAAATTGGCTGGTCTATCCGGTTTATTTTTTTTAATTTTGGCCACCCTATGTGCTGATATGTGCAGCAACAAAAGGTTTTGGGTTTTAAGGGCGGAAATTCTATTTGAAAAGATTTATTTTCAGTTTCATATATTATTCTATGCCTGCAGCTTTGCTTGTTTTATAGTGCATTTTTTTCCTCCTATAAGTATAATAATTAAATAAATCATACTCACACATTACACTACTTGAGCTATCATTACGTATTTATTAAAACCTGTATAAGCATCTAATTTTTGTGACCTTTTTTATGGTTTATATGACATATTCATTACGCTATTAACAACTCAATTCAAGTGTAGGTTTCATAAGCGAGGTTTTTCTAGTAAAGTTTCCAGTCGAAAACAGAGGAACTATACTCACCAATTGTACAACCTTCCAATATGATAACACCCACGGGTTCTTTGTCGGCTTTCTTATCGAAATAGAAAAGCAAATTCCCCTTTAACGTGAACCATCGTCGCTGGTAGCTCTTGCCGACCTCCGCTCGCATGTCTAGCCAGCCCTCACGGTCTACCGGTGTTGCAGAAGATGCGAACGCACATAGGTTCTTTTCGTTGATCTTCATAGTCATTGGAACTGCTACAGCATCAAGGGTAGAAGATCTAGAGAAAAGAATTTGCCTTTTGTAGATGTACTGCTGCGATTTGTATATCTTTATTAGTTGAGCCCTTTGATTTGATTCCGGACGTGTAATCTTTTTGAATTATGCTCACGTAACAACTTTGTTTTTATTCTAATGTTTCCAATTTTTAATCCTTTCCTTTTCTCACTCGAGCGAGTCTCGATCTTTTTCTTTTTTTCTTTGTTGTTTACCTTAGCATTATACATTATAATTTGAGCATTATGCCAGTGTGTGTCAACTTGTCAAGTTCTCGTAGTTGTAAGTGTTTGTTAGAAATTCTGGCGGGAACGCAAAAAATATCTTTTTTGGATATATTGGTTAATTAAAAAACTTAAAAATTGTGGTGTTTTATTCAATTATTTGAGGGAGGGTACGTAAATTTTCATATTATTACTGTCTATCAGTACTTTTTGTAGCATTAAAGGAGGAGGCCCACCTGTAAAAGATACGAAAGACCTTAACACCAACAGAGTACTTGATCTAGGATTCTAGGGTATCTGAATGTTTTTTACACAGATGGCACTTAAATATTAGATAAATAATTATTTTAGTAATTCAAATACCAGTTATGGTAACTGAATAGTACTGCTAGAGGCTGGATAATATGTATACATATTATCCAGCTTCCAGCAGTACTGAGGTTATGTCTCAAGGAGAATATTCGTCATTTAAGAATGGTGTGTGTTCTTTAATAAGTAATAATTAATATATTCAGTTAAGTAAGCATAGGTACATGGTACTTTAAAGTATTTTTTTCCAGATATCAAAATCAGTGAGTCGAAGATAAAGCCTCAAATATGGAAATGGAACCAATACCAACAGATAATGTCACTACAGTCTTATAAGTATAGTGAACTGACATACAACTCACTCTGTTTTATTGGCTACATACATAATTATGTTACTTATACAATCTTGAGACTCATTGTATAGGTTTTCAGCTGCGGTAAGCTGCAGTAAGGCGTTAGTGATGCGCAGGGTTTGCATAGCTCCGAAAGCGACATGCCCGTCCCGCCTACTTTACAATTCCCCTTCCGAAACGTTACAGCGTATTTGAATTACGCGTTACGTAACATGGTTTGAAAAATTCAGAACGGTCGCGTAGATTTTTTTCTCAAATTTTCGAATGGCATGACCACTTACTTTTACAGTACAGAAACACGTTACGGCGCGTTACATCTCCAAAAATTGGATTACGTAATATTTGTCCGCTCCCATAAGCTTTCTGTGACTAGCATATTAAATTGTGAGAATGCTGTTAGTATGGAACCAAAAAAATCCAAATGTTAAAAAAAAACAGTTCCCTATAGTTAGCGCCAGAGGGCGCTTTCCCAAATTCTGTTCTACTTATACATTTTTCATCCATTTACTACTCAACAGGCCAAACGTTAAAGGAATTTTAATCATTTCATGATTAACATACTATATTTACTGTCGCTTTGCATTAGGCTAGTTGGTGGCAAACGTAATAAAAAAAAAAAATTTTAAAGTGAATAGCGCCATGAATTTTTAAAGAATTAAAAGAACACAGACAGTCTACTACAGACAGATTGCTAAAATGAAACAGTGCTTAAATATGTAATATTTTTATTCATAATTATTATTACCTATTTTCACAGTTATTTATAAAGTTATATTAATATCAATAATTAAACTAATTTTGTTTTACGAATCTCTAATGATTGCTCCATTTAGAAAATTTGATTTCCACATCAATCATCGGACTCCGCTTCTTACAATAACATAAAACAAAAGATGGTGAGGTCTATTTACAGTACAATCCCAATTACCTAAAAAAATTGACAAAATTCACAATAACAAAAACTGTCAAAAACGAAACGTTAAAATTATTTAATTCTACTAAGAATCTCGCTTAACAACTGTACATTACGAGTGGTTTCTTCAAAAACGTGCTCTGGCTGGCTTTTTACATCGGCAAAATAGGCTAATAATAACTAACGGTAATCCGAACTACACGCTATATATACATCCCGTCCGTACAAAACAAAATATAAACTATATACAACATCGTTAAATATTCCCAAATGCTGTAACACATTTAAAACATTTCAATTTCAACTAGGCGTAACTCGAAGTGTCGCGACGCACATCAACCGTTCAATAATTTATAAAGTTCGCGTGCACGTACATCCTGTACAATTGCCTACAGTCACTCGATGCGACTCGTAATACATAAATTAGGTACTAGGCAACAAATCATAATTTACACTTTGTTTTCTGGTTCTTCGTTCAATACAAAATCCGACTTTGTTACGTCGATATAGGTCCGTGGCGGACGTCTCCGGAGACTGAACAGCCCGTTCCACAGCTCGCTACAGACCACATATTTACAATTCACAGCACACCACCCGTCTATGAATAGTTCAAAGCACGAATACTTCCCACACCTTTAACTCATCGCTTATAATGCAAGTCTACTAATTTTACAAATTACATATATTGGCATTTGCTACTTTGTGTGCAATCTTTTTCGTTAAATTAATAAATAAATATTGAAGGACATTTAACACCAAACTAAGCAAAGCTTGTACTCTTGGAACCAGACAGCTGACAGAATACTTAAATACTTTTTTTTTTGTAAATACATACAGTACACCCAGACTCAGAACAAACACCAATCTTAGTCACACAAATGTTAGTCCTGAGTGGGAATCGAACCCAAATCCTTCAGCTCTCGAAGTAGACATACTACCAATGAACCAACAGGGCTGTCATAAAATCTATTTATATCTTTGACAACCCTGTTGGCTCATTGGTAGTGTTAATTCTTTAAGAGCTGTAGGACGTGGGTTCGATTCCCACTTAGGACAAACATTTTGTGGTATAAATAAATGTTAGTTCTGTGTCCGGGTGTTCTGTATGTATTATAGGCATACAAAAAAAAGTATTTAAGTATTCTATCAGTTATCTGACTTCCATCATACAAGCTTTGCTTAGTTTGGGCTCAGATGGCGCTATGTCTTCTATGCTGGCGATATCTATTTTTATTTATCAATTGCCGTGCGTTAGTGTTGCAAAAACTTGAAGATGGCTAAACATGTTTTTTTTTTTTGTTTTGTCTATCTATCTATACTATTATAAAGAGGTAAGATTTGTTTGTTTGTAATGAATAGGCTCCGAAACTACTGGACCGATTTAAAAAATTCTTTCACCGTTGGGAAGCTACACTATCCCCGGGTGACATAGACTACTTTTTATCCCTGTATTCCCACGGGAACGGGAACTACGCGGGTTAAACCGCGAGGCATCCGCTGAAACATTTGAATTTTTTAAAAAAGCCTTTTTTTATGTGGACAGATGATCACATAAATTAAAAGGAAGTACATTATAACTTGCATTGAAAGCGATCAGGTATTGCATTGAAAGCGATCAGGTAACGGTACGGAGTGTCTCCGCAGTTAGAACTACATGTACCTTACATTTTAAGTAATATATTAAAATAGAAAATTTAATATAACTACTGTCGGAGATTCGACGAACCAACATCAGCACAGTTGCCTCCGTTCAATTTAATTAGTAATATTTATATAAAACGACAAATGTCTAAATACAAATGCTACTTTCAAACATGACCTAGAGTTCTCATTATCACTAATCAACTATTATGTAAACTATTGGTGTTTCTAATTAATCCTGATCTGAGGTTAGTCACATCATAAGTTAATATTTTGTCTAGTTTGTTTTGCATTTTATATTCATTTTGATAGAAAATTATTATCAATTTAGTTAACATCCATGGTTGGAATGTCCTATTTGAAGCAACTTTGAGCCTTGTTCCCTCATATAAAATGTCCGAGTATAGTATAGGTTATGCAACAAACACTGGCACACATGTCACTTACAAAGCTAAAGTAGACAAGTTCAAGTATTGTAAAAAGTACTCTGTCTGCTTATTTCTGATAACATAGGGTAAATGGTTTATGTCAGCAATAAATAAACTATGTCGGATTTTAAAAAAAGTTAGTGAAATCGCCAGGCATTAGTTCATCAGTAGCTTATGTCAGTGTCATAGATTTACTGTCAACAATGAAAAAAAATTGAATTGATTTCGTATGTAATATTATTATGAGAATGGGTAGGAGAAAAATCGTCGATAACCAACGACGAAGTGGCGCTAGTGTCCGTGTCTGTTTCATTAGATTTAATTAACTACTTATTTGCTATCGAACACAATATCTTCTATAATTTGGTTGTGGGAAGCAAGCGGCACAGAGTTCCATTGCACATCCCATAAAATACCGAATTACTATACATCATAAACATATTCGTCCAAATAATCCATTCTAAACATGTCGTAAGGCTACACGATACGCGCGTACAAATCATCGTAAAAATGTCCGAAAGTAATTTCATTTCATTTTGTATGAACATTAAAAAAAAAAAAAGTTTGTACAAAAATAATAATTATAAATTAATGAGTAACATTTCTTTCTGATCCTTAATAAATAAAACGAAACGAATGAGTCAATGTGGACGATATTAGTTAATTTAAAAAAAAAAATGTTAAAAAATTGTTGGTAAAAAATATCTAAAACACTACAAATATCTAACTCCTTTGGTAATTCATACCGGTTTAAATATAACAACGAAAAATATATTACAATAATAATAATAATACATAATTATATAGCAACAACAAAACCTTTACAACAGCACATAGATTGTGACATAGTTACTTTGCTGATGATGTTTTCATGTAAACTATCAATATAAATATATTTTACTATTTCATTTTGGGATAAAAAATATACTAGTCTAGTCTCTTTTGTCAAATTTCACCAAGATCCAGCTCGTTCATTGGTGATTGTGCAATGGGCAGATTAAAAAAAAAACAGATTGTTTTATTTATAATATTAATGTTGGTTACATTGAACAAGAAACACCACCCAAAGATTGATCACAATTTTGTTTACTTGTGGCTTGAGCAAACTCTGAGCATTTACGATACAGAAAAGTTTATGAAAGCTAGGAATGGGAATAGATGATATTTCATTAAAAAAAAATATGAGGTTCATGAAAGTTAGCACAAGAGATCAAGGAAGAGAAGTTCTGGACATCGTTAATGGAAGTAAGATAGAATGGACATTGATCTATCCATTGGCAATCATAAAAGACAGTATTGCCGATCAAAGTTGAAAAGACCAATATTGAAAACTGATTTCAGAATCAGACAAAATACATAAGAATCTATGTAAGAATTTATATGATTTACGAAAAATCTCATATATACCGTACAGTATGCCAAATTGGACCTTTTGGGGTTATGTTATCATACAATGAGAATCTAATATGGCTTAGCTCGACCTTATTATAACTTTTATCTTTCTCGTTTTCAAGTTAATATAATTTTCTACCGCATGGCTCGTATGAGCCTTTTCGAGAACAATCCCCTTCAAAGATGTTAGGAACAACGCCGGAACGACTATTCGTCCCTGAGGCATCTTCAATCACAATTGTTAGAATATAAGTCATCAGAGTCCAAGTACTGGGTTTTTGCCGCAGTTTGCAACAAAACAACCGAAGTTCCGAACACATAGATAATTCGAGTTATCTAAATTTAATTTAATATTTCGGTAATTTTGTCGCATACCGCTCGCTGCCATACAGTTGCTATTATTTATTCCACACAGGGACGACCGCGTCCAAATGGAATTGGTAGAGATCAATTTCAACAGTTGCATGTTTGCGTAAATCGAACAGACTGCCTTCATTCGAGATTATATCTTTACTATGTATACAAAAATACTTTTATGTAATTTTCTACTACAACACGCTCCAAACTACTACACGGTTTGATTATACACTCCAACTATTTATATATCCTGTGTTCAGTTAGCACGGTCTGTGAATACAGATATGAAAGCACTAAGTGGCGAGGCACACAGCACTGATCACAGCGACGAGCACGAGGTGTAACGAGACTCGGTGTAGAGGAGAGAGTAGCTCGTGGAGCGTGGCGGCGCGAGGCGGGCGGGGGAGCCGTCTAGCCGAGCGCGGCGGCCGTGTGGTAGAGCTGCATGAGCACCTGCACGTGCAGCGGCAGGCAGGACACGCGGTCGGCGGTGGCGTCGTCGAGCGCGAGCCAGGAGAGCGCGTTGTACCCCTCGAGCACGTAGCGCAGCACGTCCGTGGTGAGCTGCGAGTCGAGCGGGTGCGCGTTGTGGTCGCGGCGCGCCATCAGCAGGCCGAAGTCGTCGGCGGCCTGCAGCGAGCCGGCGTGCAGGTGCAGCGCGGAGCGGAGGAAGGCGGGGCACGCGTCGCGCAGGTGCGGGCAGCCCGCCCACCACCAGGGCGGCATTTCGGGCAGCGGCGCCGTGGACACGAGGTAGCCGAGCGCCAACGGCTGCTGCAGCACCGTGCCCGCGGGCTCGCCGGCCGCGGGCTCGCCGCCGGCCGCGGCGCTGGGCCCCGCGGGCGCCGCCTCGTCGCAGAGCCCCTCCGAGTCGGCGCGCCGCGGCGACGTCTGCGCGAACATGGAGTTGAACATGTCCGTGGAGAAGATGTCGTTGATGTTCTCTTCGCCCATGTCCTCGTCGCCCATGTCCACGTTGAGGAACATCATGTCGTTGTCCTCCCCGTTGGCGAGTGGCGGCTCGAAGGGCATCTGGTTGGACTGCGTGGTGGCGGAGGTGGGGAACACGAGGATGTGCGTGGCGGTGACGTCGCGCGGCGTGTGCAGCGCCGAGTGCAGCGAGTGCTGCGAGAAGCGTTCGTCGGGCGTGAACCGGTCGGCCATGAGCCGCAGCGCCGGCTCGGGCTCCGTCGACACGAGGCACGCCGACAGGATGCACGGCACGCCGGCCGGCGGCAGCACGGCGCACATGCCGCACAGCTCGCGCAGCTGCCCCGACGCCTGCGACAGGTGCTTGCGCGACAGCAGCCAGCTCCACCCTGCGACACGCATTACCCACACTTCAAACACGTAAATTAGACGCTATACACGGTTTATAAGAACAAGGCGGTAACGAATCTTTAACCATCCTACTAATATTATAAATGAGAAAGTATGGATGGATGGATGTTTGTTACTCATTTACGCAAAAACTAACAAACAATTTGGGTGAAATTTGGTATGGAGGTAGCTGAGACCCAGGATTAGCACATAGGCTACTTTTAATCCCGAAAACATGTAGCGGGTAACACCGTGGGGCGCAGTTACCTTTGTCGACTGTCACCGTTGCGTTGGGAGTAAATAACTCACAAAAAGCTTCCGGACCGTCATAGTTTCGTGAACGCTACGATGTACGCTAGCTACCTTTCAGTTCCCCGTGTCCTATCCGGCCGACGCGGCCGACGACGAGCCGCCAGGGCTGCGCCGCCTGGCTCATCACACCGAGCGTGAAGTCCATCAGCTTGGTGAGCCCGAGGCGCCGCGCCGGACCATTCCGTCTTCGCCGCGATCTGCAAATCACACACACGCACATTATAACACTTTCATGCAATGGTTTACTCGGTGGTAGATCTCCTCAGCAGGAGGTCGTCTAGGCCTAAGTCGCTGCCGCTAAGCAGTAGTGTGTAGACATTACTGTGTTCCGGTTTGAACTGCAGCTAGCGAAATTACTGGGCTGTTGAGACTAAACTTAAATATTGATTTTATTTTATTTTTTGTATTTGTTATTATAGCGGCAATAGAAATACATCATCTGTGAAAATTTCAACTGTCTAGCTATCACCGTTCTTGAGATACAGCCTGGTGACAGACGGACGCACGGACAGACAGCGAAGTCTCAGTAATAGGGTCCCGTTTTTACCCTTTGGGTACGGAACCCTAAAAAAAAGAGATGGAGCCAGTACCTGTGCGGCACGTGTATGTTGATGGCGGCGGTGTCGAGCAGCTCGCCGCGCGCGTCCGTGGCGGCGGCGAGCAGCCAGCGCTGGTCGTGCGATAGGCAGTAGGACAGGTACAGCACGGCCGCGTCGCCGCCGCCCGCGCCGCCGCCCCACGCGTCGCCCGCGGCGGCGCCGCCCCGCCCGCGCCCCAGCACCCACGCCGGCGAGAACAGCCGGTACGCCGCGCGGTTCTTTTCCTGACAATCAAGGACACGACACTTTACAACTCTCTCATAACTAAAACAATATATTAATCCAATCCAATCCAATCCAATCCTACATATTAATATATTCTGTAAACAGAGTTATTACCATGTAAAACAGCTACAACTTGACAACTCTTTTTATAAATTTTATTTTTATTTACATGGAAAACAAACAGCTGCTAACTTTGAGAATAAATAGGAGATAAGTTAACATACAAAACGCCAAAAAGTTTTCACTTATGTTATTTAAAGTGCCCCGAGCCCATACCGGCCGGGGGCAGATGCAAGAATTATAATAGGTACATATACATAAATGAAAGACACAAGATTTTTTTTTTAAATTGGTGACAGGCTATTTGTTTGACTGCAGCTCACCTGATGTTAAGCGATGATGCGGTCGAAGATGGTAAAGCACACCTAGCCAGGAATGTCAAGTGAGGCTGCAGGAACACACCGTTAGATGCTTGGCGGTAGATTCTTCAACTTGAGGGTGGTAGCTAGCCAGCCGAGTACCAGAAAGTACCCTACCACCATGCTATGGTTTCCTCACGATGTTTCCCTTCACCGGCAGCTCAAGCTCATTGTTGAATGGTTGTATTGTTGGACATTTTAAAAAGTGAACAAGCCCTCAGATCTCATAATCTCAGTATCACAAGGCACCTGCATCGAGAGTTGAACACGCAGCACGTGTGCACTGAGCGACGACAAACCGTCCTCGCAGTTCGACCCGCGACACCCGCCCTCCACGCGCTTTTTTTCGTCACAGGGCATATGAAGTAAAAATTTCATCCAACAGATATAGGATCGATAATTTCTTTTTAAATGTAAAAGTTATGAGAGGAACGAGTCGCTCTCCTGATGGTAAGAGATAACGCCTGTCCATGACCATCGCAGCGATACACAGAACTTTGAGTAACAAAACAACGTCCAGGGCATCACTGCTTTGGCGCTCATTACATATCCTTATGATATCCTTTTCCTGCTATAAAATCCTCTTAAATTCTTTACTATAGTATTTTTAAATCTTCTCACAAAAATGCATAAAATACAGCATTATATGAAGACAATCGACGTTGGCGAAAATAGTTTTTTACAGCTAACAAGCTGAATGTAGCAAGCGCACTGAAACAAGTTTGAAGGGGACAATTGCTGTATGCACAGCAGAGTGTAACGTATAGGTAACAGAATACTAACGTCCTTGTTGTGCAGGAAGAGGTTCGCGGCGGCGGCGGTGCCGAAGCCGGTGAGCGACTTGCCGTCGGCGTGGTGCTGCAGCAGCCGGCGCGCCGCCGTGTACACGGAGAAGGCGAGCGCGCGGTGCGGCGCGGCGGCGGCGGCGGGCGCGGGCGGCGGCGGCGCGCCCAGCCCGCCCGCCTCCAGCACCGCGTCCAGCGACACCAGCTTCACGAGCGGCGCCAGCCGCTGCAGGTGGTGCGCCGCGCGCGCCGCCAGCCGCAGCAGCGCGTGCAGCGTGCGCGCCCGGTGCGCGCGCGCCGCCGGCGGCTCCACCACGTACACCACGAGCGCTGGCGCGCCGCCCTCCTCCTCAGAGTCCCAGCCGCCCATGCCGGAGCCCGCGCCCGCGCCGGTCGCGTCGCCCTCCTCGCCGGGCTCGCCCGGCGCCTGCGGGCGCGGCTCGCGGCGCTCCTCGAACAGCGTGCGGTCGAGCGCGAGCGCCTGCAGCGCGGGCAGCAGCGTGGAGCGCAGCGCCTCCGCGTAGGCGCGCAGCGCGTCCGCCGCGCGGCCCGGCGGCGCGCAATCGTCGGGCGGGTGCGGCGGCGCGGGCGGCGGCGGCGCGCGCACGAGGCCGTCGCGCGCGAGCCGCCGCAGCGGGCGGTGGCGGCCGAGGCGCGCCGCCTCGTACGCGGCGGACAGGTCGCGGAAGAAGGCGCGCAGCGGCTCGTGCAGCGCGGGCGCGTCGGGCGCGAGCACCACGTACGCCACGTCGCGCGGGTACGAGTAGGGCTCGAGCGCGAGCCGCTCCCAGTGGCGCAGCGCGTACGGCGACAGCGACACCCAGTCGCGGTCGTGGCCGACCAGCAGCGGCGGCACGGGCTGCGGCTCGCACAGGTCCTCGTTGCCGCGCCCCGCGAGCCGGTGGAACTGCCGCCACGTGAGCGGGCCCGTCACGCCGTCCCACATGCGCGCGCCGCAACAACGCTTCTGGATCGCGTCCTGCAGCAGCGGGCGCAGCCGACGCATCAATCTGAACACACAATAACACAATTTGAACACGAGCACACAAGTTTTAAATCGCGGGTTAGAAAAAAAAATCACTAACAACATCACCTTGTGACTAGATTGTGATACATAGAAAATTACTGCAGTTTGGACAACGGGATCCTCCCTAAAACGTTCCAACTTTGACTGACCTGACAACGTCCCGCGAGGAGCGCGGCGCGCGCGCGCCGATGAAGGGCCAGCGGTGCACGCCGGCGGCGCCCGCGCCGCCCCCCGCCGCGCCGCCCGACGCTGCGTGCAGAGCCTTCGCCGCTGCCACGCCGCCGTCCGTGTACCTACAAGCATCATAAACAACATATAGATTGGAGAACTAAACCCCGTCTACTTTCTTACGCTACATAGTTATTGATGTTTATACCATTTAGAAATGACATCAATTAGTGGTCAACGTGGTCTTACTCCAAACCCAAACTAAGCAAAGCTTGTAAACTAAGTTATCATGAAAAGAGTTGAAAGACAAAAACACTGATTACTGTGTCAATGAATAAAAACAAACTGTCAAAATAAAGTACATAATAAGTCGGTATATAAACCTCTTTGTTTTCTTCTATGGTTTACTAATGTGGTACTCACTCGAGCAGATTGACGGCGAGGTGGTCCTGCGCGTGCGCAGCGGCGGCGGCGGCGGACGCGGCGCGCGCGAGTGCGTCCGCGGGCGCGGGCGCGGGCGCCGAGCACGCGGCCAGCAGCTCGCGCGCCACCTCGCCCACCAGCGCACTCATGGCGCCACCGCCCGGCGCTTCCGCCAAACCGGTGATCTCCATCTCATCCTAACCCAAAACACACTTGATGAAACCTACACATACACATTTTTTGCTATCCCCGTATTCACATGAAATGGATAGAATTTAAAATCCCACCGCATTCTTGTGTTACGTCAAACATTTAATAGCATTTTAAACATATTTTGGAACTTTTAATACAGGCGATTCGCTAAAGTATTTCTTGGATTCACAAAATTTCTATATGCAAAACTTTGTGAGTGCCACTCCCACTCACAAACTGAGTATTTTAAGTGTGAACAAAATGAGTACGATTGATTGATTCGGATTACTTTGTGGAAGTTTATTTTGAGTGTTCAAGGTATAGTCAGGTTGGCTCAGTCTCGACCAAGCGCTCGAAGAGTTAACACGTCCTGGGGAAGCCTCGTGTAGAAGCGAAACACGTAGCAGCAAGTGGTTAAAGCAGTGAGAAGAGGATAAGAAGACTTGCAGTCCTATAGGTCCTACACTGATGTCCCGCTTGGGGTGTTGACGTCCCGCTTGGGGTTTAAATTGTCGTCAAAATAGTTAAATTTAAATCCTCATCACTATTGTAATCGAAACGACTTTTACGCGGAAATAAACTAAATAATAAACACTAAAAATGAGTGCGTTGTTTCTTCTCATTTGTCAAATTATAATAAAGCGAAAATGCTAGGGGGAAGCGATAATTACATATACTCGTTTTGTAATAAAATAAAACCCCCAGCTAGATCAATTCCTCCCAAATGACAATTCTGAATTCGCCACTGGGGCAGGCTGTGTACTACACTCACCTCATAGAAAAGTCCGGCTCGATGCGCGCGGCGGCGGTTCACGACGGCGCTGAACCCGCACGTGCAGCGCGCAGGCTCCTCGTCCGCGCCCGCGCCGCCAACCACCACGTAAGTACCCGCGTCCGCACCCAGGATGTTGCCAACTACCTGCAACACGATATTTAGAACAAATGTTAAATCTATTGTCAGCAGTTTCTAGGCCTGCGTATTATACCCAGAGCTATTAGACTGAGAGCCCGTAGTCTGCAACCCTACCGTTGGGTTACAAATTCGACAGCCCGCATTAGTTTTATATCGGCTTCCAAGTTTCTGTTTATAAACAAATTCTTTGCTTAGTTTGAGGCCAGATAGCGCTGTGTGTAATGTCATACGATTAAAAAAATAAAGATTAGATTCACTCATCCAGTTGCAAAAAATATATGGTTACATAAAGGCTGTTTTAAAAAAACGCTCCTGTAATATACAAACACATGTTCTTGACTACTGCAAAGCGGTAAGAGCTTTCGAGTAACAAAACGTCCAGGAAATTACTTCTACGTTCATTGTGTGGACCGCTAAAAGGTGGATCGCGCTGCCTGAGTGGAAATTCCCCAATGGATACAATCTGGGCGTCTTCAAGTCGAGTGTAAATGGGTATCTTCTAGGCAACCGTGCTCCATATAAGACCGCATTATCACTTAGCATAGTTAAGATGGCCGTCAAATGTAAGCTTATCTGTTACAAAAAAAATTAAGAGAGGTCTATCTCTACTGGAGTGGCGATGAATACCTTCGGTCCAGCGTTGCAGACACAGAGCGTGCAGCTATCAAAGTTGTGATCCCTGAAGACGTTGAGCACGGTGTCGGCCAGCAGCACATTGAGTAGCAGCGGGCAGGCGACGGCGCGGCTCTCGGCGGGCGCGGCGCGCCGCGTGCGGCCCGGCGACCAGGGAGCGCGCCGCGCCGCGCATGCGCCGCCGTTCGTGCTCGTGCTGCGAGACTCCGTCGCAGGGGACAGCGACCGCTTCACACCTGACAATTAAGCACCGACATGTACTCGGTCCCGTGTTACGATCCCGCCCCATATAACATCCGGATCAAGATTTCCGCGTGGGGAAAGTCAACTATTGAAATGCCATATGACATTCAACAAAGTGATAAATAAGTTGTTTTAAAGTTCGTAACTACCTTTGAGTAACAAAACAAAGTCAGGGGCATCGCTGAATTGAAAGTTTGAAATAATAGCGTGCTTGAAGTACTGACCGTTCTTCTGTTCCCTGGCGTCAGGGGCGGGCTGGTGGTGCGCGGAGGCGGGCCGCGGCGGCGCGTCGCGCGCGCGCGGCCGGTACACGGCGTGCGCCGGCAACGCCAGCGCCGGCAGCAGCTGGCTCGGCAGCGACGTCAGCGGCGCGTACTTGGACGACCCCACGTACTTGCACACGGTCGGCGGTTTGAACACGTACGACCAGTCCTGCCGCCGAATACAGACACGTTACACATTTTAATCTCACTTTTATTTTATCGTTATCGGTCCGAGAAAATATGCGTATTAAAATAGATATAATTTATTTATGGTAAAATTAACCGATGATTTTTTTCTCCTTTGTTATAAATAGTGTGATCGAGAATTCATAAAATCGCAAGGTTTTTTATGATCTAGCGACGATTGATTTTATACACAATATATTACCATACATTTGTACACACACACTTTCATCTGATGCATACTTAGTGCTCGAATTTTAATTGTTTATATGAAGATTTTATACTAAAAAAAAAATTCATTAAACACATCAAGCGATAAGTGATTGAATTTTTTTGAACCCCTTGAAATTAAGCTCAATTTTGTTTATTTTTAATTTTAATCAATAAATAAATATTAATTAATTTTTTTTTCCATGGTCATCATTTTTAGCTTTTCGAATAGAATTTAGAATTTTTCCAGTCCGGTATCAATGCTCGACTGGCTTGACATCACGCCCGGTTGGAGTGGTTCTACGCTCGTCTGGCGTGACGTGTGAACGTATATGGTACCTCTATAGGCGGGTCGCGGAGCGGGCTGTGGGCGCTGTTCCTGCGCGGGGGCACGCCGTCGTCCGGCAGCGGGGTGGGCGAGGGCTGCGCATGTGCCTCCATACTCGGCGGCGTCGGAAACATCTTGCTCAGCTCTTCTGCGCGCACGCACCGCGTCGCGCCGCATCGCGTGTCGTCCACGCCGGAACTGGACTTGTTGGAGTCCGGCGGCGTTGATACCGCCAACTGGGGTAAACAAATTCACACTTTAGAAATACGACCCGGGTTTGTCTTTGATACAATTTAACTGTAAATAGCCATAAATACTGAAGGCAAAATTTTTCCCATTAATTAAGCAGGCGCGACAACTACTACACACAATTAACAATTTATTCCTAAATTGGACTTGGTATTTCGATTTCATATGGATTCTTTTAGCAGTAAGTACACATTAAAGAAACTTAAGGTGTCACTTTTGATTTGATTACCTATACAATCAAGCTCTCAATAACGATTAATTTTTTTTCGACTTTAATTAAAAATGATATTTATTGCTTCCAATACAGTACAAGATGTTGTAAATACTAAATAGTAATGGTGCATAGTCAAATATGGACCCTGACATGCACAACAACGTTTAGAAGAGAGAAGGCATCATTTTAAAAGTCAAAAGTTGTTTTTAACTCTAGAATTACAAACCCCTTTTTTATACCTCTAAACTACAAACCAGGGTAAATATTTACCCCAATAATTTTTGCTAGTAAAATCGTTCCAAAAAAAGGTAATCTCACTTATAAGTACATGATTTTTTTTCGTTTTTTCATGCCAACGAAAATGGTAAAAGGAGCAAATTCAATTTTATCAAGGTTCAGTTGTTGAGTCTTCAGTCGACAATGTCACTGACTAACTTAGAATCATAATTCAAAGTTTACCTGAGGTAGATATATAATATAATTATATCTACCTCAGGACCCACACATAGACCCGATTTCTAGTTCTAGAACTATATATTATAATTTTTATTTTTCATTTTAGAAAAAAAGTATGTTTAAAAAAAAAAAAAATATCGTAGGACTATACACACAGCGCCATCTGGCTCCAAACTAAGCAGAGCTTGTGTGATGGAAGTCAGATAACTGATAGAATACATAAATACTTTTTTTTTTGTAAATACATACTTATAATACATACAGAACACCCAGACACAGAACAAACATTTGTTTATTCACAAAATGTTTGCCCTGAGTGGGAATCGAACCCACGCCCTACAGCTCACAAGACAGATATACATACTACCAATGAGCCAACGGGGCTGTCGGGGCTTTTTAATCCAATAGTTATAATTTAAGTAAAAAAGCCCCGTAACTGCAACCGCTAAGTATAGTCATAAACAACTACAAGCTACGAATACAACTAGAGGCGTAATAATGAAGGGTGTACACTCACAAGTCTTACCGTCTCATCCCCGCTGGCGGCGTCGTCCGAGTTCTCGAATATCTGGTCGAGGTCTTTCACGTTGGGACATAGTCCGTCAGATGTGAACAGGTTCTTGTACTCTTTTATGTCGTCCTGGGGACGAAACATAAAGGGTTTAGGCCGTGACACGAGCGGAACAGAGAATCGTATGTGGGATGTGGGTGGCGCTTCTAGCGATGGCGACCGGTACGATAGTAGAACAGAGATGGAAGGACAGCGGGGACCTTAGCTGTTGCGAGGCCCGGGGCGACAGATCATTGTGAGGCCCTTTTTCTTCCGAGTCCGTTTTACTAAAAAAAAATTTTTTTTTTATGATTGACAGGCTAGGTGTTTGACCACAGCTCACCTGATGTTAAGTGAAGGTGTGGTCGAAGATGGTAAAGCACACCCAGCCTGGAATGGAACTGGCTCTCAAGTGAGGCTGCCGGAACACACTGTTAGATGCTTGGCGCCAGATTTCCAACTTGACGGTGGTAGCTACCCAGCCGAGTACTAGAAAGTACCCCACCACCATGCTATGGTTTCCTCACGATGTTTTCCTTCACCGGCAGCTCAAGCTCATTGTTAGGGTTTGAACCCACGCCCATCGGCATGCGAACCTACCGCGCTAACCACTGAGCTATCATCGCTACGACTAGTTCGAGTGCTCGAGTGGCCGTAACATGCTTGCACTAATAATGAAACCGTGCGTTCTGGGGGGGTTTTGTTAAGTAAGATACACATACATATAAGGTAAAGACTTTTTTTCTACGAGGCCCCGGGCGGTTGCCCTGCTTGCCACCCCCTAAAGCCGCCACTGTGAAAGGATAAGCCCAAAAAGTTCATCAGAAAAATCCCCATAACCAATCCCCAAACGTTATCTTACCACGTCACAAGGCTGGGTTGTGTGGACAATGTGTGTAAAGTGTTTTTGTGGTAGAGCATAACTCACGTGGTCTTGTTTCTCTTGCTTGATGTGGTTGGGCGGGTAGTCTGCGAGCGCGGGCATGCGCGTGTGTTCGTGCCCCTGGTACAAGTCTGCGTCGCAGCTGCCGCCCAGCGCCAACTCCTCGCGGAACGAACTCGTCTGACTCTTGAAACGCTTCACCGGATGCTCCAGCCTACAACACATAAGAACATATACATCTCTTATTTAATTGTTAAGATTAGCAAGTGTCATGGGCAGGTGTTATCTCTTAACATCTGGAGACAGTTCCATTTATCTCACTACTCATTAAAAGTAGCTAATGTTATTACTTTTTGTTCAATCGATTCATCATCTGACAAAAATACACACATTTATTTGTATATAATAATAATTTGTAGTGGCACATACCATACTACACTCTACATTTAGATTTTTTTGTAATATTATAAATGTGAAAGTTTGGATGGATGGATGGTTGTCACTCTTTCACACAAAAACTACTGAACGGATTTGGATGATATTTATTTTGTATGGAGGTAGCAGAGACCCTGGATTAAAACATAGGCTACTTTTTATCCCGAAAACATGTAGCGGATAACACCGCGGGGCGCAGCTATTATTGGTATCTAAACAAGAAAAAAGCCCGACCCACATCTAGACCCTTTTTGGACTATTCTGACTTTACGGTGACCACTTTCTAGCAGTGAATCGTGTATTCTAAAGGTAACATTCCTTTTTAAATAAATTTTCGTTTCTTAAAATCAGATTCCTTGCTTCAAAATATGTTAATACAAATATTTTGTATTTGCACGTAGAAGAAAAAAAAGGATGATTTTATGGATTCAATCAAGTTCTATTTGATTTGAGTGTGACCGCATTAAGAACACAACCAGCAAAGACTGGAATACTGTTGCTGCGCGAACGGTCGGCTGCTGTAGCGAGAGCAATGATCCCGGTGACCGTCGTCAGTCTGTCGACGGTGCCGTGGATTACTCGCTTTACTTCCCTGTTAGCTCATTTGGTAAGGCTCTGCTTCAAGAGCTGAAGGGGTTGAACCCCTTCAGCTCTTGAAGCAGACTTTCCCACTCAGGACTAACATTTGTGTGACGAACATAGATGTTTGTTCTGAATGTATTTACAAAAAGAAGTATGTATTTAAGTATTTTGTCATCTGTTTTCCAAGTAAAATGAAATAAAAGTGGCAAACAAAATGTTGGACAAACTGATGGTAAGTGGTCAGCATCACCTATGCATACCTACTTGTACTAATTATTAGAAACCTATTCACCAGTTTGGACGACAAAATTTTAAAGGTCTCAGGGTCGACCCAGACAAATGAAATGAAATGAGATTTATTCACGAAAAATAGGGTTTACATTGGTGTTATTATAAATATATAAGTCATTTCTCCTATTTTGCCGTAACTCGGCAAAGGTGGTGTGAACAACTACATCGTCACGATAGTCACTGGACCACTAAAGCCGAAGACCGGGCAGTCTGGAAGGAGGAAAGGGAGGTCTTTGCCCAGCAGTGAGAAAATAGAGACTGATAAAAATAAATCACACTTTGCTTGTAGCGATGCAGATTATAAATGCGGTGAAAAAACCTAGTGGTAAACCATAACATTAATTTATATGTATTAAAGGCAGAGGTGTAGCAACCGCCGTATCAGCCGTATCAATGATACGGGGCCCCCGGGCTACAGGGGCCCTTAACGTGTGTAAGCAAAAATTACTAAGATGATGTCACTTAATCTCGTGCTTCCGGGGGAAAAACATAAAAAGCTGTCATACGATGAACTGTCCATATAATCAATAAATATTTATTTTAATTTAATGCAAGCTTTTTTGTTTCTTTTGTGAGAAATCTTTACCCTTCATTTGGGTTTTTGTTACTGTGGCCATTTCAGGCTTTGTGTGGTTATTATAATCTTTGCACAAATTAATTTAACATAACCCATGTCAAATGACGGCGTAGTCGTAGTATTCTATGAACTGAGACTTGTGTGTGTTTGTTAACTATAAAATAGTTGATGTAACTGACCAGGCGTGTACAGTGGTATAGTCATAGAGCATATGCAGTGAGTGTTCGTCTTCGAGCGGGTCGACCCGTTTCTCAGCGCACGGCAGCACGGGCCGCTTGCTCAGCTCGATGGGCAGCGGCTCCGGATTGCACGTGGAGTTCGGAGCGGCGCCGCTCGGTGGGGAGTCGCCCTGCGGACACCGATCAGTTCTTTAGTTTTCATACAGCTCAGTAGCTCATTTGAGATCGTGATTGTCACTAGGCAACGCAACGATCTGCAATGACATGAAACTTTTTACAATACGATACGATTTTATAGCGCACCGAAACTAATACAATATTCGGCAGTACAAGGGCACACACAACTTTTTAACAATATATTTTATGCGGACCAGGAAATTAAATTTAAGACGATAATTTATCAGCCATCACCTTTAACATTTTTTTTTTTAATGCTTGACAACCTGATTTTAAGTGACGGTGTGGTCGAAGATGGTAAACACACTTTGCCTAGAATTGAACTGGCTCTAAAGAAGTAAGGCTGCCGGAACACACCGTTAGATGCTTGGCCATAACGCCACTTAAAGTTTTAAGTCGTATGTAAACTCAGCTCTGAAGTAGTTCAGATACGCAGATCACCTAGTGTCACGGCTCAGTTGAAATATTTGCAGGCTTTGCAGCTGAATTGCAGTTCACGTCTCATCGACGATGCATGTCGGCAAGAGGAAATACGCGAAATCAAAAAAATACTGACACTGTCCACCAACCATGATTCAAGTCACCGAGTCATTGCTGAGCTAAACAAAATAAAATGATTCGTCATCGATTCAGTTCATCGTATGTTGTATTTTGATTTGCTTTGAAGTTAGACGTGGACAATGAGCTGACCTGATCTGTGAGTCGATTCAAGTGAGTTTGATCCACAGATCATAAATATGTCTGGGTTACCCGTGGCGTTGTCACCTGTGTATAGAGCTTGGGCGGCGGCGCGGACGGCGGGGCGGGCGTGGGGGGCGCGTGCGGGTCGGGCGTGGGCGCTGGCGTGTGCAGCGTCGTCGGCACCGTCGCACTCGACTGCAATGTTAAACAACAGATTCACATAATTATAAAAAACAAGATATCAAATTAAAAATATAACACAAGATAACATAAATTCATTTACGGATTTAATGAATAATGATCAATCAAAGAGAAAAATGAACATAAAGTGGTAGTGGATCTCATTCTCAGAAAAACATGGGGAAAAAGTTAAAAGACCTCTGGCTTAAATAAAATAAATAAATATCGTAGGACTATACACACAGTGCCATCTGGCCCAAAACTAAGCAGAGCTTGTGTAATGGAAGTCAGATAACTGATAGAATACATAAATACTTTCTTTTTTTTTGTAAATACATACAGAACACCCAGACACAGAACAAACATTTGTTTATTCACAAAATGTTTGTCCTGAGTGAGAATCGAACCCACGCCCTACAGCTCTCAAGGCAGGTATGTCACAATGAGCCAACGGGGCTGTCGCTTAGACGGTTGATCGTCTTTGCTCCGGTATAAGAGCTTCTAGAAAAACATGAGAATTGGCACAAGGCACGAACGTGCCAAGGCCGAAGAAAAAAAGAAAAAAAAAGAGCTAGACACTTTTTTTACTATAATAATAATAACCTGCAGGGTGGGTCCGGGTGCGAGGTGCGGCGCGGGGGAGGGGGGCGCGGCGCCGGCGGAGGAGGGCGCCGACACGGCCGCCGCCGGCGAGCCGCCGCCGCAGCTGCCCGGAGAACACGCGCCACCGCCGCTCAGCGCGCCGCCGCCCGCTCTACCGACATCACAACACGTCACATATACACCTACCCGCGTACACAATGAAGTGTGAGCCCACACGTGAGATGGTCATGGTCATGGTCATGATCGACATGAGGAACTAGATGGTGATTTGATTGTTGCTATAAAATAAACGTAACAAATATAAGGTCATACTACTTGAAGAAACGTTAATATAAAAAGGAAGTGCGCAATTTTACCGTCGTTCAATTTAAAGTAGCGTTTTTAACGTCCATCATATTCCTGAAATTCTATCGCCAAGCAGTAGTGTGTAAACATTACTGTGTCCCGGTTTGCATAGTACTTACTGCAGCTAGCGTAATTATAAGGGTATTGAGACTAATTATTATTATTTGTCCATCGCCATCGAATGTCTCAAAGTACCGAGCACCAAAGCAGCGATGCCCTGAACTTTGTTATACTACTTCAAGTTATGTGTAACGCTACAATGGTCATGGACATGTGTTATCTTTCGCCACGAGGAGAGCGTCTCCTTTGTCTCAATATAATAACATTAAAAATAAAATAACAAATCTGGCATGAGCTTATGATTTGCCTACTGTATTTCTCGTACGAAAATAGAGACAAATGTGCAAATATTATTACTATACCCTTTTTAGTACATCTAATTTAAGAGTGAAACTGACAAGAAAGCTTGAATCTTTGACAGAAAGAACCTAAAAATTTCGAATATTATTAAGGAGACATTAAAGGCCACGTTTTATGGCTCCAGGGCAGTAGGTATCTTAGGGTGAAATAATCTTAAAATAAAAATGACGATCCATTATACAATAGCATATATATATGCTGATTACAATTGCATATATGCAATTGTAATCAGCAACAATTTAATCGATTTTCCTGCTAATTGGACAAAAGTTTTCCTCAATCAAATCCCATCTATTTCCTGTCGGTCAGATGTCAACAAATAAAATGAGTGAGATACCAGACAGGTAATGGCCACAACACGAGTCGAATCAAGGAACACCCCGAGATGAAAGGTAGATGTTATTAAGACTATATGTATACTTTGAATCTTGTAATACTGGGAATGAAACGGGCTAATGAATATAGGGTAGTGTTATTTCGTTTTACTTGAAATGAAAAGAGATTATAATCATTAGCCCGGTCTGTACCTAGCAGAATACAATGGTGCTACCACATAACATATGTACACTCGTTAGATTGTCCAATCACAAAAGTCAAGAGAAAAACTAGCAGCCAATGAAATTGCATAAAATTGACCTACCAGCAACTTAAAGCAAACTTATTGGTTACTTTACACTTTCATTTCGATAAGAGACGCATTATTATTTACACTTCATTTTTTTAATAATACACAAAGCACTTTTTTTTCTGGCTTACAAAAAACGTATCTTTGGTAGTTAAATGTATTTAGACATGTGTCTTTTAACGCTACTAAAAAAAAAACAATTCATGTCTGAAATCATGTATTGTCTTTTATATCATTATGTCCGAGTTCTGATACTATATTTTTTCAGTTTGAATATCTGAATTCTGAACCCATGTAAGCCAAGCGTCAAGTCTTGTTGCGTGTAAACGAAGCAGTTATGCAACAAGCTTCAGACGGCAAAGCGAAGGCATTGCCAAGCTATTTGAAGTGTAACACTTTAAATTCTTTTGCTACAAGTTAATCGTCACGCTTCCATGGGGCAGAGTCAAACGAGAATACGTTCTATGTAGTAACACCATAGGTACAAGATTGTTTAAAATCGATGAGCCAAACTCTGCGATTGTGACGTGAGCGTACAAGCACAATACGTCCGATCGTTGGAAATTCGACTGTATGTAACAGGACATAAATCTCACAATTCAAATATAAATCGCAATGCGAGTGAGTCAAGCATTATATAGTCAAGCGTCGTAGTCTGAGCGTAATATAAATCTCAATCTTTACGATTATTTCTTGATCTCTTTATAGTCGACACAATCCACAAGTTTGGCAATTTTGTAAGTGACATAATTATGTGGATATAGGTTATGTGCGAAGGGGAACGAAGCAACGCCCTTGGTCTGCTGGGACGCCGCACAGAGATCCTCGCCATAATATGTGAAGCTGGTATGATTTGGTGACAGCATACAAACAATGCCCCAAACATGGCTTCCAAGAGTTTACTGCCTCATTTGATAAAATATCTGTAAATATGGTATTTAATAGCGAATAATATAAAACATATTTAATTTTAAGTTGTCGTGGTTTTAAAAAAGTTTGTCTATTATAACACATCATAAAATATTTCAAAAGAGTTTTGTCAATATTTTCAATTCGAATCAAAAGTATCTTTAAAACTTTTGTACTTGTTGTTAAGGCGATGTTACACGATTGGTTGGAGACGTTGCAAAAATAGTTACAACTTGTATGGTCGAAGCAAGTGAATGCCATATAATTTCCTTCAAGCATTGTAAATTCTGTTGAAAGAAAACATAGTACAAGGGAGGTAAGATAATTTCAATGACTCAATGTAGACACGCTTCGTGTGACATCGGGTTAAAAAGGTTGCATACCCATATATCAATAAAATAAACCCATATTTTTTGGTTAAAATTAGCACAATGTTATCAAATGAAGCAATACACAGTTTCTGTAGACACCTTACATTATGGACACAATATTATTCCGAGACAAATCACAAGGCATGCTATCCACATCATACGCTAGGCTATGCATGCATCATATCATCTACAAGGCGATAAATAAATGATAATGTAATTATGTAGGCGGAAACGTAGCATGCATTACTCAGGATGTGTTTAATGTGTGTATATGGAAATGTATTTTGTGTACGTAATCTGAAACCAGCGTGTGTAACAAATAATTTAAAGAACCTGAGAGTAATCTAATAAGAGTGTTCCCTGTTAGGTACAATATTGGCGTCTTCAAATCTAGAGTAAATAGGTTTCTTCTATGTAAGCGTGCTCCATCTTAGACCACACTACTGTTTAACATCAGGCAGAGTGTGGGCAAGCGCGAACCTATTTTGTATAAAAAAAAAAAATATTTATTCAGAATATGTCAATTTAGTCTTTTAATCTCTTGTAATTTTTTTTTTTTTAGATTGTATCATCTATTTACATTACAACTAACAACTATTTAAAACAAAATAGGTGAGATATATTCTTCAGAATATATTGATTACATTAAAAATAATTTAGCGAGCATTTCATATTCAACAAAAATTGTTGGCTTTGTCACTATTAGTAAAGTATTGTTGATCCAATCACATTTCATTTGATCTAATCTTTTTATAATTTTCAACTAGTCTGTCACTTGAGCAGTGGATAACCTAATTTAAAATTCTGAATAAAAACAAGAACTAAACTAAGAAATGTGTCGTCAAACACCTAACGGTGTGTTTCGACAGCCCCACTCAAGAGCCAGTTCCACTAATTCCAGATTAGATGTGTTTACCATCTCCGACCACACCGTCACTTAACATCATCTGAGCTGTGGACAAACACCTAGTCTGTTAAACATTAAAAAAAACTTTGAACACTCGATAAGCTTCTCGATATAGATGCAAAACAGGTCTAACATAAGTCTACGTGCTTCATTCTATTGCAACACTGGTGCAACTTTATTGGGGCAGGAATAGCACAGTGATGTATGTGTAGAGTGAGTGTGTGTGTATGTGTGCGTGTGTGGGCGAGCGGTAATGGCGCATGGCGGGTGGCGGGTGTGGTGTGGTGTACTCACGGGCGGGCGCGGTGCGGGGCGCGCGGCGCGAGCGCGGGCGGGGCGCGCCGGTGGAAGGGCGGAGCGCGCGCGCCGCGCCGCCGCCGCCACCTGCACCAACACAACGCAGCGACGCTAGCCACACCGCGCGCCAACCCCCCCTCACACTTTATCCCACCGATCGATCGCGCTCACACTGCGCCGAATACTCGCGGACTCGAGTGTTGCCAGATTACTATATCAATTTCCTCTCAAATCCGAACATCCCTTATTTATTTTATAAACAACACAGTGGTGCGCGTCTTTTCACTGTGTGTCCACCACACTGGCTAAACGTGCAGTGTGGCAGACTTTCCAAAATTCGAGAACATTTGAGAGTTGTATGTTTTTCTTCGGCATTTGAAGCTAACGACAATTAAAATCCAAACCTATAGATTCAGGCAGTCAGACTGTATTCCATATAGGTTGCCGTGGCTACACCCATTTTATACGATATCCTACCGAAAAATTATAAAAAAAAAACTAGTACAAAAATCTTTGAATTAAATTGGAAAACGAGTAAAGTTGTTATTATATTTTATTGAGAGTCGAAGGAATGCAATGTTATTTATTTGTAAAATTATTTCATTCCAAATGTCTCTCCAGGGAATCCCCCATCTGGCATCACTGCGCGGACTCTACACGAGCTTTTAGGCGTCGCCTTCGGTTTAGTGACAACGACATTATTTTGAGAAAAATCTACACGCGGGCATAAGAGTTTTCTATGTACATCGATATCGATAAAGTGTGACAAGGAATTGCGCGCAAACTACGCGACGGAGGTATCTGGACGAATCCGCGCGAAAGCGGGCGGATACCTCCACCCCGGCTGCGATGCGCACCGACCGAAGGCCGGCGAAGCTACCCCTCTACAGCTTGTCTCTACTGAGTTATATAACTAAGTTATAACATTCACATAACATCTACCTAACGATCTACGCGGCGGCTCGATAGTACGCCGCCAGTCGCCATGCCCTGACGATGTCCCGACTCTCGCCTCACGATATCATTCAAATGCATTTAGAAAAATTACAAAAAAAAAAAACAAACATAAAAATAAATAGATAAATCTGTTACATATATGATACGTACTATATAGGCATAACACACAACGTTCGAACATCTACATACTGGCTTTTCTACTGTATAGTTAAATAAATACTAAGACATTGTATTGACATATATGCGCTGTAGAAGCTACCTATATATTCTACATGAGACGGCAAAGTTGTTCAACAGGTATATTATAATGTCATTTCCAAGGCAATTATAAAGTGATTGCAAAATATTTGTGCTTCGTTGACACTTAATGATTATTATTACACATTTACAACTCGTAAAGGTTGGCATAATAAAGTTATACAATAACTTTTCTACATCCGCCAAAGCAGTAAGCCCCGGAAAAAAATTAGAAACCAGGCAATATCTACAGTGCATATTATCATTGTTATGTAATAAAGTATGTATGTATAGGTAGCGGGGTGTGCGTGTGTGGAGCTAAGACTCACTTGGCGCAGGCGCAGGGGGTCTTTCTGGTGGGATCCACGAAATCATCGGTCTTATCGCCCGCCTCCGCGTAGCACAGCTCTTCCGTCTGAAACACGTGGTTAAATCACAATTAATGTTCAATTTATTGTCTTGTCTAGGATAGCCGTAAGAGCTTTTTTTTTATGGTTGCCAGGCCAGGTTTTTGACCACAGCTCACCTGATGTTAAATGAAGGCGTGGTCGAAGATGGTAAAGCACACCTAGTCTGGAATGGAACTCGTTCTCAAGTAAGGCTGCAGGAACACACCGTTAGATGCTTGGCGGCAGATTTTCAACTTGAGGGTGGTAGCTAGCCAGCCGAGTACTAAAGTACCCTACCACCATGCTATGGTTTCCTCACGATGTTTTCCTTCACTGGCAGCTCAAGCTCATTGTTGGGGTTTGAACCCACGCCCTTCGGCATGCGAACCTACCGCGCTAACCACTGAGCTATCATCGCTACAAAATCTAAACAAAAGCAATCAAAATTCGAAACTATGATAACATAGATAGATAAAACTATTTATTGTGCACACCATAAACAGAAAAATAATACAGAGAACAAAAGAACATAAGTTACCACTTAAAGGTTTTTCTATATTACAAAATTATATACTTGAGCATAATACGAAGCATAGACGATACATCGCTCCGAAGGTTCCCGGACTGGTCAGAGATTGTGTGTCAGAAACCAATGGATTTTCCTTATCATTACGCGTAAAAACCTGGCATTACGTTGCCAATAATAGTTTATTTGTAGTTCTTGAAAATTAAATAAATACAAATAAAAGGGTGTGTTGAAAGTACCAGATTCGGCATGGGCGTGGTGAGTGCGTGCAACTGTCGCGCTGCAAGAGCGTGCGCAGGCGCGTTGTCGCGCGGCGCCGCCTCCATCTCCGTCACGAGCGCATAGGGCCACGGGTATCGCATCCGCACCCCGCCGCACACCACCTGCCGACAACGACACACGATAAAACTACCCGCATGCGAGTAACACCTAGTCCGCATACCAGATAAACTAATAACACTACTACAAGATATTCTTTGGCTTATAATAACACTCTTTTTACACATTATTTATTTACTCCATAAATCTCATGAAAGGCACAAGCAGCTCGAAGGACCAACTTTAGGTGTAAAAACCGGATTGTGACAACTTTATTCAAAGAATGCATCGAATATTAGATGGAACCAGTATTACGTTACATAGTCCCCCTACCTACCACAGCCTCAAAATATTGAGATAAGAATATATACCAGCTTATATTGGTCCAGTGGACAAATCTAGAAAATATTTATGAGATTATATGGTAGGTCCTTTGATCATATTGAATTTCCTCACCTCGACGGCACCACAGCCTTGTTCCAGGGGGTACAGCTGTCGCCACGCGTCAAGTAGCCTCGCAGTAGGAGCATCAGAGTCGTTCCACTCCCTTCCAGTCAATGTTCCTTCCAACCCGAAAGGCGCCAGGATAACTGCAACAGAAATAGAGAGACATTAGTTATGAAACACTGTGGCTAGGACGAACCACTCACTTTTGGATCTGTTTGATCCTTAGATCTCCGGTTCCGTTCTCTAATGTTATTGCGGCTGTATATCTGTCAGTGTAATATATAATGAGTAAAATTTTGGTAAGTATAAGCAAAGACATTTAAAACTTTGGATTTAGGGTCACCAATAAAAAAAATTATAGAATATAATTATATTATGACAGCCCTGTTGGCTCATTGGTGGCATGTCTGCGTCAAGAGCTGTGGGGCGTGGGTTCGATTCCCACCCAGGACAAGCATTTTGTGATATAAAACCAAATGTTTGATCTGTGTCTGGGTGTACTGTATGTATTATAAGTATGTATTTACAAAAAAAAAATATTTAAGTATTCTATCAGTTATCTGACTTCCATAGTACAAGCTTTGCTTAGTTTGGGGTCAGATGGCGCTGTGTGTAATGTCCTACGATATTTATTTATTTATTTATTTATCTTTCAATATTACTAAACATTATTTAATACGGACACAAATTAAATCTGTATAGAATTAGATACATAAAGATCTGTAACCTAATTTATCCATTGTTATAAGTATGAGTTTCAATAAATTTGTAATTTAAATTAATTCAGCACTTTTCAGTCGCTATTGTACTAGACCCAATATATCAACAGTTCTAAATATATTTGGATATACCAGACAACGTAACGCCAATAACGTTTAAATACATCACTATTATATTTTCTAGCGCTTTATACAAAGTGCAACTTGTAACTTCCAGATTCATTGCTCAACTTATCTACACTAATTATTATAAAATTCAAATCTTTCCTAGATTTGATTTTTTGTTTATATTGAATAGGCTCCAAAACTACGGGACTGATCTGAATAATTCTATCATGATTAGAATGCTACATTATCACTGAGTGACATAGGCTGTATTTACATTGTTAATCGAGTTTTGTTTTTCCGTGCAAAGCCAGTGCGAGCTGCTAGTATTAGATAAATCTACAAGTAAAATGCAATTTTATTGTCTCTTATACTTGTGTACTGAGAGTTAGGGTTGAATGGTTCAATGTGACTACAGCTTGAATTTATTTTCCAAATGATAATAGAATAGATAACTCAGTTCTGCAACTGTTGCAAACAAGTAGAAGTGCCTCACGGTGGGCTTTCCTCACCGTGAGGCATTTTAAACAATATATTAATAGTATATTACGATACGTGTGACTTAAGTAGTCGATTATTGCACGGCGTGAAGTTAGCACCCGAGCGCAGCGAGGGTGCTAAACGCCGTGCATTAATGGACAACTTAAGTCACGAGTATCGTATACTATTTTATAGCTGTGTGACATAAACCCGATTACGATGACGTGTGACTTAAGTAGTCGATTATTGCACGGCGTGAAGTTAGCACCCGAGCGCAGCGAGGGTGCTAAACGCCGTGCAATAATCGACTACTTAAGTCACGAGTAAGCGTGTGTAAAGTGCGGGTTTAGGTCACACTGTGCTATAAACTATATTATGAAACATGATTTGTTTTTTGTTTATGTGAAAGTAATGCGACGAACGATACGCTCTCCTGATGGTAAGAGATTACGCATGTCCATGACCATTGGAGCGGTACAAAGAAATTTGAGAAAAAAAAAACAAAGTTCAGGGCATTGCTGCTTTGGCACTCATTACCTCGATAGTCAGTCTCAATAGCCCTGGCTAGCTAGTGTGTGTATGGGTTAGGTTACTAGCTAACCTAACCCATACACACACTAGCTAGCCAGGGCTTATATACTTAATATTGTTTACACACTACTGCTTGCCGGCAGAATATCTGAAACTACGGTGGTATCTACCAAGACGACCCGGGTCTAAAGAAATCTACCAACAAGTGAAACTTGTAACTTTCGTGTAATCAATAAAATATTGAATTGAGGCCAAATGAAATTAGGTCGGCTCGCACACCACTGCCCTCAGTTCAGTTTTACGGCGCTTGACGCAGCCCCACTTACCACACAAAAAGGCAGCATCTGCCGCCTTAAAATAATGTCTGGTTATCAATCTGAGGGTAGACTGACCAATTGTACTTAACGTAGCCCTAGTGCGGCGGTACCTTTAGCGCTGTGCTGTTGTTCGGGCGAGTTGATCCTGGCGAGACGCTTGGCGGTAAGCGTACGCACGGGCGGGTGTTGACGCACGTCCACCGACGCGCACACCGTGCTCTCGCCGTGCAGGAAGAACGCGAACGAAAACGACAGATGCCACGGGCTGAAACATAACAATATACATTTTAGTATGGGTTTTTTAAAGACTAGCAATGAATAGAAGCGAACAGATGACGATCGGGCTTAATAACGTGTCATTAAAGAAGCACGCTACACAACTATTTCCAACAGTAGACTAAAATATGCTAAATGAGATGATTGTGATATAATTTCAAAGCAGTTAACAGTATACAGTATTAACTGGACTCGAGTTTAAAACGTTTTTAATTGTGTTATATAGGCTTGTATTTGATCATCAATTCGCATGTGAAGGGTAGATGCCATCTACGATGGAGCACGTTTGCCCTAAAAGAATTTATTCTTCTGTGACTTGAAGACAACAATCTTAATCTTCGATCAAACATTGTATTTTATCGCAAACTGAAGTGACCATCGTAATTGTTGAGACTAATCTATTATAGTGAAATTGCCACCATACTTAAAAAAAGCGTAGACGAGTGCATCAGGTCGATTTAACGAGATCTGAAGTAAATAGGTTTCTTCTAGGTAAGCGTGCTCCATCTTAGACCACACTACTGTTTAACATCAGGCAGAGCGTGGTCAAACGCGAACATATTTTGAATAAAAAAAAAATCAAACACTTATTGACATGATGGGATCAATTTTTTGCACTGGTACTAGATCATTCCAGAGTTTATGCTTCCGATGCTTCCCAACGACCCCTGATCAATTTCGTTTTCGTATCATTCAACCCAATACAGGGCATAAATTTAATCCCCCTTTCGCCAACCTTCCCTAGTCAGCGCCAATAATTAAAACTTAAATTGCTCATTTAACGTCACAATTTCTTCATGTTTCAAACAGTTATAAAATTGCAGTACTTAATGATTCTACGGGAACTAAATAACGCGAGTAAATAGCAGATTTAAATGTGCGAGGGGGAACGAAGGCCCAGCCTAAGTCTTAAGAACTGGGACACAGAGATCCTCGTTTTACTCTAGGAAGTGAGACTTGCGTTGCCGCAGACTCATTTCGAAAGTAACACATTGAAGGCACTACTTCGAATTATACTTCCAGCAACAAAGCTAAATAAATAGTTCTATAGAATAATCTAATTGACCACAGGAGAACAGTTTCACCTACCTAGGTGGGAGATCGTCTGGCTTCTATTCTCAAAGTACCTACACAACTCTGTATTTTCTAAGTTATATGCGTACTGCTGATAACTTCAAACGGTGAAGGAAAACAACGCAATAAAAAAATAATGTTTGAGAATTTTTAAAAAAAGCTTCTCGATTATGCATGGAGTTGGCAAGCGTAGTGGACTTTACGGCTTACCCTTCGCACGAGAAAACGTTCGCGACCAGCATTGGGACAGTTTATAAAAATAAAAACAGGACTGATTCGGAGATAAGACTGTGCGGAACATTTTATCGCGTCAGGTTTTGGTCTCAATACAAAAGTTGTATACAATGGATGAGTGCATCGCCCGCTTTTCGGATTAGCATTAATTTAGTTTAGAATGCGGTTATTATACAATAGACAGTCGCAGCCTCGTAAAGCTGATGCATACCCACCTAGATATTTAAATACAACAGCTTCGTTAATAAACAATAAAGTTAAGAATAATAATTCACCTTTTTCCAACGTCCTCTTCGTCGCCATCGTAAGGTTGGACGAACCACTTGCCAAGCCGCACAAAGTCTCGGGATAGCAGGCATCTGGAATAAATAAACGTATAATTGATTATACCATTACGGCAACGAACGACGGCAATTTTCTTTTAATGTAATAGTAATGAGACGAACTAGACGCTCTCCTGATGATAAGAGATAATATCCATGACCATTGCAGCGATACACAGAACTTGAGTAACAAAACAAAGCCTAGAGCATTGTTGGTTTGGCGCTCATTGCTTTGAGACATTAGATGATTAGTCTCAACAGCTCTGTAAGCTAGCTGCAGTACCCTTCAAACCGGGACACAGTAATATTGCACACTACTACTTGGCGGCAGAATATGTGGTACTGCGGTGGTACCTACCAAGACGACCTCCTGCTAAGGAGATCTACCACCAAGTAAAAAGTATTTTGAGACCGAAATTGCCGTTCCTTTTTCTGTTTGTTGACAGGCTAGGTGTTTAACCATATCTCACCTGAAGTAACACTGTTAGGTGCTTGGCGGCAGATTTTCTACTCGAGGGTTAGCTAGCTGTTTTTTTTAAACAAGATAAGCGAAATTTTTCTAATAGACTAGAACAAATCCGTATCTTTCGCTAAACGTCGATGCCAGATAACGTTATCTATCAATATAAAATATCTGAAGTCATTCAAAACAATCAAGTGAGGCAGTGGAGGGGCTAAACTGATTTTTTATTTTATTAAATGTAATCTTCATCAAGATCCGATATAGTAGACCTGTTTTAACACTTTGATTATTATATTATCGCTTGCATGTTTTTATCATTTATAAATAATTAATATATATTTATAAATAAAGTAATTAGACCTGTTTTAACACTTTGATTATTATATTATCGCTTAATTCATATATATTTATAAATAAAGAAATAAATAGAACTTTTTTAGAAAAACGTGGTATTTTAGCGAGGAGGGTTCTGATGCGCGTAGGAAAATTTAATTACTAGTATAAGCGTCAGCTATTCCCACAGATAAAATAAATACAAAACCACTTACCTTAAGTCTTTAGAATTAAGGTCAATTTTGTTTGAATTTGATTTTTGTATCTGACCAAAAACGTACCAATCTTTTATAGTTAATATGGGCAAATGAATCCTAAATTAGTTTAATACAAAGGTATATCTTCTTGTTAAGGCAATTGTGTGTTTCACTTTTGATATTTTGAGCAACTATATGACGAGTTGTTCGCCTGACAGTAACTATCACACTTGCCCATATCGTTTCAGCGTTAAATTTCAATCATGAACTTGGAAAAGGAGCTGTACTAAACCAAAGGTAACGCCCTACGATCTTCAGTCCAAGATAGAAGATGTTACTATTCTCAAGCCAAGCAAATAGGTATAGGTCCTATCATGTTACAGGCAACCCCGCACGAGTCAAGACGATAAACAGTTTAATTTGACGGCGCGCTCAGCGCTGGCAATACTGGCACTGTTTACGAGAATCGTCGGGCTTTTATTGGAATACAGCTTAGTTACGGTTACGACGTGAGGTTGAAGATATGTATTTTCTTTGGTAAGGAATAACCGAGATTGTTTGCGATATATTTTTGGTAAACATTTTTTGTTTTACCAACAAATTTTTCGAGTGAACAAATTAGCCTGTAACATATACTAAACATGTTTTTTTTTTTCAATGTAAATGTAATGAGACGAACGATGCGCTCTCCTGATGGTAAGAGATAACGCATGCCCATGACCATTGCAGCGATACACAGAACTTTGAGTAGCAAAACAAAGTCAGGGGCATCGCTGCTTTGGCGCTCATTACTTTGAGACTTTCGATGTAACCAATCTTATTAGGTTAGCGCCATTCACGTGGGTCTACAAAATAGCATTGTAGCAAAGACTGACGATGATAATGATACCACCTAGATGACAACAAAGGCGTAGAAGCACAGCCTTACAACATAATGGTACTTATTTGTCACTTGTATTTGACGCGGATTTTATGACCAAGCCAGGCGAATGGAAAACTAGATTGTTCTCAAAATCGATACAAATGAAACCCATTGTCGATAGACATAGAGATGTAAACGGATTGCAGGGTCACGTCCTAGGTAGTAGTAGATCGAGCACTAAGACTGCACGGCACGTATGTTGGTACCTAGGCACATACTTGCAATGCCATGCGTCGGCAATGCTGGTATGTCGTAAACGCACCTCGATGCTTCGATACCACTCGATTGTATTACCATGTTGAATATAATGTAAGAGATATACGGCTTGCTATCACGAATGCAATAATACAAAAGCAATTGGAAATAATTTAATTTTGTTTAAAATATATGAGTAATGTAAGACGGTGAGTAAAATTAAATTGCATCCCAGGAGACTGTTGGTGGCTCATCTAAACTGAATTATAGCTCCTGTGAGTTGTTGTTGATGAGCCCTAAACGTTATTTTTGAGTCCCACCGAACCCACGCCCTTAAGCTCTTGGAGCAGACATACTACTAATGTTATGTTACTAATGTTTTGTTAGATCGACAAGGGCTCACCGGAAGACCAGCGCTGGTCATACCACTTAGTATGACCAGTATTACGCTGTGGTGAGCCCCTATTTTGTAACTATTTGTTGTGTTCTGTGTTACAAAATAAAATTATTTTCTTTCTTTCTTAATGAACCAACAGGGCTGTCAACTAGCGAACAATAATTCAAGATTTATTTGAAACGGTAAATAAATAGTAATTTCAAAACAATCATCTAAGCTTATAGTCTTTCTGTAAAGAATGCCAACTGGTTGACTAGTTCTGTGAATGACTACACGTTCCACTAATAACAAGCTAAATCATGTTTTCATACGGCGTTACTTTGCCGGGTTACTGTCAGCTTGTATCGCCGTCGCCATGAATAATCCTCGCTCGTACATACGCATATATGGAACAATTGCGTAATGCTACATTTATAAACTACATACATTAGTGCGTGCTATTCGTGAGAGATGAGATTTCTACACGTTTTGTCTGCGACCGGAGTGGAAACGCGCGACATTCATTCTTGTTGCCGATAATAATATACAAACATAAACAAATACGAAGGTTTCTTTACTGTAAAGTTTCCAATATGATATGCGCATTGCATTGTTATGCAGTTTTTCAGCAGTTCAATTACCAGTTTATTCCATGTGGTACTGAATAGTAGGTACAACTGAATAAATACCTTATCCCTATGAGCAAAAAACAGATAACGCATCCGCAATACAGAGTTAAATTCGCGTGGAATTGTATTCTCTATGCCAATGTATACATTTAATAACACGACGGGGTGTGTCACAAGCTTGTTTAGAACTGCCAAAAATACTTAAAATTAATAAATATCGTAGGACTATACACACAGCGCCATCTGGCCCCAAACTAAGCAGACCTTGTGTGATGGAAGTCAGATAACTGATAGAATACATACATACTTTTTTTTTGTAAATACATACTTATAATACATACAGTACACCCAGACACAGAACAAACATTTGTTTATTCACGAAATGTTTGCCCTGAGTGGGAATCGAACCCACGCCCTACAGCTCTCAAGGCAGATATACTACCAATGAGCCATCGGGGCTGTCACACGCCCCACACTTAAAACGGTTTACGCGTTTTCGATAAGAAATCTTATTTTAGAGAATCAGGACTCGTCGAGGGGGACATTTACCAGAAGAGTGATTTGTTAGACTCTTCAATCAGTTACATAAGATATCAATGGACAGTGGACACCTGATTTACATAATTACTTCATTGTAATACCACCGATGCCGGTTTAAGCTTGATGAAATCTTCCCAATATTTATGGCAGATTTATAATCCCCCACTAACCCTACTAGTTGTAAATCTGTCACCGCAATGCGCGTTGATTTCCTCGTTCATAAACTCACATGGTGTTTATTTTCATTATCGATTCCAAACATTGACGACCTCTTATGATTCAGTGGTAACGCGTGTGCTTTAAAAGAGAAAGGGTTACTTTCCCGGCCTAGCGTATGTTTCAATCTGGTTATAATTGGGCTCTACGTGTAGATATTAGTTATCCATATATTTGTGTGTTCCATGATATCTCCTATAATACGTGTGAAGCGTTTTAACTTATTTACGGATTGTGTACTAAATGAATAGACAAGCAATTCGCCCGCCTGATGGAACAGTTTGATGCTCCCTCAGTATATTGAACTAATCTTGAGATTATACTTACATCTTTTCATGGCCAGCAATTATCATGACTTAACTTCTCTATATCGTATAAAACACCATCGCTTTCCACCATCTGTAAGCTTAGATCTTTTAAACTACGCAACAGATTTTAATGCTGTTTCCGTCAATAGACAGAGTGGTTCAAGAGGAAGGTTTATATGTATAATACATGCATATTATAGTGAAGAAAATCCGAGAATTTCAATGATTTGTAACGTGATGCTTACATTACAAACGTTGGCTAAACCTTACGAGATAGATCAAAATAATGTACTACGTTAGTATCTACAATGCACCCGTACAAAGCCGGGGCGCAAAACAACATGACTTTTGAAAACCCATGCTAAGAGAAATAGTTCCTAAACTTTCGCGGATCTATTTGGACTGTGGACATTATTTCTAAGACCTTCATGCTTCCAAGCATAGACGAGACGACCGGTGTATCGACAATCTTGCGAGTTATATTTAGCGCTAGGCGCGGGCGCACTTCGTAAAGCTGCTTTTGTAAACAATGCCCGATCTCCTTACGTGAATCAGTGGCCCGTGGTCCATACCTACCTGAAAGTATCTAGCGTTCTGGACGAATGAACTCGCGGTGCGCACGCGCATGCACTCTATTATTAAGCGGTAAGCGGTCTTGTGCGAACCAAATATTTATTTTTACACCACATATGCAGTCCATGGTGAAGATAGAAATAGAATTGATTATGTATAATTCTTGTGATCATATTTGTGATATTCCTTTTAATTCTTAATCTGAGCGGCGACGATTGCAGTCATTCCCCCAATCAAGATTAAAAATTACAATTGGAATATTTGCACGACATGATTTTGTTTTAAATACTCAGACTTTTTCGATTTTATGCTGATTCTATTATTTTTATTTCGTTTGATACAAGATATATGCAAAAGTGATAAAATTTGACTTTACTCTATCACGGGGTTTTTTTTCATGTTAACAGACAAGGTGTCTCACCACACCTTACTTGAAGTTAAGTGACGGTGTTATTATAGGTTGTAGACACACCTAACGTGGAACTGACTCTCAAGTGAGGCTGATGCTTGGCGGTAGGTTTTCAACTTGAGGATGGTAGCTAGCCAGCCATGTACAAAAACCACCATAATGTGGTTCCCTCACGATGTTTTTCCTTCGCCGGCAGCTCAAGCTATTTGAACCCATGCCCTTCGGTGTGTGAACCGACCGCGCTAACCACTGAGTTACCATAGCTACAAAAGTTATTTGACTAATTATTATAGTATATTTACCATTGTCACACAAATAAATCAGTGTGTAACAACGGTTAATATCCTGTAAATAGCCACACAACTGTCGTAAAATTAAGTTCGAAAACGTAATCGATATGCCGAAACAAACTTAACACTTAACTTAACTTCTTTTGTTTTTTTGTAAACAAATTTATCGATCGAGGGAAATAGGAATACAAAAACGATATACGGACATTTGTTACAATTATCACAATTGTTTTAAAAATAAATGATGATTCTTGATTAACATGGAGTCATAATTCTCAAAACTGTTAATCAGTTTTCAGAATTATGTACCTACCACTAAAATTTTGAAATTATCGTTAAATTTTAAATATCAAACTTGAAATTGGCTAATACACTAACGGCGGAGTTAAAAAAAAACATGAAACAAGAAATCAAAATCGAACATCAAAAACAATTGACAATATTGTGCCTATGTACATGGCTGAAGCTTGGTAAAAATATCAACCCAAAACTCGAAGACTGAAAAAAGTAACTAAAGTTGACAAAGGTCACGGACCCCAGTGTCTGTGGAGCTTATAATATAAAAAAAAAACAATGATTCGGTATGCCCAAGACTCATATTTACTAGAAAGCGACGGGCAAATCTGGACGCAGAAAGCTGACCGATTATGTCCAGTAGTAGACAATGCTTATGATGAAGACGATATTAACCCATTCAACTTTTATCAAAAGTAATCCGAAACAAAAGACAGAGACGTTGTTAAATCCACACGATTCGAAGCTATGAGATAGAGCAGGTAAGATTAAATCTCGTTTTTTCGACCCACGCCCATCAAGATCAAGTCCGGTCGGCGGTGTTCCGCGGAAGTCGGGTCGCGTTTGTATTTGCCAGCCCTGCGAAGGCACGCTTGCGAACATTAAACGATGGGGCATTGTTTGCTTTTTGCTGCACCTTCATTACAAGAGTGCGTTCGACGGTCGCGTATCGTAAAATGGTCGCGGGATCGCGTCTCGTCGCCGAACAAGCGACGAACGCATTGTTACTTTGACGTGCCGCCGGCGGGGGTCAACGACTCGTCTGGATTGCGCTCATATTCCGAGATTCCGAGCTCATGGATGTGTGCTTTTCTGTGCAGGTATCGCACTATCACCATTGATTGCAGTAACTAAGTACTGTCAACATTCTTCTAAATTTGCGTGTAGCTTATTTAATCGATTGTCACAATTTCAAACGAACTTATTGGAATTAATTTGAGTAACAACAAACATACATTAAACATTAGAAGGAACAATTTAAGAATCTTGAGACTGGAACTATTCAGAACTTATTCAATATACTAAAAAATGCACATTTGGTGCTTTACTCATAAGACATCGCTTAAAATTAATCTATGCTTAAAATAAGCTGTCTAGTTTTCAAGCGTAATATTTCAGTGAGAAGTTGACAGATAATTTTAAGCATTGAATAACTATAAGTGATGCTATTACAATTGAATTTAAGAAAATTAACAAATCATAATAGTGATACTCATCTCAATCAGAGAACAGTATTCACGGGGAGACTGTCTCGCCTAAGGCAGGGGACTCGAACGATACTTGTGCGAATTGAGCGGCAAAAAACGACATTAGAACGCCCGGAGCGGCGATGCATCGACCTTCGAGGAACCAGCTTGCAGCAAGCCCAGAACGCTGGCCCAGGTGCGACCTCCGCCCATTACAGACAACAATCACGCACTGCAATTCAGCTAATGAGAAGCATTAATTAGATTAAATAAATTCGAAAAAAACTGGGACACGGATGGCATAATTTTATATAGGACCACCGGCTTTGAAACCAATTTATAGCTTTATTATCGTTGTGGGATGTATTATATGACACTATCTATTGGTACTAATATTTTAGTCACGGCTATCCGTGACTAAAATAAATAATAATACAATGTTGATGGATAATAAAGTAGGTCTCAGTTGCGGTCATTGTGAAACACCAAAATATAAGTTACTTTTTAGTAACACTATTTTCATTTGTGAACTTTCAAAACCTATTTTAAAATCATAGAAATCCCAAGAATATTTCTAGGTTCAACGTTCTTCAAAAGGCAGGCAAACATTCATTCTTGACCTTGGACACTTTATGATACGCTTCTACAAGATCCTAATGTTATACCTCAACGTAACATTTTTGTTGTCCAGTCAAACAACTAACGGGATATACATTATACCTACAATGGTATTTTCCTTAAACCATAATCACCCGATGTTATTTTAATCTATCAGTTTAGCAAGAGTATCTACAACCGACTTCGAGTTTGACGTGTTTTCCCGAACTTGTTAACGGTTGTTTTTGTTTTGTAACCTTAATATTATTAATTTTAGACGCTAATTACCTTTCAATGAGGTTGTGCAAGGCCTTGAAGAGCAACGAGCGGCATTCGTATGACAAGCCGCTTTCCCACGATCCTTGTTCGCCTGTTTCTGCAAAAAAGAAATAATCGAATTAGTTAATGAAGCAAAAATGTGTCGTTAATAATTGTGTAGACAGCAAGTATTGATTCTAACTCGTTTGAATCAAAGCAGTTCATTATCCTTGACCTTGCCGTTGTCCTAGCTGTAACGTTATGCATTACCTCGACATTGACTGCTGTTTTTCCATCTAAGTCTTGCCTCGATATTAATAATGTTCCAAGTGGAATTCCAATAAAACTAGGTTCTTTATTCAAGGTCGATATTACAATGAAGCTGCGATAGCGGGACGTTGTCGTTGGATGCGAGAAGCGATAAACTCGCTTGATGCAGTGGTAAGTAACGCTAGAAATAGCTGTTGTTGCATTCGCAATCGGAAGATAAACCCGGCCTATCACCGACGTTAGATGCGAAAACAAAACGGCGCGCGCGACGTTGCCACTCCGTGCGTATCGCGCCGTCTCTATCGCGCAAGGAGGCGGGGCGGGGGCGACCTGAGTGACGTCACTCGTTCGCTCGTAGCGCACGTGCTTGTGTTTGTAGCGCGAGCCGCGCAAGACACACATGCGAACAGTGGTTAGCGGCCGCTAACAATTTAATTGACATTGAATTTTCTATACTTACAGATCATCTTTTGAGATGGTCACATTCCAATGGCGCTGGAGTTCATTGAATTATGAACTCAAAGAACTTTAATGCAGGATAAGAACCTTTGTTTGTTTTTAAGGGGTTTTAACTATGTGACTCTTAGTTTGTCTTAATCACAGACACTCGAGCATTCGTCACGAGAACACTGGCCCCATTGAAGTGTATTTTAGATCTGCATAAACAGTCCGTAGTCTTAAAAGACCGCAGCCCGCCAGGCTGGAGCGATTCCAAACGGTGCAGCCTTGACATTCGCGCTCCAGGTGTACGCGTGCCATCTATGCCGCTTCTAATGAACTAGTTTTGCAAGTAGAATCCGCTTTATAATTAGCATAATGATCAGCCGCTTCTTGTACAGAAAACAACAGGACGATGTACTTTTATAACAAAGATGGAATATTTTACAATAGTAGCAAGCAAGGACACGTATAAAATGTAACCACAATACCAGTTCGAATCTTATGAAACTTCACAAAAAGAGACTAAAACAAAATACGAAACTGGTCGGACAGTTCTCCGGTGAGCTAGTCAAGGGCGTCAAGTGACGCGCTCAGGCAGTAACTTGACCGTAACAAATGAATCTGACATCTTCGATTCGCTCGATGGAATTAGGATCGGTGTAACGAGGTGTGAGGCTTCCGTTTCAACGTCCTACGCTGTATTTGCTCAAAACTGTTTAAAATATCCCACAATCTAGTCCATCAAATCTTCTGTTTTACAAGTTAAGACAATCATATAAAAATCATCACAAATGGCAAATCAAGAAGATTACGCCATCAAAAGGTACGTAGGCCAAGTTATTATAACTGGATTGGTCCGTTCGGCACCATCGGCTCCATCTCCCAAGGCCGTTAGCGCAAGCAACGGTATGGTTACAGTACTGATGTACTCGATTGCCGAGCGAGTCACGATCGTTTCTACCCTCAGTATCTCTAGTGCCATCGCCTTTATACTCATCACGTTTGAGATCTACACCACCATTGCCATCAATGAATTAACGATGCACACAGAATATGAGATGAAGCGGCCATGAAGTAGAATAGTTTAAAGAATTAGTTGTAAGTGTTAAACGAAAAAGAAAAAAAAAAACAATAACTACTGTCGAGACATTTTAGTCGTCTTATAGTTTTAACTAGTTTGTTATATCAAGCTAATACAGCATTTAGTAGTTATAATTGTATTCATTTATTTTTATAATTTCTTAGACTTTCGATAATGAATACACGTTTTTGTTTTATGTGAATAGTAATGACATGTGCTGCTATGTTTTCTATTGTGGGTCAGAGAGTCAGTCTGAAGACAGTTATTTAGAGGTACAGCGACAGTGCATTTTCATATTTGCAATTATGAAGATGGTAAAAGGTTCAAGGTCGCATATTTAGTAGCGGTGTAAGTGCGGTGGTTGGCACCACCTTGCGTCGGGATCGATAGCGGGCGGACGACGCGCGCCGCCGCGCCGGTTACCCGCCGCCGCGCCAATATCATCGCAGTATCACCATGCGATTATCACCATTGTTGCGACGGATTGATTGTACGCTAGCGCCGCCCGCCGTAGCGGTTAATGTCCCTGATAACATATTCTGAAGGCTGATATTGAACGCTATTTCAATACAGGGCGATAAGAAAATCACCTTCGGCGTGAATGTTTCCACTTTCAGGCTCATCGGCACAAAAATAGACATAAGGGAATTCAGGCCCGACGGCATCAGCGATAAACATGGTGTTTAACGATTGAGCGGCGGCGGACAGTGGAGCGGGAAGATTTATCTCGGCTGGCGACAGCGAAACAACATTATTGCTCCACACGTGGGTTTCAGTGCAGCGAGCGCTCCTGCCGTCTCTCTCGCACTGTTGACGATCTCAACAATGTCTCTCTACATTTCGTCGTGTCCTACTAAAGCACACTTTCTCAAATTCTCAATGTCCGAAATCTACATCTGATTTTACTCAACACGGCGTGAAGTGGACCGATTACTGAAACCCTTTGAGTTATCGACAACGCAGTTAACTGAATTTCAAATATGCACTTGAACACATTTAATTCAGTAAATACAATAATATAAGAAGGAGTACAAGTAGTAAGAATAGCATTTATTTCTTGAAATTACTTAAAAACCATCTTACAATCAAACAATATACATTTCAAGACACAAGTTTAATGGTTCGTGCATGTAAAACTTTGCATGAATGTTTTATTACATAGCTGTTTGAGATAAAATTAGTTTTAAAAGCATTTAAAATATATACGTCTCACGTTGTTGGTTACAATGAATTTTACCTCTTCTCGTGCACTTTCCAGAAGTGGCAAAAGAACCAAAGTAAAAAAAAGTAAACCATCATTGAATATACTGAAAGAGACGAGAAGAGATCCTCACTGCTGTTTAAGTTTATCAATCGTAACGATAAGGTTTTATTGAACCCAGACAGAATTCTTTAGTCTTCCAAAACCTCTATATTTTTCTTGGCTATTGTACCTACTATCACACAATCTTTCCGAAGCTTGAACTTAATGATTGTGCCATACAGATGGGCACGATGAAACTCAAAAAGTACCTTGTAAACTACGGAACTTTAAAAATGGGACAGTTCCACAAATTGTGATACAACACGCCGGAAAAATAGTAAACAGTGACATGTATCGGTTAGAAAGAGAGGGCGCGACGGCAACGCCGCGCCAAAGTGCGCGCGCTTTGTTTACAACGGACGGCACCGAGCGAGGTTAGCCGCTCTGCGGTGACTCGCCGGCCGGGACCGACACACGGTACACCACCCTACTTACCCACACATCGATTTTAAATTGTAATAACGATAACTTTTCTGTAACTTTCTTTATAAGCATGTTAACTTTAGTATTTGAGGAAGCCTCATCGATAAAAAATGTAAATAAGGTTGCCTAACTAGAAAACACGGTGTTATGAAAAAAGAAATGAGAAAGGATTCTCGTTTCTGAAATTTTCAGTTGACCTAAATAGAGTATACTGTTATGCCGATCGTCAAGCGAGTACAGTCTTGAAACAACCCCGTTCGGCACCGGCTGATAATGTAATTCAAGATGGTATCGAGCGCGGAAATCTGTCAATTCGCGCGCGCCCTCTGCGGCGGGTGCGGGCGAGGCTCGCCCTCTCGCTCGCACACTCCCACGTGCGTGTGACGTCACGCAGCCCTCTCTAGCGGCGACGTCACACGCCTGCGAACCTCTCCCGCTTGACAACCCATTCCGCGAACGCCGCCGACCGCGACCAGCGGAAACCAGCACGCCCCAATACTTGAGTTTGCATATTCTAATCAGAACCACCAGTATTGCAAGGCGACTTCGAAACCTGCGCGATTGTGGGTAGCTTATGTAAGAATTATGCAAGTCATCACACGGACGCAGAATACTACTCATGACAAGGATGTGGTTTTATCTCAATACAAATCGGGCTATCTCAATTTCCAATAATCAACAAAAAAAAATGTAGTATCGCCACGGACCTCTCTGCTTATCTATTGGACTAAACTAGCTGTTTGCAAACCAACTCTTGAAGAGCATCCAGTTTTATCGCGACAACATCGTTAAATTACTGTTACACTACACAACATTGCGTACTCATTAATTCAGGCCAGCATTAACGTGGAACGAAGCGATTAACTATCAAGTGGATAACTTGTACAGAGACTTGTGGTTTATTGCATTTGGAACATAAATAAAGACGGCACAAGCCAACAGATATTAGTCGTATAAAAACATTTATTAACCTAATGCCAGATCGTAACTTTACCAAGAATTGTCTTTCCGTGTGATGTTAATAAACAAATCGGTACGAAAGCATATGTAAGGTTTCAGTAGAAGAGTCCAATGGAGGCAGCAGTGTATCGATCGATAGCTACCGGGCGCACGCGCACCAATAAATAGCCCGGTCCGGCACGACCGTCGATACGCGTCACGAACATTTTATTAATAAAACACCGAACAACGCGCGGGCGCACAACGTTCATCAACCCCGCACGACCGCCTCTTACGTACACCCGCAGTTACATCATCTACACACAGCTCTGACCTGATCCACATATTACAATTCTTCCTATTTAAGGCAAAAATAACAATAAACTCGCGCGATTACAAAACTAACCGAATACTGGAACATTCCATTCGGTGACGTGACGACGACGGCGGCGGCCGGTGGACAGTTCCCACTGTCTCGAGACGATATCAACCGTCTTAAACACAGAAGCGAGATGGAAGCCGAACCATTCCCACGGCCTCACAACTAACCCACGCGAATTGCAAAACTTGTGCGCATTAATGGCACTGTTGCGACTTGGTACATTAACTTAGGGACATGAGATTTAAAAACAATAAGATTTAAATACGAGACCGAAACACCGTAAACAGTGGTTAACTGCCGAGGCAAACTGGTGATGTTCGGCGATCCTGACATTATTCAAATTGTAGTCGAACACAACAGTTAAGATTACAATATCAAGTCATAGAAAGCCGCCGGTGAGCGGAGTGCGTGCGTTTCACTTGCAGAGCACTCGAGTCAATTCCCACAATAACCGGCGCACGCGCATTCAACCCACGCGGCCCTAACTACTAATTAATAAACCTAACAGATACTTTCCACACAATCATGACTTACTTCATCAAATGAGAATTACAAATATCATTCTAAAAAATTCTCCTTTTAAGTAATTCTGACATTACAACATTCTAACGACAACGTAAATTAAGAATAAAGTAGAATAAGATATATATTATTTTATACCATTTATGAGATGAAGCAAAAGGCGACTGGCCTGATTTCGTAAAGAAAAGTAGTTCTAGTTTAGGCACTAGTATATTTAGCTGAACGCCGACGATGTTCAAATATTACGCAGCATAACGGAAGATGTTATTAACCTTATCTGAAACTCATCACAAACAGATAATTTGTGATGAGATAATGGTTACTGAGATAACCGAAACTACTAAAGAGGTAACAAAGTTCACAGAAGCGCTTATTAACAATGCTCAAATGCAATTATGACTGAAGCTATTGAAAATACAAGAAGCGATAGCTAAAATCACACCGGGGCTAAATGGAGTTGGTCGTAACAGACGTTAATTGCCTCTAGGGCTAATAACATCTACTTGATGAAGGGTTTTGGAGTTCAGCCCTATTTGTAGAGAGCGTATGGGCATCGGTCGGGTAGTTGACGCGACGGGTCAACGACTGCGGAGCTTCGAGGTGAACTAATTCATCTAGTCCTTTCGACACGGTGGGACTCCATCAAGAAGGCGAGATATGACGAACTCACATCATCCGTCACACATTCCATTATATTTTTACAGAGTGACTTTAAAATAAATATAGAAAAAGCTTTATTGAAATCAAAATGTCACGAATAAAACATATTAACAAATTTCAATTACAATCATTTAAAAAAAAGGCCAACAGAAATATGCATGGAATCGTTTACATGTCTACACTAATCAGAGTAGCCATGCATTTTCAAATGCGTGTGTTCGGGAATTTAAACGATAGAGTTCAGTGACATGCTAACCGCGTAAACTGGGATCAAGAGGCCCATTGTCAGGAATTCGGCGGCTTGCGCTTGTTACTGTTATGTCGAGGCTAATTCGAAAATATTTACATAAACTGGAAGTGCTACTGCGATACCAAGTCCCGGAATTATCGAGCATCTTATAGCTCGTGGAAAATAGGAGTTAAAAGTAGTTGTAGCAAAATATGTCTCGCCAAACAACACTTCTAAGGCGTATCCAAAACCTGCTTTACAGTATACAGAGGTCTTTGAGCATCTGTCCACATAATGGCCTGCGCAGAGGGCAGGACATGTGCAGCGAGGATCAGGTGTCGCGCCGCACTGACCGCAGCCAAACGCGCCGGAACGGGTTATTGAGTCGGCGCGGCGGCTCTCCACACAACACATAAGAAAGTAAAAACAACATATTTTGATACACGGAGAACGCTACCGATAAAGGCAATAAAAACCAATACGCCGATTACGACAGATTTAGACATCGTGCTCAGAGGCATTGGGTTCGAAGGACCAAACGAAGCCTTTCGACGATGGGTAAAATTAAATCATTTTTTGCGAATAAAAAATCTAGAATAAGGCTGAGCCTGGTTACAGATAACAACGGAGGTAACGACGAAAAAAACACAATTTAATTGCATCTACAATTAGCCTACAAAACGACCCGTTGCATTCAAATTGCTGCAGCATTTAATAAAATCATTTAAAAATTATAATAAATAATTTTATTGCAGGAAGATATTACATATACAGCACACATGCACAAATAAGGAATAAAACACATGTAACTAGCATTTTGGCGGATTTCGGAAGAATCATTATCCCTCGATTAGACAAAGAACGAGAGGGCAAAGCTTCGCGCGTCAGTCCGCGAGGCAAGCCAGGCGCATTAATCGGGTAATTAGCCAACTCCCGGTGCGAGCCGCGGCGTCTAGACGTATTCCGGCTTTGTTGTAATCCTCGCGGGTTACAATACATTCAAAGCTTTTACACTGCTTACTTAAAAGGTTAAGACATATTATGCTGATAAATAATCTAAACACTTTGTGCTCAACATGAATAGTCTTAATTAGAACTAAGAATAAGTGATCAAACGAGGTTCAGAAAATGTATAACATTCTCAAAGCCTCATTTTACGATAACAAAGAAACTCACAACATACTCGCAGATAGCTTATTAATAGAGCTCCAGATAAAAGTCGAGCAAAATTCCCGAGCAAATACAAGATGAAGAAAGTTTCGAAGAATCGCACTAAAAGTAGAGTTCGTATTTGGCCTCCTCAATGAACTTGGGGAGTTTACTAGGAGCTGGCGTGGAGCCAAGCGACCTGAGCTCTCGCCGTCAGATGGCAGTCCGGCGGGGTGCGATCGGTTGTCGCTGACAGTGCAAACGAGATGTATAGCGATCTGACGGCGTCTAAACGTGTCAATTACGAAGACACGGGAGGCTAACGAGGGTCGCGGCCGTTTGGGGTAGCCGTGGACGTTATTGCGGTTCCTCCGGTTTCCGCACCCTACTAAATGTGTTTATGAATGGCATATTTTTACATCGTATCGCGAAGTCATAACGGCAGCAAGCTGGCACAAGTTTCCTGCACGAAATGATGTCAATTACTGTTATGGTATTCTTGGTTTAACGTTTCTTACAATTTTAAGATTGAAACTCGAGAATTTTGATCCATATACTTCGAATAGTATACACAAACAAAACTTTTATACATTTAAAGGGGAATTTCCATTAGGAGGTCGTTTGAAGGCCTTGAATTAACTTTGAAACCTTACATGGATTTCGAATTTACAAACTATACCTTCTAGAAATGCGGAGCGAACTTCAGTTGTTATTAAAGACGATTTAATCTACACGTAACAAATAATAGCACAAGACACAATAGGTACACCAGAAGCGTGCTATAAAGATGAAATTAGAGTTTGGCGAAAAAATCGCTTCGTTGCGCTACAATTTTTTTTAATGCTAGTTTTCAAAACTCATAGAAACTAGAAAGATTGATCTGATCACAATAATATCAGCTGTGTCACAACCATCATTCTATCAGGAGAAAAGAAAAAAAAGTGCTCTTTTGTTAATAATATGCAAAATCACCCAACAAAATGTACTTTTTTTTTTTATTCAAAATAAGTTCGCGTTTGACCACACTCTGCCTGATGTTAAACAGTAGTGTGGTCTAAGATGGAGCACGCTTACCTAGAAGAAACCTATTTACTCTAGATTTGAAGACGCCAATATTGTAGCTAACAGGGAACACAGACACCGGCAGAGTTCCACAACCTCGCTGTGCGAATGAAAAATGTGGAATCAAAACGCTTTGTGCGTACATGGGGAACATCCACCATGCATGACTTTCTGCATCAAACATAGAACCCGATGATGCTAAGTAAATTTTTGATCGTGAGAATGTTACGTAGGATCTGAGTAAGTGCCAGTTTGCGTCTGTTCCTTGCTTGTACACAAAACGGCGTGCAGCGGCCGCGTGGGACAGTATCGATCAGCAAGCTCTGCGCGGTAGGCGCCGGCTCGCGCGGCATTTCCGCGAGTTTCCTCATACACCAATTTTGGGGCTCCATATAATATGCCTGTAATATATGCCTTGGAACCTTCAACCAGTCTTAGATTTATTACAAGCAAACTGTAACCTCCAGTCCTCAATTCGTGATTTGGTCTCTATTATTCCGTGATTTACTCTCTTAGATGTTGTTAATCTGCCTTAATGACAGATTTAATGTACCACCCGAAGGCCTCAGACATAGCTTGTGAACAATCAATCACAACAGTTGTTTTTTTTCTTTTAGTTGCGACATTGCCATTCTAACATCTTTTAAAAATACTTGTTTCGGAATGATAATTGACACCGAGGTGAATTACCTGGCAACACCGGCACCGTTTCGCTGTCGGCACCGGCGTGGCGCAGGGAAGGTGCTACTTATCACCGTCTTCACACCCAATTTATCGCGTTTCGCAATCAACCGCGTTTGTATACAAAAGTATGATGCTCCGGTTTATGTGCACGCTTCGTACGCGATAAAATCCTATCAGATTCTACCACTTTCCCGCGTTTTGATGGCAACGTAATGTTGAATTGAGATATTATTGCGTAAAATAACACATAGATATTGTGCGTTGTTACTTACTATTGTGCGGTTTACCCACGCTACATTGCATGCATCTTTCATATGAAATATCCCATTTAGAAACAATGAATACGATAACAAATATAACACTGATCGTTCTTTATCCTTTATTGACTCAAAGTTGCTATAATATACACAAACAAATACCTCGTCACTAAAGAATGATCAGAAACAGTTATACAAACGAATCTCGGTGTAGAAAAATATTTTCTTCATACGCTAACCACCCGAGTGTTTGTTTCTAGGGGTGCGTGAAGGTCGGACACGTGGTCTTCGTGTAAATTGGAGCGGGTGTGGCGCGGGGCTGCAGGGACCAATGGGCGGACAATGCGCGCGATCGATACCGGCGCCTCGCTCTCGCGTCCGCGTTCGCGCCCGTTCGAACCGAGCGCGCGCCCTTAGCCCCGCCCGCATGCAGCTGCGCTTCCCGCCCTTGCTCGAGTGTCTTGAGGGATGCTTGCTTCAATGACAAATTCACCCCCTCTCGAGTGAACATTTTCATACTTATCTTGATAAAATCTCTATTACGTAACACAATATGTTTTTTATTCTTCATACCAGTAAAAATATACTTGAAGTAATTTAAAATTTAAGACATTGAAAATGTTCCGAAAGTGAATTGTGAAATTCATGAACTATAATACACATGGGATTCGCTTACTTTTTGTTTCGTCTGGTTGCTTTTGAATCTCCGCTGCAAACAGAGGAGTTATAACTTTAAGAGTGTATCTGCCTGTAGCATCGTTGGTACCAAGAAGCTTAAGTTTTTTTTTTGTTAAAGGTGACTTAAAGAGTTCTCTCTATGATTCAAGAACACCGGTTTAGCCGTTTGATGATAATCAGGTGATAAATGGATTCAAGAAAACATTTATTTTAATACACACAACACGAGCAGACTAGACTTGGAGCATCTTCCATAGGTCTGGACGATTGGGATATTTTGTTATTGATGTCAAGTTTAAAAAAAAAAAAAGTTAACTTAACCCGGTAAATTAGGAGCTAATCCAATTATTTCACTTTTGCTGAAAAACGTTTCGACACTTTTCCCTACCCAGGCACGAAAAGTATAATAGCATAAGTGTCAGCTATCGATATCCCATTCCCCGTCCACAATGACGCCGATTAAGCCCGTTGCTGGCGTTACCGTCCGTGGTATATTAATAATGAACACGGCCTCGCACGGGGTGCACCTTGACACCCCCTGAACTCACCCCCGCCTCCGCCCGCCCTGGCTAATTGCACCGCCGCCCACCGCCAGGTGCTGATGCGTCTACTTCATGTACTGAAAGGTCAATTTAGTCCGATCGGAATCTAATTCTATAATGCTTGTTTCTTTACATCAGCAATTTAACAATCAAGTCTTTAACATGGATAAAGATTGCCTTGTATTTGGCCGTCTATATACTTTTTGAGGGAACGTATCTGGAAGGAAGTAATTCGTCAGAGAATTAAAGTTACAGACATAGCTTAGCATATTAGCAAGCTGAAGTAGCAATGAGCTAAACATACATATCGTTGATAGAATCGATAACCGCTAGGGCAGATGAGTTCTAGAGTGGAGACCGCGAATTGGCAAACGTAGCGTAGGACGCCCTGAGACTCTATGGAGTGTCGATATCCATAGCACAGCTGGAGGTGGATGGAAACGAAAAGCCGAAGATAGGGCTGAATGGCGTGTCTTAGGAGAGGCCTATATCCAGCAGTAGACTTTGATAGGTTGATGATGATATTTTTATACACGAGTGACGTCTATCAATTTAAATTATGTTTTCAATTAAGCTCATGTTCAGCGGAAATCAGTTCCCCGTCTCTGCGGAGCTCGAGCGCCGAATCGCTTGCAAATTTAATATATCCACAGGCAACGCGAATTTCCCTGGAGAATAAACATCAGTCAAGGACTTACGTACGTAATTAGCGGGCCTAGTGCTCGAGCAGTGAGCCGCGACCTTCATTAATTTCATTAGCAGGGTCCGTCTAAGGGCGACGCCTACGTGGTCACAGATTCGGCAACAATCGCTAGGGTGCGGTAACGTGACATTTGCAGGCCCCCCCCCCCCCCCTCCCTCGCCTCCGACCTCGCTGGCACCTCATGGACCCGCGTCCCTATTTTCAATATACTCGACCAAGTAACCGCAGGGTTCTATGTAATGTAATATTCATGATAAACAATGAAACTCCGATTCCGATTGATCCGAAATCCGCGAAAAGAACCGAAATTTTTGTTTTCGAACGATATTAGTTTTGAGAAATTGGTTCAGATCAATAGATACACAAAAATTACAAAGGTCAGTCACATAAAAGTACAAGAGCTTAGCTTACGTTCTTGAACACCTGCATTCATTTCAATATTCACTTTTCTTACGGTAACTGTCAGGTTACAAACAAATTGACAACAAAATTGTTTGAGACACCCCCCTATTTCGTGTTAGCATCCGCAACCCCCTCGCGGGTAGGCGTGTGGGGTTGGCCTAAACAGATTACACCGAGCCGCCAGCGGCGGGCGCGGGCGGCTCGGGGTCAGCCGTTAATCTTGCGCAAATAGCCTCACGTACCAGCATCGCCGTCACGACACACTGCTTCCAACAGTGCCACAGCTCGTACTATCAAAACTAGGAAGGTCCATGTGCTGCGTGTACCTACGCCTAGTTCATTCACGCTTCACAAGGATGGATCGATGGATGGTGTGAGCGCCGACCAAACAGGGTCCTCTCGGATTTCAGCATTGCCAATACATGGAATTTTCATACCGTCATTAGCGGTGCACCATAGTCCTCTAAATCATAACCGCCGCAAGGTAATACAATTAAGGGAGATTTTCACTCCCGATACACAAGGCAGATGTGTTAATCTCTGTTTCGTATGGGGTAGCGCTGTAATAGGATACTGCGGTAATTGGGATCATAGAACGATTTAATTTAACGGGCGCGGTGTAACATCGTCGGATTATAATGTTTTGATAAGGTTCATTGCGGTTTTGATGTTGTAGGTTTTGATAATGCTGAGATGGCTAAGTGGGATAAGGTCGGTTGGATGGGTACTTATCACAATCAAATACTTGGCTTTGACATCATCGGTGCGATTGGTAAATTTAATTAAAAAACGTTGATATTAATTGAATGTAAGTGGAGGCGACCGAAAGAGATGGCAGTGCTGAGTGCGGACAGACGTCCGAACGGGAAATTGCCTTACGTTAGGTTATTTCCGTCCAGCGCTGTCGCACGGGACGACCTTCAGCAAAATGCACCGGCACCGGTTGCATGCGGTAAATAAATAAACCTACATTCACCGTACAAGCTCTTCAGATAAACAATCAAGTAAGCGGGGACTTCTCAAAACAATCTTGCATCTCAAGTAACTCTTAAAAAACAGATTCCTATGAAGATTGCAGACGCAATTGAAATTTTCTTTACAGACTTTAGTAAACGAGCCACCGTAAAATCCAATCGTAAAAGTCAACTGTAAACAAAACGATGTAAAATCCGGAATTAATCCAATCACGTAGTAACCTGAAGGTTAAGAACGTAGGTTCTACGCGTCTGGACAAGCGTATGATTACAAATGTCACGCACGGAGCATGTCAATCTGTTAAGACTCGTGTAATGGGCCTCAACCGTTACGATATGCATCTGTAGCACGTTACTGCAATCCCATCATTTAATAGACTATAGATATGTTTTCTCATGAGAACACACACCGAACTACCGTTGATAAGCTTCTTAGAGAATAATATCATAGAAGTTTTCAAAGATTCAAGTTGGAACGACGTCTCGCGACGGCTGGAGAATACATCAAAAGAGGCACTGCATATGTGGATTGCTGCGAGAGATGCCGTCCAACGGCTGACCCTCCAGTTCATCACCGAATTACACAAATGGCGTAAGATAAATCTTAAGGGTGGGGTATTAAATCTAACGGTAGCGGTAGACGTCCTTGCGGTCCCCGTTTCCATATAAGCGGAAACTGGGTGACCGGGAGAGATTTATAGGAGCAATAACGGATTTATTTTTAGCACACCGAGTATTTCCGCTGTTCGAAATAAGTCAGAGCGAGAGTACGTCGGAAAAACAAATATTTGCACTCCATGTTCGTCCATTGATAGATGGATATGAATAAGCAGAGCTAATGAACGTAATTCGGTAAACATTCACTGTTAAACATGATATTGTACAATATTTATTACTGATTTTATCAGGACAATACTATTGATTTGTTCAATGAATGCAATCCTATTCAATTTGTAGAAACGTTTATTTTTAAGGTGCAAAGTTATCCATTCCGACAATCAATTGAACAAGCTTGATACGGTAACTCATGAATATATACTTAGAGATGTAATCAAGTTTCGTGCTACGGCTGAAAATTTATTTCGATTTGATTTCTAAACAAAATCACGTTATTTTTATTTTATCAACAATTTTAAGTTTCCTTGTGATATATACTATTAGCGCATTGCCATCTATTGTCACGTTCGGTTCAAAGTTTATTTTAGCAAAAATATAAGAAAAAGAGCGCGCTACTACTGTCACGTATAATATTGGCGTTACGTTGCCCCTTAAAGGAATGTTGAGGCTCTGAAGCGTGACATCAAAGGCATTTCGGCCACGGGCGAGCAAAAGTCCGAGGAAGGCAATCTTTAGGGCATGTTAACCAAGTACAGTATTATTATACCCTATTAGAGACTGAGGCATATAATGCGTCCTTCCCACGCTCACCGGGCGCCATTGTGAGAGCCAATCGTACACACCACGCGATTGACGTTACGATCTGGAATGCACTAAACACTTATCATGTCTTGGAGCGCAAAAAGAAGCACCTCGCCTGGGATGATGCAATGATCGATACAGCATCGTTGTAACCAGATAGAAACCATGAATAACGTTTTACAAAGTTATCTGATGTATTTTTTCTCAGTGGAAGTCATACAATCTCAATGAGCAACCCATTGAATGAGCATCCCATTGGTAAGGCAACTTCCGTAGTTCTAGAGCTGTCATGGCCACTGCGTAAACACCACCATTCAGCTCTTTCATAGCACGGTGGCTACTGGCTAGTGACCGACAGTGTTACGATGCTCCGCGGTAACAATTTGTTGTGCTGTTAGCATGTAGGTGCGATATTACACAACTTTTCCTCGAGTCTGCTGATGCGTCTGTTACACATTCGATAGAACTAGTCGATCCATTGACAGTAAGACTTCTGTCCTGTTTATCATGATGTAGAATTTGGGATCGACGATTACGTAGGAGGAAAATTTTACAGAATTTCTTAGTTAATGTACCAAAGGGTTGGATTAAAATCTGTACAGCAATGACCGCACCCAAATTTGTATTGAAGCGCGATTAATATTATATTCTCGCTTTTGATAATTCAATCAGCGAACTGAATTTGAGGTACAATCGTGGCGTGAAAAGGAAAACGATTCCCAGAGCAATTATAATAAAGGCAAACGGTCAACCGTTCAATAACGACAATGGTGATTATCAAATCTATCCCAACGGAGTGGTGAACCTATCGAGCGTTGCCGGCACGTAATGAAATCGCAAGGCCGAAACAATTGAGATGATCACGGCCACGAACGTGCGCCACTGCACGCCAATAACGCCATTTACCTTTCAGACACTCACTGGGAGAAAGATTACACCTTTACTTCCGCGATTGGCGAAATGTTTATAGTGTAAGATAAAGAGTTACTATAAAATGGTTATATTGTAAGATACTGCGACAAAACAATGGGCAGCACCTTAAATTACATCGTTCATGAAGATTAATGTCACGGTCTATTTTTGTATGGGACCGGTGACGTGCTTGCACGGCAGAGGGCGCTGCGGGCGCGGGACGAGCGCTGCGCACGCGCCGATAGCTTTAAAACGAATCAAGGAAACTCGGCAGTTCAAAGAACTTGTCAACAGACAACGTTAGTCATACGCATCAATGATTTTGTCATTCATCAGACAATGTGTCGTTTTTGCGGTCCTCCGAAATATACAAAACTCGAAGAATTGCTTCCTTTGATTATTACCGCGATAGCGATCTCCGTGCTAAAAGAACAAAGCGTCTAGAAAATATTGTGGTCAAGCTAAAGACGTGCAATTTATTACTGGCTCATTGACACACAAACATTAGGAAAGTGGGTGTCACAGTCAGTGCGTCTAGCGTGAGTCAAACATTCGGCGATAGTTGAAAATAAGAATCTAGGCGCTACGTCTACCTACGTATCGACTAAATCCTGAGCTACTTAGCCGTTCGCAGGCCGTCGCGACAACAAAGTCTTCTGTAGAGATATCAACCACCTGTTGAACTTTAGCTCAATTTGTTCCTTTGACAGATTTAGAATCTTCGGTCACAACTTTTAATACCGGCTGCTTTTATTGTAAGACCGCTTCACTTTATCGATGAACTCTCATTACACAGTGTATGTAAACACGCTTAAAAAGTTTATTATCCGATCGATTTTACTTAGAGGTCGATCTGGTTTGCTGATTATTTCCATCGAGCGTTCGGTCACGATTACTACTCGTATTTACGAGCGCTCCTGTTGTTTCCGAGAAACATATTATAATCGCGTTATCTGTCTTCAATGGAGTTACGACCTAGTGATCGTAAACTAGACCCTTTACTTGCGGCTCCGCCGCCAATAACGCTGTTATGTCAGATCATAAAGTACCAGATATCGTGGTTGGCGCCCAATTTCTGTATAACGTTTATATGATCACATTACGTATTAGAGTTCCAGACAATGATACACAACAAACGTACGAACAAGTCCTTTGTGAAAGTGTTACTGCAGAGCAAAATCTCCTACCGTTTTATCATGTATAAATGATCATAAAGCGAATGTTCTAGAGAATTTTATCCTCGAATATCCTAGAGTAACACGCTCCGCAGGCGGCCCACTAAAAAGGCCGACGACACCGCCCTGCGCAGCGCAAATTGGGCGGGCGTGCCGCCGTATCTACGTAGCCGCAGATCTGTCGAGCACCATGTCGAGGGCATTGTCGCGATGCGGCAAATACAGATGTACATTTTCTTTTGTATCCGGATCGCTTTGATGAAATTTTACGATAAGGCATAGAGTGAAGAAAATCGGCCGAGACTAGAATATATTAGTACTCTCGTAGACGTCGTCTTACGCAAGATAAGAAATGGCTATAATCCCGACAACATTTCCGGAATGTAATACGAACGTCATATTCCCAAGCGTGTTTTCATCTCGGAACAAAAGTGTAAGCGACACCGAAACTCTCCGACAAGCCATTCATCATGATATCAACACTAACAGCAACGTTACAACTTTTATCTCAATTCTGCTTCTTCCCCTTCACCGCTCCCGGTTCACTTTTATACCAATTTGCAACATCTTTAAAGTTTTACGATCTTAACCGAGCATCGAGCGAATGAAAAGTTTGAAATACTTTCAGCTCGTTTCAACGGCTGTATAAGAGTGCCGAGTCTGAGTGAGTTAGGGTCTCATTCATTAAACGTGTCGGCGCGGGTTGGGTGCTCGCAGGATTTTTGCTATTGTCTTCCACCAGCCAGCTGACGCGGGCCGGGTCGCCCGCCGCCGCCGCGAGATGTTAATCTCGCGTTAATTGTCACGATACTCGCCAGCTCTACTTAACGAGCTGTAAACTTGAGCTATTGTACGCGACCCGTGTCGGACAACATTATCTGCGGGGTTCCGGATCGATAAGACACTCGCCGCTCGGAAAGTTCAAACGATTAAGCGACATGTTGTCAGTATAGGTATTTCGCATTAACTTGACCGAACGCAACGAAGATTTCCGATCTACGAGAACGAATTGGTATTTGTGTGAACGTATACATGTTGTTTAAAATTAACTTTGAAAAATGAACCATGAATCCGAAAACTGCATAGCAAAATTTGGTCGTCCGTGCAACGACGAAGTCAATCAATCTACGGATAAGAGCTAAATCGAACAAAAGAATATCGGTTACCAATACGCAATTAAATATGAAAATAGCAACTACTGAAACAGCTACAAGATCTGCTGCACAGGTATGGCTTCTACTTATTGTGTTAAGGACGAAAACCTCAGCTTAATAAGACGACTATATCGAAATACATAATCATAATAATGTAGAGCGAGGTGAGGTACTCACGGGCGGCGGTGGCGATGAGCTCTGGCGCGACGAGCCCGTTGAGGTCGGGCTCCTCGCCGTACCAGAAGATCCAGAGCTCCTTGGCGGCGCGCAGCGAGAGCGGCGGCGGCGCGGGCGTGCTGGCTTCGTAGATGTCGGGCGGCTGCGGCGCTGGCACGCGCCGCCACACGCACAGGATGTCGCCGGCGAGGCAACGCGCGTAGCTGCTAATCACGGGGTCCGCCAGCGGCGCGCCGCCCTCCTCGCCGCACCCGCCGCTGCCGCTGTTCTCGCCCCACACTAGCTTACGCCATTTTATGCCATACAGCTCCGTCTGGAACAAGGAACAACCCACTTAGCGGCGAACCAATAAGTTAGACTATCTTAAGTGACACATTTGTCTACACTGCACGCGCCGCATTCATTATATACTATTACGTGTTATTAATTGACAGTAAACAGTTACATAGTATGAATTTCGATGATACGCGTGCAGATAAATGTACTATTTGTTTGTAGTATTTACTCGTAGTTTGTACAATGTCAGGACAATATGTGTCACCATATTGCGTGAGAAAAATTGTGCGATTATGTCCCTAGAAGGATTAATTTCAGCACGACCTCGAAATCGTTCTAAAATTGGCATTGGCAAGGGTTCAAACGCGCATAGGTACGGCCGCTTACGCCCACTGTGCTGTTAACTACCCGGAAGACATTGCTTATGCGCACTACACAGATTTCTCCATACGTGTTTAGGTATGAAGTTTTTCTTAGGTTTCGTTGAAGACGTAAATTTGTATAGTAGCAGAGCGAGAGAGTTATGTCTATATAAATTTTTTTGAACAGTATAAGTAAATAATTTATTTGAATGGACTTTTTAAATCATTATAAAGAATACTACAGCCAATAATGTTTCCCTGCTATGACTGATGTATTCTCGACCAATGATGTACTATATAAAAACCTCATTGTTCTCGACATTGTAATCTTTACCCACCTAAACATATTTGTTTAGGATTTCCTAGTGTGAAGTCTAGGGTAGGCACTTACTCAATTACCTAATTGTTACACTTTATATACCAAGATAAGATTTTTTTTTAATGTACTATAGGTATTATGGGTCATGTAATATTAAATACACGTAGATCTATTAAAAGTAAAAAAAAAAAATGTATTTGTATAATAAGAGTTACGTTATTTGTAGGTTTAAGTGATTTGAAGGCTACACCTTCGGCGCTTGACAGGGCTCGGTTTGCCCATACACTGCTGATATGAGACATAAAAATCACAATAATGCTCGCTACGATTGAACCAAATGTTTAGTAGGCACGATCGTAACGTGTGTTTATGTTGTGACACTCAAAATTTACAGCGACAGATAAGATTTCGTATCGCACCGCCAATATATTATATCTATTTTAAATGGCATAGTGAGGTTATCAGTCAAAAATTAGTCTCAGAAACGTGATATAAATATAACCCACAATTTTCATCCGGGAGCCGCGCAAAGATCAACTTCGGGACAGAATCAACAGAACATCCGAGTATTTGCAAACTGTTAGCAAATATTGTTTTAACAATCCAATTTAGGTATCCCTTTCGTTCGGTGGACGCAAATTATGAACAGTGCAAATAATGCGAACCGGCGTGTGAGAGCGGCAGGTGGTGCGACGACCTTGGACCATGCAAATAATGCACGGGGTCATAAACCCATCGACCTCCATACTTTCGGTAATAGTTTTATGAAGTCGAGAGCGTAATGAAGCGACATGAACCTAACTGAAACCAGCGTCTGACACATGAGCTGTTATCGGAAGCAATCCTCTAAAGAAATATTATAAACGCGAAAGTTTGTAAGAATGTATGTTTAGTTACTTTCACGCAAAACTACTTAACGGATTTGAATGAAATTTGGTATGGACGACTGGACGTAGCTGAGACACTGGATTAACACATAGGCTACTTTTTATTCCGAAAACATGTAGCGGATAACACCGCTCGGCGCAGCTAGTATACAACAAGAACGTTGTTAAGTTCATTTTATGGTTAACAGGCTAGGTGTTTGACCTCAGCTCACCTGATGTTAAGTGACAGTGTGGTCGAAGATGGTAAAGCACACCTAGCCTGGAATGGAACTGGCTCTCAAGTGAGGCTGCCGGAACACACCGTTAGATGCTTGGCGGCAGATTTTCAACTTAAAGGTGGTAGCTAGCCCGCCGAGTACCTACTAGAAAGTGCCCTACCAACATGCTAAGGTTTCCTCGCGATGTTTTCCTTCACCGGGAGCTCAAGCTTATTGTTGGGATTTGAACACACGCCCTTCGGCATGCGAACCGACCGCGCTAACCACTGGGCTATTATCGCTACAAGGTCATTACTTATCACCTATAAGCAAAACTACAATAAAGGCGTGTTGACAAGACACTAAGACCAATTATTCTATTCATGGACACGCCACTTAAATCGATATTCGAAAATAATCTACGACAATCAGGCTGAATGGTAGTCCACGTTCCAAATAGCAACAGCGTGGGTTATTGAACGTCTCGGCGACATTGGCCGAGCCATCTGCGGCGGAAGGGCGCTACACCTGGCAGACACGGCGCGACCCCACGCGAGGGGCGGCTCTACCAGTTCCGAGCCACCGTCCAAATGAGGGGTTACCGCCGCTAAACGACGCTTACACATTATAAAACAACACTGTTTACGGAATGTTATAGTCGCCGGTTAGTGGTGTGCAGGTTTTATTATGGTTTTTATTAGTTGGCTTCTACTAACACTCACTCATTATTAACAACCCTCGTTTATTGGGAGTATTCGCTGCTAAAGATGTAGTAACAACAGCACATTAAGCTAACTGGTTACATTTCTTTTTCGCGGAGAAATCCATAAAAGTTACATTGCAAAATACTTATTTAGACGAGTCTAGAAATGGTAGAATTAATAAGAGAAAAAGGCAAGAGATTTAAATCACGCTGTAATTAATCTACCAATGAACGAATTACATAAACATTCGTAAGAAAAAGAGCCCATTTGTCCAGATGGATAGTTCAAGAGAACAGTTACAGTATGACCTGACAGAAATAGAACACAAACAAGGGCAGAAATGAAACAACAATTAGAAAACCACAAACCGCAGTGTCCAGTGATAACAAAAAAAAAACAAACGCAGTTGGAGACACGATAGGCAACGATACCGCATTCGAACAAAGACATAACATGGACATATATCGTCATTGGCTGGATGGAGCACATTCTTTGCATCAAGTTCACCTCGACAGAGCAGAGTACGTATGGAGGAATGTTCGACGGCGGCGGTGGCGGTGCGACGGGTGGCCGCTTTCTAACGCCCGATGCGCCCGCGCACGCCCGCTTCACTTTCTATCGTACGACGTGACGACTAGCCATCGTTTTAAAACAATTAAAAGTTATACGCTAAAAAAGAGATTATCATCTAACGGGGGTAAACGAAAGCGCTCGTTGTAGGGGTGATCGTAATCGCATTTACAAATAAGAAACAATCTAGAAACAAAAGCTTTAGAAGAAAATGGTTCAGAACTTACACGCAACATTTATATTTATTGATAGGAGTATAATAATAAACCAAGAGATTTGTAATGAGTAACATAGGTTTATAGATAACATTCATTATAACTATATCTATTTTAAGACTCGAAGTGTGCCATTATTTAGTCTCACTGATGAAACGCTAGCAACTGGCGAGTGTAAGAATAAATAACCGATACCTTCGAGTATACTAACGCTCCAACGATTGTCATGCATTTTAGCTATAAGTTCGAAATGGTTGCTAATGTATTTCCAATACACCCACACACAGGTCAACGTATCTCATCGGGGTCTCAAAAGCTGCATTATAACATTATGCCGTTCAACATCTAAGAGGGGTATTACGCAAAATTATTCATCGACAAAGAGCGAGCGGGAAGCCGAAGTTTGTCAGCGAAAAGCAGCGGTTATTTGAATTTAAAATGCGAACGGAGCGTCGACGGATGGCCGCGCGTCCCGGCGATAATGCCCGGATGAAAGCGGGAGAAAATCCGGACGTTTTCCGGTAAATACCGCCTGTAACGGACCACTAAGCTCGAGTTAGACGCGCTCCGAACGGGCAGCTCAAAAGTTCCGCCACGAATGAGGGCATGAGGGCTTTCGTAGTTTGGAAAGTATTTTTTGTGGCGTCACGAATACGCGAGGTTTTGTTGGAGTAAGTTCACTACTAAGTCGTAGACAATTTACGGAGATAGGTACTTCAATTTACAGCTATTACTGCAAGCAACGATGCCCCGGACTTTGTTTTACAACTGTTGTGTATTGATGCAATGGTCATGGTCATGCGTTAACTCTTACTATCAGGAGAGCGGAGCATTCGTCTCATTACTTTAAAAGTATACTTACCTACTGCCATAACAATTCATTATGTTAAGTAGTTAATTTTAGAAAATGTTATTTTGGTTGCCCAAAGTGCATGGTGCATTCCGCCCACTTGCGCAAGTAATGGGTGTGCGGGCGCTTCCCACCATGGAATTGCTGTTCTATTTTGTATGCGCCCATATTTGAACATTACTAAGTAAAATTAAGCAGCGTTAATAGATAAGGAAATTAATTATTATTAAAGTATAATAAACCTAAAATATAGTCCGAGTATCCGGTACATAATAAAATTAAATGTGACCAATCCCACATCCCGCAAAAAAATTTAGAGAGAGAGTGAGTGAGAGATCAGACCTATGCCCTCTTAAAGCCTCTAATATAGTTTCACGGCTATTGTTTGAATTTGAAATAAAATCTAATACAAATTATGCTGTTTGAATATGCAAATTTAATTAACAGTTCTGTTTTACAACATTTTTCTGTTGAACTGCGATCCCGTAAAACGATCATAACCTAGAACGGAAAAAACTGCATGTCCAAAAAAGTCGAGCACCGCTAGGCGAGCGAGCGAGACGCGTGTAGCGGTGCGAGCGAAACAGCGGCAGTCGCGAAAGTGAGAGGAGACTAGGCGGAGCGGCAACGTCGCGCGGTTACGTTACTCGCGGGGTAAACAATCGAGGATAATGTGAATGTGACAGCACTAGCTGCGCGTGCGCGCGACCCTGCACTTCGCTACTGCATTTTTCGGCACGTGACGTCAGCATTTTTCCCAAAAAAAAAAATAAGCCAATAAAATAGAAATAGACTCAGTTCAATCAAATAACGTATACAGCTATTAAAACTGTTGAATCTACCTAAAAATATCTTGTTTGTAAACAAACCCCAATAGAGAATTTCCGTCGTGCGAAATCTTTTGTACATATAACAAAAGTCACGTTACTAACATTATTCGTTTCGATTGCTCAAGCGACGTTTTTTCTCTATTGAAAATTAAGCAAATCGGAAACCTTATCACCCGAACGGGTTAGGTAATGCGAAACGAGTTCGCGAGATCCGGAATAAATGTTTTTTTTTTTTTTTTTGATGTAGAAATTGTCACAGCTAGACTTAACGTCTGCAGCGGATTCATTTGTACACTTTTCAATCCTTGAAAGTGGAGCAGCATATATTTTGCACAGTATGCCGTTAGAAGAGGTGAAGCGCGTCTTCGGAAACTTAGAAGTAGTGTAAATAGATATACATATGTACTAAGTTTTCGCTGCACAAATCAAACTAGAGGATAGATAACTTTTTTTTTAGAAAGAAAAAGTCAGGCACACGTAGGTAGGTATTCATGTGCGAAAATTTAGACGTTTAATTAAAAATACGGCCCCTGGACAAATGTTAAGGACCAATGCACCAAAGTTAATAAGAAAACTAAAAACAAGACGATACCCATGTGACTAAAAGACCTAAATAAAAATAGAGGAAACTCGAGAGCTACTAAATTAAGAAAATAAAGACAAAATACACTTTTACACATAAAAATAGCATACAAGCGCAACGATAACAATAATATATAAAACAAGTGCAATCCGAAGAAAATAAAAAGTCGACCATAAAAGCTATAGTGAAAAACATTACAACTAGTAGAGGTACGTTTTCGCTATAAAATCTTATCGGATACATTTGTTACTGACAATAGTGTGAGTCCTCGTAACCTCACCATAAAAGTTCCAGTTAAAACATATCTAAGTACAGACTTGGATCGAGTGGGCGGTAGCAAACAACTAGCTACAATATTCCTCGCTCTATCTAGTCAACAGATAGTTATGAGTAAGGGAGGCAGAACATGTCGCACTCAACATTTTTACAAATGCGATAAATACGATCACCTTTGACCCGACAAAAATAAGATTATGCCAATGTTAAGTTACAAAAAACAAATATGTTTCAAGTCTAGAATGTCATTCAAGTATAAAATCAAAAGATAACGACATCACGTTTCCTATAAAGCAGATTGTCTTACCAAAAGAAAGGGACAGAAGATTAGAGGTAAACTAGATGGATTCATTATATATTCCTATGTCGCCGTCGCTCGTTGTCGCCAAGGGCGAGGACATATGAATAACAAACTAAACGTACGATAACATCCTAGTTGAAGATGATTAGCTAAGTCGATTCCTCCGTGCATCATGCTTACTGAGAGACAAGCCTCCTAAACTTTATCATCTGCTACATATTTTTAAAGTCATCCGAGGACATTGCTCACGTGACGGTAATCACATTTGCTCAAAGCATTTCAAAGCCGGTCGTCACTTATGTACAAATACTCCCCTCAATATTTCACTGAAAATATTGTCTTTCGGGAAACAGTAATGTTGGCAAAGAGCTTTATGAAATGAGACTCCCCGATACAGGACCATCAAGAACAAATAAAACAGTTCATGTTGCACTTCCATTTCTATAGTCCGGAATCTAAAAGTAAACCAAAGAGCCAATGAGCTGCTAGAGTTTATCGTAACGAGCGGCAATTTCGTCATGTTAACAAGGTGTCATGTTGCGTGGAGAAATTAAAATGGAATTGTTATGCGGCAAACGCGTATCAAGGCACGCGCCATGGATCGATTTAGAGGCCACAATGACGCCTGCGCATGTAAACTCAACACAATAACAAACAGCTAAGGTTAATTTAACAATCAATACTTTATTGAGTGAACAATACTCAGTTGGTTATAAAACAAATGAAATCATGAACATTTTAATTGGGCACTTTGTCCCAGAATCTTGTTTCAAGGATGGAAGTAACCTTAGCTTATTTTACAGCAACTGCGGCGCAGATTTCATGTTAATTTCATTGGAAAGGCAATAATAGCCACAATAATAAAGAATCAAACCCGTCCTGGACGATGGGACATTGACTTGTGACGTGAGTGTAATGTATAAAATGGTCGAATCGAGGTTGGAGACGCTACAAGCTACAACCGGGTCGAGCAACGGACCACAGGAAGAGAACTAATGTTTGGATTTATTCAAAACTGTATAAAACATTTATTAACTGTAGACAAAATAAATGTCGTGTGCTTTAAAAACCAGTCAAGGCGCGACGTAATCATTCATCACCGGTTGCCCAGTCGGCCTCAAGAGAAGGTTATGTTACGAACAGGTAAAAATGGAAAGTCCTTAAAGGTTCTCGTAGAATTCGGGGCAGGGCTAGATTCCTCGCCCAGCGCGAGGGTTCAGGATGGCAGGTAGCCGGTGCGAGCATACGATCCACCGCTAACGGTAAAGGCGCGCGCCGACGCCGGTCAACGAACTCCCGCCGACCTTAAGCGTAGTCTAGAAATTTGAGGGTTTGCCCTAGTTTCATAACAGTACTCGTGTAATTCTAGTTGCACGTATTTTTACACGCAGTGTTTTTAAAGATTGATTTTTGCTGACGATGACATCGTGTATTCGTGTTGTTTATATTATGTTTGTATTTCTTTCACGAAATAACGGATCAACAATCGTTATTTTTGGCATGGATATACGTATGTAGATGAAGGGTTGGAGAGTGCTTTGCAAAAAAAAAACTGTTCCTAAAAGAGAGTATATAAGTAAGTGAAACCGTGGGGCGTCGATAGTATCTAACAGAATAAATCCTGATGTAATCATGTTCGAGGTAATCTAAGCTGTAATACGACCGATGATTACGACAGAACGACGGTAAAGAATGTAGACTCCGACGTGCAAACCGCAAAGCTTTTCTAAATACAAAAGACAACGAAGTGGGATAAATCTGTAGGAGCAAGTAATAAGCTCTCTCGAGACGCATGCGTTACTACGAATCTGATAAGACAATGTTTCAATAAAACTATTTTTGTAAAAGAATGCTTTGAACAAAACCTCTATGCAGAGATAGATAGTTATAATTTTTCAAAGATTAATCATGAAATGAATCACATGATCAAAGCAAAGCTGCCAATAGTAGATACCAAGATAGACTGAGACAGAAATTGTTTGCCTCTCTCTCTCCTACCGATACTGCCGTCTCTGTCTGCGGAGGAGGCCTCACCTTCGCGCGAACAGATCAGGCTGGTCTATGGTGACACGTAAATGCTTCGTGCACCATTTACCAAGTAGGACGAGACTAATGTCTGTGCGAAAGCTTGTTCGAGTTGGTTACAAGATCTGATATTTTGCTGGTGATGTATTGTTATGTCGTTCAAAATATCTTCAAATTTAAACCACGGGCTGAACCGGTCAGTTCAGCTTAGCTGAGCGCTACCGTAGTTCGGATGACACGTTAAATTGAATATCCCGGTTATTCGTCTTATGAGAGAGGCATTCGCGTAGACCTTTCGACACAAGGGCTGGCAATTCAGCCTATAAAGACTTAATTTTATAAATATCATTTATATTTTTTTTTTCTTTTTTTTATAGTTGACAGGCTAGGTGTTTGACCACAGCTCACCTGATGTTAAGTGAAGGTATGGTCGTAGATGGTAAAGCACACCTAGCCTGAAATTGAAGTGGCTCTCAAGTGAGGCTGCCGGAACACACCGTTAGGTGCTTGGCGGCAGATTTTCAACTTGAGGATGGTAGCTAGCCAGCTACCCTACCACCATGCTTTGGTTTCCTCACGATGTTTTCCTTCACCGGCAGCTCAAGCTCATTGTTGGGGTTTGAACCCACGCCCTTCGACATGCGAACCTACCACGCTAACCATTGAGCTATCATCGCTATGAAATAAATATATATTTTTATAAGAGCTGAATACAATTTATATTCATTTTGGTTTTTGTGTCACGCTTCACAGAAGACATGACGAGGGTTATTAACAGTAAGTTAGTATAATATTTGGCGTCTCAACAGCAACATGACGAAAATACCATACCTACTGATGATTAAGATTTATAATGGCTTCAAGATTTTAATCATTTTGCTATCTACTATATACTACATGTCCTTGACTACATACGTCACACAACTTAAAATTCAAGCTAACAATCGACCGACTTTAGGCGACAACAATGGTCATAAAATTAACATCGTAGACCGGACCAGAGGAGTTTATACCTCAGAGCGCAGTACAGATATTGTGTCAATAAAATAATGCTGCGGATAACGATACGATCGGAAACGAGTTCGCACCTTCCCGAGGCGGCAGTGGAGGGAGCTACCCGAACTGGGAGGGGTAACAGAGTGAAAGCGTTTTAAATTTAATCGCATGCCCTCAGACATTGCATTCGGCCGAGTTACCGACGCGGCAATGTCGGGAGGCTCTTGTTTACAAACTGTCTCTAATGCATAACATGCCGTTGCGCAACGCCCGCGACAATTTTGTCGACAGGCTAATTTGAATCGACTGATCGACGACGTGCATTCGAATTCTCTACCTAATAAATGAAATTGCTACGCAAGCTAATTATAATGAGGTCATCTACATAATTAAGAAAATTATGTAACTTTATGGAATACTAGCGGACGCCTCGCGGTTTGACCCGCGTAGTTCCCGTTCCCGTGGGAATATAGGGATAAAAAGTAGCCTATGTCAACGGTGAAAGAATTTTTGAAATCGGTCCAGTAGTTTCGGAGCCTTTTCAATACAAACAAACAATCAAATCTTTCCTCTGTATAGATTGTCTCCTATACCACGAATTTTCTATTTTTTATTTCGATTAATTTATGACTAGTAACTAACTTGGTGCGCGATATCGAATCGGCAACCACAAAACTTAAATGGAGTTGGGCAGGACACGTCGCCAGGTAGGCTGATAAAGGCGTTGAAGGATTGGTGGCCGTGAACTGGTAAACGGAGTAAACAGATCTTGGGCAAGATTGGTACAGGACCGGGACGAGTAGCGTACATAAAAATAAAAATAAATAAAATAAATGTTTGTGGATTCTGTGGAATGTGTGCAGTGTGCTCATATTACAATGGCGTATTTAGTAATTAGAGACGTAAAACTTGTTTCCCGAGAGACGCATTTCAAAACCATGCCACGCAAAAGGTCTTTGAGAGCAAACTGGAGCTCTACAGTCTAATGAATAGGCCCTGTACATTGTGATGCCATGCACGCACACTTTCACAGACCGAGAGTACAATTCGAAAGCTACCAAATAGTTACAATAGACGAGCAACGAAAGACCAAAGAATCAGATCGTCACGAAAGAGTTTACAACGAATTCATTCAATAGGTCAACAAGATCGCAGGTTTGTTTACAATATCTACAGTATGATACCTACTGTTAGACACTGCTTTATTTTTCTATGCATGTATAATTCCGTTTAGGTATCTCGAATACTTGATTGTATAGAATTTAGTGTGGAAACAACCTTTAGCCGATAAAAGCGAAAGTGGAGCACAAGGCTAACGAAGACTCGTTCGCAGCGATCAATAAATGAACTAGGCGAAACATTTAAATCACAACAACAACGTTTCCACTTCGTAACGTTTTATTATACGACAATTTAACATTACGGAATGCATACTGTAACCAATAAGTAGGTAAAAACATTATGCTGTTCACTTAAATTAAAGAATGATCAAATGTGGGTCAAGATAAGAGAGGCAGAGTTTTAAACTACACGAGTTTAGCGGGTCTTCACGGCTTTCGGTAAAAAAAAAACTACGGATTCTTTTTTTTAATAACTGTTTAAAGACGATTACAATTAGACCAGGCTGTAGTTTGAGGAAGTTTTAATTATTCGACCACTATTAGTAAATGTTATTTTCATACATTTATTCTTCTTTTTTTTTTTTTTAATGTAAACGTTGTCACGTACGAAACTTTCTCCTGAAAGTAAGAGAAAAGGCTGACCATGACCATTATAGAGGTACCCAAAATTTTGTGTAATAAAGCAAAAACCAGGCATCACGGCGACACCATTGCCCATCAAACTAGGGCAGCGCTGCACTCACACTCGCACTTCGCTGTACAACCATGACTTTGAGGCATTTGATGGTTACTCTGAACAACCCTGTTTATCTATACTATTATAAAGAGGAAAGATTTGATTGTAATGAATAGGCTCCGAAACTACTGGTCCGATTTCAAAAATTATTTCACCGTTGGGAAGCTACGCTATCCCCGGGTAACATAGGCTACTTTTTATCCCTGTGTTGCCACGGGAACTACACGGATGAAACCGCGAGGCGTTCGCTATTTAGCTATAAGATTTAAATCTAATAAAGTTTTCCATTATTTTCCATAATCGAATTAATATACTTTTTTTGTTAAACAATTTCATTGTTACTCTTGAACCTCGAGAAGTATTATGTAAATAAAGTTTTACGTTTTTTTTAATACGTTCACAAATGAAACATGCTCCAAAAATATTTCCATGCGCGAGCGAGAGAGCAAATGCACGATTATAGGGTTCTTATCTGAATGTCTATATGTATAGTGTTGTAGTTTGAGAGGTACATTCACTAGATTCCTTTACTAAACATTATTTTCAATCCAAATATCAAATGACTGTCAAAAAAGTTTCCATGCGTAAACGAGATAGTTAAATTTAATCTAAACTTAAAGTGCGCTGTCTCGTATTCACGTAAGACATTTCAGGTCTGCGAAAAGACGACAGATTATTGCAATGTTTATAAACAAGGCTGCTAACGTATACGTACTGATACCTGAAAAGGTGTACAAATATTTGTACAATTTTTTAGGTAAAACATGAAGCTCATTTAATTAAGTCACGGACATCATAATAAATATATTACACATTATACATTAATAATAAATACATATTTATTCATACATACTCATGTTATTGCAAATACGTACAAGACCTTACTATTACAACGACAAAAATATAATATTGAAGCATCCTTTAAACATAAAATATAAACACACACACTCCCACTCACGCACGCACACAAACACACACCCCACACCAACTTTGATTTTCAACTACAGGGGCTCACCGGAATTTTTATCGGAATTAGTATGACCAGTATTATGCTGAGGTGAGCCCTTATTTGTAACTGTTTGTCTCTGTTTGTTCGTTTCTGTTTTATGTGTCTTTAAGTTACAGAATAAAATATTTTTCTTTCTTTCAAATAAATAAATGTTAATAAATTGAGATGCACTAACCAAAGTTTATTTTCTATCCATTTATGTAAAGTCATATTATGATTGTCGTAAGCTTCCACGAGAGTGGCGAGCGGTATCGAATGTGGGACGGGTAGCGAGCACTCTTTCTGTTATCTTGACCCACATATCGTTGCCGCGGCCACCGCTGTAGCGGAAGACCTTAATTGTGATCTTGTGGAAAATGTTCGAAAATTCGTAAGGGCAAGGCACTTCAAACAAGTATACAGAAATTACACTATTCGTACAATCATTCTAAAAATAAATTGCAAGCAGCAAGTTTGTTTACGTTGAATTTTGGCGCAAACGAGAAAAAAATATGACGTGTCCGTTTTTCAAAACTTATTTTAACATGTTTGAGTATTAATATGTAATTATGGTGGAATAATACCTTTCATGTTTCCAAAGCCCCGTGTTGACCACTTCAGTCTACCACATTATTACTGGGCGTGACTAGGGCTTGGCCGTGAATTGTTTCGCTCGGCCTTAAACACGACTTATCCGACAATATTTCCACGATTCATTTGATAATTTTAAAATATTTGACCACTGACATTGGCAAATGCAAAATGTGTGACGCCATAATCTTTTCAGGAACTCGAAAGTTTAGAAGAAAGTTTGTAATTCGAATTGTCAAGATCGATAGCAAAACAGCGAAACAAAAGTGGCTTCGGTATTATTTTTGCTCCAGACAGTGTCATCAAAACAGAACCTTGACCCAGAATGTGTGGGAATGAAATAAGAGGAAAAGGAATCACACCGCATGCTGTTTCTGTGCCAGGGCTCAGCTTGACTCGATTCATCACAACAGCCTAATTTTGTTGACTCTTTTGGGCGTCAATGTCAGCCTTCCTCCAAATGGAACACGTGGATCGCATCATAGGATGACTGAACGCAAACTGCGCTTTTCCTTCTCTGATCCTTTAGTCTTTCTATCACTATCCATCACGAACACCAATTTTAGTTGAACTTCCTAAAATGTCGCTGTATTTGTCTAGGGTTTATTAATAAACGCAACTTTTAGAAAGTTTAAATCTGTCAAGTAAAGCTTCCAAAATATTTTTTTACGGTGAACATGCTATGTTTCGGACCACAGCACACCTGATGTTGAGTGACGGTGTGGTCGAAGATGGTAAAGCACACCTAGCCTGGAATAGATTTGGCTCTCAAGTAAGGCAGCCAGATTTTCAACTTGAGGGTGGTAGCTAGCCAGCCGAAAACTAGACAGTACTCTACCACCAAGCTATGGTTTCCTTCACCGATATCTCAAGCTCTCGGGGTTTAAACCCACGCCTTTGGCGTGTGAACCGACCGCGCTAACCGCTATCAACGCTACAAAATTTCCCCCCTACGAGAGCTTATAAGAAACAAATGGTATTCACATATTATAAAACCTAATTTGGATTATATCACTAGTTTAGCGTCACTATGCGTAGTGCCTACAAGATCATGGATTGTATGCAAATTGCAAGGTTGGCAGATTCAAACAGTTTACTATACTCGTCGATCTAGGTCGTCGTATCTGATGATACAGTTAAATTCCTTTGAGTGAATAAATGAGCATAACGATTAATAACTAAGACTGGTCGAGTCTAAAACGAATGATGAGGAACATTTCTCACTGTGGCGTGGGTTACACAGTTCAAATATTAACGGTCAAAAGTGACTCGGAATCGCTCATCGATGGATTCGTAGTACACAAAACGATATTTGTGTTGTGTTTAAAAATAATTTATTTTCTTTTATTCCTTTTGGGATCTTTAGCGCCTATATCATACTAGTGGACGCCTCGCAGTTTCACCCGCGTAGTTCCCGTTCCCGTGGGATTACAGGGATAAAAAGTAGCCTATGTCACCCGGGGATAGTGTAGCTTCCCAACGGTGAAAGAATTTTTGAAATCGGTCCAGTTGTTTCCGAGCCTATTCAATACAAACAAACAATCAAATCTTTCCTCTTTATAATAGTATAGACAGGGTTATATAATTATTATCTTGGGTTAATGTGGTAACAATTTCGACATCGCGATAAAAAACAGCTGATATATAGAAAAAGTAAGTTGATAACTGCACAATCCTAATAAACGAATTGAATTCGCGCACTCGCGCGCAATGATTGTGAACAACTTTAGCGCGTGGTACGGAACCCTTAACGCAACAATCATCGATTAAGGACGATGTAGGCTAAGGACTCCACCGAGACGACGGATTCTCAAGGACCGTTTGACCTCAATAGAAATCACTATACAATACATAACAAATGATATAGCTGATAAGAGTTTATATACAAAATGTTTTAGATTTTCATATACACTACCCATAATGATATCCTACAACTATGTATTTAAAAATCCTGATTAGACAATGGATTTTTTTGTTAAGGCTTTTAGGCTGACAATCAGAACTAGCCCAGTTTTCATAAGCTGTCCCACTGATAGGCGGAAGCCTCTTTCAGCTTCAGCAGCCTAGTTGAGAAACTGTCTAGCTTCCAGTATAGAGGGTTAGAATCCCATGGCACGCACCCCTCTCTGATATGTAGAAACCAGAGAGAGTTCTATAAAAGAATGTTTTCGATGATGTGCAAAGTCTGCCAACCCGCACTTGGACAGTGTGATGGACTATAAATAAATAAATATCGTAGGACATTACACACAACACTGTCTTACCCCAAACTAAGCAAAACTTATACTATGGAAGTATGATAACAGATACAATACTTAAATACTTCTGTTTTGTAAATACATACTTATAATACATACAGTACACCCAGACACAGAACAAACATTTGTTTATATCACAAAATGCTTGTCCTGGGTGGGAATCGAACCCACACCCTTCAGCTCTTGGAGCAGACATACTACCTATACTACATACTACTATTCATGTTAGTTTTACACTGATGCTGACACTACTCATCAGCCTTTTATAAAGGAGGTTTTAATTAATTTGTTATTAGGCTTGCATTATCATAGGGTACATTTTTTCCTATAGTAGGTAATTGTTTTCATAGCTGGGTTTTAAAGTATTTTAAACTTTTTAGCTTGATATCAATACAGTTCTTATTATTCTAATGAAAGTAAACTAGTCATTAAGGATAAGAATCAAGATATAATAATCATAATTGTTTCTGAGCAATATAGTGTTGTGAATATATTTTTAGTAAAAAATACAGCTGACAGACCCATATAAAAGCAGTGATCGACATATATACAAATACTATCATAATATAATCACACAGACTTTATCAAATGAGAAAGCAACAACCAGAGCCCATGCCTACAAATCAGAAGTTTCTGTTTTTTTTTTAAATCTGATGAGAGTATCACATTAAGCATTTTCCAGTGTAATAAAATTATTAAAAACTCTTGCAGTTAAAGTCAAGCAAATTAGTATAAGTATGTAGCATTAAATCAGTTTTCATATGTTGTACTATAGAAACTGCAACTCTTTTGTATGACTGATTTTATTATTAATCATTGATTGTTTTATCTTAGATAATTCATACGTGCTTTTTTGACATAATGATATACTCAGCAAAATAAGCGTGCTCTATCAACCTTTCACAATCTGTTCCAAGATGTATGTAAGAGTAGATACAATAGATAGCAGATAAAAGTTTGTCACACAGGAAAGCCAAAACATTGATCTAACATTGTGTCATTGATCAAAGTGTCAGTCTTTATTAGTCAATTAAGAATAGAACAATTATGATAGTGAATCAAAGGGTGTGCTCCGTTTCTTCAAGAAGCTGCATTGGTTTGGGTATATTCTTATTCTTATTCGAAGTGGGGGCGATAGGTCCTGCACTGACGCCCCGCTTGGGGTGTATTGTGCATTTCCCCCTACCAGTGTCTACCCGAGCCAACCCAGCTCCTTGAAATATCGGAGCGAGGCTCTGAGCCGCTGGCATAGTAGCTCCAGTGAGTTGGGTGGAAAGTTCAACGACGATGACACAGGTTTGGGTATAATTAGAAGATAGGTACAGAATGAGAAGCTGAGATTAAAGATTTTACATGTTATCCGACAGTAAGATAAATGCATTTAACATTCATTTATATGAAGACTGACCGGATTTAGCTTTACTATCTTGGTATTTGAATAGTAGAGCAGGTAACAAATGTCAATAACATTGCATATCAAATGATATTGATAAATTCCTTCAATTCATGTATGATGTATTTGTAGGTAGTTATTTAAATTTCAGACAGATGTTGGAATGCTCAGTGTACACAAACCTGTATAAAATGAATGCTAATTACGCTAAGTCTATTTGAGTGGATATCGCGAGTGATAGCTACCGCTCTCGCTCGGACCTTGATAGTGCGACACCGCGATACGTTATCAGCCAGTGATAAAGACCCCCGCGCCACAACAAACTGCGGCTAAATGGAATTTTTCATACGAACCCGCTGTTGTTTTCTGAATCTTGTTTGCGAAGTGAACACGTCAGACATCTACAGGTATCTAGTTAAGAGGGATCTTCGAATGGGTTAGTGGAAAATGCGGATAGTTATCGTCCACTTCCTAATTAACTTGCTGACATTGACACTAAATAAAAACAATGGAAAACGCGACAGAATTAAGATTGCAAACCTTTGAATAGTGCTGTGATCGGTCCCGATAAATACCTACTATCAAATAGTTCCTTCCGTTTTGCACTTATTAGTCCGCGGATAGGATTTCTGTAGTTTTAAAGCTTGAATCATTATAATGGGTCAGGATATCTACTCGATATCATTATTCTAAAGGCTACTAAACAAATCAGGCATCAAACAGACCAGAGGTCATTACAGTCACCTTGCTTATCTACCACGACAAAATCATTAAAAAAAATACACTTCTAGTTCATTGACATAAAGTCGATATTTGCGCCCGCGTCGGCGGCTACTCCCGGCGAGTAATGCACAGATTTCGTTGAGCCAGGTAGAAGTTTTGGAGACCTTGGGCCGAAAGCAAGTTCTGACAACGCATACTGTACATAATTGTTATTTATTTAACATCATGAAGCTACTGTAGGGCTCACGTTACAGAGTTTCGTGTTTTACGGTTCGTATGATTGTTATAAGATTGCGAGATTCCCATTGTGGCATTTGCATGTTGGGCGCCAATTAATAGCGATAAATTAACTTTCTAACGCCTATTGCTAGAGGTTTCTTAAGTTTCATAACGTTTATAGGTACCTAGCCAAAATTTTAATTTACCAATGCCTTAGCTCCAAACTTCCTTTGGCGATACTGTGTAGATTGGTTAGGTAAATACAATATTAATGAACATTATGCTGTTAATTATCAACTTGCGAAGGCAGTCCGGTGGGTGATACAGAAAAACATTAACCAAGGTAAGATTACGCGATTTGTAACGCGACCTGAAGGGCGACGATTCACGGTGGAATGATAGCTGGGGTGGTTTTGGAGTCCTATGTACACAGAGGGTGATAAAGAGCGGCTGGGTGGTCACGGGCTCCACAGCCGACATGTCTTGCTATGAATAAGTCAGTAGTAATTTTCTACACCGAATGTGTAACTCGCAGGATATTCGAATATCATGGACACAGAAAACAACAGACCCGGTGACCCGGAAGCAGTACTGCAAACATTATAAGAGAGAGATAAGTACACGGTAACGATTACGTAATCGTACATAGTGGCTATATGTAGGTGATACCGGCTCTCGAAGACCTTGACAACCAAATTATTTATGAAAATGTCTTTCGACTTATTTCGTTGTAAAATAAACAATGTCACCTCGGTGGAGATTTAGAAACGACAAACATAGGGCATATCTATGAGCGATAACAGTGTTAAACTGGTAAAGTGCGAGCGTGAACTCGCGCGCTAGGCAATCACGGTGCACGCAAATGATGCTTGGGCGGAGGCCCGCTTATGGGAAAGTTACGATCATTACGACCATTCATAAACGGTTGAATGAGCGCAAGACGCCCGCGCAGCCGGCCGAGTACGCGCGCCCGCCGACCCCGCGACATCTGGGTGTCGCTAGGCAGATGCCCGCATGCCTACCTCTACGCTACTCCTAAACACCAACAAGTGTGGCGCGATAAGAAAGCTATATGTGCATCAACGACACGAATTTAAGTGCGATCGAGTGTATTGAACTCGACCACCTAGCCGATGCGTCACCGCAGGGCGATGACAACGAGTAAAATTCCATTCGACAGGAGGCTACTCCGCAACCGTAGTGTGAATAATTAGACACCACAATCAGGCAAGGCAAGAAATCGGTAATTTGTATCGTCGAGATAGGCGGAGCATAGAGGGAGGCGGCGGGTGCAGGCCGGCGGCGGCGGCGCTCGTGGCTCAGCGCTCGGCAGCGCGCGCCGCCGCGGAGATATGGCAACGCGTCAGGTGGAAGTGGCGCTCTCGGCACTCGCGAGGACGACCGCCCGCCACCCGCCGCTCCGCCCCGCCACCCGACTCACACCCGCTAATCCTAGCCCGACACAATCTGATAAAATTCGCGCCAGCTATGAACATTACGCAAAGCTACTCGACACTACAACACGACGAAATGAATGACCCGACTCCCGACCGTTCTCGTCATGCACACATAACACGTTCTTTGCGGTTCGTGTCGCATTATCGAAAAGAGCGGTCCGTTTTAAAAATTGTTACAAGAAAGTTAAAATAGGTAGGCATTTCCTCAACCTGGCGAAACTAGTATCGCAAACGCATTAGTCCGCGTTACGGCCAGGTGAATTTAAATTGACCTCTATGGGCCGGTGGCTTCTTATGGCCTCGCTCGCAGAAAACGTTGACATTTTGTGGGTTAGCGATTCCACTTGCCTGTTTTCTGCACTGAGAATGATGCCAGAATGACTAACGGCTGAGCGTCATTAGCCGCCCAAATGTAAATTGTATTGTATAAAAACGTAAACGGTATAAATCGATTCAATAGCAGCATTGCAATAAGGTGAATTTCGTGTAACAGCGTCTAATAACGATACTCGAATTCATCAAATAATAGAACGTTGTGTACTCATTATTTAGAAATGCTTAATATAGTGACTCTACGTAAGAACAATACGGACGAGTAAGTATCACGTAAATCGCAATGATTTCGAAAGAAAAGTACATAGGTACGAGTTCTTTCATCAATGTAAAAGTGACTTACCAAGGCGAAGAAGTTTGTGTGGCAATCCTCGAGACTTGCACCGTTTGTTTGGTGATTTTGATGCGTCATGGTAGTCCGGGGCACTTCATTTTCGTTTCACAACACTTAAAACTGTCCAAATCTTAAAGAAACCACTCAAAATGTAATAATCATCACCAACATTTAGTGAAGTTTTCACCTTTCAATGGCGACTGGAAAATGGCGGATAGGAAACAACAACCCAAGCCGATAGTGCTGCCACCAGGGGCAGATCGTGAGAAACTGATTTCGTCCAGAAACTTTCAAACGTTCCGTTATACGTTTCTAGAGCACATTTTAAAATCAATATTCTTTTTTTCAGTAAAATATAAGCCATTATTATTTATTATGACACCTGAAAAGTAATAATTACTTTGAGAAATACAAAATATCAAATGAAAAAGAAACAATTAATTGATTTTCTACCATAAAATTTTATATACAATGCAAACAAATTTAGTTTATTTGTCAAAAAATTGCGTAAAATGAACTAGATCACAGCCAACTTCTGTACGTCATTGTCACATCTAAGAGTATTATCAATGTCATTAGCTTATTTTTATTATTATTTGCGAATAGATTGCAAAGTAACTCAATCTGACATCTACTTGCTAAGATCTAAATCTTTATTTTCTAGTTTCTACATTCCCACTTGATTCTTGTGAGGAGGTTCAGTTTAGTACATAATTAAATTGTCGTGTAACACGTCAAAATAAAAGTTGTTTCGTCGATATTGTTTTGAAGTAACATTTTATTTACTTGTGTTCCAGTGAGATGTTAAAAAACGCATTATTCGCCGTTCCTCGTAGTTTACAGGTTATAATATTATTCCTTAATAATTTAAGATTACTATTCCACGTAAAATTAATCATATATAAAATTATCGTGTCCGTAGGTGGTTTCCGTCAGATATGTTCAAAAAAAGCACCCTAAAGCAGATAAGAAGCTTCAAGCAGCAGCTGAATCTTTAGCATCCAGGGGGTTAGTGACTTATCAACAAAGCTTTGTTACAGAGTAGTTGTGCAGTTAGATTGCTGAATTGAGTTTTCTTATTATTGTAAATATATAAACCACATATGCTTTTACAATCTGCCTGAATTGATAAAAAAATTAAAGAGTAACAATCCATTTTGAAATGCTTTTAGCTTTCTGCGGCCTACAAAGCCATGGGATCCCCCTACAAACATTGAAGACACCATCCTAAAGATCTGTTCCAGTAATGGACTACAAGCAGGCTCTGAGTTTAAAGGCCTTGATGTGAAGTTTGCAGTTTTGAAGGCATGTTCTGAAGAAACAGGCCATAGTGTACCAAACTCCTTACTGCACACTATTGAAACAGTGGGTATGTAGTCACACATATAACTTTGTCAGTTAATTAATCTATTTCGCTTAAGTACACTCATGGTACACTTCTAATAAATTGAAATAAATGCATTATATAATCTGATTTAGAAGGGAAATTATTTTCATGGTAACTAAAAATGTGTAAGTAACTAACCAAGACAAAATATAAATTATACTTACATAAAATATTGCTATTTTTGATATTAAAAAAACTCTAAATTTATCTATTTCAATAAAAAAAAATAAAAAATCATTACTCTTTTTGTGTCCAGTGTGTACAGTTTTAGGAGAGATATATTATTTAATTGTAAGGTAGTACACATTTTGTATTGTAATACAAGAGAAATAATTTAAAGTCACAATTTCATATTCCTTTTTCAGATGACCTGAAGCAGTTTTATTTAACTCCAGTAGACACCAAAACACCATTTGATACATTGACCAAAATGGATCTACCTAAAAATCTCCATGTTCAGTCTAATTATGTTAGATATCGTCCAGGTGAGATTTATCTGTATTTATAGTAGGTAATTATTTTGTTTGTGGAGTGGTGGTAAAAGCAGAAATTGTAAAAGTTTCTATAGTGGGTCATTATTCAATGTTTTGTCAAATTCTTTTATGGTTCTTTTACTTCATCATAGATAAGTTGATTGCACTGTTATACATCACAACAATATTATAAAAGTGTAGTAAAATATTATGTATATAATGCAAGTAGTGATGGTAGCTCAGGGTTAGTGTGATTGGTTTATATGCTGAAGGGTGTGGGTACAAAGTCTAACTATGAGATGAGCTGCGTGGAAAGGAAAACATCATGAAGAAACCATAGCATGGTGTTAGGGTATTTTCTAGTACTTGGCTGGCTAGCTACCACCCTCAAGATCAAAATCTGGCTGCCTTACTAGAGAGCCAAACCTATTGCAGGCTGTGTGTTTTACTATCTTCAACCATAATAAATAACACTGAAAAACAACCACACCACACAACACAATGACCACAATACAATCATGAAAAATTACAGATACATAAAGATAAAATATTTCATTTAAAACAATTTCTTCCTTTAATTTATTTTTTACGTTTTTTTGGGTATTTGATTACCCTTAATAATAGTAATAATATGAACTGTGAGTAAAGCAGTATTTTATTATTTAGTAGTATGTAATATATAACTTTGAAAATTAATTTTACAGAGACAGACACCATGTTCAACGGCATATCAGCCTTCCCTAAGAGCTCCACAATAGTGACCGGCTTGAAATCAAGAAAGAAGTATGAAGGTTACACTGCTAAAAGGACTTGGCCCTAAGCTCTGACGAAATACAAAAGTTATTGTTATTCAAATAATCTAGCCTAAGTTTGTAATAATAGTAACATAGCATAGTTTATAGTTTAAAGAAAATAAAATGTTAAAGCAATTTTATGGGTTTTTATTTGATGGCTAAATACCAGATATCTTTAAATAGTATAAAAAAGCTATTTGCGTCTGTCTGTTTGTCGTCGAAGTCGGATGTTAAAGAATACTACATGTACAACATTTAAAAAAAATCTGTAATAATATGTTTCCTTCCACATACTTCCAAAGTGTGAAATGTCTTTCTAAGAAAGATCTCTCTACAAACAAATTTACTACATGTAGTATTTCAAAAGCGCATCTTTAAACATCTCTCTGGGTTGATAACGCATCGACGATATTCATAATGTCGCAAGGAGTGATAATATTCGACGGGCAAATCGTCTGGCTGTTCTTTGAGTAGACAACCATTTTGCTGGCTGGTTTATTTATCTGAGGCATGTTTGCTGCTCATCTTTAGTTTTAGTGTATAGCCACAACTGTAAAAAAACAATATTGAGATTTGCCTTGACAATCTTGAGGGAGTTTTGGCGGGAACGCGGGAAGAGTCGTGTCGCTCCGTTGTATTTTTTTCCAAAACTAGTGTTTTGTCGAGTGTTTATGCATAAAAATGGTGGTGTTTTATTCATAAAGTGCTGAATTACAAGCGCGAGTGTGGGAAAATGATATAATGTGGTGAAACATGAGTTTTCGTGTTGCTTCCAAAACTCCATCGAAGCTTTATAGTAAAGTAGTCATACTTTACTAAAGTATGACTGAACTTAACTGACACGAACTGGACTTGACTAAGACGACTTTGACGATAGCTATAGCTAAGATACAGCAGAAATAACATTTAAGGGCCAAGTCCTCGACCGTGGGAACTTCTGCTTGAACATCTACATTGATATTTTCTACTCACACAGACGTACATACGTCTGACGTTAGATTTGAATACATTGACGTCACGCTAAAATAGATAAGGAGAGTTAAATTACTATAGCCACGAGCAAGAAGGAGACAGAATGTTTATTCCTATTGCCGAAAGCGGATTTTACATTGATTATCTGTTACATTATGACAGAAGTTTTTTTTTTTTGTTTTGGCATCGCGTTTTGAATATTTGACAGTGTCAAGTGTTTTATATTTTCAAGTAAGACAAGGTAGTATGGCTTTATAGCTTTAGCCTGCCCGAAGTGGCAAATTATTAAAAAAAAAAATGAACAATCTTGACACTGACAGCTTTTTAGATTGCTCGTTTCGTTTGAGAGGTTAGAAATTATTTACGGCGAAATCGCCAAATGAATATTGTGAAACAGATTTTACTCAGCTAATTATTGGATACATCATTCGAAATGATCTAAGCGCCTGAAAATGAATATCTTGTTGATATTGTGCTTGATTTTTGTCGCAATATATTCATGCGTATCATGGTAAGTGAAATATTTACCTTTGATTCCAGTGTTTTCTATTATTGTTTTTGTTTTGTCGAGTGATTGTTTTTAAATTTTTTGTGTATATTTTTAGGCTGCTGCCGACGCTGTTGGCATGGCTATTTATGAGAAAGTACCATATAAAGCTAAAGATAGGCAGGATCGCTGTGCCGAAACTTATATTGAAGGATGTTAGCTTATCAAAGGGTGGATATTCTATTGTAAGTATTTACATTATACGTAAATACAGACTTCACATAAAGACAATAATTGCATCGATTGTTATGGTGTAATAGGAAAGTAAATTGAATTTCTCAAATTGTTGGGACCTGCAGGAATGTCTTTTTAGTAAAGTAAACTTGTAATATATTTTTTTAATTTTGTAAGTTTCGGCATCCTACTGGTATTCCAATCTGAAGGTCCTGGGTTCGAATCCCACGGCACGTAAGACGTAGACAGAGGGCCTTTACTGCATTATGAGCATATTGACTTTAAATGGTGAAGGAAAATGTTGTGAGGAAACTTACATGTTGAAAATGTGTGTAGTCTGCCAACCGGCACTTGACCAGTGTAGTGGACTTGGTCTTACCCACATGAAAAAGAGGCTGAGCAGTGGGACAGTTTTTAAAAGAGTTTTCTCTGTTTTTGAAAGTAAATTCATATCAATATGTGATAATCCACAAATCCACTGTAATCAAAGAATGAACAAGTAGCAAACATGCACATATATACACAGAAGGTTTTTTAATTGGCTGCATCTTATGGCTACAATTGAGATAAAAGCAAAACTAAAAACGGGTAAAATCAACAAATCCAAATATTCATTCAAATTTTATGCAAATCTGATAAGCTGTTACAATGTGAAAAAGTTATAAATAAACATACACACATACTTTCATAATTATAATGAGACTGAAAATATGAGAAATGAGATGAAAAATGTTTTTAACTATAGAAATTGATTGTTTTGACAAGTGAGTAAAAAAATTAAATTGATTTATTGTGAATTTTTCAGCACATCAATGAGTTATCATTCCAAAGTAGTTGTTTCAACTCTGAAATCAACAAATTAGTCTCAGTTGTCATTCGAGGAGTAGAGTTGACCAACAATGTTGAAGAAAAACGTAGTGTTGTGGTGGAGACTATACTCAAACCACTTCTCTCGAAGCAAAACTCACTGGCCAAAGGGGAAATGGAAGGATTGGCAGAGCAAAGCAATACACTCAATAGGGAATTGGCTACATTGACAAACAGGAAGTTGATAGATTTCAGGGATAAAAAATTGCCACATAGTTTGATCATGTTTGCTCAGGTATTCTTGTTTTTAAATCAATCTCTTTACCATATATGTACTATGCAAAAGAATAGTATTTATAAATAGTTTCTTTTTTAATGTCAAAGTACAATACTCTCTCCTGGCAGTAAGAGATAATGCCTGTCTATGACCATTACAGCAATATGCAGAATTTTGAATAGTTAAACAAATGAAACAAAGTCCAGGGCATTGCCACTTTGAGGCTTATTACTTTGAAACTTTTGATATGGTTCGTCTTAACAGCACTGTAATTTCACTAGCTGCGGTACCTTTTAAACCGGAACATAGTAATGTTTACACACAATTGCTTGGTGCAGAATATCTGGTAATATAGTGGTACCTACCTAGACGATCTCCTGCTAAGGAGATCTACTGCCAAGTAAAGTAGAAAGGCAGTACACAAAATTGTGCTAGCTTTCATTCTATTTTGTAAATTACTAGGTATGTTTTGACAAATGAGATTTCTAAAAGCACATCTTAGTAGACATCATTATCTCAGCCGTAGGACGTCCACTGCTTGACATGGGCCTCCCCAAATGATTTCCAGGAAGACCGTTTGGTAGTGGACTATAACATGTGGAAAACTTAGATGTAAGACCTCACTGAGAGTTAAACAATAAACATTTCTGATTCTGATTCTGATTCAATATAGCTAATTTTACAATCTAAATTTGAATCTCAAATAATGTTTATTGACCCAAAATACATAATATATAATGTTTAGCACCACTGTGAAAGCCCCTTTATGTAATAAAGCAAGCTTCATAGCAAGTACATATCTGTTTCCAATAAAAAAAAATTATGCAACCTATGTACTTATGAAATAAATAATTTTTTTAAAGTTGATTGATTTTAATCCTTTTACATATTTTTATATTTGGCTAATATTTAATGGTTACATAATTATAAACATTTTTGGGCTGATCTAGTATGACCTTGAGGGCTGAGCAAATTATGGATTATGTTACAATTTGTGGCATTTCTAGTGTGAACTATAAAAGGCAATCATGCCCCACCTGGTTTAAAAACAAATTTGTTTATTTCACAGTTCATGGGGGTCCACATTTTCGATGCAAATGTGACCATAAATTGTGGTACATCAGAACAGCCAATCTCCCTCCATGCCAGTGCAGGTGAAGTTCATGCCGACGGCGCTGCTGGAGGCCCTGCACGAGCCCTAGTATTCTCTACTAAAGTTGTGGATGGTCATGCAGCAATTATTGGCAGGGAAAGGTTGGGCGAAGCAGGATGCAGCTTTATTATAGAGGGTACTGTGAAGGCAGATGGACCCTTGAATGTAGAGGTAATTTATTTGATTACAAGCAACAGTTATGCCAATAATTATTTTTTCATTATGAAAGCATAAAATTTTAAATTCAAGATTAATTTATAAACATTATAGCAAAATTAAATGCATGTGCCATAAATGGTTAAATTATAAGCAATACCACAAATACAAATATCTTTGTTTACATTTTTCCCGTGAATTAAAAACTTGGATATTTTTTTAACCAGAGAAAAAAAAAATCGTAGGACTATACACACAGCGCTATCTGACCCCAAACTAAGCATTGAGCTTGTGTGATGGAACTCAGATAACTGATAGAATACATATATACTTTTTTTTTGTATGCAAACTTATAATACATAAAGACAGACCCAGACACAGAACAAACATTTATTGATACGTAAAATGTTTGTCCTGAGCGGGAATCGAACCCGCGCCCTTCAGCTCTTAAGGCAGATATGCTACCAATGAGCCTACAGGGTTGTCAAACGAGAAGATAGTACAAAAGAGAAGATAGTCAAACGCAAGCCTGCCACATAGTAAATAGGAATATGATTTCTTTCTTTACAGAAAATCCACGCCGCAGTAAGCAATACAACTATAACACTTAAAGACGAGCTGTACCAGTTCTTACAGAAGCACAATAAGCGGAAACCATCTCACACTCAGCTGAACTCGGATGATGATCATCTAAGCACACTCGTGCCGAGATTGTCACCGGTCATACCCAAGGTTAAGTTTGTTCATTCTGGTCTACTTGGGCCAAATCCAAAACTGCTATTTTCTAACTTGTTCAATTTCTGATTCGTCCTCTTCATCATCATTTCAGCCAATAGACGTTCACTTCTGTACATAGGCCTCCCCCATTGACTTCCATAAAGACTGGTTGGAAGCCGCTCACATCCAGTCCTCGTCTTATCCCGTCCATTTCCTAACAAATCCTTTTCTCCGCCCATTTATGCCCAAGTGCGCAATGTAAAACATAGTGTTTAATTGATTTTATTAGTCCTAGTTATGAACACTTTTATTTTATGAGAAAATGTGATGTTTCAGATATTTAGCCTAAAAATTGACACAACAAGGATCGGTTGCTTCGACAAGAGTTCGTGCACTGGTTTTGAGATGTCATTACAAAGTTTACAAGTAAGTCAAATTTATTACTTAGTTAACCCTCTCTGATGCTATAAGTTTGTATACGTTCATTTAAACTTGAAAATGTTTTACCATCACATATTTTGTCAGTGTAGGATTGAATGTACACTAGATATGTTCAATGTTCTTACTTATATGAATAATAAAGAAATTTTGAAATTGAAAAATTGAATTGAGTTATCCCTCATCATTGGGGTCTTATTCAGCCCACAGTAGGGCCTGTGCCTGTGCCTCCCAATCATCATCTTCATCCTTCTTTGGTCAAGCTTCCCTATTTTCAATATTAATCAGGTCATGGCTAGCTAGCTACCACACTGAAGTAAAAAATTGGCCATCAAGCACCCAATGGTGTCCCAGCAGTCTCGCTTGAGAACCAGTATCATTCCAGGTTAGGTGTATTTACCACCATACTCAGGAACTAAGATCAAGTGAGCTGTAGGTAAACACTTACCCTGTCAGCAGTAAAAAAAAACCGGTTTTCATGATTTCAAAGTTGAATAGAAAAAGTTATTTATAATGGTCGAGTACAATAACCCCTTTTGAATGAGTACTTCCAAAGCTTTGTGAAAGTTTGGATGTTTATGACTCTTTCATACAAAAACTACTGAACGGATTTGAATGAAATTTGGTATGGAGGTAGCTGAGACTCTGGATTAACACATATAAAATAATAAATAAATAAATATCGTAGGACATTACACACAGCGCCATCTGACCCCAAACTAAGCAGAGCTTGTGCTATGGAAGACAGATAACTGATAGAATACTTAAATACTTTTTTTTTTGTAAATACATACTTATAATACATACAGTACACCCAGACACAGAACAAACATCGATGTTAGTCACACAAATGTTAGTCCTGAGTGGGAATCGAACCCACGCCCTTCAGCTCTCGAAGCAGACACACTACCAATGAACCAACAGGGCTGTCAAAACAAAAAAAAACATATGCTACTTTTTATCCCGAAAACATGTATGCGGGTAACACCGCGGGGCGCAGCTAGTACTATATAAATAACATTGCTGAGATGCATTCATTACTGCAGTTATGGGACAACTGACGAAAATTGAGTGCGCCACCTAAACAATCAGAAATCAAACAATGTCGGCACAATCACCATCATGCCCTAGATAATTGTTTGATTCAGGCGTTACTTTGCGGAAGTTCATTTTGAATATTCAAGGTATGTATTCAAGGTATCATGTCCTATTTCTAGGTGAACTCCAGATTTAGCGCAGCGTCACTGCACCTGGACGGCTGTGGTCGCGAGGCGGCCGCTCTGCCGCAGGTGTACGTGGCCTTCCAGATGGACCAGTACCAGCTCACCGCTGACGATGACCAGCTGCTCTTCTTGGATAAGCTCAAACTTGACGCCAAGGTATGCAAAATCACGGAACCTCACCACCTGCGCCATCTACAAACTTAAAAAAAAAAAACAAAACAATATTAAATACCATAATTTTACGTACTGAACGTAAGCTGTTGCACTATCTAAATATTAAGACCTTAATGTAACACAGCATAGCAATAAATTATACTTTGACTTTTTGAAATAAGCACAGTGTATGGCGCTACCTAGACTCCTCGCATGATATTAGACTCAAGCTCAATTAAAAAAAAACATGAAGCCGACTAATAAATTATTTAATAGCATAGTCTTCTTATAAGCTTTTGAAAGAAAGAAAGAAAAAGATTTTATTCTGTAACAAGATACAAAAAACAAAAACAGGCCAAGTGCGAGTCGGACTCACACACGTAGGGTTCCGTACCATTATCTATAATAAAACTAAATATTTTGTGAATAGTTAAAGCGTCTGCCTGTCACCGTTATTAGTATCGAGCAAGAAACGGTAAAAAAATCAAGTTTGTTGTATGGGAGCCCCGCCCTTAAATATTTATTTTATTTTTCGTATTTGTTGTGTATAGCGGCAATAGAAATACATCATCTGTGAAAATTTCAACCGTCTAGCTATCACCGTTCTTGAGATACAGCCTGGTGACAGACGGACGGACAGTGAAGTCTCAGTAATAGGGTCCCGTTTTTACCCTTTGGGCACGGAACCCTAAAAACGAACAAACAGAGACAAACAGTTACGAAATAAGTTTGTAATAATTATTTATTAATCATTAGTATTAAAGCCTTCAAATCGGCAACAATTAAAATTAGTTTTTTAAAAACACATTAAGCACTCTCGAGATTTAACTAGCACCGAGGTTTTGTGCCGTTTTCTATTTATTAAAGTATTTACAAATACTTTTGCTTTTGTTGCAGCTAGAAAAAGGCGTCCTCAACTTGTATCTCATAATCAGTGTTCTAAACGTTTCATATACACACAGTAAAATGATGAAGTGGCACTCATCAGCTTTGGATTTGATGAAAAAATCACAAGCTCTGCACATTAAAGATTTATCTGCAAAAAGTAAGTCTTAGATATTATATACACTATCATTTTATTTAAAAAAAAAAGTTCTGTTCTTAATATAATAATATCATTATTATCATCGTTATTTATTTCTTTTCTTAGATTTTTTTTTAAATTTATAATCATCAGTCTAATCCACTCATGCTGCTACCGAGCCAATAAACGTTTGGCTGTCTCTTTTCTTTACATTGAATAAAAAAGAGATAGCAGTACGTTTGTTTATCTGATCTGTACACGGAATGTTAAATTGTAGCGGCACCGTCCACTCCGGCGTGGTTGGCGCGCGTGTTCACCGCGTGCGTGGTGCAGGGCTGCGCCGAGCTGCGTGCTGTGTGCGTGCACGCGCGGCTGCCGCGCGGCCACGCGCTCGCCGTCGGCTGCGCCGGACTCAAGCTTAAGTTGGACCAGCTGTTGGATACAAGAGGTCAGCATAATAGCTATTAATAACTACAGTTAAATTACACATAATTACAAAAATTGTTACAGTTTGGTAAACAAAACAAACCCCATCTGACATCAAATAAGGTTTGTTTTGTTAAAAGAGTTTACTTTCAGACTAACTATCGAAATCTCAAAGTAATAAAGCACCAATGTAGCGATGCTTTGGACTTTGTTTTGCTACTCAAAGTTCTGTGTTCTGTAATGATCACGAACAGGAGTTATCTCTTACCATCAGGTAAACGTTTCGTTCGTCTCATCACTTTTACATTAAAAATAAACAAATTTTCTTGTTCCGTTGTTTGAATTGTCAGAGGAGGCATACCGGTCGGAGGTGGGTCGGATGGTGGTGGGGTCGCGACACTGGAGCGCAGAGCTGCTGGTAGACGGCGGGTGGGCGGCGGCGGGCGAGCCGGCGCTGCGCACGCGCGAGGCGCCGCCACGCCGCCAACACGCGTGGGGCTCCGCGCTGCTCGCCGTTGCGCTCGTCAAGTGGGGCTCGCACCCGCCCACTGACTCCAAGGTATACAATCCAAGACATACAAATACACGCGGGGGTTTGCGACGGGCTCGAAACTGCACAGTTAAGCCTATCCCACTCTACTTTACTTGGTGATAGATCTCCTTAGCAGGAGGTCGTCACGGTAGATACCACCGTAGTACCAGATATTCTGCCTCGAAGCAGTAGTGTGTGTTTACTGTGTTTAGGCTTGAAGGGTACCGCAGCTAGCTAAATTACTGGGCAGTAACTGTTGAAACTAACCATATAATTTGTAGCGATGATAGCTGAGTGGTTAGCGCGGTTGATTCGCATGCCGAAGGGCGTGGGTTCAAACCCCAACAATCAGCTTGAGCTACCGGTGAAGAAAAACATCGTGAGGAAACCATAGCATGGTGGTAGGGTACTTTCTAGTACTCGGCTGCTACCACCCTCAAGTTGGAAATCTGTCGCCGAGCACCTAACGGTGTGTTCCGGCAGCCTCACTTGAGAGCCAGTTCCATTCCAGGCTAGGTGTGTTTACCATCTTCGACCACACCGTCACTTAACATCAGGTGAGTTGTGGTCAAACACATAGCCTGTCAACCATAAAAACAAATATATAAATCTCAAACTAATGAGCGCCAAAGCAGCGATGCTCTGGTCTTTGTTTTGTTCAAAGTTCTGTGTATCGCTGCAATGGTTTTGGACAGCCGTTATCTTTTAGCATCAGGAGAGCGTTTAGTTCGTCTCATAAAGTAACACGGCCTGCAGTAATGACTAAATTCTAGGCCATGGCTGCTACCGCAGACCGCGCCCGATTAAAGCAGCTGTGCATATATGCGATTTATCCTAGCTTAGAAATTAGTATTCAAAGTGATTTTTGTTTCCTGAGTCTTGGAAAGAGCATAACACAAGAATGATCAACAGTTCTTTCACACCTTGATAAGATTTACAAATTTTGAACGGTTAGTCTTTTCCAAGTGCACTTGTACGCTGGCGATGTTAAAGTGTCTAGAATGATCATTGATGAAGGTTCTTCCTCCAAGAGGATCTAAGCTTCTATTGGACAAGTGCGTGGTGCATGACAGGTGCTGTTAGCTGCGTTTCGCTACCGCCTTAAGAGCTATGATTCCCGTATTCAAATCGATAAGTACGTATATATCAGAGTCGAAGTGCGTTTTATTTTTACGGGAATGGTACACTCTCTGATTTAAATAAAATTATTTTGAAATGGAAGTTGTATTGAAAGAGATATGTAATTATCGCCCAAGCCAGTCGACTTACTATGACACTATCACTTGATTAAATGGGGTCAATTGACAAGCTCACTGTATAAAGAAACTAGCTGCGTCCCGCGGTGTTACCCACTACGTGTTTTCGGGATAAAAAGTAACCTATGTTTTAATCCAGGGTCTCAGCTACCAAATTTCATCCAAATCCGTTCAGTAGTTTTTGCGTGAAAGAGTAACAAACATCCATCCATTCAAACTTTCACATCTATCTATACTATTATAACGAGGAAAGATTTGATCGTTTGTTTCTTTGTTTGCTCTGAAACAACTGGACCGATTTCAAAAATTCTTTCACCGTTGCTACACTATCTCCGGGTGACATAAGCTACTTTTTGTCCCTGTATTCCCACGGGAACGGGAACTACACGGCTGAAACCGCGAGGTGTCCGCTAGTTAATAATAGTATTGGGTTAATTTGACTTATTAAAACTTCCACAGGTAGAAGCAATGATGGATTGTCTACGTTTAGAATGGAGTGCAGTTCTGGCGGAAACCGTCATATCTCTCTACGATTGTATACAAGAGTACCGCAGCCCTTCGCGCCCTGTAACTCCACCCCCTGAACCCCCCGACTCCTCGTACAACATCGCGGTGAACGTGGCCTTATCGCATATAAACCTTTTCCTCATAGTCAATGAAACGATGTGTTTGATGACGAGGGTCGATGCTGTCACGTTGGAGAAAACTGTACATAAGTCAGGGGCGGTCATATCCGGACTGAAGGTGGTGGATACCGTGCCTTATAAGGGTGAGTTTGGATTGGTTCCCATTTTGTTTCGTGATTTTATTTAAAAATAATGAGAGGTACGAGACGCTCTCCTGATGGTAAGAGATAACGCCTGTCCATGATTATTGCAGCGATACACAGAACTTTGAGTAACAAAACAAAGTCCAGGGCATCACTGCTTTGGCGCTCGTTACTTTGAGCCTTTCGATGGTTAGTCTCAACAGCCCAGTAATTTCGCTAGCTGCAGCACCCTTCAAACCGGAACACGGTAATGTTTACACACTAATGCTTAGCGGCATATCTGGAACTGCGGTGGTACTTACCTAGACGACCTCCTGCTAAGGAGATCTACCACCAAGTAAAGAGATGACGTCACAACTGCAATCTCGCCTCACGTCTCAGTAATGCGAAAGTTTGTAAGTGTGTTTGTTATTTCTTCACACAGTAATGGCTTAACAGATTTGAGTGAGATTTGGAATGCAAATGGCTTATATCCTGTATTAAGTATACTCGTTCCAGTTAGGTCATAATCTCTAAGATACTGGCGTGAACCGCATGTAGGCGCACGATTACAGCCCTATGTGCCGCATAAATCGTGGATTCAAGGCATTCCTCAAACAGTGCCTAGATTGTGACATTTTTTTTGCCATAAGTGGGCTATCATTCTAAATTGTCTTTTGACTTTCTGTGATCAGCATTTTGTTTGATGAATACATTAAATAAATTAATAAGTTAAAATGATTTTCATTTGATTTTGATTGCAACAACAAACACGTTGCCCGTTTAGGTTTGGTACTGCAATTAAGGTTTTTAACTATAGTTATTTTTCAGGTAACATGCAATGTCAACGTTCCGATGAGATTTCCACAACATTCTTCCACGTTAAACTTGCCAGAATCGAGCATGTTCCATCAAAAGACAAGCATTCCGCTCTTCTGGATATCCAATTTTTAGAATGCGTCGATTTTGAATGGAGTGCAAACTTACATCTCAAAATACTCACCTTCATTAGAGCTTTGAAGGGATTCAAGCAAGAGATCAAAGAGAGGAGGGACAGGAATAAAGATGTAGGTGGAACGGAAAAGAAAGGGAGGGTGCTAGATTGGCGGATCACTTTTAAGAATGAGACAAATTTACTTTTGATACTATCGGAGGATAATACAATGATATTTGGAACTGGTAAGTGAAATATTCGTAGCCATTATCTGTTATTAGAGTCTGAGGCTACCCAAAAAATATTATTATGATTTATGGAGATATGTATGCTTGTTGTTTTAATGGCTAGACTAAAACTGTGTTGATTTTGCAGTTTTGTTAACCGATTCAAAAAAGGAGGAGGTTCTCAATTCGACTTGATTGTTTTTTTTTTATGTCACGCGATCATTCCGCGAATTATGAATCGGTTTTTGATGATTTTTTTTTGCTTGGTAGATCATACTTCTGAAGGTCCCATATACATTTTATTGAAATCGATCGAACGTTTTAGAAAATCAAGAAAAATCTAAAAATTGCATACATCGATGATGTTTTCGTTTACTCCGAATCCTAACTGTTTCATTGGAGCAGTGCGTTTAGTTGGCCTAAGGGACATGGAGTCGATTAAAAAAAATTTTTTTTTCTTTTTTTCATTATATAAATGACAAAAAGGATTCGATATCTTTCTTTCTTTGGTTTGATTAACGTTAGCAAATATGTTCTCTTGAAGATGATATGACAGTGTCATACAACCACGAGGCTGGTCTATCTATCGTGTGGAGCAAACTGACGATGGTGCTGAACGGTGCTGAGGTGGTGACGGTGGAAGGGTACAGTCAGACGCGCGCTGTTGACGACCCTGAGGTCAGGGTCGAGAGGAAAGCCAATGAGGGCTTCCAGCTAATTTGGAATAAACTATGGTAAGATATATGGTAGTACAAGCTTTGCTTAGTTTGGGGTCAGATGGCGCTGTGTGTAATGTCCTGCGATATTTATTTATTATTATTTATTATATTACGATAACTTTAATTTCTCAAAAAAAAAATGTTTTTTCATAGTACGACGCCCACGTGGTCTTTCCAGGCTAGGTGTGCTTTACCATCTTCGACCACAACGCCACTTAACATCAGCTGAGCTGTGGTGAAAAACTTAGCCTATCAACCAAAAAAACAAAATTGTTAAATAGATCATTCTCATTCCTTTTTGGCCTAGCTAATAAATAAATTAAACTGAAAGTTTATTTTTTTCCCAGGGCAGTAAACGTAGACTCAGTAAGGATCATATTCCCCTACAAACATCGGTTCGCGGAGGCCGTCCAAGGTGACTTCGTGTCTTTGTTCAAATGGATCAAGATGGTTCACGGCATCAAGAAGAAACCTTTCACCGCTGACAGTCCCTTACCCAGCGATTTGCATATCAAGGTAATTTGAATTCTAATTTATGCCCCATAACGGTTTCATTGAAGGAATCGCGGAGATTTTACAAAGCAATTGGAACTTTATTTCTAATTAGTGTCGGATGGTTTTCATGTTGATCGCAGATTGAAGAATTTGTCGTAGAAATGAGTGACGATCCGTTCGAAGTGAAACTGCGAGATAACTACGAACTATTGGAGGATGAATACAAGGAGAGTCAGAAAAGGAGAACTATGCTGGATGCGAAGGTAAGACCCTAACAGAGAACAAACATTTATCGACGCATAGATGTTTGTTCTGTTGGGAATCGAAATCCCGCCCGTGAAGCGGGATACTCTACCAAACGAGCTAACAATGCAGTCAACGAATGCAGTGCTATCTCGTTTTGTTTTAATGAAACGAAAGGAGACAGCACCATATTTCCGACAGCATTCACCGATCGTATTCCCATGAAAATGCTTCAGGCTAAAACAAACAAATTTAGAAAGCGAATGCGTGATGTCTCAAAATACATACTGACTGTTGACATGAATCCAAACATAACAGGTACAAGAGTTGTGCAAACCGCACTTGTTCCTCCCCACGCGTAAGATAGAAGAGTTGTACGCGGCGCTGCGACAGAAAGACGCGCAGATCTACGTGCAGCGATGCCGTGCGGCGCCGCCGCCGCGGTCGCGGCTCGTCGCGTGCTGCCTGGCGCGCTTGCGCGTGCTAGCGCTCGCGGACCCCAGCATGCACGGAGCTGTGCGTGCTGCCGCCAGGCTGCAAGACATCGACGCCGACAGGTGAGCTGGTTTCTTTATGTAAAGGTAATGAGTCGAACAAAATTCGCTGTTTAGGGGCATTTGCTTTGCTTATGCAATGCAATAATTATAAAATGCAATGTGACGAGTAGAACCCAACTGTACAGACTAGCAGTATATTCAGTATGGGTATACAAATTTATAACAAATTACCAATGACGATTAAAGATTTAAACTCGCATTCTATGTTTAAAAATACATTAAAGAAGTTTCTCTTAGATAAGGTGTACTACTCAATACGTGATTTTTTAACTGACAAAAATGTTTAAATGTTAATAATAATAATAATTGGTAATAATTTGTGACAGTATATATTTTTTTAAAAATTTGACATTGTGAATTTCTCTTTGACATTTATTTTATTTTCTGTAAATTTATTTTTATTTTTATTTTTGCACGCCTTGTGAAGGCTGAATATTGGGATGCCTTTATATTTTATTTTCGACCTGACTATACCTATTTATGCAAATAAAACATTTGAATTTGAATTTATTTTTGATACCATGGGAGATGGGGGGATCTGAATGGGTCAGCAATGTCATATAAATTTTGCTGATTGTTTCCCTTGTTATTGGCACACAACGTTTTCTACATCTTCTTGACACTTATGACAAGAGATAACTAACTAAATCAAGATAGCATAAGTGATCATAATGATCACTTATCTCATATTTAATTTCCCAATTAGCAGCTGGTTGCTTTCCATGTAAAAGAAAAATAAAATAACGCCTGCCATTACCGTTGCAGCGGTACCTAGAATTTGAAGTAACAAAACAAAGTCCAGACCTTCGCTGCTTTAGCGCTCAACTGCTAACATTCAACTGTTAGTCTCAATATCCTTGTAATTTCGCTAGCTGCTCTTTTTACACACTACTTAAATAATAAATAAATATCGTAGGGCTATACACACAGCGCCATCTGGCCCCAAACTAAGCAGAGCTTGTGTGATGGAAGTCAGATAACTGATAGAATACATAAATACTTTTTTTTTGTAAATACATACTTATAATACATACAGAACACCCAGACACAGAACAAACATTTGTTAATTCACAAAATGTTTGCCCTAAGTGGGAATCGAACCCACGCCCTACAGCTCTCAAGGCAGATATACTGACAGCCCTGTTGGCTCATTGGTAGCATGTCTGCTTCAAGAGCTGTAGGGCGTGGGTTCGATTCCCACCCAGGACAAGCATTTTGTGATATAAAACAAATGTTTGTTCTGTGTCTGGGTGTACTGTATGTATTATAAGTATGTATTTACAAAAAAAAAAAAAAAGTATTTAAGTATTTTATCAGTTATCTGATTCCCATAGTACAAGCTTTGCTTAGTTTGGGGTCAGATGGCGCTGTGTGTAATGTCCTACGATATTTATTATTTATTATTATTATTATACTACCAACGAGCCAACGGGGCTGACGCTTGGAGGTGAATATTTGATATTGAGGTGGTACGTACCTAGACGACTTTTTGCTAAGGAGATCTACCACCTAGTATCTCATATCCTCAGCCCCTGGCCAGAAGACGGGCTGGAGTTCACGACGTTGTGGTGTCGCGGTGTCAGCGCCTCCTGCGACACTTGGCAGTTGATGCTGCGCGATTTTCCGCAGCCGCTGCTCAGCATGACGGCGCTACGGCTATGGGGGACTCTCGCAGCCGCTGAGGAAGCGCCACCACCTAGAGGTATACTAAATTTATTAGAAACAATTCCGTGACTTGCGAATTCCGATTGCGTGACTTACATCATTATCATAGTATTCAGCTCAGCAACGCGGCTCTGGAATCAGCTTTTGTTACGTACAGCGATAACAATTACTAGCATCGACTTATTGTCCCGTTTGGGTTTGTTGAGGACGGATTGGTTGGTTCTTCGCATAGTCTATGGGAATTTTTATCCAGCACACAAATAAGTCATGGTATTTATGTGCATGCAAGTTGGTCCCGTGAAGTTTCGACAGCCTAGTTGGGAGACCGATTGGCTTCCAATCTGGAGGTCCTAAATTTGAATCCCAAGGAACGCACCATTGTTCTAATTTTACGTATTGCCGTTGACTTCAAATGGTGAAGGAAACCATCGTAAGGAGTTCATAAAAAAACGAAGTTCTCTAAGATGTGTGTAGTCTACCAACCCGCTCTTGGCTAGGGTGGTAAACCGTGGCCTTGCGCCCAGCTGTGGGACAGTTTATAAAAACTGGATTGATTCGGAAGTTGTTCCTGTATTCTTATTCGGAATGGGAGCGATAAGTCCTGCACTGACGTCCCGCTCGGGGTGTATTGTGCATTCCCCCCTACCAGCGTCTACTCGAGCCAACCCAGCTCCTTGAAAAGCTTTATGTCAAACGACAATTTTGGGAGTCTTAATCCTATTTCTACGTAACGTTATATCTTTATTACTTTTTTTTTGTTTGTGGGCTGACAGTCATTATTCCGCAGCGGTTCGCACGGTGGTGATCGAGCAGGGCGCTCCCTGGGGCCCCGTGGAGTTGGAACGCAGTATGATGCCTCTCAAGTGGTACTACGACCTCTGCTGTGAGATGCAGCAGTACAGTTACGCGTTTGGACCTTGCTGGGATCCAGTCATCGCGCATTGTAATCTATGTAAGTATTTTATGGTAAGCCTGGCCATGACACTTGTAGCGTATATAACTTTGTGTAACAACAAAATTCTAAATGTAAATGCGTTAGTTTGTTTGTTAGTATGTATGTATGCTTGTTACTTCTTCACGCTGTAACGAATCTTGATTAAATTTGGAATTAAAATAGTTTTCTTGAGCTTAAGCTGCCGGTGAAGGAAATGATCGTGAAACCATAGCATAGTGGTAGGTTACTTTATAGTACTCGGCTGGCTAACTACCACCCTCAAGTTGAAAATCTGTCATCAAGAACCTATTGGTGTGTTCCGGCAGGCTCACTTGAGAGCCATTTCCATTCCAGGCCAGGTATTTTTACCATCTTCGACCACAGCGTCGTTCAACATCAGGTGAGCTGTGTACCATAGCGCTGTCAAAAATAAATAAAAAATGAAATCAGTTGTGTTTGTTCCTTTGTCCAGCGTTCGATCAGGTGTCTCGTCCGTCCCTGGACCCGTCGGCCCCCCTGGCGTGGTGGGACAAGGTGCGGCTGCTGTGCCACGGCCGCCTCACGCTCCACTGCGCCAAGTTCACTTGCCTGCTGCACGTGTCACTAGACCCTTATAATACCACCGAAGAGATGGAGCTCACTTGGACGGACCTCGTGCTAGATTGGACTAACGGTACACCATTTCACTGTCTTGTCTTTTTTTTTACTTTTCCTATTTAAACCTGAGTAAGCCCGCATTTTTTTACACTAACCTTATATCTGTTTCTATGTTTCTTTACATCCAAATGATGTCTGGAAGAAATCGCTCTAGGCGATAAGACCGCCGTTATACGCCATTTATTTATTGTTTTGTTGTGTTATATTATTTATCTCTTATTTAAGTTTCATATTTGTATGTTATAATGTACTCGTATATATGTTTGGAGTCTAATAAAGTTGTACCCTATTCTATTCTTTAATAAAAGTTTCGGCAACAACCAGTTACTACTGTCCCCAAGCATTAATGTAAACTACTGTGTAAATTGCTGTGTTCTAGTTTAAAGGGTACCTTGTAGCTTGTAGCGATGATAGCTCAGTGGTTAGCGCGGTAGGTTCGCATGCCGAAGGGCGTGGGTTCAAACCCCAACAATGAGCTTGAGCTGCCGGTGAAGGAAAAACATCGTGAGGAAACCAAAGCATGGTGGTAGGGTTCTAGTACTCGGCTGGCTAGCTACCACCCTCAACTTGAAAATCTGCCGCCAAGCATCTAACGGTGTGTTCCGGCAGCCTCACTTGAGAGCCAGTTGCATTCCAGGCTAGGTGTGCTTTACCATCTTCGGCCACACCTTCACTTGACATCAGGTGAGCTGTGGTCAAACAACTAGCCTGTCAACCATAAAAAAAAAAAAAAGGGTACTGCAGCTAGCGATATTACAGGGCTGTTGAAACTAACCATCGGACGTCTCGAAAGTAATGAGCGTCAATTTTGATACTGGGGTCTTAGTTCTGGGTACCGCTGCAATGACGTCATCTCTAATCATGCGTTCGTTTCGTTTTTCACATTACTTACCCAAAGAATTCAGAGTATAAAAAGCCTCTGACGTAAACCCTAATCTATACTATTATAAAGAGGAAAGATTTGATTGTTTGTTTGTATTGAATAGGCTACGAAACTACTGGACCGATTTCAAAAATTCTTTTTCCGTTGGGGAGCTACGCTATCCCCTGGTGACATAGACCACTTTTTATACCTGTATTCCCACGGGAACGGGAACTACGTGGGTGAAACCGCGAGGGGTCCGCTATTCATTAAATAAAGGTGATAATAGTCTTATCGTGTTTTAGGCAAGCTGGGTTTCCTTGGCTCGCTAGACGTGTTCGTTCGAACGGCGAGCAAGTACGATGATTGCCGCGTGCTCCACGTACCGGCGTTGCGGCTGTCCGCCAAACTCGGCTGGCAGTGTGTCGCGGACGCCCGAGACCACCATTCGGTAGCGCCTTGTGCGCCTACTCGCCTGCCTGAGTATTCCAGCAACCAGGTGAGAAATTGACCTTATTGTTAGGATGTTGGATGTTGTTGTGGTATTGTCTATAAATTTTTGCATGGTGGTAGGGTACTTTCTAGTACTCGGCTGGCTAGCTACCACCCTCAAGTTGAAAATCTGCCCCCAAGCATCTAACGGTGTGTTCCGGCAGCCTCACTTGAGAGCCAGTTCCATTCCAGGCTAGGTGTGCTTTACCATCTTCGACCACACCTTCACTTAACATCAGGTGAGCTGTGGTCAAACAACTAGCCTGTCAACCATAAAAAAAACCATAAAAAAAAATAAAAAAACAAACGCTGGGATGAAAGTAATCCATCCTTATAAATGTGAAAGTTTGGATACACGGATATTTGTTTGTTACTCTTTCACGCAAAAACTAGTGAACGGATTTGGATGAAATTTGGTGTGGAGGTAGCCGAGACCCTGGATTAACACAGGCTACTTTTTATCCCAAAAACATATTTTTTTTTTATGTTTGACAGGCTAGTTGTTTGACCACAGCTCACCTGATGTTAAGTGAAAGGTGTGGTCGAAGATGGTAAAGCACACCTAGCCTGGAATGGAACTGGCTCTCAAGTGAGGCTGCCGGAACACACCGTTAGATGCTTGGCGGCAGATTTTCAACTTGAGGGTGGTAGCTAGCCAGCCGAGTACTAGAAAGTACCCTACCACCATGCTATGGTTTCCTCACGATGTTTTCCTTCACCGGCAACTCAAGCTCATTGTTGGGGTTTGAACCCACGCCTTTCGGCATGCGAACCTACCGCGCTAACCACTGAGCTATCATCGCTACAAAAGATGACATGTACAAAAGAACATGTAGCGGATAACACCGCGGGGCGCAGCTAGTCTATAAAAATGTCATATGGAGTATATGATATTACATATATGCATATGGCAAGGTATTTTCGACCTTTTTTTATATATAGAATATATTCGCGCTTGACCACATCCTGACCTATAATAATCTTAGCACGTAAAGTTGAAAATCCTTTCTGAAACAGTTATTAATTATTCTAGGAACACGATTCGTACCGCGCATTCCGTTCACAAGGCTTGGACCTCCACATGACTATGGAAACTAAACCCAGCGATAAAGAAAGCCCGGGACCCATACTGTTACTCTATGGCAGTACACTCAGGTATTTGTAACTAGAAATATAACCTTCAGTGCTTCTAGCGAAAAAACTATTTTATATCTTCTTTTTTGTAGCGATGATAGCTCAGTGGTTAGCGCGGCAGGTTCGCATGCCGAAGGGCGTGGGTTCGAACCCTAACAATGAGCTTGAGCTACCAGTAAAGGAAAAACATCGTGAGGAAACCATAGCATGGTGGTAGGGTACTTTCTAGTACTCGGCTGGCTAGCTTCCACCCTCAAGTTGAAAATCTGCCGCCAAGCATCTAATGGTGTGGTCCGGTAGCCTCCCTAGAGAGCCAGTTCCATTCCAGGCTAGGTGTGCTTTACCATCTTCGACCACACCGTCACTTAACATCAGGTGAGCTGTGGTCAAATGTCTAGCCTGCCAACCATTAAAAAAAACCTTATAGACGAAATTCTCGATCTCGAGACTCGGGATGATGTAAGGGTTCTAACGATACCCCATAAAATCGGTTCAGACATTTAAAAGTTATGGTGGAATAAAGAAACTCACATACATGAACCACTCTTTTTTTGTGAAGTCGTGTAAAACACACCAATCGCGACTTTGTATACTATTTCCAAGGTTTTGCTGAAAATACAAGTGAAAAATTATCTCGAAAAACATGCATTTTTTAGCGTTCGCGCTAAGGTTCAATATTCGCGTTGGCGTGATAAAATGTCATCTAATCGGACTTTGGAGGTAGGCCCAATGCCCAGCAATTTTAATCTGAGACAATAGTAATGGTTGTGCAGATGGTTCGAGAGTCTGAAGCTGATACTGTCGGGCATCACGCGTCCGACGCGGCGCGGGCGCATCTTCCGCAACGTGCGCCCGCGCAAGCCGCAACTCTCGCGCCACTATCGCACGCTCAACGTCTCCGTCACATTACACAACTTGCAGGTCGGTGACTAATAATATTAGCAGTACAAATATGAAATTGCCGTTTCATACTGGAAATTATGAAATTATTATGAGATCAAATCAGAAATGTAGACGAACTAAAGTTACTAAAGTTACCGACATAGCCTAACGAAAGTTAGTAAGTTGAAGTGGTGAAGTGGGTAGGACACATAGCACGCAGAACTGATGGCCAATGGGGCTGCAAAGTTCTGGAGTAGAGACCACGGATCGGCAAGCGCAGCGTAACACGTCGGCCCACAAGGTGGACGTTCTAACTTCATGGAAATCATTGGGGAAGGCGTATGTCTAGATGTGGACATCCTATGGTGGAGATTAGAATTTTTTTTGCAGGATCAAGTATTTACGTTTTTTTATTTTAAATTTAGTCAAAGTTATCCTTGTTGTCTATTAATTTCTGCCATCTGTTTGGAAGATCATTGAATCCTTTGATATAATTCTGGGACCTGGATTCCACAAACTGTGTGAAGGTATTTTCTACTGCTTCCTGAGATAATTTTTCTCCATCCAAATTGTGGAAAAAAGTAGTTGCTTGGCGGTTGATTTTTAACTTGAGGGTCGCAACCAGTCAGCAGAGTACTAGAAAGTCTCATAGTATTTTCTTTCACCGGCAGCTCAAGCTCTTTGTTGGGATTTAAACCCACGTCTCTCATAGTATTTTCTTTCACCGGCAGCTCAAGCTCTTTGTTGGGATTTAAACCCACGTCTCTCGGCGTGCGGTCCGGACGCGCAAACCACATAGCTATCATCGCTACGTAATAAATATTACCTTTTCTTAACCCAGGTATTCTATTGGTCTTCATCTTCCCTCCAACGTGGTATTGAGATGCTAGGAGTGAGAGTGACATGCTGTTCCAAGCACTGCCTTTCGTTGGTTCCCGCTACAGACGGGCTGGTGCGGCGGCCTCGAGCCAACTGGGCCACCGTTTACATGAACTGCGACCTTAATGACGCAGAGATATGGTTGAAAACGCTGGCAGCCTCCAGCGAGTATAAGGAGAAGGAGAGAGAAGAGGATGATGTGAGTACCCACCCACTAATATTATAAATGTGAAAGTTTGGATGGACGAATGGATGTTTGTTACACTTTCAAGCAAAAACTACTCAACGGATTTGGATGAAATTTGGTATAGAGGTAGCTGAGAACCTGGATTAACACATAGTCTGCTTTTTTTTTTCATGTAGCGGGTTACACCTCGGGGCGCAGCTAGTAATTACATAATTCACTCTGTGAAAGTTTTTTTATGAATGACAAGTGCTTTGACCACAGCTAACTTGATGTTAAATGGTAGTTGGTCGATGATCATAAACGCATGAATGATAGATTCAGTATTAACATAACAGATTTTATAACGGACCACCAACTGGATGACAGAGAAATATATTTATTTCTTTTGGATTCGTTGTGGTCATGTTTATATTTTAAAAACTTTGTTATTTTAAGTATGTTATTAAATATGTAGAAACACTGATTACGTTACATGTCAATGACAAAGAAAACAAAAGATGTCAATATAGAAATGTCCTTTCTACTATCGGACTATCTTTTGTCCTTAGTCGTCGCCCATCCCGGGCGCCGGCGTCCCCCCCGGGACTGCGATGGAGAAGTGCTACGCGCTGTCTGTACGACGTGTGTCTTACGGACGGGATTCCGCACTCACAGGTAGACCTTTTTGTTTAATTTTGTACAGATGAATTTTTTGCATATTCTTTTATTTTATTTTATGTATTTTGCGTACATTATATACGCTAATAATAGTTTCTGTAGTTAGGTCTTATGAGAGCTTCATTTTGTTTATCTACGAGATTAATTTGCGAGCAAAATGCATTAGTTTTATTTATTTTCCTCGACGTTGCGGTCATGTCGTATAATGTGTGCAAATCGCGCATCTTTGTAAGTTTAATTCTTCTTCTTTCGTTGTCTGGTTGCCATAGTACAAGCTTTGCTTAATTTGTAGCTAGATTGAAATGCCCACCAATATTTATTTACTTTTTTTTATATCAAAGTCGTGTTGTGCCAGTTGGGTTAATGGTATTAGGGTACTTTCATGTACTCCGCAGCCTCATTTAGAACCAGTTTCATTCCAGGCTATGTATGTTTACCACACATCAGGTGAGCTGTGGTCAAACACCTAGTCACTTAACTTATCTCTATTGACAAGGTCGTGGATTTGATCACGGACATCATTTTAAATTATGTAAGGTGGTTAATTTTTACAGTGAATGAAAACAAGGTTAAGAAGCCTTTCTGATGAAGTATTTGCAAAAAAAATTGAAGGCGTTTATGAATCCGCTCAACGGCACTGACTCTGCCTAATTGCACATGGCTTTTCGAGGATATGTGCTGAGATATAAATTTCTGATGTAATACAAGTGAAATAAATATATTTTAAATGTATTTTTAGGGGGCGCCAGTGGCTGCGCAACGGCGGCCACTCCTACGCATCGTCTGGCCGTTCATGATCTCAGGGGCGCTTGGACCAAGCTTAACAGGGACCTGGCGTTCGCTCTAATCGATACTTATATAAAAAATCAGGTGAGTACGTTATAGATGATATCCAATGCAATGCAATGCACTTGTGAATCTGGGGGAGAGTTCTTTTTTTATTTTTTAATGCTTTAATTTTATAACATCTCCGTAGTAAGTTGTCTAAGTGGATACTACTGCACTATCAGATATTTCACTACCATGCAGTTCTACTACTAAATATTACTGTGTTCCGGTTTTACGGGTATTACTGCTAGCGAAATTACAGGGCTATTGAGACTGACCATCGAATGTTTCAAAGTAGGTAATGTGCCCCAAAGCAGCGATGCCTTGGACTTTGTTTTGTGATTCAAGGTTCTGGGAACGGCTTCAATGGTCATATGGACATGCGTTAATATCATTATGTTTTTTTAACCGACTTCAAAAAAGAGGTGGTTCTCAATTCGGTCTTTTTAAAATGTTTTTTTACCTCAAAACTTCGTCATGTATCAAAAACACTTCGTCATTAATGGAAAAATGTTTTTTTTTTGTTAATTTGTACTTGTTAATGTTATTTTTGGGCATGTATTGAAATATGACTTGTAACTTTGGTGTATCAATGCTGTATTGTATTTCTTACCATCAAGAGAGCGATTCGATGCGATTGTAAATATTAAAAATTAAAACGTCGCATTTTGTTCTGCCAATTCTAATTGAAGTATTTTTATATTTTTAGCAACTGAAAAAGAACTTGTCGACGAAGGCATTGAAAGAAGAGGAACAGCCTACCTCGTCGCCCAAGCATCAACGGGACGTTGAAGTAATGTCGCCGCCGCCACCTTCCGGACAGGTCGGGAGTTACATATATAAATATACATAACAAATATCATAGGACATTTCACACAGCGCCATCTAGCCCCAAACTAGCAAAGCTATGATAGTTACTTTGTTAGTACCACTCGGAACTTTTTGGAAAATATTTCAGTAATAGATTCGACGTTGTGGTTTTTACTGCCAAATGTTTAACCTTTTTTAATTGTTGCTAGTTTTTAATTGGGTTAACACAGTGCCATCGACGACACTGTCGTCTTAATATAGTCGTGGGAGTTTTGGCGGGAACGCGGAAAGAGTCGTGTCGCCCCATTGTATTTTTTTCCATAACTATTGTTCTTTCGAGTTCTTATGTATAGAAATAGTGGTGTTTTGTTTTCATAAAAAGTACCGAATTACAAGCGCCAGTGTGAGAAAGTGATATAATGTGGTGAAACATGACTTTTCGTGTTGCTTCCAAAACTCCATCAAATCTTATAGCAAAGACGCCACTACTTTACTAAAGCATAACTGGATTTGATTGACATGGACTGGACTTGACCAAGACTGGTCTTTGTCTACATTTTCATTTTTTCATTTATTTATTTATTTCAAGTAACGCATGGACTCATTAAAATACAATAATAATAAATTGCCAGTCGGGCGGGGGCGGCAGTGGCTCGGGGGGCGGCATGCTGGCGGCGCTGGTGGCGGAAGCGGGCGGCGAGGCGCCTGTGGTGTTCAGCGACGAGCTGAGCGGCGCGGAGGCCGACGCCCCGCCCGCGCATCAGCACCCGCGCCAGCTGCTCGACGACGACAACTCGCACCTCGCCACACTCAGTACGTACTAGACTTGGGACCTGGCAAGCTCTAACACACAAAGCATGGTGGTAGACTACTTTCTAGTACTCGGCTGACTAGCTACCACTCTCAAGTTGAAAATCTGCCGCCAAGCATCTAACGGTGTGTGCGGCAGCCTCACTTGAGAGCCGGTTACATTCTATGCTAGGTGTGTTTACTATCTTCGACCACACCGTTACTTAACATCCGGTGAGCTGTGATCAAACACCTAGACTGTCAACCATTAAAAAAAAAGAATTTGCACTGGCATGACTGTGGTAGAGGTCTTGGAAACAAATTTGAAGTGGAAAATAGTTTTTTCTCATTAAATAAGTAAATTGAATTCATAACCAATTTATTGTCTTATGGCTTATGGTTACAATAGAGGTGATTTTATATTTTAGAAAATAAAAAATTTACTAACCTTAAAGTAATGATGCGGGCTCAAAATAGCATTATTATTTATAACCTAACAGTTTTTATAGAGATTTATAATCAAAATCCGGCCGAATTTGCACTGGTTTAATCCGCCGTAGAAATTTCGATTGCGCGATGCAGGCTCTCGTCGGTGATTGGCTATCGTTGCGTGTTACCGACCGTTGGTGTATAGATGGCGCTGTATTGCGAGGTTGCCACTTTAGTATTTGCTGTTTCAGTCGAGCTGGTGAATTCCCAAGTGGTGCTGAAGGGTTGCGAGACGCGCGGCTACGTGATACTCTGTGCGGCGAGGGCGTCGGTGCGGCAGCGTGTGCGGCGCGCGCCGGCCGCGGCCGCCTGGAGCGGCGAGCTCAGCGCCATGCAGTACTACGCCACCGTCAGCGCCGCCGACCGAGATCAACTGGACGGTGAGTTATAACACATTATGACGTCACACTCTGGTCTACATAGGATTATCTTCGATTGCTACCATCCATTGTGACTTGTGACGAGTTTTTTTTTATCGTTGACATGCTAGGTTAGGTCACAGCTCACCTGATGTTAAGTGACGGTGTGGTCGAAGATGGTATACATCTAACTGTCTGTCTAACGCCAAGCATCTAACGGTGAGTTCCGGCAGCCTCGCTTGAAAGCCAGTTCCATTCCAGGCTAGGTGTGATTTACCCACACCTAGTTAACAAATTTAATCACACGTACTGTCTGGCTGGCTTTCAAGCGAGGCTGCCGGAACTCACCGTTAGATGCCTGGCGTCAGACAGACAGTTAGATGTTTACTATGTATTGATGGAACCTTCTAACTGTTGCTTAGGTTGTAGCATAGAATGAAAAAAATGGAAGTCGTTTTTTTTATAGTGTACATTTGTTTTTCAGAATTTTGCGTATTAAAATGCAATATTGTGCTTTTTTTTCTGCATTAGGTACTTTTTTTTAATGCAGAAGTAATGAGATGATACGCTCTCCTGATGGTAAGAGATAATATCCATGATCATTGCAGCGATACACAGGACTTTGAGTAGCAAAACAAAGTCCGGGGCATCGCTGCTTTGGCGCTCATTACTTTGGGACTTTCGATTGTTAGTCTCAACAGCCCTGTAATTTCGCTAGCTGCAGTACCCTTCAAACCGGGACACAGTAATTTTAGCTTACACAATTTACACTACTGTTTGCGAGCAGAATATCTGATACGGTGGTAACTATCTAGATAACTTACCACCAGGTAAAAATATATTCGGATACATGTGATTACATTTCATTAAATGGTATTTTTATGTTATGACCAACATTCTAAGAAGATTTATGTGGTAACTCCACACATTGGAGTGTGACTTGGACTGAGCCGTGTCTTTACTTCGTTCGACTTTCTAAAACTGTTCTATAATTGTGTTATTATAAATCAAGAGGCAAAACACTATGTATAAACATAGCGTAGGTTTTTTTTTTATCTGTGTACTTTGTTAATATCGGCAGAGAATATCCAATGGGTGTGCGTGGAAGAGATAGAGGAACGCAGCGGAGGCGCTGAGATCAGCACGCTGCCAGATGTGCCGCGGCTGGTGGGCAGCGGACACTCGGCTGGCGGCGTCATCGGACGCACCGTCGGCCCCGGGCAGGACACCGGCCTCGCGCAAGTATGTGCATACCACACATACACTGTACACTACAATATATATATTTTTTTAATGGTTGACAGGCTAGGTGTTTGACCACAGCTCACCTGATGTTAAGTGAAGGTGTGTTCGAAGATGGTAAAGCACACCTAGCCTGGAATGGAACTGGCTCTCAAGTGAGGCTGCCGGAGCACACTGTTAGATGCTTTTCGGCAGATTTTCAACTTGAGGGTGGTAGCTAGCCAGCCGAGTACTAGAAAGTACCCTACCACCATGCTATGGGTTCCTCGCGATGTTTCCCTTCACCGGCAGCTCAAGCTCATTGTTGGAGTTTGAACCAACGCCCTTCGGCATGCGAACTGACCGCAGTAACCACTCTTACTGATTAAAATTTGTTGTGTCTGTATGTTAATTTGTATCTTTTTTATGTGTGTTTTGTCTGTAGCTATTCGTTGTTGTATCTAGTGTCTTATAATAAAAATAAATATCGTAGGACTATACACACAGCGCCATCTGGCCCCAAACTAAGCAGACCTTGTGCGATGAAAGTCAGATAACTGATAGAATACATAAATACTTTTTTTTTTTGTAAATTCATACTTATAATACATACAGAACACCCAGACACAGAACAAACATTTGTTTATTCACAAAATGTTTGCCCTGAGTGGGAATCGAAGCCACGCCCTACAGCTCTCAAGGCAGATATACTACCAATGAGCCAACGAGGCTGTCTTCAATCAATCGGGGCAATTCTTTCTTCTTTTCTCTTTTGCATAGTGGCAAGAGATTTATCTTTGTAAGTCCCTTCCGATTTGATAAGGTCGCGTTGTGCGTGATATGAATGCTAGTAATATTTCTTTTTAACTTTCCTCTTTTTGTATTGTAAAATTGTACAAAAAAAAACTGTAACTCAAGTTGACAAAGGTCAAGGACCCCGGTGTCTGTGGAGTGTATAAATATTAAGAAAAAAAAAAAAAACTTATGTTCGCAGCTGCAAAGGATAGTGTCTCGGTGTGCGTGCGAGTTCTACTACATGTCGCAAGAGGAGGTGGGGGGCGGCAGCGGCGGGGAGGGGGAGGGACCCTACGACTCGTTCACGCTCATGCATCACGACCTCGACGTATGCACCAACTCGCTGCAGGTATAATTATTATTATTATTTATTTTTTTAAATTGTTGACAGGCTAGTTGTTTGACCACAGCTCACCTGATGTTAAGTGACGGTGTGGTCGAAGATGGTAAAGCACACCTAGCCTGGAATGGAACTGGCTCTCAAGTGAGGCTGCCGGAACACACCGTTAGATGCTTGGCGGCAGATTTTCAACTTGAGGTGGTAGCTAGCCAGCCGAGTACTAGAAAGTACCCTACCACCATGCTATGGTTTCCTCGCGATGTTTTCCTTCACCGGCAGCTCAAGCTCAAATAAAAAAAAACAAAAAATATTTTATCAGACAGCCCTGTTGGGTTATTGGTTGTATTTATTTCATAACATACAAAACAGAATGCAACAATATTAACAACAATAAATACACTAACAATACTTGGTGGTAGATCTCCTTAGCAGGAGGTCGTCTAGGTAGGTACCACCGCAGTACCAGATACTCTGCCGCTAAGCAGTAGTGTGTTCCGGTTTGAAGGGTACTGCAGCTAGCGAAATTACTGGGCTGTTGAGACTAACTCTATCAAAAGTCTCAAAGTAATGAGCGCCAAAGCAGTGATGCCCTGGACTTTGTTTTGTTACTTAAAGTTCTGTGTATCGCTGCAATGGTCATGGACAGGCGTTATCTCTTACCAACAGGAGAGTGTCTCGTTCGTCTCATTACTTTTTACATAAAAAAAAAAATACCTACACAATTTTTTTGATCTGTATAGCATTCCAAAACTACGCATGTATATATATATATATGCAAAAATGTAATTACAATTACATTTTTAAAAGTCTTTAAGTCTTTTAATTAGGATTTAAGAAATTATAATTATACCTTATATAAAATGTCGTAACTAAATCATATTAAAATCTATGATAATCTTAATCTGTCTTTGAAATTGGTATAGACTTATGTCTGCTCCAAGAGCTGAAGGGCGTGGGTTCGATTCTCATCCAGGATAAGCATTTTGTGATATAAACGCATGTTTGTTCTGTGTCTGGGTGTTCTGTAATTATTATACAAAATACAAATACAAATATTTTATTGATAACACTCAATGTTACAAGTCAATTCAAAATTTCAAATATGTATGTCATTCTATGAGTTTTAAAACGCTGTTTACATGTCATTAAATAAAAAAAGCAATGTAAGAGTGTAGTTACAAAAAAAAAAGTATTTAAGTATCAGTTATCTGACTTCCATAGTACAAGCTTTAAAATAAAATAAATAATAAATATCGTGGGACTATACACACAGCGCCATCTGACCCCAAACTAAGCAGAGCTTGTGTGATGGAAGTCGGATAACTGATAGAATACATAAATACTTTTTTTTGTAAATACATACTTATAATACATACTTAACACCCAGACACAGAACAAACATTTGTTTATTCACAAAATGTTTGCCCTGAGTGGGAATCGAACCCACGCCCTACAGCTCTCAAGGCAGATATACTACCAATGAGCCAACGTGGCTGACAAAGCTTTGCTTAGTTTTTGGTCAGATGGCGCTGTGTGTAATGTTCTACAATATTTATTTATTTATTTCTAAGTCGTACTAAACACGACGTCTTCGATAGGCTACATATATTATTATCTAAACTAATAATAAAAAGGAAAGATTTGATTTTTTGTTTGTTTATTTGTATTGAATGGGCTCCGGAACTACTGGACCTATCTGAATAATTATTTTTATCCGTAATGAACATAAGTTATATTTTATTTAAAAACTAATAAGGGACCCGTATGTATGAAAACTTCAATGTTGTAACCCAAGCTGTGACACAATCTAGTACCTACTTTAACCTTAGATTAAGATCCTACTAACCTCTCCTCTTTTTGTAACGTAAAATTGTAAAAAAAATAGTAACTAAAGTTGACAAAGGTCACGGACCCTAGCGTCTGTGGAGCGATAATAAAAAAAAAAAAAACCCAAGCTGTGAAAAGTTTACCGAAAAAAAAAAAAACTCACAGTGTACCCCTCTCCCCTCAGTATGCGATGCTGCTGGACGTGATCAACAACGTGGTGCTGCACGTGGAGCCCGAGCGGCGGCGCACCCTCGAGCGGCGCGCGCGCATGCGCTTTCAGCTGCAACTGCACCAGGACCAGGACCCTAGGCAACTCATACATAAGCTGCAGACACAGGTACACACACACACACACGCTCAATTTAATTATTATCTCCAAGAGCCGAAGGGCGTGGGTTCGATTCCCACCCAGGACAAGCATTTTGTGATACAAATGTACTATTTTTTTTTTTTTTTTTTTTTATTGGTTCACTAAACTGGCCGTTACATAAAATACGAATTTCGGTAAACATTCATGAGAAGTAAACAATGTTATGCACGACCTTCTCGAAGTGAACACTGCATGCATGTGAATAATTACATAAAGGTACAATGTACGTAAGTATTAAGCATACAATTATTATAAAAGGATTTGATTTTACCTGGTGTAGTGTTAAAAATATCTAAACTATTGGAAATTTTGTTGTAAGACGAGAACATATACGATACGATACGATACGATTATAAATAAGTATGTATTTACAAAAAGAAAATATTTATGTATTCTATCAGTTATCTAACTTCCATCACACAAGCTCTGCTTAGTTGGGGGTCAGATAGCGCTGTGTGGATAGTCCTACGATATTTATTTAATTAATATTAATAATTCAATTCAAAATAGTTATTAGCTGTCAATATTCAAACTCATTCACAAACTTTCGCTTCTCGCCTTTTTGATCGAGCAATCAATGCTTGTCACCAGATCACCTATACTCGTACTAAAGAAGATCAAAATAAAACCTAATTTACAGCAAAATAGATCATTAGTGCAAAATTGTGTCTCTCCGGCGGGGAATCGAACCCCGGTCTCCCGCGTGACAGGCGGGGATACTTACCACTATACTACCGAAGACATGTCTTACACGACAAAAATACCAGACTGTTTTGATTAAATCGTTTCTATTAGTCTCTGAAACTTTGTATTGAAAAAATGTTCGAACAAAACGAAATTTCTCAGTTCTTGAAGAGCCACTAAAAAATGTTAATATATATAATAGCTTATATGTGTACTTGTTTTTTTTTTTTTATTAAACATAAACGATTTTAAATACTTAGATATTTTAATTTTTGCGTATGAAACTGGAGGGCCGCAACTTTACATGGAAAAAGCCGGTTGCGGCTCGCGAGCCGTAGGTTGCCGACGCCTGTACTACGGGAATCAGTCCCATAGTACAAGTTTACTTTAGCAAGATACTTAGTTTTGTAGCGGTGATAGCTCAGTGGTTAGCGCGGTGGGTTCGCATGCCGAAGGGCATGGGTTCAATGAGCTTGAGCTGCCGGTGAAGCAAAACATCGTGAGCAAACCATAGCATGGTGGGGTAATTTCTACTATTCGGCTGGCTAGCTACCATCCTCAAGTTGAAAATCTTCCGCCAAGCGCCTAACGGTGTGTTCCGGCAGCCTCACTTGAGAGCCAGTTCCATTCCAGGCTAGGTGTGCTTTACCATCATCGACCACACCTTTACTTAACATCAAGTGAGCTGTGGTCAAACACCTAGCCTGTCAAACATTAAAATAAGCAAGTTTATTAATACTAAGTTTAACTATATTTATGGTACGGTTTAGGTGCGCGAGTCGCTGGCCAAGTTGCGTCGTCTTGAGAAAGAGTACTATCTGAAGAACCGATCCATCACTGGTAACGATCCAGCCGCCATTGCAGAGCTTAAGAATTTGGATGATCAGGTAAGGTTTATGTCGTTTTTTTGCTTGTCTTTTTATTTTATTATTTACTAGCTGCGCCCCGCAGTTTTACCCGGGTGGCGATGGATGATGATGAAGAAAAGTATCTTATGTTTTATTCCAATTTCACCCAGATCCGTTGAGTAGGTGATGCGTGGTTTGGACTATTTTGGTTTTAAGGTGGTAAATTATAATATTGTAGGCATAAAAACAATCCCAGATAAAAAGAAATCCCAAATAAAATTTTGTAGCGATGATAGCTCAGTGGTTAGCGCGGTAGGTTCGCATGCCGAAGGGCGTGGGTTCAAACCCCAACAATGAGCTTGAGCTGCCGGTGAAGGAAAACATCGTGAGGAAACCATAACATGGTGGTAGGGTACTTTCTAGTACTCGGCTGGCTAGCTACCACCCTCAAGTTGAAAATCTGCCGCCAAGCATCTAACGGTGTGTTCCGGCAGCCTTACTTGAGAGCCAGTTCCATTCCAGGCTAGGTGTGCTTTACCATCTTCGACCACACCTTCACTTAACATCAGGTGAGCTGTGGTCAAAACAACTAGCCTGTCAACCATTAAAAAAAAATTAAAATTTACAATTTACTTCATTTAAAATCACAGATAAACTTATTTTATCTATGATACGCACTCTGGTGCACTTCCCTCCACATTTTAAAAATAAGTCTTTTGTAACAATCACTCGGGCCTCGCAAGAGGTTATTCTTCGAATGTATCAACCCATTCCGGAAGGAAGCTACTCTGGATCTAATGACGGCATAAAAGGCAGGAACCCGTAAAAAGTGTATTTTCGTTTCTTCGTGATGAGAGTCGGTGGTCACGGCTGATGGTGGCTCGTGCGCAGGTGAACGAGTGCAAGGAGAGCGTGTGGTCGCTGGGCGAGGAGTTGGACGCGATGGTGCGCGCGTGGCGGTCGGCGCGGCGCGCGCCCGCCGCCCTGCGCGCCGCGCACGCGCCTCCGCACCGACACAACGACATCTGCTTTAAGAGCGCGCGGTGGCGGCTCACCGACGCCGACGGGCAGCTCGGCATCGCGGACCTGCTGCTCACCAACTTCCTGTAAGCAATATCTCTTACTCAGTTATTAACACTTGCTTGGTGCAAATTACGACAGCCTGTTGGTTCATTGGTAAAATGTCTGCTTCAAGAGCTGAAGGGCGTAGGTTCGATTCCCATCCAGGACAAACTTTGTGGTATAAACAAATGTTTGTTCTGTCTGGGTGTACTGTATCTATACTACTATAAAGAGGAAAGATTTGTTTGTTTGTTTGCATTGAATTGGCTCCGAAACTACTGGACCGATTTCAAAAATTCTTTCACCTTTGGGTAGCTACACTATCCCCGGGTGACATAGGCTACTTTTTATCCCTGTATTTTTTAATATCGTAGGACATTACACACAGCGCCATCTGACCCCAAACTAAGCAGAGCTTGTGCTATGGAAGACAGATAACTGATAGAATACTTAAATACTTTTTTTTTTTTTTTGTAAATACATACTTATAATACATACAGTACACCCAGACACAGAACAAACATCGATGTTAGTCACACAAATGTTAGTCCTGAGTGGGAATCGAACCCACGCCCTTCAGCTCTCGAAGCAGACACACTACCAATGAACCAACAGGGCTGTCAAGTATTCCCACGGGAACGGGAACTACGCGGCGGAAACCGCGAGGCATCCGCTAGTGTAAAATGAAATAAAATAAAGTTGTATTCTTCTACCACTATAACTTTCCCATGATGCTTTCCTTAGAGGGCATCATTAAAATACGATACATGAAGTCTTTTTTTTTATTTTTATGGTTGACAGGCTAGGTGTTTGACCACAGCGCACCTAATGTTAAGTGAAGGTGTGGTCGAAGATGGTAAATCACACCTAGCCTGGAATGGAACTGGCTCTCAAGTGAGGCTACCGGAACACACGGTTAGATGCTTGGCGATAAATTTTTCAACTTGAGGGTGGTAGCTAGCCAGCCGAGTACTAGAGAGTACGCTACCACCATGCTATGGTTTGCTCACGATGTTTGCCTTCACCGGCAGCTCAAGCTCATTGTTGGTGTTTGAACCCACGCCCTTCGGCATGCGAACCTACCGCGCTAACCACTGAGCTATCATCGCTACAAAATACAATTTTAAAAGTCATTTATCAAAGGTCGTAATATCACTAAACTTGTATAATAATCGTTGAAACTACTGTTTTCGATGTGATCATCTATGACAGGACGTGTGAGCAGTAGCCCACCTAAAAAGATCTACTACAGGATGTGATCTTTGTTGGAACGCTAATTGGTAAGCATAATTTATTATGTGACAGATACACGAAAACCTCCCGTTCTGACGACTCGGTGGAGCATCAGCTCGAAGTTGGCTACGTGCGGGTCACGAACCTACTTCCCAACGAACCTTTCCCAGAGGTAACGTTCATCTTATTACGTTTTCGGTTCGCTTAAGGTGCAGCAGCCTAGAAAATTTCGCCAGCCTAGTTGAACGAATTGAATTTTGGCATTGTTTTGAAACAAGTTTTGTTTTGTCCGTCGCGGGTCGAACCTGGACCAGATTGGCACAGGACCGAGGCAGATGGGCATGTAAAGAGAGAGGCCTATACCCAGCAGTGGGATAAAGAAGGCTGTGGATGATGATGATGATGATGATTGTTTTGAAAAATCGAAAATTGGAAATTTTTCAAATGTCTGCGTAAATTTCAGTTGTGTTTAGGGCTTAAATTTTAATTGTTTTTGGGTGTTAAATTTTAGTTGTCTTTAGGACTTAAATGTCAATTTTCTTTGGGTGTTAAATTTTAGTTGTCTCTAGGACTCAAATGTTAATTTTCTTTAGGTGTTGAATTTCAATTGTCTTTGGGTGTTAAATTTCAGTCGTCTTCAGGACTTAAATGTTAATTTTCTGTAGGTGTTAAATTTCAGTCGTCTTCAGGACTTAAATGTTAATTTTCTGTAGGTGTTAAATTTCAGTCGTCTTCAGGACTTAAATGTTAATTTTCTTTAGGTGTTAAATTTCAGTTGTCTTCAGGACTTAAATGTTAATTTTCTTTAGGTGTTAAATTTCAGTCGTCTTCAGGACTTAAATGTTAATTTTCTGTAGGTGTTAAATTTCAGTCGTCTTCAGGACTTAAATGTTAATTTTCTGTAGGTGTTAAATTTCAGTCGTCTTCAGGACTTAAATGTTAATTTTCTTTAGGTGTTAAATTTCAGTCGTCTTCAGGACTTAAATTTTAATTGTCTTTAGGTGTTAAATTTCAGTTGTCTTTAGGGCTTAAATTTTAATTGTCTTTAGGTGTTAAATTTTAGTTGTCTTTAGGTGCTAGTGCCCCAAGCGCCTTCGGGGCGTGCGCCTTTGGCCCGGCGCGCCGCGCTGCGCGTGTTCTGTCGCGACCGGCCACCAGTCGGGGGCATCGCTGTAAAGGAGCACTTCGAGGTTAACATCGTACCTATACGGATCGGTAAGTCAACAAATTCTATGTACCTAGAAAAAAGCTTCCAAACAAAGATGTATGCCTAAAACGACCAACCGATCTGTGGGATAGTTCCCTACATGACTTTGTCATTGTGACGTTTTTTTTGTAAAGATTTAATTTTGATTAAACCAATTTCGTATCGTATTATGAAATTAGTTTTACTGGGTGGTTAATCTCCTGAGAAGGAGGTCGTCTAGGTAGGTACCACCACAGTAAGTACCAGATATTTTGCCGCGAAGCAGTAGTTTGTAACCAATACTTTTTTTTAATGCTTGTCAAGCTAGGTGTTTGTCCACAGCACACCTGATGTTAAGTGAAGGTATGGTCGAAGATGGTAAAGCACATGGAATGGAACTGGCTTTCAAGCGAGGCTGCCGGAACACACCGTTAGATGCTTGGCGACAGATTTTCAACTTGAGAGTGGTAGCTAGCCAGCCGAGTACTAAAGTACCCTACCACCATGCTATGGTTTCCTCACGATGTTTTCCTTCACCGGCAGCTTAAGCTCATTGTTGGGGTTTGAATCCATGCCCTGCGTGTGAAACGACCGCGATCATTGCATTGCAAATTATGATTATTTTTTTTATTCAAATGATTCCTTCACTCCGTTTTACAAGATGATGACGTATCTGTTATGAGTAATGCCAAACGTCATTTGTAATAAAGTAAAGCTTGGAATTATTACTCGTAGCACCAGTGATTCCATGGAAAAGTTTATTCTATTTTGAATTGTGACTAAATAAATGTTACTGAATCAAATAACTGTTGGATATAAATGAATCAAGTCTTGAAATTGCGAAACTGCGCTGTTCTAAAAATTTTACTGAGGTTGACTTGTATTTTTCTATGAAACTGTTATTTGATTTTTAAGAGTAATGATGAGTGCGGTAGCTTCGCTTTGGCTTAGCACTGCAGTCCTGCCTACCTTGACACATATTATACTAACACATTTTAGATTACAGTTTTAGGTGTCGAGATATTTTGATAGGTTTTATTCCGCCGCCAAGCAGTAGTGTGCAAATATTACTGAGTTACGGTTTGAAGGGTGCTGCAGCTAACGAATACAGGGACATTTTTTTTTTGTAAATGTAATGAGACGAACGATGAGCTCTCCTGTTGGTGAGAGATAACGCATGTCCATGACCATTGCAGCGATACACAGGACTTTGAGTAGCAAAACAAAGTCCGGGGCATCGCTGCTTTGGCGCTCATTACTTTGGGACTTTCGATTGTTAGTCTCAACAGCCCTGTAATTTCGCTAGCTGCAGTACCCTTCATACCGGAACACAGTAATGTTTACACACTACTGCTTGGCGGCAGAATATCTGGTACTGCGGTGGTACCTATCTAGACGACTTCCTGCTAAAGAGATCTATCACCAAGTAAAATTCTAACAAGGTTCGCCTTACAAGGACATTCAAAATCTGTCACCAAGCAACTAACAGTGTGTTCCGATAGCCTCATTTAAGAGCCAGTTTTATCCTAGGCTAGGTATGTTTACCATTTTCGATCACACCGTCACTTAACATCAACTGAGCTGTGTGGTCAAACACTTAGCCTTTTAACCACAAAAAAAAAACAGTTATAAGATTTAGAAAACAGAATATAATCAAGTGTAATTTTTTTTTTCTTGGTTTATTTATTTATTTCATAACATACAAAACAGAATGCTATAATACTATAACAATAAATACAAATACCTACACATTTTTTTAATCTGTATCGCATTCCAAAACTATGCATGCCCACTAGCGAAATTACAGGGCTGTTGAGACTAACCATCGAAAGTCTCAAAGTAATGAGCGCCAAAGCAGCGATGCCCTGGACTTTGTTTTGGTATTCAAAGTTCTGTGTATTGCTGCTATGGTCTTGGGCATGCTCTTGGAATATGCTCTTACCATCAGGAGAGCGCATCGTTCGTCTCATTACTTTTACATAATTCATAATTCATTTATTCCTATCAAAATAGGTAAACAAAATTGTGGTCTTAAATCTAGGTACTTAGCACTCTATTTTTGCTTTGAAAAGCATGCAAGTATTTTTTAAAATGTAAGAAACAAAGTTAAAACAATTATACTCGTGTCAGGTTACATTAGGGATGGTTTGATGTAAAGTATATTAAAAAAAAAAAAATAACAATAACCTACACGATAAGCTTAATCTTTTTTTTCATTTAGAAAATAAAAAATTACATAAAATAAATAGGTGCAATGTCCAGCAGTGGACTACAAAAGACTGATGATGATGATGAAAATAGGTGCATTATAATTACATTCGTTGTAATAGTTTCATTTCACTAACCCCATTCCAGTCACGTACTAATATTCCAGGCTAGAAAAGCTATCTGTACAAATTCATTCTCAAACATGAATATTAATGAAGCGAGAACCAATTCTTTAGCATCTGAGTAAACACGCGCAGAACAATGCACTAACCAATTTATATATTCAGGTGCCCAAAATGCGTAACTACAATTTTCTGTATGTGATTTATATAGTCTCTTTATAAAAGTCGATAGTGGCTCCATCATGTAACTGTGCGGATTTCGTCGTTGCTTGTGTCAACGTTGCCGCATCAATGACACGTGAGACTGTTGAAAATAGCATCCGTTCTACAATAATGTAATTGTATTGAAATTGTAGGAAGCAGGACTGCTGGAATAGAAAGTTGTCACACAAATACAAATACAAATACTTTATTGATAACACCAATGTTACAAGTCGCTTCAAAATTTTAAAGATGTCATTAAATGGGTTTTAAAACACTGATTACACGTCTAAATAAGGTATGTCAATATCCAAACATGTCAATATAAAAAAATATTGTCAATATATTAAAATGACATGACAGAAAAAATCATAATTACTTACTAGTAATCTAATAATCTTTAAGTTTGAAATACTCGTCAATGTCATAAAACAAGGTCTCTAGCAGCCAAGATCTTAACTTGGTTCTGAAGCACGCGGTGGAAGCTGCATCCCGTACGGAGGCGGGTACGCGGTTGCAGACCGCGGGCGCCAGAATGTATACCGACCTCTCCGACTTGACGAGCTGGTGTGACGGTGTTACAAGCTGGTATGTCGGTCACGATGGTAGGTCAGTGGTTAGCGCGGTCGGTTTATACGCCGAAGGTTCAAACCCCAAACATTTGACCTTGCTGCCGGTGAAGGAAAACATCATAAGGAAACTATAGCATGGTGGTAGGGTATTTTCTAGTGCTCGGCTGGCTAGCTACCACTCTCAAGTTGTCAGCAGCTTAGTCAGTTTTTTTCCCAGGCTTGTTACCGTCGACCACAAACGTGGTCAAACATAATATCTAATAATTATAATAATTTTGTTTTTTAATAGATTTATAAAACTAAATATATTGTACTAGCTCCGGCTTCACACGGATGCAATGTAGATATTAATATGTCAAAAATAACGTGGTTTCATATACATTTTCAACCCCTATTTTGCATTCTTAGTGGAATTTAAAAAAAAATCCTTTCTTTGTGCACACCTACGGCACCTAAGGACGTATTAAATAGGCTCCGAAACTACTGGACCGATTTCAAAAATACTCTCACCCTTGGGAAGCTACACTATCTCCGGATGACATTGGCTACTTTTTATCCCTGTATTCCCACGGGAACGGGAACTACGCGGGTGAAATCGCAAGGCGTCCGCTAGTCTTTTATAAAATCTATGTATATAAATACAAGTCAATATTAAAGATGTCAAAATGTTAATTAGAATAAAACACGTTACTAAAAAACTCAAAGACCTTAAGACTCTCTCTTTCTTCTCTTTCTGTCCCTCCCGGCCTTGCTCAAACGTACCAATAAATAAAACTAAGCAAAATTCAAGCAGATTTCTCAATTGTCACTAGTTTACTAGTAAGTAACACTACTACTACTACTACTACTACTACTACTGCTATGTCAAACTTAAAAATTATTGAATACTACTAGTAAGTAATTATGATTTTGTCATGTCATTTTATTATATTGACAATATTTTTTACATAATTGATTGATTCAGGCGTTACTTTGCGGAAGTTCATTTTGAATGTTCAATGTTTATTTTTTTGTTTGTGTTTTTTTTAATAAGCAGTGTAAAATTAGTTTAATTTAAGTCTCCTCGTCACTGTTGGAACTGGAACGACTGTTAAGCGGAAATAAACTAAATATAAACATTGAACATTCAATATTTTTTACCTTATTTTGACATTTTTGTTTTGGTAATCAGTGTTTTAAAACTCATTTAATGACATACTTAAAATTTTGAATTGACTTGTAACATTCATTGGTGTTATCAATAAAATATTTGTATTTTTATTTGTACTAATAAACTTAGTAAGTACTAACTTTTGTTATTAGTAAACTTGCAACGATTAAAGAGTTCCTTTCTATTTACGTAAAATATTGAACAGATTGAAATAAAACTTGTTTTCTTTTAAAAATATTACTTGTACAGAAATAAACCATTAGGCATTGCGAGTGATAAATAAACTATAGGTACGAGTGAGCGACTACCTACACGAAATAACGATAAAAAGTTGTATTGATAACAATATAACTGGTTTTTTATCACCTGTGACGTTGTTATGCCAATAATATATTCTCAACCGGATTGGTAATTTCGTATTTCTGATCGTATCTTCGGTAGTATAGTGGTAAGTATCCCCGCCTGTCACGCGGGAGACCGGGGTTCGATTCCCCGCCGGAGAGAATCTTTTTGTTGAACGTATGTATTTTTTATTTCGTAATTTTATCAATTAATTGAAATTGATTTCTTAGCAATTATAATAAATAAATGAATATTTGCGTTTAATATTTTCTTTTTTAAATTATTCACGTTTTTAGATTTTTTGTAGTGAAATTGGTAATTTCTCGTTATAGTTGTGTTACAATCTTTTTCCAAAATGCATTAGTTATTATGCTTTCTAGTACTCCGCTATCTAGCTGCCACCTTCAAGTTGAAAATCTGCCGCTAAACATCTAACGGTGAGTTCCGGCAGCCTCACTTGAGAACCATTGGAGAACCATTGAGGTTCCATTCCAAGCTAGGTGTGCTTTACCATCTTCGACCACACCGTCACCTAACATCAGGTGAACACCTAGCTTATCAACCATAAAAAAAACAATGTATACTGTATAGGTCACATTGTATACTCATGAATCCTAACTCGCTTTGACGAGATTCTCGGCAAGGTCACATACGCCAGCTGTGGCAGCCGTTTTAAAGTAATAGACAGTTTAGGTTGTTTAAATTGTTTGAATTATACCTTAATCTATTATTAGAATCCTCCCCCTAAGGATTTAGAAATATAATTACGCTTGGTAGTAAAAGCGTAATCACCGCGTTTGGCGTTAGTGAAATGGGGTCAGTTTTTGTTTTTTTTTGTGTAAATTCTTTATTCATTGGATCAGGTCTAACCAAGAAGTTCTTCAACACGATGCTGAAGTTCTGTTTCCCGGAGCGCGACCCTGATACCATGGAAGACGGCGAGGAGGACTCTGAGGGCACGCTCCGCGGCGGCGCCTCCTCCAGTCTCGTCTCCACTGGCTCGAAGAAACTCAAGAAGAAGGGCAAGGACTCCAACTCTAACTTCTACGTCAAGAGAGACAAGAGGGACAAAGATGATGTTGAGAAGATGAAGGTTGGTACTAATATACATGTAGATTATTTTATGTAATCATAACCATATTTATTGATAACTAGGCGTTACAGGTAAATAATTTTCAATGATAATCATAAAAATTAATAAATGTCATATTATTTAAAAAAAAAAATTATTTTATTGTTTATGTTAATGTGTTAATAAATCTGCAATAAATGCGACTCAAATAAACTTAATACAGGGTTATACTCTTGGGATGTATTAAGCTAAAAGGGGGTCATTGTACAAATGATTATGACCAACTTTTACTATGGGCACAAGTCTTAAAAAAAACAACTGTTCCATAGAAAAAAAATCGTCTATACATATAGCGGTTACTTATGACTTTAGAGATTCTCCCTGTCAAAGTAATGAGACGAACATGATAGTGCGATAAGCTTCTTAGAGAATAACAACGAGTATCACAGCCACTCTGAAACTCAGATCTATGCGAAACTGGTCTAGTTTCTTCAGTCATAAATAAATAAATATCGTAGGGCATTATACGCAACGCCATCTGACCCCAAACTAAGCAAAGCTTGTATTATGGAGGTCAGATAACTGATAGAATACTTTTTTTTTGTAAATACATACTTATAATAAATACAGAACACCCAGACACAGAACAAACATTTGTTTGTACCACAAAATGTTTATCCTGGGTGTAAATTGAACCCACGCCCTTCAGCTCTTGGAGCAGACATACTACCAATGAACCAACAGGGCTGTAATTCAAGCAGAAATCATGCAGAACTCCTCATAGTTCTTCTAAAACGGTTCTTATCCTCAGGAACGTGCGGAAAAGAACAAGCTGTTTATATACATCAAGATTCCGGAGGTTCCCGTCCGCGTGTCCTACAAGGGTAGCAAGGAGAAGAATCTGGAGGACGTGAGAGACTTGCCGCTGGTGCTGCCCACGCTGGAGTACCACAACGTCACCTGGACCTGGCTCGACTTGCTGCTGGCCACCAAGAGCGATACCAGGAGGTTAGCCTCACTATACTCTGTCCACTTTTTGACAGCTCATACAAAGTTGACGACATAACTTTGTACAGCGTCTAGCAAATGAATCTCACACAAGTAAATACGTTTAATCTAGCATTCTCGGTCGTCTCTGGTGCCACCAAGACGGGATGCCCTAAGTAATTGCTTAAATAGCTTATAGGCTAATCCAGGACTGTATGTATGACAGCCCTGTTGGTTCATTGGTAGTATGTCTGCTCCAAGAGCCGAAGGGCGTGGGTTCGATTCCCACCCAAGACAAGCATTTTGTGATATAAACAAATGTTTGTTCTGTGTCTGGGTGTACTGTATGTATTATAAGTATGTATTTACAAAAAAAATACTAAGTATTCTATCAGTTATCTGACTTCCATAGTACAAGCGTTGCTTAGTTTGGTCAGATGGCGCTGTGTATCATATCCTATGATATTTTTTTATTTATTTTATGTTTGTAGGGTGATAGTGTCGCAGGCCATTCGTCAGAAACTCCAGCTGCACCGACGCGCCGCCGCGGCGCCCGAGCCGCTCGAGGAAGACAAGGCCAGACTGCTGCTCGGCGAGAGAACGGTCAGTACTCTACTCGTCCCATCCAAGTGTTTAAATACTTTCAAGTCTTAGTCACACAAAGTAAGTCAAGGCAGAGTCCAGTCATGCCCTAATAAAGTGGTGGTGACTTTGCTACATGCATTGTCTGTAGCGATGATAGCTCAGTGGTTAGCACAGTAGGTTCGCATGCCGAAGAGCGTGGGTTCAAACCCCAATAAACCCCTCGATAGGTTTGGTTATTTTTTTAAATCAATGTATTACTATTTCGCGTCAAAAATCCACCTTTTTAGGGTTCCGTACCCAAAGGGTAAAACCGAGACCCTATTACTGAGACTTCGCTGTCCGTCCGTCCGTCTGTCACCAGGCTGTATCTCAAGAACGGTGATAGCTAGACAGTTAAAATTTTCACAGATGATGTATTTCTGTTGCCGCTATAACAGCAAATACTAAAAACAGAATAAAATAAACAATGAAAGGCGCTCCCATACAACAAACTTGATTTTTTTGCCGTTTTTTTTATAGATGATGGTACGGAACCCTTCGTGCGCGAGTCCGACTCGCACTTGGCCGCTTAAGTATTTTATCAGTTATAATACAAGCTTTGCGTGGTTTGGTGCTAAATGACGCTGTGTGAAATGTCCCACGATGATTTATTTCATCTCATCTCGTCTCGTCTCATCTCATTTTGGTCTACGATTCAATTTTGAAAGTAAACATATTTTAACCAAACTAAATAATATAAATCTCTTATAGGTTTCTGTCGAGAACAAATCGCAGAAGAAGGGCACACCCAGCGTCTTCAAGTTCTCCAAATCATAGTGAGGCGGAGAAGCATATCATCACCTAGGACAAGCATTTTGTGATATAAAAACCAAATGTTTGTTCTGTGTCTGGGTGTACTGTACGTATTATAAGTATGTATTTACAAAAAAAAAAAATTTAAGTATTCTATCAGTTATCTGACTCCCATAGTACAAGCTTTGCTTAGTTTGGGGTCAGATGGCGCTGTGTGTAATGTCCTGCGATATTTATTTATCATTTATTGATGCACCAACCAAAACTAGACTGCCAGAGATTTCTGAAGCTCGTTGTCCTTCACAATGCCCTTTGTAAGTTATACACATTGCTAACTCTTTATAACGCGAATACAATTTTTTTTTTTTTTTTAATAATTTGCCCTTTCGGGCAGGCTAAAGCTATAGAGCCATACTGCCTTGTCTTAAGTGTTATTTCTGCTGTATCTTAGCTATAGTTACCGTCAAAGTCGTCTTTGTCAAGTCCAGTTCGTGTCAGTTAATTCCAGTCATGCTTTAGTAAAGTAGTGGCAACTTTACTACAAAGCTTCGATGGAGTTTTGGAAGCAACACGAAAACTCATGTTTCACCACATTATATCATTTTCCACACACTCGCGCTTGTAATTCGGCACTTTATGAATAAAACACCACCATTTTTATGCATAAACACTCGACAAAACACTAGTTTTGGAAAAAAATACAACGGAGCGACACGACTCTTCCCGCGTTCCCGCCAAAACCACGCGAATACAAATGTTTTATATATAACACCAAAGTTACAATTTAAAAACAAAAGTGTGTGCCTACTAAGTTACATTTGCCACAGAAGATAAAGTAGTTTTTATTCATTTATATATTTAAAGGTTATTGTCGATCAGCGAGCACTCATATATGTATATGTATATATAAATTTATAGAGTTGTTAACTGACTAGCAGCTCGTCCCGGCTTTCAAAACAAAACTCGATTAACAATACAAATATAGCCTATGTCACTCAGTGATCATGTAGCATTCTAATTATGAAAGAATTATTCAGATCGGTCCAGTAGTTTCGGCGCCTATTCGATACAAACAAACAAACAAAAAATCAAATCTTTCTCTTTATTAGTATAGATATATGTTTTATCATTCCTAATTCAATTTAAACATATATATATATTTTTGTAAACCTCGATAGGTTTGGCTAATTTTTTTTAGTTAACTTATTACTATTTCGCGTCAAAAATCCGCCTTTTTATAAACACCTTTCAAGGATACCTTAACTGTCAAAATCCATCCAGTTGTTTGGAAGATACGGGGTAATACAGAAATTTACAAATATACATACACTAGCGACCCGCCTCGACTTCGTCCGGGTGCAATGTAGATACTAATAGTGTCAGTGGAGTGATTAATAATAACATTATTATGATTAGACTATACTACAGAATATCTTTACATACAATGTTCAACCTCGTAAGGTGTAGCCAGCGTTTGCAATGTAAGCGTACAAAAACATGTTTTTTACATCACTATACAAATCTTTGAAATTCTCGGATTTTCTCTACTATAATATGCGTGTATTATACATATAAACCTTCCTTTTAAATCACTCTGTCTATTGATGGAAAGTGCATTAAAATCCGTTGCGTAGTTTTAAAGATCTAAGCGTACAGACGGCGGGAAGTGACTTTGTTTTAAAGTAGAGATACAAAATACGCGCAAAAAACAAACTCCTTCCTTGGCAGTCAGGTAAAAAATAAGCAAAGCCATTTTAGGTGCTTACGTAACACTTGAACGGTTTTCAGTTTAAATACTGACATTACACTTCGGTTTGTAATCTGGTTAGTGAATATATCTGTATTTATTTATTTTTCGGTTAGGCAATGAGTCTCTATTTATTTTTGAAGACACGATTATGAGGCTAAAATACATAGTTAAGTATATAAGAAACGAAATAGATATTTAATGTGATGATTTACTGTGTAACAAGAAACTGAATGTATATTAATATCATTAGAACGAGAGCGTTGTTTTCTCTCTCTCTCTTCAACAAAATATTGTTCTTTAAATTTTCTGAAAATACTTCTCAAAATATTTTCAGAAAATTAGATACATTTAAAAACACACAACAATTACCTATCTTTTTTGATAATGCTGTTTAAATTAAAAAACGTCGTTTAAATTTCATGAAACGAATCGGCTGTTCCATACATTTTTACGAGATTTTATTTCACTTGCAATGTTTGTTAGTTTTTTGTTCAAATCTTGCAAGATGAATTAGGTTTCTTCCTCTTTCCTACGGAGTTGAAATTTGACATAGCGGCTCGTTCCGGCTTCGTGCGGGTGTATATTTATTTTTTAATTAAATTCTAGTGATAAATGTTGCCTGTGTTACTCAGGGATAATGTAGCATTCAAATGGTGAAAGAATTTTTGAAATCGGTCCTGTCGTGTAGCATTCATGTCTGTAATGTAGCATTCAAATGGTGAAAGAATTTTTGAAATCGGAATGAGTTTATTCGTTACAAACATACAAAAATACAAATCTTTCCTCTTTATAATATTAGTGTAGATGACAATGGATTTTGAATCCAAACGAAGGGACTCCTCAACTGTCAACAGCAATGGCACATGTGGAAAAGTTATAATTTTTGTTATATTAATTCACTTTCGAAAAAATGTATCGAATAGCTAATTTTTTTTCATACTTATTTGTCACTAGCACGAAATAGATCTCAAACATGTGCGATCAAATTATTTAACTTTTGTAAAATAATACAAAACAATTATGAAATGTATTTATTATGTATTAACGTATACCTTATACCTATTACATGTATTAATTGTCGTGATATAAATATTAGACTAGTGTATTATGTGATTTTTTATTATAATTATAAGACCAACTTTAAAGGCTTTAGTTGACAGATATAACTAAAAATGTTATTGTCTTTTTCATTGAAGTTTTTTTATAAGCATAAAAGTAATAAGACGAACAAGACGCTCTTCCGATGGTAAGAGATAACGCCTGTCCATGACCAACAAAACAAGGTCTAGGGCATCGCTGCTTTGGCGCTCATTGCTTTGAGACATTAGATCGTTAGACTCAACAGCATTGTAATTTCGCTAGCTGCAGTTACCCTTTAAACCGAAACACAGTACTGTTTACATACAATATCTGGTACTGCGGCGGTACTTACCTAGCCGACCTCCTGCTAAGGAGATCTACTAAGTAAAGCTCATTTCTTGAGGTTATAGGCTGTTTAACGTCACGACATGACTCTTTCCAGCTGATGGCGGGTGAAACCGCCTGTCACAACTAGTATATAATAAGGATTACAACATTTCTAGTAAATTTATATCTGTACACTAAAGTTTTCAAAATTGGCCTTAAAATAAAATCAAGTATTAGTTGCATATTATATAAAGGCAAAATGATCTTTGCTCACTTGTGAGATTTAGGTTAAGTGAAGTTATTTTTATGCAAAAATTATAAAAGACTATACAATATAGGTACATGTGTATATAATTATGTAACATAAATGTGTAGTTCAAGCAACAGAGTTGGGCCTATCCACATTATCCTCTTATTAATCATGTATAAAGCAAACGAAGCGTCAAAAAACATTCAACACATTTCCTAATTAGCCAATGACACATGAAATGCTATGAGCGGTTAAGGTAAAGTTGAGCATCTGTGCATTCTGCACAGTAAAAGCTCTTTATTCTTAGGGTATACGTTTCATAAATATGCCGCGAATACGGAAACCGTGGATATGGAATGATAATTAGTATGGAATCATAGGGGATACGTTCCAAAATAGAACCAATATGTATCAAAATAAAACCAGCTTTAAAAACCAGGGTTTAAAAATGATTGTTTTTTTTTTTGTTTTGTCGCTTTTGAAAAGTTTAATTCAGATTGATATTGGGCTGCCGTTTTAAAATAAGGCACACGACAATGGCTTTTACAGTGGCAGTAAGGTTTGTTTTAGTTTGAAATTAGTCCACTCGGTTATATTTTTTATAAAAGCCGTTACAACAGTAAATACATACTCAAAAGATGCCGATACGTTAATAAATGACACCCAATTATTTTCCGTTTACCGATTGCGTCCGCGAATAATGAATTTTTTAGCCGCGAATACAGGAACGGGGTTCCAATTTTTTCACCCGCGAATAAGGAACTTTTACTGTACTTGAACTGCATCATGTGTTCTTAATGAAAAGACAATGAATTATCAATTAAATTTGAACCTTCCTAACATACTAAATAAAAATTTTATTGCTTGGTAAAGCACAAATGGAGCACTATGAGAGGCGCACGCGCCTATGTTTGTAGATAAGCAAGATTTTTTATAATTCGCGATATTTTTGTAAGTGCAATTATTGTAAACTCTTATGTATATAAGTATTAAATTGATCTGTCTATAAAATGTTATTGATGTATATCTTGTTTTATTTAATATCTTTAAGCGTTCGAATCCTTCGGCACGCACCTGGGTCTTTTCTTAGTTATACGCACATTGCCGATGACGACAAACGGTGAAGGAAACATACATGTTTGACAGTTCTTAAAAAAAAAGGGTTTTTTTTTTAATGTAAAAAGTAATGAGATGAACGAGACGCTCTCCTGATGGTAAGATATAACGCCTGTCATCTTCTTGCTGCAGTAACCACTTGCCGACACGTGTTTCGCCTCTACACGAGGCATCCTCAGGACGTGTTGACTCTTCCAGTGGTTACTTCTATTTCGAAATAATGTTTATAAGGAATCATAAAATTTTACTGATTTAATAGCTGATCCATCTCTGATGAATTTTAATAATTCGTGACAATTTTTAAATTATGCTTATACACATATATAAATTATTTTACATTGATGTAATTTGGCTCAATTATTAATTTGACTATATATACTTAATATTATATTTGACATTGTATTTTTATTTTTATAAAATCTAATTCTGGCCTTTATTTTGAGGATTGCAATACAACGCGGCAATGGGACGTTTTGGGAACTATTCCCATTGATAGCGGCCTTTTAGTAGAGCTATTATTTTAAATGTAGCATGTCTTAGTTACTTTACTTATTTATACCTTGAAATTTAATATAAAATATTTATACAAAATTCATGCAAATAATAATATTACATGTAAAAAAAAAACATACATTTTATCGCAATTACGTTAGTTTTAGGATAACTCTTAAAAAGAGCGACAACAATTCAGTGTTGTTAAAAAATGTGTGCCTAGGTTACCTGTGTTTCGTGAGTATGCAAGTAATTGCCCCACATCATGTAATTTAAGTGCCACATAAATGCCAATAAAATCTGGAAGGATTTTCAAAGAATACTTGATTACTTACATATTTGAGTGATTTACGAACACAATGATTATCTTCCACGTAAATAACTGTGTCACCAACCGGCCCCATTCCATTTACTCAATGGCTCTGTTACGCACGCACAAAAATATACTCCCGTTGCAAAACACCACTCATCCCAACCGCAGATTAGACTGTAGCTTCAGAAGAAAAACGCGCCAACGTAAAGAAAATATCGGACTCATTTCCCGGCGATGTTTCCACGGCTCGAAGTGGCCTTGCGAACTCGCTCCAGTCAGTGTATCGTCGGACGTCGAACGCGAAGCGCGTGTCGTCCCTTCCCACTAATACGAAAACGATCGTAAAAAGTTTCCGAACGAATCATGAGGATTAATTATGTAATTAAAATATAGTGGTTTTTCATTTTTTATTGTGTTTTATCTGTGAGTTGATAGTGATTTTTTGACGATGGCGTTGTCTGTCTGTGTGTTTTTGTGCGTGTTCGCGGCCGCTCTGGGGTTCAATGTGGACATACCCTCGCGGGTGGTGTATAAGGGGAATGAAAACTCGATGTTTGGATTTACTGTCCAGGCGCATATCGACGGCAATAGGAAAATGTAAGTGATTTTTTTTCAGTATTTGTTATTTGGTTTTGGTAAGACTACCAGAAAATAGCTACCTTTTACATCCGTTTTTAATTTACGTATTGTACACATTTCCATTCATAGCCACAAACTCGTTTACCTATTAGTTTTATGAGATTCTTACAATTGGAATAACCTTCAGTTTACAGTCATTTAAATATTTACTAATGGCGTCGCGGCGCTCGCGTCTCTACCGACGTTTCAAATGCCAATTTAATGTTTTTCATAGCGAAACTTGCTAAAAATTGTCAGATTAGTCACAATGTCATTATTAATGACCTGACATCATTTAAGAAAATACAATTGTGACACGTTTGCTTAGCTTGATTTCTTGCTAATTCTACATAATGTAGGAAATAGATACTTAACTAATTTCTATGAATATTACTTTGTCGTATTACCTCACCTTTATGACACATATACCAGAGCTCTGCGGAAGGTTGTCTACATATCGACTCAAGATCGTGGATGACATCATCGAGAACCGCCGATTTTAGCGGCCGATATATACTCGTACCTTGCTAGCTATAGTAGGTATACGCTCAAAACAGCCGAGCGCATAATGCAGTCTAATCGCTAAAAGGTTGAAAAATACGATATTGCGAAATGTTTAGGTCGTTAGTTGTATTTTTAACCTTTATTAACTTTATATGTAATTGGAGTAGTGAGCGAACACTGCAAACATATATCCGTTATTGAATGGCTATAATCCCATGAAAAAAAAGAAAACTATTTTTTTTATGGTTGACAGGCTAGGTGTTTGACCACAGCTAACCTGATGTTAATTAAGTGAAGGCGTGATCGAAGATGGTAAAGCACACCTAGCCTGGAATGGATAATAAGTTTTAACATCTTCTATTGACGTTGAATGATCTCTTAGGTGTTTTTATGTGTAAAGCTTAAAAATTTAGATTTACACTGAACTGTTGTGGGTGAGCTTGTTTGTTGTGGGCTATCTGCTGGTATCAGGCTTGATACTTGCTCTATTCGAATGAAAACTTGAAACGGCTTGACCTTTTTTAAAAATGGCTTTACGCTATGTAGGGGAGAACACAAATCGATAGTTTGAAAGTAGCTAGTAGCTAGTAGCATAAATTGCAGGTTTTTTTTTTTTTTTAATGTAAAAGTAATGAGACGATCGAGGCGCTCTCCTGATGTTAAGAGATAACGCCTGCCCATGACCATTGCAGCGATACACAGAACTTTGAGTAACAAAACAACGTCCAGGGCATCGCTGCTTTGGCACTCACTACTTTGAGACTAGATGGTTAGTCTCAACAGCCCAGTAATTTCGCTAGCTGCAGTACCCTTCAAACCGGAACACAGTTATGTTTGCACACTACTGCTTGGCGGCAGAATATCTGGTACTGCGGTGGTACCTACCTAGACGACCTCCTGCTAAGGAAATCTACCACCAAGTAAAGTAGAACTTGGAAGAAAATATCAAACTACCGTAATGTTATTAATTTTGGTAAACTTTGATTTTCATCACTGTAGTACCAGATATTGTGCAGCAGTGCCGCCAAGTAGTGTGTAAATATCACTGTGTTCTGTCACTGTGTAAAGATCTGAAGAGTACCTACTGCAGCTAGCAATCTTACAGGGCTGTTGAGACTAACCATCAAAAGTCTCAAACTAATGAATGCTAAAGCAGCGATGTCCTAGACATTGTTTTGCTACTCAAAGTTCTGTGCATTGGTGCAATGGTCATAAGCAAGCGTTATCTATTATCATCGTCTCATTACTTTTACATTTAAAAAAAGAACTATAAAAGATAGCGATGATAGCTCAGTGGTTAGCGCGGTAGGTTCGCATGCCGAAGGGCGTGGGTTCAAACCCCAACAATGAGCTTGAGCTGCCGGTGAAGGAAAACATCGTGAGGAAACCATAGCATGCTGGTAGGGTACTTTCTAGTACTCTACTGGCTAGCTACCACCCTCAAGTTGAAAATCTGCCGCCAAGCATCTAACGGTGTGTTCCGGCAGCCTCACTTGAGAGCCAGTTCCATTCCAGGCTAGGTGTGCTTTACCATCTTCGACCACACTTTCACTTAACATCAGGTGAGCTGTGGTCAAACAACTAGCCTGTCATCCATAAAAAAAAAAAGATAAAATCTCTGAGAACATTGTGAAAACGTTGCAAAGTAACACTAGGTGTTTATTTCCAGTGAAGTAGTATTTATTGACCGCCTCTAACTAAACTGATTGTCTAGTGAGCAGACCTCGAGTGGGTGATGACTCCTTAATTGTGATAAATAAGCGTCTGTAGTCACCTTGTTACAAAACTGTGTACTCGTATCTTTATGACTGATCACAAGAGCTAAGGAGGCTGAAGTTACTAAAGTGTAGCGTTATTGCTATATTATCTCACCTTTATAAGTAGTTAAAGAGACACCGCTTCATGGTTGGTCTTCCAAAACTCGAACTAAGCGGTTCGATTATTATTATGTTTTGACATTAATATTAATTTTTAATTTATAAAAATGACGTTTTTACTTTGCATGTATTGAATTACCGTTTAATAATACTTAATTACTTATAAAAAAAAACTGTATTTCTTTGACATCTATATCTGATATTTTTGAATTCTGAAATTCTGTAGGTATATTGTGTGTTGTGTTCTCCAGTAACCTTTTTTATATATTGTTTGCATGCCGTAAGGTAATGTGTAGCGTTTTCATTTAGTATGCTATAACATCTTTCATCTGTATGCATGCAATAAATAAGTTATTAATTACAGTAAACTTTCATTAGAATCATCAAGACATTTTTGTCGTTTAGATTTTGCGTTGGACCCCAATATTTTTTGTTTATCTACCGGCAGCTCCCATTGTTGACTTTGAACTTGAATTTATTATCTGTAGCACCCCCGCCGCATGGACAAACGCAAATTTTAATTGACGAACCGGAAACAACGGCGACACATGCGTAACACATGCGCGGGCGCAGACCAAAGCTCTTTTAAACTTTTTACTTAACTTTTTTCGTACGGCTATTTTAGGCCGTAGGGTGCGATCCCGCTTTCCGGTTGATTTATGGCTCTTATGACTACACTCGCTTACATGTAAAGTTGTAAGCCTTTTTTAAAGATCAAATGTCATTAGAGTAGGCCTAACAAGTGGCTCTTTATCCACGAATGGTAAATGGTACAGATAAGTAATGACTTTGGACGGAACGCTGTCGGTCAGCGCGGGCGCATCTGCGGTCACAACTTTTTATTGATTTATCGATTGACGCTTGTTGAAATGTTTTCGATGGCTATTCGATGATGTTGATCGATGGCTTTGGGAAAAGTGATTCTGTGATTTATCGCTTTACGTTTGTAGGAGTTTAATAACAGAAAGTTCTCAGAGGCAGGTGTCTTGTAACCAACATTCTATTTAGCTTCGAATTATTACGAAAACAAGTGGATATAGCGGTATTTTTATAAAATCTAAACGTAGAGTCGTTAGAACATTTAGATATTTTACTCAATAATTTATACGTGAGCAGGATCAAAGAGGCTGAATTGTCGCTTGTCAGCGTAACTCCTCTATGCTAAGATATGGGAGCCCAATAAGGATGTTACTGGAATTCTTTCGAATAAGTGTAAGCGCGATAAGCTGCTGGTGACGACATAATTCTTAAAAGTAACTCGGACGTCTTAAAACGAAAGAATTTAAGATAAACAAAGCAAGCTTTTTCTTGGGAGTATAAATGCTCTGGTTATCAGCATCGATGCGTCCAAAGACGCAAATGCATTGGGCACGGATAACCTCTGCCCTGGCGGTCGTCGCTATCTGCTGACTTTACTCCAAAACGGTATTTTTAGATAACGAAAATGAAGATTATGCCTTTTGCTCATCACATTAATAACGTGTCAATTTTTGCTTACTACTAGAATTCGAGTAACCTCACATAGTGTTAAGTGACATTGAGATGGTCTGATATCACGTCTAGCCTAGAATAAGAACTAGCAATATTAACTAAAGCAGTCAGAAATCTTGGTTTAAATAAATAATAATAAATAAATAAATATTGTAGGACTATACACACAGCGCCATCTGGCCCCAAACTATGCAGAGCTTGTGTGATGAAAGCCAGATAACTGATAGAATACATAAATACTTTTTTTTTGTAAATACATACTTATAATACATACAGAACACCCATACACAGAACAAACATTTGTTTATTCACAAAATGTTTGCCCTGAGTGGGAATCGAACCCACGCCCTACAGCTCTCAAGGCAGATATACTACCAATGAGCCAACGGGGCTGTCAACGGGGCGGGGTTTATACGAGTAGTTACGATTGCTATTAAAGAAAAGTGAGTCAACTAGTCTCTTTTTAGTCACTAATGCAGATATTAATTACTTTGACAATAGAGGTATTGTATTTTACCAAACTCGCTAGGTACATAATGTTGAGTGCATGCAGTTTCATAATAGCTAAAAAGATGTGCTAAATAAAAAAAAGCGTAAAGCTCTATCTTTTGAAAGAGTAAACCTATGTTAGGATTAAGTGAATGGTTTATATCGTTTCTGTTGCGAGTATTAGTCAGCTTTATCCACCGGTGTTAATTCCACATCGCCGGCTTATGAAGTCATACTCTACTAAGTGCTAAATGCTACGAAAGATTTATCATAGATTGTATTAGCGCATGCATGACTTGATTATACTGTTCTATTGTTCTAGCTTTTAGTTTATTAAGAACCAGTTGTTTTTGTTTGTCTTAAAACGTCGTTTCATTTGAATTCTATAGTAATTAAAGGCGACAACACAAAAAGAGTTAAAGCTATCTACAACGTGTTTCTACTCTCTTTTAGTAGAATTTTCATGGTCTTGACTATGACCCCTTTTGGAGACATTATTGGACTAAAACTAAACTCACTAAAAATGTTGCTATCTTATTTTTTATCAAGGAATGCAACATTTTTAATATATTTAGATGTTATGTCTAAACTTACTAAAAATGTTGCAGTCTTCAAATTCCTTCAAAATCCTTATTGACTTTCTAAAATATAAAGTAATTAAACAATTTTTTGGTAATAGGTACTTATACTGAATATTCACGTTTAATTATGTCGGAATCAATTAATTAAACGTAAGTAATCCCGCATAAGTGAAACAAAGATAAATGTGTATTGAGTACAATTTACCTTATTTAGTTTAGAAACTATAAAATCTCAATCATTCTTCTCTCTATTCACTTTGCAAGTGTGGTCTATATAGAGATCATTTGTATCAATTCCCGGTAAGTTGCTGACTCGCCGTAACTCGATCCATTTGCTGACAATTGGATAATTGGACCCTTTAAACTACCCCTGCTTACAGAAGGTATCTCCATGGAACCTTTATAATACCACAATAATACCCTTGGATCGCGGTGTGGTTGATCAACGCTACCAAATATCAGCTACCTACCATTTTTTTGTTAATCGAGTTTTAGCTTGTCGTGTTTTTTAAATTTATTTGGGTTCTATTCTGTTTAAAAAAAGAATAATGATGTTTTGTATTATTTATATACTGAGATTGCGAACGATCTTGAAAGCGTTTTAAATATACAGTATTGGTTGGAGATTATTTTAGTAGAATCGAAAGGGGCTCTACCCTTTCGATTCTAGTATTTTTGAAACTTTACGATATAAATGCACCTTATTTAAAAGACTCAACATTTTTCTATAGATTATCACGATTATTATTTGTTCAACAGTGTATTGTCACCGATTTCATTAGAAAGTAAAAATCCACGTAGGGTTTCACGTAAGCGTCTTTCGTCATTGTCACAAGATCCTTGCCAAGATCTGCGCTTGTGATTCTCAACGCGGCTCCGTTGGAATTCCCTGCCACCTGTGGGAGTGTGAGCAAGCCCATACGAATATTGATCAGCCGATGCCCTTTCCTGCTGTTTGTCACTGTTACTCATGTACTTGTAATGTTTATAAAGGCAATAAAAGCAAGTTGAATTTAAAATTTAAACTTTGTCTTGTCTTATTTAATTTTGGGTGTACCACAGGGCGGTATATTAGGTACATTATCGTTTATAATTTTTGCATACGCACCTCACACTTTCTCAACAAAAGCAATATTATTTTAACCTAGTCGGCACTAGGCACTTTATTAGGTAGATTGCTCTCTTGAGCTTTATCTTGACACAGTGCAGAATATTTTGGTAACCCAGTTATAAGGAAGATGTGCGTCGTGCGCGGGCGCATATCCGTGACCTGCTTATTATAAGTATGGCGCCGGATGACCTCCGTTCCGTTTACGTATGCTATTGTTGAATGCAGTGACGATAGTCAATTTTGTATCACTCGAGACGGGTTTAAAAGCTTTGTGAATGCAGTTTGTGCAATGAATGCCTTTTTATAATGTTGATATAAAATCAATATGTAAATTTTCAAGTTTATTATAAACAATGTTATGAGCTGGGATTTACTAAGTCGAACACATTACCCTCCTTTGCATCGGGTAAAATGGAACCTCCCTTCGGCTTAGTACACCCTAAGCTTATAACCCTGTACACTGTATAGTTCAAGATAAATCATGAAAAAGCGCACTGATAACCTCTTTTTATGTTTAAGAATGTATAAACATGTTTTTCTACTGCCAAAATAGTGATTAAATATCTTAAAAACAACATAGCAACTAAAAGTTAAAATTAAATTAACGTGCAGCTAAATTAGCACATTTAAATTTTAAATGACCGGCGTCTGGATTAAATTGGCAGTTTGAAGTTAATTGTGTTCATGTTTTGCTAGTTATTCCACTAATTGCGATACGCCTGAACTTGACAATTGCATACTCTTATTGACCTTGCCATGTTGTAGTTTGTAAAATTGTGCACAATATACATTTTTTTTATTGAGTCTATAGTGTTTTATATAATTAACATATCATAGTGAGCCTACGGTCCAATTATAACTATACACAACTTACTATATATATAATCCGACATTATGTTACATTTAGCTTAAAGAAGTAATATTACAAGCTAACTTATTGAAATTTTTTACTAACACTAAGCTTAAAGGAATAAAAGTCACATGAGAATATGTATCTGAGATCCTTGCAGACGGGTACATTAAAATTAACACTCTCCACTTATGTCTTATATACGTAATAATAAAATGCTGCAATAAATGATTGAGTATTGCTATTGAGTATACGAGATCTGATTGACAGTGACAGAACTTTTTGACAGTGCGAGCCATATGGTTTTTTTTCTTTAATTTTGTCGTCGCATTTTGAGCATTTGCCAGTGTCAAGAATTTTGTTTCCAAGTTTCTCTTCTGGCAACATCTTACATGATTTTGATGAGATATTGTTATCAGTAAGTAAACTTTTTGTTCTGTATTATGTAGATTTACCTATACCTACTGTTGGCGTAGACCTATTTATTTCTTATGTTTTCCTTGTAAGTAAATACGCAAAACGAATTATACTTAAATTTTCATAGCTCTGTTTTAATTAGGTCAATGTTATTTCTTAGAAAACGTATTCAACAATTTTACATTATTCATTGTTTACCTGTTTTTATTTTTATTTCCATATAAGTATTTATGATTGATGTATTCCACGAAAGTCCAAGTAATGTCCCAGTATTGTTCTCCTTGACCTGAAATGCGCAGGCGCTGGACCACAGCTCACGTCATAGTGTGTACACAGAATATGCTGGAGTATGTACTGATTTACATACAAAATATGTTCGAAAGGTCCGATCGTCATGTAATCTCGAAGTTACAAGGTAATCCGCGAAAGAAATTACTTTTGTTGAAGATTTGCATCTTAATGTGTGCGATTTGCATAATACTTTTAAAGTCGTGCAAGGGTCGATTGAAATACTTAAATATACCTTTCGAAGGCTACCTGCTGATTGATTGCCCTGTTAGCTCATTCGGTAGAATATCTGCTTCGTGAGCTGTAGCGCGTGGGTTTGATTCCCACTAGAACAAACGTTTATGTAACGATAAATAAATAAATCGCAAATCGTCGTAGGGCATTACACACAGCGCCATCTGACCCCAAACTAAGCAAAGCTTGTATTATGGGAACCAGCTGATAGAATACTTTTATACTTTATACAAAAAAAAGTATAAAAGTATACAGTTATGATAGAATCCCCATCCAATTTTATAACCTTTTTGACCATTGTAAGTTATTTAAACAACATTAATATGACATTATGTTGACCTTTTTAATTATTGTCAGCTATTGAAATAAAAATAATATACTAGAAAGTTTATAGGGGACAAAACGATTACAGTCACCCTAAATAACATCGATTGCAATATTACCGAGTGAAAGTAAAAATCGAATCCAGAGCAATATTGCAACAGAAATAATTACCCATTGATAAAACATACCCAAAGGAAAGGTAGTCGCTCCACTGACATTTATTATTTTAATGTAAATCATTCGAATAATTAATCGTTGTTTCCGATCGATGTCTCAATTAAGTAGACATTTCATTGGCCTCATTAATCGATTATAATGTGCGATAGTATCGGCATCCCGCGAAGGTTCGAGTCAGAAAGCAGCCGAGATTTTCACGTTATCTCGATCTTTACGATTGTATCGTGAATAGTTATTTTTTTCGGTCGTTTTATTTTAGGGAAAGTTACGAGGCTGTTCTCCAATTGGATTTCCGGAAATAAAATGGAATATGTTGTTGGAACATGAAAGACTGTCCTAAATACTATGATATTTTTAAATAAGTTTGTCGGTTTACGTAAAATCTTTCAATTATGTAGCTGGTTATGATTTGGTTTCATAATTTCCAGGGTTGTTAATAAAGAATGAAATAAGTCATTTTGAAGTAGTCAAATAAATATCTGTTTTAATTCTGCGTTACAAATAAACATATCTCTATACATCGATGCTAATGAAATTAAACTTAGATTAAAAATATTTTTTTTTTTAAATACAGAATAGGTTCGCGTTTGACCACACCGTGCCTGATGTTAGCAGGATGCAGTCCAAGATGAAGCACGCTTACCTAGAAAAATACCTGTTTACTCTAGATTTGAAGACACCCAAATTGTAAATGTAATAAGACGAACGATACGCTCTCTTGATGGTAAGAGATAGCGTTTTCTTATGACCACGATACTCAGAACTTTGCAACCAAAGACCAGGGCATTGCTGCTTCAGCGCTAATTACTTTGATATTAGATGGTTAATCTCAACAGCCCTGTAATTTCGCTAGCTGCTTGTTCCTTTCTATATCTGTGTACTGCGGTGGTACCTAGTCGACCATTGCATTTGACATCGGGTTTCTAGCCTTCCATTTTAATTTTAATCTAAATAATAAATAAATTAGATATTAGTAAGGATTTTACGTTCTTATGAGGAAACATTATGTCATCGGAGGCTGTCCAATGGCAGGGTCGGTGAGTCAAGGCGCAGGTGAGCTTATCATTACATGAATATAGTTATTAACTTGACGTGATAGATATGGTGTTATTCTCCGTCAACTCGTGGCAAACATTGTATAACTGTTACGGGATAAAGAGTGTCTTGTGTTTTCCAATCGATCAATAAATTTTTGAAGCGATGATAGTTCAGTGGTTCGCGGTCGGTTCGCGAGCCGAAGGGCGTGGGTTCAAACCTCAAAAATGAGCTTGAGCTGCCGGTGAAGGAAAACGTCGTGAGGAAACCATAGCATGGTGGTAAGGTACTTTAGTACTCGGCTGGCTAGCTACCATCCTCAAGTTGAAAATCTGTCGCCAAGCACCTAACGGTGTTTTATGGCAAAGTCACTTGAAAGCCAGTTCCATTCCAGGCTAGGTGTGTTTACCATCTTCGAACACATCGTCACTTAATATCAGGTGAGCTGTGGTTAAACACCTAGCCTGTAACCTTTAAAAAAAGCAGAAACTCGTTCTACTTTGTATAATGTTTATTTTTTTCTGGGAACATTTTTAGTACCTAAGCTATTTTTAGTTTATTACCACAGAATACGTAATAGTACAGGTCTATTACTCTGAATAACCTTGCATGATTCCTTCTCGACCATTCGGCAGACAGTGATCTGCCGTTTGCACAAACTCAATTTATACTATATAGGGCTATACACTTCGCATGTACTAAGCCGAAAGGGGTTATTGCTCATTATTATAAAAATTAACAACTACATACACTGAGCACAACTCTGAAAATAAAATTATATACTCCATACATTTGGGGCGACTACATTTTGTATTGAATAACTGATTTTTTTTTCACTGAACTGAGTCTATTGTAAAATTTGTTTATATTTGCCCCCTTTCGGATTAGTACACTCAAAGCTTACAACCTTGCATAACAAATGTAAAATTTAAAAAAGACAATTGCAAAATTATTGCTTACTGATAAATTGCGGTATTATAAATTCAAATAGTAAATCAAAACTCAACGCGTAAGACCGTTAAAGCCTATTGCCAACATGGATAACAAACGAGCCTCATTCGCGACGCAGTCAGAAACAATATTTACAATATCCGAGGCCCAGATCTCAGCCAATAAATAACCATCCAAAAACAGTTTGAAAGCGACACCGACCGGACGCGCCAGTTGAACAGTGAGCGCCACAACATACCCGACAACTATTCTACTTTTATTATCTAGACGAGAATAAGATTATAGTTTTTGGCGGAAAAATAAATATTCGAGAACATATCACACAGCGCCATAACGCCCCAAACTAGCAAGTAGGTACTATGGGAACCAGATAGCTCATAGTCATAGTATTTTATTGATAAAATAAGTTACAACTCAAATAATAAAATAAAATAAAATAACTGGATTAACACAATCATGTCAAGTCAATTCGATATTTAAAAAAAACATATAATCAAAAATGATATTAGATAGAATACTAAAATAGGTAGGTACACTAGCGACCCGCCGCGGCTTCGCACGGGTGCAATGTAGATACCAATAAATAAATAAATATCGTAGGACTATACACACAGCGCCATCTGGCCCCAAACTAAGCAGAGCTTGTGTGATGGAAGTCAGCTAACTTATAAAATACATACATACATTTTTTTTGTAAATACATATAGAACGCCCACACACAGTAGAAACATTTGTTTATTCACAAAATGTTTGCCCTGAGTGGGAATCGAACCCACGCCCTACAGCTCTCAAGGCAGATACACTACCAATGAGCCAACGGGGCTGTAAAGTTATCATTACTTTAGTAGCATGGACTTAATTTGACTGTGACTGGGATTTATTTTTCTTGGTTTTTACCATGCAACACGCGATGACATGACATACTTGACTGGTAGAACACACATGGTGCAATGCCAAAAATAAAGAAACAAAATCGTATTTTTTTTTTATAGTAAAGGCGTTGTGTGTTCTGTAGCCCTAACTATCGGTGGTGACCGGTCGCCTTTATCGTCCGCGCCAGATGTAGCGCCGCGAGCTTTGTATGCGCGCGCGCATCGCCGCCCGGAAGCGCGCCTGCGCCGGAAGTCACGGAAAATTGTCACTTAATTGATATTTAAATGCGATTGTACCTCTTAGAATCAAACTGTGTTAATTATTACTTAATGGGAGGTTAGTGTCTATTTATAAAATTAATTTAAATGACCTAGAGAAAACTTTCGACTATAGAGTTCGCGCCAAAATTTAGGATCACTTTCTACTGTAGTATGTTTTGCTTTTACTTCATTGGCTAACTAAATTTTTTAAGTAATGATAGCTCAGTGGTTAGCGCAGTCGGTTCGCATGCCGAAGGGCGTGAGTTCCCAACAACGAGCTTGACCTGCCGGTTAATAAAACCATAGCATGGTGATAGGGTACTTTCTAGTACTCGGTTGGCTAGCTACCACCTTCAACTTGAAAATCCACCGCCAAGCACCTAACGGCTAGGTTATTCGGCTAGGTCCATTCCAGGCTAGGTATGTTTAACATCTTCGACCACACCGTCACTTAACATGAAGTGAGCTGTGGTCAAACACCAAGCCTGTCAACCATAAAAAAAACTGTCGTTAAGCGCCTAATTATATCGCGCTATTTGAAAGCCAGTTCCAATTCCAGTAGATGTGTGGTTGGCGATAATTATATGGAATGGGTCTAAGCGAACTGATTCCCAAAGTAAGACAAATTACCATACTTTTATTGCACTCTGTACTTCGCTACAAATTCTTTATCTGAGATTGGTTTTATGTTGTTAGCAACTAACTTTTTAGAAACAGCCAAATTTCTGTTCCACTACCAACATGATACGTTCTAGATTTATTCTGAGACCGGGTATAAAGTTTACCTTGCATTGTTTTACGTACCATATTTAGTACGCAATTATGTCGTTCATTATATCGCTTGGTTAATTTGTCATTTCCAACAGGTTTTTTTGGCAGTATAGTTTAGAAAGTCATCTATTTCCGTTCAAACTATTTTAGTGAATAAAGTGTGCTGTTTATAATAATTTCTGTGTAAATAAGATTATAGCGTTAACAAGTAGGTTAGGTAAATAGATTACCGCAAGGTTCACGACCCGCCCGCCACTATTAATTAGTACAAAGTTTAGAGTTTTATAGATAGCTTATCAGAGAATTGCTTATTATTTTCTTTGATCGGGGTTTACCGGGGTTAAACCCAACTTTAATTTTTATAGGTATTGATTAGTAGGTACTTATCAAATTTGTTTTTAGATAGTTTCGTTTAGATGTTTTTTTTTATCAAAAGTAATCATAATCATTTATTTGCGTATATGGGTAAGGTACAGTTGGTGGGAATTAAAACATTGCACGCCATATCCCGCCTTTCGGCATGTAAAAAATCATATTATAAAATCAATAAAAAATAATGACAACAATAATTACGAAATACAACGTCAAAAATATTCAATGCAAAAAAAAAAGCAAAATTATTAAAAAGTTATAAAGCAAAATTATTAAAAGTAAGTTAAAATCTTTTGTGATAAGAATCGAAGTACGACTATATATTGCGTATCTTTTTTAAAAATAAACTGGTGTTACCAGCTACATGTTTTCGGGATAAAAAGTAGCCTATGTGTTAATCCAGGGTCTCAGCTACCTTCATCACAAATTTCATCAATATCCATTGAGTAGTCTATTTTTATTTATTTATTTGAATAGTAATTAGACGAACGAGACTCTAATGATGGTAAGAGATAACGCCTGTCTATGACCATTGCAGCGATGCACAAAACTTTGAGTAACAAAACAAAGTCCAGGGCATCACGGCTTTGGCGCTCACTACTTTGAGACTTTCGATGGTTAGTCTCAACAGCCCAGTAATTTCGCTAGGTGCAGTACCCTTGTAATGTTTACACACTACGGCTTAGCGGCAGTATAACTGGTACTGCGGTGGTACCTAGACGACCTCCTGCTAAGGAGATCTATCACCAAGCAAACTCTATGTTCTGCAGTGGATCCTGATGAATAAAGATGATAATGGAAATAGTATGATTCCCGTGAAGAATTGAGTCACACTTGTCCTACAAGCACCGAGCATACGTGTCTTTATTATTTCTATGGCTGCGACATTGTGTGGTGAGTGTAGGTGGCAATGTGACTCGCTGTCACGCACCTGGGGGGAATTTCTATGACGAATCGCAACACGGTACCTATCGTGTCGCGAGGGGTATAGGGGTAATTGAGAGGTGGGTTCGATGCCGTTGTAAAATGCAATCAGGTGGTAGGTAGCATATCTATGCGATTGTTGAATAATACACGACTTGTCATCATTTTTCTTCGAAAGCGAGTTAATTGTGACTAAATAACTTTTTTATTGTGAGTATACGAATGATAAATGAGTAATTTTTATGGAGTTTTTTTTAACAAGGTGTATACACTGCTCTACAGTTGAACTGAACGAAGCGAGAGTCTGATCGTGTCATATATATAGTATGTTAAAAATAGTCACGGCAACCTACGAGTATTTTTTTTATGTTTAACAATTCTAACAGAGGTTTAGTTGTATGTCGTTGGCCTTTATTCATTGTATCATAGATAGATCACAAATGAATGCTTTCGGCTATTTTTTTACCGTCCACATCCAAATAAGTGCAGTGTCGTGCGACGGAGCCTCAGGCCATAGCAGGCAGTGAATGGGCAGTGACGTCACGCAGCGCTCAATGACTGCCCACGCGCAGCCTACAAACGGACCTGCCATATGGCAGCGGGCCTTCAAGCTGCGTAATTAATAAACTTTTTTACGATCGAAATATCGGCAGGTATAAATTAAAACTATGATTTGGTTGCATTCTTAATCATTTGTCGTATGGTTGTAGCTCAGTTGTGCGAAGACTGGCGTGGGTTCAAATCCCAACTCGAACTGCCGGATAAGGAAAACGTCGTGAGGAAACTATAGCGTGGTAGAGTATTCTCCAGTACTCGACTGACTAGCTACCACCCTCAAGTTGAAAATTTATCGCCAAGCACCTAACGATGTGTTCTAGCAGCCTCACTTGGGAGACAGTTCCATTCCAAGCTAGTGTCTTTACTATCCTCGACCACACCGTCACTTAACATCAGGTGAGCTGTGATCAAACACTTAGCCTGTAAACAAAAAAAAAACACTTTTAAAAGCATTTTTCTTTTCAAAATAAACATCGTAGGACACAGTGCCATCTAGCCCCAAACTAAGCAAAGCTATAGGAATCAGATATTATATATTTTTATTTGTAAATACAAATACCAATCTTTTATTAATTACACCAAAGTTACCTACAGGTCATTTTTCAATTCATATTTAAAATCATAACATATTATGTCAATACAATGAAAATGGCAATGAAGTAATATGTCACATATAAAATAATTTTGTCAATATGATTAAATGTCAATTAAAAAAAAAATGCTATAATACATAGTTTAATACACAGTGGCGGTCTTACGGGGTGGCAAGCAGAGCAACCGGTACTTTCTAGTACTCGGCTGGCTAGCTACCACCCTCAAGTTGAAAATCTGCCGCCAAGCACCTAACGGTGTGTTCCGGCAGCCTCACTTGAGAGCCAGTTCCATTCCAGGCTAGGTATGCTTTACCATCTTCGACCACACCTTCACTTAACATCAGGTGAGCTGAGGTCAAAACACCTAGCCTGTGATCCATAAAAAAAAAAAAAAAAACCGCCCGGGGCCTCGCTCTTGCAGGGGCCTCGCGTCCTCGTAGAAAACAGTCTTTGCCATATACCAATGTACGTGTATCTCGCGCCTCGCACTTAACAAACCCCCCCTGAACGCACGGTTTCATTATTAGCGCAAGCATGTTACGGCCACTCGAGCACTCGAACTAATTTTTAGTGAAACGGACTCAAAGAAAAGGGGCCTCACAACGATCTGCCGCCCCGGGACTCGCAACAGCTAAGGCCGCCGCTGATAATACATACAGAAACACCCAGACACAGTTACTAGAGATCCGCTCCATCTTCACACGGGTTTAAGGCCCCTAAGAAGTATTAGCCCAGAGCCGCAAACTCATAGTCCGCTCCTGAATGTAAATACAATCCTATTCTGAGAATTGCATCTAGACATCTCAGAGGAAGATGTAAAACAAGCTATCGTGCATTGTCTTACACGGTGCACTCGCGTCACGTGTTCCAGCGGACGTGACTGCCACCATCTGATTGGTGAATCACACGCTGTGGTCACACTTAGGTGATAACATTCATAGAATCATCGCAGAAGTCATTGGTACTTCTTGGCTGATGATGTGTTAATTATTTCTAAGTCAATGAATCAATTTATTAATGATGCGGAGCCCTTTCTCGTTAATACAATGGCAAGTGTTAATGTATATGTTTGTTCTGTGTCTGGGTGTTCTGTATGTATCATAAGTATGTATTTACAATAAAAAAGTATTTAAGTATTCTATCAGTTATCTGAGTTCTAAGCTTGCTTTGTTTGGGGTCCGATGGCGCTGTGTGTATTGTCCTACGATATTTATTTAAGTGAAATAAGTCTTTGTCACATTCAACATTAGTTTTATTGCAATGTTATAACAGTGTAGAATGCAAACTTTGCCGCTATGACCACGTAGGCGCTTAGGCGGTGTTTACACTTCGGACACGGCTGGCGAGGCCGCCAGATGGCGTTACGTCACCGTGTGGGTCGCCCAGCATACCGGCCGCGAATCACTGAACCGTGCACTCCATTATTCCCTCTTCTCTTCTTAATGTTGACCATACACTGCTTTGTATCACTGTATGGAAGCAATAAATATCTTGAATCTTGAATCTTTAGGTAACGAACATAGAACCTCCTCCTTTTTTGAAGTCGGTTAAAAAGTACACGTCCCGTTCATTCTTCACCCTAACATGTGATATTGGCTTAAAAATAAAAGTTCATATCTGTATCCCGGCAGCATCCTCCGAACATCACAGCTACTGATTACGGTGCATCGTCAGGCACTCGGCGTGAACGACCCCTTATCTATTACCGGATTAATTGTTCGGGGTTTCAATGAACTTGATTCATTCTGAATAAAGTTGAGATTTTGTCAACGCAGATAAGAGATGTTTGGACACATTGTCCGATGATAATGGGATAAAGAGGGTTCTAAATACAAATATTATAATGATATCGCCACAGTTACAAAAATAAAAAAAAATCCTTTACATAATTTCAAATGATTATGTCAAAAACACTTTTACTGTGGAGGTCTCGTACCGCTCGGTTTAATCGACTATTTCTTCCGCGCACCTGTCTTATGTGGAATGGCTTACCACCTTCGGTTTTTCCGCCGCATTTCAATCTACAGAGCTTCAAACGAAGGGTGAATATGGTCCACGCAATGGCAATACCCCAGGTATTGCAGGTGTCCATAGGCGGCGGTTACCACTTACCAACAGGTGACCCGTCGCTTGTTTGCTATTTTTTTCACATAATAAAAAAGATAAATATAAATATCGTAGGACTATACACACAGCCCTATCTGGCCCCAAACTAAGCAAAGCTTGTGTGATGGAAGTCAGCTAATTGATAGAATACATAAATACTTTATTTTTGTAAATGTATACCTACTTATAATACATACAGAACACCCAGACACAGAACAAACATTTGTTTATTCACAAAATGTTTGCCCTGAGTGGGAATCGAACCCACGCCCTTCAGCTCTTAAGGCAGATATGCTACCAATGAGCCAACAAGGCTGTCGTAACTTTTAAAGTACGTAAAGTACCATTTTTCACATCAAAAAAAAAAGATAAACAAGGGTGCAAACAACCAGTGCAGGTAAAACTAAATGAAAACTTGTGATAAAAATGGCAATTTTCTCATCGGTCGTCTTCAATTTAATCTGCGATAGTAGACGAGAAACGAGGGCGTAGATACCCACTGTATCAATAAACGGTTCACCTCGGCACCGATGTAATCTTATTTCAGAACAACACGCGTTGGGTTCTATTCACATCGGTTACAGTACGGCGCTTGTCTGCGGGACCGTGAGCGTTCATTTGGCCGATTAATGCTCTGCTTCTCATAACATCACTAGTAATTGACTCTTGCGTAATGGTTAAAGCTTTGTGTTCATGTTAAGATTGATTCAACACTTGTTTGTTGTACCTGGAGGAACGTACGGTTGTTTTTTTTGTTTGTTTTCAGTTCCTCTGCCTATTTTTTTTCTTTCTTTCTCTTTTGTATGACACAGGTGGCAATCAAGCTGATGTGGTGCCGGATTTAATATTTATTTATTTATTCAATCAATTAGCACCGCATATTTAACGAATTACACTATAGACAATATTAAAATAAACTCATTTAAGCTACGAACAAATTATCCTATGAAGAAATCGGGTACTTAAATGTAAATTAAAAAAACAACATAAAAATCAAAATGTCAATACAGAGAAATATAAAATAACTGGGAAAAATAATAATAATAATTAAAAATAACGATTAAAATAATTCAAAATATATGAGTATATTAATGTCAACATGACTTAATTATTTATAAATATTAGATTGCCTTTTTGAAGTTGTCTCAAAGTATTTGAGGCAATCGGCCATAATTATCTGATGGTAAGCAATTACGGTTGCCTATCATCATTTCAGCCGTAGGACGTCCACTGCTGGACACACGCCTCCCCCATTGTCTTCCATAAAAACCTTGAAAGCGGCTCGCAACTAGCACGTTCCTGCGGTCTTTACTAGGTCGTCTGTCCGCCTTGTGGGTGGACGTCCTACGCTGCGCTTGCTGGTCCGTGGTCTCCTATGGATATCTGCAGTACCAGGGGCACTGCAAACACATTGCTGACCTTATAAGATTCTATTAACGCGTCTTTTGATGAACCCAATGTTGTAACTCCGCGGAAATATGGAGGAAGGATGATCATTTCACAATTTGCAAAGAGCACAAAAACCACTAACAAGAAAACATCACCGCAATCCATTAGCCACGTCACTTACATGAGCATAACACGCCTCGTGATGACCGCTAACGTGTTTGCTAGCAAGTTATTTCAGACATTGGCACCTTTCACTGGATAGTTTCATATTTAGCGCCAGAACACGGAATCCATTGTCTATGGGAATGGGTAATACTTTCTTTTTCGTTTAAGCGAGTTCCTGTAATATGTGAAAAGGTTGTTAGATCACGTTCAAGCCTATAATTACTGAAATATAACTCATTTACAAATTAAAGATAAACACACTTGAGAGCCTAGGCTAGGTGTGCTTTACCATCTTCGACTACATCGTCACATAACTTCAGGTGAGTTGTAAACACATAACTTGTCAACAATAAAAAAAATGTTATGTTTAAAAATATGTGACGAGTGGAAAATACTTACTTGGTTATTAATTTTACTTGGTGGTAGAATTCATTAGGTGGTAGAGGTCATCTAGGTAGGTACCACCACAGTACCAGATATACTGCCGCCAAGCAGTAGCGTGTAAACATTACTGTATTCCGGTTTGAAGGGTACTGCAGCTAGCGAAATTAAGAGTACCTACTGGGCTGTTGAGACTAACCATCGAAAGTCTCAAATTAATGAGCGCCAAAGCAGCGATGCCTTGGACTTTGTTTTGCTACTCAAAGTTCTGTGTATTGCTGCAATGGTGATGGACATGCGTTATCACTTACCATCAAGAGAGCGTATCGTTCTTCTTATTAGTCCCACTATCCCACTAAAATTATAAATAAATGTGATAGTTTGGGCGGATGGATGAATGTTTGTTACTCTTTTACGCAAAACCTACTGAATGGATTTGGATGAAATTTGGTATGAAGGTAGCTGAGACCCTGGATTAACACATAGGCTACGTTTTATCCCGAAAACATGTTGCGGGTAACACAGCGGGGCGAAGTTAGTATTACATTTGAAAATCTACTAATCTTAATGTAGAAATAAAAATTAGTGTAAAAATTGAAGACCAACTCTATAACTAGTAGGTAAAAAAAGAAAATAGCTAGAACAGAAGATAAATAACGTTCCTGCCAGCTTCCTGTAAAATCTGACACGTCCATCAGAGAGTTCATTTCGAGTGCGTTCCCTTTACGGGCATAATATGAAAATATTATTCCTGTCGACGAGAATAAACTCCGTACTTCCTCCAGATCCGCGCTAAATATAGCCGAGCCACGAGATGATTTGTTAACTTGCTAGGTACTTGAGACGAGAATTAACACTACTCGGTTACTACTTTTGCGTCCATTGCTTTCCCGCCGCTTTACGCAGGTCGTCACACCAATATTGGCCAATATCCGAGCGAGCTCAGTGGCGTGCATTGTGAGAGGCCTACGTCCAGCAGTGGACAGCGAGGGGCTGATGATGATGATGATGGTTACTACTTATCTACTTACTTAAAATTTTAATGTTTGAAAATTTTTTTTATGATTGTCAGTTCACTTTTTTAAATACATTATCAAAATCATACTGATCACACTATTATTCGACAGCCCTGTTGGCTCATTAGTAGTATCTGCCTTAAGAGCTGTAGGTGTGGGTTCGATTGCCGCCCAGGACAAACATTTAATGGTATAAACGAACGTTTGTTCTGTGTTGTCTGTATGTGTTATAAGCTATAAGTATGTATTTACAACAAAAAAAAATTATGTGTTCTATCAGTAATCTGGCTTCCATCACACATGCTTTGCTTAGTTCGGGACCAGATGGCGCTGCACGATATTTATTATTAGTATTGTTTTACTGTGAAAATTTGTATGGTCTTTTCCTTCTTCACGCTGTAATGGCTTGACGTATTCAGATAAAATTTGGAGTGCAGATAGCTTATACCCTGGATTATATATATGTAGGGATAGGCTACTAGTTTTTTAAGTATATATAGGGGTTGTGGCACGATCCTATTACTAAGTTTGTTTGTTTGAGTGTCAAGTAGATTTCACTTGTTTCAAAATTTTGTAAAGTAGGAAACATGTCTCATTAGACGCTACCGCAGTACCGGCGTACAATAGCACCTCTAATCAATTCTACTATGTCCACATAACCTCATAAAATACCCATTTGGGCTAATCTAAATGCGTAATCGTCTATCGCCCGACCGGTCCTCTACGATATCATAATAAAGGTCCGAGCGGAGAGCCGGCACGCGCGCGCGCACCCGGCGCCACAGATCCCATCATAGCATACACGGGCAGGTAGGGTTGATGCTAATATTTTTATCCGATTGAAAAAAGTAGAGTTGTAGAGTAATAGTAAAAAAAAACTAAGACATTTTCGATTAAGTTTTAAGACAAGGCCGAGTTTACGAATGAAACGTGAAACTATTGATAAAGCAAATTCAATGATAAGTAAATTATGTTTTTTTGTAGAAGTTAGAAGATATATTTTTCATTATTATATGACAATATTCATTTAATGAATAAATATCGGAGTACATTTCACACAGCACCATCTAGCCCCAAACTAAGCAAAGCCTGTGCTGTGGGATTTTTAAGAAAACACATACTTATAATACACTAGCGGACGCCTCGCGGTTTCACCTGCGTAGTTCCCGTTCCCCTAGGAATACAGGGACAAAAAGTAGCCTATGTCATCCGAGGAATCTGTAGCTTTCCAGCGGTGAAAGAATTTTTGAAATCGGTACAGTAGTTTCTAAGCCTATTCAATACAAACAAACAAATAATCTATCAAATCTTTCCTCTTTATAATAGTATAGATAACAATAAGATTCAAAACAAACACTTATACTCGATACATAAATGTTTATCCTGGATGGAAATCAATGTCAGTGTTAATAGGTTACTTATAATCTAAGTCTGCGTCCTTCATCTTCGATCACATCCTCGCTTACCATCAGGCGAGGTGGAGATCAAAAGCGCACTACATGTTAAAAAAAACAGAATCGAACCCACGCCCTACAGCTCTTGAAGCAAATACATTACCAAATGAGCCAACAGGGCAGTCAAATTTGTCTTTGCTGCTATAATATGCTATATAGGTGGATAAGTGTAGAATATATTGTTGAGACCTTAACAGCAGATTTTTTTTAAACCATCATATAGCAGCTTATTACTGGGGTTTGAAACTTTGAACATAATTATACCCTTTGGTGTATGATCCAACCACGTCACGTTACCTAGTCAAAATAATAAAAAAAAATTAGGGCCACTCAGAACGCATAAATAAACAAAAGCAAAAAAGGAAACAAAAAACAAAAGTATCTCTACAAAGCCTTGCAATATTAAACTTTGTCACGGAAGCTCATCCCGGAAGTCCAGGGCGTCCTTACCTTCCGCCAGCCCTGGAGGTGCCAAGGGACAGGTGCGGAGAGAATTAATTAACCCCCGAAACGTCTGGTACTCATCACTAGTCAACTAAGTTCCTTCCTGTATTGTGGTGCCCCTACAGGATGTTTCACAAGCTGACGACAAAAGCTAATTTTTTATTTATTGGTTGTTTTTACGTAAAAGAGAGTGTAATATCAGTACAACTAGTAAGGCCCTTAGTTCGTTATACACTACTGATGTATGTAAGCATACACTATAGTGAATTAGGCAGGTCGTAGCGGTGGTACAAGATTTGTTTCGGTGAATTTGTTCTACCTACAAATATATTTTGGTTACGCACACAGAAATATAAATTAAATGGTCTGAAACCTTCCAAATTTAAGATTTTTTTAGAAAATTCTGTAATATCTGCTAAGAAATCTCACTAATAGCGCTCTAATCATATTTTGTAAAAAAACTATACAAACCCATTTTCACATTTATAACACAACTGAAAAACAAAATGATGCGAAAGTTTTTATGTATGTAGATTGTAGGTGTGTTTTTACTTCTTAACATTGTAACGGTTTAACAGATTTGGATGAAATTTAGCTTTCAGATACCATATACTTACCCCGGGTTAAAGCAGACTCCTTTTATTGAAAACGCGAGTAAAACCGCAAAGCGCAAACTTTAATATAAATCCGTAACTCTAAAAAAGATGTGTGAAAAGTATTGGAGATAAACATAATTTACTGACGCATGAAAAAAGTCTGCGTATTTACGCATTACATCAATAGCAATAAATGTTAAATGTAAAAATCCCCCCGAAGGGCGTGGGGTTCAAACCCCAACAATGAGCATGAGCGTGAACGAGGTGAAGGAAAACATTGTGAGGAAGTCAAAGCGTGGTGGTAGGGTACTTTCTAGTATCTACTCGATGGCTAGCTACCATCCTCAAATCTACCACCAATCATCTTTAACTGTGTTAAAGACATACTTGACAGTCAGTTCTATTCCAGTCCAGGTGTGTTGACCATCTTGACCACACAGTCACTTAACATCAGATGAGCTGCGGTAAAACACCAAGCCTGTCAAATCAAACTAAAAAAAAGTTGACGTGCAACAAAATGACATCCACATACAATTCCTATCCTAGAGTAAGACCAGCCAATAAAAAAATAAAGCGTTGAGTTTCACAACACCATGTGCATGGCATCGAATCTATTTTGGTGCTGATTATGGTTTATGGCAGCGAAGGGAGGTGAAGATATTTCGGGAGCAGGAGTTGCCGTCACGCTTGCATGCGAACTATTGCGACTATTTCTTGCTTGTTTGAAGAGCGTCTACATTCGTGACAATTCGTGACAGTTAGTATAAGCATTAAACCCCAACAATAACCTTGAGCTGCCGGTGAAGGAAAACATCATGAGGAAACCATAGCATGGTGGTAGTGTACTTTCTAGTACTCGACTGGCTAGCTACTACTCTCAAGTTGAAAATCTGCCACCAAGCACCTAACGGTGTGTTCCGGCACGTTTACCATCTTCAACCACACCACCACATAACATCAGATGAACTGCTTGGCAAACATTGCATTGCATGAGCGCCAAAGCAGTGATGCCCTGTACTTTGTTTTGTTATTCAAAGTTCTGTGTATCGCTGCAATGGTCATGGACAGGCGTTATCTCTTACCATCAGGAGAGCGTCTTGTTCGTCTCATTGCTTTTACATAAAAAAAAAAAAATTAAAAAACTCAAACTAAATACTCCAAAAAATTCTTTAGTAAGTAATCCGGCGTTTTTTAATTTTGAGGCCATGTGTAAATCCCTATATGTTACTGCTTTATTAGTTCATAACTTTGCCCAAATTTGATAAATATTTCTAACATCGTAATTTATATTTATGCTAATAATGTTATTTCCGTCAGTGAACAGGTGTAAGATGTGAGAGAGGCGTAACTAATCCTCGTGAAATAAGCAGAACGAATGGATGCCGTTATTCTACCTTTACTATGTTCTCATGATTATATTATAGTACGTATTCGGGACAATTTTTTTATTTTTTTATTTAATCAAACACACAAAACAAATTACATCTCAACAATCAAATCAATAAAGAACTAGACTAGACGAAAGTTGGATCTGAGCGGGATTGCAACTCAGACCATGTGTGCAATATTGGTTTAACGTTTTTTAAATAATTATCATTAAGAGTAAAGTATTTACATTATTAGCTTGGGGTCGGACTGAGCCAGGCGCTTAGGACATAAAATATTTTTAAAATAAGTTCTAAAAGGAGAGAATATGCCAACAATTATATCTTTATTTGCCAATAATTAAATCATGATTAAATGCAATTTACAGAATATTTACAAGAATTAAATTTACCCAGGCTGTAGCCAAACAATATGCCTTTTATGGTTGGTAAGCGTTTGACTATAGCTCATCTGACGTTAATGTTATACTACCTATGAACCAACAGGGCTGTCAAAGAAGGAAAGCTTATTCAACGTAAATTATAAATACACGATTACTACCAAATACGTCAAAACTACTCACAGAATTAACAAGGATAGATAGGTCTAGAATCTGTTCTGGAACAATAGTACCTTCCAATCTGCACTGCAAGTGCCGTTCTATCGAAGTAATAAAAGCAGTAGACACCCGGGTGGTCCACTGCCGCTGTTCCGGCAACAATAAACAACAGCTAGCCTGGTGACGCCATAAATTTCCACGCTTAGGCCTCGTAAACGCACTGTACGCACAGAGTAAGAAATGTACAGAGAAGTCACAAAGTTATCGTAAAACTATTAATCTATACTATTATAAAGAGGAAAGATTTGATTGTTTGTTTATTTTGAACAGGCTCAGAAACTACTGGACCGATTTCAAAAATCTTTCACCGTTGGGAAGCTACACTATCCCCGGGTGACATAGGTTACTTTTTATTCCTGTATTCCCACGGAAACGGGAACTAGGTGGGTGAAACCGCGAGGCGTCCGCATGTCTTTTTAAATTCTTGGAAATTATAATGGCGTTCATTGGCGCGTTAATATGCTCTAGTTTACGCAATACACGTATCAAAAGAGTGAAATTTGTTGTTTCTTTAATTAATAGATACTATAAGTTGATTGGCAATAATAATTATTACAGACAGTAGTATTAAGTTGATTGAAACAACCTCAAAAAAGTTAATTCGTATGTAAAAGAAATGCGACGAACGAGATGCTCTCCTAATGGTAAAATATAACATGTCTATGACCATTTCAGCGATACACAGAACTTTGAATAACAAAACAAAGTCCAGGGCGTCGCTGCCTTGGCGCTCATTGCTTTGAGACATCAGATGGTTAGTCTCAACAGCTCTGAACCGGAACATAGTAATGTTTTGACATTTCTGCTTAAGAATAATTGGTACTACAAAAAAATACACTTTGTTTGATTGTAGTTATATTCCTAAGTTAGTATGAATCGGTTATCTGGTCACTTTTCTGCTCTGTGTCCCGGCGCAAGTGACAAGAGCAAGATACCCTGCATGAGCCGTTTATTGTAGCGGCAGTTGTAAATCATAAGGAGATAATGAGATATTGAGGGCGGGGACAGTGCTTGATTCAGGTGAATGCACACTTGTCCGCGTCGTAGGTATACGCACAAGAATTACAATTAGAATGATAATACTTAGGAAGGGAATCTTTTGCTCCCTACATATAGTCAGGGGTCAATGTACTGATTCTGCTTCGACTTTTCTGTAGAACAGCCGAATTTTTTTTTACATTTTCGAAGTCGTTTACAATTATGAGTACTACAACACCCTTACAGCTTACACTCTTAACGTATACTGTCACTTGCCAACTTGTGTTTTATCTATAGACGAAGATTAAACTTAAAATAGGTATACTAATCTTTGAACTGTCTATTAATTACTTAGTGGGATAATAGCAGCGAGGTGATATTGTCTCGGATAAGCTTCTAATTAAGGATTTCATGGTGTTGCACCGTATTTAGGACCCTGACTAGTAATAATTCTTCCCTGGCTTTATCTTAATAGATACTTTTAATTAGTTGATCGCAAACTTGAATTAGTTGGACCTACTTGTGCAATAAGGCATTTAAATTATCACGTTAACAGACTCCCCTTGTCAGAAAAAGTAGGCAAGCCCCTATTATGTTTACGTAAACTTTGGTTTAACTAGCGGCCTTATTGCTAAAAGCAATCTCTTGCGGGCAACTTAAGCAGCCGAGGTATGCCAATAACAAAGATAGATAAATAACGCTTAGTTATAACCAGTATCATGCTGAGGTGAGCCCCTATTTTGTAACTATTTGTCTCTGTTTGTTTGTTTTTGTTTCTGTGGTTGTGTTACAAAATAAAATAATTTTCTTTCTTTCTTTCTTTAAATAGTCAGCTGTCTCCTTACCAAATTTAATCGAAACTTGGTCCAGCCGTTTGAGCGTAAAAGGACACGCGTTATGTCTTACCAACAGGAGAGCGTTCGTTCGTCTTATTACTTTTGAAATTATAAAAAACGTACCTAAGAATTATATTATTATCTATAAAAATAAGCGACATGACTTTCCACGGGCCGCCAAACCTCCTAATTATCTATAAGGAAGCCATTTCAACAAGCACAAAGTGTCCAATGTGCTTCATTCCATTTACCAGCAATAATTCTCCAGAACTAGGCGCATCATTTAGCTAGCCTGGTTATTCAGGCTAGATTGCCCAGGCTATCCGCTGTTCGCGTGCCGTCGGCCGTTGTCGCCACAATCTTCTCATTCAGCCAATCAGAGATATAGCCGAGGGTGCGCTTATATTGTCATTTGGACAATGATCTTATAAGTAAGGATAAGACTTACGCCACGACTATGCCTCAACGTAAAAAATGCGTTATCTGTTCAAATCTCAATTATATCGCATTGTTCTACAACTAGAACAGTCCTTGATAACCGAATATTCAATTTACATCAATACGTGTCTTTACTCGGTTGTAGGTCTCCTTAGCAGGAGGTCGTCTAGGTAGGTACCACCGCAGTACCAGATATTCTGCCGCCAAGCAATGTTCTGGTATGGTGGGTAGACTGTAACTAGCGAAATTACTGGGCTGTTGAGACTCATTTATTTATGTAAAAAGTAATGAGACGAACGAGACGCTCTCCTGATGGTAAGAGATAACGCATGCCCATGTCCATTGCAGCGATACACAGAACTTTGAGTAACAAAACAAAGTCCGAGGCATCGCTGCTTTGGCACTCATTACTTTGAGACTAGATGGTTAGTCCCAACAGCCCAGTAATTTCGCTAGCTGCAGTACCCTTCAAACCGGAACACAGTAATGTTTGCACTAACCATCTAATGTCTCAAAGTAATGACCGTCAAATCAGCGATACCCTAGACTTTATTTTATTACTCAAAGTTCTGTGTATCACTGCCATGATAATGGTCAAACGTTATCTGTTACCATCAGGAGAGCGTTTCGTTTGTCTTATTCAGCCATTTTAAGACAGCCCTGTTGGTTCATTGGTAGTATGTCTGACTGTAAGACCTGAAGGGCATGGGTTCGATTCCCATACATTTGTTTATACAACTTTGTGGTATAAACAAATGTTTGTGCTGTGTCAGGGTGTTCTGTATCTACTATAGTATGAATTCACAAAAAAAGTATTTAAGTATTTTATCAGTTATCTGACTTCCATAGCACAAGCTATGCTTAGTTTGGGGTCAGATAGCGTTATGTGTAATGATGTACGATATTTATTTATTACATTTACATAAAATACTACTACTAAGTATCGACATGAATGTATATCAAACCAAATGATTTCAAACGATTGGCACCAATGAAGTTAACCTTGAATCCTGTTTAAATCACTTTACACATTTGCCAGCGCCCACTGTTCCACTTTACGACATTGCAGTGCCCACAATGCTCATCGATTGCTTCACAGCATCGTAAACAAACGTAGGACGTCACCGCATTTACAAGACACTCGGCACATTGTTACACGCCATAATAAAATAGTTCTATTCCCACCGCTAATAAACATACACGTATTTTGAATTCGGAATTGGAGACAATCAACCGTCAAAACAATGGCGGCGTGCGCGGGCGCAACGGTATCGTATGTCACATGCTTGCGCAAGAGTTGATTTTTGGTTACAAATGCAAATGACAGAGAAAGCAACGGCGTAGGTGTTTTATTAGGACCTCCGAGACGGATCTGCGCAGGCGGCGGTTCGTAGCTCGGGGCAACTGCTACCGGTATTCCCGATTGCCTATCAATCATAATACACTTACGGAAAAAAGTATATTTTAATAATTCCTTATCGAATTTCGTTATTTATAATAAGGTAGGTACGTTTATTAATTGCCAATTATGTAGCTGTTCTTGGCTCCATAATTAGGTATTTTTAACCGACTTCAAAAAGGAAGAGGTTCTCAACTCGTGTGTATTTTTTATAATTTTCCTTAAGAGCCACTTCGCATTCCAGGCTAGATGTTTTTACTTTCAACGAGCACACCGTCAGTCTCAGTAGTGTGTAAACATTGCTGTGTTCCGGTTTGAAGGGTACTGCAGCTAGCGAAATTACTGGGCTGTTGAGACTAACCATCGAAAGTCTCAAAGTAATGAGCGCCAAAGCAGCGATGCTTCGGGCATTGTTTTGTCAACAAAGTTATGTGTATTGCTGCAATGGTCATGGACATGCGTTATCTCTTACCATCAGGATAGCGTATCGTTCGTCTCATTACTTTTACAAACAAAAATGATCTAAAATTACTAAAAATAATATAGTAATGTATAAAAAAATATTATTATTTTAATACAACCCGTTACGACTTTCCCGATATTTTGGTGAGTGCGCTTCAGATCTGCATGACCTGATTCTACCTTGCCTATTCTACTATCGGACAGCCAAGAGCTCTAAAAAGGACACCACAAAAACTTGAACTTGTGTGGTTTGATTCTACCTTCTTCGTACGAACCACTGGACATTGGAATTTGCTGACATACAATCTGGGTGCCTTCAAGTCGCGAGTAAATCGGTTTCTTCGTGCTCCATCATAGCATCATTGCATCTTCGCGGGCGACATGGCGGTCAAACGCAAGCATAAAAGTTATAAAAAAAAGTCACGAGGACAAAAAAATTCAAATATTTCTATGTCACACTATTTTTTGTACCTTCTAACAAAGTTGCCACCGTATCATCTATCAGTTTTGACACCCTTCACTCCCCTTCACAAAATCTTAGGAATCCCTTTACTTAACAAGCCAACCGTCATTCAATACGGATTCAAAAGAAGCCAAGGGAAGGGTCGAAAAGTCAAAACGATTCGTAACCGCAGACAAGCGTTATGATTCCTTAGAAGTATATGTACTAAATATGGTGTTTAACCCGTTTCTTGGAGGGATTAAAGTTCGTTCAACTGTCTTTACAAATTTTTAAGTAAGTACCTACTGTACAGTTTTTTTACGTCTGCTCATATTGGGTAATGTTTGCGCTAATTTATGATATTACGCCCTACGGTTTCATAGATATAGAATAGAATGTAACTTTATTGTACACCATACATTGTAATATAATAAGAGATACGGAAAAAAAGTCAAAGCAAAAGAACATTGACTAATATGCGGTAGTACAACGGCGGCCTTATCGCCTAGAGCGATTTCTTCCAGACAGGTTCGCTTTTTCAGAGATAAAAAGTAGACTATATTTACCCTTTGCTATATCCTAAAATAGTCTTTAAAAGTATTTGTTCTCGATAGAATCTTAGATAGTTTTGAGGGGGTAGGTATATATGTCGTGCGTGTAAAGATTTCTTCGAATCCAATATCTCTACATAGTATAAAACAAAGTCGCTTCCCGCCGTTTGTACGCTTAGATCTTTTAAACTACGCAAACGTATTTTAATGCGGGTTCCATCAATAAACAGACTGATTCAAGAGGAAGGTTTAAATACATATACTGTAGACAATATCGTTGCGGTTAACGAAAGACAAATCAGTTTCAAATACAAGCCATTATATCGAATAAAAAAAAACTTGTCGGTTAAAAAAAAAATCTTTATTTAGAAATCTTCTTTAAGAGAGCGATTTTTAAATGTTCAACTTATTTAAATGCTGTTCAAATCTACTACACTGCGTTCAATTGCGCATGCGCACGAGATAACAAGAAATGGGCATATTAGGTAAATACAAGCCGTGTTTGAATTATTCATTGAAAGTATTGGCTTTGCATAGTAATTAAATCGGTCAGTGATGATAAAACGGCATACTTACGTAACTATACAATTCAATTAAGAATTAGAACTGAATAATGACTTTTTAAACAAGATTTTTGTGTGCGGATAAGCCCTTGTCTATCTATACTATTTTTGGTTTACTCATGCGAGATTACTCTCGGTATAGCTTCTACATTGGTAAAAATACATTTTAAGGTCTACAGCAGTAACTATAGTTAATATACAAACATAGGTAATACAAATACAAAATTTGATGCTCACTCGTTGACAGTTGTCAAAGACGTCATCTCATATCCTATATGAAAGTAATCTTATGTAAAAGTAACGAGACGAACGAGACGCTCTCTTGCTGCTAAGAGATAACTATCCATGATCATTTTGCAACGACATACAGAACTTCTGGTTAAGTCCAGGGCAACACTGCTTTGGCGTTCATGCTTAACAGCCCTGTAATTTTGCTAGCTACCCTGCAAATCAGAACACAGTAATGATCACACACTACTGCTTGGCGGTAGAGGTACTGCGCTGGTACCTACCTAGACGACTTCCTGCTAAGGATATTTACTAACGTACTGAATTATATCGCCATTGTTTTTTTGTTGGTAATAATATTTTTGACATAGCGTAGTATGGAAATGGCTAGGCATCCTCGTGGCGGGCCGATTGCGATGCAAATCGCGCATGCGCCGACAACGGTACGGTCCGCAACTTCGTAGCACAACAGCATGTTGGCATATCTCGTCCTGAATACGTAATGAGAGATCGGAACCTCCCGTATCGTAGATAGCTTCACCTCTGAACTTAAAGCGACGCTCCGCATGAACTGTTTCGAATATAGTTGAAGATCTCTTTAGATTAGATTGCACAAAAAAAAATGACATTGCGAAGACTTTACATAAATTTATACCTAAATATAGGATGTCTTCGATGTTATGCGTCAGACCTCTGCATCATGCCCTGGTACCGTAATCAAGCAATGAGTCTTTGACTTTACTCGGATAAGAAAATTACAAAGTCAATTTAAAAAACATTGAAGGTTATTAACAACTATCCGTGACTCATGTTTACTACAAAGTTTACGTCAGTTGTCAATTTGTCTGACTGTACATCTATGACGTCAGCGCTAAGTGGTGACAATTAGCGTAATAGATCGGCTTTAGCTTTAATACAAGGAATACATTTCCCCCGAAAAGGATTTTTGTACAAAATACTTTTGATTCAGTCAGGGCATCACTGCTTTGGCGCTTATGACTTTGCCACTTGCGATGGTTAGTCTCCAGTCTAACAGCTCTGTAATTTCGCTTGCTGCAGTACCTTTCAAAGACACAACACAGATAGATCGTGGAAGATCGCTTGTGTTAAGTTTAGTTAGTTTAGAGCATTGTCCAGTTGTGCGGTCGTCATAATTGACGCAGTATCGTCAATACCATCTAGCTTTATCTATTGTGTGGGACAATACCCCGACTGATTGCGGTCATCGTCATCGAGCCATTACTTACGTTGATACACAGGTTTATAAGCTTGGGGTGTATTAAGCCGAAAGGGGGTCAACATGTATATTTGCTTCCAGAGCTAGGGTGTGGGTTTCATTCCTACTCAGAATAAACATTTACGTGACGAGAGTAAATGTTTGTTCTGTATCCGGGTGTTCTGTATGTATTTACAATAAAAAAAGGATGTAATATTTCCATCAGTTATCTGGTTTCCATAGTACAGCTAGCGATATTACAGGGCTTTTGAGAATCATCCATCGAAAGTGTTAAGCGCCAAGCCAGCGATGCCCCGGACTTTGTTTTGCTACTCAAAGTTCTGTGTATCGCTGCAATGGTCATGGACAGGCGTTATCTCTTACCACCAAAAGAGCGCATCGTTAGTCACATTATTTTTACATTACAAAAAAATCAAAAATACAAACTTTACTTAGTTCGTGGCTAGATGGCGCTGTATGAAATGTGCTGGGATATTTTTTTTATATTCATTATTATTATTTTTTTAAAACTATTTAATAAAAATTCACACATATGTTGATAAATGATAAGAACGTATCACGCCATATCATATCATGCCTTCTGCGTCTCAGAAGGAGAAAGTAACTGAAACAGAAATATGCGTATCAAAAGTGCTCAGCAAATACAACTATCTTTTTTGGGCACTATTATCTTGCGCATGACCTCATCTCTATTTACATTATTCATTTGACCATGCTCGTGCATTTAGGCAGTGACTAGGTGCTAAAGTCATATCTCAATTTAGGTTTGTTAGAATTTTATTAGCGTGTCCATGGCTGTTGACTGGATCCTGGGACAAATGTTCAACCCACACTTTGACGCACATGAAGTAGCTAGTAATATAAGATTCCACAACGGTACCCGGCTTAGATAGAAATCACATATTGTTACAAAACATTAGTTTATAACATGTATGTATTTTGTGTAGAATACGGAGATTTGCCATACTTAAATACAATTGGAAGAAACTTTATCTACTGTACCTTAATTCCCAAGTAAAAAGTATGTTCTGGTTTCACTCTGTCTGTATTTGATTGCCCTGTTAGCTAATTTGGCATTAGCTCCACTTCCTTACCTGTATAGGGTGTGGGTTCCATTCACACTCAGGGTAAATATTTATGTGTTGTACCTACATAGACGTTTGTTCCGTGTCTGTTCTACTTGTACAATTGTACATGTTATGTACTAGCTGCGCCCCGCGGTGTTACCCGCTACATGTTTTCGGGATAAAAAGTAGCCTAAGTTAATCCATGGTCTCAGCTACTTCCATACCAAATTTCATCCAAATCGTTTGGTGGTTTTTGCGTGAAAGAGTAACAAACATCCATCCATCCAAACTTTCACATTTATAATATTAGCGAAATTGTATTGTAATGTATTCTACAAATGAGTATATAAGTATTCTATCAGTTACCTGGTTCCCACAGTAAAAATCTTGCTTATTTTAGGGACTAGGTAGGTGGCGTTGTGTGGAATGTCTTCCGATATTTGATTAATTACTAGCTGAAGGCGCAGTACTTCGTATCCAATGCGTTAGCGCTAGGCCTTTGTCCTCGTGTACGTATAAAAACCTCATTTGTAGAATTTAATTTTATCACGACCATTTAACTGAATCAACTCAAACGCTTCAGCCTTTCTCAAGTTATGCGCTTTCTAACATACACCATTGGATTTTTATTCAAATTGAATATATCAACCCATTTTACAGTATTTTCGAATTAATTACACGATATTTACAACATTTCAAAAGTCCTACCCGATGTCAAATTACCACTTTAGCAAATTTCGGTAAAAAAAAACAATTCAAAAGAAATAAATCGAATTATAATGTGAGTTAGTTAAAAGTTGCTGTAAACAACTATTAGGCGAATTGGTCAAACTTTGATTTAAACGTGTTAAGAAATAAATATCTATTTGTATATTAGCTTTTCTTTCAAATTATCCCCAAGCAATAATCCAAACGTTAAGTATACGTGAAATAAAGCAGATATAAGACAAGAACCGTGTGTTCAGTTCACTATACAAGTACTTAATAACTACATAACATAACACTTAAAGATTCGGCTTCTCAAACAATTTTATGTGCCCGGATATCCACTTTATCACAAATCCGTCACGGTATTACAACGTTGTTTCCCTAGATACAAAGTTTCCCCTGCACGCCGCGAGCTTAAATCATAAAACGAAAGCATTTCCCTTCCAAAAGCGAGAGGGTGCGCCGTGAACAATTGCCGAATGAGTTTAATGACTGATGATGCCTGATTCTATCTGCGTGTTTTGAAGCAATATAATAATTATTTATAAGAATACATAAATTTACAATTAAAAAAACCTCCATGATCAAACGCACTGCTCCAACGAATCAGTCAGTTTTCGGAGCAAACGACAATATCATCGATATATACAATTTTTAGATACATGTTTAAAAAATCTCTATTGATTTCGATAAAATTTATATGGGTCCACCTTTGAAGTATGATCTACCAAGCAAAAAAAGAATCATCAAAATCGATTCATAATTGTCGGAATTATCACGAAAGAAACATACAGTCGAATTGAGAATAGCCTCACTTAAGAGCCAGTTCCATTCCAGACTAGGTGTGCCTATCTTCGACCACACCTTCACTTATCATCAGATGATCTGTGGTCAAACACCTAGCTTCCTGTATGAGTAGAAGACCATAAGTACTAGTCACTAATTTGGTATTACGAGGTCAGTTACTCTGTGATTGGACATGCATCGCTCGCAGATGGTGTCGGTCTTAATACACTCCTAATACAGTCACTAGCCGTACACAGTACACACCTCTTTAAATAACTGTTTTATCTGTTTTGACTGTTCGGTTAGCTCATTTGGTAGAATATCTGTTTTAAGAGCTCAGGTGTGGGTTCGATACACACCAGAATGAACATTCATACGACAATTAGCTGCGCCCCGCGGTGTTACCCGCTAAATGTTTTCGGGGTAAAAAGCCTGTGTGTTAATCAAGGGTCTCCTCTAAATCCATACCAAATTTCATCCAAATCCGCTCAGTAGTTTTTGCGTGAAAGAGTAACAAACATCCGTCCATCCATACAAATTAGTGGGATAAATGTTGGTTCTGTTTCTGGGTGGACTGTATATACCTATATAATTGTAATAATTAATATATTAATGTAATATAAAATAGTAGGTTTTTACTTTTCTTAATTAAGCTAAAATAATACAATGCAGCGATGTGATTTTTCCCGCAATTGCCTTTTGAGTTTCTTAGAAGAAAAAGTTAATAAGTTACCATAGGTATTATGAATAGTAGAGTCTAGTGCAAGTGTGAATTTATCGCCGAAGGTCAAAGACAGCCAGCGGCCCAGGTGATCGCTGTTATTGAACAGACTACTGGAATAAATTTAGTTCAATATTGTAAAAGATTTTTAAGACCTATAAACCCAAAAGAAAAACCTAACCCACCACAACGTTCGATGACGTACTTTACAAAAAGAACTGCAAACCGCTCCAGGTGCTGGCAGCGCGCCACGGCAGGTGACTCACGCACCTGCGCCGGCGCAACCCTATCTCGCGCCAAATCACACGTGATGACCGCGACTTAGTTACAGAACTATCGTAATCAGTGTTTGTTTACCTCGTATGTACTACTAGTTGTTATTTAGTTCATTTCCAATTGATCAAATCTCAATTACGCTAATCATGAATACCCGAATGTTATACCTACCTACACGTGAACAGGATATGCCAGTAATACTCACAAAAAACCGAAATCTGGATAAAACTACAAGCTAAGCGCAGTAGGCTTTTACTGCCATATTTCACTGGGCCCATAACCTATCCATACGGTGGAATCTGGGCACAGACTAAAAAAATATTCATGTATATACAGAGTAACAAACTACAAGATAAGCTTAATTTTACATAACTGTAACTTGAATCACTCTTCATTCTAAAAATCATTGATACCACTTACCACTTTTATTGTTCGAACGGCTACAGCGTGGAATACGCTACCCGATTGGGTATTCCCTGATAGATAAAATCTGAGTGTTTTCAAGTCGAGATGAGATTGAATCGATATCTTTTAGGTAAGCGTGCTCCATAGTAGATCGCATCTTCACTTACCATCAGATGGCGATCAAACGCAATCCTAATACTCATAAAAAAAATTAACTATTTAAACATCAGAATGTCCTTCTGAATCCTTGAAAATGAAATCGTATAGCATCAGATAATAATATAGGGGTCGGGTGTGCGTGTCGGGCTGGCGGTGACTGTTGACGATAGGTACCTATTTCTGTCGCCGGATAGGGGGCTATTCCTAGCGTCTCACCTATACCACAGGTTATAAATATAATAACACACTCTACCTACAGAACGACTTTGAAGGGGAACTTTGGTACTGCATAAATCTACTGTAAAAAGTAAACTTTGTCGTGTGTTTTTGTTGTGAAAGCATCATCATCACCATCACCATCGAAAAGACAATCGATATCCTAAGAAGATTTGCTACAAACCTCCAAACTTCAGTGTTAAGATGGCTTAGTTTTTTTAAGCTTTTTGTACGGGTTTCACTATTATTGTGTGTCTAAGCAAAGCCAGAGCTTAGTAAATTATTAATTAACTTTCCTTTTTTTTTTTGTCTAGGTAGAAACCAGATATTCTGCCACCAAACAGTAGTGTGTAAACATTACTGTGTTCCGATTTTAAGGGTATTGCAACTAGCGAAATAACTGGGCTGTTGAGACTATTATCTTAAGTCTCAAAGTTGACTTGGGTTTTGTTTTACTATTCATAGTTTTGTGTACCGCTGCAATGGTCATGGGCTTGCATTGTTTCTTACCATCAGAAAAGCGTCTTGTTCGTCTCATTACACAAAATAAAGATAATAATAAAAAAGATTAAAAGGATCCTTTAAAAAACTAGCATGTTCATGGATAACAAGAGTAGTATTAAAAGTTACTGGCTCATCACGTCATCCAATTGCATAAAAAAGTGTTTACGCCTTCTTACAGCCAATGTTTTCGGTTTCCATGATTCAAAGCAAACAGCAGTTGTATGTGAATCAGCATATAGAAATACGATTGGCGAGCGGAGCCGACCGGGTTTGAACCCACTCTATTTGTGGCGCTGGCACCGCGCCAGCTGCCCCGTCTGATGGCTGACCCGCTTCCTCACTGCTACAGGATATCGGAGACACTGAGGTTACAGGATTAGTAGTTAGGGAGATACTGAATTTTATTACTCAATAACGTTTTGAGGCCTAATTTCTGTTTTGGAGTTTTATTACCGCACAAACTGTCAACATCAAAAGATCTATACTCAAATTTTGAAATCCCGTTCCGTACTTTTTTGGCGCTCATTCTTTTCGCGCATTTGCAAGATGTGGAATGCCCTTCATAGGAAACTCTTTCCGCGAAGTTACAATGAAACGCAGCGGTGAGCTTATGATCAGGAATGTAAAAGTATATTTGTAGCTCTATCTAAAAAAAAAATTGTAAAAGGGAATGTCTCTACCACCTCTCACACCTCGTTCACAATCAAGTTCCTCTATATGACGTAATATTTAAGAGTCTGATTAATTAGACATGAACAACAGATTATTTTTAACATAAAACATCCCACTAATATTATACATGTGAAAGTTTGGATGGATGGATGTTTGTTACTCTTTCACGCAAAAACTACTCAACGGATTTGGATAAACCTAACCACGCGTCTTTTTCTTTCCCAGGATCCTGGTAGGCGCGCCGGAGGACGACCCCCCGACCCGGTTCGAGAATGTCTCTCGCCCAGGGGCCGTGTACAACTGCCAACCCGGGTACCGGGACTACGCAGCCGAGGCGCGGGGGCTGAACCCTCTACGGCACTGCCAAGAGATGATCTTCGATAAGAAGCTCAGTAAGTAATCTGAACTATTACTTAACCTTATTTTCTACAGGATTCATTTCGGGGAATGTGCTACTGAGCTGTACGACCTTGTACTTCCATCCCCTTTTTACTACAAGACAAGACAGGCCACTACCACCATATACCATACGTAGTGGAATTCCCTTGTGTGGGTACGTGCCGAACGTTTTGACTCTACGTTTCTCATCCGTACTGCCAAGGAATGCAACAAGCTGCCGGCTTCCTTATCCTGAGAGATATCTACTAGATCTTTTCAAGGAGTAAGTAGGCATCTTTTTAGTCTACGTGCTTCATCTTTGACCACGTCGTCGCTTACCATCAGGCGAGTTGGTGGACAATCGCGGACTTATCCGAATTAAAAAAAAAACTACCGAATGTTTTTGTATCAGCCATACACTTTAGCCATTGATCAAAGGTACACTAGTTACTACCTAACAACTGTGTTTCAAATAAGCATGACAGTCTAGTCAGTATCAGAATATATTCTGTAATTATCTTCTTCAGATATCTTTTCGCAACAGTTTTCAGAACTAACCTTTTGGAACGCACGAGATAACTAATAAAAGTGGATGAAAAACAGAAGATGAAATCGATCGATTTCAAATTTAATCGTTTGAAAATTGTCCACGATGTAATAGATATAAATAAATATTCATAATATGTATAGCTATATGTATATGTACTTGAAAGTACCTTACCACCATGCTATGGTTTCCTCAGTTTTTTTGCTTGTATACTAAGTGTTTTTGGTTTTGAACTACAAGAGCTCACCGGATGACCAGCGCTGGTCAATTGGTGCTCCTATTTTGTAACTGTCTGTCTCTGTTTGTTTGTTTTGGTGTTACAAAATTATACTATTTTATTTCTTTCTTTCACGCTGTTTTCATTCACTGGCAGTTCAAGCTCATTGTTCAGATTTGAACCCACGCACTCGGCGTGTGATCCGTGCGTACTTTCCACAGAACTATAATAATCGCTACAGATCTTATATTCTTATGCGAACGTATGATTTAAATCGGCCCCGGTGCGTTGCCAAGCACCTTATCAGTCTCAGTAACAAAGGTTATTAATAAAGTTATTTATAGTCCGTTTAACATTCTCCTAAGATGGAATGTCTCATACCTCATGTGCCGGTTATTTATTATCTCAATAACGTCTGAATTATTGCAGAGATTGTCTTATTCTAATAAATACGGATTTTTGTTTTATGCCTTCAAGTCGTGAGTGAATCAGTTTCTTCAGGCAAGCGTGCTCCATCGTAGACCGCATCTTCGCTTTACATCAGGCGAGTTGGCAGGCAAACGCAAGCCTTAAACTAATTTAAAAAATATGTAAAAAATGAACAAACTCAAAGAAACAATGATAATTTCGTAAAAAAAACATAAGTTGTTCAAGAAAAACAAGAAAATAAAATAACAAGTATGGAAGGAATTTTGGATGATGATAATAATATGTATATACCTATATATACGTGATTTGACAAATGACCCATGGAACCCTTTTTTTTTTGACCCGCGGAGTCTTGGTGTGATCGATAAAATTCTGAGTGAAAATAACGTCAAGATTTTTCAACTTCAACTTCAACTTTTTCTTCTTGGCTTCTGCGGTGTTGCCACAATTTTGCCAGTGTCTGGTAGCAGTATATTTTTCATCTGGCGCATATTGTCCGGTGTTGACCGTGTTTGCAGTTACTTTTTTTTTAAGTATACACGTTAGATATATACAAAAACCCCAATAAAAAGCAAGATTCAAAGATTAATCTTATTAATTTTGATAAATTTACTAAGGATATACACAAAAGGAGAAAATACTAGGGGGAGGAGGTTGGAGAAGTTAATAGGTTTCATTTCATATTGATCGAAAATAAATGTCATGAATTAATGAAAGAATGAGTGAATGAATGATTTTATTTGGCTATGAAACTAGATACATATACGTATAGATTTAATCACAGTTAATTAGTGTTTTATTTCAAAATGCGCATAATGTAAGACATCCCGATTCTGTTTGGTTTTACATTGTCCACATGAGAATAAATACCATTTGACGTGGTTTAACAACGTGATCATTAGTTTCACTTATTGTTAAGAAACCCCCGTGTTTGTCTTTACAAACGAGCCATTAGTCAACGTGACGTGTAACACTCCGTCTCGCGGGACACCGGGTGCGGGCGGCACAGTCACATCGCAGGACATGAGCATAAATCAGATGCGCATGCGCATGGCCACCGCACTCGACCCGTCACAATCAATTACATTGAAAAAGGGCACCTGAACTGTGAAGACTTTTCGGCGAATACTTTGTAAATTAGCTGTAGAATTCGGGGCTATTTCAAATTCTCGACTAAATTTATGTATCCTCTCCAAAACACCTCGTATTAAAATATGCGAATTCCAGTCCAAAATTCTGATATGCTGGAAAATAAAACATGACTACTGGAGTTATTCGTAAGCAACAATGCTGGCCAATGAATCAGAGGTTCCGCAACCTTTTCGCATTCCTCCCAAACTAAATAAGGGGACAGCATGTATGGCATCTGTTTTGTGTCTGACATTTATAAAAGTAACAAACGAACAAGATAATGTGCACCTCGAAACTAAATAAAACAATACTATTTCGGGATCCGTATTTATTTAAAGAGTTTCTATTTGTATCTATAATTTTCATTGTGTCACTGAAAAATTAAAAAAAATGTACTTTCAACAAAATTTCATGAAGATCCATCAAGCTAAGCATTGCCATCCAGCGCGGCAATGCTGCCAGCATTCTGGCCACATATCCCTCCTCTGACGGATTTTTAGACTTAAGTTTTTTTGTATACAATTTGTAAATAGTATAATTTAAGGTCTTTTTTATTTTGTTTAATAAATGCTTTTCTATGTGTTGAAGATCCTACTACATATTTGCAACTTATTGTAAAAATACTAACACAACCATACTTTGGCTTTTAGGTTAGGTAACTGAATAAAAATGAATATCTTAGGACATTTCACACAGCGCCATCTAGCCCCAAACTAAGCAAAGCTTGTACTATGGAAACCAGATAATTGATAGAATACTCATATACTTTTTTGTAAATATACACACTAGGACACAGAACAAACTTTTTATCGTCACATAAATGTTTGCCCTGGTGGGAATCGAACCCACGCACTACACACTTATATACATACGAGTATTAATTTGTAACAATCATAAGATATTTAGTCATTTATGGCTTGTTATTCGGCATAGCTAGAACCTAAAACACGTACGACTCCGGTGGTCGGTAGCCCCATGACTGCGCATAAGAATTAATTGATTTCACTCGAAACAATTAACACGCGCAAGAAAACTGCACAAGTTCATAAATAGGGACAGGATGGCCACTGCAGAGTGGCGCGTGAGTCGCTTCCAAACTGAGGTGACAATCGCCGGATGTTGGCGAATGGAATCGACCGCATGCGTTCGCGAAAGATGGTCGACGCTGCTGATGACGTTATCGTAGTGGCGAATGATAATAAGAAACTGCTAGGTGAGAAAGTAGAATGTTGGCGCCTTTTATTAGGGTTCCGTAGCTCAAAATAATCTTTCATTTCTTTCCTAAAGAAACCCTTACAGGATCATTTCGTTGTCCGTCTGTCTGTTTAGAATCTCAGAAACGTGTAAAGATTTCAAGTTGAAATTTATATCAAGTACGCAAGTTTGCAACTCCTTGACGCTGTGAAAAGATGAAACTTCTAAGTTATCGCAATCATAAGATATGGCCGTTTATATCGTATCATTTGCCGCTCAACGGAATCAAAACCTATAGTATATTTCCCGGGAATCATGACATTTGACAAGAAGGAATGTAATCACGAGTAAAGGACAAAATTTGAACACGGTAAATTTGTAATTTTTTTTCTGTTTATAAACTTATTTGCTGTTGTGTATGTATATACATCAGTTTTCCAACGGTAAAATTATATTTTTCCCTCAATACAGTTTACGTTTTTGTTAGAGCCATGTGTTTTCATATTCCCTTCGATAGGTACTCAGGTTCTACTCGCACTTGGCCGGTTTTATTTGAAAACTGGCTCGCGTTTTAAACAAGCGATAACATCTAACTGCATCTTATAGTACCTATATAAATAAAAATAAACCGATTTATTGATTTCTTTTTGTTTGAAAGAAAATATTTGATGGGAAAACTCAGAAATTAGGATGGTCAAAATAAAGTGAAAAGCCTTGATCTATTGTCGGTTAATAGGGGCTTTTAGTAAAATGTTGTATGTGTATTATGTATATATTTGTTTTATTTAGTTTGTTGTAATTTTAAATAATTTTTCGCTTAAAAATTAGTAAATATAATAACGATTTAAAAATGAATCAACCAATCCATCATAATTATCCAGATAATATCAAGATGGCATATGTGAAGATCATAACATTCAACAATCAAGTTTTTTACAGCATCCGACGCCAGATGCTTTTTGCAATTTTTATAATGTCATTAATCTCTTGGCCCCCGCAAAGTTCGCGCGTGTTTTACTACGCAGGTAATATTGATTCATTTAAATCTGAATGCAAATCTATTTTGAATAAAAAACTTGAATCACGAATTCGTATTTTATGCCTAAGCTACTTAAAGGTATCAAAGCCACCGACGCGACGCTCCGATATCGAGTAATAAATAACTTCTCTGATTTCACTTTCATTGTTGATTCACACATTTTTTATTTCGACCTCATTTTCTCTATCGTTTACGAAAGAATAATATCGATGCAGTCTTTACCCAGTGCGTCCTACCTATTATAGTCTACGGCCATATGTGGACACTCACAGTTGGAGCACAGTTGTTAATTTATCGTTTTTTTCGGAGTGTGCTTCAGATCTACATGGTCTAATTCCCCATGTTATCGGATGGTCAGAAGTTTAAAAAAGCGACATAGTTTCATGGTTGACATATCAAACACTCGAACGAAATGATTTGATTCCACTTTTATTGTGCGGACCGCTAAACAGTAGAATGCGCTTCCCGAGTGGGTGTTCCCCGGTAGACACAGCCTGGGTGCCTTCCAATCGAGAGCGAATCGGTATCTACTAAGCAGACGTGTTCCATCTTAGACCGTATCATCACTTAACATCAGATGAGATGGAGGTCAAACCCAAGCCTATTTTTAATAGAAAATAAGGCAAACATTTCAAAGATGCGTAGCGACCTTACTTTGAAAATCTACGAACGGCACTTCTCTAAAGGATCCGGAACAAAATAAATCGCCAGAGAATACATATTCTATGTATGATTGAGATCAAAAATCATTTTTTGGGTACTCTGGTAAAAATTACTATAATTACAAACAGAAATTATTTCTGTGAAAATGCATGGAGATATCATCCAAAATTCCATATTGTTTTTAATGTCATTAGCTTATAATTATGTATAACTTGTTCGCATAATTCGTAACTGAATTTTATTACCGAAAAAATATCGAATTGTTAGTCAAATATTAACCTCATAGCATTACCTTACTAGCCTATTTAACTTTTCCAATTAGGAATGATCGTTGGCACCCAATGATTTCACGCGTGACCTCATCCTTTCCTTTCCCCGCTAATCCGCTTGCACTAGTTGTAATTCGGTCTGTTAATTGTTTGATAAGCACGAGGGAACTTTTCTCAGTAACAAAGTTAGTGTTTGTTAGAAATATGGTTGACTCAGGCGTTACTTTGCGAAAGTTCTGTTTGAATTTTCAAGGTATATATTTAGTTTATTTCCGCTTAACAGTCGTTTGAGTTACAACAGTGATGAGGACTAAAATTCAACTAATTTGACAACAATTTATTAATTAAAAACTTAATCGTAATTTTACTTAATATCTAGAACTAATTTGACATAAACTTAAAAAATATAATTAAACTAAAATCTAATTAAATTTACCACAAGTGTTTCGTGTTTCGCCTCTACATGAGGCATCCTCAAGACGTGTTGACACTCTCGACCAAGCGCTAGAAGAGTCAACACGTCCTGAGTTTAATAGTCTGAGAGTGAATAGTCTAGATTTAAATATGATTTGAATATTTACACCATGATTTTTCGTACTAATCTTAATCACTGGTTTATTTTCGAGCACAGATGTAGGTCTGTGGGCTGCGCGTGGGCACACGTGGGTGCGGGTTATTGGAGGCCTTATTCTGGCGCGCTCTAGTCTCGCATCTCTATTTTTCTAAGCACAGATATCATAGGAGTAACAGGGACGGTGATAATCACGATTACCCGAAGAGGATCCCGGCACGGGCGCACCTTGCGATGCGGTAATAGCGTTCGTAGCAATACCAGATGTTCTGATGATGCTTTGTTGATTAGAAATGGCTTGTTGACACCTCATGATGGGTTTTAAATTGCATAAAGTGGACAAGTGGCACAGTCATTACCTTTTATTACATACTAGCTGCGTCCGGCGGTGTTACCCACTACATGTTTTCGGGATAATAAGTAGCCTATGTCTTAATCCAGGGTCTCAGCTACCTCCTTACCAAATTTTATCCGAATCCGTTCAGTAGTTTTTGCGTGAAAGAGTAACAAACATCCATCCATCCATGTAAACTTTCACATTTATAATATCAGTGGGATGTATGTTTGGTGTGTTGTTCTATTCTATTCTAACACTCAAATACCGAACAAACATTTATCGTCCTATAAATGTTCTGCTGGGAATCGAACCTATGCCCAAACACAGCACCAACATAGCACACAAAAACAGCAGCAGCAGCTCAGCAAAGCAAACACAGCACAGCTCTTGAAGCAAATATTCAACCAAATGAGCTAATAGCGCAGCCAAGTAACAACATACTACAAGATCACATAATGCCATTTCTCCAATCCTTCTTAATTTCTCCCGTATTTCGTAACCGACTCGCCTGTGGAACGGCCTGCACTAATAAACTGCTGTTTGTCCGCCTGTTACTTCGCAAGTGCAGCAATTAGAAATAATTGGCCGATTCGTCGTGCACTGCGATTGTTCCGGACGGGACCCTTCTAATTTACATGCTACTTTAATACACTGCAATTTGAATTGCTATAGAACTTTACGGGACCATAAAGAAAATAAACACTTGAAAAACTACTGAAAGTAATTTGACTCGAGTCAGCGTGTTATACATAAAACCGTGGGGCGCAGCTAGTAAATAAATAAATAAATATAAATATCGCAGGACATTACACACAGTGCCATCTAACCCTAAACTAAGCAAAGCTTGTACTATGGAAGTCAGATACCTTGTACCTTTTGCAGCGGCGGCTTTAGCAGTTGCGAGGCCCGGGGCGACAGATCATTGTGAGGCCCCTTTTCTTTGAGTCCGTTTTACTAAAAAATTAGTCTGAGTGCTCGAGTAGCCGTAACATGCTTGCGCTAATAATGAAACCGTGCGTTCAGGGGGGGTTTGGCGAGATACACGTACATTGGTAAAGACAAAGACTTTTTTCTACGAGGACGCGAGGCCCCTGCAAGAGCGAGGCCCCGGGCGGTTGCCCTGCTTGCCACCCCCTAAGGCCGCCACTGACCTTTTGTGTCAAAGTATCTGTATTTATGTAAGTTTTTTCAAATCATAGAACATTTGACACAGTGCCATCTAGCCCCAAACTAATGATGATGATGATGATGATTTAGTTTGATAAGAATAAGATATTGTAACCATTTACAAGACATCTGATCTAACAGTTAACATTATTGTTTTGAAACACGAGCCAACGTTATCACTCATTGTTTCCGTGTAATCATACATTTCACAACAGCTGTGGCTCCGGCTCATTTGTGCAGGTGGACAAATGTAACAACTATTATTTTTAATGAGACGCTGTCAGTTTAGCTCAAAAATTACGATGGTGGCTCGTTTGTTAAGCTGTAAATATATGTTGGTCGGAGTACAGCGGCGACTTTAGTCAACATTCTCCTTTCCTGCTCTTATCACTGTTATCAGTGCTCTCCTTGCGCTTATCAGGGCCGTTGCGAGATTGAAGACATGAAATGTTTAATTAGCATAATTAAAAAATGGAATTTATACTTTTGATGATTGTAAGTATTGTTTTATGGTTACATAACGGCTAGTTATGAAATTTTCTCGAATAAATTGTATAGGTATTTGACTATAAACTAGATATGATTTTAAAAAATACATATAGGTATAACAATTCTTTGTGGTAGTTCTCCTTAGCAGGAGGTCGTCTAGGTAGGTACCACCGCAGTACTAGATATTCTATCGTAGTGTGCAAACATTACTGTGTTCCGGTTTGAAGGGTAATGCAGCTAGCGAAATTACTGGGCCGTTGAGACTTACCATCGAAAGTCTCAAAGTAATGAGCACCAAAGCAGTGAAGCCCTGAACTTTGTTTTGTTCCTCAAAGTTCTTTGTATCGCTGCAATGGTCATGGACCGGCGTTATCTCTTACCATCAGAAGAGCGTCTCGTTTGTCTCATTATTTTTCACATAAAAAAAAAAACAACGATAAAATAAATAAATATCGTAGGATAATACACACAGCGCCATCTGACCCCAAACTAAACAAAGCTTGTACTATGGAACTCAGATAACTGATAGAATATTTAAATACATTATTTTTTTGTAAAGCCATACTTATAATAAATACAAACAAACTAAACAATGATAGATAAATAGAAACAACTTATCATGCACATTAGAAATAGAAAATTGTACCTACAGAAAATAGAAGAATCTTATGAGCTAGTGCCACGAGTGGCAGCTTTATAGCTAAGAGCGATCTCTTCCAGGCAACTTAAAATGGAAAACACCTAATGAGGTGCAAAAAAACAGAAAAACAAAAAAAAAATGCTCTTAATCCATTAAGAGCAGACGGGAGATTTTGTTACTCTATTCAGTCTTAAAAATGTAAATTAGGAAAAATAATACGTACGTATAGTAAGTACGTAGTTGAAGATTAATCTGCCTTCACATGACCAAACAAAACGTCTGAGGTCAGGGCCGTACTCAGGGAGACTCAGTCATGTACTCTGATTTGCGATGAGACGAACGAGACGCTCTCCTGATGGTAAAGATAACGCCCGTCCATGACCATTGCAGTGATACACAGAGTTTTGAATAGTAAAAAAAAAAATCCAGGGCATCGCCGCTTTGGCGCTCATTACCTTAATTTCATTATGTACTTGTCGTCATGACCTAATAATGTAAATAAATAAATAAATATCGTAGGACTATACACACAGCGCCATCTGGCCCCAAACTAAGCAGAGCTTGTGTGATGGAAGCCAGTTAACTGATAGAATACATAAATACTTTTTTTTTTTTTGTAAATACATACTTATAATACATACAGAACACCCAGACACAGAACAAACATTTGTTTATCCACAAAATGTTTGCCCTGAGTGGGAATCGAACCCACACCCTACAGCTCTCAAGGCAGATATACTACCAGTGAGCCAACTGGGCTGTCAATGTCCATTGTTAATTACTGCGTCATTGTTTTTGAAATATGCACGTTTTGGAATTTTGAGAAGTGCACGTTCGTAACTACACGATTGAACATTTGTAATGAAGATTTTCTCGAGAAGTTTTCGTTTGCCGATTTTGACGAAAGATCGTTGTATGATTTTTTCAATTTATTTTCACAAATTACTCGTCACCTCTAATATCAAGGATTTGATAGTTACTTTTACGTTTTCAATTAGTCATAGAACTAGTGCGCGATAGTTATTGTAATTTGACTTGTGCCAACCGGACTTATCTCTAAAGTTACATAAATTCAGCTACCCTTAGGTTTTTTTTCATGTAAAAGTAAAGAGACGAATGAGATGCTCTCCTGATCCTAAGAGTAATATTAGTACCTAATACTTTCTAAATCGAAATACAATAATGTTTACACACTGCTACTTGGCGGCAGAATATCTGGTACTGCGGTGGTACTATCAAAATACTGCGGTTTTTAACATCCTTTTTTTTGTACAATTATAAAAAGAACCACTTTTGTCAGAACTTCTATAAACTGCTAGTCCTGAATTCAGTCCTGCATTTGGGATGAAACGTATGTGTTGGGTGTCCCCGCGTGTCGTGCGCACGATCTAGCGACATGTCTCGAGATGCATCCGTGTGCTATCCGCCATCTGTCGCACGCCAAATGGAGGAAGCCTGAGACAATGCCCATGCGCACGAAGTTATTATTTTTATACGAAAAATTAAAAAAAAATGTCAGCTTTTAACATCTTGCTGCTGAGCATATGCGTACTCGCGAAGCATGATTAGATGATATTCTGCTATGCCCCTACGGTATCGAACCCATATCTTACGATTATAAGATACGACTTCTCCCACTGAGCTACCGCGTTGTTTTGTTTGCTTTAGCAGTTTTAATAATAAATAATAAATACCATAGGACATTACACACAGCGCCATCTGACAATGAAAGTTAATTTGGCAACACAAATATCTATTTCAATTATAAATAAATTATTTACAAGCAATCTGAAACTAAACGTTTTTAGTAAACATAGGACATTCTAAAGTGGGTGCCGTGCCATGGCCGGGCGTGGGTTCGATTCTCCAATATTGATTTGACAATAACGCCTGCGAAGCGGTTTGATGTTGTAATTGGGAACAGTTGTCGCCCTTTTCAATGCCAAATAGTTTAACATGTTCTCAGTTAATATATAAAAATGTTGTTTGGCTTGTTGTGCCGTGTGATCAAAACATTTTTCAATTTAACATCCATTTTGATCATTATAACAACCCCAAAAGAAAGAACAACCTCTAAAATTCAGTATATCATTGGCCAATGAGTGGTCAATGCGTGGCCAATGCGTGGCCAATGATTTCCATTCCAAGACCGGTTGGAAGCGGCTCGCACCCAAGCCCGTTCCTGCTTTATCAATATAAAAATATCAACATTTTTTTTGCAACATTCTAAAGATAATGTTTATCAGTTTTATTTTCATTTCAATTCAAATTGAAAGTGTGCAACGATATTCAACATTTACCGTTTCACAACGCGCTCAGTAATCTATCATTTTCTGTTTACTAACTAAAACTACAAAGAATCAGTGTTAAAATAGATTTGTCTATCAAAACTTTTCCACAAAACCTTGATTCCCGCAACCATCGTTAACCATTAAACCCCCCCTTCTCCCAACGCGCAGTATTCGCTATCAACCGCCCACATGACGATCACAATGTGTACACTACGGCATCACTAACTAGTCTGTTTGTCTGTTTGTCCATCGGCAAATTAGCCGAGGTATACATACATACACAGAACAGAAAAGCACAGACTGAGAACAAATTTAAAAGAGGACAGAAGTAAAACTTTTAATGAAAACGCAAAATTCTCAGAATACCCAAAGTTGCTAATGTATGTAAAATGTACATAATTATATATGTATAAATACATAATGTTATGTTTTTTAACTTTAAATTAACTTAGTTTAAGTTTATTTAAAGTTAAAAAATAAGTTTTAAATTGACAAAGGTTACGGACCCTAGTGTCTGTAGAGCTGACCAAAAAATCTTCTACATCTACTTCGACTATACGCAATTAATTTAATTATAGTAATTATTTATTGTACACATTAACTAATTTAAAAAAGAGAGTTTTTTTTAATGCTTGTTGTCAGCTCTTTGAGTTATCTCTCTGATGGCTCTTTTTCTGTGGTTGCGTCATTTTGTAAAGATGGAGTCAATGAGCCACTTCCGGTCGAAAAGTTTCCAGTTTTGTACCGGAAAGTCCGGAAAGACGAGTCGCCATGCTCCGCTTGGAAGCAAAACGGTGTTTGGGCATGTCTATCGATTACACGGACGGTTTGACAAGAAAATAGACAATGAAAGACCATAAGACCCCAAACTAAGCAAAGTACCCACCTACTCATTGTACTTGTACTTGAAGTCAAGTACAGAGTTTTTTTGTTACTTATAATACACTAGCTGCGCCCCGCGGTGTTACCCGCTACATGTTTTGGGATAAAAAGTAGCCTATATGTTCATCCAGGGTAATCCAATCTACCTCTATACCAAATTTCATCCAAATTCGTTCAATAGTTTTTGCGTGAAAGAGTAACAAACATCCACCCATCTATCCATCCAAACTTTCACATTTATAATATTAGTGAGATACAGAACACCCAGACACAGAACCAACATTTGTTTATACCACAAAATGTTTGTCCTAGGCGGGATTCGAACCCACGCCCTACAGATATACTGCCAACAGGTAGCCTGGACTGTATTATGATTATTATTTATCTTTTTTTAAAATGCACTCTTATAATACATATACGAAGATTAATATAACATCTATTAGTTGGATATTGAGATACGTCTATCTATGTTTATCTTTAGCGCTTTATGACGAGCCACATCAACCTTCCAATCGGGCACTTTTTAAGGATATAAAATATCAATCGATGTAAGTTTATGTTGCCAGTTAACTATATTAGTTTAAGTGCGTTGCAGTTTGGTAGACCACATGCCCGATTGCAGCCGTTAAACGTGCATATAATGTTTCAAACACGACCTCAATCGCAACCGCGAGCGTGGGCTGGTGACGGGGTTGGTACTCTATTCTTGTCAAGCATTTAATTTTTAGTAGGTTGACTTTTATTTTGTTGCTATGAAAACTCAGAGGTTAGCGCGGTCTAATCACACGCTGAAGGGCACGGGTTGACACCCCAACAAGTCAGCTGCATCGAGGGGAAACCATAGCATGGTGGTAGAGTTATTTTCTAGTAATCGGCTGGCTATTTACCGCCCGTAAGTTGGAAATCTGTCGCCAAGCACCTAAGGGTGTGTTTGGCCTCACTTCAGAGCCAGATCCATCCACTTTCCCACACTCGTGCTCGTAATGCGGTACTATATGAATGAAACATATTTTTATACATAAACACTCGCAAAAATACTAGGTTTGGAAACAAATACAATAAATAATAAGTAATAAATAAATATCGTAGGACTATACACACAGCGCCATCTGGCCCCAAAACAGAGCTTGTGTGATGGAAGTCAGATAACTGAGAGAATACATAAATACTTTTTTTTTTTAAATACATACTTATAATACATACAGAACACCCAGACACAAAACAAACATTTGTTTATTCACAAAATGTTTGCCCTGAGTGGGAATCGAACACACGCCCTACAGCTCTCAAGGCAGATATACCACCAATGAACCAACGGGGCTGTCAATGGGGCGACACAACTCTTTCCGCGTTCACGCAATCAACTTACTTGTGTTCAAAAGGCTTGATTCTAAATTCCATGGTAACAGAATTCCTATCGTGACCATATCACGTCATCGTGGCATCCGTCACAGCCATTCCTGTCCTAAAGTTTCTATGGAACCAAACTAAAGCCTACGCAAACAGAATTTGAATAAATAACACAGAAACGAGTTTTGCCAAATTCATTCGCGGTAACAGGTTTCGTGTTTGCTAACTAGCTTCGCGCGTCGTTTTCTTAAAACTGTGTTGTAGGTGCCTACGTAAAACGTTAGTGCCTTTTAAATATTTTTTCTGTCAAGACTGTTTTGTGAGTATTAATTCCCTGAAATTCATAAAACAATTAAAGCAACATCTTATCTTTAAAGCATCGATTGAATACGCAATCGATGAAATCCTGACAGAAAAACAGTCAATTTATAATGCAAATTTATATGACATTTAAAAATATGACATTTTAAAAGTAAAAATTTTGACTTTAATGAATGCTCCTCTCTTCTAAACGTTGCTGTCCCCGACAGAGTCTATATTTGGCTGTGTACCATAATACTGCTTTGTATTTAAAAGATCTTTTACTATATGGAAGCAATAAATACCTTGAATCTTGATTGTAAGAGATATCACCTTTACAGCCTAAAACTTTAACAATACAAAGTTCAGGTCATTGCTGCTTTAGGTTCATTACTATTAAATTAGTTTTTATGGTCGAAATAAAGCACACCTTGCTTAGAAAGAGACCAGCTCTCAGGTGCGGCTGCCGGAACACACCGTTAGGTGCTTGGTAGGTTTTCAATTTGAGTGTGGTAGCTAGCCAGCCGAGTACTAGAAAATAGCCTACCTACCATGCTATGGTTTCATTCATCTGCAGCTCAACCACATTTTTTGCGATTTGAATCCACGCTCTTCGGCTTGTGAACCGACCACGCTATCCACTGAGCTATCATCGCCACATCTTTAGATAGATATAACTCTTTATTGTGCACATTATAAATAGAAAAGAGTACAGAGAACAAAAAACCTTATTAATTAGTGCCACAAGTGGCGGCCTTATCGCTAACAGCGATCTCTTCCAGGCAACCAAGAAAATAAAAATACGATAGAAAACATAAGAAACAGACGGGAGATGAAAAAAATAAAATAAAAATTAAACATATAGTAATATTAATTTAATTCATTCTTAACTAAGAATAATTGGCTAATCTTTCGTAGTAACACTCCTTCAGAAAAACCTTAGTGAATATAACAGTAAGTACTTACTTTAATACGTATCTATTCTAAAGTAAATAAAAAAGCGAACACTATCTGTGAAACATGACCCGTATAGAGTAGTATCAAATCGCTTAGCGGATTTTTTTAAACGGAAGCGCTGTGTATTTGTCCGTGAACGACAAGCAGACATGAATGCTTTGACATTTTACTAATTTTATGGGAACAATCTAGCTATACTATTCTAAAGAGGAAAGATTTCATTGTTTGTTTGTATTGAATAGGCTCCGAAACTACTGGACCGATTTTAAGCTACACTATCCCCGGGTGACATAGGCTACTTTTTATTCCTGTATTCCCACGGGAATGGTAACTACGCGGGTGAAACCGCGAGGCGCCCGCAAGTTTTATATGTATTATGTATGCCTGTATATAAAACTCAATCACTAAGCCTGAATGGATGTTTCAATAATCAAGATCGATGGGTAATGAATCTGGGAGTGGAATACCGCGTCGAGAAGTGCATCGCTCCACGAGTGAGTTAATAAAACGTAAGCGCAGCGCTGAAATAATAATTTATCTGTACAAGTGTACAGTGGCCATGGTACCTGGGGAAACATGGACAGTTAAAAGATTATTGCTTGTTGCTAATTAGCATTTTTGTAGCGATGATAGCTAGCGTAGCTTCAAACCCCAACAATGAGCTTGAGCTGCCAGTGAAGGAAAACATCGTGAGGAAACCATAGCATTCTGGTACTCGGCTGGGTAGCTACCACCCTCAAGTTGAAAATCTGCCGCCAAGCATCTAACGGTGTGTTCCGGCAGCCTCACTTGAGAGCCAGTTCCATTCCAGGCTGCTGTGCTTTACCATCTTTGATCACACCTTCACTTAACATCAGGTGAGCTGTGGTCAAACATCTAGCCTGTCAACCATAAAAAAAAATATTTAGATGTTACAATTGTCGTTTGCCAAAAAGATCGTATTATTATTATTTTTTTAATATACTTTCCTAAGTACTTGTTACTTGTTGTTACTTGGCAACTTAAATATCAGGGGTTTGGTGATTGCTTTTACGTTTTAAATTACTTACAAAACTATTACACAATAGGTATTCTTACCAACGTTTTATCAGTTCCACAGAAAAAGTTCGTTGACCCCGGCACAAATGTATAACGCAGCTGATTTTATTTTCACGTTTTCAATTTTACTCGAATAGTACTTAACAAAAACCGGCCAAGTGCGAGTCGGACTCACACACGTAGGGTTCCGTACCATTATCTATAATAAAACTAAATATTCTGTGAATAGTTAAAGCGTCTACCTGTCACCGTTATTAGTATCGAGCAAGAAACGGTATAAAAATCAAGTTTGTTGTATGGGAGCCCCCCTTAAATATTTATTTTATTTTATTTTCAGTATTTGTTGTTATAGCGGCAATAGAAATACATCATCTGTTTCAACTGTCTAGCTATCACCGTTCTTGAGATACAGCCTGGTGACAAAGGAACTGTAGACGGACCCTACAGTTCCTTTGGTTACGGAACCCTAAAAATGATTAGTACGCTCTTTCATTGAGCTAGGTTCACCTTAGCTTACACCCCAGTATATGTTAATTAGTAGGTACTTAAGTAATTTATATGTGAAAATTAGCAATCACAAATTCTCACTAGGATTCATTATATCGATACTAATTACCGCCCGACAACGGTAGCGACTTTTATCAACAAAATATATTTTTTCTGTGAATTTACTCAAGAGTTTGTCACAGCGCTTTAAGTACTGTCAGTGTAATGAAATCACAGCTGAAACACCAGATACGTTTTATTGCTGATGCACTTAAAAGTTTTCAAACATTTAAAGGCACATCACTCATCAGCGCTAGAACACTATCGAGTCGTCAGTTTCAAAAGCGCCATTTATTCTGATCGGTGCACAGACGCAGGGTCACTGAACGCGACATCTGGCGGTCGACAAATTAATGCACACTTTGTGTTGATCAAATTTTTTGCACAGAATTTTTTAGTGGTTCTGCGGTCCTGTATTCTAATTATAACATTAACAGTAAGTCGGATAAAATAAACTATGTATTGTAATTTTATGATACCAGCTTACGCCCGCGACTTTGTCCGCGTTAACTTTATAAGTAGTTTCAGAGAGAAAACACCCAAATCAGCTAGCGGGCCAGCGCACTATTCCCAAAAACATACGTCGGCTTAAAAAGCGGCGCGACATTTTCGACAACTAGATGGTCGGAAATCCAGCTAGTGATAAAGAAAGGGCTGGCTCCGATGGGGGCAGCGTCCTGAACGACCAAAAAACTTCACCTCATCTTCTTATAGTCTGAAAGACTGATTGCAAATTATAAATCACAAAAATTGTAATGCTATGCAATAGCTTTTCCGCAGCAGTCCCCGAGTGCCACACGTCTTTTTTTTTATTAGATTAAGATAAAGAATACCTTTTATCCCAGAATAATGATCGAAAAAGTACGCTATATGTCATACAGGTAACAAACTATATGTGTCGTATTTCATCCAAATCTAAACATGCAAATATACAAAATTTCATATTTGTAATATTAAGCAGGATAAGTGACTTCTGTTAGCACACTTGCATTTCACTATTAAAGTGTCTCAGTGTCACAACTTAATATGGAAGAGGTTTTATGAAGATCATTAATAAAAATCTATTAAGACTATAATGAAGAGTCATCAATCTGGACTAAATGCCATGAGCTTGGTCATAGTGGAGATAATTTGAAAGGAAACCTTAAAGAACAACAACGTGCATATTTAACTGTTTTGTTTAATGAAAATTCAAATTTTTTACTAAGACGATTTTTTTTTTATATATCGTTGGACTATCGTTGAGCTTGTGTGATGGAAGACAGACAACTGATAGAATACATAAATACTTTTTTTTAAAAATAATATTGAAATAACATTATTCATTTATTTCAATAAACAAAACAGAATACAATTTTTACATCGGCAATAAGTAAATGACAAAAAGGATTCTTTAACAAATGTGTAAAATTGTATAAAGTATACAACACGAACATTATAAGTAGGAAGTAGCACTGAATATGTCTGTTTATTAGCCTGAGCATAACTGCCACGAAATTTACAAACATGCTGAGGACATTGGAGATACAGCTGATTTAGTATTTCATGTGATGCGGTTCTCATAACTTGCAGAATGCAATAATTACGAATTGTTAAAACAGCTGATACAACAAAATGTTGCAAGTTCCTATTCTTTATTGGATGCTGTGGCTGTGGTCTTGTGGCCGAATTGACCGCACTCCAGACTCACTTGTCGCCAATTGTCGAGTGGACTATTGGTTGATTGATTCGACCACGCTCGACGCTTCCTCTAGTGGCATGAACGTTCTGCGGGACCCTTATTGAATTGTATATTGATTGTTTTTTAAGTTACTTTTAGATTTATGGCCTTATATTTTGGGTGTTCCCATAATGAGAAGTTTATTATTGTTTATTATTCATTTTCGTTAACTGCATCTTTTAAACGTCGCCGATGATTATTTTAATTTAAGACAATAAAAAATATTGCAAAATAAATATTTAACGAGCCGTGACCAAAACGCTAGCTTCTAGTTTGAGCTTGCCAAACAACGTGGCGATGAGGCCAGCGTTTTAAAAACTATTTCCATTGATAGTGATCTCTTAGACTATGTAGTAAATTATAGTAGTTTGACGTTTTTATTATTTTAAGGAATTGATTTTCGTTCTTTATATATCTTTTATAAGGTTTTTCTTTTATAAGGTTCTTTGTTCTCTGTACTCTTTTCTAGTTATGATGTGCACAATAAAGAGTTATATCTATCTATATATTATATCTATAAATCTATCTTTTCTGGCTAACAAGAGACTTTTAACTTTAACCTTAGACAATTGAATAACTGTATCATTGTAGAGCAAAATCTTTTTTGGTCTATGTTATTCTCGATATGGAGAATTTCGTCATATATTATAAAAAGTTTCACATCCATTAATTTCACCAATTATAAAGGTTAAGAAAGAACAATAAAAAATGATATGGTTTTTACGGTCGTCTGAAACGGTACTCGGCAAAAAGTAAAACACATACATCATGCAATCCCGTTGGTTCAACCCCCTGTTTGTTTTCACAATGTAAAAGCCTCCCATTAAAGCTACCTCGATTTTATCTCCGTGGACCTTAATGGCATGCCTTATACGTAACTTGGAACAATCGGAAATGTTGTTTGAAATTATAGCCCCCACAGAGACGAAAAAATGACAAATGGGAGGATTAAAATAGCATGTCAATATTACGTATGTAATCGAGAAGGTTTACACTGGTGAGTTCAAATATCAGGTGTTTGGATATGAAGTATCATTGAATTGACTACTTTGAAACGAGTAGGTATATATTTTAATTGTCGTAGTTTCTGGTAGAAAAATATATAAAATTGTTCTGAATTTCATAGTTGAGCATAAATAGATTTGTTTTGTGAAAACAGTGCGTTCTACGATAGAGTACGCTTGCCTAGAAGAAACTTGATAGAACTTGGTGGTAGATCTCCTTAGCAGGAGGTCGTCTAGGTAGGTACCACCGCAGTACCAGTTATTCTGCCGCTAAGCAGTAGTGTGTAAACATTACTGTGCTCCGGTAGGAAGGGTGCAGCTAGCGAAATTACTGGGCTGTTGAGACTAACCATCGAAAGTCGCAAAGTAATGAGCGCCAAAGCAGTGATGCCCTGGACTGTGTTTTGTTACTCAAAGTTCTATGTGTCGCTGCAATGGTTATGGACAGGCGTTATCTCTTACCATCAGGAGAGCGTCTCGTTCGTCTCATTACTTTTTACATAAAAAAAAAACGATTCACTTGCGCCTTGAAGGCACTCTAATTGTATCTATCAGGGCACACCTAGTCGGGCAGCAAATTCCATTGTTTAGCTCGTGTTTTGTTTGTATTAGTTCCCATTTACCAAAACTAAAAATCTTCGGTGAGTGCTCGGCTTAAAGGCCGTCGTGTGGTCTGCAATTAGTAGTTTGCATTAAGACATTAAGTCAGCAGTTTTCTTAACTGTTATGGCATAATAAAGCCTCGACAGATATGGAGTCTAATTTGATCGGCCGATGGTAGCATGTTATCTGATTTCATAAAATTGATGGTTAACAGGAACCTCGGCTGTATCCGTGGTTTTTTTATCGGGTATAAGATTGACGTCTTAATAATGTCGTTGTGTTTCGACAGATTTTATGGTCGGTTGGTAGCGAGATGCGATGGGTGGCGCATTGGCTGAATAATGATGTTTGGGGGAATTGTTTGACACGCGCACGATCGCTTTCGTGTTTTGATTGCTTTTTGGTTAAGACATTTTTCTTGTGATTAAATCTGCCTATTTCATTAGGGTTATTAGTAATTATGTTTTTTTTTTTTATGTTAGAAGTAATGAGACGAACGAGACGCTCTCCTGATGGTAAGAGATAACGCATATCCATGCCCATTACAGCGATACACAGAACTTTGAGTAACAAAACAAAGTCCAGGGCATCACTGCTTTGACGCTCATTACTTTGAGACTTTCGATGGTTTTGATTCATATTTATTTTAAAGCATACAGTTATATGCAGAAAAATTACGGTTTTAGTCCAAAATTTCATCTTAACGGTTGATAATTTAGTCTAAGATTTAGTTACATAAATAAAAAAACGACGAAACTGGCAACCGTAACAAGTGAAATACTGCAAGTTACTAAAATTATAAATATAGATAGTAACTAAATAAAAAAAGAAACAGAGTAATCAAAAACATAATACAGGGAAGAAGTTTCAAAGATTAAGCCCATAAGTGACGGCATTGTTGCTAAAAACAATCTCATCCAGGCAACTATACAATGGAATCAAACAAACTGGAGATGCTACAAAAATATGTTTAACTCGCACATAAATTTGAGTTGTTTTTTTTTTACCTTCATCATTAAAATTTATAACCAAGCATTGTTTTATAGTACAGATTTATGCATCCGATTGTTTAGTATAGCGTGATTCCCACGACACGCGACAACGGCAGTAAATTTTAAAAAAAATCCTACGTTTTGTTCCCCTTCCTTCCCTTCATAACAATACCATCAGGATATTCATGCAACCGTAAAATAGATCGAAACACGAACACTACAATGTTTTGGTCGAGTGAACATGGATAATTTAAATCATATTTCGTGTTAGTGTACGAACATCTAAAATAACACTGTTTTCTAATTTTATTTACAACTGGCTTCGCACGGGTAAGCGTAAAGGTGTTTGCTCACACCACATTTCTTTTAGCATTTACCTTAGTCACTTCTGTACGAAAGATCCAATTAAAATAAGTCAAAGAGGAATTTACATGTATATAATTACCCTTGATCATGAAATTATTGGCACTAGTGCCACCTTTGTGCTACTCGCTTATCAGTTATCTGAGTTATCTGTTATCGGGCCGCCTTACACGTTCAATCATGATCACGATCCGCGATCCGCGATCCGCGATCATGATTTCAAAATTTCTAGATATTATGCGATCCGGAGCATCAGTCCGTCAATCCGCTTCGTACACGATCAGTCTGGATCGCGATCATTGATCGCGGATCGCGGATCGCGGATCGCGCGCTACGTGTACGGGCTGCCTATCAGTTATCTGACTTCCAACACACAAGCTTTGCTTAGTTTGGGGTCAGATGGCGCTGTTTGTAATTTTATTTATTTATTTATTTAATGTTACATGACCTTTAATACCTATAATACATTAAAACAACTTATCTTAGTATATTAAGTATACAATTAGGTATTACTAAGTACCCTAGACTTCACACTAGGAAAACCTGTGTCGCGAAGTCTAGTGTCTTCCGTTCCATGCTCGTATATACATAATAATCTTAACCTAAATTATAACTTATAAGATTCTTTTGTTTTGTTTTCTGTAGGTATTTATTTTGTGTTTTTCGTGTGGACTACAAAGAGCTTCTATTTATCTATCTATTTAGTCGGATAAGAATTAATATCATTATACAAATGTCACTTTTCGATTCTACCCTTGTTTTAATTGACTGATATGAACGAAAAACAGTTATTGTTATATACAAAAATCTAGTAAATGATTTTACATAATCATTAATAGTTTTCGTATTTATAAGCAGTAATATATTTTATTGCAAGTTTTGTAACGATCAATGAGAAGAAAATAATCTTTGCATGTACTAGTAGCGACCGGCCCCGGCTTCGCACGCGTACAATGTAGGTACATATACATACAATAAAACCTTTCTCTTGAATCACTCTGTCTATTGATGGAAAAATCCGTTGCGTAGTTTAAAAGATCTAAGCCTACAGATGGTAGGAAGCGCTTTTGCTTTATACTATGTAGAGATTTCAATTATTCTTTACATAACCATTTTATTCTTTATTACCATATTGTTGCAGGAAAGGGCGCGACCCTTCTAATTACGTGAAGCATCTGACATCCAATGAAGGAAATTATAAATTATAATAATTTATTACGTTCATTAATAGATATTAATTGAACATTTATGCGGTGAATAGGCAGCTGATATTATTGCTTTAATTAAAATCGGAAATAATGATCACAGATAAAGTACAAAATAATAAAGATTAAAAGGGAATGCAATTTATATATGAGGCGAGCGTTGACTTAACCCTATGCTATTGACATAATTATAGTAGTATTAGTAATTTTATATACATTTGCACAAGCGAGCGAAGCCGTGGGCAACAGTTAGTGGGAATATGTATAAACAAGAAAATATGTCGAACATTGTTTTTTTTTTAAATTAATTTGCCCCATCGGGCAGGCTAAAGCTGTAAAGCCATACTGCCATAAGTGTTAGCTGTCTCTTAGCTATAGTTATGGTCAAAGTCCAGTCTTAGCAAGTCCAGTCCGTGTCAGTCAAGTCCAGTCATGCTTTAGTAAAGTAGTGGTGACTTTACTATAAAACTTCGATGGAGTTTTGGAAACCACACGAAAAGTAATGTTTCTCCACATTATATCATTTTCCCACACTCACGCTTGTAATTCGGCACTTTATGAATAAAACACCACCATTTTTATGCATAAACACTCATCAAAACACTAGCTTTGGAAAAAAATACAACGGAGCGACACGACTCTTCCCGCGTTCCCGCCAAAACTCGAAACATAGTTGTTAAAAAATCCACAAAAAACGTAAAAACATGATCACCACCGCAATAAAATGACGTATTGTCTAAAGCCGTGTTTACACAGAACCAGTCGGGATGATGTCAAGTGGCAACAAACACTCCGCGTATACGATTTAGTAAATGTTTGCTCTATAATCGAGATATGTGGAAATTTTATTATTGTGTGTAACTGGATTTGTTGTAGTGGTCATTAACTCTCTTCATGTTTTGTCTATTCGAAGAAATATAAGCAAGCCACTTGAAATGGAACCTGACGTTATGAAATCCCTTTTAAAAAAAATAAAAAGTTTTTTTATAATAGGCTTGCGTTCGTTTGTTTTATTCCTTTGAGGAACTTGGCGTCGCACTTTCTGTGCATTTGCCAGTCTCAAGTTTTCCACATGTTGTTGTTTCTTAATTCGTTTGTATTTTTTTTAAATGTCTCTTATTTCAGAACTCCTTCATTAAGAAATAAATATTTTTTATTATTTCCAAGTATATACTTTCAGATTGGTGCCATAAAATTACAACAAATAAAATTAAATACGTTTTATAACGTACTTATAAAATTCAATACGTTCTGTTTTTGTCATATCAGGTTTAGAATTTTCTCATTCTTTTTATGATATGCGCAAACCTTAAAGTGTTCCAAAACAATTTACAAAAAAACTAATAAGATTCTCAGTGAGTCAACCGCCAGCTAATGTGTTTAAAATAAACGTCAGAACAAATTAGTGAGTGTTGTGTCCATTACTGGGCCATAAAGCGGTGTGATATGTAAGTACATTAATAATAGAAAAAAAACTTGTTTCGATACGCTGTCATATAGTAAAAAATAGCTACCGTGGTAGCAACCACAGACCCGGCGCCTGTCAATGCATGTTTGTACTCTTTTTTTTCTAATAAGAAATTGATTAAAATTTTAAAACTGACAGTTTGCTTACATGCATTGAAGCTTATTTTGAAATAATGCCTGAGCTAAAAAGTATGTTATTTAAACCTACTTCAAAAAAGTGGTAATGTTTTCAATTTGACTAATTTTTTTGGTCAATTAGAGTCAATAAATCAAATTTAGAGTAACGTTGCTAATAACATTTTAAATAAAAAAATAATAAACAAATATCGTAGGACATTACACACAGCGCCATCTGACCCCAAACTAAGCAGAGCTTGTACTATGGAAGTCAGATAAACCGATAAAACACTTAAATTTTATTTACTTTTTTTTTTGTAAATACAGACTTACATAATTACAAAAGCAATAAAGTCAAAAGTATTTCATCTACTTGGAACTCTTAATAAACAAAAAATGTATTGATAAATTAAACTTGAAACTTATATTAACCTTCTGAGCAACTGTCTTCTCCTTAGCAAAAGGTCGTCTAGACGTACCTACCACCGCAGTACCAGATATTCTGCCGCCAAGCAGTAGTTTCTAATCATTACTATGTTCCGGTTATAAGGGTACTGTAACTAGCAAAATTACAGGGCTGTTGAGACTTACCATCAAATGTCTCAAAGTAATGAGCGCTCAAGCAGCAAAACCCTTACTTTGGTTTGTTACTCAAAGTTCTGTGTATCGCTGCAATGGTTAAATTACTAGTAAGTAATCATAATATTTTTTTTTTTTTTGACATTTAAACATATTGACATAGTTATTTTATATGTGACATATTATTTCATTGACATTTTCATTGTACTGACATACATAATCATGTTAAGATTTTGATATTTTTAAATATTAATGGAAAAATGACCTGTAACTTTGGTGTTATCAATAAAAGATTTGTATTTGAAGACTTACCATGAAGTATAATTGTGTTGATATAAAGTTTCGGCTGTAAACTTGCAATGTTACGGTACAATTAATATCCAATCAATTTAAAAGGCTTGCTCCGTGATTCGAAGGGCGCTGCGTTTGAAGGCGCGGTGCGGGAAGGGTCATTAGCTCATTAATAATGACACTCATTACGTCGCGCCGATGTCATTCTGACATGCGGTCATGACTCGGACCTGACGTGACGTGTAATGGTAACTCGTTAACTCATAGAACCAAACGCGGTCATCTTTTGATATTTTAGTTATTATTTATAACTGACATACAAAGTAATGAGCGTCAATTACTTTGAGACTTTCGATGGTTAGTCTTAGCTGCCCTGTATTTCGCTACCTACTGGAACACAATAATGTTTACACACTACTGCTTGGCGGCAGGATATATGGTACTGCGGGGGTCAAGTAACTTTGTTTTGTTGCTTAAAGTTTTGTGTAGCGCTGCAATGGTTATGGACAGGCGTTGTCTCTTAGCTCTTACCGTCAGGAGAGCGTCTCGTTCGTGTCATTGCTGTTGTATTTAAAAAATATATATATTTATTTTATTTAGAATAGAATGGAATGGAATGGAATAAAATTGTAAAATTTTACATGAGTATTTTATTAAAAACACCTCGCTTTTGTGTTTTGCATAATCTTACCTTATGGAGCACAAGCTTGTCTGTATTTAGTAAACAGATACACTAAGCTACCCGTATTCCAAATTTCATTCAAACCCGTTTAGCCGTCATAGATTTATTGCAATAAATAAACACACTTATACCCCCTTAAATTATATTATAGCATTTGTGACGACACCAAAAAGGTAATGCTATGTTTGTATTCAATGGTTAAATATGCTCATAACTGTAACAGAAGTTAATTTTGACAGCCGCAATTAATAGAATAGCGAAAGTAACCATTAGTAATGATTGTTTCATAGATTAAGCCGAGCTGGCTGTAACTGTACACACGGAATGATTTATATGGGTTTGTCTGTTTGTTGGAAGCTTATTGATGCAGATAAGGAAATACAAAAAGGTCGTAGCGAAGTTAATATAACTGGCATAACTGTTATTTAATTTTATCGGTATTTGCATGTAGAATTCAAAACAAGTAAGTATTAAGTAGGTGGGCTACTTGGTGGTAGATTTTCTTGGAAAGAGGTCGTCTAGTTAGGTAACGCCACAATACTGCCGCTAGCTAAACGACAGCCCTCTTGATTCGTTGGTAGTATGTCTGCTCCAAAAGCTGAAGGGCCTGGGTTTGATTCCCACCCAGGACAAGCATTTTGTGATATAAACAAATGTTTGTTCTGTGTCTGCGTGTATTCAAGTATTCTTTCAGTTATCTGTCTTCCATAGTACAAGCTTTGCTTAGTTTGGGGTCAGATGGCACTGTGTGTATGACATGACATTTATTTATTTATTTACTGGGCTCTTTAGACTAATTGAAACTAAACTAAATCAAATGTCTCAAAGTAATCCAGCGATGCCTTGAACTTTGTTTTGTTACTTATAGTTATGGCTACCACTGAGATGGTCGTGGACAGCGTTATCTCTTACCATTAGAAAAGCGTTTCAAACTACTCATTACTTATAAATAAAAAAAGAATAAACATTGGCAACATTGGCAGTACATTGTTGCAAATCAGTAAGTTAGTGTAAGCAAAACTGCCAGATAATTCATCAAACAACTGACTGCTGAAGCGCGACAAATACTCTGAAACAATGGAAACAAAACCTTACAGCTGTCTCCCGTATGACCAGTTCCATTCATCATCTTTGCCGTGCCTTTAAAAAATTCAATTCGGCTACGTAAGACGAATGCTGCCAGTCTGAATAAAGCTATTACCATCCATCTTTCTTGTAGCTTTTAAAATGGCAACATTATGCCCTTTTCAGTGGCGTAATAAACGAAATTTGTAAATGATGACCAATGGGGGTATTTGAGAGTGACGTGTAATAAATCTGCTCAAGACAGGCATAATACGCGGCACCAATGCACCGGTAGCACTTGTGGCGCAGTTTGAATAAGTGTTCAAAAGATCTCCAACGTTAAGCAACGGATGATCCGGTCAGTCATCGGATGGGTGACCGTCACCGGCATTTACCTCTGAGCAGTATTGTGTGTTAACTCTGATAATCTTTGAAACCATCTGAAAAGTATAAAATATATATTATACTAGCGACCCGCCCCGGCTTCGCACGGGTGCAATGTAGATACTAATGTGATGCATATGCAAGTATTATACATATAAACTTTCCTCTTGAATCACTCTATCTATTAAAAAAAACCGCATGAAAATCCGTTGCGTAGTTTTAAATAGCTAAGCATACATAAAACAGAGGGGAGCGACTTTGTTTTATACTATATTGTATTAATTAATTATATAAGAAACAATATCATTATTATGTGTGAGATTTTGACTGCTACTTATTTAATTTGATTTTTATAAAAATATCAAAACTGGCAAATGCACAAAGAGCGACGTCAAAACTATAGAAAAAAGTAGTATTTGTCGATGTTGTTCTGTTTTTATCTTTCGCTTTTATAAGTTTTTTATGTTATAATCTATTGATTGTTTATTTATTTATTTATTTATTTTCTAGACTAAAACGGCACAGTATGCCAATTACAATAGTCCTCAAGATAATATTAAAATAGATATTCAGGTTCACTCTTAATTACACTCATTACCAATCTCTTTATCCTTGCACGCTTTCATCTCACAATACTTCAGACACGCTGACATGACACTCCTCCATTCACCCGCAAACAGATCACAATCAGTTTATATACAGTTGTATTCTATTCTATAAACGAGCCTGCTGTAGGTATTCGTTTTACTTGTATTCTATGCTCACAAGATTTAAATGAGTCTTTGCCTTACTTTAAAGCGAAAAGCAAGAAAGAGATAAATTATATCTTTCTCTCTTTTGCACGCGTTGGTCTGATCGGTGTCATGTTTGTTCGTCTATCACAGTGGTGTCACTGTATCCAAACCAAATTCTTTGTTGTTACTATTAGATATTCTGTGGTTAAGACTAAATGTTACTTTTGTTTGTTATAGAAAACAACATGGACATCAAAGGACATCTGGTGGATCAAAAGTCAAACCAGTGGTTCGGAGCCACACTCGCTAGCACCGGGAGGAATGGGCCCATCGTGGTAAGTCACTAGAAATATTAAAAAAAATCTGTTTCCATCTTCAAGGAGTTTGCTTGAATTCTCAGATATTATGATTTGTTTAGCAAATAATACAAATTTACAATTTAAAAAAGCGACTCCATGACCCTTAGTGCAATGAATAAACAATAGATCGAAGTCGTGGAATCGTGGTCGAAGATGGTAAAGAAACCCTAGCCTGGAATGGAACTGGCTGTCAAGTGAAGCTGCCGCAATACACCGTTAGATGCTTGGCGGCAGATTTTCAACTTGAGGGTTGTAGCTAGTCAGCCGAGTACTAGAAAGTACCCTACCACCATGGTTACCTCATAATTTTTTTCTTCGCCGGCAGCTCAAGCTCATTGTTGAGGTTTGAACCCAAGCCTATCATCGCTACAAGAAAATAATTCTAAAGTCAATATATCCAAGTTATACCTACTTCATATTGTTGCCTCGTTTGTTACTTTGTTCGTCGGCAGACAGCGTGCCTACAATGTGTTCGTAACAGTGACCTATAAAGTTGATAGCTGTCTCGACCCACCCTTCCTGCTGCGCCCGGAATATAATGCCGCGGTAATGTCAGAAGACAACTACTGGACATACTTGGAGCGCTTGATTGACTGACTACTCAAAGCATAGTTTATATTATAAGCAAAGGGATGAATGTGAATGAAAGAATGTGAATAGGTATTTTCTAGACAAGCGTGTTCCATCTTCGACCACATCGTCACTTTGTGGGGAGGGCACTGAAGCTGCAATACAGGTGTTATAACCTAATTCAGCGGAAGCAGCTAGATCTATTTTTGTAAACAAAAGAGTTAATAATTAAGTAATATGTGTTATATATATATGTATATATATTATGCAATAAAAATTATTAAATTATTTCCACCAGCTGAGATTGTGGCCGAACGCATGCCTAGTCCGAAGTAAAAAAAAGCGCAAGGTTTTTTTTAATTTAAAAGTAACGTGACAAACTGTGTTTCCCGAAAAGTACAATATGAGTGTCTTCAAATCAAGAGTAAACAGGTTTATTCTAGGTAAGCGTGTTCCATCCTAGACCGCATCGTTGCTTCACATTTGAGTAGCAAACCAATGTCTAAAGCATCGCTGCATTGGAGCCTTGTAATTTTGCTAGCTGCAGTATCCTCAAACTGTATAGAAACGTATACGAAAACAACAAAAACCTTACGAAAAAATGGTATTAAGAGGGGAAAATTAGCGTAATTATGTCAACCAGTTCTAAGCTTATTTTTTTTTTATCTTGCCTAGAAGATACCGATTCACTCTCGACAAATTTCTTGTATGTAAGGCGTTAAGGGCCTATCGAGTGCATTTCTCTAGTCGATTTTAGGTATTCTGTGCGCTCCGTGTGTGAGTGCGCAAGGCACACGAGCGAACAGCTAGTACCGCGCGCCGCCGTCGGCGCCACGCGCTACAGGCATTGTCGATACACATACGGCGGCGAAATGAAAATCGGTTTGAGCTAAATACTTAAACGGCTAAGTAGACGAACTGGATCAACTATTTTGCCGCTTATATTAGTAGACTGGTGGCCGAGTGGTAACAAGCTGTATGAGTACGGCCACATAGTCACGGGATCGAAATCAACACCATATTAATACGGAATATTATTTTTGCACACAAATTTTGTTGATAGGTATTTTAAATAAATATAATACATAAATATTTCGTTTTTTTTTAAATACATTATAATACGATTATTTTTGTATACTTATTATTTTTATAATACGTTTTATTTTTATTTTATTTTTTTCTTATTAGTGTTACATCTCCCGTCTGTTTTTTATGTTCTCTATTGTATTTTTTCTTTTCTTGGTTGCTTGGAAGAGATCGCTGTTAGCGATAAGGCCGCCACTTGTGGCACTAGTTCATGAGGTTCTTTATTCTCTGTACTCTTTTCTATTTATGATGTCCACAATAAAGAGTTATATCTATCTATCTTATTTTTTTTAACCGACTCGATTTTAAATGGAGGAGGTTCTCAATTCGACAATTTTTTTTTATGTAAAAGTAATAAATCGATCGAGTCACTCTCCTGATGTTAAGAGATAACGCTTGTCCATGACCATTGTAGCGATACACAGAACATTGAGTAACAAAACAAAGTCCAGGGCATCGCTGCTCTGGCACTCATTACTTTGAGACTAGATGGTTAGTCTCAACAGCCCAGTAATTGCGCTAGCTGCAATACCCTTCAAACCGGAACACAGTAATGTTTACACACTACTGCTTGGCGGCAGAATATCTAGTACTGCGGTGGTCTGTACCTACCTAGACGACCTCCTGCTAATTCCGCCAATTATGAATCGATTTTGATGATTCTTTTTTTTGCTTGGTTGATCCATACTTCAGAGATGGTCCCATATATTTTTTATCGAAATCGGTCGAGCAAGTAAAAAAAAATCAACACAAGTATTAAAAAACCTCGCTGTTTCATTGAAGCAGTGCGTTTAGTTAGCCTAAGGGTCATGAAGTAGGTTTTTTGTTTGTAAATTTGTGTATTTCTTTTTATGTAACTGAACATTTTTAATTCCCTATTTTATCTATTGAAAATAATTAATTTATTATAACACTATGGAACCTAAGAATATGACATACCGTAAGCAACTCCTACGATACACCTCACTTTTTTCCTTTCCACTGACGAATAATAAACGACGAAAAAGTATTATTATTTTGACTACCCAGTCAGCACGTTTGCGTCATGAGTTGTATGGCATGGGTTCGATTCCCACCGAGGGCAAATTTTGATGAGAAGAACATAGATGTTTGTTTTGTTTGGGTGTTTATGTATACTTTAGTATGTTCATAATTGATTGATTCAAAATAATGACGTGCATAATTATTAAAAAAAAATAGTTTATTACTTTACCCATGGCTTTACTCGCATATCCATTTTGGAGAAGTCATTTAAAAAATACTAAATCCGAATAAGATAATAAGAATAAATATTTCTTTTTAGTAGAATATAGCTTTATGGCATGGGTTCAATTCCCGAATTTTTTTGTGAAAAACATAGATGTGTGTTTTAATTTTTGTTGGCGGCCATATTGGATCAACTTTAAAGTATTCTCCATTCTACTAGTCAATCCCATTCATTTCATTTTGATACCTATATTGAGGTTGTAGTGAAAAAATATGTAATCTGCCAGTTTGATGGCGGCCATATTGGATTTGCTTTTTTTTATTATAATCTATTCTACTAGTCAAGCTCTTCCATTTGATACCCATATTGATGGTATTGTGAAAAAATATGTAATCCGCCATTTTGTTAGCGGCCATATTGGATTTGCTTTTTTTAAAGTTTACTCTATTCTACTTGTCAAGCCCTTTTATTTGATACCCATATTATAGGAGTTGTGAAAAAATATGTAAGCATCTATTTTGATGGCGGCCATATTGGATTTGCTTTTTCATTTATTTTATTTATTTATGCTCTAATGAAACAGCGAGGTTTCGGAGTAAACGAAAATGTCATCGACGTATACAATTTTTATATTTATGTTGATTTTTAAAAATTGCTCGACCGATTTCGATAAAGTTTATATGAGACCACCTCAGAAGTATGGATCTATCAAGCAAAAAAAAAATTATCAAAATCGATTTTTTCATTCATAATTAGCGGAATTATCGCGTAACAGACAGCCCCGTTGGCTCATTGGTAGTATATCTGCCTTGAGAGCTGTAAGGCGTGGGTTCGATTTCCATTCAGGGCAAACATTTTGTGAATAAACAAATATTTGTTCTGTGTCTAGCTGTTCTGTATGTATTATAAGTATGTATTTACAAAAAAAAGTATTTATGTATTCTATCAGTAATCTGACTTCCATCACACAAGCTCTGCTTAGTTTGGGGCCAGATGGCGCTGTGTGTAATGTCCTACGATATTTATTTATTTATATTTATTTAACATACATATACATTTTTGTAGCGATGATAGCTCAGTGGTTGACGCGGTCGGTTCGCATGCCGAAGGGCGTGGGTTCAAACCTAACAATGAGCTCGAGCTGCCGGTGAAGGAAAACATCGTGAGGAAACCATAGCGTGGTGGTAGCGTACTCTCTAGTACTCGGCTGGCTAGCTACCACACGAGAGTTGAAAATATTATGTCCCCAAGCCAAATCTAACCATGAGTTCTGGCAGCCTCACTTGAGAGCCAGTTCCATTCCAGGCTAGGTGTGCTTTACCATCTTCGACCACGCCTTCTCTTAACATCAGGTGAGCTGTGGTCAAACATAGCCTAGCACAGTGGTTCTCAAACTTTTTTGGTGTCGGAACCCTTTTGGGAAGCAAAATACTTGATGGAACCCTATAATAAAACAATACTTTTTAAAAGTGTGTTCTTTAATAAAGAATCTTTATTAATAAGCATAATAAAAGTACAATGTAACAGTTACTAATTATTACTTACTTTACCATATGGCAAGTACAATAATAGAAGATATTAAAAAAAAGTAACTAATGGGATTTGATAAACAAAAAGCAAAAATAAAATGAGAAATTTAAAAATTGCGTTGTAAACAATCTCGACTTTATTTTTTAAAGTTAGAGTCGAAAGTCGCTTGTTGACAACTATAGCGTCTAATTCAGAGGCGGCTTTTATCAAAGGGACAGCGCGCTCACAAGTATACAAGTATACATGTTGATTTGTAGCGATGATAGCTCAGTGGTTAGCACGGTAGGTTCGCATGACGAAGGGCGTGGGTTCAAACCCCAACAATGAGCTTGAGCTGCCGGTGAAGGAAAAACATCGTGAGGAAACCATAGCATGGTGGTAGGGTACTTTAGTACTCGGCTGGCTAGCTACCACCCTCAAGTTGAAAATCTGCCGCCAAGCATCTAACGGTGTGTTCCGGCAGCCTCACTTGAGAGCCAGTTCCATTCCAGGCTAGGTGTGATTTACCATCTTTGGCCACACCTTCACTTGACATCAGGTGAGCTGTGGTCAAACAACTAGCCTGTCAACCATTAAAAAAAAAAAAATACCAAACTTATGAGATATTGTACCAGCTATTGTAACACATGTTTATACAAATAAATAAATAAACCTATGCGCGGCCGCGGAGTCAAAACGTTCGACCAGAGACAGGTGTTTTGATTTTTTTTTCTAAATTCTTGCGGACCCCCTACAGAGGTATCGCGGAACCCTAGGGTTCCGCGGAACACACTTACAGTATAGCAGGCCTAGCATAACAAACCATTACAAAAAAAAATTGTCGAATTGAAAACCTCCTCCTTTTAAAATTGACAGCCCTGTATGTCTGCTCCAAGGCGTGGGTTCGATTCCCACCCAGGACAAGCATAAACAAATGTTTGTTCTGTATCTGGATGTACTGTATGTATTTACAAAAAAAGTATTGAAGTATTACCTATCAGTTATCTGACTTCCATAGTACAAGCTTTGCTTAGTTAGGGGTCAGATGGCGCTGTGTGTAATGTCCTATGATAATTATATATTATTTAATTTTATTATAATTTATAAAATCGAGTCTGTTAAAAAAACAAAATAAAATACAACAAAATTTGTGTGCAAAAATAATCTTCGAGTGTTGGTTGGTTTCGATCCCGTGACTGCGGATTAGAATCGGGTACCGATACCACTCGGCCACCTGTCTATGTCTACAAGTGGCAAATTTGTTGATCCGGTTCGTTTACTTTGTGATCGTACGTAAAAGCAACCTCAACAGCGACACAACCTCCCCGTCCGACAGTCGAAGCGGTACTAAAGCGGATAGGGGAACAGCGTGGTAGCTCTGCTTAGAATGGACGAAACGCGCAAAAATTTAGGTATTTCCTTCGTTTGTTCAAGCAAAATCATATTTTGGTAATTTTTATGTGATAACTATTTAGAGAAAATGTAATTTTATTGTTATACAAAGCCTGATGACTTTCCGTGCAGTATTTACGCCGTATCGAGGTTTTCTATAGATTGTTTGGGGTTACTTTGGATTTTTTTTCTATCGAGGAAACTAAAAGTAATCGTGTTTCTAAATTAGATTACATATAGATTGGATCCTTAAATATCTTAAACATTAACCTCATAAATGATGTTTTAGTAATAACGAAAATACAACGAAACAAACAGTTCCAAATCCACTCGATACCGGCTTAAACTTTGTAATTTCCTTTATGTTTTCCTGGTTTTCATTAAACCACGTTTTCGGAATTAGTTCTCCAAACATCGGTTTTACGAGCGACAAGCGGACAGGCCTGACATTTGTAACCCCAGGCCTTGGGTGCCTTGGGGCGGCCATTAGGTCAGGGGGTAGCATTACGGCTTTGTGCCATTTATGGGCAGACGGCTATCTAGGCGAATGGGGTTGAAGCTATTTGGGTCAGCATGTTTGGGTAGGTAGTGATTTAGCTGATTTAGGGACTGTCAAGGGTAAACTTCAAATTTAAGAAAAAGAAATGGAAACATCTGTCTGACGTATGATGTTTTTTTTTTGTTTTGGCGTCGCATTTTAAGCATTTGCCAGTGTCAAGTGTATTATATTTTCAAGTTTCAAAAGGTAAATAAGTTGCCTCGTAGCTATAATTATAGTCAAAGTCCAGTCTTGGTCAAGTAAAGTCCATGTCAGTCAAGTCCAGTTATGCTTTAGTAAAGTTGTGGCGACTTTACTATAAAGCTTCGATGGAGTTTTGGAAGCAACACGAAAAGTCATGATTCACCACATTATATCATTTTCTCACACTCGCGCTTGTGATCCGGCACTTTATGAATAAAACACAACCATTTTTATGCATAAACACTCGACGAAACACTAGTTTTGGAAAAAAATACAACGGTGCGACACGATTCTTTCCGCGTTCCCGCCAAAACTCCCACGTATGACGTACCACCCTCAAGTTGAAAATCTGCCGCCAAGCATCCTAACAGTGTGTTCCGGCAGCCTCACTTGAGAGCCAGTTCCATTCCAGGCTAGGTGTGCTTTACCATCTTCGACCACACCTTCACTTAACATCAGGTGAGCTGTGGTCAAACAACTAGCCTGTCAACCATAAAAAAAAAAAAAAATGATGTTATAGATTGTAAAATTACAACTCGATCGTTGATTACCCACGCCGATACAAATTCACTCGCTTCTCGATTTCAGAGTGTATTTTTTCCCCGCATTCCATATTTGAAATCAGTCGCGCGTTCGCCGAAGACGCGGCTTCGTTCAGAAACGCGAAACTTTTTGCCATTTCTACTTATGGAGTTGGAATTTTTATTTCGGAATGCCGAATTAGAGCAAAAAGCGGACTCTCCCAGGCGGGGCTGTTGTCGCAGCAATTTGTTTAGGTATTTTGTTTCATTTGCACTCGACAGGCGTGCTCGGAATTTATAATCGTTATTCAACCATAGGCTGTTGGCGACGGCTGCGTTCAGTATTAATTGCGATTTTATTGAGCAGTTTACGAACTCGATTAAATAAATGTCGATAACTAGATCGATTCTATACTTTGCCACCTAACCCAATCTTCAACTTTTTGCTTCGAGTCACTGCCCACTGCCTAACGTATATTCACTCCACCGAGTCTCAGAGTGTCCAACCTAAGTTTTCAAAGCTAAAATCCTTGAGGACATAGCGCTTGTCATTCAGGCCAGATGTATTTCTATTCTCAAGAAAACTGTCATCTAAAAACTCATTGTTGTAAAGAGTATTCAAAGCAGCGTTGGTAGAATCAAAAGAAAAGAAGAATTTAAAGAGACCCCTTAAACCTACACCCAGGGCGCAAGGCAAAGGAGTTTTAGCGGGAACGCGGAAAGAGTCGTGTCGCCCCATTGTATTTTTTCCAAAACTAGTGTTCTGTCGAGTGTTTATGCATAAAAATGGTGGTGTTTCATTGTTAAAGTGTTGAATCACATGACTTTTCGTGTTGCCTCCAAAACTCCATCAAAGCTTATAGTAAAGTCACCACTACTTTACTGAAGCATGACTGGATTTGACTGACATAGACTGGACTTGACCAAGACTGGGCTTTGACTACTTTTTAACTAATGAAACTTGATAATGTCGAAACACTCGACACTGGCAAATGCACAAAATGCGACGCCAAAATCAAAGAAGAAGAAGGCACAGCACGGGTTACTGTCCCGGGATGGGTCCGACACCCGCACTGTGACACCGTTTAATGCTAAGAAGTTTTCGTTTTTTTTTTTTTTTTCTATGGTTGACAGGCTAGTTGTTTTGACCACAGCTCACCTGATGTTAAGTGAAGGTGTGGTCGAAGATGGTAAAGCACACCTAGCCTGGAATGGAACTGGCTCTCATGTGAGGCTACCGGAACACACCGTTAGATGCTTGGCGGCAGATTTTCAACTTGAGGGTGGTAGCTAGCCAGCCGAGTCGTTTGTGATGTTTAGAATATAATATTGTTAATTTTGCGTGTTTCCATTTTTCATACAGGTAATTAATTGTACAAGCGAGTAAAGTTGAGTTGGCGCCGTCGATTCAATAAACAGGTCCATTGAAGTTTTTGTTAGAATTAATAATTGTATACAGGCTGTTGATCGTTCGGATCATTGCAATTGTGATTACGTGTTATTGAATTGAATTGATTTTAATTAATAATACAACACGACATTACACTAACATTATAATGTTTGCGAGCGTGTTTGTGTGTTTGTTACTTCTTCACGCTCAAACGGCTGGACTAATTTTGATGAAATTTGGCATGGAGGTAGCTGACAGTGACCTGAATCCAGGGTACACAATAGTACACATAGGGTACTTTTTATCCCGATGTAATGTACAAATAAATTAGGTTTATAAATGTCAGAAAGGTTATACATATGCCAAAGTAATAAAGTTATACAAATGTCATGAGCAAATTGTCACATTAAAACATTTTAATGTCACAATCAGTAAATAAATAAATAAATATCATAGGACATTATACACCGCGCCATCTGACCCCAAACTAAGCAGAGCTTGTGCTATGGAAGACAGATAACTGATAGAATACTTAAAGTACACTTCTTACAGTGTCAGAATATGTCAAAAAAAGTGGGCATTATTATTTTCTAGTTGTCACAAAATAATAATGTCAAATTAAGGGTTGGCACAGGCGCGAATCAAAGAAGACACATATATAAATACCTGACATATTACTGATATTCTGTCTAATTAAACATTGTAAGCAGTATTCTTTATCTTTGTTAGATAATTAAAAAAAAGGTATGTAAATCGCAAGTATATTCGCAATCACTTCCTGTATTCTAAACATTGTCAGTAAGTAGTTTATTATAATTGCAAATGGCTATCTCTGGATATATCGCGAGATACCTCGACCGGCGTATCTCGACACTTGACGTGCGTCTGCGTGCGCATACGCATATACTTAATTTGCAGAGATTAGGGAAACAGTACAGAAGAGAGTTAAGTCGGTTACCGATGCCTACACGCCAAAAACAAAAAATAGTTTCTGTGAGCCCGTAAGTACCTATTACATGGATGATAATTAAAATTTTAGGAGATTTTATTTATAACTGGATAAAGAAAGAAAGAAATATAAAACTCTTTATTGTGCTCACCTTTATTGAGCTAGTGTCACAAGTGGTGGCTTCGTTGCTAAAAGCGACCTCTTTCATGTAACTATAGAATGGAAAAAGATGGTAAGATAAATCTACTCTTTACAAAGAACATGTTTTTTATTAGCGTTAAATATAGGCAAAATCATTAAAATAATTCGAGATCCCGCTGAAACCATCAAGTTTGAAACGAATTGTAATTATCTTAAGGTGGTTCGATTTCCATACAAATCAATTTTTGCCATACATGGACAAATGGAGAATAATTTTATAGTGAAATCACAGCTACTGCATTTATTTTGGTATTTATTTATGGTAAATCACAATTGAAATATCATAAATTCATAAATTACTTATAAATTTGATTATATGCTATTAATCTACTGTTTTATTCAAGCAATTGTGATTTACCGCAAATAAAGACCAAAATAAATGCCAGTAGTTGTGATTTCACTGTCAAATTATGCTTCATTTGTCCATAAATGGCAAAAAATTATTTGTATGGAAATCGAACACCTTAACACATTCAACTTTATTTATGTTTCCGATTTGTATTCGAATAGAAGTTATAGTAATCATAACATACATGCCACAAATGGTTTGTCCAACAAAAAGATCTAGCAAATTAAGCTTATCGTCGAGAGCAATATCTTTCGCTGACGTTGACGTACCTTCGACATCAACATCCATCAACAACCTGTATCGATACTATAAGTACACCCAGGTGGCCTAAAAGCAAAACATTGGAATGTAGACTCTATTTCTCGATGTACACGGCAGAATTTTAAACAAAAAATTGCCTGAAAAATTGTTGCCTGACGTCGTAGTTTGGGATTTAGAAATCCACCATATCGACTACGTTTTAAGGCTCAAATTTTGATGTTTTTCTTGTAATCGTTTTAATATAGAGTTAGTCAAAATACCATCAGTTAGTCTCATCTGTTTTTGCTTAATCTATGATAGGCTGCGTCCCTTTATATGGTATCAGAGCCAGCGATTGATGTGCAGATATCCTAGAGACTAGGAATATTTTATTCTGCATTGTTTAAGGGCTTATGGTGCATATTTATTACCTAATGGGATGCAGGAAGGTTTTTGTTTTGTAGTTGAAAAGGGTAAGCCCCATGAACATGGTATGGTAATAAATCCCTCAGTGGAAAAAGATAAAGAAATTTGGTAAGAATTCATTACTAAACTTCGTTCCACCTCCTGTAATCGAAGGGTAACCGTTTACTTGTTTTAAAGTTAAAAAAAAAAAATAGTAATGCCATGTTTAGTTTTTTTTTCGAATATTTTTCGCAAATAGTAAACTCATAACATAATTTTATGTAAATAACTTAACCTGCATTCGTCACGGAATATTGTTCTATAAGATAGGAATCTAACATTTTTCCGAGATAAAAAGTATCCTATATACTTAAAACCAGGTAAATAGGTATATGTGTGCTAAATTTCAGCCCAATCCGTTCAGCCGTTTTTGCGTGATCGAGTAACAAACATCCAAACATAGTAACTATCACATTTAATATTAGTAGAATATTTCTATAAATGTACTTATAAATATCAATAATATACTTACAGGTGTAAAAAATAAACGTACAATATCTCAATGGATTTAGAATTGCGTACCTATTCGTTTACGCACAGTCCTCTCAGTTCTTGTTCGTCTCCATTTTACTTATTCCAAAAGCTATAAAAGTCACTCGACGCCAACATAATTGCAGTTAATTAATCGTAGATTAATTCCGCAACAGCCTGTGAAAGGTTTTTGAGGTTCGTAACAAATTGTCCGGTGATTTGTCAGTGTCCTGTTTTTGCTGCGCGCGCGCACCCAACATGGCGGCTGGTGACAGCTACACGGGTCGTGCCTGGACCCGCACGGCCCATATATGACCCGCAACTTTTATTGTCTCCATTTGAGAGCCATTCCTCTGTATTTTGCCGCGAATTTTCGGCATGTTTTGTTGCGAGAGAAACGCGTGGTAGCATTTAAGAGCAGTGCAAAAAATATTCCGTAATTTCACTACCAAATTAGGTGATTTGGTATTCGAAAGGTAAGACTTCTCTTTATGAAATTTATAAAAGCTGACACGTATTTAGTTCTTTTTTGCGTGGGGGTTTTTGAAAGCGTATTAATTTATTAATTCATTTTGTAAGCAAAAAGATGATATAGCATTAATTTTAAAGGATCTAAACTTATTATAAACCAGTAATATTTTATTTTTCCGTCTCTAATAAACTGCAAAGTAAAAGTACAAAATTTATAATTATGTATATAATGTTCTTTGGTAAGCGTATAACTAGAGAATGGTTTAAACGACTTCGCAATTCTTTTTTATAAATGGTCGTTTTGAATTACCTTTATAATTATATACGCTAGGTTGCGAAGTATCGGCCTTGAAGGTAGTTTAGACATCTCAATGTAAGGATTTTAGGATTAGGACCAATTCAGAAGAATTGGTCCTAATGCGTTGATGCGTTGGTTAATTGGTTTTCAAGACACATCACTCAGCCCGATCATCGGTTTTTTGCTTCCATCCACCCCCAGTTGTTCTACGTATATCGTCACTCCATCAAATCTCAGGGCGTTCTACGCTACGTTTGTCAGTTCGCGGTCTCCAATATGGAACAAGTCTATCCCAGCGGTTATCGATTCTGCGACATATATGCCCACTTGTCCAGCCCACTACAACTTCAGCTTGCTAACACGCTGACCTATATCTGTGACTTTAGTTCTCTGGCGAATTACTTTGTCCGGATACAATCCCTCAGAGACATGCCAACCAAAGTTTAAAGCGTACGTTAATAAAATACTTACAAATAATAAGTATTCATAGCAGGACCTTTGAACTCTAAAGACAAACTTTAATGTAAAATTTACGCTGGTCAGTACATTATATGAAGATTGATTCATCAGATTTGTTTCAAGTGTACAAAGGCTCAATAAAAAACTTGACTACAAAGCTTTAAATGGAGATGGATTTTAAAAACAATTAAGAGGCTGCGGCCTCTCACATAATAACTATTACATAATCTGTGCCCAGGCCCCGAGATGGACTGACGGAACCCTTTCTTTCATTAATACCACGGCACTTAACTTCCCATTATGATCTTGAGCCCGAGTTACCTGGTATCAGTCACGCACGAGCTGAGGATCCTGGCTCCGAAATAATTTTAGAAAAGCGGGAATAAAGTGCTAACTTTTCGATGTTCCGTAGAGAAACAATCTGTTTGAATTTCTGTTCCAACTACTTTTCCGTCTAAGATTTTTTTTTACGGATAACAGCCTAAGTGTTTGTCCACTGCTCATCTAATATTAAGTGACGGTATGATCGAAGATGGTAAATACACCTAGCGTAGAATGAAACTGCTCTCATGTGAGGCGTGTTCCGGCCACAGCGTTAGGTGCTTGGTTGCAAATAATCACTAGAATTAATAAAGTACATACTAGAAAGTACTCTACCACCATGCTGTGGTTTCCTCACGATGTATTTCTCTTTACTATAAGCTCAAACCCATTGTTGATGTTTGCCTCTTCGGCGTGTGATCCGAGACTGCATTAAAACCTTTGAGCTATCATTGCTACAAGTCACACTACAAGACAATTATACATGTCTTTTTTTACTTATGCGGGATTAATCACGTTTAATTTTATCGTAACCTCCGACTATAGTTACAAGTTTCCGTACAAGTAACAAAAATGTGCCAAACCACGTCAGTTTGCCTTAATAAAATGATACAGACCCCCAAATTGAAACTAATAAAAATTTGAGTTCATTTCATTAGTAGCCATTCATTATTTTATAACTAAATATAATTTCACGCTTGATTTATCGGCTATTGTGTTGTTGTGGTGGGTATTCATATAGAAAAAGGTAAATTAGTAATTTTCTACCACAAGATCGTGTCTTTATTTTGACTAATAACTTTCTGGAGCGAGTTTGATTCCGTGTGTGGTAATTATATTCACAGGAACATACCACACCCTAAATACATACTTTTATGTAGATATTTGATGAAGAAGACGTGAAACGTAATCTATAAATACATACTTTATAATATAGTGTTGCCACAACTGAAATCCCAAAACATTTTGAGTTAAAAAGGTACATCATCATCATCATTTTAGCCGTAGGACATCCATTGCTGGACATAGGCCTCCCCCATTGATGTTAAGTTAAAAAGGTACGTAACATTACACATGCGAGGCTTTAAAGGTACGTCAAATGTGTAAAATGCACGCTAACGGCAACACTGATATAATAAGCATTTTATTCTCTGTATCTATAATGATTTATAAAGTACAAAAATGACAAAAGTCCCCTAATGGATTGGCCACACTAATCTTAATGGTCGGTGACCTTATCTGTGTGCATCTGAGCGATCCGTCTCACTGCGGCGGGAGTCGGTGCTTTCTCGATAAATATCTGATATCGGCCTATCAACACATCAGCTGTACACTAGTAGGTAACAACTAGCACTTATTCTGTGATCTCTGTCGGTCTAACCGAGTGAATACAATGAGCAGTCAGAGAGTCAGCGTTAAACATAAGGTAAGTTATTTATACTGGACTAGCGGACGCCTCGCGGTTTCACCCGCGTAGTTCCCGTTCCCGTGGGGATACAGGAATAAAAAGTAGCCTATGTCACTCAGGGATAATGACAGAATTTTTGAAATCGGTCCAGTAGTTTTTCGTTACAAAAATACAAAAATACTAATCTTTCCTCTTTATAATAATATTAGTGTAGATAGGTGTTTGAACATAGCACGATGTGGTCGATGTTGGTAAACACACTTAGTATGGAGTGAAACTAGGTCTCAAGTGAGGTTTTTTTGTTGTTGTCAGGCTAAGTGTTTGACCTCAGCTCACCATGTTAAGTGATGGTATGGTTGAAGCATGCCTAGCCTGGAATGAAACTGGCTCTCAAGTGAGGCTGCCGGAACACACTGTTAGATGCTTGGCGGCAGATTTTCTACTCGCGGGTGGTAGCTAGCCAGCCGAGTACTAAAAAGTACCCTACCACCATGCTATGGTTTCCTCACGATATTTTCCTTCACCGGCAGCTCAAGCTCATTGTTGGGGTTTAAACCCACGCCCGTCGGCATGTGAACCAACCTCGGTAACCACTGAGATATGATCGCTACAAAAGGATGAAAAGGAGGTTGCTGGAACTCACTGATAAGTGCTTGGCACTTTCGCCCTAAGAGTGGAAGCCAGCCACCCAAGTGCCAGTTCTTAAGTAGGTACCTACCTATAGTACCGATGAAACATCCTGTATATTTCAATTCACTTCCCTCAGGAGGTAATTTGTAACAAAGATTAACCAATCCCAGCTGAAAGTTATTAAAGTTTCCATTCAGCCCATGCCCGTCGTAAACTTCAAAAGGTTCCTCTGACATTTCAATAACATAATATCGACCGCTGCTAAAATGTTTATGGATTATTCGCGGAGCACATTAAAGGTAGGACTGCGCTAGACAGCAGTTACTGATGCCTCGCAAATGTTTATTTTCAACAAGTGTGTTCCGGTATAGATAGATATATAGATAGATAGATATAACTCTTTATTGTGCACACCATGAGAAGAAAAAAGCACAGAGAACAAAAGAACCTTATTAACTAGTGCCACAAGTGGCGGCCTTATCGCTAACAGCGATTTCTTCCAGGCAACCAAGAAAGGAAAAATACGATAGAAAACATAAGAAACTGTAACGGTACTGTAGCTAATGAAATTAAGAGGGTTGTTGTGACTAACCATCGAATGTCTCAAAGTAGAAAATGGGCGCCAAAACTGTGTTGCCAACTTTGTGGTGTTACTAAAAGTTCTGAGTACCACTGCAAAGTTTCTCACTATCAGAACAATGTATTGTTCGTCAAAAAATCAATGATGAATAAAATATATTATGTATTGTATTGTATATTTTTTTTTTTTCGTGGTTGACAGGCCAGGTGTTTGTCCACAGCTCACCTGATGTTAAGTGAAGGCGTGGTCGAAGATGGTAAAGCACACCTAGCCTGGAATGGAACTGGCTCTCAAGTGAGGCTGCCGGAACACACCGTTAGATGCTTAGCGGCAGATTTTCAACTTGAGGGTGGTAGCTAGCCAGCCGAGTACTAGAAAGTACCCTACCACCATGCTATGGTTTCCTCACGATGTTTTCCTTCACCGGCAGCTCAAGCTCATTGTTGGGGTTTGAACCCACGTCCTTCGGCATGCGAACCTACTGCGCTAACCACTGAGATATCATCGTTACAAAATCAATATCATATAGATCCGATCTAATATTATAAATGAGAAAGTAAGTTTGTTTGTTTGTTATGCTTTCGCGCGTGAACTAAACGGATCTGGATGAAATTTTGCACGTAAGTACTTTAGGCCCAGGAATAAGACATAGAATACTTTTCATCATCATCATTGTCATCCATCACCACGCGGGTAAAACCGCGGGGCACACATAGTACATGATATACCTATAGACAGAGCTTTAGTCCTGACTGAGTTCTATACCAGCCGACAGCCGCAAGTATAACTTGTATTCAATAAACATATTTCTATTAGCCGCTGAGGCGTCGATTTCCTGTGAACTCTCCGCATGTCGATATTATAATAGCGAATGAGATGCCCATTTCCTGTCACTTGTGGTGCAAGATTCGATCTGAGCTTAAGACGACGCCAGGTTTAGCCTATGTGTAGGATTTTTTTTTTCTTTGGGTTTGGCGTCGCGTTTTGAGCATCTGCCAATGTTAAGTATTTTATATTTTCAAGTTTCAAATGTTAAATAAGTGTCCTCGTAGCTATAGTTATAGTAAAAGTCCAGTATTGGTCAAGTACTGTCCGTGTCAGTCAAGTCCAGTCATGCTTTAGTAAAGTAGTGGTGACTTTACTATGAAGCTCCGATGGAGTTTCGGAAGCAACACAAAAAGTCATGTTTCACCACATTATATCATTTCCCCACACTCGCGCTTGTGATTCGACACTTTATGAATAAAACACCACCATTTTTATGCATAAACACGCGACAAAACACTAGGTATGGAAAAAATACAACGGGGCGACACGACTCTTTCCGCGTTCCCGCCGAAACCCCTGTGTAAGAATTTCAATAATAAAACTTACGCATTTATAATATTAGTGAAATAGGATTTTTACACGACTGCCCAAAAAGGAGTGTCATGTTTTTAGAGTTGTGTCTAAAAACATGACACTCGTGTGTGTATTTGAGTTTTTTTTTTTTCATCATAACTTTTAAATGGCTAAACAGAATTGGATGTATGGGTATCGTTAGAGTTTTTACAACATCCCAAATGAAACCGACTATAAATTATTAGGTACATATTCGTGTTTTTTTAAATTTTCACAATAAAATTAACTTTATGTTTTAGTTGTGTATTTTTTTTCTGGCGCCCATAAAAATAGTAAGAATAATTAAGAATTCTTTTGAAGCTTAAGTGTCTTAGAACAAAGGGTACAAAAGGTCCTTTGAGAGATTTAACATTGTACTGTAAATAACTCAATATGATTTTTCTAATTATTTCGTCTCGCTCTTAAATCTCCCCTTATCAGCTTATGCCTAGGACCAACTGACTTTATAACTTATTGGCAAAGACTATCCCTCCACAGAAACGAGTAGGTACACCTATATCTGTAATAAATACTCTATTGTCCTCCTCCGGCTAAACGGCAGAATATACACTTCACCACGCCACAGAATACTATCAGTTTAAGAAATAAAGACCTATACACACTACAACGTGACCCACCTTGTTTTGACGCTTTAGTGTGGCATAAACGCGAACCCATTTGTTTTTTTAACTCTGCAGGTTTTATCTTTAGGCTCAATTAAAATCCTCTTGTATTACGATACCTGTATCCTCACATTTATTAAATACTGTTTGTGTTTTTTCTCAACTGATCAAAAAAGGCCTGTAATGTTTTCAGGGTTCATGTTTGTATGTATGTATGAGTTTCTTTGTTCCAGCATAACTTTTAATTGCAACTGGTTTGGATGTATGGGGTATCCTTACAATCCTTACATCTTCCCAAGTGACATTGGCAATAACTATTTTAAAATTTAAAAAATCTGTGGGCTATCGTGTTTTTTAAATGAAGTGAAGTTACTTGGAAATAAATGAAATTAATTTAGAGTTTTTTTTTATAGCTGACAGGCTAGGTGTTTGAGTACAGCTCACCTGATGTTAAGTGACGGTGTGGTCGAAGATGGTAAAGCACACCTAGCCTGGAATGGAACTGGCTCTCAAGTGAGGCTGCCGGAATACACCGTTGGATGCTTGGCGGCAGATTTTTAACTTGAGGGTGGTAGCTAGCCGAGTACTAGAGTGTACCCTACCACCATGTTAAATGGACTACATTATTTTATAGTTTTCTATTAACTAAAGCATCTTAACTTTGTGATATGCCGTTAGCGCCATTGTATAGACCCCTTAAGACCCATATGTGCAGATGGCAAATTGCCAATAAGCCAACATCGAATGGAGAAAGGAAACAAGCAGATATCCCGGTCCACGACCGCAGCACAATCAGAACGTCTAGGTATCCACGAGCCTTTGTTTCGTCTCTACATTTATAAGTGGATATTACCCGCTGATGTCTCTAGTAGCTTGTTCAGAAGAAAAGCCATAGCAATCACCTCTTTTACGACCTTTTGTGTAGTCTGTGGGGCTTATTATCATTGCGGTGTGGGTATTGTGCTGTGCACGATGAGATTTGTCCATGGTCGCGTGTAGAGGCAAACTTTTCCTATGATCTTTATGGTTAGCCAAACACGGGACGACATGTGATGTTGATGAAAAGAGGGCTATTGAAAGTTTCTGGGTATATATTTGGTTGCGAATTGTGGGTGAATAGGTGTTAATTCTGGACAAAATAATAATTTTGTTGTGTAAAAAACACCAATTCACAAGCTGTGTTTGAGATTATTGCAAAAAAAACGACTTTTTTAATGGTAGTTCATATTACCGGCACTTCTCTGTAATGCATAGATAAATACTAAAAATGATGATGAAAATAAAAAGTTAAAATATTTAGATACATCATTACAAAATACTAGCGGACGCCTCGCGGTTTCACCCGCGTAGTACCCGTTCCCGTGGGAATACAGGGATAAAAAGTAGCCTATGTCACGAGGGGATAGTGTACCTTTCAAACGTTGAAAGAATTTTTGAAATCGGTTAAGTAGTTTTTGAGTTTATTCGTTACAAACATACAAAAATACAAATCTTTCTTCTTTATAATATTAGTGTAGAAAACAAAATAATTATGTATTTTTTTTTACATTATTATTAAATTTTATTACAATCATTGTTAGAATAATTACAACACACACCATTAAACCTCGTCGAGGTTTGTCTCGGTGTCGGGTCCTCTTCAGCTCTCGAATGACTCATTCCTATTTCTTACTACACAAAGTTCATCACATTATCGATATATATCGTATACAATGAATCCCATAAAAGCCTAAAAATAAATTAAAATCTATTGAATAACTTCACAGCGTAAGCTTACAAAAGCTTATTGTGCGCACGCGCCGATCCGCGGTCAGGGTTTCACGCCCGTCTCGTTCGTTTTTCAACCAAACTATACAAAGTAAATTTGACGTTTAAAGCTTGTTATATAAAGCTCATATTTGTATACCGTTTGCATTGTTAATTTTATATTAATGTTTAATGTTTTCCGACAGAGGGCGGGGTGTGGCGAAACACATAAATGCTTGTAATATTAGCTTTTGTTGGCGCTGGAATTCCAGTCTGAGCATGTGGTGTTGATTAGGCTAGACAATTTATAAAATTTTAATTAAATTTTAGAAGGTTGTTGATAGGTAAATTTTTAGGAAACAAGGTAGCTTTAACAAAGCTTTTAAATTATCATTGAAATTGTAATGATGTACAATTTACAATACAATTCTTGTTTTATTTGTTTGTTGAACAGACCAACAATTACAATCTTTTTGTTATTTCGATTATTCAAAAAATATATATATACTTGTATACCCAAATTTCACCGTATCAAGAATACAAGTGCTGTTTTCCTTATCGTTCTGTTATCATTCATTTATCGCTTCAAAAACTGTCTAATGAAACCATCAAAGAGCATCATTCCTGGCACGTTCACTTCGTACCAGTCTTCCTTCTGCAGCCGGTTCCACCAATCATGCACCTTCTGGAACTTTCTGTCCACTGCTACTATACTGTTGAGTGAAGATAGCGTCGCTACGCACGATATATCAGCTATTGTAACCTTATCTCCTGCCACATAAGAACTCTTTTCTAAGTATCTCTCCAGAAAACCATACGCTTCTTTTATATCGTTCAATTGTTCTTCACTTAGCTGATGTTTCTTCACCAAGCTGTACAGCACAGGCTTGAACCGAGGAAATAAGATTGAAGATTCGAAATACAGTCGCTGGTCTATTGTCGCTCTTGCTTTGTTGTCTTTAGGGTATAGACTTAAATGTTTTTCACCACCATATTCGGAAACTAGGTAGGTCATAATAGCATGACTGTCAGCGAGCACAAATCCATCGTCTTCTAATAAAGGGACCGTGTGTAAAGGGTTTTTTTCTAGATATTCTGGCTTAAATTGTTCTCTGGTAGGTAGATTTACTTCCCTGGTTTCCACTTTCAAGCCGAGGATTTTGACGGTCATCAGAACAGCTCGAGCTGGTGGACTGACGGATGTCTTGTGAATCACAATTGGCATTTTGATAATAATTTTGCTTATTTTGAACGTTACCACGGCGCTGTGGTTCGATTATCACTGCGCTATCAGATATGTAGTATTTCCATCCTATTTGTCGATTACATCATTCCACGCATGCGTAGTGAGCGATCGTGTACGACCGTCCATGAATGACTTTGTTGGGTAATAGGTAAAATTGAACTTATGCGTATTTACCTAAATAAACGATGCCTTATGAGTAAGATCTTTGTTGTCTTGATAAACTCATCCCGATATGATGGGACAGTTAATTAAAAAGTAGCCATTTTCTCTTCGACTTCTTGTCTCAATCATTTTCTTTTCTCGCGTAAGCACTTTAAGTATTTATAATATAAAATTCTACCTACCTTCTTTCTGCTTTGTAGCCTCATTTGGTAGAGTTATCTGCTTCAAAAGCTTTAGAGTGTAGATCATGAGGATAGTACATCGTTGGTGTAGATGTGATTCCTACTCAGGATAAACCCTTACATGACGAACATAAAAACATTTTAAAGTAAATAAGTAGTCTATCAGTTACCTGGTTCCTATAGTACAAGTTTTGCTTTGTTTATGTGACAGAGTGAAATGTCCCACGGTCTACAACCGCGTACCCGCTTCCGTCCGCATTTTCCACCGCATGTTTCAGAACCAAGCTAAAACCTTGACCTTGTTCCATGACATTGATGAGTATTTTAACCTAAAAGATAGTATTACTACTATCATTTCATTATATTTTAATTTTATCGTTGCCTTGTAATCAGTATTTTTAGCATCTTTTAATTAAAATTATATTACAGAATCTGACGTGTAACTTTGATGTTATCAACAAAATATTTGTATTTGTCCTACAATATTTATTTGTTGATTTACCTATGGACCTATTTTACTCCTTCAATGTTTCGCGAATTAGCTTTAAGACTAATCCTATAATATATAACTAAGAGACAGTCATATACGTGACCGTTCATGAAGCAATAACGGCATATCCAAATGTAGGAAACAGCAAAAAACGCGTGGACTAGTAGGCCTAATCAGGAGTTCTGGGTAACACCTGGAAGGTAACGGTTGTCAATTAGAAGCTGTAAAGACTTGGATGGAGAAATATACTGGTCAGACAAATAAAAGTCTCATACATCCTTAACTCGTGCCATATTTTTATTGTTACTACTACTTGGCTTTTAATGTAACTCTGAAGTGAAAAAAAAAACACTGACGTCATATATGAGATGTGTATTTTTTTTTCTTAGGTTTTGGCGTCGCATTTTGAGCATTTGTCAGTGTCAAGTGTTTTATATCTTCAAGTTTCAAAAGTTAAATAAGTAATTGTGTATTGCTAAGACGTGTCAATGAACATTACCTACCTAGACAACCTCATTGTTAGGAGATCTACCACTAAGTAGCCACTTCAATTCTACCATGACGTCATGACTGCTGGATTTAAATGTTAATTTAATTTAACTTTTTTGGATAAATTTTATGCATGGATAAGATATTGAATTCTTGCGAACAGGATCTCCAATGCACACGTTTTGAAGTACTTCGGATTGTTTCATAACGCCGAGTCCCACATAACTTTGGTCGGTAAGGCGCATTTGTAAAAACCGTGACAGCTATTTCCAACGGTCAGCTATCGGGGTCACATCAGGAGTGCTGGAACCTAAATCCGGCCTCCGTATAAAGACTGGGACCGTTTCCAACGCAACTGTTACTTCCAAGATGCCAGTTTTTACCCCACTCTCCCTAAATAGCGTTCGTTTCGCGAAATGATTGAACCGTACCAGTAAAAACTGGTTATGTCCAGTATTGGTTGATCTAATTCTAGTATTGGCATTGTATAGGTATGGATGCCATTTTGTTAGATAGACAGTTTTATGTGTTTCGCCACAGCTAACTTGATGTTAAGTGACTGTGTGGTCGAAGATGGTTATCACTTAGTCTGGAATATAACTGGCTATGACAGCCCTGTTGGTTCATTGGTAGTATGTCTGCTCCAAGAGCTATGTATTTAAAACAAAAAAAAACTATTTAAGTATTCTATCAGTTATCTGTCTTCCATAGTACAAGCTTTGCTTAGGACATTGAAAACAGCGCCATTTGACCCTGTTTTCAATGCCCTATGATATTTATTTATTATTTATTAACTGGCATTATAAATTAGATGCCTGGTAGCAGATTTTCAACTTGTGGTAGCTAGCCAGTCGAGTACTACTAGAAAATACTTTACCACCATGCTATGTTTCTTCGTCATATTTTCACTAACATCTTAAGCTCATTGTTGCGATTTAAACCCACGCCCTCCAGCGTGTGAATCGACCGTGCTAACCACTGAGCTATCATCGCTACAACATTTTTACAAGTTACAAATTTTCTTATTGTATAAACATTTTCAGTTACCTCATAAAAGTCCGTGTTTATCGTCCAGTTCCCCATCAAAGCATTAAGCTCGTGTAAACAGTACATAAATTTGATTCCGGAGTAGCTTACCGTGTGAACAGTACATTCCACTTTATACCCCGTGTAGACGCGGCCTTATCTGCGCTTGCGCCGATATTCCCACTTTCGCCATTGAAATATGCCGATAAATACCTTTACTTGTTTACTGAGTTATTGTTTCGTGAAAGTTTCATAGAAATCCGGTGGGCATTTTAAAATTGCCGTGTTGCACGTCTCAGAATATAAAAGGTCAAATAATTAATGTAAATTGGTACACTGAAAGTCATATACATTGTTATGTCCATGGAACATTTATTCTCGTAGCTTGTAGTTTATTCGATTATTTTAGTAATTTATACAGAAGAGAGGTGTTACTTAACGCATACCAAAATCCGATAAAATATTTAAGCTACACACAAGATGAATCATCGAAGTCTTTACCGCGTACTTATCAGGCTTTAAAAAGGCTTATAATAAAAAATAATTTCGGCCCGAAAACTTATCGGTTCAAACGCTATTCTGTATCTAAAAAATGACTTGAAATATAAACAATAATAGCCCAAAACTAAACAAAGCTTGTACTATAACCAGATAGCTGATAGAATATTTACATACTTTGTTTTGTAAATACATACATACAGAACACCGACACAGAACAAAAATTAATCCCACTAATATTATGAATGTGAAAGTTTGGATGGATGGATTTTTGTTACACTTTCCCGCAAAAACTATTGAACGGATTTAAATGAAATTTGTCATGGAGATAGCTGAGACCCTGGATAAAGACATAGGCTACTTTTTGTCCCGAAAATACGTAGCGGATAACACCGCGGGGCGCAGCTGGTCGTCACATAAATGTTTGTTGTGGTGGGAATCGAACACGTCATATAGCTCTTGAAGCAGATACACTGTCAAATGAGCCAACAGGGCAGTCGTAAGAATGAAAACATGAAAAAAAGATTTTGTTTCCTGGCTCGTGCCTAAGAATTATGCTACTAAGACTGGGGTTTCTTGCTCTCATAAACACTGAACCCACAGACACTGACTGTGGTCAACAACTAAACACAGACGCGTGCGGAAATGTTTACATCCACTTAACGCCGTGTTTTCAACGATGCACAACTGTACAACCTAGTTGACATAGTTCAGAGAGGTCGCTTTAGTTCGGTTTAGTAACTAGCACAACTTGAAAAGATAGCTTGTTTTTTATGTGTGTCGCTTTTAGCCTTTACCTACGTAGCTGATGTTACTTATTTACTTTTTTTTTGTAAATCTTGACATCGCACTATGTCAAATAGTTTCAAATGTCACAAGTTAAAATCAAGTGAACTAAATCTTAGTTACGTTCAAAGTAACATAAAGTAAAGTCCATTACATGATCTTTAAAGTAGTTACTTTAATAGATCGTCTAGTGGAAAACTTTGGCGGAATTTTGGAAACAACACTTCAATCTATCACTTGCCCACCCCACTCGTGTGTTGATTCGACACTTTTAATTGAAACCTCAATATTTTAAATATGAACATTTTATAAAAAAAAATTGCAGTTTTTTTGCTTCGCTGAAACTTTGCAAAAAGGTTTACATGTATGTACTTTTCAAATGTTTATTCGCAACTCGCACTGGCGTTTGGAAGATGGATCATATTGGCACAAGACCGAGATAAGTGGCATAACAAGAGAGAGAGGCCTATGCCCAGCAGTGGGATAAAGAAGGTAGTGGATGATGATGATGCTGCATTATTGAGCATTCTCAACAGTTGGAGTCTACCTTCATTGTACGAACCGCTAAACAATGGAATTTGCTGTCCGAGTGGGTGTTCCCTGAGTGAATTCGCGAGTGAATCGGTTTCTTCTAGGCGAGCGTGCTCCACCGTAGCACAGTAAATTTACTGTGACCGTAGGCCGCAACTTCGCTTTACATCAGGCGAGTTGGCGGTCAAACGCAAGCCTATAAGTAATAAAAAAAAACTCGCTGTTTGGAGCTGATCCGAACCAGGGAAGCCAAAAATAAAAATAAAAATGATCGGAAAATGAAACACAATTTTTTTTTGTTTTATTCCAGTTACTGGCATCACAGTAACTGGAATAGTACTGATTCAGTTCAATAAAGCATCCAACTAGCGCGACACAAACTTGCAATAATGTCTACATCGTCCACAGAGTCGCCTGTCTGTCACGTGTCGTAAATCAAATAACAATGCCGGACCACTATCTACACACTGTTTGACATGTTTTACTTTAACTTTGATTTACTTTATGGGGCTCTTAAAAGTATTCTTCTGAATTTGGAAGGTTTGTCATGACCTTATTTATTGCTTCCAGGAGCGTTCGGGGCTTGATATGACAGGCACGGGTATTAACGCAACCCATTGTTTGTAAGTTAGATTTCTATCATGGACTTCTAAAAGAAATACACCTCTGCAACTATGGAAACTGACATGGTTTTGACACGTTTTTGTTTTATTTATGCGGGATTAATCACGATTAATTATATCGGAAACTCTTACTATAGTTTCGGCTACATTCGGTGGCCTTCATCAAGGAGGCGAAGCTGATTACAACGCCCGCGCGGCTTCGTCTTGCTTCGAAACTATACTACTAGGGTAGGGTAGGTAGGGTACTCTAGAACTCGGCTGGTCATTTCAACAACCAGTCATGTTGAAAATTTTTCGCCAAGCACTTAGGTGCAGTGTTTTCCGACAGCCTCACTTAAGAGCCAGTTTCATTCCAGGCTAGATGTGATTACTATCTTCGACCACACTGACACTTACCATCATGTGAGCTGTGGTCAAACACCTAGCCTGTCAACCATAAAAAAACCATTTGCTGAAAAGCTATTAATCACTCCCTTTCCCCACTTTCTAGGGCCGAAGTGACCCATTTACCCACTAGCTGGTATTTCCATCCATCTATTCTTGTCGTGAACTGGGCCAGTGTGCGGCTTGTCAATTGTATGGTTTGTATAATGCTCTTCTGATTGCTTTCTTTGAGTTATGGGAACTGTTATTGGTTTTAAATTTTTGATGCGCCTTTGATGGTGTGGTGGAATTAGGCGGTTATTATTAAACTGATATTGGGAAATAATGATTATGAAATGTTGGTCAAACTATCAAATGATGGTACAGGGGCATATACTTGTTAAGCTTGAGGGCTATGCTCGAAGTTTCTCTACGAGATCGAATTAGAAATGAAGAGATCCGTAGGCGAACTAAACTTACTGACATAGCCCAGCGGATTAGCGGGGCACACAGCACGTAACCCGTCTGTTCTGCGAAAGAGTCCAATAGGGCTGCAAAGTTCTGGAGCGGAGACTACGACCCGCAAACGCAGCGTAGAACGTCCACCCACATGGTGGATAGATGACCTAATAAAGAGCGTAGGAACGCGCTGGATGCGAGCCGCTTCCAACCTGTCTTTATGGAAGTCAATGGAAGCCTATGTCCAGTAGGGGACGTCCTACGTCTGAGATAAATAAAATTGTGGTCAAATGTAAAACATTCACATGATAAAACTAGCTGGGCCCCGCGGTGTTATCCGCTACATGTTTTCGAGATAAAAAGTAAAAGCCTATGTGTTAATCCAGGATCTCAGCTACCAAGTGGGTGTTCCCCAATGAATATAGTATTACCTACCTTCAAGTCGCGAGTGAATCGGTTTCTTCTAGGTAAGCGTGCTCCACCGTAGACCGCATCTTCGCTTAACATCAGGCGGGATGGCGGTCGAACGCAAACCTATCTATTATAAAAAAAAAAACCTCCATACCAAATTTCACCCAAATCCGTTCAGTAGTTCTTCCGTGATAGAGTACCTAACAAACATCCATCCATCCAAACTTTCACTTTTATAATATTAGTGGGATCAATGTTAGAGTTGTAAAAAAACCATACCTAATTATTTCAGCGCTTATCAAAAAAAAAATCATTATTTCATTTTATCGCCAAAAATTTTACGATGAAACGTTATCCAATTTCAACGAGCAACTAAGATTGAAATTTCTTAAAACCTAAATTTAGCAAAACAAAAAGCGACCTGATGACTAATAAAAAACAAATAAAATCAATTCTTTAAAGTTCTTTGTCCAGTCTTAAGCAAACTGTTGTGATTCATAAAGTATGACAAATGTTGTGATTCACTCACCTTCCTGACTCTAGCAATAAACCTGGTAATTTATGAAAGTTTAGTAAGTAGCGGCCACTTGCTGTGATTTCGAATGCTCGTTTTTGATTGAGCAACTGAACTGAACTATTTCTACGTACATTTATGATACTGTACTTAACTTTTTATTTGCTCTTTTTGTGTTGCTTCCTCTGTCATCCTTTCCTTTTTTTTATTACAAATATGTTTGCGTTTGACCCCCAACTCGTCTGATGTTAAGCGAAGATGCGGTTTATGATTTTAAAGACATCCAGATTATATCTCGAGAACACTCGCTCGGGCAGCAAATTCCATTGATTAGCGGTTCGTACAGTGAAGGTAGAATCAAACCGTTTAGTTCGAATTTTTGGATAATATTATAAATGTGAAAGTTTGTGAGGATGGATAGATGAATGTTTGTTTGTTACTCTTTCACGCAAAAATTATTAAACGGATTTGGATGCAATTTGGCACACTAACATATAGGATATTTGGCATATTTAAATTTCACGTGGACGAAGTCGCGGGTAACAGCCACTCGATCATAAAGCGGTGTCGCTTTTTAGAGGTCTTGGCTGTCCGATAGTAGAATGGGCAGAGTGGAATCAGGTGTTGTAAATCAGAAGTGTACTTTTCAAAGTGCATCCGGTTGAAAACCCACAGTCAAGCAATTTTGCGGCGATGTTCAAGGCTTTGGCCTCAAGTTGTTACTTGGCCGATCCGTCCTTGGTTATTTTTGGTTACCTGGAAGAGATCGCTTTCAACGATAAGGCTATCACTAATGGCACTAGCTCATATTCTTCTATTTTCTGTCATTTTTCTATATCTGGCGTGCACCAAAAAGTTTCTATCTATTTATGTAAGGATATGGCCCAATACTGTTATTGCACTTACATTAGAGAAGTTAACGATAACTCATGGCTTCACTTTTTAAGTTAGTCATAAGTGAGAGCAATGAATCACCTCTAAAGACTTCGTTTTGGTCATACGAGTGTAATGAACTGACCCCGACTGATCTTTTTGTTGGGGAACATTTGTATTTATGTGCTTAGATTGTCTCACTGTTTTTTTGTGAATTGAAAGAAAGAAAGAAAGAAAGAAAATAATTTTATTTTGCAACAATACAAAAAAAATAAATAGCAACAAATAGAGACAAACAGTTACAAAATAGGGGCTCACCTCAGCATAATACTGGTCACTCTCTTAATTGGTAGAAAGTTTTATTTTAAAAACAAGACGCGCTAATTTTTTTTTGTACAGTTTTCAAAGGTATTCTATTGTATTTTGATATTAAAAATTACTTACCAACGCGGCTGACTGTCATAATACCTTTTAAAATGTATAAGTTGAGAATATTATACTAGTATCTACTATATTCATCTCATCATCCCTATCGACGCCCACTGCTGGACATAATCTCTCCTAAGACACGCAACGTAGCCCGATCTTCAGCTTTTCGCTTTCATCTACTGCCAGTCTTACGTATATCGTCACTCCATTTAATCTTAGGGCTTCCTACGCTACGTTTGCCAATTCGTGGTCACTACTCCAGAACGCGTCTACCCTAGCGGTAAATAAATCGGTTCTGCGAAAGATATGTCACTTCAGTTTGCTAATACTGCCTGTAACTGTAGGTATATATATATACGTAAAAAAATCCTAGAAAAATGAAATATAAAAAGTCTCTAGTATCGGATGTCGCTTTTCTCGCCACTCTATTTTCATTACAAAAACATCACAAGTTAACTTTAGATCACATTTTAATTGTAATTATCCTTATGTTATGTTCCTCCGGTAACCTCGAAGCGAAACACGCGCATCTGCGACTGTTTTCTTTCTATTTCGTAAAATAATGTTAAGGGGTGTTACTGAGTGTTTTGTTTTCAATTATCTAGGAAAGTTTATTTTCTCTAAAGAGGTTCATTAAAACACATCTGGCCTTTTTCATCAGAGTTAAATGACACGACATTTTTCGTAGGCTCTTATGAAACTACAAAGAGCGTAGGGTGTTGATTTACAACCGTCTGTAACTAAAGATGATTCTGGAGGTTCTGGGTTCGAGAGTTCTTTAAAAAGTTCGCAGATACCGATATCCTACCGATGTGTCTACCAAACCACACTTGGCCATCGCGGTGGACCATAGCTAAGCCTTACCTTTCTCACAATGAGAAGAGGTCAGTTCCATTTCTTGCCACTCTAAAAAAATAACTAAACGACGTCATACTCGTGTATTTGGCACAATGCTCGAACGTACGTACGTAACGTTTGTAGCGATGATAGCTCAGTGGTTAGCGCGGTAGGTTCGCATGCCGAAGGGCGTGGGTTCAAACCCCAACAATGAGCTTGAGCTGCCGGTGAAGGAAAACATCGTGAGGAAACCAAAGCATGGTGGTAGGGTACTTTAGTACTCGGCTGGCTAGCTTACCACCCTCAAGTTGAAAATCTGCCGCCAAGCATCCAACGGTGTGTTCCGGCAGCCTCACTTGAGAGCCAGTTGCATTCCAGGCTAGGTGTGCTTTACCATCTTCGGCCACACCTTCCCTTGACATCAGGTGAGCTGTGGCCAAACACCTAGCCTGTCAACCATTAAAAAAAAAAAAAAACGTGCCATGGCAAAAGACGAGAGAAAAAAACGAGTATTTTTTTTTTACCTTGTGGCAACCCTACCAAGGGTAAAGGTGCTATGACTTTGGCACGTGTTATAATGTTATTACAGTTTAGTTTTACATCCTGAACTATGTTACAAGTTCATTACAATATTTATATTCGGGTTTATTTTCGGATAACTCAAGCAGTACATCCGTGGTTCTGTGAATTGGATGGAAGGTCAATGAGTTTGGGTTTACGGTAACTAAGTGTCTACTTTCTTATTCAAAAGAAACTTAGTTGAAATCAAACTGAGAAAGTTGTTTATTTTCGTGCTGTTTGTATTTGAATTACACTCTATTGTTATACAAACTGTAAAGAAATTGCATATATGGCGTATCCCAAAATGAAACGTTCATTAAAATAAATTTTCTATCTATATTGATTCATCTGTATTAGAGTTGTATTTTGATAACAAAAAAAATTATATGTCCATATTGGGGTTAAAAGGCATCTAGCCTAAATGGGCACCAGTGGGAACTAAATCAGCCTAAACGGCCACAAGGCAGGACTAACTGTTCTTTGTCACATGACCGAGTACAAGCATTATAAGTTGTATGTTTTCTTAAATCCGTAAAAATATAATTATCACAATTTTTTTATGTTTGTCGTTTTTTGTCCACAGGCGTGCGCTCCTCGCTATGTGTCATTCGTGTCCGCCAAGCTGAATCTCCGCGACCCCGTCGGCACATGCTTCGTCGCCAAATCTTCCAACTTACAAGAAGTTACCGAGTTTTCACCATGCAGAACATGTAAGAACCATTTATCCATTTGTATTATTAAGTTTTACAGTATCGGGACCTGCTAATTCATCGAGCTATATCAGGCTTCTCGCTAAAGGTTTACCCTAGATTTATTGTTATAGTTGACCGCTGGGATGTCTGATCTCAGCTTACCTGATGTTGAAATGACGGTGTGGTCGAATAGGCTTTTTCGTGGCATCCTTTGTAATCATCCACCATGAGATCCAAGTAGATAAGTCAAATCCAAGTACAAATTAGAGCGGACGACTCGCTGGAAAACTCATAAAAGTTTACAATGTGAAAAATTGCCCACTCATTTCGAGGAACAAGGGTCCTAGCAAACCTTCATGGCGGGCAACAATGGCGTCCGTAAAAGCGCGCGAAAACCGCTCACTTCCGGCGGTAATGGCGGCGGACGCGGGGAAATTGGCGTGACGCCCGCCCGCCGCACTAAAACATGATTTACGATAAACTTCTTGTAAAATAATATTTTAAAGTGTAGCGTTACACCAACGAAACGGGCTGTTGCAAAGAAACAGTTGCTTGTGAGATTTTTTTTTTTTGGTAAGAATAAAGAATATGGGTTTTTGGAGGGGAAAAATAATATTTGTCGTCACATTGTAGGTATTATTTTACAAAAATTGTGTGTTTTCGTGTCGATTATTTTTTTAAATATTGATTGATGATAGAAATAGATGTGTTTTATGTTATCTTATGAACAATAAATTGAGCTTTTTATTTAAGTAAACATTTGTGTAATTATTTATATTTATTAGTATTATGCTTGTTCAGTATTTCGCACCGAGGATGAGGGTAAGTAGTAGGACTGGGATGTTATCTGTCCACAGCACCGTAGAGTATGTAATATTATCAACGTCACGTAGCATAGAGGGAGCCACACGTAGAAAAAATATCACATAGACCACGTACCTACTAATAATTAGTATCAAATAAAATATTTAATAAAAGGATTTGTACATAAAGAGTATCTAATAAGTTAACAATCGTTACATTCAGGGTTAAACTTTGGGTGTATTAAGCCGAAAATTCATCAAGATTACGAACAACTTAACTTTTGTAAAGATGATAGCTCGCGGTCGGTTCACACGCCAAAGAGCGTGGGTTCAAGCCCCAACAACGAGCTTGAGCCACCGGTGAAGGAAAACATCGTGAGGAATAGCAACTTCACCCTTTGTGCTCTGCACAAGATTGTCAACGGCACATATAGTGGAGCATTGTTGGAGCGTATTAATATTAAAGTACCCACACGTTCCGTACGCAATTTTAAACTATTTAGCATCCCGCCTGCTTACAATAATGTATCACAAAACAACCCTCTTGCAAGGATGTGCCGCACATATGATGGTTTAAGGGATCCCAGAGACATATTCTCATGTAACTTCTTTTCCTTTAAGCTTAGTGTCTGTAAAGCTTTCCAATAAATTTGTATTACTTATTTAAATAGTAACACATAAGTCGGTTTATATTTACATATAAGTTGTGTATAGTTGTAATTGGGCCTTAGGCTCACTACGATATCTTAATTATATAATACATTACATATACTAAGTAGCCTAAGGTCTGTAACTGTACCTATATCAATAAAATAAAATAAAAAATAAATGAAACGGACAATTCTTTTCGCGATTTCGGGTTGGTCCATTAGCAAAAGACTTGACAGTGATAAAGTATAATTATTATTACCCATAGAATTATATTACCCTTTTTCGGCTCAATGCACCCCAAGCTTATAGCCTTATTATAGTGCTATGATGCGACAATGTAATTTTTACACAGGTTTTTTTGTTTTAAAATCTTAATGTACACTTAACTACTGACTAATACAGGGTTTTAAGTTCAGGGTGCCCCTTCGGCCTTTTTGGCTTAGTACACCCCGAACTTATAACCTATATATTATTATAGGGTAGTAAAATGTTTTGTTTTGTTTTTTCAGCAAATTACGGTCAGCGTAAAACTGGCGTCTGTCAGGCTGGATTTTCAGCCACAATGTCTAAGGTAAGAACCGAAGCAGTAATAGTCATTTTAAGTATTTTAACATACTTTTAAGCAATCTTCGCAAGTTAATAATTAATTATCACGTCCACGTTTTGCAATCATATTCCAAAATTTATGAAGTATAGATATATTTTACTTAAACAACTATTTTAGAACGGTCTGGACACATAAACCAACTTTGTCAAAAAGCGAGAACTCAACACAAAAACAATAAATACATCTTTTGTATAAGTAGGTATATAATTATATAATGAATAGTCAGCAGTAATAAAGGAAGCCAGTTCTTTGTTTTTATTTAAAATAAATATTAAATCGTTCTTAATCAAAAATACAATATGACTCTGTAAAATAATTTATTGATGATAAAGCAAAAAATACATGATAAGTATTAATTAATACAAAAACATTTAAACAAAGTAATTAAACTGATTGGTATTTTGTAAATGAACTAATGAAATTAATTAATCTACAATTGCCATTATTTATTATGTAATTATATTTTATTCAGCTTTAGCACACCCAATTTTTGAATTTAAGCACGGGCGAAGCGACTTTTTAATTTTTTTTTTCTTTGGCGTTGGCGTCGCATTTTGAGCATTTGCCAGTGTCAAATGTTTTATATTTTTAAGTTTCATAAGTTAAATAAGTTGCCTCGTAGCTATAGTTATAGTCAAAGTACAGCCCGTGGCAGTCAAGTCCAGTCATGCTTTAGTAAAGTAGCGGGGACTTTACTATAAAGCTTCGATGGAGTTTTGGAATCAACACAAAAAGTCATGTTTCACCACTTTATATCATTTTTCTACACTCGCGCTTGTGATTCGACACTTTATGAATAAAACACCACCATTTTTATGCATAAACACTCGATGAAATACAAGTTTTGGAAAAAAATACAACGGGACGACACGACTCTTTCCGCGTTCCCGCCAAAACTCCCATATCTGTACCTACTTAGCAAATAAATACGTTTTGATTCTGATTTTGAATTGGACACTAGTACGCATAAAAAAATAAAAAAACCCGGCACCAATAACATCATACTTACTATGGAATATTAAAGCTACCGAGAAGTTTCAGAGCATATAGTCATTTATCATATGTAATTAATTTTCACTTACATAAAATTGATGTTCTCCGAAAGCCGAAATACCAGCGTTAATGATATTCTCAATTGAAAAGTAAGCATAAGTGTCCATCTTTAATTTGTCCCGCCAATTACGATTCGATACGAATCATTGCGCGGGAAATTTTAACTTTTTTTAATTTAAATAAAACTTGAATTATTGACAGTTGAGAAAGTAGCGATCTGTCATTAAAGTAATTTGCTACATGTGTGTAGCAATTTTTGTGTAATTTATATAAAGTATAATATACTTTATATAAATTACACATATTATGTAAAAATTGAGTCAAGTATTTTGCTTATTTTAATCTTAACTTTTTTTTGACATAGGTAATATAAGAAAAGTTTACGAATGACAAAACTAAATTATTTTTACAACAAAAAAAATAATCTTCCTGAAATATTAGTAAAAATAAGCTTAAATTGCGACGTACGCAATTTAATTCATTAACCTCCAGGGGCGCTGCCTTAGTTTTCATAGATTTCTCATAGTTTTTCTGTTGTTCGCGTACTAAAGGCTTTATTTATAAACGTAGCATAAAGTTAATCATTGCTTAAAATTCTTTGTCAACTTCTTACTGACGTGACATGTCACGCGTAGAAAGGAGACAGGCAACCTTAAGCATAGATAAATTTTAAGCAATAATTATATAATAGTTAAGGTCTAAGTACGTAATTCTCGCAAATTTGTATTTATATTAGAGCCAGAAATAAGAGTTTCATACTTAGGTTAGTTATTGTTTAATTGTGTACGTACAGTAAGTATTTTGATACAAATTTAAATGCTAAAATTGTACCAACAACATCAAGAAAAAACGTCGCCTTCACCGGAAAGAGAATAAATCTAATAAAAAGAAAAAGTTTTGTAAAAACCACAACTCTACACTTTCTAATAAATTCGTTTAACTGGTCCCATAAGTTTTTGTCGCAAAAAGTCTATCCTAGATTCACGTAAACGCTCGTGATTTTACAATCGTGGGAATAGAATAGCTTGTGGCCCACGCCCACTGCTAAAGATATCTCGGCGATCGCATCGCGCGCGTGAGTCGAATGCGCGCAGGTTTATGAATTATTAAAAACTTTTATTGTTCGCGCGCAAAAAAAGCAGAACAAAATGGCGCGCACGTATTCCTATTTCGAAAATAGTAGCCGCATTTTACTGGTGTTTTATTTGTGTCTTTATTTGGGACAATTGAGGTTTTAATCTGTTGTAGAGTGGTGTTGCCATTTTTGTAAACGCGAATTGAAATGGAAAGGCGGCATTGTTTACGATTTGATCTTATCTCCGGACCTTATTCGCTGTTTACAGATATGTTTGCGGGTAAGGATGGTAGCACTTCAAATGCAGTTACTCCCCTCTTTTATTATTTCCTTATTTTGGACTTGCACTTATGCATTAGTCATATTAATCTTCGATCAATGCTCAGAGATAATAATCGCAAGATTGATAGATATTTTTAATGACTTAAAAGTAAATAATTTTTCACGTATTTGTTTTCTGGATTCGTTTCTAATTTTTCTACATAATTATATGTATGTGCGTATATAAATCTAAAGCTAAATAAACAATGCGCGCCGCGTCAAGCATTAATGCCTTTTAGATCTGACCCTTGACCCAACCGCCTAGCGAGTCTCTTAAAATGTTAGTCGAGGCTCTCCATTATAATGCCGTTCACCGTGACAACAATCGGTACAATAATCATCGAGTCAACATCCCATATGACGGTTATCTTGTGAGCAAAGTCAACTGAATTTATTCTTCTCGGTCTTCTCAAGTTTATCGTCATGTGGGATGGTGATGACGCGAATTACTGCCCCGAGTCCGTCAGCCACTACTATATCAAGTTTATAACTTAAAAAAAATCGACAATGAAGAAAGAAAGAAAATAATTTTATTTTGTAACAGAACAAAAAAATAACAACAAATAGACAACAATACATTTTAATGAGTTCGTTTGTATGCACTAATCTTGTTTAACATAGACAATAAACATATTTATATACCTATAAATAATCTATATATACTCACGTTTAATTGTGTCGAATATTTCGACTAACGTTTCGTCTGTATTCGGTGGCCTTCTTCGTGTGCGAAGTAAAACGAGGCCGCGCGCGCTTTGTCTCCTTGAAGAAGGCCACCGGATGTGGCCGAAACTATAGTCTGAGTATCTGACATAATTAAAAGTGAGTAATTCCGCATAAGTGAAACAAAAATGTGATAAAACCACGTCAGTTTCCATAGTAATGGTAGCGTTACCATAATTACAATAGCATACTTACAAAATGGTAAAATAGTTTCAAATTTGCATTATTCATTCAAGTGGTAAATAGAACTGATTGAAATCAAGTAAGTAGATACGTATCAGCAAGTTGAAGTGGCAATGGGCAGGGCACATAACACGCAGAACTGATGGCCGATGAGGCTGCAAAGTTCTGGAGTGGAGACCACGGACCGGCAAGCGCAGCGTAGGACGTTCACCAACAAGGTGGACAGACGACCTAATAAAGACCGCAGGAACGCGCTGGATGCGAGCCGCTTCCAACCGGTCTTTGTGGAAGTCAATGGGAGAGGCCTATGCCCAGCAGTGGCTGAAATGATGATGATGATGATTAAGTAGATACGAAAAAACACTCGTTCCATAAATAACTTAAGTCAAAACCCTAGAACACTTTATCTTATGGAAATAATTTTTATTATGTAGCAAATCTTTGGTAAAGAGGTGCTTTGTTCCACAGACCGATGTTATCTTTCCTCGAATGAAGAACTTGATACTTTTCGTGAATCTCGGAGATTTAAAGCATAATGTACGCGGACGTGACTGATTCACTAAATAGCATATTACTATAGATTTTCTCATATTTGGTTTATCCAAAGGCATTTTATATAATTAAATAGGACAAAACGAATGTTAGAATTGAATTGACGATATTTTTGTAGTGATGGTAGCTCAGTGGTTAGCGCGATCGTAACATACGTCAAAGGGCTTGGATTCAAATCCCAATAATGAGCTTGAGCTGCCGGTGAAGGAAAACATCGTGAGGAAACCAAAGCGTGGTGGTAGAGTATTTTTTAGTACTAGGCTGGCTAGATACCACCTTCAAGCACCTAACGGTGTGTTCCGGCAACCTCACGTGTCAGCCGGTTCCAGTCCAGGCTAGGTGTGCTTTACCATCTTCGACCACACCGTTAAATGTCGTTAAGTGTCTGAGAGTTCTTAAAAAACGGTTCTCGCCAACCAACCCGCACTTAACCAGCGTGGTGGACTATATATAGCCTACACCTCACTGAACGAGAAGAGGCACACGCCCAGCAGTGGGACCGTTTATAAAAACAGGGCTGATTCTGCATCTCGATTAAACACAACAAAAATTAAACGTATAACTTTATCGATAAATAATCGATAAAACTCTTTATTGTGTACACCATAAACAGAAAAAAATACAGATAACAAAAGAACGTTATGAACTAGTGGCACAAGTGGTGGCCTTATCGCTAACAGCGATCTCTTACAGGCAACCAAGAGCGATCTCTTCCAGGCAACCAAGACTTTACGTACAGCTTAGGACCTAATCAATTATAAGTACATGGAAAGTCTTCACGGTATTCGTAGGCATGTTTCATATTTTAAGCGCCCAGTGTTCAGCGTACAAAAGGGCCTGAGAGACCGCCCGCGGTCTTTACAGCCAAGGAGCGTTAATAGCACACTAAAAGTAATTGAATATTCAATTGAACGCGCTTAAATCTATAGGAGCGTTCAAAATTCCGTAAGATTTGCATAGACTGCGCTCGCGGGTGAAACGACGCGGCAACAACTATTGTGATGTCGAATATAGGAGGCTCTTAGAAGAATTATACTGAGGGCTTAGCGTATAAACTTTCTGAGATCTAAGCCTCGTTTCATACGCAATTTTATCGGGATAAAATTGACTATGTGCTATCGCATACAATAAATTAGAACAGAATTTGTTTATTAAGGAAAAAGCGGATACACCTTATTACATTTACTTCACAATTATTTAAAAATAAATAACCGGCAGCTCAAGCTCATTGTTGGGGATGGAACCCACGCTCTTTGGCACCTTTGGGAGATATTGAAAATCGTGCCAAGAGGCTCATCTGCGACAACTCCATTGTTCAAGCTAAGTTACAAAGCCTAGAACATCGCAAAGTTGCTAGTTTATCGCTCTTTTATCGGATTTATTATGGGGAGTGTGCTTCAGAACTACATGGTCTAATTCTCCCATGCCCATTTTTCTATCCGACAGCCAGAAGCTCAAAAAAGCGACATCGTTTCATGGTCGACGTTTAAAAACCTGAACGAAACGATTTGATCCTCCGTTCTTTGTTTTTTCTAGACAGTGGAATGCGATACCTGAGTGGGTGTTCCCCGATGGATATAATCTGGGTGTCTTCAAGTCGAAAGTGAATCGGTATCTTCTAGGCAAGCGTGCTCGATCTTAGACCGCATCATCACTTGTCTTAAATCATCATCGGTATAGCAAGTTCCGCTCGCTTGGTGGTCAGGGTCCCAGAAGGCCCTGAGCTTGAAAGTACTGATGCATGGCACTGCTTAGTCCTGCAGTAGTTACGCCACTGTATCTCAATATCTATCCCAGTTGACATGTTGGAGGCATGAGAGCCGCCCCGGCCGCGCGAGGCGGCGCCGCCGGGGCGCGCGCCTGCGCCCGCACGCCGGCTGTATAAGGAGCACTTGTAAGCCACGCCGCGCACTCGCATATTTATTCATTGCTCGCTTCCGATTCAATGCTAAGTTCCCGATTATGCGGGTTTTAGGGCCGTAGCCTTTTAGGGTTAACTCGTACTTTTACAAGGTTTATAGCCCTGAACGTTTTTATTTATGCCCCTATTTCATGGTGAAGCGATGCTGTGACATTATTGTAAACTTTTTTTATATTTCAAGATTGAAGATTCAAGATTTTCCATACTTTACAAGATGTTTTAAATACAAAGTAGTATATGGTACACAGTCAAATGTGGACCCTGTCGGGTACAGAAACGTTTAGAAGAGAGGAGGGAGCATTCGTTTGAAAGTCAAAATGTTCAAATTTAAATTATTTTCTGGTCAGCCTGTGTAGCGTAGGCTCTTATTTACATATGAGGAAAGTGTGTCAACATACTGGGCCCATTGGGGCATACAATAATAATTAAACATCTATGTTTATAATAAATATTTATTATAAAAAGAAGAGATTTTTTTTTCTTTATTATTAGAATGTCATATTTTTATCATTAATTAATTATTATAATATTTATTCCACAGGCTAAGTGTTTATCAATATTGCACATACTTCCAAGATTCCATTTTTACCCCACTCTCCCTAAATAGCGTTCGGTTCGCGAAATGATTGAACCGTACCAGTAAAAAAACTAGTAGTGTCCAGTATTGGCTGGTCTAATTTTAGGATCGGCATTATATATAGATGCCATTTTGTTAGACTCTCAACAGTCTACGCATCTTTACTTAGCATAGGGCGAGATGGCGGTCAAACGCAAGCCTATTTATTTATAATTTAAAAAAAAAAAACACGAATCCTAAGTTGTTTCTTTAGTAAAAGTTATTCGCAATGACCCCTATTTGACGTTGTATTCATAATTACTTTATGAATACAACGTCAATTACTTACTTTATGTTGCCAGCATTCTGGCCACATATCCCTCCTCTGACGGTTTTTTTGACTTAAGTTTTTTGTATACATTTTGTAAATAGTATAATTTAAGGTATTTTTTAATTAACTCAAAATTATAAAATAATTATTATGTTAGTAATCAAACCTTTACGAATACATAAAATAAAACAAAAATTCTGGGACATTTGACATACCATCTAGTCCCAAACTACTATTAACTAAACTTAGTTAACAGCCCTAAATTTACTAAAAACTTCGCTGTGTTTCTCATTGCAATACAAACAACGACTGCAACATTTTAATAAGTGGATATATATATGTCGAGTGAAGTCATCAAAACGCGTCTGAGTTATCTTCCTTCATCGTTGCACATCTGCGTCGCATCACCATTATCTGTGCTGTCATCGCAGTGCGGACTGCCAAACGCGCCGACACTGTAGTGTCCTGAACCACATGCTTTCACGTCCTGAGGTTTTGTGATAACATGCAACTGCATCTCGCTTATCTGTCGCGTTCACACGACTTAATTTCTTTCTGAGCTGTCTGTTATGATTGTGAATCCTACTAATATTATAAACTAGCTGCGCCCCGCGGTGTTAGCCGCTACATGATATCTGGATAAAAAGTAGCTTATATGTTAATCGAGGGGCTCAGCTTTTTTTTTTAATGTAAAAGTAATGAGACCATCGAGCCGCTCTACTGATGTTAAGAGATAACGCCTGTCCATGACCATTGCAGCGATACACAGAACTTTGAGTAACAAAACAACGTCCAAAACATCGCTGCTTTGGCACTCATTACTTTGAGACTAGATGGTTAGTCTCAACAGCCCAGTAATTTCGCTAGCTGCAGTACCCTTCAAACCGGAACACAGTAATGTTTGCACACTACTGCTTGGCGGCAGAATATCTGGTACCTAGACGACCTGCTAAGGAAATCTACCACCAAGTAAGCTACCTCTATACCAAATTTTATCCAAATTTGTTCAGTAGTTTTTGTCCAGAAAACATGTAGTAACACCGCGGGGCGCAGCTAGTTTATAATATTAGTGGGATGTGAAAGTTTGTGAGAATAGATTTTTGGTACTCCTTCACGCAGAAACTACTGAATGGATTTTGATGAAATTTGGTATGGAGGTAGCTGACACCCTGGATTAACACATAAGCTACTTTTTATCCCGAAAACATATAGCGGGTAGCACCGCAGGGCGCAGGTAGTAATATTATAAAGGTGTTAGTTTATTTGTTTGAACATTTGATCCGCAGCCTGCTTTATCCCACTGCTGGGTACACTGCTGGTGCTCTCTTGTTATGCCACCACTCTGTTGCAACCTTACTCCACCTGTCATCACTTGGCCAGGCAACGTGTCCTCTTCAACTCCACTTGAGAGTCATAACCGCGATACCGACGTCCCGAACTTTCGTTCCGAGTTCATCGGATCTCGGTATTGCGAACTTGGTTATGGAGTTTGACGTCATTTACATACAAAATTATCACTGTTTGTTGAAACTATCTCTGTCTCTCTTTGTCTAATACATTTTCTTCTTCATCGTGTATTTTTTTTATTATATACATATTAATTTATTACTTAAAAAGTTGCTCCACATGAAGTATGATCGCTTAATCAGGAAGTGCATTCCCACACCATCAAATCCCATCACCAGCCCATAAAAGGATGGTAACGAGCGCTCCACGCACTTAGCCGATATTTTATCTGCCCATACACAATTATAAAAACTCTCAGAATTACCATAAGTGCTCACACCATAAAAATGTAGGATAACAGTCGTAAAACCGTACTGATAAATGTCTGTCTGTCGTGGACTCTGCTTGTAGAGCTTGTTATTTTATAAAGTTACATGAATTTCTATATTACTTGTTTTTATTATTAATTGTTTGTAAGAACCTTTTAAATCTTATATTTACATGTTTGTATTTTTTCTTGACTAACGTTCTTTGGATGAAGAGCAACGATTGGAAATTGTAGACGCCTTATCAAGTACAAAATTATTATCTTTTCATGGTACATATTTGGATTAGATGCAGCCAAGTATTTTGATATAAATAATGAGACTCACTAGCGAATGCCTCGATAAGCGCAAAATCTGCGAAGGCTTGGACTTTGTTTTGATACTCAAAGTTCTGGTTACCGCTGCAATGATTTTGGGCTGGCGTTATGGCGTGGCGAAACGCTTCGAAAAGGGAAGCGTTTTGTTCTGCTAATGACTTGTTTATAAAAAATACCTTCCAGCTATACAGCTTATACTTACTAAAGCACTTTTAATCTTCACTTCCAGGTCAGGGCTAGTGTTTTGCTAATAATTTTTTGTATTTTATTTTCAGGATGGAGAAAAGTTGTTCATGGGAGCACCAGGCAGCTTCTACTGGCAAGGTATAATATAACAATCATATATCTGCCATAAACAAATCTTTGACCTATTTTGACCATCTACCCAACTGTCATGAGCCATCATAGTCCAAGTGTCGTCCAAATCTGGTGGATGGTGAATGTTCTGTGTGGTTTCAATGTAAAATCATGGGAATGACTAGGTACTCCCCAAGTAATTAAATTTCTAACAATCATCGTCATTGAGGTTACATTGGTTTTGGAAACTGTTTGAAAATTACGAAATTATACAAAAAATAAATACACCAGAACAGATGTACAAGATGATCAATCTGATCTGCTCTATGATATTTGGAGCAATAAGCTGATCGACCGACCGTAAAGAGTAAGTATGATACTGACTCAATTTATTTAATCCAAATCCACAGGGCGAACCTTTTCGATAGATGCAAACGAAAAGTTTTCCTACTTTATGCCGAAAATACCGGATGAAGGTAAACAAAAAACGTATCGCCGAATGACAACATCCTAACTTTTAACCGCAATAACATAGCGAGAGGCTTATGAGCGCCTAATCCTCGAATAAACCATTAAATGCAGTGGTTTTAAATGCTCTTTCCAATCGTGATCGAGTATAATTCTAATTCTAATGAAGCGAAACCGGTACTAAACCATTTACTTAAAGATTATGCCAAAATTTTGCTAACCATTAATGTTTTGCTTTTTAATGATTAAGGACTAATAAATAATTAAAATATTGTCAATAATATTGCAGCCATAACAATGATTGATAAATAGAACACAGACAAGTACGGTCTTTTTTAAATTAATAACAAAATTCTAGCCTGGATTATACTTGATCGTCGGAAATACATTTAAAACAATGCTGCTCTGTGAAACTATAGCATGTCATGGATTCTATGAAACCATCGCGTCATGGGTCATTAGACATCCATTGGCGTGTATAGTCACAGAATCCATTAGCTTTTCCTACAAATCACGGTGTACAGATCGGTGGCATCGACTTCTACTGATTATTGGATACCTTTTAAATTTCGACATTTTTCTGATTCATTACACCTTTTAGTTCCTGATGCCCATAGAACATCCTAGAAGTAGATTATATGGTATAGACGTGCACGATTATTACGTTTTGTTCATAATTCACATCCATTTTCACTTCTTGTGCTAACATGGATGATATTGATCAAAACATTGAATGGAATGGAACACTTGTGTATTGGTCTTATGTATTTGAGTATCCTACTTTATAAACATTCAATGTAAATAGGAATGTCTCACCTTCTAGCCCCGTAGACAGTTAAAATAAACATGGATTGGTTTAAAACATGCTTTAAATATTGTAACACGAAATTGTGCCTATGCTTTTGGAACTAATGAGAGATAAATCATTTCAGCTTTTGAAGTCACAATAACATGAATTCTGTGACATCATACAATGATGTCGAATTTTTAATCTTCCTGAAGCGTGACTATTGAATTTAAACATATAGGTCCTATCATTTAAAAGCTGTTCATTTTGTCACATCACACATAGGCGCAAGCGTTTCATCAAGACATTGGTCAACGAAATGCATAATACTACTGATGCTTCAGAACGATATCAGAACCATTGCCTTCTACTTCATTTCAGAAGCTTTTCATCAATCGTGGAGTTTTGGTTCCTCAGCATTTCATAATACTTAGTAATATAATTTCGTTTGGACGATTGTTTTTTCTGTTTGAGCTCTACAATGACGATTTTAAAGTTGTTTTATTTTATGATTTTAAATTTGGCTTTTTGATTAACTTGTTTTGTGTGAATTTCAAAATTAATTTTTAAATGTTCATATTAAAAATTATATCGTCCAAATGAGGTGATTCTTTTAATAGCTCATCGACATACTTTTACTATTTTTGTTATGGTTTCTAGGTCAACTCATATCGCAATCGTTGAACGGCAAAACAGTTTTGATTTCCACTCCGGAAGCTATTGCCAAATACGATGACTCTTACATGGGGTATTCCATGACTGTCGGAGACTTCGCTGGCGAAGGTATCCAGAGCATTGCGGTTGGAGTCCCCAGAGGATCTGATTTGAAAGGATTGGTAAGACAATACATTTTATTTTTTTATGATTTTTTAAACAAATCTTTTTTTACTATGGAAGCTATCGTGGTTTTGACTCATTATCGTCCACGTACAGTGTTTAAGACTTGCAACCACGTGTGGTTTTATATCCTTTTTGATATACATATTACATGTATTTCAAATTTCCTTATAAATGTTGCTTTGAATACTCTTTCCAGCTACGAACTTGTAATAAAAAAACTTGTGTTGTTGTTGTTGTTCTTGAAATTTACATGTATATAAAATATGTAAAATATTGTCTAGCTTTCATGATCTGATAGCAGTGCTTTCTTTTTAGTTTTACTTTTGTCTTATATTTTATCTAGTCGCCCATGCATACTTCCGTCATTATCATTGTCAGTCAAAGTGGAAATAGGCATACACATTCCAATTTATAGCTTTTGTTTCCTGCAATGACCACTGATGATAATATAATATGTCTAATTGTCTATATTATCATAAGTGGTCATTGCTCCTATAACATATACCTCTACAACTGACACAATAATTCCAGGTGGTCTTATACACATGGGAGCTGCAAATTATCAAGAACATCAGTGGATCCCAGATCGGCGCGTACTTCGGCTACAGCCTTGCTGCTGGTGATATCGATGGTGATGGCGCTGAAGATGTCATTGTCGGCGCTCCCATGTTTACGCGCCCAAAGAGCGATGGATACGAGCATGGAAGAATCTACGTCATCTATCAAGGAAAAGACAGGGTAAGTGTTTATGCAAATCTCAACTCAGCAAATTAAAACAACAGTTTTAATTTATTGATAACCTTTTATCTCTTGTTTTCAAATTTGTTAGTTTCTTGTCGATTACTAACAACCGAGTCAATTATTAATCTATCAGCTATCCCAAAAAAGTCTTCGATTGTGACTACCGCTGGTATTATTATCCTTAATTGCTGTTTTTTCAGAACTATCTGAAGACGCACGCTAGAACTGGAGAAGTTTCGCGAGGCAGATTTGGATTGTCATTAACATCACTTGGAGATATCAACTACGATGGTTTTGGAGGTAAACAATTTTAATAGTTTACGTAAATTAATTCTATCTTTAGGCACCTACAATAAGTAGAACTTTATTACGATTTTATACGAGTTTTGTTGTTCTGTTATGTAGGTAATTATCATTTCGTTTTTTTTTACAAAAAATTCAGCTGTAAAGTGTTTGCCAAAATGTTTTCAATTAAATGCAAATTTTAATTGATTTTTTAAAATTATTATATATACTGTAATATTGGTGTGAACAATAAATAGTTCTCTATCTATCTATTTTTTATCTACAGCTTTTACACTGCTTCTCGAAATTTTTTTTAAATGATGTTGCGTTCTTTCTTATAGACATCGCAGTGGGCGCCCCGTACGGAGGAACGCAAGGTCGCGGCGTGGTCTATATCTATCATGGCAGCGAAAACGGCATCCTCGAGAAGTACTCCCAGGCCATCACGGCGGAGGAAATCGCTCCCAATCTTCAGACCTTCGGATTTGCGATCTCTGGCGGCGTCGATCTGGACGATAATAACTACACTGACCTCGTGGTCGGCTCCTACAAGTCTGATAGCGTCGTGTTTTTGAAGTATGTTGTATTGGCTAAACTAATAACTAGAAATACTTAGCAAGGGTAATAGGAATTCTTTTTATGCAAGCACCTATCGTTTTGTTTTTTAATATATGTATAATACTCACATTTATGTTTAATTTTGTTGCAACTCTTGAAAATTACTATGTATTTGAAAAATACCATCTGCTGACAATATTTATATTATTGCGGCCCAACGTGATCATTCCTGTAATATCAAAATAAATTAAAATAGGTACCTACTTGGTTACGTTTTTTCCTGGCACTTAGGGAAAAAAACTTGACAAATAAAGACTTTTCATAATTTAAAATACTAAAGCTAGGTAGATAGACAGCTTCTACCAAACGACACATTCCCAAAATTCTCCAAACCCCACACTTTGTTTCCAGGTCCCGTCCAGTGGTAAAAGTGACAGCGGACGTAAAGTTCATGGGCGAAAGCAAACTGATCTCCCTGGATGACCGCAGTTGCAAGCTTCCCAACGGCACGCAGGCTGCGTGCGCACATCTTAAATTCTGTCTCTCGTATGATGGGATCAACGTCGATCAACAAATAAGTGAGTGTTTTCTTTAACATAGAAAGCATACGGATTTCAAAAATTATGAAAGTAAAGCAACAGAACAGAACTCAGTATTCCTTCAGAGTGAAATATAAATTCGGAACAAATTTTATTTTGTATTAGCGAAATTGTTAATATTTGTCCTAATGTTAGTTTAGTGATAATTTAGTTTTTGTATTGTTTCTTTCCAAGCGGAGGGATATATCTGCTACTTCGGTGAGTGGAGAAGTAGCCATCAATTGTTCACAGACGACCATACCACTCCATCAGTTGGTATTGTTGATTTGTAAATACCACTCTAGTGTTTCGATGTTAGTAGAACAATTGTACAGTATGTGATTAGCAGCACTGTTTCACATACTCACTCGATGTCATCAAAACTTGCACAGTATATGCTAGATCTATGTTATTAAACGGACTAGACGCGACTTCCATCACCATCATCAGTATTTTTCATTACTGGATAAAGTTCTCCTTAAATAGATCATCTACGTTCCCTAATTATGCTGTTTCCTTTTATCACTCTTTTTAATCTCAAGTTCATCTCGTTCTTTCACAGGGTAGTTAGATTTTGTTGATCAATAAGTACCATACATGGAATTTATTTGTGATCTAGGCTGGTAATATATTTTATCGGCTTTTAATCATTTACATTTAACTTGAATGTTATGGGTAGCATTTTCTTTCCATTTAGCTTTCATTTTACGAATTCACAAAAGGTTTCAATGGTTTAACTCTTCTTGGACTCTTTCTGATTGTTAGATTTCTTCTAGATTTCGAGGTTACACTGGACTTGGATTCTCGCCAAAAGACCACAAAGCGTCTGTTTCTGGCTGAAAGCCGCGAGACGACTTACACCACTCATATCTTGCTGACCAGGCGACAGGAGGAATGTAAAGATGTCACGGTCTTCTTAGATGTAAGTTACTCAATCTACACGATTTTTGATAAAATTATATTGTAGCGCGTGAGAATATGCTGCAATAATGCAAGGACCTGGAATATTCATAATAAGTAATAGATCATAGTCAAAAATTTTAAATATTTTTGATTGACAAAAATGATAATGTCATGAAAGATGGGTGACGAAATCGTCACCATCGCAGATCGAACTTGGACTGTACCACAGTACCGAGGCAGAAGGCATCACTAGGGGGAGGCCAAAGGCGAGAGACCCAGCATTAAAAGGCTGTAAAGTAAAGTAAAGTAGGCTTTGGATGATGATGTGATGAAACATTTTAAGTATATGCTATTAGAACTTTCTTAGGATCATACCGAAAATCAAAACTAGCATCGAAAGTTATCAGCTGTAAAAGAATTAGGATCGAGAATTTGACCGAAAAACAAGCTAATCATAGTAGAGCAAAACTACATAAATTAATTGATGTTGTACCTAACCATGCGCTTTTACTCTCAGTATACATAACAGTGGTTCTTCTAAAAATATCCTTATATTCCAGGAGGAGATCCGTGATAAGCTGACTCCGATCGAGGTAAAGATGACGTACGATCTGCTGACCCAGCCCTCTGGAGACGTGGTGCCACCCGTACTTGACCAGACCACCAGCATCTCGCACGCAGACTCCCTGAACATACAGAAGAACTGCGGACCTGACAACATCTGCATACCAGATCTCAGGATGGCTGCCACAACGTAAGTGTGGGTTTAAACCCTAACAATGAGCTTGAGCTGCCAGTGAAGGAAAACATCGTAAGGAAGCCATAGCATGGTGGTAGGGTATTTTATAGTACTCGGCTGGCTAGCTCAAGTTGAAAATCTGCCGCCAAGTACCTAACGTTGTGTTCCGGTAGCCCTTGAGAGCCAGTTCCATTCCAGACTAGGTGCGCTTTACCATTTTTGATCATACCGTCACTTAACATCAGGTGAGCTGTAGTTGAACCCCTAGCTTGTCAACAGTAAAAATATACCACAAGCAATTTCTTTACCACGGTTTTGACGGCGTCTGACTGTGGCTGGCTAAACTGAGATGGGCACCGTGGTTTCTAAATTTAGGTAATCATATTATTAATTATAAGATAATTCCGGTAGTTATATAAAAACTCATTCAGTTAAAAGTGAAAGTATATGAACAAATATTTACATCACTAATATTTTAAGCAAACACTCGATACCATCCATATTAGTGAGAAAGAATGACCAATTACAACAAAGGCAATTTATTAACGTATTATGAACTGTTATAGTACACTCGTAGATTACATTTCACTTGTCAAAGCAAAGAATACATCTAAATCCCCATTTTGCGATTTTCTGACACTACGATATTTAGCTTAGTTACCAATTTCACTCTTTGCAGTCCCACAGTAAACTACGTGCTCGGCTCCGGTGAGAACGTCCACATCGACGTGAAAGTGGAAAACTCCGGAGAAGACGCTTTCGAAGCGGCTTACTACCTACGCATCCCTCCCGGCGTGGCCTACAGTAAGATGGAGAGACTGGATGAAGGTCGTGACACTCCCATCTACTGCTCTATTAGCAACAGAGATGCCAATGGGAACTCCAGCTTAAAGTGCGACTTGGGAAACCCTATGGCTAGCGGGCAAAAGGTTTGATCTTTGATATTTTTTTCGATCATACAAAAAATCTATACTACTCTTATAATAAGCTAAGTACTTGCAAAAAGTAACAAAGATCTTGCAAGATACAAAAATAGTCGAAAGTTGCTGGAATATACTCATGAAATCTCACAATCTGACAATTCTTCCATGATCTGCTCGATATTGGATGCATCGAATCGTGTTATACGTGTTTTTGTATGTTTTTAGCCTTACCTACTTTTTGGAGCAGATGTTTTTGTTCCAAACCTTCAAATGAATAATATTAGTATTTTTGAAATAATTTCTCTGTTAACATGAATAACTTGTTAATTCCAGGTGAACTTCCGCGTGATTATGGAGGTAGACTCCCGGGTGACGACGCTGACCTTTGACATGGAAGCCAACTCAACCAATCCCGAGCAAGGCACCAACTACGACAATATTCAGCGCATGAGCATCAGCGTCGTCATTAAAGCACAGCTCTCCATCATTGGGTAAATTCATTATAATAGTTCTAACAACTGTTGTACTTCTTTGTTTTGCTTAGGCTGATTACTTAATTATGTCGAATACTCCGACTATAGTTTTGGCGTTGAACTCAGCTTTGTCTCCATGAACAAGGCCACTGGATGTGGCCGAAATTATAGTCGAATCGTCCGGTATAATTAAACGTTAATACCGCATAAGTAAAACAAAAATGTCTCACAACCACATCAGTGTCAACATTGACTTGTAAAATATAAATAAAAAAAATCTCAAATTTCCATTAACATCAGTTTTTCATCAGTTTCTTGGGTTTAAATTAAATATAGTTTCCAAAATATCCGGCGATCATATCGAATTATTTTTATTTTCTTTCATAGTACTTTTTACTTTTTTCTAGCTATCATTTATTTTGCGAATGGAATAGATGCCACTGTTTTTTACATTGGACACTTCCCATATCATGCCTAATATATCTGAATTAAGCTGACTAAATCAAGTTTATTTACATTCCATTATAATTTTTAACTTGATTTTTTGTAAAATCATGTCGTCCATGGTTTTGAATACTTTAACAAAGTTGTTACTGTTCTTGGTGTGTATGGTTTCTTGTGCATTTTCTTCTTCCATTAGTTGCGGTTACTAATTTTATATTCATTTTTCTTCTTTTGCATTCTTGCTTATAACTTAAGTTTTCTAAACCGTTCTAAATAAAATATTAGCATACGCTTATTCTTTTATTTAAATTACCTTCTACTAAATTGCAGCCAATTCTATTGAAGCTTGTTTTCGATTCTTGATTATTTTGTCTTAATTAATAATACTTAGTTAATTTGTATGGTAGTAAAGAATCATGGATGCCAAAAATTACCTATCGCAAAAAAAAAGAAGAATTTCACATTCTCTTGCCTCATAATAAGTATTCTGCGTTAAATGAAGTGTCTTACTCAAATTAAATTCGTGTCAATTTATTATTGGTTAAGCAATAATACGTATAATTTATCAGCTTACAATATTTTTTACACTGAATGTTTATTTCCCGCATGACCCCCTGACCTATTGTTCGACAACCACCACTGAGTGCATCTACTTTATCGTAGTTTCAATTTTTATCTTTGACCTAAAGAATTTGTCTTATTACATGACTGCCCAAAAAAAGGAGTATAATCTTTTCAGGGTTCATGTATGTACGAATGCGAGTATTATTTATATTTATTTCGTCACAACTATTAACTGCCTTAACAGATTTCGATGTATGGGGTATAGTTAGAATTTTTGCATCATTCCAAGTGAAACTGGCATATTTTTTTTGAAAAAACAATCACAATTATATTAATGAGCATTCGTATTTTTAATTTTCTTAACTAAGTTTGTTTTCGGAGAGTTGTTATCTATCATTGAATTTTTTTTTTCTTACGATGGGATTTTAATTTTTCTACAGTACTTCAGACCCTCCAGAACTTCACTACAACGCGTCTCTCTATGAGACTGTTGACTTCAAAGATGATACCAAGATGGGTCCGCAAGTGGTCCACAAGTATAACATCAAGAACGAAGGGCCTTTCACTGTTGACGAGGCGGAAATTTACTTCATGTGGCCATATCAGACTCTTGATGGTAAGACTTAATTTATAAATACTTTAGTAACTGGCATCATCGAAAACACTAAAACACCTGTAGGCCTAGAAGAAGTGACATTAGATAAGCGATAACGCTATTAGCGTTGCGCTAGCTAAAGCGATTTGTATTTATTCGATGTTAATTTAAAGAGACGGCTAACTAAATCATGCTACTGAAACAAAGCACACAAGTTGTTTCATATTTACGATACCAGAAGGCATAGACAAATTAACATTAGATATATTCGATAACGTCTAAAATATAAAAGTCTAAAAATATACGGAACTGACATAAGATATCGGTATGTCACGTGAGGAGCTTATGTCAATCCCGTACATTGTGCACGAGATTTAGCATTTTTGTTCGGATGCTAACACTCCCTCATTGTATTGTAATGTAATTTGATTCTGTATGTCAAATAAAGCTTTTTTTTTAAATTGCAATCTGTCTTCATTGACATTTAGAATTATTTGTGTTATTTGTGTCATGTAATAAAGTTTAGGCATGCTTGGTATACGCCGTATCAATGTTGCTATTTTAGCAGGTCTTGCGGCTACTCTTTTGAGGCTCCTGAAAGTTTTAGCTTTCATCAGTTTTGATGTCAATTTATTCGGATGCTAATGCATCTTCAATCCTTTTCTTGTAGGCAAATAAAGCATTTAATATTAATTTAATTATAACAGAAAAAAATATGAAGCATGTTTTGTTGGCTTGTTCCAGGCGAGAACTTGATGTACATGCTGCTGCAACCGCAGTGGGTGGGAATGGTGCAATGCGACGTGGCTCGCCACATCAATCCGAACAACCTAGTTGTCCAGAACCCTTATGCGTTCATGCTCAGTAAGGAAAAAGATGGTCAGTTAATCGATATTTTTGTCTTCTTATACTTATTAAACAATTGGCGTACATTAATTAATTTCATGAACTAGCTTAATATATTTTTACTGCCCTGAGAAAAATATGTTTCACAGTATTGGTTCTGAGTTTATTCTACCAAAACGTGATGGCAATGATTTGTTTTTATAAATTGAACATCTCCACTCAAATGACAGTGGTATCCATTAATTTGTAAATAATATTTTTAATTTAGTAACAGTTTCAAGAGCAATTTCTACGCAAATAGGTCGAAATGGCAATAGATTCACAATTTATTTGTATGATACAATTGTCTTCTATGATGTAAATAGATTAATAGTTTTAATCATAATTTGTGTTTGAAACTCATATGATTGACGTCAAATTCTTAATATTTTTTGAAGCGATGCGGAGCAGCGGCCTTTACACCGAATCAGAAATCTCTGGAGGTGGAGGTTACTATGGACAGAGTAAGTGTATATCCATCGTCATCAACTAACATTAGCTTAATATTTGGTTTTAATTTTTTTCTGACTTATTTCGTCCTTATTTTATAGGCAATTGGGAAGAACATAAGACTGTGTCGCAAAGCGGAGGAAGCCAATTTGGTTCTGCTCAAGGCTCTAGCGGTCAATTTGGTACTAATCAAGGCTCTGGTACACAAATCGCTGGAACCCAGAGCTCTAGTGGACATTTTAGTGGAAGCCAAGGATCAGGCACTCAATTCAGTGGCAGTCAAGGCTCTGCCTATGGCGGAGGCCAAGATCTTTCTGGAAGTGGTCAAGCATATGGTACTCATACGTACAATAGAACGTGGACCAGTTCTGGCGAAGGTCTTACGGCCGAAGAAAAAGAGCAAATCAGAAAGAATTTGGAAGCTCTAGCGGCTTCCAATCAAGGATCTGTTCACAGAGAATCTAGTCAATCAGGTAGTTATGGCAACCAAGGTGGGCATAGTCAAGGAAGCTTTAGCCAAAGTGGTTACGGTTACGGCCAAGGAGATCAGATAACGCCAGGTGGGCAAGTCGTGCGAGTCATGAACCGCACTATCGTGTACGATGAGAACCACAATGTTGTATCCCAAAGTGAGACCAGTACTGAATATGGATCTATCTTAGGACATGAAGGAGAAGCAGGCAGTTCTTTTAACAAGTAAGTTAAATTATTATACTTTTTTAATTTCAAGATTTTATTACACTGTTTTATTTTGCATTAAAATTAATAAAGTGAATTTAAGGCATAATAAACCTGAAAATAGGTAATACGATAGAGTGAATGTAACAGCATTTATTTTTTCAGATATAGTCAAGGAGGCTACAATCAGGGTTCAGGGCAATCTTACGCCGGTGGATCAGTCCAAGGTTCTCAGAATAATTACGGAAGCGGGTACTCTCAAGGCAGCAGGCAATTTGGAGGCACTCAAGGTTCCCAAGGCCAAGGCTTTGTCCATGGCAGCTGGGCTACTACGGAAACTGTCAATTCTGATGTCATGAAAGCAGGATCAGCAACTTTCCGCGGAGCTTCCACCGTCACTGTAGTTGGTGATGAAGAGGAAGATAAGTTGGACGGTTTTGGATCATATGCTGCTCATAATCCTAACAATGAGTTCAGATATGGCATCACTGATGTAACTGGAAGTGGAGGTTCTAGCTCCAGCAGTCAATCTAATAATCAAGCTGGATCAGGAAACTATCAATCGGGAAGTGGAAGCTATCAATCTGGAGGAGGTAGCTACCAAGCCGGTGGAGCAGGTCACCAGGGAGGCAGTGGTAGCTATCAAACCGGTGGTCACAGCTATCAGTCAGGTGGTGGAAGCCATGTATCTGGAGGAAGTGGCTATCAGGCTGGTGGCGGAAGCTATCAAACGGGTGGTGGTGGCTACCAGACTAGTGGTAGCTCTTGGAACAGCCAAACTGGAAACTCAGGAGGATATTCCTATTCTTCTCAGTCAGGTAAATTGAAATTAATTTTCGTCAATCTTAACGTTAAAGTACAAATGGTTCCTGTTACATTACCTAAACTGTAATTTTGTGCTTTCAGGTGGTCAAACATCTTACAACTCACAAACAGGTGGTTACAGCACAGCAACGGAAAGGAGAGAAAATACTAGGAGGAGACGTGAAGATCAGGTACTACTTAGATTTGTCATGCATGTGAATTTCAAATTAAATAAACGAAATGCTAAGCGTAATTTTTTAAATTTCTTTTGAAACTGGCAGTTTATAAAACCTTTTGATTCTTAAATATAGGTACATTATATAGGTATATGTTAATACCGTGCAAGCAAAATATGCCTTAAGATTATTTAATAAATAATTATTTTGACTCTTAAACAGGAGTTAGATTTGGCTTGACATGAGTTATCCTATTTGCAGGTGGACCAACAGCTGAAGGAGATCCTGGAGCGGTGCCAGGCTAAGTATAAGTGCGAGGTGATCCGCTGCAGCACAGGCCGCCTGCTGCGCGGCCAGGAGGTCTGGTTTGCGCTACGCTCCAGAATCAACGCGACTGTACTCAATCAAGTTAGTAGCGACACTGTCTATTGGTCACTTTTTTTTTCAAGTCAAATTTTCAGTGCTTTGTTTGTTAAAGGAATTAACGAACCACAAATTCATTCATCATTATTTTGTTATGCTTTTTAATGCCAAGTTGTGATTACATCTTCATGGAGCCTACATGGCATAATAATAATTAATTCATTGCTTTTCATAACATATTCTCTCTAACTTATTTTGTCTTTTTTTCTAAATTTCAGATCTCTAAAGACCGCGCAGTGATTCTATCGACGTTGGCCACGACCCGCGTGACTCTATTGCCTGTAGTGGGGCGCCCAAGTGACCCCTCGTGGCACACGGCGGAGGCACAAACAGTAGTGACACCTCAGCTGGAGGCGTTAGAGAACGGCAGTATACCGCTGTGGGTAATCATCCTGGCCGCTGTGGTTGGGGCTCTGCTGCTATTGCTGCTCATCTTCGCTCTCTATAAAGTAAGTGACCTCAAATTTAAATTTCAACAATTTCTTTTATATGAATAAGAAAATAATAGTGATTACAAGAAGTATTAATCAGGAAAAAAAATATTTTTTTTTATAAAAGAGTTGATAAGAAAACCATGCAAAGAAGCGGAGAAGTCATCTACATATCATATAGACGAGATAACTGTTAGAAGTTGGCGCGTTCTAGCGTTTCAATTCTACCATCAGATATTAGCAAATGTTTCTTTGTTTTGTTACGTGTTTTTTAAATTATTAGTTACGTATTGTTTTAAAATCAAATTAAAAAATATATACATTACGGTCAACTTCCTCTAAGAATCTTGAATTTTCTTGTCGTCTGTGCTTGTTTCAACAATTGTGTTTCTGTTCATAATTAAGAATGTAGCAAATACTTTATCTCAATTTCCAATGATGTGTTATTTCCAGTGCGGATTCTTCAAGCGTAACCGTCCTTCTGACCACGCCGAGCGGCAGCCCCTGAATGGTCGCGACGAACATCTTTGATATTCGACCGACATAGGGGTTACTAGCGACACCGGGGGCACCAGCGACCCCGGGGCCACTAGCGACGCCAGGGGCACCAGTGACCCCGAGGGCTCTAGCTCCAGCGACTCGTCAACGGACGCCGCTAGTGACGTCACCAGCAGGGACTCCACTAGCATGGACCGGTACTGACGTCATCAGCGTATCGTGGTTTATAAGCTTTAGCTCGGCTTAGTATCGAGTTTGAGTTGCTGGAGCCATTTATGTCAGCACTTATTCAATCAGCAGCATACGACTTTAAAACGTTATAGAACAACTTGACGTTAGATATTTTGCTGAAAAGATGTAGAAAAATTATACAACCCAAAAACTGTGCTGACATTGCTATGTTCCACAATTAGCCTATATTAATTTAGGTATTTTTTTCATAGGAACAAACGGCATTGTTTTTATTCCCAAGAAAATCAATGAGGTTTGTTTCTAGATTAGAAAGGGAAGGGGTGGGTTATAACACAAAATATGGTTTGCCATTTTACAACATTCTTGTGTAGTGAAAATTAACTAAGCAATAGTAGTCTCACGAGTCTCATGACATATCGAAATTGATATCATTAAAAATGTAGCCTTTCAATATTTTTTTTATCATAAAAATATTGTAAGGCGTTAAACATACAGAAAAATTGTAAAATATTAGAGTAATATATGTATAACGACTAGTCACGTTATGATTAAATTATACATTGTGGTGCGCCATATTAGAAAATAAGTAAAAAAAAGAAAAAAAAATGGGCCTGTGTTTAGAATTTTACAATGTAAATAAAACACATAGATTAAAAAAACGGATGAACATCGCTTACACTAAATTGAATTTACATTAAAAATAATTATGTAACTATGTTTTTAAACGTACATAAATTTTAACGTGTAACTATGTTTTTAAACGTACAAAAATTTTAACCTAGAAAATAAATTTGACATCATTATGGATTTTGAGTCCTATCAATAGCTAAAAGCGCTTTAGCGTCGTTTGGATCACCTGAACACAGGTGGGAATTAAAAAATATCTCCAAGTGTGATACCTACTGTAGAAAGCGTGTCTTGTATGAAAGTTGTTGAGAAATGTGATCTAAGTTAATTAAATAAAATATATTTCTAAATAACGAGGTTAATAATATGTATGAGGGAGAAAAAAAATATGCACTAATAATATAAATAAAGCTTATAGTTTTAGATAGCATTGAAATCAATACACTTTTATTCTGTTGTAATATTTTTTAACTATGCTCCATTAAAAGTAGTATTCCCGTCTTGTTTTTATTTGGAAAAATGTGAAAGAGATAATTATATTTATGTATTTGTAGTTAACAGAATTGACCTGATATTGTGAAGGTATATAATAAATATACAAACTTATTTAGCAGTCGTGTATGTATGGTGTACATGAAACTTATGAGAAAAAAAAACATTGTATTTTTTTATCTTGAAATAGTAATACAATTAGGTTTTAAGCTGGTCTTAAATAATTTTGGGCAGCTTTACATTTTTTTTTGGTCTGTGAAAATAATCAAACTGGGCAGTTCTAAACTAGACGTCTGAAATATGTTATTATTATTATTTTAACCCCTTGTCCGACTGCTGCCTCTCTTCCTCTTTTCCTTATTTCTTCCTCTTCTGTGTTTCCATAAATATATTTTTCTGTATGATTTATAGAGTTTCGGGATTGTTCTAAAATACAATGGTTTTTTATGCTAGGTACTATTACTTGACTAATATAAATTGCACTATATAAATTTTGAGCTGCCCAATTAATAAAAAATTAGGTATCCAATTAATTTGATTGTTGACTTATGGCTGCTATTTAGTTTGCCTGCAAATAAAAATATCAATTTTATGAAATAAGCTGTTAATGACCACTGAACTGTCGTTTCAAATTGATACAGCTATATTTATCCTAATTAAGAGTATAATTATGTAAATCTAACGTGTGCATATTTAAGGTGCCTTGAAATAAATATGTTGTAGGTATTTCTATCAGCTTAAATTAATTGTGCTATAAAATTTCTATGTATTTGAAGCAATAACGTGCCTTTTTACAAACTGCCAGTTACTAAATATATTGTACATATTTTTAGATGTAACTTTTATTGTTTAAATTATTTTAACGAAGACATTTTTTCACAGACATCATTTATCTTTGTACACTAAATTAGAGTTGGAAAGAGGATAGAGATTTTTTTTTTTAATTCCATCTTGGTTGTAAAGAATAAGAAAGTAGACACATAAGTATTTGTGGCATCTCATTTTGTACTTAATAATTTTAAGTCAAATATAAAACCACAAACAGCTATAAAAAGGCAGCCTAACAAGTCTGCCTGCTGACTTAACATTGGTCTTGATCTTGATCTTGATCTTGGTCTTGATCTTGATCTTGATCTTTGTTTTGGTCTTGGTCTTGGTCTTGATCTTGGCTGGTTTACCACTCAGCTGAAGAAAAACTGATTTTCAAAGTTCTGTGAAGAGATGTCTGTCAAATAACTTATTAAGTACATTTGTTACATTTTTGTAATTATTTTTAATTATTTATTTTACAAAATATTAATAAGTCTATCGCTTCTACTTATAGTTAATTTTAACTAAAACTTAGATGCCATAAAATTTAATGTAATGTTTACATTTTGGTTGTTTTTTTTTCTCGGTAATATTTTTTGCATTTACCAAAAAGAACTTGTAATAAAATTGTTTTTAATTTATTATCTGTTTCATTTGCATAATAATAGAGTCCCGTTTTACCCTTTGGGTACGGAACCCCAAAAATTACATTGGCTTATCTCAATAGCCCTGTTGGCTATTACCCTTCAAACCTGTAACAGTAATATTTACACACTACTGCTTGGCGACATTATCTGGTATTGCGGTGGTGTCTACCCAGACGACCTCCTGCTTAGGCCATCTCTACTACCGCTTGTATTGTAGTAGATTAATGAAGCAAGCAAACAGCGTTAGCGTCGCGGCTCAGTCTTATTTCATTTTGGGTTCAATATCGGACGGAGCATAAGACATTTTGGGAGACGCCGACTTAGATTTACGAATCTACAGTCTTCGTACGGTCAGCAGAAATATGGAGTTAGAAGCGGATGCAATTTTTTTATTTATCTTATGGCTAGCTAGATGACTACAGCTCACTTCATGTCACGGTATTGTCGGCGATAAAATTTAAAAAAATTGAAATTATTAAATTAATAATATAAACCTAATTACATAATATTATTAATTTAACAACTTAGATAAAAAATTTGCCGCCTAACTGGAGGGATAAAGGAATTTCTAGTATCTGCTATAACCCTGTACCTACTGAAATGTCTTGTAAAATTCATCTGTAAAAATTCAAATAAAGTTATTACTTATTACTTACTTAATACACCGTTAGGCGGCAGATTTTTAACTTGAGGGTGGTAGCTAGCCAGCCAAGTACTATACAGTACCCTACCACCATGCTATGGTTTACTTACGTTGTTTGCCTTAACCGGCACCTGAAGATAATTAATTGGTGTTATAATTAATTAATTGCAGGTATATGAATTTTTGGCGAGAAAAGCGTGTCGCCGCATTTTAATATTTTCCAAAACTTTTTTTCGAGTGTTTATAAAATAGTGGTGTTTCATCCATAAAGTGCTGGGTTATGTGGGAAAGTGATACCATGTGATAAAACATGACTTTACACGTTGCTTTTAAAACTCCATTGGAACTTATAGTAAAGTCACCACTACATTTACATGACTGGACTCGATCAATACTTACTTTGTGTATTTAACTTATTTTTTTATAAAATATTTAAATGTATCGAAATACTTGACACTGGCAAATGCACAAAGTGTGACGACAAAAACTATGTTTTTTTTAAATAAAAAATAAAGATTTAAAAACAAAAAAAAAACTATGAAAAAGTAATGATATTTTTAGGGTTCCGTACCCAAAGGGTAAAACGGGACCCAATTACTAATCTGTTTTTAAATACATTGGTACTTTTAATATACACAGAACACCAAGCCACAACACACATCTTTGTCACACAAAATTCTGACTGCAAAAATAAAAATGTAAATTTTATAAATAAAGATTAAGATAAATTTATTTCACAGCAGGGGTTAGGTACTCGTACATATACAAAGAAAAGAATACAATGACATTAATGCATACATCTGGAGGTGTTGGACATTACAGTTCAGTGTCCAACACCTCCAGATGTATAGATGTATGTATCCATAAACTGGTAATCATTGGACCCCAAACTAAGCACAAGGCTTAAAGAAAATCTTGGGGACCGAGTGCGTTTTTACCAAAATTTTCTGTGACAAAAACATTTTATTTTAGTTTGCTTAAAAATAACAAAGAACTAAACTCAGTAACTTAAATCAGTACTTAAGGTATGATAACGTATGCCATTACAAAAAAAAAAGTTCCTATTTATCTGCTGCCACTACTTTTAGAGAGTTAATTTAATCTGTTCGCGAGCGATCGCCAGTTTATCTCCCGTCCAATTTAAAGCGGTCGAGGGTACAACTGTCTGTCCAACTGTACATCGAGTTGAGAACAAAGCTGGTGTTGGACGGCGTAGATCGATGGGCGACGCGGACGAGAAAATCCGACGAATATTTTACACAACACTGTTTGCACAATGAATTAAGTCAAGCCACTATTAACTATATTTAACTGCCCTATTGTGGTGCTTTTAGAACTGTAGGGCGTGGGTTCCATTCTCACTCAGCACAAAAAATTATGTGACGAGAACGAAATGTTTTTTCTGTATATACGTATAAATAGCTGCACCCCGCGGTGTTGCCCGCTACATGCTTTCGGGATAAAAAGTAGCCCATGTGTTAATCCAGGGTCTCAGCTACCTTTATACCAAATTTCATCCAAATCCGTTCAGTCATTTTTGCGTAACAAACATCCATCCATCCGTCCAAACTTTCACAATTATAATATTAGTGGAATAAGAAAAATGAGAACGAGAATTGAAATTGTTTGTTGTCAATTGTTCTATTGTTATTTCTTTTCATCTTGACTTATTTTTTTTAGTTTAGTAAAATCTGACTATGACTATGTGTTTTGAATTCTAATATCATGACTTTTTTATTTAACTCTTTAATAACCTAACCTTATTAATTATAATACATATTTTAAGACTATTGTAATTGGCGATTGCCGTATTAGTCTTAATAAATAAAAAAAGTATTTATTTACAAAAAAAAAGGATAAAAATACTCTATCAGTTACACGATTCCCATGGTACAAACTTTGCTTAGCTTGGCACTAGGTGGCGCTGTGTGAATCTTTTAAAATACGACTTTGTTGAGAAACATTAAAAATAACTCCAATATTTAATACTTAGTTTTTACTCAAATAGGTTTTAACCCACCTAGTTAACTTGCCTGTGACTAACTTAGTCATTGGCTTATTATATGATAAATGTAGAATAATAAGGACATTACTCAAAGCCTTTCAGAGAACACAAAGTCTCTGCAGCCTAATTTTCGCGATATAAAGGGAGAACACAATTAGACTGCGACATAAAGGCAACCCCCCAAGGGCAAGCCTACACTGCAGCCGTGCGTGAGCTAAAATACAGTTAACTGGCATATAATACTTTTTATTTTAGGTATACTATTTTGAAAGAAATGTCTACCCAAAACACCTGCAAAGCAGTTATAGCACGAGCTTTTTTCCCAACCACAAATTACTTTTATATGTATGCCATTTGAGTAAAAAGATCATTCATTAATTCATGTATTATACAGCTGATTTGGGAATTGACGATGTTAGACTATATTTTATTTTCAGTGTAACTATATTCATTGTTCATGATAGAAAAGGTCCTAAATTAGCCGTACTTAGCTCTACTGAGACCGACCTACCATCATATTATGACTTATTGTACAGTTTGAGGTCACCAAGACTGACACGGCCGATCCCAACACCACCAGGTAATGCCCGTCAATATCACCATCCCACATGACAAGAATCTCTTGAGAGGCGATTCGAGAAGCGAGAAGAACAACCTTGATGGTTGAACCAACCCTGGTGAAACTATGTGGGATGTTGGCTTGATAATCGGTAGTCATTATAATATTTGTTATTTTATACTTGTATCACGTAAAAAACTGTGATGTATGAAAATAACAATTATTGTATTCTATCCCTATACTCATAACTTGATACTTACCAGTTTGGTGTTTGGATTTGCATAGAATAACATATTACTATTATAAATATTATGTTGTTTAATAGTTTACTGCTTTATTTTACATTGGGGCACCATCATCGACTTGCTAGCCATTTACCGCAAGAAGGTAATTAACCCTTCCCAGAGAGTTATATCCTTCTATTTTGTGGATTTCGTGAAATAAGATTGAAGACATTGAATTACGGCGAAAGCGAGTGTTTACATCTTATAAACGACGTTTGTAACCCTGGTTTAAAATTCAGGGTTACAGACGCGCTAGAAGGTTGTAGCTCGAGCATCTGTGAACTTCGTTCTATTCTTAGAAAAATTAAATAAATCTGACACACCTAAAAGTTTTCACGCGTATGAAACGAGATTGGTACTTCTTAAGTATAGATTAGTAGATACTATTTTATGGTTTTAATGAAACAGTACAACGTATATTTAGCCAAGCGTAGCTTCGTTGTGCCAAATTTGATTTGTTAAAATAGAAAAAAAAATTATAATTAAACTAGAAAAAAGGATGCTGGTACTATTTAATGGAAAATCATAATCATAATTATAATCATGATTATTTATTTGTTTGCGTATATGGGTAGAATGGTGGAAATTAAAAATTAAAAATGGTGATACTTGCTGGGTTTTGCTTTTTCATAATTCTAGAAAATTAAATCGGACGTGATATTTTTTTTGCATTTGCATCCAAGACCGAACTGGACTTTATCATGTTTCGTGAATATCAAACTAAGGTAAATTTATAATGATTATTTTTGCATAGGTATTTCCCAAGATAAAACTGGACATTATTATGTTTCGTGAATATCAAACTAAGGTTATATAATTATTTTTGCATAAGTATTTCCCAAGATAAAGGTGGACATTACTGTTTCGTAAATATCAAAATAAGATTATGATATAATAATTATTTTTGCAACGGTACTTCCCACGTACTATTATGTTTCGTGAATATCAAATAAGGGTTATAGTTTTCTTTAAAATCGATAGACTTCGTTCTCGGACACATCGTCGCGTACCGGTTAGCTACTGAGAAGCCAAACATTGATATATTTTCAATAAAATACACACATAGATACGGATGTTTTCTCAATGCTATTCGCAAAAATACCCTGGTAGATTATGTCGTGCTCCAATTCAATATCGACATGATTTATCGCGTCTTCGTGTCCACAGCGGCGCCTGCTGGGACAACTTTATGCCTACGCTATTGTATCCCTGTCACTTTTAGTGCCTAGGTGACGTCACTCCCTGGTACCAGGGGTGATGTCGCTCGGAGTAACTTTGACAACTTTATGATCACGTATTGTTTATGAGATTGACTTGTGCTCGACTTAAATATATATTGATCCACTTTGCTTGACTAGACAGGTTATTTAATTTTATGTTGTTTGACATGAGCTCTCAAAATGAATACTGCAACGCTGTTAATAAATAATTTATTTACAAGACACCATATTAAAGTTTTTATTTTAAGGCATGAGATGAGAATGTTGCCTGTTTTATGTTAAGCATCACTTTTCCCTAATATAGTTCATGATATCTGGAAGTTTAAATTTAAACATTAAATAAATCTAACGATTTTCAATTGCTTTTATAGAGCTACATAATAAAATATTGAGCATTAAAAATGATTCGCATCTTCGACTATATTCTTGATATTGCTCTCCACTTTTTGAATACCGGCTTTAGCACGACTGTAACTATTTTGTAGCAATTCATTTTCTTTAGCTGTAGCATCCAATGTTTTTTCTCTGATTACTTTTAGTTGATCATCTCCATTGTTGACACCAAACGCTAGTGAATTTCTTGCTTTTTCGGCATCGTTTTTCATGTTATTATAAGAATTTACAGTTTCGTCTATAGCTTTATCAACATTTTCTTGTACAGCATCGTAAACATCATTGTCAACACCTGGGGTATTATTGTTGACATTGTCTTCGTTGTTTACAGCTGCGGCTCGAACATCTAACAATCCTTCACCATGATGGATTGGTGATTCCGTCTTCACATTATTTTTGATTTCTTGCAGTTTTTTTTTTAAATCGGCTACAGCTTGTTGAAATGCTTTTCCATGAAATTGTCTTGTACCATTTCCAAAAAAGAGTTTATCCAAAGTCTTTTGAATTAGTTTTTCGTTTTTGCTCGGCGGTCTCGGAGTTTGGTTGTCGCCTAATATTGGTAACTTAACTTTGGATAGACTATTTTTAACCCGATTATACATATTTCCAAATAACCCAGCATCATTTGCGTTTGAATCAGTATTCCAGAAATAATTTCGAATACCATGTACTTTCTCTAGAGTCGAGTGAACCATACCACCGATGAAACCTCTTTTCTCTTCTTCAGGTCTATTATCCACAGGAGTTTCGATTCCCACAACACTTTTGCTAAACGACCAGACATTTCTGGCGTCCTGTTTTAACGCAGTCGTTGTGTTCTTCACTGTTCCAAAAATATTGTCAATAACACCACATCTAGTTTCCACTAAGATGAATAATAGAATCACTGTGGTTAGTTTATGGTTTGGTAACTTCATGTTGTAGTATTTCAGTAAGATTTATTTGGGATAAAGTATTTTTTGATTAAATTTGTTAAATGTTTTTGGTATGCAGCCTACTATAATGTATGGGCTGTGGAATACTATCGCCAGTTGTTTTGACGAACCTTATTTAAAAGTGAGTTTATCAGTAGTCGTCTTGACCTTTCGACATGCTAAGTTGACTCATCTTTATTCTCGGTACTTATAGCGATTATAGTAATGTAAATAATTGTTTAGTTCGATAAACAATTTTATGTCTTCGTGTGTTTCAAATTTGTGAACTTTGGATATCATTAAGTATTTCGGCCTACTTTTAAGGTGACGTGTATCATTTGATATTTATTTCTTATTAATTTGCTGCTAAATACTTGGTGATAAGCGCCCATTACGAGTTTGATACGGTGGCTGTGAAGATTATGAAGAAAATCCAAAAATTTACACTTTTGACATAAATTAAGTTACGTGGGCAGCTTATCTCAATCCCGATAATTTTTGAAATTATCTATTAGCGTTATCGAATATCGAGTCGATATGAAATATTACTTTGTCTAGGCCCTCTGAGCTAGCATATACCTACTTCGTCTAGAGGTTAAGCATGATCTTCTCTTTTTTTATTTATTTTTGGCCATGGAAAATGATCAACGAGGCAATGTTGCCAGCGTCTTGGCAATCAAGATGGTGTTTTGGTACTACTGCTTAAAAAGGAGTGTAATGTGAAGCTCTTATCGTACCATAACAGTGCCTTTGGATTTGGATGTATTAGATATCGTTAAAATCCTTACTTAGAATAATTTAAACAAAAAAATCCCACTAATAATATTATAAGTGTGAAAGTTTGGATAGATGGATCGATGGATAGGTGGATGGATGGATGTTAGTTACTCTTTCACGCAAAAACTACTAAACGGATTTGGATGAATTTGGTATGGAGGTAGCTGAGACCCTGGATTAAAACATAGGCTACTTTTTATCCCAAAAAACATGTAGCGGGTAACACCGCGGTGCGCAACTAGTATACAATATAATAAAATTTAAAAAAATGTTGGTCCCATATGTTTTTATTATTTTCTCGCGTGTCGATTGGAAAATACAAATGTGATAAGTTACGGTAGAAAAAAAAGTATTTTCGTTGACTTCTATACGTTTTTTTATGTCATAAGTAATGAGACGAACTAGACGCTCTCCTGATGGTAAAAGATTACGCCTGTCCATGACCATTGCAGCTATACGCTGAACTTTGAGTAGCAAACCAAAGTCCAGGGCATCACTGCTTTGGCGCTCATTACTTTGAGACTTTCGATGGTTAGTCTCTACAGCCCAGTAATTTCACTAGCTGCACTACCCTTCAAACCGGAACACAGTAATGCTTACACACTACTGCTTAGCGGCAGAATAACTGGTACTGCGGTGGTACCTACCTAGACGACCTCCTGCTAAGGAGATCTACCACCAAGTACATATAACTTAACTATAACCTTGAAAATATCTATGTAAATATAACCACTAAAGGAACTAAAAAACTAGCTTGTTCTTTGCTATAAGGACTTTCACGCACCAAATAAACTATTTGGTCTGAGGCCGTAAAGAAAAATGATAAATGAAATGACCATTAACAACAACAATAATGCCGAAAATCTCATTTTCACGCAACATACTCGTTCGCACGTCGTTACAGTACCGTAACACGTTTCAGAAATTCAATTTCTTTGACTATTACACTACTTCTGGCTATTAAATATTGAAACCGCCCCTATATCCACTGAACTAGAGCTGAAAATATTTTATGTGGAGTAAATCTGAGAGCGTTCACTGGATTTGCCCGGTGGCGATATCATAGTGGTATTATTAAGAGCTCGTTTGGGATTCCCCTTGTGTTGTGTTCTGTGAGACTAATTCCATTGTTGGATGTCACAAGAATCCACACAAGGACATAATTATATTATATTTTGTAGCGATGATAGCTCAGTGGTTAACGCAGTAGGTTCGCATGCCGAAGGGCGTGGGTTCAACCCCCAACAATGAGCTTTTTTTTTTTTATTGCTGACAGGCTAGGTGTTTGACCACAGCTCACCTGATGTTAAGTGACGGTGTGGTCGAAGATGGTGAAGTACACCTAGCCTGGAATGGAACTGGCTCTCAAGTGAGGCTGCCGGAACACACCGTTAGATGCTTGGCGACAGATTTTCAACTTGAGGGTGGTAGCTAGCCAGCCGAGTACTAGAAAGTACCCTACCACCATGCTATGGTTTCCTCACGATGTTTTCCTTCACCGGCAGCTCAAGCTCATTTGTTGGGGTTTGAACCCACGCCCTTCGGCATGCGAAGCGACCGCACTAACCACTGAGCTATCATCGCTACAATGCTTGAGCTGCCGGTGAAGGAAAACATCGTGAGGAAACCATAGCATGGTGGTAGAGTACTTTCTAGTACTTGACTGGCTAGCTACCACCCTCAAGTTGAAAATCTGCAGCCAAGCATCTAACGGTGTGTTCCGGCAGCCTCACTTGAGAGCCAGTTCCATTCCAGGCTAGGTGTGCTTGACCATCTTCGACCACGCCTTCACTTAACATCAGGTGAGCCGTGGTCAAACACCTAGCCTGTCAACCATAAAAATAAAAAAAAACTTGGGTTTACTTAGATTTTAAATCAACGTCAACCTTCAGCATGGCCAGATTTGGAGGTCTGCCTGCCCTCCCCTAAATCTGGCCCTGGATGTATGCCGTGCGATTCGTTCCTAGATCCTCCAGGTCGGAAGCTAGATAGTCTCCCGCCGAAACCCCATTATTCAATGTTACTCATCGCAATATCCGTGGAAAGCGACGAATTTTTACTTTTTAAATACTTCGGATGCCAATGGACCCGCACTGCTCATAACAGATTCAGGCGCCGAACCCGCGCAGTGGCTCCCACTTATTGTGTCAATATTCTACCGAAGCGGCCACTGGGCGGCCTACGTACGAATAGAAAACATTTACAGAGAGACAAATCCTACTTCACTACATAGTACACAACAAAGTCGCTCCCCTCTGCCCCTATGTATGCTTAGATATTTAAAACTACGCAACGGATTTTGATGCGGTTTTTTTAAATAGATAAAGTGATTCAAGAGGTTTACAACTATGAATATAGCATCTACAACCAAAGAAAAGACAAAAATGCAATGGCAAATGAAAGTAAGAGCATTTACGAGAATAGCAAATGAACTTTTTAAAGCATCCAAAACATCCCTCAAATATCCCGCTACATCATCTAGAACATATTTGTCGCCAAAGGTGTTGCAGCCTATACCACGTTTAAAGGAGACTGTCGGCAACAGAGGAAGAAAAGCCACCAGGCCTACGATTTTGGTATCTTCACCTTATAAACAAGATTTAGAAATGTCGATGCAAAGGAACACTGTTGATATCTGTCTGTGCAAATTGTATACCAATGATTAGTTTAACCCTAATAAAATTGACTGATTCAACTTTAAGAGTACTTGTGTTGCGACAACTACACTTTAAATTTTAGTTTTTTTAGTAATTTTAACCCTATTAACTGTGGTCCATATTTGAAACCAGGTGGTCCATATTTTGTACACTTTTTGCTAACTCACAAAAATGACATATTTTAGAAAATGTTGGTTATTTCTAAGATGTTGATGTTTCTTAAGAATTTTATTAATCATTTTTGATACCAAATAACTATCGAACTGTTTAATATATTTAAGGCTGATTAAACTTTAAAATTCTGAGTTTTATTTAATAAAATCCTTATGGTGGTCCATAATTGGCGCACTTACTCTAGTACGTGGTGTCGTGGCACTTAGACGACATCCTGCCAAGGAGATCTACCACCAAGTGAAGTTGGATCGATTCAAAGAAAATGGCTAAAGTAGCTATAACTCTGTAAGATGTTCCACTCACTCCCCCAAGGGCTGGCCTACACCAAATTATGATCGCTTATTAAGACGGTTATTAAATAAAGCGGACGATCCGAGCCCGGTTGCCGGCGCGAATACCAATGAAACCTCTTTGTGAGGGTAAATTAGTAACCTACGTGGGAACACAACTCAAAAGGGGCTTTGATTTAGAAAAAGTTTTTTTGTGCGAATTCTACAGGGTTAGAAGCTTAGGGTGTACTAAGCTGAAAAGGGATCATTGTATTCATAATTACGAACACCTTTGACTACGGGCATAGCTCTGAAATCTCAAAAATAACACCTTCATCATCAAGAGTTAATGAACTTTATCGTGTTCATTTCATTTGTTTTGGGAGTAAGGCATTTGTTTTTTTTAATGATTGATAGACTAGGTTCTTGACCACAGTTCACCTGATGTTATGTTTACCGGAACATACCGATACTTGCTTGGCAACAGATTTTCAACTTGAGGATAGTAGCCTACTGAGTACTATAAAATACCACGAAGCTATGGTTTCCTCACGATGTTCTCTTTTACTGGTAGCTCAAGCTCATTGTTGGTTTTTGAACCCACGCGCTTCGGCGTGCAAACCGACCTCCGACGACGATTATAGTGTTCACTGGAACCCCTAAATGGGGAATCTGCCTCCATCGATTCCAGTCCGAAGTAGCCCTCACAACCTGGTAAAATTTGGAAGAGGATGTGGTTCCTTTCACTTGGTCAGTTCATCGTGTTGGCAACCGGCCTCGTGTTCTCTTGCCTTCGGTATTGCGAACAATGACCACCTTTTCAAGGCTGCCATTCCCTTTTCGCATTACAATGTGATACAACGTAGCAATATGTGCCATATCGTAGCGAACATGCTGCGCCACGAGCTTCGTAGTTCTAAAGAGTAAAGGTCGCTGCATACGTAACGTATTAAAACAGACGAACGCTACGGCTGGCCGGTATGTACGCAAAGACGTCATCGCCCGGGACATGCGAACCAAAACGGTGTTCGGGAGTTCGTGGTGCGTTTCTCGCGCGGCATGTTTGACCGCGCTGACAACTCGCTAAACCCCCACCTGAACAACATTGCGCCGCAACACGCACGACCCCCTGACGTCCATAACTGGTGTGCCTTCCTTCCGTCTCTCCCCGTCCACGTCCTAACACTGTCCAGTATGCAGCGACCTTTATTTATAATCATAGGTATCACCCACACAAAGACCACGAGTTTCCAACTTGCACACAGGCGCTGGAATGCAGCTGAACTTAGTGATGTAACTATACCGCTGAGGCCCGTGGTATATTCACCGGATGGGGCCCACTCAAAATACACATATAGCTGACTTGATCAGCTATATGTGTATTTTGAAAAATTACCTTTTCATTGAGCCCGGTTGCCGGCGCGAATACCAATGGAATAGGTTATTAATTTAACCTCTTTGCAAGGGTAAATTAGTAACCTATGTGGGAACACAACTCAAGAGGGATTGTGATTTAAAAAAAAAAGAATATACCCAGAAAATACCCAGCTAGTAAAAAAGTAAAGATAAAATACATTTTTACAGAATAACGAGCGCGAAATGTTGAAATAAATTTGTATCTATTGTAATAATTTTAATAAAACCTGTTTCCTCGAACTTCTCGGTTCGGGGCCCGTGGTATTTTGCTACGCCACTGGCTGAACTTGCAAGCTATCCGTCATCAGCATACTTAGAAACTTGGAGCGCAAGTTCGACGCGGGTTTATTAGCTAGATAACTATAAAGGAGAAGTCATTACACACGTATGAAATCAAATTTCGGAGTGACAATATACGAGCACGTAGGCGTATCTTGGCGTGTCTTGGGAGAGACCTAAGTATAACAAGTGACTTCTGACTTATAATATTTTAATATATAAATCGTTATTTTATAGCTGACGCCCGCGACTTCGTCCGTGATAACTTTAGAATGAGATTCAGAGAGAAATTATACATTCAGTTCAATGTAGTGTAGTGATGATAGCTCAGTGGTTAGCGCGGTAGGTTCGCATGCCGAAGGGCGTGGGTTCAAACCCCAACAATGAGCTTGAGCTGCCGGTGAAGGAAAACATCGTGAGGAAACCATAGCATGGTGGTAGGGTACTTTCTAGTACTCGGCTGGCTAGCTACCACCCTCAAGTTGAAAATCTGTCGCCAAGCACCTAACGGTGTGTTCCGGCAGCCTCACTTGAGAGCCAGTTCCATTCCAGGCTAGGTGTGCTTTACCATCTTCGACCACACCTTCACTTAACATCAGGTGAGCTGTGGTCAAACACCAAGCCTGTCAACCATTAAAAAAAAAAAAAAAAACAATTCTTGGTTCATGGCTTTTGTGAAAACGTTTCACAACTCCGCCACTGTCACGTAGAAAGATAGACCATCAAACGCAAGATTTGTACGGTATTTAGCCTCGTTGTTCGGTGAATTCGTATAGCAGAGGTTTTTGTTTGTCACTCTGAACCCCAAAACATTTAACATGCTGAAATGATACATGTAAGTAACAAATAAGCAAGTCATGAATCTGACGTCTGTCAATCTGTCAATCCGAAACAAATGAATAAATAAACTTTCAAATGAAGTAAATTTGTTTAAAAGTATTCTTAATCCAGGTAATAAAAAAATATCAAATTTCATCTAAATTTGTTCAGCCGTTTTTGCGTGATCGAGTAACAAACATTCACATTTATAATATTGGTAAGATAGCTCATTGGGTAGTGTTTCTGTTGAGCTTTAGGGTATGGGTTCGATTTCTACTCATGACAAACATTTATGTGACATAATATTATAATGCGAAGTCAACCGCGAGTCCCGGTGAATAATATCTCGTACAAATACAGTAAATCACTAAAATATCCTTAACTATAAAGGATTTGTGTTATTTTTTAGTTAATACAATTTATTTAATAACAAATACAAATATTTTATTGATAACACCAATGTTACAAGTCACTTCAAAATTTTAAATATGTCATTAAATGAGTTTTAAAACACTGATTACATGTCAAAATTAGGTATGCCAATATACAAACATGTCAATACAAAATATGTCAACACAAATAATATTGTCAATAAAATAAAATGACATGACAAAAAAAAAGCATAACATCATTTTACATATAAAATATGTATGTCGCAGGCAATTTGTATGATTCCGCTCTTTTAGACCCACATGTCAGTCAGTCATCACCACCATCTTCACCTTCATCACCTTTAAAGAGACTCGTATCTCTGTTGTCTTAAAACTGCAATTCTGCCTGTATTTTTCAGTTTTCGTGCGGCGTGGTATGCCTTGAAGTTTGAACAGGCGCCTGCAACAAGCATCTTGTTTATCGCCTACAAATTGGTTCCGGTCAACGCTACGTTGTTTCACTAACAGTTTCTTTCCTTATTAGGGTTCCTTGTACGATAGAATAAATACAGAAATAAACAGTTAAGAATTTTTATAGTAAACAGGCTAAGCAATTTCACAGCTGAGCTTAGAATCAGTAATCTATACTAATATTATAAAGAGAAAAGATTTGTATGCTCCAATGTAACGAATAAACTTAAAAACTGGACCGATTTCATAAATTCTTTCACAGTTGGGAAGCTACACTATCCCCGGGTGACATAGGCTACTTTTTATCCCTGTATTCCCACGGGAACGGGAACTACGCGGGTGAAACCGCGAGGCGTCCGCTGGTGTTAAATAAATGTAACATTCAAAATTTACAGAAACTTTTTCTTAATACAAATACAAATATTTTATTGATAACACCAATGTTAAAAGTCACTTAAAAATTTTTAAATATGTCATTAAATGAGTTTTAGAACACTGATTACATGTCAACACAGAAAGGGCAAAATAAGGTATGTCAACATATTATATATACCTGTCGACATAAAAAAAATATTATCAATAAAAAAAATACTGTCAATACAAAAATATGTCAATACCAAAAACAAATATTGACAATATAATAAAAAATAGGTCACAGGCTTAGGGATAGGACAGGCGACTCCCGCTCCGGTTCGTTCCTGGTGCAGAGGTTGGCCATTGCCATTCAGCGCGGAAATGCGGCGAGTGTGATGGGCACCTTTGCGCCGGGAACGGTCAGGGGCGGGTTGTTTTAGTTTGATAATTTATTTATTTGTTTTATTATTATTAGTATTCGTATTATAGGTAACATGACTTGTAAATTATTTTGATTTGTATATTGACATGTAACATTATAAATAATTAAATAAATATAATAAAATGACATGACAAAAAAAAACATTTCGCTATCGGAAATACCTTACATTACCATACATCAACTTGGCTTTTAATATTTTGACTTCTACTTCAAGTTGATATCGTAGTACAATTACGGTATCCACTTATCATAAGACCTATAATAGCCCTATATTTTGAACTAACCAATATTTTCTCCGCCTAAGAATATCGACATCCATGTTATAGTTTGTTTTTACTGAGCAATCAAGCGCCGATGAAAAACGTTCGCAATTTCCTTCAGGCTGTAAAGTAATGAAAGGTTCTGTTGGAAACTAAGGATGGAAAGTATTGCGACTTGTGGTAGGGTATTTTGTGAGATGTACGTAAACATATACTAAACGCTTCGATTCTAGAATGTTCATACATATGGCGAGGATGCAGAACTCTGCCGGCGTCTGTATATCCTCGCAAAATACAATTTCGGTGTCTTTAAATCAAGAGTAAGCCGTTGAGACTAACCATCGAAAGTCTTAAAGTAATGAGCAACAAAGCAGCGTTACTCTGGACTTTGTTTTGTTACTCCAGAGATCTGTAGCGCTGCAATGGTCATGAGCATGCATTTTGTAGCGACCATAGCTCAGTGGTTAGCGCGGTAGGTTCGCATGCCGAAGGGCGTGGGTTCAAACCCCAGCAATGAGCTTGAGCTGCCGGTGAAGGAAAACAACCATAGCATGGTAGTAGGGTACTTTAGTACTCGGCTGGCTAGCTACCACCCTCAAGTTGAAAATCTGCCGCCAAGCACCTAACGGTGTGTTCCGGCAGCCTCACTTGAGAGCCAGTTTCATTCCAGGCTAGGTGTGATTTACCATCTTCAACCACACCTTCACTTAACATCAGGTGAGCTGTGGTTAAACATCTAGCCTGTCAACTATAAAAAAAAAAGTTGTCTCTTACCATCACGAGAACGTCTCATTCGTCTCTTTACATTTACAACAGAAAAGTATTCTCTATAATTATTAAAAAGTGGACATACAGTACCAACAGTACAGCGGAAAATGTGCCCGTAAAACTGTTTGCGAAGAGAAATTTTGAAAATGTCCCATTTTATACAGAATTTAAATGGTCACATATTCATACTGTTGAACTCGTAGTAAAGCCATTTATTGTATTCGGTCACGTTACACTTATTTTTCCTTATTCTTGTGGCTGTGGTGAGAAAATAACATTCAGATCGTGACTGACCCCTATTTGTACAATAAAGGTCGCAAAGTGTTATCCCTTTAACAAGCTGTTATCCCGGGACATATTTACTAAGGATTGGGTGGGAATATTTATATGAAGAAGCTAAAGCATCGATTTATGTTAATAAAATAAAAAATGGGCCAAGTGCGAGTTGAACTCGCGCACGAAGGGTTCCGTACCATTATCTAAAACAATCTTGTTTGTTGTATGGGACCCCCCCTTAAATATTTATTTTATTTTTCGTATTTTTTGTTATAGCGGCAATAGAAATACATCATCTGTGAAAATTTCAACTGTCTAGCTAGCTAGCTAGCTATCACCGTTCTTGAGATACAGCCTGGAGACAGACGGACGGACAGCGAAGTCTCAGTAATAGGGTCCCGTTTTTACTCTTTGGATACGGAACCCTAAAAACCAAACCCGAAAGATTAGACGATAAAGTATAGAGCGTCGCTGCTTTGGCGCTGATTACTTTGAGACTTTCAATGGTTAGTTTAAACAGCTCTGTAATTTCTGCTGTAGGTACCCTTCGAACCAGAACACAGTAATGTTTACACACTACTGCTTGGCGGCAAAATATCTAATACGTGACAACACATATAACACAACATACAGCGTGTGTAACACTTTTGACTTTTCGTGGTGCTTTCAAAACTCCATATAAGCTTGTATTTAAGTCGCCACTAATCTACTAGAGCATGATCAGACTTGACTTTGACTTACATTTATTTTACTAGATTTATCATAAAATATTTGAAAATATCGAAATACTTGCCACGTGCAAATGTACAAAGTGCGATGCCAAAAACATAGCAGAAAAAAAAGAAAGTTGGTCAGCCAATCCCGGATATTTATTATAATATATGTAGGGATATAGGTATATATAGGTATAACTACTTATCTAATTTGCAACTATCCTAAAGTCGACCTAAGCTTAAAATAGAGTGTCAACCAAAAACCTAGGGTGCGTTTTCAAAACTATAACGACCTCGACAGATAATATAGATATTAAAGAAAAACAAATACCCTCAAATGATCCGCCTTTTAACTGGAATTCCCTTTACGATATAAGCCGAGAAGATAACGCCGCTCTTAAGCACCACGAATAAGATGCCATCTTTACGATGGACCGATATAAGCGCCAATAAAATAAATTGGACAGCCCGGCCTTTTATATGGCAAGTAGCGAGTAGAGAGCCAGGCTCAGTGTTGGTCAGTTAGGACAAACGATCCGAGCGCGCGGATCCGGCCAAAACTTTCCGGCAATAACAATTATATTTGAAAAAAAAGTAGTAGGTACATATTATAATTACATATAATTTCATTTCTTTTAGTGTTTGTCAAATTTTTGTTTTAGATGTTGGGTAATGTTTCGTATAAGTTTTAAATTATTAACAATTGTCAATTTAGTTAAATTTAAATCCTCATCACTGTTGTAACTGAAACGACTGTTAAGCGGATATAAACTGTACTCAAAATAACTTCCGTAAAGAAACGCCTGAATCAATCAATTATAATAAATTTGTTTAAAAAGTTTTTTTCCCTTTCATTATAACAATTTAAATCGCAGTCTGGTTATAGATTTCATAAACTGCTCAGCATGTTATCTCTCTACCATGACTCGGAAGTCAACTCTACGATGGCAGAATTGCCGTGAGCAGCAAACAAAACTGTTGTCATCAAAATATCGTTTTGTATCTGGGTGTACTGTATGTATTTACAAAAAAAAAACTATATAAGTACTATATCAGTTATCTGACTCCCATAGTAGATACAAGCTTTGCTTAGTTTGGGGTCAGATGGCGCTGTGTGTAATGTCCTACGATATTTATTTATTTATTTCGAATCAACGTTATTTATTTTCTGACACCTGTCCGAAATAAATCGGAAATGAGAGAACAAAGTCGGAAATTACTTTATAACTATACTAGTAACCTGCCTCGGCTTCGCACGGGTACAATGTATATACTATTAACATCCGTTGCCTGGTATAAAAGATCTAAGCGTACAGACGGCGGAAAGCTACTTTGTTTTATACTATGTAGAGAACTAGAGATATGAGCACATATTTTTATAGGCTAGAGCGTCTTATAGAAAACTTTGTGATTTTTGAAAACACAAACTAAAACGGAATTTTTGCTTTGTTTTCTGTTTCCGGCAAAAATGTAGTTTGGTCTCTTCTCTTAAGAGAGGAGCTATTTAGCCCGAGCGCTATATTTGATGCTGTGAGGCTGTTTAGCGTAGCCTTATGATTGTATTGTTTAGTATTGTCTCAGGGACCCTCGTTGTCGCAGTCTCCACATATTTTGGCTCTGGTATAATCTGATATTTGGTATTTGTATAGCCTAAAATATGAGCATGTTTCGACTCACATGCGAATTTGTGATCTCATGTTTTAGATTTGCTTATAATTAATTAATTAATTAACTTATTATAATATATGCCGACATCTCGGAAATACTAGTCCACCGAAAAGAAGATGGCATAAGATGATGTGTCTTTTTTTTGGTATACGGGATTGGCATAATCGCATTGCGATTAAAGCCCCTCATAAAAAAAAAGATTTAAAATAAAAACTTATAATCATTTGATAAGGAGATGACTATAAATCATGAGAATTAAGATAGGCTGCGTTTTCTTTTTACTATAGTCTTGTACATACATAAACTCTTTATTGTCAAACCAAAGATTGCGTAATCTAATACAATTATATCTACATTCATAGGTAAATATGATTAATACTGACCACATTGTGTGAAACGCAAACCTTTTATTAGTAAAAAAAAAAAACTCTTTATTTATGTACTAAAAACTCATAATCATCATCAGTATCAGCGGCGTAATTATACTTTGGTTCACTGAAAAATCATGTAAACACGACATCTAATTTTATTATAAAATTGTTTAGACCACAAGCTTTATTTATATCGTCTGTGAATCATGCTGTTTTTATCTTATTACGAAACGAAACGTAACCACGAAACGGTGTGACGTATATTTATAGATTACATCATGCGCACAACTACGCGGCGCGGGCGCATGCTTAGTCGCTAACTCACATCTTGTTCGCTAGATGGCAACTTACCGCGAGCGACGTAATTGTGAATCGCGGTGACGAGATTCTCCGACAATCCGTATAGGTTTTTGCCGCGCGAGTTATTCGTTAAGACCTTACTTCATAGGATCATTTCTATAGTAAGCTCTTCCCAAGACAGACACAATACGTGAGTCGCACCAAACCACGTTGATGAGACGTGGCGCGGCACCCTGAGCGTGAGGCGGGCGGTGATGGTCTCATCACCAGCCCTCGATGATCGTTCGCTCCCTTCGGGGAGAGTGGGGTGTTGTCGCTATCTGAGTGGTTGGTTTTTTAAAACACTATAATACAAAACAAACGGTTAGGTGAAATAAATTAGTCAAAATGGAATTTTGTGACCGAATACAAATTTGTTAAAACAGTTAATAGTTAAGTATTCTATCAGTTATCTGATTTCCCATAGTACAAGCGTTGCTTAGTTTGAGGTCAAATAGCGCTGTGTGTCCTACGATATTTGTTTATTTTTAGTACTTACCTAAAATTTAAAAGTGGTCTAAGTGGTCCTCTTAGGGTCTAAGCATGATGATCTGTGAAAAATAACAGTATCCGTATACGCCCTGGATGCTGAATTGCTGATCCATTTTTTATAAGTTTTGGAAAGTTGTTCGGAAATTGCCCCGAGGTTTAGATTATTTTAATAAAATAATAATATGTATAGATAAATGTTCTCGTTCATCTAGTAACTCGGATAATTATGTTATGGTAAACGTTACGTTTTTTTTTCAAAATACTTGTTTAAAAATAATTTGCGAGGTCGAGTCGTTTTTAAACTAGAAGCAGTCGATTCTAAATAAAATAAAGAGTAGTTTTTTCTAGATATTTCTCACGTAATCTTGTCATAAATGTTCGACTGCGTGCGGCTCGCAGCGGGAATGTGTTTTTGATAAGTATTTCGCCCTTCTATCACAGGTTTCCATTGTTAAGAGTAGCACGGATGTGTTTGTAAGCTTATTTGGGGAAAGATCTGCCTTACATGAAGTTAAGGAATAGATTCCAGGGCTCTTTGCCTTTTCTAATAGACGTTAGATAAATAATCAAATGGGTGTCCTGTATGTATTTACAAAAAAATATTGAAGTATTCTATCAGTTGTCTGACTTCCATAGTACAAGCTTTGCTTAGTTTGGTCAGATGGCGCTATGTGTAATGTCCTACGATATTTATTTTATAGAAACATTTTATTGTAAACAGTGAAAGATTAAGCTCTTAAAATAATTAAAAATGTTCTTTTTTATATTTATTACAATCTATTTTTATTTACAAAAAAAAACTGCATTCTCAGAACTTTCTATCACTTATCTGTGATGACCATGGCACAAGCTTTGCTTTAGCGCTGTGTAATGACATACGATAAAAAAATCAGCAAAATAAGATTCCAATATCAGATTTATTTGTTCCGCTAAACAGCACGTGCAAAATTCCTTTCAAACAAAATTTCTAAATAACTCGCGGCTCTCCATGGAACCTCGCATGTAGAGAAGGACTGACTCCGAGTGGCTTGATTTACGATTTGCTCGGCTTCGCTTATTTGCATTTTGCTCAAGACGCGCCCGTTTTAGCGAAGCACGGGGCCGTACTTAGCTTAGGGGAACTGAAGGAAGGAAACTTGTACCTACAATTGCAGTCAGATAACTGATATAATGCTTAAATTTGCGCGGTAGGTTCGCATGCCGAAGGGCGTGGGTTCAAACCCCAACAATGAGCTTGAGCTGCCGGTGAAGGAAAACATCGTGAGGAAACCATAGCATGGTGGTAGGGTACTTTCTAGTACTCGGCTGGCTAGCTACCACCCTCAAGTTGAAATTCTGCCGCCAAGCATCTAACGGTGTGTTCCGGCAGCCTCACTTGAGAGCCAGTTCCATTCCAGGCTAGGTGTGCTTTACCATCTTTGACCACACTTTCACTTAACATCAGGTGAGCTGTGGTCAAACACCTAGCCTGTCAACCATAAAAAAAAATGCTTTTTTTTTGTAGATACATTTTTTTTTTATTCAAAATAGGTTCGCGTTTGACCACATTCTGCCTGATGTTAAACAGTAGATGGAGCACGCTTACCTAGAAGAAACCTATTTACTCTAGATTTGAAGACGCCAATATTGTACCTAACAGGGAACACAGGGAATACATTGCCTTTGCGTGATCTGAGGTAAGTAAGATTTTTTGTTAAAGCACCTAAACACCTACCAACCGGAAGTTTTAGATGTGTACCTACCGATGTACAATAAAGTTAATTGGATTTAATCGCTAAAAAATCTTTAGTCTCGATCACTACCACTGAGTAACATGTCTGTCTATTTTTTATCCTATCCTATCCAGGGCCTTATCACCCTTTCCATTCCACTACAGGGCAAGTAGAAGTACGCACTAACACGCGTTCCTCCTGAACGTTCCCAGTATTCGCACGCAATTAATCAGCTATACTTTCTTGATGCGTACAGCCCATGAATGGAAATCATTAGTCTTCTTTGTTCCTGTAAACTACAATTTGGCTATTTCTAAGGCTAGACTGCATCGATTTCTTCTAAATCAGTGTGCTCCATCCTCGGCAGCACTGTCGCTATCTATCAGGCGAGTTGGTGGCTAAACGATCTATTTCGTATCTAATAGCTGCGTGCCGCGGTGTTACCCGCTACATGTTTTCGGGATAAAAAGTAGCCTGTCTTTATCCAGGGTCTCAGATACCTCCATGCCAAATTTCATCCAAATCCGTTCAGTAGTTTTTGTGTGAAAAAGTAACAAACATACATCCATCCAAACTTTCACATTTATGATATTAGTGGGATACAAAAAGAAGGAAACTTTACAAAACAAAAACTTTTCGTATCTCTCTCGATTTAATGCAACAAAGGAAGTGTATCCGTTTGTTATTCTTGTTTCATATAAGCTGAGTATGTTCTAGAATATACATAAATTATATATACCTTATATTCTAACACAATATATATAATTATCAGAAGCGTTGAGCTAGGCAACAGAGGCAGGTAGTCACAAAGTTGTGAAGAATTTATTACCTACTGAAAATTTAGAATTATATTTTATAGGCTACAATGATAAAGTAAAGTATTGTTAGAAAAACGCTATTTCACAAAATATTATCATAAAACTAATGTTAGATTCCCAGGACACTGGCCGCGTTGACCCGTTTTGTGTCAAAAAGTTTAGTTAGTATTTATTATTTCCCTCTTGCCACTTGGTCGCGGCAGTAACCTTGCTCCGGCCCTGTGTCAAGAGTTCCTGAACAGAGAGTCTTCAGAACCGATATGGTACGTATGAAATCTCTCATTTCGAACGAATGCGATTTGAGCTCAGAATATCTAACGTGCTTTTGTGGAATGCTTTTTAATATAAAGCGAAAATGTTTAGATACCTACCTACTTGTATTTAAAGATCTGTGATTTACTTAGAATGAAATTAATGTACGTTATAATTTGAAAAGTGTCGTAGTATGATTTTTCGCATAAAAACCGACAATTTTTTTAAAGTCCCGCATTAGTCAGTCGTCAGTTTCCATAGTTCAATTGTACTTCCTTCCAGTGCCGGGTTAAAGTTACTTGATGCCCTAAGCAATCTTCCCCTCTATCCTTAAGTAAACTACAAAGAATTAATTTTTTAAAAATGCCCTTATCCCAGGCTAGGTGGGCTGGGCACAACGTGATTTCACATGTCCTAAGATTTGGCTATATTTTTACGACTGGCCCCCTATCTGACGTCAACCCACCTCGGAAACATCTTACAGCCAACATAAATAATTATGTGTTGTTTCCTGACCAAACAAAACATCAACGACAATTCGAAACGCGCGGATTTTGAAATTGCTTTAACTTTCGTGTGCTCGTTGTTTTTCTCGGGCATCTCTGGTGCCTAGACGGTATGCCCTAAGCAATAGCTTAAAAAGCTTATAGGCTAATCCATCCCGCTTCTTTCCATTCCATTCTGATATACCTACCTACTTGTACTTACATCTCACAGTTAAAACTTTTGTACCCTTTCCTCAACACCATTTATAATAATCGGTATTAATACCCTTTTCAATAAAAGGTAAAGAGGCTTAGAACTGGTAAAAGCCTTTTGGCAACCAATATTTCTGATTAATGCAAGGCGGTATTACCGAGAAAAATCCCTGTACTTAACCCTGGCGTACACCATTCAAAACTCAGCTTTAACGCGAATAACATAAGATGTAAATTACAGCGCGGTTGTCGAGATCCAGGGCTGGCACTCAAAAGTTTTTCGTAATGAAAAATGTAAGTTTCAAGTTCGAGTCGAGGGGTACTTAGGAAAGTATCGCATGCTGAATGACAAATGACCAGCGCCTGCCTTTGATCCTTCAGGGAAGTTTGAGGAATATTGTTTGATGGAGGAGTTTGGCAGATGTGCGCGGTCGGCCGCACGACCTCTGCCACGCGGGTCACGTACACTGTTGCGTCATAAAAACACTTTAGTCTACTGAGAGCAATAGAATGTAACTATATTATTTTGTTAATTTGTATTAAATAAATAATAAATTACTCGTATCTAATTTGTATTAGATACGAGTAACATAGATAGATAGAAAGTCTTTATTGCGCACACCTAGAAAATAAAGTACAGTAAATTAGGCTTTTGAATGTTCATTTATCTCGTATTTATTTTCAAAGTTAGCAGGTGTTTGTTTTCCATGCAAAATAAAAAAAATAATCTTATAAGCTAGTGCCACGAGTGGCAGCCTTATCGCTAAAAGCGATCTCTTCCAGGCAACCAATCATAGACTTTTTTTATACGCAGCGCCATCTGTCCCCAAACTAAGCAAAACTTAGTAGTACACTACGGAACCAGGTGACTGAAAAATACCTAGTTATATACTTTTTTGTAAATACATGATAGCTCAGTGGTTAGCGCGCTCGGTTCGCATGCCGAAGGGCGTGGTTTCAAACCCCAAAAATGAGCTAGAGGTGCCGGTGAAGGAAAACAGCATGGCGGTAAGGTACTTTCTAGTAAGTACTCGGCTGGTTAGCTACCACCCTCAAGTTAAAAATCTGCTGCCAAGCATCTATCGGTGTGTTCCGGCAGCCTCACTCGAGAGCCAGTTCTATTCCAGGTTAGGTGTGCTTTACCATCTTCAACCACACCTTCACTTAACATCAGGTGAATTGTGGTCAAACAACAAGCTTGTCAACAATTTAAAAAAAACATTTAACGTCACATAAACGTATGTCCTGGTGGGAATCGAACCCATGCCCTACAGCTCCAAATGAGCAACAGAGCAGTAAATATAACTGATTTACCGTTTTTATGTCGGTTAACAAATTATTATAATTGAAACAATCAAACTTAACTGCTCTCTCCGTCAGGAAATCCTATCCCTATTGAGCGACGTATACATTAATATTCCTCACTTACCTCAGTTATTATCGTCTATGACTCAGGGTTCCGTCGATCGGCGCTACTCAATACTTCCATTAGGCAAGACAACAGAACCCTAATTAATGACGGTAACTTGCGGAGTCATCATCCCTAAAAGGGTTTCTAATACTGTGAATTAATATTACCTATTAATAGGAATATCTATCCTAATATACGTACAGTCGTACATCTCTATTTATATATACATATTAAATTAGTCATAATCATCATCTCATCATCATCAGCCAATATAGAACCGAATAGCGATTCCTTAGCTATCTTTAATTTTGTTTATCTTTTTTTAGTGGAGCGTGTTTTAGGGTGCCGGTAAATCAAAATCATCATCATAATCAGCCCATATTCATCTGAATTGTATTCCTGACCCATTTAAGTATCCTACTGCTTTTTTTTTCAAGTTAATAAGTCAAACATAACAAAAGATAAGTTCGTAACATAACATAAGTTCTGTGTATCGCTGTAATGGTCATGGACAGGCGTTATCTCTTACCATCAGGAGAGCGTCTCGTTCGTCTCATTACTTCTTAGATAAAAAAAAAAATAAAATAAAATAAAAAAAACTCTTTGTGACCTTCCTCCTCGCTGCACACCCATGCAACAGATATTCTAACAAACGAGCTAGCAAGGCAGTCGAAAATAAAGGCTTTTTAATAAAGCTTTTTTCTAATACAATAAATTATTTGATTTGATTTGAAAGTCGCCATAAATTGCGTCCGCGCGAAGTCGACCGACGCGAGCCGCTAGTCACTTTACAATTTAAACAGAGGAAATAAGACGATCTATGTATAAAAATATTAAACTTTATTTCTTTAACTGATATGTTAATTTTCTACTACACAAGTAATAAATGTAACATCTTAATAGATCCGTAGTATATACTGGACAAGAATTAATTATTTTTAACTTATACGAAAAATAACTTAAGTCACTTAGTGGTAGATCTCCATAGCAGAAGATCGTCTAGGTAAGTACCACCACAGTACCAGATTATCTGCCAAGCAGTAGTGTGTAAACATAACTGTTCCAATTTAAAATGTACGACAGCTAGCGAAATTATAGGGCTGTCGAGACCAACCATCGAAAGTATAAAAGTAATGAGCGCAAAAGCAGCGATGCCCTGGACTTTGTACTATTACTCGAAGTTCTGTGTATCGCCGCAATGGTCATGGACATGCGTTATCTCTTACCATCGGGAGAACGTCTTGTTCGTCTCATTACTACACTGGATTACTTACGTTTAATTACGTCGGAATTTCAGACCGGCGATATCCGGTGGCCTTCTTAAAGGAGTCAAAGCAGAGTACGAAGCGCGCGCGGCCACGTCGTGCTCCGCTCGTGAGTAATCCCGCATAAAACCCGGTAAAAAAAAATCGTATCCTTTAAGTATCTTTGATCCTATATCCTTGAAGTAAATATATATCAAAACATGTCAATATCGACATATTATGTACTTTATTTGACATTTTGTTTTTATTTTGACATTTTGTTTTTATTAATTGTCATGTAATCAGTGTTTTATAACTTTTTTTTAATGATACACATATTTAAAATTATTTTACTAAAATTTGACTTGTAACATTGTTGTTATGAATAAAATATTTTTATTAGTAATTGTAAAATAAAGTTTAATAACGTACGTAGAAACTTATAAAATACGCGAATCTTACTAAATGAGATACAACATTGCATTGTTTGAAACAATCACAATACTTCTTAAACTAAGGTAACATTAAATATACGATGTAATACAGTGAATGCCTGGACAATATACATAAATTAATGTAATACGCACAATGGAAAATAATAAACAATAGAGGTTTGTAAGCTTGGGACGTACTATGCCAAAAAGGGACATTTCGCACGCATAATCAAATACTGGCTTAACTCAAAAAAGTCAGTTTTTGGGAAATCACGAAAAACCTCCGTGCAATCACGACCTCGTCGGCTTTTTTTTTTTAAATAGAATAAAAATTAATTAGGTAAATAAATATATTAATTTTTTTTCGTGTAGTCTATAAACTTTTCAATAGTTATGTGTTATTTACTTAGTTCAAATTAAATAATAATAAACATTTTTTATGTTTTAAAATTAACTTCTTGAGTTAAGTCGTCTACTTTTAAAACTAAAGCAAATAAACTTTATTATTGGTGGCATATTCAACTATAAGTCTGTTTTGTTTAAACTAATTTCTTTATTTCAAGGACTCAATATGTTTTTAGTCTGTTTATTAGTAATCAACTTATAAAACTTACTATTTATTTTTGTAGAAAATACACTCAACTCGGATTCGGTCTATGTTCAATTAAACAACAGCAACTTCACATTAACAGCGTCCGACACAAACTGACATCAGTCGGTGTTCGAACAAAGACTGTGTGAGAAACACATAAAAATGAAAAAGACCGATATTGTGTAAAGGTGGTCTATTGACGCAATTTTGATGTTTTTCCGAATTCATACCATAGATGGCATTAAAAGAAGCCTGCGTCTATACGTAACTCATTTTTGACCTAACTCCTAATTGGTCAGTATTTGATTATGTGTGCGATTTGTACTTTTAATAAAACTCAGAATTTGCTCAGAACCGAATACATACGGTTTGCTACAGCTTTACAAATCTTCAAAAGGTCGTAGACTGCCTTAGGGCACAGTCAAGGTACGTGGGATGGTGCCCACTGACTCACAAAGGTTGATTTTACTTGGTCCTTGACGGTCCTTGGTCCTGGATCTCCAGTGGGACCTCTCGGCGTTCCTACTGCCACCCTATTAAAAAATGAAATGAATAAAGATCGTTTAAATATTTTTTTTACAAATAAACAAGCTATATTATTCCAAAACCATTTGCTTATTATTGAAATTGCGTAAACGATGGACGGCAAAATTGAATAATATAATAAAATTAATTTAAAAAAAATAATTTTTTGTAACTGTTTGTCTCTGTTTGTTCGTTTTTGTTTTTTGTGTCTTAAAGTTACAAAATAAAATATTCATCTTTCTTTCTTTCTTTCTTTTTAAAATATTGAGGTATTTTGCGTGATTGATATCTGAGTGTTATTTTTTCCCCCCAAAGTCGAATTTAGTTTTAGTTGTGTAATTAAAAGCTGTTTGTAGTATTTATTAAGTTTTATTAAACGTAAAAAAATTGGGTCATTACCCAAATGTTTAAGCAAAATAATAATTTACAATAGGTTATGGGCCCAGCACGCTTCCACTGCGCCTCTCGCAGATGAAATTCCGAATAATCATCTTGTCTAAAAAAAATGTGTCAAGAACGATTATAAAAACTAGATTTTAGAGAATTACTACAAATTGCTTTTAATTACATTATTTAGATATGTAGGTACATTAAATCTTTAAAAAAACTATATTAAATTTATAGATAACATACATACTGCAGAAAACCCAATTTTCAATGAAATGCTGATGTTGTCAATAACAAATATAATGCATCAGAAAAATAAATATCCTCGTTTTACAATCACTGAATGGATAGTCCTTCCCTTCAAGAGCAATGATTACTTGCACATGTATGTAACATTTCAATCGCAGTCAAAAGACAATTTCAAGTCGCGAGATAACAGACCTTATTACTAGGCATTTAGAGCTACAGCTCGTCCCGTCTAGGCCGCTTGAGCGCGAGGTCGTCGTGCTGGAACCAGGTGGAGTACACTCGCAGCGGGTCGGGGGATGAGTGCCGGTGGAAGGAGACGGGCCTGTCGCGGGACAGCACCTCGCGCGTGTAGTCTTGTGGACGGGCCTGGAAGTGGGTCCTACTTTCAGTAACTATATTTAAACTTAGGAGTCGACCTATGACCAACTGAGACAAGGTCGAAGCGAAAGCATAAAGACATATAATATGAAATATTAAACAGCATGTTTCATTTTGAGTATTCAAGAGATATATTTTTAATGTATTTCCGTTTAAAAGTAGTTTTGGTTACAACAGTGACAAAGATTATGGTGAGTGGTGAGCTGGTGGTGGTGACAGTAGTTACCTGGTGGAAGAGCGGCAGATGCGTGAGGCTGATGTTGAGCTGGTGTCGCGCACAAGCGCCGAGCGTCATGTCGTCGGGCGCGCCGCGAGATGCGCACGCGCACCGCGACACTAGCGCCGCCGCGCCGACACTCAGAACTGTGCCGCCGCCGCCTGTGATGTAGTCGTACCCTAACCAGGCATACAAAAAATAAATTTAAGTCGGCTATCCCCATAAAAATTTTTTATTCAATAATATACGAGTTACTACAGAAAGGGAGTATTTTACTACCTTTGGTCTTATAACTAACTAACTAAAATCTGCCGCCAAGCACCTGACGGTGTGTTCCGGTAGCCTCACTTGAGAGCCAGTTCCATTCCAGGCTAGGTGTGATTTACCATCTTCGACCACACCTTCACTTAATATCAGGTGAGCTGTGGTCAAACACCTAGACTGTCAACTATTAAAAAAAAAAAAAAAAGCTACATATTTGAAAAGGATCTTTCACGCTCGTTATTTGGCTGAAATGAATAAAATAGCACAATTTTTATATATATTTTTTTATGATTGACAGGCTCGGTGTTTGAACACAGCTCACCTGATGTTAAGTGACGATGTGGTCGAAGAGTAGGTGCTACAGATTTTCAACTTGAGCTTACCAGTTGAGTACTATAGAGTACCTACCCTACCACCACGCTATGGTTTCCTCGCGATGTTTTCCTTCACCGACAGCTCAAGCTCATTGTTAGGTTTTGAAATCACACTCTTCGGTGTGTGAATCGACCGCGCTAACCATTGAGCTAACATCGCTACAAAATAAACTTTAGAAAAACACTAGAACAAAAGTCGAAAAAACTTTCGAGATTAAATTTAGTTTTGTCAGCCATACTCAAGCTCACAGCAATAATTAACAGGGTTTGCTATTGACACGTCAATGACGATAAACAAAGACAACTGACCTTTAGCAGCCGTCTCTTTCTTTCCATACCCGTAGCCGTATCGTTCTCCGAGTACTGTGACGTCATTTCCACCACGATAACAACTCAGGACCTCGCACAATCTTTGCACGCTGCAAATTAATATTTCATTAAAAACAAAATACATACGAATAAAAAAAAATCACAAAAATCCAAAAGCTATAACAAAGGTGAATGAGGAAACCGATTCACTCCTGACTTACAAGCCACGCAGATACTATCTATCAGGGAACACCGGGCAGCAAATTCCATTCTTTAGCGGTTCGCACGATGAAGGTGGATTCGAAGCGTTTAGTTCAAGTTTCAGGAATATCTATTACTAAGCGATGTCGCCTTTTTACAACTCCTGTGTGTCTGATAGTAGAATGAGCAGGGTGGTAGAAGATCATGCAGATTTGAAGCGCACTCTCCAAAGTATATCCGGTTAAAAACTTACAGACAAGCTAGTTTGCGTCGATGCCCCAAGTTTTGGAGCCTTTTCTAAATAACCAGAGAACTAAAATCACAGATATAACAGCGTGTTAGCAAGCTGAAGTGGTAGTAGGGTAGACGTGTTCTAAACTGGAGACCGCAAATCCGATAACCAAGCGTAGGATACCCTGAAGTCGATGGAGTGACGACATCCACGACGAGTGACGAGTGGGACAGCTGGTGGTGGAAATTAAAAAAAGTTTACTGAAATCGTTTTAGTAACCATCATCAATATCGCCTGCCTTTACTTTCGCGAGCATTTCCCTTACACCTAATGTAATGAATCAAATATAAATAAATTAGGTTTGTGACCAAGTTATAACCAAGTGCATAAAACTTACCCCAGTATAGTGTCATCGTCAGCAAGGAATATCCACTTGACGCCCGGCATCTGCCTGGCTCGCTTGACGGCCTCTTTCAGGATCGCCATTGTTTTGACGCAGTGGCCCGTCTTGGAGTTAGGCACGCCGGTGTCGATAGCTGGCAACGACGGATCTATATACGCAAAGTTAGCAATTATGTCATGTTAGCAATGTCAAGCAGTGTTTTTCAACCTATACGTGAAGTTGGGACTCACCAGCTTGGTCGCTGAAGAAGAGCAAATTGGTGACGTGCCTTCCCCAGGTTTTCTTGACAACCTTGGCTCGCGTGTCGTGGTATCCGCCCCAAGTCTTCACCGCGAACAGTATCGACTTCTCCGGTATGGCACTGCCCTGCCCACAACACCACTTTTAGAATACAAAATAACCAAAAACGACGACACGACACGAGTTTTCAAAACGTCGATCATGAAACGATGTCACTTTTTAAGCTTCTGGCTATCAGATAAAAACATGGGCTATAAAAAAACAGAATGAGCAACAATGAGCTTGTGCTGCCGGTGAAGGAAAACATCGTGAGGAAACCATAACATGGTGGTAGGGTACTTTCTAGTACTCGGCTGGCTAGCTACCACCCTCAAGTTGAAAATCTGCCGCCAAGCATCTAACGGTGTGTTCCAGCAGCCTTACTTGAGAGCCAGTTCCATTCCAGGCTAGGTGTGCTTTACCATCTTCGACCACACCTTCACTTAACATCAGGTGAGCTGTGGTCAAACACCTAGCCTGTCAACTATTAAAAAAAAAATTGAGATTTTGATTTTGCTTTTACAAACAAGGGTCCCAGAGATATTCTCATCATACAATACAATACTAACAAGTATACTCACACATGTATCGAACTGCGCGGGGTATGTAGCACAGTTTTCTCCCGACACGATGCAGAAGCTGAGGTCGGCGGTGAGCAGGGGCCCCGGGGCCCGTGCGTCTCCGTACACCAGCTGGGCCAGCTCGAAAGCGGGGTCGATGGAGAAGTCCGCTTCCAGGCGACGTTCACCGCTTTCGATTTGATTCAACAGCCTATAGACAAACGCTACGCTGAGATTTGACGCAGATTTCACTTCATGATAGATCCTTTATGTAAATGTAATGAGATAAACTATACGTTCTTCTGATGGTGAGAGATAACGCATCCATGGTCATTACAGCTGTACCCAGAACATTGAGTAACAAAACAAAGTCCAGGGCCTCGTTGCTTTGACGCTCATTTTTTTCTTTCGATGGTTAGAATCAACAGCCTTGTAATTTTACTAGCTAGCTAGAAAACCGCAATATCCGATGTTCTGCCGAAAAGTAGTAGTGTGTAAACATTACTGGGTGTACTGTATGTATTATAAGTATGTATTTACAAAAAAAAAGTATTTAAGTATTTTATCAGTTATCTGATTCCCATAGTACAAGCTTTGCTTAGTTTGGGGTCAGATGGCGCTGTGTGTAATGTCCTACGATATTTATTTATTTATTTATTTATTTATTACTCAGTTCCGGTTTGAAGGTTACTATACACTACTGCAACTAGTGAAATTATACTATTTTCCGGAGCCTGTTTTTCCTGAAAAGTACAATCATCATCATAAATATCATCAGCCTATCGAAGTTCACTGCTGGACATAGGCCTCTCCCAAGACACGCCATTCAGCCCGATCTTCGGCTTTTCGCTTCCATTCACCGCCAGCTGTCCTACGTATATTGTCACTCCATCGAGTCTCATGGCGTCCTACGCAATAAAAGTACAATATCGTCTGTAATCCAAAGTAAACAGATTCCTTCTAAGTGTCAGTGGTGTGGTCAGTGTGGTCCATCCTAGACCACATCGTTGCCAGGCAGGATGTGGTCAAACGCGAACATGTTAAGGAGTAAAAGAAATACTATTAAAACTAAGTATAGACTGTTTCGTTCGTCTCGTTACTTTTACATTTAAAAAAAAGTAATTGCCAGAAAACGTTACTAAAATCTGAGTAAATTTCTCATTAAAAGTCTTCTAAAAGGGGGAAAGTTGTTTCACTCGTATTTTTTTATATCCATGCCAAATCAATAAATTTGACCCGAAACTCTACGAAAGCAAAAAGCTTCTACACAATCTATTAAAAGTAAAAGGCCCATTAACAAAGTGCCCGCAGTTTATTCGCTAAAAGGCTGTCCTTTGTCACAAGCCGTCGCTGAATTGCGTAACGAGGTGCGATTCATCATTCTTATGAAACCTTATGAATTAGCTCGCGGGGGTTGTTGCCAAAACTTGGCAGGCTCGTGACAAACCTCTCCACTTTGCAAATCACCTGACAGAAAAAAACTGGTTTTTGTTAAGCTTATATCACTCCGGTACTGTTTCCATTCTAAATCCACTTCTAACTGGTTACTCGTATAATGATAAAAAATTTGAATAAAATAAGTGGTCAGAGTTGTTAACGAATAAGTAACCACTCGGCTAGCCCTAGTAAAAATAAGTTTTTGTTGTAAAACTGGCTAGCCCTAATAAAAATTAGATTTGTAAATAAATAAATATCGTAGGACTATACACACAGCGCCATCTGACCCCAAACTAAGCAGAGCTTGTGCTATGGAAGTCAGATAACTGATAGAATACTTAAATACTTTTTTAAAATAAGTCGCCATCCCTAATAAAAACATAAGTTTGTTTTGAATAAGTGGTCAGCCTTAGTATGATAACACAAACAATAGAAATTTATCATTTTACAATGCCTTTCGGTTACATTGTAAATGCTAATCACGGTCATATATCCGAAGACATACTGAATCGTCCATCATAGACAAATAAATCATTCATTCAATCGTTTAACTTTATATATTATATATATTAGAAGATCAAATCGAGCTATGTCACAAAAACGTAAGTCATCCATACATTACGTGGTTCGATTCCCACCCAGGACAAGCATTTTGTGATATAAAACCAAACGTTTGTTCTGTGTCTGGGTGTACTCTATGTATTATAAGTATGTATTTACAAAAAAAAAATATTTAAGTATTGTATCAGTTATCTGACTCCCATAGTAGAAGCTTTGCTTAGTTTGGGGTCAGATGGCGCTGTGTGTGATGTCCTACAATATATATATTTTTTTTATTACCGTCTCAATCTGAAAAGAACCCCACTTACTTGTGAATAAGCTCCATCCTCATGGCGAACCCGCAAGCGAAGTTGGGATAGACGAAGCCTCCTTCGTCCTCCAACTCCTCGTATATTGTAAAGTGGTGGATGATGGTAGGCTCCTCGTCGCTGAGAGGATATCCTACCCACATAGTGTCCTGGGAATAACAGCCCAAGTTAAACCTTAATCGATTTGCTTTTACTCTATTATCGACAAATACAAAATGACTAGTCTACTAGGTAAGCCAGAATCTTGGTATTTTTTTCATTTGATCTATTCCATATACGTTTTGAAGTGATGGTTACTCGGTGGTTACCGCGATCAGATCACATGCCGAAAGACGTAGGTTTAAATCCTAACAATGAGTTTGAGCTGCAGGTGAAAAAAAAAGTTTGCGATAAAACCGCAGTATGGCGATAGAGTACTTTCTAGCACTCGGCTGGCTAAAAACCGTCAAGTGCAAGCACCTAACCGGTGGTCTCACTTGATATCTATTTCTCATTCCAGGCTAGGTGTGTTTACCATCTTTCACCATACTTAACCACTAAACACCACTATTTCCATACATAAACACTCGAAAAACACTAGTTTTGGAAGGAAATAAAGTGGGGCGACACTACTCTTTCCGCATTCCCGCCAGAACTCTTCATTGTACTTCACTGTGGTTGAGTATACGTACCTCGATCACTGGCAGTGACATTGCGTACATACGTATGTATGCCGATATGTATTTAATAAGTGTTTTTTTTGTTTAAACTAAAAGGGCTCACCAAAAGACCAGTGCTGGTCATACCGCTTAGTATGACCAATATTATACTGAGGTGAGCCCCTATTTTGTAACTGTCTGTCTCTGTTTGTTTGTTTTTGTGCTTGTTGCAAAATAAAACTTTTTTCTTTCTTTCTTATAACAATAAATACATTCAGCTTGTTGGGTCGGCTACATCGTCAAGATAACATAACCTGGACAAGGTTAGCACAGGACCGGGATGAGTGGCGTACAAGAAGAGAGGCTTATGCTCAGCAGTGGGCGATTACGTGAAGAAAATGATGATACCTTCATCTCATTTCTTTTATATAAAAAGAGTACCAGTAGGTTCGTGCGTCGTGCATCGGCTGCGTCGACAAAGACCATCAAAGAGTACAAACAGCAGGCCATCAAAAATCGGAACACGGCAGTGATGAAGGCTTTGAGCCTTAACGGAGGAGGCGATTTCAAATGTAAACCAACAAGCATAAATGTTAAAAGTAATAAGGAGTATGCCTCGAGCATTCATGCTCACCATCGAAGGCTCCTTCTTGCGGCGGTGTCGTGTGTCGGGTCACTCTCTTCCCTCAGATATGGTTGAGGAGAAATAGTTCTTTCTTACCTTCTGCTTATCAGTGGCAGCTAGTGCTTCCAGTAGCTTGTCGCACTTGACAGCTGTGTGCGCCTCTACGAAAAGCACCCATCTAACGTCGCTAGCTTTGTACTTGGTAGTCAGCGGAGCCAACAGTGGAATGATAGTCCACGCGCCCGCTGACGGAAAGTCTTCATGAGACAGGTGAACTATTGGATACCTCTGTTTTAAACAAAAACATCTATATAGCATACAAGGGTTGAAAATAAATTACTGCCCAAAAAAGTTTTTTTTGTGTAAAACTAACTGCGTCTCGCGGTTTTACCCGCTACATGTTTTCGAGATAAAAAGTAGCCTGTGTTAATCCAGGGTCTCAGCTACATCCATACCAGATTTTGTCCAAATCCGTTCAGTAGTTTTTGCGTGTAAGAGTTAGAGATGGTTAGAGATAACACCTGTCCATGACCATTGCACGATACACAGAACGTTGAGTAGCATAACAAAGGCCAGGGAAACGCTGCTTCTGTGCTCATTACTTTGATTACTCTGAACAGCCCTGTAATTTCGCTAGCTGCTTTATAAAAACTAAGCTGATTTGGAAACATGTCTTCATGTGATGCTATCTATAAATCTTTTTTTATTATGGTTGACAGGCTAGGTGTTTGACCACAGCTCACCTGATGTTAAGTGACGGTGTGGTCGAAGATGGTAAAGCACACCCAGCCTGGAATGGAACTGGCTGTCAAGCGAGGCTGCCGCAACACACCTGGATGCTTGGCGACAGAAAGCAAATCAAATTCCTTTCCGGTCCTTTCGACGCAATAATGACAAAAAAAGAACAGTGAAGCTTACGTTTTCTAATTGGAGCACTTGCGACTCGATGTTATGCCTCAGTCTTTTTGCCACGCTCGCGTGGTACGGCTCTGATTGGCTGATCACAGTGAATACTACGTTTCTAGAATCTGAAACAAAAGAAATTACATTTTTAATTAGTCAAACTTATGCACGTAGTAGTAACGAGCAGTATTTGTATCTGTATGTATAAGTTTACATTATATGAGCGACCGAATTTTAATCAGTGCATGAAAAATATATTGTCAAATGAACATTCGGAAAAACGCGTTTTCTCAGAGTTGTGACCTACATACCTATGTGATCTCGAAAAACATAATTAAAATCGAAAACGTCTCTAACAATTTCGATGAAATTTGCTATAGGTACGGTGGTTTATGGGAGGAAAAAATCGATCTAACTAAGTTACATGTCTGGAAAAACGTGGTTGCCGAATTTTTATCTCATACATTTTGTATACACCGAGCTATGGAGAGGCTAGTTGTGTTTACCATTTTAGACCACACCGTCACTTACGTAAGGTATCAGGTAAGCTGTGTTCAAACATAATAATAAAAAAACAGCACTTTATCGACTTTAGCGATTTCATAAAAGGAGGAGGTTCTCAATTCGTCAGAATCTTTTTTTTATGTATGTTCCCCGATTTCTTTTTCCCCCAGGCTGTCACATAGAAAATACATGAAAAATCCTAAAACCTAGCAGTTTTCGAGCTTAAAGGCATGGAGTTGACTTTTTTTAATGTAAATTCATACATGTATTTATTGCAAAGCGTTAAGATTGCAAATTCAATAATACATTATCTACAATCGATCCCAGCCAAGTCGTGTTATAAGCATACCATCAGTCAATATCGTAGCACGGCACGCATTACGTCATATCCTGACTCCACATAATGCCTACAGCATTACCGTCAAACCATGACTGATTGCACCCTCTATTACAATGATACGCTCAACACCCTTTGTTTCGTATTGCTAGTAAGCTAAGGTCTACAATCGAGTCACCGTTGAAACAGGTAAGCAATTAATTTGCTGAATGTGATCTACCGAAACCGCAGCTCTATTGTAAGCTCTATCATAACGCAATATAGTTTACATCGAGGAGGGCTAGCAAGTGCTCCAATTTAGTCCTGGAGTTTAAATCTGAGGTAATAAGGTTAAAAATTGCATGATGTTGAGGTAAGGTTAGTTCAACGATCACATCGATCAAAGTTAGGATGCCGGCTCGCATGTGCAGACTTTGTATAAATAGGTATTAAGGTTGGCGTTGACAAGTGAATAGAGTATACCGAGTGCATCTTAAAAGAGCATTTTTACTTGGTGGTAGATTTCCTTAGCAGGAAGTCGTCTGGGTAGGTACCACCGCAGTACTAGATATTCTGCCGCCAAACAGTAGTGTGTAAACATTACTGTGTTCCGGTTCGAAGGGTACTGCAGCTAGCGAAATTACAGGGCTGTTGAGACTAACCATCGAAAGTCTCAATGAGCGCCAAAGCAGTGATGCCCTGGACTTTGTTTTGCTACTCAAAGTTCTGTGTATCGCTACAATGGTCGTGAGACTTCGCAATAGTGGTCGTCGTGGTCGCAATACTTTGAGACTTTCGATGGTTAGACGCAATAGCCCTGTAATTTCGCTAGCTGCAGTAGGTACCCTTCGAGCCGGAATACGATAATGTTCAATACTATTGCTTTCGCGATAGAATATCTAACACTAACTAGACGATCTCCTGTTATGGAAATCTACCATCATTTTAACTACATTAAATATACCAATAATTTCCAAATCATAACAAGCCTAACAAGCTTAATTAAAAAAAAAAACGAATGCACACATTTTTTTTTAATTGTTACTCGGAATGGTGTGCGGATTCTAACGATACTTCATCCAAATCTGTTCAGGCATTTAAAAGTTATAGTGGAATAAAAAAAATCACATACACGAACCGCAAAAACATTACACACCTTTTTCGGGCAGTCGTGTTAAAACACGCCCTTTTGTAACTAGAAATCGGAAAGAATCGATCGTTATCATCAATCTTTCAAATCGATTTAAAAGAAAAAACGATTGACAGTCTCTCAGTCAAACTCGGAATAGTATGAATAATTCAGCATCACCCTGTAGTAATCCGGAACTTTGGATTTGAGTAACGTGACTCGACGTGTTTGTGTGTAGATAACCTATCAATATGTGTGATGGCTGACTCCATTAGGAAACTAGACTGTAATCTAGCTGGATATACGAACTAAGTATGTCGAAAACCAACTAAACATATTCAACATATTTATAGCCGAGTGTTGGTAGGAAAAGGTCATAAACATTGCATAAAACAACATCTCCAAGAGATGTGCAATAATATAAGTCATTATTATAAAATTTATTTCAGTTTATAGTAAAAAGTAATTACTAAGTTATGTTACTTAAGGTGGTTTGATTTCCATACAAATATTTTTTTGCCATTTATCTACTGGCATTAATTTTCGTCTTTATTTGCGGTAAATCACAATTCGGTATGTAAAGAAAAAAAATACTTTGCTGATTCCAAAACCATTTCGAAATATTACATTCCTGTACATGATTTTTCCGTTTAAAACTCTTTAAACTATGAGACGGGGTTTATTTTAATAAAATACATAAAATAAATTTGACTTTCAATTAACTTCTAATGACGTCATGTCCTTGGCTGCATAAGGATTCTTTCAGTGCCTAAAAAAGGTACATATTTTACATATTCAGCCAATGTTATGACGTCATAACTATAAAAAGTTTGAAAATGTATTAGAATTAAACTACCGCATAGAAAGCCAAAATATTCAAATTAGTTTCATAAAATAAAGTTTACTATCAGTAAAAAATATAAAATAAATACAAAAAAAAAACTTTACATACCGAATTGCTTCAATAAAGCAGTAGATTATTTATTAGCATAATATACAATACTTACGATCATTGAAAATCGAGGTTGAAATTCCGTAGTTTTAAGTGTTTGGATCCTTAAAAACGATTAACTTTGTGGTCAAACACGTAGCTTGTCAACCATTAAAAAAAGGTTTTGAAGTATGTTAAAGAATTTTTTTGTTGAAGCGTCTCAACCTCTTTTTTGAAATCGGCTACAACATTCGCAACTTTTTCGTAATCTCTTTAATAGTAAGAACTCACGGAACGGCTGCTGTCATTTGTTTCTTAGGCTGATCACAATCTTCACCAATGAATGATCCACTTGACTCACACAAGCAACGGAGTCTCAATAAAATCCCTGGCTCCCCATATAATGCAAATACGTAGATCACCTGCGACGCATTAAAATCGCATTCGCCACTTTACGGCATCGGGTCGGTTCTGGGGTGGCTTCGAGATATATGGCACTACATACAACCAGTAAGAGCACTTGAGTATTGACTTTAGGCAACGCTAAGATGACAAATCTTCTAGAAACCAGAGCAAATAAACTCACGAAGAATGACAATAGAACTGGGTTGTTGTATATTGTTTTATTATGTGTTTATGTAACGGTCCGTTATCTATATACTATTATCAAGAGGAAAGATCTGATTGTAATTGTGACACATGTGGAGTTGAAGAGGACGTGTACCACCTTCTGGTGGAATGTGTCCGCCTCCAGCGGGAGAGACGGGCGCTTGAGGATGGCTTACCATTTGAACAGACTGGACGTTAGTAGATTCAACAGGCTGCTGTCCGAGCCTTGTTCTGACGCAACCAGGGAGCTGTTCAGTTGCGTAAGTCGCCTCAAGTGACCCATAGTATGATTAGTGTGCATGCGGGGGAGTGAATGTGTGTATGAGAGAGTGTGTATATGTTTGTGTGGTGTGTAGATAATTTTTAATATTTATTTTAGTAGTGTAACATGGGAGAAAATACGATGGGGCTGCCATGTGGCTACAAAAATAGATATACATAATTAACATAACAAAACAATATAATACAAATTAAATTAATTTGTATTCAACCATTTTTTAAACGTTAAATTAATGCGACGAACGGGACACTCTCCTGATGGTAACGTCTGTGCATGAGGATTGCAGCGATACATAGAACAAGGAGAAGCAAGCAGAGTTTGAGTAGCAAGGTGAAGTCCAGGGCATCGCAGCTTTGGTGCTCATTACTTTGAGACTCTCGATGGACAATTTCAACAGCCCTGTAATTTCGCTAGCTGCAGTACCCTTCAAATCGGAACACAGTAATGATAATACACTACTGCTTGGCACAATATTTGGTCCTGCAATGGTACCAGACGACCTCCTGCTAAGGAAACCAACCACCAAGTATCGACATGACATAACGAGTTAATTATAAAAGGGTGAAACACTGATCAGTATTTCATAATTATGTTCTTAGTTGCTCTTACTGCATTTATACTGCGTCTCAAGACACACGGGCCGGGGAAGCGTTAATGGCAGTTTGGAAGTCGCACCCGGGTCGGAAAATATTCGATAAGATGACGTGGTACCAGATTCCGAGGTAAGCAGAGCTTTAAAACTCTCCCGAGGTATCTTGAAGGTAATGTTTTTACTTCGAAACTGTTACGACAGGGTTCAACATAAAAAAATATGCTTATTATTGTACGATGTCAGGTCGTTTGTAAGCAAACTAACAGCCCTGTTGGCTCGTTGGTAGCATATCTGCCTTAAGAGCTGAAGGGCGTGGTTTCGATTCCCGCTCAGGACAAACATTTTATGTCTCAACGAATGTTTGTTTTGTGTCTGGGTGTTCTGTATGAATTATAAGTAAGCATTTACATATTTATTTATATTATTTTAAACTTAGGTAATAATCTTATAAGAAAGGATGTATAAATAAATACCGTAGGACATTACACACTGCGCCATCTGACCCCAAACTTAGCAAAGCTTGTACTATGGAACTCAGATAACTGATAGAATACAAAATACTTTTTTTTTTAATACTTACTTATTATACATACCGAACACCCAGACACAGAACAAACATTTCTATAACCTTAAAAAGTTTCCATCAGAACTGCGTTCAGAAAAAAAAAGTTAAATAAAAGTAATAAAAAAAAAGTTGTTAGTATTAAAAAAAAGTTTAATTAGGATCAAAACTCACTTAACAACTATCCATACAGAGCAAAAATTAAGCTTATTAAACTAAATTTCGATATTGGGGCGCGAAATGCAACCTACTTTCATTCCGCAGCGGTCTGCAATCTTTCAACGAGAAATTATATTGTGCAGAGCTAATTAAATGAAGAGTCCGACTTTATAACTGGACCAGGCGCTAACAATCTTAACTAACTTTCTAGCTAACAGCTCCTGCAACCACATTGCAGGTAAGTTTTAAACCTATTTCAATATTTGAAGATCTTAGAGATCTCAGAGAATTTATCAAGATATTTTCTTAGTTTTCTTTTTCTAGGTGGTCGATCTTCTTCGCAGATAGTCTAGGTACCATACCAGTACCAGATATTCCACCAACAAGCGGTAGTCTGTAAATGTTACTTTATTCCGGTTTGTAGGGTAATCTGTAGCAAACGAAATTACAGGCCTGTTGATTTGAGACTAATCGAATGTCACAAAGTGATGAACGCCAAAGCAGCGATGCCCTGGACGTTGTTTTGTTACAAATTTCTTTGTATTGTTACTCTTGTACTGGTTCTTTTGTAAACTAACATGTCCAAGTGTTCTCAATGTTCCAATGGAATGTAAATAAATTGCTGCAACGGTCATGGGCAGGCGTTATCGTTCACTTGGTGGTAGATCTCCTTAGCAGGAGGTCGTCTAGGTAGGTACCACCGCAGTACCAGATATTCTGCCGCCAAGCAGTAGTGTTTCAAACATTACTGTGTTCCGGTTTGGAGGGTACTGCAACTAGCGAAATTACAGGGCTGTTGAGACTAACCATCGAAAGTCTCAAAGAAATGAGCACCAAAACAGCGGTGCCCTAGACTTTGTTTTGTTACTCAAAGTTCTATGTATCGCTGCAATGGTTATGGGCAGGCGTTATCTCTAACCATCAGGAGAGCGCCCCGTTCGTGTCATTAACTTTACATAAAAGTAAAACAAAAAAAACGTCAAGAATATTGGCCACTCATTCATACAACTTCAAAGCAAACACATGAAAGGACTCGATATTTGACAGCATATACAGAACCCTTTCGTTCGTGCTGTTACGGCAAAACAAAGAGATTTTTCTATTACGCCAGATGGCGGGCAAAAACGCTCTATTCCAGTGCGAGAGAGTGGGGCATCAATAATTCGGCGTCGCATCGGCTGGGCTCGTCCTCGGGGATCGAGCGCTGAGCATCAAGTATTCCTGGACTCGTTAACGCCTGGTTTCAATTTTCCCACCCACTTGTTTACGCCTCCAATCTGTGTCACGATCTGTGCCCCAGGGAGGGTCACAGGTTAGATCTAGTGGAGTTATACGAGGTTAATGCAACATCTTATCCCTAAAGCGTATTACACAATCGACGAATTCCTGACAGGAAGAAAGATAGTTAATTTATGATAAAAATATGACATTTAATAATAACTTACATAAATAAATCAATAAATATCATAGGACATTACACACAGCGCCATCTGACCCCAAACTAAGCAGAGCTTGTGCTATGGAAGACAGATAACTGATAGAATACTTAAATACTTTTTTTTTTTGTAAATACATACTTATAATACATACAGTACACCCAGACACAGAACTTAAAATTTGACTTTCAAAATAATGCTCTCCCTCCCTCTTTTCTAAACGTTGGTGTGCCTGACAGGGTACATATTTGACTGTGTACCATATACTACTTTGTAATAACATCATCTTGTACTGTATGGAAGCAATAAATATCTTGAATCTTGAATCTTTTTGATCGAAATAATTTTATCATATTTTTATTTCAATACTACTAATAGACCGTACAAGGAATACGATACTATTTTTTTATGATTGATAGGCTAGGTGTTTAACCACATCAGGATGCCTGGATGGAACTGACTGTCAAGTGAGACTGCCGGAACATACCGTTAGGTGCTTGGCGGCAGATTTTCAATTTGAGTGTGGTAGATAGCCAGTCGAGTATTAGAAAGTACCCCACCATCACGCAATGGTTTCCTCACGATGTTTTCCTTCACCGGCAGCTCAAGCTTATTTAAAGCTGTTATTTTACTAATGGACGATTATAAAAAAAATCTTAATTTTTTGAAATTAGGTGTACAATAGTATAGTATTTCCTGCATCTGTCTCCGCGCCGGTGCGGGCGTCTAGTTAGCACAAAAGAAAACTTTTTTGCCTTTTGTGTTACCACTTAATATCTCCTATTTATTTTATCAATTGCTAGCTGTTCGTTTTCCATATATGTTTAATAAAATAACCTGAACGATCCAATCAATATTTTCTAGTGGCATCGTAGTCACACAGCGTTAGAGAATTGGCACTAGTTAAGACCGTCGATATTCGGTACGATGCCCACGCGGCATTGTGACGTGTCATGTATGGCCATGTTGTTTATCACTGTGCCATTGACGTATAGACGTCCCTAGAGGATGTGGAACAAGCTAGCTATATTTCAGTGAAGCTTAGTTATCCTCTGTTACGGGAAACTAGTCAAAATAGAGTGTGGGTGTGTGTGTGTGTGTGTGAGAAATCTATGAGATGACTGAGTCTACATCTAGTGTATTTCCGAATAGTTTGCCTGTTTTCCTAATTTGTTGTCTTTATGTTAATCTGTATCTTTTTATTTGCGTGTGTTGTATGTACTTATCTGTTGTTGTGTCTAGTGTTTTGTAGGGAAAAAATAAATGTTTTTCTCCTTTTTTCCCTTTTTTTTTAACTTGTAGATTTGTATTTGTATGTGAAGATTGCTGGTATGGTGTAAATGTCTTTGAACAAAAAAAGCTATAACGATTTATTACATTCATAATCATACTAAAATCAACACAAAACAAAACAAAATTTGCTTTTTTTTTCTTTTGTGTTTAACATCGCACTTTGTGCATTTGCCAGTGTCAAGTATTTCGCTATTGAAATTATACGTATTTTAAAATAAATCTAGTGAAACAAGTCTAAGTCACAGTCAAAGTTACACCCTAGTGAAGTAGTGGTGACTTTACTACAAGCTATAATAATTTCCTTCTAAACTGAATGCTACATATTCAAAATATCTAGAAGGCTATCAAAGCAGAGATTTGACAACAAAATCATATTGTTCTCCGGTATAAAAGAGAACTGGAAATAGCTCCACAGCCAGCAAACATTGTCAAAAGTAAATCCTAGTAGATCGCGAAGAAAAACGTTGTATTCCGAATTTCCGAGCTGAGATCAAGTTTCTATTCAGCTGGAACTAGAAAATCTGATAAAATTCGAAGTCGTCTACATAAGCTCGTGAAGAAAAGATGGGAGATTCTATCTTCGAGATGAGGGCAATCCCCACTTTGAATATCTTTCTTTGACTAAAGCGAATCTTGACGGAAAATCTGTTTTGTTGGCAGGAAGATATTTGTGTTGCCATTGTTCAAGAGTCGAGTACTTATTGTTCTACTTGGAAAAGTTTACTAAGAGTCCGTGTTTCTTACGCGAAAATTACGCTCTTAATCACAAGTAAGAAATCACTGAAGTCGTAGAGCTCTGTGCCATTAGCAAGCCCGCAATTCTTAGTTTTTTTAACTTATGTTGTTGATTTTAAGTTCAATCCCGATACGCGCATTGAGAGGCACATACATTTGATTTGATCGTGCTTTCCTCCGGCATTGCTGTGAGTAGCATTGCCGGAGTGATAGTACTAGCGAATGTAGCAGGGACTTCGAGGTTTTAAATTTGTGATGTTATTTGATTGTAGACATTTTAAATTAAAATTTTATTTTGACATTATATTTTTAGACATTGTGAATTAATTATTGACATGTAGTAGTGTAATTGCTTCCAATAAGTTTTGTCTTTTTAGTGTTTATGTGTAAAAATAGTGGTGTTTTATTCATAAGTGCCAAATTATAAGCGCTAGTGTGGGAAAACGACACAATGTGGTGAAGCAAGACTTTCGTATTACTTCTTAAACTTTTTTAAGCTTGTAGTAAAGTCACCACTGCTTTACTAGATATGACCGGACTCATGACTTTGTATGACTTTGAATGTAACATAGATTTATTTTTCATACTTGAATATTTTGAAACACTTGACACTGGCAAATAAATAAATAAATAATTTGGGGTCAGATGGCGCTATGTGTAATGTCCTATGATATTTATTTATTCCTTATTTTTCTATGCATAGAAATAAAAATTGCAACCGCGTACACGGGTTTTAGATTTGCAAATTTGCAATACTCCGGCTGGTTCCGATAAGAATCCCAATATAGAGTCCGAAGTTAACTAACACAAACAAAGCAGAAGCAGTTGTCCCGGTAAAACAAACATAAACGACCAATAACAAAAGAACGGTAGAATCCCGAGCAAAATCATTGCTGTACCACTCATACACAGTTCTTTGTTTCGTTATTTCCTCTACGAACTGACGTGACATTGCACTTTGTATTGCATTTTATTGAACACTTTAACACTCAGTTAAAACGGTATATAAAGTCTGAGCAAAATTTAAAAAAGGATCTAGCTCTCATGTGCTAATATTGCCAACGGAAAGTAGTTAATTACCTGCTTTTCGTTGGTAATATGGTGGTGGTAATACGGTGGCACTTAGCGTTGAACGGGCCTTGTTCATTTTAATCTTTCCGCCTCAAATTTTGTAAAGTTATGTTAGTTCATTTATTTATATTGTTTTCGTTAAATTTAAATGCATTGTTTAAGACTGAATCTAATCATTTTTTTAAGTCCAATCATGTTATCACATAAGTCACAGTAATGTCTTGCTGATAAAAAAGTTTCTTTAAACCTAAACCTAAGTGCGAAGCCGCGGTTTCAGCTAGTGTTAAAATAATTTCGTTGAGATTTGCGTGCAAGTGACCTACGATTTTCATTTTGGCAGCACGTCTATGTCATGGAAACCCTACACAAAATACGCTTATTCTTATATAACAGGGTTTCTCAAAGTGGGGTACGCGTACCACTTGGAGTACGCCAGTTCATCGTAGGGGGTACGCGACAAAATTTACGTAATGGCGGCAGCTTTAAAGACAATAACAGTAATCGACTGAACGCTCAATCTGAATTAGATTGAAATTGAGAATCGACTCCATTTGCGATAAACAAAAAGCTTACCTAACACATAAATTTTATGAATAACTAGCGGACGCCTCGCGGTTTCATCCGCGTAGTTCCTGTTCCTGTAGGAATACAGGGATAAAAAGTAGCCTATGCCACCCGGGGATAGAGTAGCTTCCCAACGGTGAATTAATTTTTGAAATCGGTCCAATATTTTCAGAGCCTATTCAATACAAACAAACACTTAAATCTTTCCTGTTTATAATAGTATATAGACATAATCATGACACTTTAGTATGTAGATTGTATAAAAAAATCGATGGATGTATTTACACAAACTGGACTCCATAACGTTGGCCGATTTTGTTGAATATTTTAGACAATCTTAGACAATAGACAACACTTTATTTGTGACTTAAAAACAATATACACAAACATAAAGAAACAACAAACTTGTATTAAATGTTTTAAGAAAAACAAACATTAGTCCAGCGGGTAATGGTGTGTATTTTGGTAGCGGTCGGATCAACAGTTTTTTTTTTCTTAAGTACACCCTTGCGTATGCGGTGCGTGCCGATAGTTTTAAATAAAATACTTTATTTGTATTAGTCAGTTTTCTAAAGCGGTCCGCAGTCGTCTCATAGTTTTGATAGAGGTCCATAGAGCTACAAGTTTGAGAAACCTTTCTATATGTATAGTATAGAAAGAACCATTTATCGGGAATTACGATGATATTTTTTTTTATGTTTGACATGCTAGGTATTTGACCACAGCTCACCTGTTTTTTTTTTTTTGGTTGTTTGAACTACAAAGGCACACCGGAAGACCAGTGCTGGCCATACCATTTAGTATGACCAGCATTATGCTGAGGTGAGCCCCTGTTTTGTAACTTTTGTCTGTCTGTTTTTATGCTTGTTACAAAATTAAATGTCTAAAAAATTAAATGTTTCTTTCTTTGATGTTAAGTGACGGCGTGGTCGAAGATGGTAGACACACCTAGCCTGGAATGAAACTGTAACGTAGGGTATTATTAAACATGCAGAAATTGTGCTGTTAATTTTCGACTGAAGCGTTATCAGAATTAACTAGTTAATTCTGACCAGTGAACAAATGTTGATTAAATTTTAGTTAAAGCCACAAACGGGAAAACATTGTAAAGCCCAAATAGAGTACATCCAGCTTTTTTAAAATGTTAAATGGTGTGATTCGGATAAGTAAAGAGATGAACGAAACGCCTTCTTGATAGTAAGAGTAAATACCTGTCCATGACCTTTACAGCAATACAATGAGTATTGCTGTAAAGGTCATGGACAGACATACCGTATGCCTGTAATTTCGCTAGCTGCCTACCCTATAAACCGGACACACAGTAATGTTACACACTACTTTTAGCGATGATAGCTGAGTGGTTAGCGTGGTCGATTCGCATGCCGAAGGGCGTGGGTTCAAACCCCAACAATCAGCTTGAGCTACCGGTGAAGGAAAACATCGTGAGGAAACCATAGCATGGTGGTAGGGTACTTTCTAGTACTCAACGGTGTGTTCCGGCAGCCTCACTTGAGAGCCAGTTCCATTCCAGGCTAGGTGTTTACCATCTTCGACCACACCGTCACTTAACATCAGGTGAGCTGTGCCACATAGCCTGTCAACCATAAAAAAAAACTACTGTTTCGCGGCAGAATACCTGGTACTGGCAGTACCAGATATTGCAGTATGCAGTACCGAACTGTGGTGGTACTAAGCTAGAGAGATATACCTACCACAAAGTCAAAAGCACAATTGTATTGGTATCTATTTATAAACTAAATGACATTCAAACAAACCCTATAAAATATTTCAAACCGTCAAGACAAAAGCTTATTCTTTAATAAAACTTTAACTTAGTAAATGTTTCTCCAATTGTTTGTTGACAAAACACGGAACAATTCGCTTCATTTTAAATGAACACATTTAAAATGAAGCGAATTCTTTCGAGTTTTGTCGCAGCAAGTACAAAACTTAAAACGTAACTTGACTAAGTAAGTACATGTCTAGTAAATTATGCGCGATGCGCGCACGTTCGGCGCTTTAAGTTGGTTAAGTTTGAGTTAAGTTTTAAGAGGAATCACTAGAGCCGTTTTTCCATACAAACGCTGTCCCCTGTTTCCTCCCTGGATAATGCCGGTAGAGTTATACTTTTTTTCCTGAATATCTATGGCCACTATTATGATGTCCCTATGTTTTCCTTTTTTTTATAAATAAATTATTATAAGAGATATGAACGTTCAAAAACCTAAAAAAATGGCCAGATTTTCCGCTGTGTTCAAACATCCAGAAAAAAAATTGGCTACATTATATAAAAAAAATAAAACATAGAAACACAGCTCAAGCCTTTCTTTAATTTTGAATGAAAACTATTTAAAAATCGGTTAAGTTTTGGAGAAGAAATCAGGGGACAACGAATCGTTGATTTTCTGTTCTTTACATAGGTATTTTCAGTCCAATCTGCAGTTGTCTCTATCGCGCTCTGCGGGGGGAGGCTTGAAGTTCGGGAGACGCGGACTAATACGTATACACTTGTGACGTGCATGTAGTCGATCATTTTATCGATAACCTAGTGTTGTTTATCGATATCGATATTTTTAGTTGAATATTTTGCGAGAAGTGTTTTTAGCTGATTGTCAGGTTCGATTGTTGAAAGGTAATAAACTAATAAACAAAAGTAATAACCATTTTCTCTACAGTTTCTTTATTAAAATGTTAAAATCACACTAATATTCATAATTTTGTAGATAAATTATTACGTCACTATTCCGTGGCCAATCCTTTTCTCTCTCTTACTGCTAAATGTCGTGGTATACGACCGTCGATTATTTCTGGTAATAGGCACTCGAAGTAAAAGGTTTCTAATATATGTTCCATTTTCTGCCAAAATACATCGTCTCTCTTAATTTTTTCGTAAAGTAAGCCTTTAGGGCTCCACAAAATAAAATAACAGAAATTTCGACCGGTTATGTGTAGTTGCCCCTGCACTTGAAAGTAGTAATTATGATTCCTCTTTAATTGTAGGGTGTCATTTTTAAATACGCAGAAGTCTATTTTCTTTTGTTCTATTCCTTCTTTAGGTGTTAAATCAACAATTTTGTAAGGACATTTAACTTCCACTACCGAATCTTCTTCAACAAGACCATCAGGACTTGCTGCCAAAAACGGTTTATGCTTGTCGACGAATAATCCACATTTTGACACCTGTAGTCCGGTTTCTTCAATGAATTGTTGTATTGCTTCATCTTCTTTTTCTCTACCATAATTTGTGGCAAGAGTGCCTTTAAATTGAGAATACAGCAAAGATTTTAATAGTCCTGCAACTGATGTTGTTTTTCGTAGTTTACAAATTTGACCGAAGTTGGATGCTGTTAGGCGTTTACGCCTTTCAACTGCCCACAACTTATTCTCGCTCTGACCAACAGTGTTTTGTTGAAGCTCATCAAATTTGGTGTTATTTAACTGTAATATAAATTCACTTTTCTTTTGCTCATATATCTCAGGTGGGATATCTGGTTCTAAATCTAACCGACCATAATTCTCATCGGGTCCAGTAACTTTTCTTCTTTTGTTCGGTACATCTTCACCGAAATCAATTTTTTTCTTTCGACTCCTTTCTCTATTTATTTTGGAGCGCCGTTTCTTATCTATGAATTGTTTGGTGTATTTGCCAGGGCTACAATCTTGAATTTTTTTTGATAGACGTGCGTGGATAGCCGTTTCACTATTCCATGATGTTACTGCACCAAAACACCGTGCCTGATATGAACCTCTAGCAGTATAGTTCACCCTTTTGCCGCCAATAAATTTGGCAATAACATTATTAAATTGCTCCACGGTGTTATTGGTAATGTCTAAAATAAGGCTTTCTGCATTAGACAACAACATCAACAGGTACTGCTGAATATCCGTCCATATTCCACAAGCTTGGAGATCTGGTACCAAATTTGTGTCATTCGTATATTTTTCCGGCTTACAATAATAAGACGCGCAATTTTTATGGTCTCCGAATACATGGTTGGCGGCATTTTTTATGTCAATTTTAAGGTTTCTTATTTTATCGCCGTGATTAACATTATCTTGATCTTTTCTATAGTTTATAGCTCCAACCACTGCTTTCCTCATGCGCAATACGTTGGATTCAACTTTTTTTCTTAGAAGGACTGGAACAAAGCCTTTGTGGTTATTAGTTTTTTTCCCTAATGCTTTTATTTTATTACAAAAGTTGCGGAGCAAATGGTTTTTACACTCAATTTTAGTTATAGTGAAGTCGTGCCCATATGGCTTATTCAATAGCAATTTTTTCATTACACTGGAGTCGCCATCTCCGATTAGTTTATTATACTTAACTCCATGCATCTCCATACTTTTTGCAAACCCTTCTGCTATTATATCCGCTTCCATGGCGTTGGCGCTGTCATTCCAGTTTTTAAAGCATCTGTGTTCAGGGACATCTATATTCAATTTTGCACTTCTAGCACATATACAGCAGTATGAGTTTCGAACTCCAAGAAATAGTACCTTTTTGGTCTTCAGTCCAACTATGCACGCAGCACCAGACGCCGAGCTAAATCCGCTTTTGTATGACCTTTTTGCCCAAGATCCATCTGCAACTACTGATATTAGGGGGCAACCATCGTTGTCTACATCGCCATTCAAGACAGCTAGCCTTTTTTCTTCTTGGCCGGCTGCGATCATCTCGTCGAGGGCACATTCTTCAATTTTTGGTGTTAGACGTTGTTCGATCTTCGTGTATGTTGAATTACTCATGTTAGGCATATTTAACACACTACATATTTCGTTCAATTGTCCATACCCATTTCCAGAACAGACTATTCCTTCTACAACAGCGTCATTTACAGATAGTTTCAATTTTGGATCTTCGCTGTACACCATTTCTTTCGTTTTACACATTTTGCATTCAAATGTATATTTGCTAACAAATCCAGTTCGCAGTTCTCCTAAGAACTTTAAATCAGCAAACGTGCAGTCTGTGTGTTCGTGCTTGATTTTTGAAAGCTCGGAAAATAAATATTTGATATCTACGATTCTACGTCCTTCTAATTCTTCATCCTGAACAGTTTCATCTAAATTGTTATCATCAGCATCAAGATTCAAATCAGAAAGTGTAGACTCTGAGGAAGAGCTTGCATTTCCTTCAAATACGTCACGATTCTCCTTGAAAGTTTCACGTATTTGCGATGAAGTACCTGAGTTTTCCTTATTTTCATCACTGTAAAAAATATAAAAACAGAATTCATTATTTTAACTAAACATTGGGCCTAGCGTAAATAGTAGGTAAGAGGTGGTCTTATTACTTTGCAAACATAAAAAAATATTCAGCAGCAGACTGCCAGACAGACAGATCATAAAGTGATCTTATAAGGGTAGGTAGTAGGGAACTCAAAAAAAAATACCAACCTGGTGATTGTACGCGGTGCGAAATGTATCTGACGCTTTATACTAAAGTGATGTTTTTTTCTTTTAGCTGATAAATATAAACGCTTTTTATTCCCTTTTCTTTTGCCCATTTTAAACAAAGTGAGGGTTTATCTGTAACAAAAATATTGAGTACTTATTAGATTAGATTAGATTTAGACTATGTGGTGATAATAATTTCAATTAAACACATCTGACATCGTCATTACAGGTTTGATCCCAATCCGACGATCCCATTACATGTTACAATATTACCTACATGTAATAATAATAACACCTTCTCTGTAACCTATTTTCACAAAATAAATGACCGATTGTGTACGCGGTATGTGTGGCTTAAGCGAAGTGGACTGTATAAACTATGATGATGGCCACGTGCGTACCGATTGCTGGATTGGTCAGTGCTTCTGACAATAAAACACCAGAAACTTCTTAGAGAGAACACTATAACGCCAGAGGTGGAGGAGTACTTCTTCTATTTTCCCTTGTATTCGCAATGTTCACTGTTCGATAGTTAGTAGATAACTGACTCGGTCGGCGGGTCTGACCCTATTTATATCCCGAGCGAGATAATCTATAATTTTCTGGAATATTCTCCATCCACCTATAACGAATGTTCTATCTGCGATCTTTATTTATTGCATTCTCTAACTTTTCCAGAGTGTTCGAACTGCCGTACTATAATACAATGAGTTTTCCAGAAAGTTCTACTTAACTTTCTAGAATGTTCTACATCTTTCTGGCAGTTTCTAGTTTTTTCGGTTGACTATACTATTATTCTAGAACTTTCCCGAAAGTTCTATATTGTTCTAGAATATTCCATACTATTCTATATCTATCGAAAAGTTAGTTCTATACAATTCTATGTGTTGTATTACAACTGGAACTATGCTATATGACTATGTAACTATTATATATCGCTATCCCTATGTCTAGCTATAGTCGTCCTGAACAGATTGATTGATTGCAAGTATCTTTTTAGCCTACGTGAAGTTTTATTCATCTCAATAAAGTAAAAGTGGATACGTAAACAATAGCGTAGGTATGTAAACACAGAAAGCTAGCTACCAAATTATATAATTCAAAAATTCCTTACCTACGGTTTATCTCCGTTCGATCTCTCAAAATTCAATACACAAGCCGAGTCAAAACAGTCAAGTAAAGAAACAAGCAAGTCCAGTAAACAAGCCTGAGTCAAATAAAGTGCAGGTAGGTAATATAATAATAACACGAACAAATGTTCCGCAAACGCCGAAATCAACTTGCCGACTGCATCTGCAAGCAATCTGGGAGCGTGGACGGTGGGGCGGGGCGGCGGCGGCGCAGCGCGGTATGCCACGCAAACATTGACAGTCACACTCACACATTGATAGCTGCTTGGTCGGGCACCGCGCGACAGCAATAGATTTTACAAATACCTATTTTTCATTTCTCTAGCCCTTGGTGTATTCTCTTAAGCACTTGTCTTCTTTAAGTTCTCTCGTGTAACAAAAGGGTATTAAAGAACAAACTTTGTCGTTTATATACTTTTTTTCCTGAGAGCAGATTGTGTTTATACAGGCTGTTTTGCAACGGGTATGCGACCCGCGGGCAACATAATAATGTCCTCAGAAAACATTTAAACAAAATTATAATAATTTATATCGTAACGTATTTAGCGATTATAGGACAGACTTGTTGGCTCATTGGTATTTTATCTGCTTTAAGAGCTATAGGGTGTGGGTTCGATTACCACCCAGAACAAATATTTTGTGATATAAACAAAATGTTTGTTCTGTATCTGGATGTTCCGTTATATAAGTATGTATTTACAAAAAAAAAAGTATTAAGTATTTTCTCAGTTATCACTTTCATAGCACAAGCTTTGCTTAGATTGGGGGCAGATGGCGCTGTGTCCTAAAAAAATTAGCGATGAAAGCTCAATGGTTAGCGTGGCCGGTTCACACACTGAAGGACGTGGAGATACAGAAGATTTTTTTAAATTTTTTTTTTGGGGTTTTGCCGACTGCGTTAAAACTAAACAAAGCCTGTAGTATGGAAATCGGCGAACTGATATCAAATGAGTTGTATTTGTTTTTTAATACATACTTATCATACGAATCCTACACCCTATTTATCCTCATCATCATCATCCACAGCCTTCTTTGTCCTACTGTTGGGTATAGCATGGCACACACCTCTTTTTTTCTAGGTTATATGCGTATTGCCGATAACTTCAAACGGTGAAGGAAAACATCGTGAGGAAAACTCATATTTTATCTTGACATTTTAATTTTATCATTTGTTTTATTTTTTATATTTCAATTATTATTATTAATTTTCCTACTTGACAGTGTATTTATAAATTTTAATGAAAAATCCATATTACTAGATTAACTATTCTGGTGCCATCAAATATTTGTATACCTTTTCAGGTATAACATAAAGATCATTTCATTAAGTTACGGGCATCATACACACTCACACACATATAGGTAAATATATCTTTGTTTATCTTTAAAACAACATATCTGTGAATTCTTGAAAAAAAGTTCATAAATATGTGTGAAGTCTGTCAACCCGCGCTTGGCCAGCGTGGTGGACTATGGCGCCCACGCCCAGCAGTGGTCCAGATTATAAAAACAGGGGCGACTCGAAATATCTGTAGCGATGATAGCTCAGTGGTTAGCGCGGTAGGTTCGCATGCCGAAGGGCGTGGGTTCAAACCCCAACAATGAGCTTGAGCTGCCGGTGAAGGAAAACATCGTGAGGAAACCATAGCATGGTGGTAGGGTACTTTCTAGTACTCGGCTGGCTAGCTACGACCCTCAAGTTGAAAATCTGCCGCCAAGCATCTAACGGTGTGTTCCGGCAACCTCACTTGAGAGCCAGTTCCATTCCAGGCTAGGTGTGCTTTACCATCTTCGACCACACCTTCACTTAACATCAGATGAGACAAACCATAAAAAAAAAACATTAAAGCTGGTGATAAAATTTATCCGAGCACCCAGTCAAAAGGTTATCTCAGTGAAAATTATCGCAACATCCGAAGTCAAAGGGATAATTCAGTGACGGAGAAGAAAATTATCGAGCCATCCTTATGGTTCGATAATTTTGTTGGAGAACGATAACTTGTGTAAGCTTCCGTGAGATATTCGGCATGGAAGCGGAGTCGGTCGGGCGTGTGTCGGCATCTATTCGTGATTGGTTAAATCGAATAGCTAATCGAATGGAAACTGGGTAAATCAACTTGTTCGATTAAAAAATAAATATGCTTATTATTGTCCGATATCAGGACGTTTGTAAGCAAACTGACAGCTCTGTTGGCTCGTTGGTAGCATATCTGCCTTAAGAAATGAAGGGCGTGGGTTCGATTCCCGCTCAGGAAAAACATTTTATGTATCAACAAATGTTTGTTCTGTGTCTGGGTGTTCTGTATGTATTATAAGTATGTATTTACAAAAAAAAAGTATACATCGTAGGACATTACACACAGCGCCATCTGACCCCAAACAAAGCAGAGCTTGTGTGATGGAAGTCAGATAACTGATAGAATAAATAAATACTTTTTTTTGTAAATACATACTTATAATAAATACAGAACACCCAGACACAGAACAAACATTTGTTTATTCACAAAATGTTTGCCCTGAGTGGGAATCAAACCCACGCCCTACAGCTGTCAAGGCAGATATAATACCAATGAGCCAACGGGGCTGTCAAGTTTTGATTGCCATTACAAAATAGGAAATCCGCCATCATCATCATCAATTCTCATATGTACATTGACATTACACATACATATTTTGGTATTATGACATTGTTGAGGTAATTTTTTACATAAATTGAAATATGTCATTTTTAACTTTCTTTTTATAATTTAAATATTTGAATTTCTAATTAGGGCTAAACTAAAACCGTTCCGATGCAATCACTTAATGTCAATTTCAAACAGCCATTAAAAAAACGATATAAATAAATATCGTAGGTCATTACACACAGCGCCATCTGACCCTAAACTAAGCAAATCTTGAACTATGGAAGTCAGATAATTGATAGAATACTTAAATACCTTTTTTTTTTTGTAGATAGGTACTTATGATACAGACAGTAGAGACACAGAACAAACATTTGTTTATACCACAAATGTTTTGTCTATATTTTACTAATATTTTATGGAGGAAAATTTGTATTTTTGGATTTTTATATGTTTGTAACGAATAAACTCAAAAACTACTGAACCGATTTCAAAAATTCTTTCACCGTTAGGAATTTACACTATCCCCCAGTGACATACTTTTTATACGTTTATTCCCACGGGAACGGGAACTACGCGGGTGAAACCGCGAGGCGTCTGCGAGCCCTTTAAAAAGCTATACGTGAGTCAAACATACATAATTACAAAAACACTTACCAAAACTCAGCACGCAATGTGCGAAAACGAGAATTAGCACCAATTTTGTAACTGAAACAAAATAAGTTTTTAAATAAAAATAAAAACAAAAAAATACACTGGCATTTTTTTCGCACCCAAATATGAATTACGTTTTTTTTTAAAATAAAGAATTCGTCTGTACCTTTCGCGTACATATTGGCGGCAAACTTTACAGAGGAGGGCGTGCACCTCCCCTGTTGGTCGGATTCGTACTGAAGGAACTTTAACGGTAACTATGGAGTAGCTACGCGATTGCTACGAAACCATCGACGTGGGAACTGGGAAGTCTGGGCTTACCCTACGTGTCAACACCTACGGCGTAGCGGAAGATATTTCATTAAAGCTTGGCAACTTTTTTACTATATATATGACATAGGGCTACCATTGAAAAGAGATAAAGCCATATGCCCCGTGGTTGGCGGAATCACATACATCTGATAAAGTAAATGCGTGAAATGGATCACTTAGAATTTATTTAAATTACAGGGCTGTTGAGACTAACCATCGAAAGTTGACAGCCCCGTTGGCTCATTGGTAGTATATCTGCCTTGAGAGCTGTAGGGCGTGGGTTCGATTCCCACTCAGGGCAAACACTTTGTGAATAAACAAATGTTTGTTCTGTGTCTGGGTGTTTTGTATGTATTATAAGTATTTATGTATTCTATCAGTTATCTGACTTCCATCACATAAGCTCTGCTTAGTTTGGGGCCAGATGGCGCTGTGTATAGTAAAAAAAAAAAGTCTCAAAGTAATGAGCACCAAAGCAGCGATGCCCCGGACTTTGTTTTCCTATTCAAAGTTCTGTGTATCGCTGCAATGGTCATAGTCAGGCGTCATCTCTTTAAAATGTTCTAATATATTCATATTTTATTTTATTTATTATAAAAATAAAACAATGTCTTTCAATTATCAAGCGTTCGACGGGTTAATCAACTGATCAAAACTTAATTCCATTTCCCAATTAACGCTTCACCAGTAACATGAAAAAGAATATTTAATTCCAACGATCAAATTAAACTCAACTGCACCGACAATATATTCGGCAGGTAATCAGCAACAAATATAAGTTTATTTTATTATTTCACTTGTAATTAATATAATTAAATTTTGTTCCCCACGCGTTCCTGCACTTTTTAGGGTTCCGTACCCAAAGGATAAAAACGGGACCCTATTACTGAGACTTCGCTGTCCGTCCGTCCGTCCGTCTGTCACCAGGCTGTATCTCAAGAACGGTGATAGCTAGACAGTTGAAATTTTCACAGATGATGTATTTCTATTGCCGCTATAACAAGAAATACTAAAAATAAAATAAATATTTAAGGGGGGCTCCCATACAACAAACGTGATTTTATTTTGCCGTTTTTATAGATAATAGTACGGAACCATTCGTGCGCGAGTCCAACTCGCACTTGGCCGGTTTTTATTTATTTATATGCTCATGACAAGCGATACACAGAACGTCGAGCAGTAAAAAAATTTTCAGGGCATCGCTGCTTTCGCGTTCATTACTTTGAGACTTTCGATGGTTAGATTCAAAAGCCCTGTAATTTCGCTAGTAGGTAGCCCATTCGTCCACTCATGAACTGTAGGTAAAGCGTGGGTTCGATTGCCATCCAATGAAAACATTTATGTGACGACCATAGATATTTGTTTTAGGTGTTTTAAATGTATACATGTACTAAGTAGGTATATATTTACAAGAACGTTATAAATATATCGTCAGTTGTTTCTCATAGTACTTAGGTTGGGGCTAGATGGCACTGTGTGAAATATTCTTGTTGCGATTATAGCTCAGTGAGTAGCGCGGTCGTTTCACACGCCCGAGGTCGTGGGTTCACACCAACAATAAGCTTGAGCTGCCAGTGAAGGAAAACATCGTGAGGAAACCATAGATGACTACCACCATATTATCGTGGTGGTAGTCTCTAGTACTCGGCTGGCTGGCTACCACACTTTAACTGAATATCTGCCACCAAGCATATAACAGTGTGGTCCGCAGCCTCGTTTGAGAGCCAGACCCAATTCAGGTTAGATGCGCCTACCATCTTCGACCACACCGTCACATAACCGTCACCGTCTCTGTTTGTCTTTCTTTGTTGTTATTTTTGTTGTGTTCTATGTTACAAAAAAAAAATATTTTCTTTCTTTCTTTATAACATCGGGTAAGATCTTAGTAAGATCACCTTGGTTGAAAGGTCTAAAGGGTAAGATGTATACCTAGCCAAAATATATTCTCCAATATTTAAACTTGCATTATTATTATATATTCGCTGGAATGGTAGAAACATAAACCGCAAATTGACAAAGGACCAATTTGAAACCGCGAAAGAGCGAATCAATCAGACTGATTGGAGTGGCGCCACTGTTGCCACTATTTCAACGGGATGGAGTTCTGATTACTTTCCATTTTAAAATAGCTTGTTGCAAATTTAAACATATATTTTGAATTCAGAATCGGTAGTTGCATTGTTTACTTTTTTTCTTTACTTAATTTTTGGCATCGCACTTTGTGCAATTGCCAGTGTTAAGTACCTAGTCTATATTTGCCAGTCTCATGCAAAAATAAGTCAAGTTAAAGTCAAATAAAGTAAATCACGGTTTAGTCCAGTTCATGCACTGTAAAATAGTAGTGACTATTATAATTTTTATACGGAGTTTTGGAAGCAACACGTAAATACAGGTTTACCACATTGTATCGCGTGCGCATTTGTATACATACATCCAAAACTGTTCAGGTATTTTAAAGGTGGTAGTGGTTTTTTTTTTGCATGGTGGTAGGGTACTTTCTAGTACTCGACTAGCTACCCCCCTCAAGTTGAAAATCCGTCGCCGAGCACCGTTAGGTGTGTTCCGACAGCCTCACTTGAGAGTCAGTTCCATTCCAGGCTGGGCGTGCTCTACCATCTTCGATCACATCGTCACTTAACATCAGGTGAGCTGTAGTCAAACACCTAGCTTGTCATAAAAAAAGGTATGGTGAAATAAAGTAACATACATACAAAGATACATCATTATATAAACCCTGAAAACATTATTCTCCGTTTTTCGTAACTTCTACGATATGACCATTTTTCTAGTGTAACAGGGAAAATTGTTAGCTTTTGTATTTCTCCTTGCAAAATGCTGTAAAATGTTTTTACTAAACTATTATTTTTATACGAGTTTCTGGGAAATATTTAAAGGGAAGCGGCAATACAGCAGCGGAAATGGTGGAGCTTGGTAGCACCACGCCACACTATCTACTAACAATACATGCCTACACATTAAAATGTTTGTATGTTAGTCTTTGATCTAGTTGTACCTTGTATCACATCACACTAATATCATAAAGTCGAAAGTTTATGAGTGTTTGTATGTTAGTTACTTCTTCACGCTCAAACGGCTGGACCAATTTTGATGAAATTTGGTATGGAGGTAGCTGACACCCGGGTTTAACACACAGGCACACACTTTTTATCCCGAAAAAAATGTAGCGGGTAACACCGCGGGCGCAGCTAGTGCTCACATAATTGCTGAACAGATTTTGAGATTTATAGCTTATATAAAACACATACTAGATTATTTTTATTTATTTATACATACATGTACCCTGTAAGGGTGTCCAGATACAATACAATGTATTTTAGGTAATTTAATTATAAACATTTAAGTAAACCTTTTGGATCTAAATTAAGAAATTAGGTTAGTTTGAAACATTATTTCGTATAATATAGGATTGATTAATCTGACTTAAGGTAGTTCGATTTCCATACAAATATTATTTTGCCATTTATGGACAAATGGAGCATAATTTTACAGTGAAATCACAGCTACTGGCATTTACTTTGGTCTTTATTTGCGGTAAATCACAATTGTTCATTTAAAATAGTAGATTATTAGCATAAAATTAAATTGACGAATTTGTGATTTTTGAATAAAACAGTATATAATGCCAGTAGCTGTGATTTTACTATAAAATTATGCTCCATTTGTCCATAAAGGCGAAAAAATATTTGTATGGAAATCGAACCACTTTAAGTAAGGCTGCTAGACCACATCTTTAGGTTCTTGGCGGCAGATAGTGAACTCTTGAGGGTGGTAGCTGGCCTAAGTAGGTACTCAACCACCATTTTATGGTTTCCTCACAATGTTTTCCTTCACCGGTACCTAGCTCATTGTGTGGGTTAACCCACGTCCGTGATCCTACCACGCTAACGACTGAGTCATCAACAATACGAAATTATACATATTTTTACATAAACATGTAAATAATGTATAGAATTACTGAAAAGGTCAGTAATATAAAATGTCATGACGTAAGTTTTCTGTTGAAATATCTTCAAAAACCGCACAGTAATATAAATAATCGGTATATGACACAAATTATGGTAGCTATCTTTAGCAGGTTGTCTATATAGGTACCTAGATATTCTGCCACCAAACAGTAGTGTGTAAACATTACTGTATTCTGGTTGGAAGGGTACTGCGGCTAGCGAAATTACGAGGCTGCTGAAACTAACAATAGAAAGTCTCAAAGTAACAAGCGCCAAAGCAGCGATGCCCTGGACTTTGTTTTACTACTCAAAGTTCTGTGTAACAAGCTGCAATGGGCATTTATTTTAATTTTATTATAATAAGACTTCACATAGATAACTACATCAATACATGTGTTATAAAACTTACAATCTAATACAACTAAATGTGTTATCTTTTAAAGGAAGTACCGCATGCTTAATTACAACTAATTGACATTGCCACCGTGTTGTCAGGAACAAAGCACGTGTATACTCATTACCTCAGACGATGGCAAAAACTGGAATATACGTATAAAGCCACGGAATGCAACTAGTCTGCTGTATAAGAGCTTAACCGCAAAATGCACGTATGCAGTAAAAGCTGGAGGGTCTTTTGGTACGAGAAATTTTACGAGGAAACCAAGTTTGGAGTAAAGGAATTTTACTGCTATTTCTAGACCGAGCGTCTGGCGGATTGGTTAGCTTATAAGTTAGTACTTTATAGTTAAAGTGAAGATATTATGCACATACAAAATATCGTCAGCTTAACAAATCGCAGGCAGGCTTAATAAACTACATCTACAACTATAAAGAGGAAAGATTTGATTGTTTATTTGTAATGAATAGGCTCCGAAACTACAGGACCGATTTCAAATTCTTTCGCCGTTAGGAAGCTTAACTATCCCCGGGTGATATAGGCTACTTTTTATCCCTGTATTCCCACGGGAATGGGAACTACGCGGGTGTAACCGCGAGGAGTCCGCTAGTTACAAATAAAGCTTGATGGTAGATCTCCTAAGCATGTCGTCTAGGTAGGTACCACCGCAGTACCAGTTATTCTGCCGGTAAGCAGTAGTGTGTAAACATTACTATGTTCGGGTATGATCCGATTTGAAGGGTAGGTACTGCAGCTAGCGAAATTACTGGGCTGTTGAAACTAACCATCGAATCGAATCAAAGTAATGAGAGCCAAAGCAGTGATGCCCTGGACTTTGTTTCGTCACTGAAAGTTCTGTGTATCGCCGCAATGGTCATGGACAGGCGTTATCTCTTACCACCAGGAGAGCGTATCGTTCATCTCATTACTTTTTACATAAGAAAAAAATATATATATATCACCGCAGTATCAGATATACTGCCTCCAAACTATGCGCCAGTATAACCTTGTAGTACTGTATGTAAACATTACTGTGTTCCGGTTTGAAGGGTACTTACTGCAGCTAGCGAAATTACAGGGCTATTGAGATTAACAACCTAATACCACAATGCCGTGGACTTTGTTTTACTACTCAAAATTATGTGTACCTATTGCTGCAGTGGTCATGGACATGCATTTTCTCTTGCCATCAGGAGAACGTCTCGTTCGTCTCAATACGAAAATCTACTAAACAGTTTCTTTGACATATGTAATTATGTATGTATCTATGTATATTTACTTGCACTATTGTTATCCTCAGTGCCTAATTTGCATCTTGTGTCGATTGTTACCATGTCTGTACCGATTGATTTATCGGCATAATAACAGAACACTCAGTCACTGTAGCACATCTTTGGTTTAACTACATTATAACGATATTCCGAAGACTTCCTAGGTAGTAATCTCTTCTAATCTATATAGGTATAAATAGATTACGTCCACTCAGTCTGTTTTTTTCCTATTTCTTCTTAACCACGCAACGGATTTTGATACGTTATTCACTGTCAGTGAAATATTTTTTTTTAATTCAAAATAGGTTCGCGTTTGACCACACTCTGCCTGATGTTAAACAGTAGTGTGGTCTAAGATGGAGCACGCTTACCTAGAAGAAACCTATTTACTCTAGATTTGAAGACGCCAATATTGTACCTAACAGGGAACACAGACGCCGGCAGAGTTCCACAACCTCGCTGTGCGAATGAAAAATGTGGAATCAAAACGCTTTTTAAGGAACGCTTGCACCTATTGCATTAATACACTAGCTGCGCCCCGTGGTGTTACCCGCCACATGCAAATACAAAACATTTATTAATAACACCAAAGTTACAGGTCATATTTCCGTTCATATTTAAAAATATCAAAATCATAACATATGTCAAAACAATGAAAATGAAAATGTCAATGAATTAATATGTCACATTTAAAATAATTATGTCAATAGGTATAATTAAATGCCCATAAAATCAAAAATATTATAATTACTTACTAGTAATTCAATAATCTCTTAGTTTTAAATAATCGTCAAAGTCATAAAACATGGTCTCTTGAAGCCAAGATCTAAGTTTGCTTCTGGAGCACGCGATGGAAGGTGCATCCTGAATAGAAGCGGGTACGCGGTTGTAGACCGCGGGCCCCAGAATGTTTTCGGGATAAAAAGTAGCCTATGTATCCGGACATAGTTTGAAATCGGTCTAGTTTCGGAGCCTATTCAATACAAACAAAAAATCAAATATTTCCTCTTTATAGTAGTATAAAATAAATATATAGATAAGTACCAATGCACGCAAACTACTCATTTGCAGCCCCTAATGAATAGTCGAAGATTGTGAAATAGATTTTTCGAAATATATTAGATCCCCTTTCCCTGCAATCTGCCGCCCTAGACTCAAGCCTACTCAGCCTGCTGGTGAATCCGCCACTGCGAGTTGGCATAAACTACTTGCCTGTAAATTTTAGTTTACAAGGATATGTATAGGTGGAGAGGCCGGGAAATACCTGTTTGTAGTTTCCGTCGATAGCCGAAGCAATGGTGCTGGTCGGTACGACCCGGTTCCTGTCCAGTGTGCGTTTTTAGTTTTTCCACAAAGTTATGATGGTTCACACAATACACACATTGATTTGTGATGTAAAAGCACTCGCGTCACACTCGCGATGAGAATTTAGAGTTTTTTAAGCGCACCGATAACAATTGTGTAAAAGCGTATTGCGTACGATTCAACCGCCAGTTCACGACTACTTGTCACTGGCAGGTATTAAAAAAAAAAAAAAAAATATTAAATAAAAAAATAATTGTATATGGCGCAGCCAGTAGGTATAAACAAACAAACGTTTTCAGAGAGGCTATCATACCAGTTTGCGAGTATAACCTGCTACGTCAATGAAAAGTTTGAAATAAAAAGTACGAAAATTGGGATACTTCAGGAGTAAATTAAAGCCGCTTTTTCATACATTTTTATCATAAATAAAAAAATATGCTTGTGCTTCAGTAAACCTTGAAATTGTCGCTTCGCTCGATAAACAAATATGACATCATCTCCCATATCGCAAATAGTATACTAAAAATGTTTTAATAGGTACCTCTTTTGCTTTCTAAATAGCAAAAAAAAATTATTAACATCTAATACAAATATAATTTTTACAAAAAAACCGTTCTACTAGCCCAAAAACGGTTATGTACCTATTTGGTTTTATTACCGAGTTCCCGTTAAATCAGCTCTATGTTCTGGTTTTTGGCATTGCAAATTTTGACCTGTAAATATATCCATATTATAACTCTTAATGTAACTCACTGAGCGACTTTGAATTTGTGGAGCAGATTCACCTTGAGCATCCAGGTGTGGTGCTGTATGGTCGCCATGCAGACTTCAATCTTCTATTGATCCCTTTATGAAAGTTGTTTAGTCATATTGCTACATAATTTGAAACTATGTTAAGCCATAAAGGCAGCTACTAATTTTGGTGCACACTATAATAGAAGTGTTCATTCTGTGATTGTTGAAGTCTGTGGTGCTAACTTTGGTTATTAATATAATTTTTTGTTTTATTGAAGTTTGAATGCAATTAGACAGTTTAATTCTTTTATAGGAAGGAAGTGAGCCAGCAAACAATGATTAAATATAGGAAGTAAGTTAGCTACTAATAAATAATTAATCTACATACAAATGTTTTATCTACTACCCATCACTTTTAATGTTTCTTTCAATAGACAGAAATAGACAGTGATTCAAGAGGAATGTTTATATTTTTAATACATATGCATATGCACCACATTAGTATCTACATTGCACGCGTGCGAAGCTGGGGTGTTTCACTAGTTATATTATATGTAAATGCTAGTTATAATATACATAATTTTAACTTGATTTTTCTGTAATATTTACATAAATGGTAACTTGCATGTTTATAGGGATATTGTATATTTTGTTATGGAACAGAATAAAAATAGTTTTGACTTACATTATTTACATTCTTGTTATCCTTGTCATCGATTATGATGGAAACTTTGACTGGAGTTAGTAAACCTAGCCAAAATGATCTTATGAGCGAGAGTAACACTTTCAATGTCTTTACAGATGGTACAAGAAACAACAAAGGAGCTGGATGTGGGTTCCACTCGCTAAAGATTAGTATTGCAGGGTCGGAAGCCCTAAATGAATCCACAACAACTCTTGAAGCAGAGAGGATGGGTACAAGATGGAACAAGAGCTGTTGCATGACAACAATAGGGTGAAAAACTTCATCACTGACAGTGCAACCTTTGTTTGAGCACTGAAAACTAGGTTTAACCTAAAAAAACAAACAAAAGAAGAAGGTTTAGTGAATAATACAAAAAACTCTAAGCACGCAGGTTTCCATAAACAGATAAAAAGCCAACCAGGTTGCTCACAAAGATATTTAATAAGAGTTTACATCAACATTTTTGGTTTGCCAAGCAAGACTCAATATGTAGGTAAGTAGTTTAAAATTAGGAAACTTACCAGTATTCATCATTCATTAGTGCCGGTATACTGTAGAACAACTAATTCTAGTACTGCGACTTACAACCTTAGTCTTGACAGAGGTTAGAATTGAGATAAAACTGTAAAAAGTTATTATTTTAAAGTTATACACTAAGTGTTCATTTTCGGTATCATAATCCGTATTTTAAACATTATACAACACACAGAACTTTAAGTTTCAGTCATAAAATTATTTCTTTAGGATAAGATTTCCGAAAATTATTTGGTATTTGCCATTTAGAACCAAACAAAACAGTAAACATAATCCAACAATTAAACTTGCCGCAATCCACAGTGCACAGACGATAATAATAATGCTATTTCTAGGTTATAGCTAATACTGAACTCAAAATAATGTCTCGTTCGATAAGTTACAACTTGTTTCATTTAGTCGATCACAATATTACATACATAATTATTTTTCTGATAACTACCTATTAATTATAATTTTATTCATAGACATGGCTCATGGCTGTCATGACACTTGCCAACCGCTAAATGTCCTATAAAAAAGTGTATTGCGTTGTTGTTTGTTAGATTACTGTCAATAAATCGTTTGTTACTGTCATAAAAATAGATCAGTAGTAGTGATGGGATCGATCGTTAAATGATTAAAAGAAAATGCAAAGGAAAGTACTCAAAAAGTGGTTCGCGTTTTGTAGCAACAGGTGGACAAAAAACTAGGTAAACAATAGTTTATCGTGTCTGCTTTAAAAAAGTTTGAATTAATAACCCAAGTGTTCTTAGAAAGGTGTTCGAAAATAAAGGTGGACTTTTGATACGATAAATACGTTGATAATTAAAAAATAACCGAACAAAATATATTTTTGAAGTTATATGTTTAAATTCAATTAGGAATAGTTAAAATAAAATAAATAATTTTCCTTTAATTGTAGCTATTTTATTCGCAGTCGGGTTAAAGATTTTTTTAAACTCTTCAACTTGTTAAATTGAGACTTTTAAAGTATTTTAAACTTTTTTACTAGATCTTAACTTGCTGGACCCATTATCTCCAAAGGCACACATAAACAAAAAAATGTAGGTAATTAAATATTGCGCTAAACTAAAATATAAGTCGTCAGAAATATTAAAAACCTAATAGAAGTTTTTCGATATATCTCGCATCTTAATACAATTTTATAAAAGTATGGATTCAAAATCTGGTTTATGTTGTGTAAAAATTTTTTTTTACACTCTTAAATTGTCTTTTTAAATATTCATTTAGAAGGACAAACTAGTTTGACTTAAAGTTACAATACTCACAATGCTCCTCAAAGCTCCAATTTTATTGGCTTACTTACTTACTATCTATTGGCAGTTGTACAGAGCAAGTTTATAATCCTGTAAATATGTAAATGATTTGTCTAATATACCAAAGTTCGTATGAAACAGTCTAGTATCAAAGTTTTCAAAAATTCCGTTTTTTATGCTTTCGAACATATGTGAACAGTACCGCACTATCTTGTTGACGTCACGGTTTATCGTCGAATCAAAACAAAACAAATTTTATGCGCCGCTTTTAACTTTATTTTTCTGATTTATGCTAAGGGTCCAATAATAATTATAAGTTAATTTTGTCTATAATTAAATATATTTATACATTCAACAGAGTATCAAAGTCAATTCATCTTGCAATGTTCACATAAATCGATAGATCACAAGTCAACAAACCGCTCTTATAAAGGAAAGATAATTTATTTTACAGATAAAGCGAATGTATTTTGTACCTAAACCGAAGTTCAGCTCAGTGTGCCGCGTACTTTCAACCAGGAACCAGTGCAAGTGTGATTTAAGTTTCAATATGAAAGTTAAAAAGATGTCTGTATTTGATGAAGATTTGAAACAATACTTCCCAGATTTGCCTTCCGGGCCACTGGATAAATACAGAAAACAGGCTACATTCGACTGGAGGCGAATGAAACTTAGTTACGAAAACTTGAACACAATTAAATTAAAAGTAAGATTTTTTCTCTTTATATGTACCTACTCAAAAATGTATTTTTGCTTACTCACTACATTTACTCTGGGATTTTCTATCTCGAATTTAAAGATTAATTTTATTACATACTATCATGTGCAATTGCACCAAATCAGTTTAGCTACCTAATTCTGAAAATACAAGCATAGTTAGATTGAATTAATATGTATATCTAATTATCTATAATACATAAATTTCCATAATTAACCAGTAGACATAAATGGGTATAAAAAAGAATTATAGATCTATTAAAAAAGCATGCTGCATGACTAAGTGGACTTTTTGACAAAAAAGATCTAATTATGAAAATAGTGAAAGATTTATGGCATTTGTCTGGTCTGCATTTTAGAATAACTTCTTGTGCCTACTTACATATTATATTCTTTTCTTTATCAGCTTCTAATGTCACACTGCTGGGCAAAGCCCTCTCTTTCCACCATCCAGACTGGCCGGTTTTCGTAACAAAGACTACTATCTTAAAAAAATAGTTCATCACACCACCTTCGTTTGAGTTGGCACTGAGGTCGTTTACATTTTGGCATCCAAACTGTGGCCTTTGCCCAGCGAAGGTTTGAGTCACAGTTTTTTTAAAATAAAATTTCATTTTTAATAAAATAAATATCATAGGACATTACACACAGCACCATTTGAACTAAGCAAAGCTTGTGCTATGCAAGACAGATAACTGATAGAATACCTAAATAGGTACTTTTAAAAATAATAGAAATACAATTATATTAAACACTTTATGAAGTAGTGCCACATGCTAAGATGACTATTTTAGTTCATTAGGATAAACTCATAACCACAAAATGATTTTCTTTCATTTTTGTATCAAAATTATTATTTTTTCCAGCATGATATCTGGAACTTTATGCAGAAGCACCCATTATTCCAACATACTGATGTCACTCGTCCTTTGGATGAAGAAAGGAATATTACAACCAAAAGGATGTATGCCATGTTCAATGAAAACTTTATACCTGTGGAAAAGGTAATACTTTATAAAAGATTTATGTAACAACATCAAATTTTTAAAAATCTTGTCAAATCCTAAAAAGATTTTTTGTGTAACAGTAATGACAGGAATGCTATACTCGATGGTAAAAGATAACGCTTACCCATGACCATAGCAGTGATACACAGATCTTTAAGTCGTAAAACTAAGCCCAGGGTATTGTTGCTTTACCACTCATCAGTTTGAGACATTGGATGGTTAGTCTCAACAGCTCTGGAATTTTGCTAGCTGCAGTACCCTTTAAACATAGGCACAGTAATGTTTGCACACTTGGGAGCAGAATATTTGGTACTTGGTAGTACCTGCCTAGACAACCTTGTAAAAGGAAATCTATCTCGAAGATTTAGCAGCTAAACAGTGACTGCTTTTTATTTTTACAGTATGTAGCAATTTCTATGTTTAATATTCTAATATTATTTAATCATCGGAAATATAGCATGAATAGCAATGAGAATAAAATAAAGGCGACAAAAGGCACTGTATAAAATAGTAGGCAATTTTTAATAAAAAAAAAAACTATATTGGAGGACATTTAACACAGAGCCATCTAGCCCCAAACTAAGCAAAGCTTGTACTATGGGAACCAGACAGCTTACTGCTGACAGAATACTTAAATACTTTTTTTTTTGTAAATAAATACATACTTATAATAAATACAGTACACCCAGACACAGAACAAACATCGATCTTAGTCAAACAGTGGGAATCGAACCCACACCCTTCAGCTCTCGAAGCAGACACCAATGAACCAACAGGGCTGTCAAATATTCCATCTTTTATGATGTTTCATGCACCGTTTACCTGTATTTACAAACTAACTTACATATTCAAAGTTACCAACGGAAATTAGCAGCTCATGTTAATGCACTAGCTACAAAGTTAACAGGTTCCGGAAGTACACATTACACAAGACTAAGGAGGAACAGTATTCCGACCCTTGTTAATTTTTTTTTTTTTTAATATCGTAGGACTATACACACAGCGCCATCTGACCCCAAACTAAGCAGAGCTTGTGTGATGGAAGTCAGATAACTGATAGAATACATAAATACTTTTTTTGATGAAATCAATTTGCCAAAGATTCGTGAGAGACATGTCAATGGATAACTCCTCACTGCTGTAAATCACAAAATATGCAGAAGATTTCAGACATAGAAACAGCTAAATGTCTCCGACAGATTGCTGTGTTCAGCGGGATATAAAAACAAAAATATATTCAATACAGAGACTAAGTTAAAATATATACTTTTTTTTTTTTTTTTAATGGTTGACAGGCTAGTTGTTTTGACCACAGCTCACCTGATGTTAAGTGAAGGTGTGGTCGAAGATGGTAAAGCACACCTAGCCTGGAATGGATGTAGGAATACTTAGGTAAAATTGGATGCAACATGTAATTGCCATTGTACACAATAATTTATGTATGCCTTACTGACAGTTTCCACCTTGTGTTTTTATTTTCAACAGTGAAGATGTCTCTTTAGGTATAATAACAATACTTAATTCTTTTGAGAGATAAATAAAACTGGAGATAATTATCACTTCACTACATAGTATAAAACAAAGTCGCTGTCGCTGTCTGTCCGTCCCTATGCATGCTTAAATCTTTAAAACTACGCAACGGATTTTGAAGCGGTTTTATTTTTTATAGATAGAGTAATTGAAGAGGAAGGTTTATATGTACAATACATGCATGATATTGTAGAGAAACACTTATACATTTAGAGGTTTCTAATGTGATGTCGTAAATACACACATTTTTTCGCTTACATTGCAAACGCGGGCTGAACTCCACGAGATAATTCGAAATAATGTACTACAGTATTGTACACCTTAAAAAGGTCAACAAAAAAGTCCGCGATGGTATATGTGGATAACCCACAATAAGCATTTTTTATCCTTTACATTTTACGGGAAAAAATGGCTTATTTACGAAGTGATTTTAAGCAATACAGCAATATTTTTATTAAGTTAAATGCATTAGATAAATTCACTATATAATTCATTGTCCATTTAATATAGATCAATATGGCCCTTTATATCATGTAATTTAAATGAATATTTCCGAAGATGTTACAGATTTAAAATGCAGGGACATAGCGGTGCGGCGGTACCTTCCAATTTAAACGCCTACAATTTCCGGTAAAGACATCTTTTGCAATGACCATTAATAAATCGCAAGATCAAACTTTCAACGTTTTATATTAGGGCTTAAATTTGAGCGTTGATTGTTTTTCTCATGGTCAATTATATGTCGCTCTTTCAAGAGTAACCTCTAAACAAAACATGTTTGTATTGTCTAATGACAAAAAAGCTGTAAACGTTGTTTATAAGGACATTCTGTGGTAGGTAGGTATATTTAGTATCAGCTTTGCACCCGTGCGAAGCCGGGGCGGGTCGCTAGTAATTAATAAAACAAAGAGCACGTCAAAATAACAATTTCTTAAGGTCATAATAAGTAACATTTTCATTAAGTAAGTATTATTTATCTCTTATTAAATCACCCTACATAGGGCTGCACTGCAACCAAAGTTCAACACAAAATATTTTACACTTATCTGATAAATAATTATTTACTACATAATAAGATAAATTCGCTATATAAGTAAATAATTATCTATATTATCTTTAAGTACTTTCTTTATCAAGAATACTATAAAACCACATCCTATTGTACAACTCCTATTTTAACATATACAAACAAATGTTGAACAGGTGTGCTCAAATGTAAAAGTAGCACAACGAGCTATGGAGAGGGCTATTCTCGGAGTTTCCCTGCGAGATCGAATCAGAAATGAGGAGATCCGTAGACGAACCAAAGTTACCGACATAGCCCAGAGAATCAGCAAGTTGAAGTGGGCAGGGCACATAGCACGCAGAACTGATGGCCAATGGAGCTGCAAAGTTCTGGAGTGGAGGCCACGAACCGGCAAGCGCAGCGTAGGACGTCCACCCACAAGGTGGACAGACGACCTAATAAAGACCGCAGGAACGCGCTGGATGCGAGCCGCTTCCGGTCTTTGTGGAAGTCAATGGGGGAGGCCTATATCCAGCAGTGGACGTCCTACGGCTGAAATGATGATGATGATGAAATTTTTGCGTGAAAGAGTAACAAACATCTATTCATACATACAAACTTTCGCGTTTATAATATTAGTAGGAATAAGTAGTAATATTTTTTTTTTTATTAAAACAGTAGGTATGTAACATTAACCTTCCATCTTCCCTCATCAGATTGCAGAAGACCCGAAGGTATTTCAAGCCGAGACTGAAGCCATGTTCATGTTTGACAGCTCACTGGCTGTTAAAGTCTCTTTGACATTTAGAATGTTCAGTAATGTGATAACTGGAAGTGGCAGGTAATAAATTGAAGCCATCTATTAATAAGCTTGTCAATTTTTTTTATGCCACTGGTGGCAATCAAGCATACGGCGTGCCTGATGGTAAGCAATCACCGTCGCCTATGGATATCTGCGATATCAGGGGCACTACAAGAGACAAGAGTTGTGCCCATAGTAATAGTTGTTCATAATGGTGGCAACAATAACCCCCTTTCAGCTTAGTACACCCCATGCTTGTAACCTTATTTATGCAGGACAATTACAACACCGCGAGACGCAGACATTGAATTTTTATTATTTAAACCAAAATTACAAATAATAATTTAAAAACATATAAATATAGTAAAACTAGCTGCGCTCTGCGGTGTTGCCCGCTACACTTTGTCGGGATAAAAAATATCTTATATGTTAATCCAGGGTGTCGGCTATCTACATGCTAAATTTCATCGAAATTGGTCCAGCCGTTTGAGTGTTAAAAAGTAACAAACAAACTTACACCTTTATAATATTAGTGTGATAAATTGGCGGCCTTTTTATTCTTATTCAAAGTGGGGGCAAAGTTTTTTTTTTATGGTTGACAGGCTAGTTGTTTGACCACAGCTCACCTGACCACCTCACCTGAGTGGGCGAAGTCCTTCACTGACATCCCGCTTGGGGTGTTCTGTGCATTTCCCCCTGCCAGCATCTACCCGACCCAACCCAGCTCCTTGAAGTACGGGAGCAAAGCTTTGGGCCGCTGGCATAGTAGCTCGAGTGAGATGAGTGGAATCAGTGGCAACCGCCCGGGGCCTCGCTCTTGCAGGGGCCTCGCGTCCTCGTAGAAAAAAGTCTTTGTTTTTACCAATGTACGTGTATCTCGCGCCTTGCATCGCACTTAACAAACCCCCCCTGAACGCACGGTTTCATTATTAGTGCAAGCATGTTACGGCTACTCGAGCACTCGAACTAATTTTTTAGTAAAACTGATCAAAGAAAAAGGGCCTCACAAGGATCTGTTGCGAGGCTGGGTGGAATGTTTAATGACAATGACATAAATTGCCAGCCTTATCACATAGAGCTATAAGTCCAAGCCGTCCGTTAATAACCTGCTTCCAACAGGAATCACCATTATCATTATGTAGAAGCAATTAACAAAGGCCAGATTGGAGGGTGCTTCGCCCTAACTGAAGTCGCACACGGATCCAACGCAAAAGGGATGAGAACTACGGCTACTTATGTCCCGGAGACCAAGCAGTTCGTGCTTCACTCGCCTGACTTTGAGGCGGCAAAGTTCTGGGTCGGGTCACTAGGTGAGTGTTTACTATAGAATACAAGACTTAACTGTAATACATATCATCATCAGCCTATATTCTACGTCCTACGCTACGTTTGCCAACACGCGGTCTCCACTCTAGAACACGTCTACACCAGCGGTTATCGGTTCTGCGACAGGTATGTCCAGCCCATTGCCACTTCAGCTTGCTAATACGCTGAGCTATGTCTATGACTTTAGTTCTCTGGCGATTACTTCGTTTCGGATACGATCCCTCGGAGAAATGCCAAGCATAGCTCTTTCCATAGCTCGCTGAGCGACTTTGAGCTTACGGACCATTCCCGCTGTGAGTGTCCACGTTTCGGCTCCGTAGGTCATGTAGGTAGAACGCACTGATTGAAGACTTTTGTCTTGAGGCTTTGTGGGATAGATGGTAATACATATACCTAAAGATTATATTGACTCCTGCCAGCTTATTTGGTAGAATATCTGCTTCAAGAATTATGCTTTTCAATGTTAAAAGTAAATTTTATTTTGAGTTATTACCGCACCGATATGGGAATTTGTAGAGGGCTATGCTCGAAGTTTCCTTACGAGATCGAATCAGAAATGAGGAGATCCTTAGACGAACTAAAGTTACCGACATAGCCCAACGGATTAACAAGTTGAAGTGGCATTGGGCAGGGCACATAGCGCGCAGAACTGATGAACGATGGGGCTGAAAAGTTCTGGAGTGGAGACCACGGACCGGCAAGCGCAGCGTAGGACGTCCACCCACAAGGGGGGCAGACGACTTAGTAAAGACCGCAGGAACGCGCTGGATGCGAGCCGCTTCCAACCGTTCTTTATGGAAGTCAATGGGCCTATGTCCAGCAGTGGACGTCCTACGGCTGAAATGATGATTAGAATTAAGAAAAGCTTTTATAATTTCTGGTAGCTCTTGCTACACAAGTTTTCACTTACTGCAGGGTACGCAAGTAATGTTGCTTTATTTTGTATGTTATGTATTTTTTTTGCATGTTGGTTTAGTACTTTCTTGTGCTGGCTAGCTACCACCCTTTAGTTGAAAATCTGTCGCCAAGCATCTAACGGTGTGTTCCGGCAGCCTCACTTTAAAGCCAGTTCCGTTCCAGGCTAGGTGTGATTTACCATATTCGACCACACCGTCACTTAACATTACGTGAGCTGCGGTCAAACACGTAGCCTGTTAACAATTAAAAGAAAAAAAGAAATATAATTCTTCTTATGAAATAAGTTTTATTTTTATTTATGTTTAAGAGCTGTAGGTAGAGTAGAGTGGATTCGATTTCCACCAGGGCAAACATTTATGGTATGTAAGGAATAAAGTTTGGTTTAAATTACCACATTTTTTATGACAATTGTTTGTTAAGTTCAATATCCTGTGAGAACTTTGGACATAACCCTACAGTGACCCCAAGTTGTATTTATAAATAATAATGTGCCTACATCACATCTTGCGTTTCCTTAAATATTAAAACAAAAAAATTAAATAATGAAAAACAATTGTTTGTACTAATTTGACATAAACTTTAAAATATACTTAATTTGACAAAAATAACCTAATCTTACTTAAAATCTAGAACTAATTTGACTGACATAAACTTTAAAATATACTTAATTTGACAAAAATTAAATTAAGTATATTTTAAAGTTTATGTCAAATTAGTTCTAGATTTTAAGTAAGATTAGGTTATTATAATTAATAAGCTGTGTCAAATTAGTTTAATTTAAGTCCTCATCACTGTTGGAACTGGAACGACTGATAAGCGGAAATAAACTAGATATATACCTTGAACATTCAAAAAAATAGGAGTTTCATGACCTCGACCGTTACTGTGATTTTGAGATTAACATAGATTAGCATTCAATCAATTTATTGTAACATGTGTACAGTAAGATTAGGGTGCGCTTAGTGGAACGGGGGTCATTGCGCTAATCGTTATGAAAAAAAAGTTTTACAATTGAAAGCACTAACTTTGAAATCGTGAAAATAGTTAAGGTGGTTCGATTTCCATTCAAACAATTTTTTCCATTTATGGACAAATGGAGTATAATTTTAAAGTGATATCACAGCAACTAGCATTATATGCTTATAATCTAATGTTTTATTTACATACCGAATTTCGGTATGTAAAGAAAAAAAAAACTTTACTGATTCCAAAACCATTTCGAAATAGTACATTTCTGTACAATATTTTTACGTTTAAAACTCTATAAACTATGAGGTGGTGGTATTATTTGAATAAAAAACATAAATCAAACTTGACTTTCAATTGATGTCTCATGACGTCATCTCGACGGGCAACTTTTATAGACTGGCAAACCAAAACAAAACTTGCCAATGTCAAGTCAACGGCGATCATAATAATATTTTCAATACACATACGTCAAGATGTTTTTCGGTTTATTGATACAAATATCTGGATTATTTTACTTGAAACGTTTTTTGGACTCTGATATCGCTTTTATGACATAAGATTTGTTTACTTTATGTCATGAATTGTAAAAACCGAAGACGTGACAGAATAGCTTTACTGCTTTAGCCTGCCCGATGGGGCAAATTAAAAAAAAAACTTGTCAGTTCTGTTGTCAAATTTAATGAAATGTGTCAAATGTTTTGTATACTTTTTTGTTTCGTATGACAAAGGCATATTCTACATATTTAGCCGAACTCATGACGTCATAACTATAAAAAAGTTTGAAAACGTATTAGAATTAAACTACCGCATAGAAAGCCAAAATATTAGACAATAGACAATAGACAACACTTTATTTGCGACATAAAACACATTACAACATATGTAATTTATTCAAATTAGTTTCTTAAAATAAAGTTTACTATCAGTAAAAAATATAAAATAAATACAAAAAAAAAAACTTTACATACCGAATTGTGATTTACCGCAAATGACCAAAGTAAATGCCAGTTGCTGTGATTTCACTGTAAAATTATGCTCCATTTGTCCATAAATGGAAAAAAACATTTAATTTGTATGGAAATCGGGCCACCTTAATAGATAAAACAGCTGCTCCGTACATCTCGTTAGTCTCATTACTTGTTAAATAACAAAAAAAATACATTTGGTGACAATCCTTGACACGGCGCGCATTGTGAGGAGGTTCCTCACTCTGCAGCCCTAACCACCAACAGCTCGAGCCCTGCCCCGCTGCCGGCGGCATTGTATGTTTAGGCTATTTATACTGTTTATATTTCTTTATTGTAAAAAACTTTAGAGTTAATAATAAATTAGACAAGTAAAATATTACGGATTTATCCCATACTAGCTGCGCCCCGCGGTGTTACCCGCTACATGTTTTCGGGGGAAAAATGTAACCTATGGACCAGGGTCTCAGCTACCTCCATACCAAATTTCATCCAAATCCGTTCAGTACTTTTTGGTGTGAAAGAGTAACAAACATCCATCCATCCATCCAAACTTTCACGTTTATAATATAAGTGGGATGGGATTCCTTAATCTACATTGCCTTATAAGTCTTTGCTAGGCTATCTTTTTTTGGCCAGAAAAAATCCAGATTGGATACTAACGCTCCGGAAGAAGCGCGGGGGTTATGTGGGATCTTTATTGAAATGGCGGCATACCCACTTAAAACCCTGGTAATTTTACATTCGCATCTAAGATGTTAGCGTGAAGTGTGATTCTGTAAAAAAAGTAGACGAAAATTTGGCTAAGTACAATAATTACATATTTTTACTTACGTGCATAGAATACTTCAGGTTTCTTGGGAAGTTCCACATCGAAACATGACCGGAAAATGAAGTGATCCTCTGTTCTGAATTTATTGCCTTCATGTAACTGAAAATACGTAATAGGTTAAGATTACATTTGCGCGAACAACGCGCATCTGTGTTATGGCCACCTTTGGGTTTTCATCCATCCATCTATCCAAACTTTCACATTTATAATACTAGCTGCGCCCCGCGGTGTTATCCGCTACATGTTTTCGGGATAAAACGTAGCCTATGTGTTAATCAAGGGTCTCGGCTACCTCCATACCAAATTTCATCCAAATCCGTTCAGTAGTTTTTGCGTGAAAGAGTAACAAACATCCATCCATCTATCCAAACTTTCACATTTATAATATTTCGTAGGATGTTTTTATTTCTAACTAACAGCTCCCGCGATGTTACCAGCTACATGTTTTCGGGATAAAACGTAGCCTATGTGTTAATCAAGGGTCTCAGCTACCTCTATGCCAAGTTTTTGCGTGAAAGAGTAACAAACGTCCATCCTATCCATCCATCCAACTTTCACATTTATAATATTAGTGGGATTTAAGATATTAAATAAATCCCACCAATATTATATAAATAAAATATTTATTATTATAAATAAATATCGTAGAACATTACACACAGCGCCATTTGACCCCAACTAAGCTAAGCTTGTGCTATGGAAATCAGATAACTGATAGAATACTTAAATAGTTTTTTTTTTGTAAACACATACTTACTTATTAGCGTTATATTTTGTTTAGGTAAATGCGCCACTCACGCCATAGTGTACGCTATGCTGATCTCCAAGGAGAAGAATCATGGATTGCACGCGTTCGTGGTACCGATCCGGGACCCGAAGAGCCTGCGCCCGCTGCCGGGGGTCGTCGTCGGGGACATAGGGGAAAAGATCGGCCTTAACGGGGTCGACAACGGGTAAGACAATACAAATAACAACAAATAACACTAATGGTACAATGGTATGGCACACCTTGCCTGGAATGGTGATTTCTTTGGGTGTTCCCCAATGAATATAGTCTGGGTTCCTTCAAGTCGCAAGTGAATCGGTTTCTTCTAGGCAAGGGTGCTCCACCGTAGAACGCATCTTCGCTTAACATCAGGCGGGATGGCGGTCAAACGCAAGGCTATCTATTATAAAAAATAAAAATAAAAACCTCTGCCATCCTAATAAAAATAAATTACATTTTTTGCAATAGCTTCAAATAAGGTAGATATTCTAGCAACTTCTACCCTTCGAATAATCACCGACCAACCAGATCGAAAGTTCTAGGACGGTATTATTTTTTGAAGGAACTCGAAAGCGTAAGTAACAGTTACTAGATACGTAATTCAATTCTAAAGATTTTTCACAAACAGCTGTTGATGTAAACAATCATACTGCCCTCTTGCTCTTTCCATATTGTCGTTTCACACGTTGCATTTCTGGGAGTACGGTCATATTTATTGGCGTCTTGCTTTTTCCTAAGCGGCTTTTCATATTGCCTTCTCACTCGTCCCATTCTAATAATCTACGCATTGTTCCCAAGTGAGTACCTGCTTGCCTACCCGATAACGTTTGACACATTTCTAAATAATGTAAAGAATACCATATTTGCGGGTAAAATTACCCGAATGTATTGAAAGAAAGTAAACGAGTTTTGGCGGGAACGCGGAAAGGGTCGTGTCACCCAGTTGTATTTTTTTCTCGAGTGTTTATGCGTAAAAATGGTGGTGTTTTATTCATAAAGTGGCAAATCACAAGCGCGTGTGTGCGAAAATGATATATTCGTGTTTCTTCCAAAACTCCATCGAAGCTTTATAGTAAAGTCGCCACTACTTTACTAAAGCATGACTGGACTTGACTGACACGGACTGTACTTGATCGAGACTTAACTTTGACTATATCTATAGCTACGAGGCAACTTATTTAACCTTTGAAACTTGAAAATATATAACACTTGACACTGGCAAATACTCAAAATGCGATGCCAAAACAAAAAAAAAGAAAGATAATGATTTGTTGAATGTATATCCATAAATAATAATAAAATTTGATACAATATTGTAACGTTTAGTTACAAATTTTAATTCATACCGCTTATAAAAAAAAATCAGACTACATAAATAATTGCTCATCTCATAATTCGGTAAGTATGTAACAAGTAATAAAGTTTGTTGTACGCCAATTTCCGTTTCCCATCTAGCGGTTCTCTAAGTTTTACATAATGTAACATGTTTTTTTAGGTTGAAAATTTTGTTCTTAAGACAAGATAATTCTTTATTGTTCTCACCAAAAATAATACAATAGAAACAGCATAATACCTGGCAATCTTATCTCTTAAAACGATCTCTACATGCATGCAACATGCAAATTTAATTACCATAATATTTTTATTATGTTTTTTGTTAATACTGTCATGTGTAGTTATAAAGCATACTACAAGATTTATTATACATGTATACGGCCATTAATTATGCTACCTATTTCTTCTGTGCATTAAAAAAAGGCAACTACTGCTTCGAAATTTCGATATCAATAAAGCTAAGCTGATATTTGACTTGTTAACCGACATTAAAAAAAGAGCAGGTTTTCAATTCGGTTGTATTCTTTTATGTTTTTTACTTCAGAAATCGTAATTTATGTAATATACGTTATTTAACCGATTTATAGCATTTATCTAGCATGCGTACATATAGCCTTTTATTACGGATCTGCAGGCTCTCAATCAGAATTTTGTATCATGTTTTTTCTCCCCTTTATAACAGACTCCTTTCGTTTCTAATATACATACTTGAAAAAGTATATTTCCATTCACACATATTTACGAGACCATCGAGGAAGGAAGATTATATGTTTCTGTGTTCCATTTAATTTCGTTTATTCAAAAACTAAAGTTCTAAAGTCAAAATACTTAAAAATGACAGAACTTGTCAAATTATTACAATAACAATAATACTTTTCGTACAAGTTTAATTGCCAAATATTTTTTATAGTTTATTACAGTTCCGTGAGCACAATATTTTAAAATTTAATGCCAACGTTATCTTAACCCAAAAAGTCCCTAAAAATCGGGCAAATTCCTATAGCGTCCACCCAACTTGTGTCAAAAAAGAGCGAGAAAGCAAGCCTGTTTTATCTCATGAGCCTATCTGATTGGTCGACCCTAAGTAACTTTCTAGAGAGTTCGCTGAATAGTGCGCTCTGATTGGTCGATCTAGAAAACCGTAGAATTTTATGGACAGTTCTCGATTCCTATTCGTTTTAGTATATAAATGTGCACAGCTCGGCGGGAAGTCAGAACAATTCGAAACTTGAAACGATTACGACGCGAAGTGTAGTTCGGTGCAATTGAAGCGAAGTTATTTAATTCTACGAATCTACGCAATAGACTCAAGTTAAAACTCTTTTCACGTGTAAAAAGTGAAGAAAAAAAGTTAATCGAAATGCCAGCTATTGGAATCGACCTCGGAACTACGTACTCGTGTGTTGGAGTGTGGCAGCATGGGAACGTTGAAATTATCGCCAACGACCAAGGAAACAGAACCACACCATCTTACGTCGCGTTTACAGACACCGAGCGACTGATCGGCGATGCAGCTAAAAATCAAGTTGCCCTCAATCCAAATAACACGGTCTTCGACGCGAAACGACTCATCGGCCGCAAATTCGACGACCCGAAAATTCAGGCGGATATGAAACACTGGCCGTTTAAAGTCATCAACGATTGTAGCAAACCGAAGATCCAAGTCGAATTTAAAGGTGAAATCAAAAGGTTCGCGCCGGAGGAAATCAGCTCAATGGTGCTAATTAAAATGAAGGAAACTGCTGACGCATATCTTGGAACCTCGTGCCGTGATGCGGTTATCACAGTGCCAGCATATTTCAACGATTCACAACGTCAAGCTACCAAGGACGCCGGTGCTATCGCGGGATTAAATGTACTGAGAATCATCAATGAACCGACCGCCGCCGCTCTAGCCTATGGCTTGGATAAGAACTTGAAGGGCGAAAGAAACGTGTTAATTTTCGATCTTGGCGGCGGTACTTTCGACGTATCAGTCCTGACCATCGATGAAGGGTCACTGTTCGAAGTAAAATCAACGGCGGGAGACACGCACCTCGGTGGCGAAGACTTCGACAACAGATTAGTGAACCATCTCGCTGAAGAATTTAAGAGGAAGTTCAAGAAAGACCTGCGTGTGAATTCACGAGCGCTGCGGCGACTCCGAACAGCGGCGGAACGTGCCAAACGCACACTTTCTTCGAGCACGGAAGCTACCGTCGAAATCGACGCTTTGTATGAAGGCATCGACTATTACACGAAAATATCCCGCGCTCGATTCGAAGAGCTCTGCTCCGATCTCTTCCGTGGAACGTTAGAACCAGTTGAGAAAGCCCTCAAAGATGCAAAACTCGACAAATCGCAAATTCACGACGTCGTCCTCGTCGGCGGCTCTACGCGCATTCCAAAAGTTCAAAGTTTGCTACAGAACTTCTTCTGTGGCAAGAAGCTGAACCTATCTATAAACCCTGATGAAGCAGTGGCTTACGGTGCGGCCGTCCAAGCAGCTATTTTAAGCGGCGATACGCATTCGAAGATTCAAGACGTATTACTGGTTGACGTGAGTCCACTGTCGCTTGGCATCGAGACGGCTGGCGGAGTAATGACGAAAATCATCGAACGCAACAGCAAGATCCCGTGCAAGCAGTCCCAGACATTCACCACTTACTCCGACAACCAACCAGCTGTCAACATCCAAGTGTATGAGGGCGAGCGAACCATGACCAAAGACAACAACTTACTCGGAACGTTTGACTTGACGGGAATACCGCCAGCACCTCGTGGAGTGCCCAAAATCGATGTCACATTCGACCTTGACGCCAACGGCATTCTCAACGTATCTGCCAAAGATAACAGCACTGGCCGCAGCAAAAACATTGTCATCAAGAATGATAAAGGACGCCTATCGCAGGCCGAGATCGACCGTATGCTCTCTGAAGCTGAAAAATACAAGGAGGAGGACGAAAAGCAACGCCAGAGAGTGGCAGCTCGGAACAAGCTGGAGAGCTACGTGTTCAGCGTGAAACAAGCTCTGGATGACGCTGGAGAAAAGTTATCTAAAAATGATAAGGACTCAGCTCGATCGGCTTGCGATGAAGCGTTGAGATGGATAGATAACAACACGTTAGCGGAGCAAGAGGAATACGAAGACAAGCTGAAAGACATCGAGCGAAGATGCTTGCCGATAATGTCGAAGATGCACGGTGCTGGTGTAGGCATGCCCGGAGGTAGGCATGGAGGCATGTCCGGAGGCATGCCCGGAGGTATGCCTGGAGGCATGCCCGGAGGTATGTCTGGAGGCATGCCCGGAGGTATGTCTGGAGGCATGCCCGGAGGTTTCGGCGGTATGGGAGCCATGCCTACTGGTATGGAAGATATGGGTGGTATGCCCGGCTATGAAGGCCCCACAATCGAAGAAGTAGATTAAACAGTATGTGTATTTGAATCTCTAGTTTTTATGTCATTTTTAATTGTGATAATCATGTTATAAGACTGATCATTTTATTTGTAGCTTTGATAGTAGTTTTTTTTTTAAATACATGAATGGTTAAATAATTCTAGCTTTTTATTTAGTTTATATACCCATAAGAAGTAATTTAAAACTAACTAGTTTAATTCAAGAGTTATAATATATTGAATTCTCGTTAAGACTTTTAAGCGGAAATACACTAAAAATATACCTTGAACTTCCGCAAAGTAATATAGGTACATATAGTCAATTAATAATAAAGTCAATAATTCGATTCTGTTATTTTTATGTAGTAAAGAATACGTATTAACATATAATACCTATATAAATGTCATAGTACATTTCACACTGCATCATCTCATAGCACTAAGCAAAGCTTGTAGGTACTATGGGATGTAGATAATTGATAGAATACTTATGTACTTTTTTTATAAATACTTACTTATACATACAGAACACCCAGACACAGAACAAACATTGATTGTCACATACATGTTTGTCCCGGTGGGTTCAATTCCCACCGGGACAAACATGTATGTGACAACTTGAACACTTGATATTACATAAACATAGAAAATGTTTAGCAATTTAGAATAAAATCAGGAACACCTATCAGGTGACGGCCTCCGCCAAGGAATGCTATATTACTCTATCCCGAGTTATTTGTATTCATTGCGGTCCCATTATACAAGTACAAATATTTAGACAATAGACAACACTTTATTTGGGACATAAAACACATTTCAACATAATTAACAATACGTACATACAAAAAAATAAATAAACATAAAACAAAAAAAAAGACTGATAGGTATTTAGTATAGTAGGTATATATAAATAAAAATTAAACAAAAAAAAACAAAAAGTTTGAAATATATTTCATGTCACAAACCGGCCTCGAACAAATATAAATATAAATGGGTATTCATATAAATACCAATGTTACAAGTCAACTGCAATGCCGTTATATGATTTCAAATATATCATTTAAAAAAGTCTTAAAATATTGATTACGTGCCAAGAAATAAAAAACAACACGTCAAAATAAAGATATGTAGCGATGATAGCTCAGTGGTTAGCGCGGTAGGTTCGCATGCCGAAGGGCGTGGGTTCAAACCCCAACAATGAGCTTGAGCTGCCGGTGAAGGTAAACATCGTGAGGAAACCATAGCATGGTGGTAGGGTACTTTCTAGTACTCGGCTGGCTAGCTACCACCCTCAAGTTGAAAATCTGCCGCCAAGCATCTAACGGTGTGTTCCGGCAGCCTCACTTGAGAGCCAGTTCCATTCCAGGCTAGGTGTGCTTTACCATCTTCGACCACACCTTCACTTAACATCAGGTGAGCTGTGGTCAAACAACTAGCCTGTCAACCATAAAAAAAAAATGTCAATGTAAAAAATATTTACAATATGAAAATATTGTCAATAGGAATAAAATAAATGTCAATATAATAAAATCTCAAAAGAAAATCAAAATTATTTTACTAATAATTTAATCTTTTAAGTTTGAAATACTCGTCAATGTCATAAAACTAGGTCTCTAGCAGCCAAGATCTTAACTTGGTTCTGAAGCACGCGGCGGAAGGTCTCACTGCGGGCCTCGGAATGATATTTTTAATGTCATTCTACCATCGTTTTCAAGGTCTTCTTTGATTACTAAGTAAATATTGTTTAAACGTAACTTTCACGCTGCCGTTAAAGAGGAAAGGCATACACCAAAGTATAGTAAAAGTGTAGTTTTTATCTATTATTCTTATTAGTGTTACATCTCCCGTCTGTTTCTTATGTTATCTATCGTGTTTTTTTTTCTTGGTTGCCTAGAAGAGATCGCTGTTAGCGATAAGGTCACCACTTGTGGCACACTATCTAACTTTATCTATCATAGTTAACACGCTAAAGAGGAATGTTTTAGCAGTAAGTAAAAAAGAGGGTACTTCAAGAAGTTTCTCGTTATTATTTCCAGGTTCGTAATGTTCAACAACTACCATCTGCCGAAGGAAGCGGCGTTGGACAAACTGGGCGGGGTCGACGATGAAGGCGACTACAAAACACCTTTCCGGGATCCCAGCAAGAGGTTTGGCGCTTCCCTGGGCGTTCTATCGGGTAACTAAATTCAATTTTATTTTAACGGTCTTTTTTTACTCCCGACAGAACGGAGACGGTATTTGACAGCCCTGTTGGTTCATTGGTAGCATATCTGCCTTAAGAGCTGAAGGACGTGGGTTCGATTCCCGCTCAGGACAAACATTTTATGTATCAACAAATGTTTGTTCTGTGTCTGGGTGTTATGTATGTATTATAAGTATGCATTTACAAAAAACAAGTATATATGTATTCTATCAGTTATCTGATTTCCATCACACAAGCTCTACTTAGTTTGGGGCCAGATGGTGCTGTGTGTAATGTCCTACGATATTTATTTATTATATGTGTTTGAGGTGAGTGGATGTTTGTTAGTGCAAATCCATATTGCCATTTTTCTCCAAAACTACTAGTCTTTTTTTTTTATTTTTTTAATGGTTGACAGGCTAGTTGTTTGACCACAGCTCACCTGATGTTAAGTGAAGGTGTGGTCGAAGATGGTAAAGCACACCTAGCCTGGAATGGAACTGGCTCTCAAGTGAGGCTGCCGGAACACACCGTTAGATGCTTGGCGGCAGATTTTCAACTTGAGGGTGGTAGCTAGCCAGCCGAGTACTAGAAAGTACCCTACCACCATGCTATGGTTTCCTCACGATGTTTTCCTTCACCGGCAGCTCAAGCTCATTATTGGGGTTTGAACCCACGCCCTTCCGCATGCGAACCTACCGCGCTAACCACTGAGCTATCATCGCTACAAATAGGCAGAAAAAGTCCGATTTTGATACAGTTCTTAGTTATGGGTTCGGGTTTGATTGGTGCATGTTCTTATTGTAGTTGACGTGCTAGGTGTTTATCCACAGCTCACCTGATGTTAAGTGATGGTGTGGTCGATTATGATAAACTAGCTCGCAAGTGAGACTGCCAGGACATGCCGTTAGGTGCTTGGCGGCAGACTTTTCAACTTAATAGTGATAACTAGCTTTAGCCGAGTACTAGATAGTACCATACCATAACGCTATGTTTTCCTTCACCGGCAACTCAAGCTTATTGTTGGTGGTTCAACACACGGCCTTCAGCGTGTGAACACTGAACAATGCTCTGCAATTTCACTAGCTGTGTTCTTTTTTTTTTATATGTAAAATGTAAAAAATAATAAGGCGAACGAGACGCTCTCCTGATGGCAAGAGATAACGCCTGTCCATGACCATTGCAGCGATACACAGAACTCTGAGTAACAAAACAAAGTTCAGGGCATCGCTGCTTTGGCGCTCATTACTTTGGAGACTTTCGATGGTAGGTCTCAAAAGCCCAGTAATTTTGCTAGCTGCAGTACCCTTCAAACCGGAATACAGTAATGTTTAGACACTACTGCTTAGCGGCAGAATAACTGGTACTGCGGTGGTACCTACCTAGACGACCTCTTGCTAAGGAGATCTACCACCAAGTAAAGTTCAGTTCAGTAAAGTAAAGTTCTGTTCTGTGTATTGCTGCAATGGTCAGCGGGGAACGCATCGATCGGCTCATTACTTTTACAAATTCTTAATGTTTTTGTACTTTTTATAATGTGTGTTGTTGGCTAATAAATAAATGAAATTACAGGTGGACGTGTTCACATAATGTCTATATCGTCGCACTATATATCGAAGGCCATCGTCATTGCGGTCCGGTACTCCGCTGTGAGGAAACAGTTCGGTCCTGAGACGGCAGTCGAGGAAACACCAGTCTTGGAATATCAACAACAAGTAATGGACACCTTTATTCTTATTCAAAGTGGGGGCGATGAGTCCTGCACTTTCCTTCCCGCTTGGGGTGTATTGTGCTTTCCCCCTGCCAGCGTCTACCCGAGCCAACCCAGCTCCTTGAAGTACCGGAGCGAGGCTCTGGGCCGCTGGCATAGTAGCTCCAGTGAGATGGGTGGAATTTTTAAAGGCATTGATGACGAGAAGCATTCAAGGTTTTTTTTTTTTAATGGTTGACAGGCTAGTTGTTTGACCACAGCTCACCTGATGTTAAGTGAAGGTGTGGTCGAAGATGGTAAAGCACACCTAGCCTGGAATGGAACTGGCTCTGGTGTTTTTATTGATTTATTTATTTATTTATTACTTAATTTCACACCATCCTTACAGGGTTTCCCTAATGCGATGGTGTCAATATACAATTATAAAAATTAAAAATGTCAAAAAATTATAAATAAAAATGTCAATATACAATTATAAAAATTAAAAATGTCAAAAAATTAAATTCAAATGTCAAACAATAAAAAATAAAAATCATAAATCAAAACCTTAAATTACTATGTCAAATTATAGCACGCGTCATAATTAACCGCCATTCTAAATTCTTGTACCGAACATACACAAACATCAATTTTCTGGGCAACCCGATACAGTGCATGCAACGTCCGAACCAACGGCGTCTTAGCCAATAAGTTGGTCCTAGCCTGAGGCACCGAGAACAGCTGCGGCCGCCGGCGGCGCGTCACGTACCCGTCTGGCACGCTCAGTCCCATCGTCGTCGTCAATTCTAGTGCCTTCTGTGGCTTTGCAATGCAGAAGCACATGCTCTACAGTTTCATTCTCCTGCAAGAAGCCACGGCATAGGGGACTATCCTTGACTCCCAGTTTAAAAAGGTGCAATTCAAGTTGCAATGACCGGTTATAAGGCCTACTAAGAGACGAAGGAATGGACACTTTAATTGTACCTCTTTTTTAAATACAAATACAAATCTTTTATTGATAACACGAAAGTTGCAGGTCATTTTTCTATTCATATTTAAAAATATCAAAATCATAACATACATCATAACATGTAGCGATGATAGCTCAGTGGTTAGCGCGGTCGGTTCGCATGCCGAAGGGCGTGGGTTCAAACCCTCAACAATGAGCTTGAGCTGCCGGTGAAGGAAAACATCGTGAGTCATTCAGACATCATTTTAGTACTCGGCTGGCTAGCTACCACCATCAAGTTGAAAATCTGCCGCCAAGCATTTAACGGTGTGTTCCGGCAGCCTCACTTAAGAGCCATTTCCATTTCAGGCTAGGTGTGCGTTACCATCTTCGACCACACCGTCACTTAACATCAGGTGAGCTGTGGTCAAACACCTAGCCTGTCAAACCTTAAAAATAAATAACATTATGTGAATACAATGAAAATGTCAATGAAATAAATCTGCATAATTATACGGTCATGCTAAACATTAATAAAAAACCGGCCAAGTGCGAGTCGGACTCGCGCACGCAGTGTTCCGTACCCTTATCTATAAAAACGGCAAAAAAACACTTTTGTTGTATGGGAATCACCTTAAATATTAATTTATTTTTATTGTTTTTTTTAGTATTTGTTTTTATAGCGGCAACAGAAATACATCATCTGTGAAAATTTCAACTGTTTAACTATCACGGTTCATGAGATGTAGCCTGGTGACAGACGGACAGCGGAGTCTTAGTAATAGGGTCCTGTTTTACCCTTTGGGTAAGGAACCCTAAAAAGCAACACAAAATAAGAATGACATGCGTTTATGACTGAAATGATAAATATCGTGGGACATTACACACAGCGCCATCTGACCCCAAACTAAGCAAAGCTGGTACTATGCAAGTCAGATAACTGATAGATAACTTTTTTTTTGTAAATACATACTTTTAGCTATAGCTGTGCTTAATTTAAAGATAGACGGCGCTGTGTCAAATGTTGATAATTTTTTTTTCTGAACAAGCGGATCATTGCTTATGAGTTTTTGGCACGGTTTTAGCATGACAAGTATTTATTGTTTTTGGTGTATTTTGTAGCAAATCCGTTTGCTGCCTTACCTGGCGGCTGCGTACGCGATGAAGATATTCTCCGTGTGGATGTCTGAAGTGCACATCAACATGACCATACAGAACATGATGGGTAACCATACTGTCTATTGGAACATTTTTTTAGCGATGATAGCTCAGTGGTTAGCGCGGTCGGTTCGCATGCCAAAGGGCGTGGGTTCAAACCCCGACAATGAGCTTGAGCTGCCAGTGAAGGAAAACATCGTGAGTCATTCAGACATCATTTTAGTACTCGGCTGACTAGCTACCACCCTCAAGTTGAAAATCTGCCGCCAAGCATTTAATGGCTTTACCATCTTCGACCACACAGTCACTTAACATCAGGTGAGCTGTGGTCAAACACCAAGCCTGTAAATCCATTAAAAAAAAGATGCCTTGATGCGATATAAATATAAAGACACTGAATCAATCAATGATGATAGTTTTAACGGGAACGCGGAAAGAGTCGTGTCGCTCCGTTGTATTTTTTTACAAAACTAATTTTTTTTCGAGTGTTTATGAATAAAAATGGTTGTGTTTTATTCATAAACTGCCGAATCACAAGCGCGAGTGTGGGAAAATGATATAATGTGGTGAAACATGACTTTTCGTGTTGCTTCCAAATCTCCATCGAAGCTTTATAGTAAAGTCGCCACAACTTTACTAAAGCATGACTGGTCTTGACTGACACGTCCTGTACTTGCCCAAGACTGGACTATGACTTCAACTTAAGCTACGAAGACACTTATTTAACTTTTTGAAAATATGAAATACTTGACACTGGCAAATGCTCAAAATGCGACGCCAAAACCAAAGAAAAAAAAATAAATGAAAGAGAAAGCTTATTTATAACGTGTGAAAGGTATAGTGGAAATAGTTTTAGTGATGTTTAAAAGAGTAGAAATGAAGCAATTAGAAAAAACGCCATTCTTTCCGCGTTCCCGCCAAAACTCAATACGTTTGCTTTCCAGGCAGCGATGACTCGGCGGCGTCCCGCGGCATAGAGCTGCACGCGTTGTCTTCTGCTGTGAAACCCTTGTTCGGATGGACGGCACGAGACGCTATCCAGAACTGCAGAGAAGCTTGCGGCGGACATGGCTACCTCAAAGGTATTTATTACTGTTCATTTTTCTATTTTTCTAATTTCTTTTAGCGTAGGACAAGGTAGGCAGACGACCTAATAAAGACCGCAGGAACGCGCTGGATGCGAGACAGCCCTGTTGGCTCATTGGTAGTATATCTGCGTTGAGAACTGTAGGGCGTGGGTTCGATTCCCACTCAGGGCAAACATTTCGTGAATAAACAAATGTTTGTTCTGTGTGTTCTGTATGTATTATAAGTATGTATTTACAAAAAAAAGTATTTATGTATTCTATCAGTTATCTGACTTCCATCACACAAGGCTCTGCTTAGTTCGGGGCCAGATGGCGCTGTGTGTAATGTCCTACGATATTCATTATTTATTTATTTATTTTGGTCTTTATTTGCGGTAAATTACAATTGCTTGAATGAAACGGTAGATTATAAGCATAATCTACTGTTCTCAAAAATCATAAATTCATATATTTGATTTTATGCTAATAATCTACTGTTTTATTCAAAAATCATAACTTCATATATTTGATTTTATGCTAATAATCTACTGTTTTATTAAATCAATTGTGATTTACCGCGAATAAAGACCAATGTGAATGCCAGTAGCTGTGATTTCACTGTAAAATTATGCTCCATTTGTCCATAAATGGCAAAAATTTATTTGTATGGAAATCGTAACACCTTAATGAAACCCCTTAAAACCAGAACACAGCAATGTAAGAAATTAAAAAAAAAAATCGCGCCTTTGTAGCTCCATTTTCAAAACTTTATAGTTTGTTTTTTGGCGTGACGGTCGCATAACTAATTATTGTACTTGATTTTCTTTATACAGCCGCGTGTCTGGGAGATTTACGCAACGACAACGATGCTAACTGCACGTACGAGGGCGAGAACAGCCTCCTCTTGCAGCAGACGAGCAACTGGCTGGTCGCCGTGTGGGCGAGGCGAGACTCGCTCGCCGACAGCGACTCGCCGTTCGGCTCGCTCGCCTTCCTCAAGGGAACAGGCGAGACGCTGCGAGAGAAATGTCCTTGGCAGAGCGTAGACGAAATCATTGAACCTAAAAGTAGGTTTACCGCTAATTCTATACCTAGAAGACAACTTGGAAACAAAGTGTTTTTTTTTTTTCATTTTGATAGTCTAGTTGTTTGACCACAGCTCACTTGATGGGAATCCGGTGTGGTCGGAATGAAACTGAATCTCAAGTGAGGCTGCGGAAACACACTGTTAGGTGTTTGGCGGGTGATTTTCAACTTGAGGGTGGTAGCTAGCCAGCCGAGTACTATAGAGCCTACCACCATGCCATGCTTTCCTCACGTTTTCCTTCACCGGCAGCACAAGCTCATTGTTGAGGTTTGAACCCACGCCCTTCGGCATGCGAACCTACCGCGCTAGCCACTGAGCTATCATCGCTACAAAAATTAATTAGGGGAACATTTAGAAAATGTACTGAGCTTCTCATCTTTAAAAACAAAATTAAAAATTTTGAAAACACCCACGACGGTTAAAAAGTAATTGAAAAAGGATAAAATATTTAAAAGACCCCCGACTTAAAACTACCCATAAACTTAATAAAAACCCCAAGAATATCCGTCAGGGGCTGCCATAATAAAAAAATAATATAATTATATTTTATTACAATTAAAGTTGGTAATAAAAAATTATATAATTATGTATATTGTTTACTTGAAAAAATAAAATTATAAGTATGTATGTAGTTATAGAGTATGTTTATGTGTATCTATAATTATTAATTAATTATTTTTGTAATTATTAATATTTCGTATTCAGCAATTTTATAATTACTTATAGGTATGTCATTATTGAGTTATTTTTATATAGAATGTATCTATTTGTGCCGTTTAGAGGCTTCATGTGACCAGAATGCTGGTATCTACTTTGGTTAAAAGCTTAGCATTGCCATCCAGCGTGGTAATGCTGCCAGCATTCTGGCCACATTGCCTCCTCTGACGGACTTTTAGATTAAATTTTGTAAATAGTATTAATTTAAGTTTTTTATTTTATTTTGTTTAATTAAGTGATTTAATACCAAGTAAAGTAGTTTAAGGTAGTTCGATTTCCATACAAATAAATTTTTGCCATTTATGGACAAATGGAGCATAATTTTACAGTGAAATCACAGCTACTGGCATTTATTTTGCGCTTTATTTGCGGTAAATCACAATTGCTTGAATAAAACAGTAGATTTTATTAGCATAAAATCAAATTTATGAATGATTTATGAATTTATGATTTTTTAATAAAACAGTAGATTATGCTAATAATCTATTGTTATATTCAAGCAATTGTGATTTATCGCAAATGAAGACCAAAATAAATGCCAGTAGCTGTGATTTCACTGTAAAATTATGCTCCATTTGTCCTTATATGGCAAAAAAATATTTGAATGGAAATCGAACCACCATAAACTAAAATATCAGTTATTTTTAAATTTAAATAATAATATACTACATTGTATTGTAATATTTTTGTATGTTATAGATATCGTTCACATGTACAAATGGCTGACGGCTTACGTTCTGAAGATGACGGCGGAGAAGGTGGCCAAGTTGAAGAGTGAAGGAAAGAACAACTTCGAAGCCAAGAACGATTCGCAGTCGTTCAACGCCGCCACGCTCTCTGTCGTCTACGGGGAGGTGAGATAACCACTTCATATTTTATTTATGACTAGCGGACGCTTGCCCGCGTAGTTTTCGTTCCCGTAAGAATACAGGGATAAAAAGTGGCCTATGTCACTCGGGGATAGTGTAGCTTTCCAGCAGTGAAAGAATTTTTGAAATCGGTCCAGTAGTTTTGGAGCCTATTCAATAGAAACTTATTTATACTAGTTCAAACATAAATTAAACAACAAGACTAAAGAAATAGGTTAATTGTGACGGTGTGTTCCGGCAGCCTCACTTGAGAGCCAGTTCCATTCCAGGCTAGGTGTGCTTTACCATCTTCGACCACAGCTTCACTTAACATCAGGTGAGCTGTGGTCAAACAATTAGCCTGTCAAATATTAAAAAAAAAAAAATTGTGAAACAATAAAACAGTAAACAAAACTGACGTATGTAACCATCGAATGTCTCAAAGTCATCATCATCATCATCAGCCTATATTAGTCCACTGCTGGACATAGGCCTCTCCCAAGACACGCCACTCAGCCCGATCTTCGGCTTTTCGCTTCTATCCACCGCCAGCTGTCCTACGTATATCGTCACTCCATCGAGTCTCAGGGCGTCCTACGCTACGCTTGCCAATACGCGGTCTCCACTCTAGAACACGTCTACCCCAGCGGTTATCGGTTCTGCGACAGGTATGTCCAGCCCATTGCCACTTCAGCTTGCTAATACGCTGAGCTATGTCAATGACTTTAGTTCTCTGGCGAATTACTTCGTTTCGGATACGAGAAAGAAACTCGGAGAAATGCCAAGCAGAGCTCTTTCCATAGCTCGCTGAGCGACTTTGAACTTACGGACCATTTCTCGCTGTGAGTGTCCACGTTTCGGCTCCGCAGGTCATGACAGGTAGGACGCACTGATTGAAGGCTTTTGTCTTCAGACTTTGTGGGATGGATGACGAGAAGACTCGACGTAGTTTTCCGAATGCTGCCCAGCCCAACTGTATTCTTCTATGAGCGCCAAAGTTATGGATAAGATACTCGTATTTTTGGGTGCCGTGGATAATGTACATATGTATACTATATAATTATATATTTTATAAAATTTATTCCAGAACTACGTACTGAACCACTTCTACAAGTCAGCGCTGGAGTTTGAAGACGCGCCGTGCAAGCAAGTGCTTCTGAAGCTCGTATCGCTCTTTGGAGCTTTCCTATTGGAGAAACACTTGGCGACTCTGTACATTGTAAGTTAAACTCATCATCATCATCATCATTTCAGCCGTAGGACGTCCACTGCTGGACATAGGCCTCCCCCATTGACTTCCACAAAGGCCGGTTGGAAGCGGCTCGCATCCAGCGCGTTCCTGTCCTGCGGTCTTTACTAGGTCGTCTGTCCACCTTGTGAGTGAACGACATAATTATGATATTGCTTGTAAGTTAAACTACTTATTGTAAATTTTAACCGACTGAAAATATACTTTTTTTTTTTTAGATGTATGTTAAGCGATCATTCCGTCAATTTTTTTTATTTTTTTTTAATAGTTGACAGGCTAGGTGTTCAAACACCTAGCCACAGCTCACCTGATGTCAAGGGAAGGTGTGGCCGAAGATGGTAAAGCACACCAAGCCTGGAATGCAAGTGGCTCTCAAGTGAGGCTGCCGGAACACACCGTTAGATGCTTGGCGGCAGATTTTCAACTTGAGGGTGGTAGCTAGCCAGCCGAGTACTAAAGTACCCTACCACCATGCTTTGGTTTTCTCACGATGTTTTCCTTCACCGGCAGTTCAAGCTCATTGTTGGGGTTTGAACCCACGCCCTTCGGCATGCGAACCTACCGCGCTAACCACTGAGCTGTCATCGCTACAAAATTATGAATCGATTTTGATGATTCTTTTTTTGCTTGGTAGATCATACTTCAGAGATGGTCCTATATAAATTGTATCGAAATCGATTGAGCTGTTTTTGAAAAATCAACAAAAATCTAAAAATTGCATACATCGATGATATTTTCGTTTACCCCGAAACCTCGCTGTTTCATTGGAGCAGTGCGTTTAGTCGGCCTAAGGGTCATGGAGTCAGTTTTTTAATTGCAAATTTGTATATTATGTTTAATTTGTTTTAACCTTTAAGTTTAGTTTTAGATATTAAGTAAAGTTTCGGTTTTTTTTTTTAAGTATTAGTTAGTTAAATTTAAATCCGCATCACTGTTCGACTGTTAAGCGGAAATAAACTAAATAAGTATACATATACCTTGAATATTCAAAATGAACTTCCGCAAAGTTTAGACAGCCCTGTTGGTTCATTGGTAGTATGTCCGCTTCGAGAGCTGAAGGGCGTGGGTTCAATTCCCACTCAGGACTAACATTTGTGTGGCTAAGATCAATGTTTGTTCCGTGTCTGGGTGTACTGAACGTAAAGTATATATTTACAAAAAAAAAAGTATTTAAGTGTTCTGTCAGCTGTTTGGTTCCCATAGTACAAGCTTTGCTTAGTTTGGGGCTAGAAGGCGCTGAGCTGTGTTAAATTGTCCTTCAATATTAAAAAAAAAATATATAGAAAAGATGGAATTAAGAGTTTTTGCCTTATGTTGTTTCCAGGGCGGGTACTTGTCAGGCAGCCAAGGGCTGTTGGTCCGCGATGGTATCCTGTCGCTGTGCCGACAGGTGGCGCCACAGGCTGTCGCGCTCGCGGACACGCTGGCGCCTCCCGACTTCTGCCTGCGCTCCATACTGGGCCGTGCCGACGGAGAGGTAAGTCTCTCTTCTCGTACTCCACGTGCAATACATTTGTATAGTAGAAGATGAATCTTTATTGTACACATAAATAAATTTAATCGATTCAGAAAACTGTTGATAATAATAAATTCGGGGGCTTCGCACAGGAAAACAAAACTGGATTAACAATATAAATTTAGCCTCTGTCACTCAGTGATCATGTAGCATTCTAATGATGAAAGAATTATTCAGATCGGTCCAGTAGTTTCGGAGCCTATTCAATACAAAAAAAAAAATCAAATTTTTCCTCTTTAAAATATTGTAGATGTAGATGACAACTGTAATAGTTAGACATATGATATTGCGGACTTATTTGTAGCTGTCAACTTGCTCTATAAAACGTCACTTCATTCTATTGTCAATAGTTTTCGCTGCGCATGCTAAGTAAGGGTTTTTTAGTAAATTTCACAGCTTGGATTACATGATTGAAGTTTCCATACGGATCCCTAACTGTTTTTTAAATAAAATGTTTTTTTTTAGGATTTTATGGTTTGGCTACAAAGGCCTTTGAACCATGTCATTATTTGCGAAGAACGAATTCATGTCTTACATCTATAGTTACAGTCAAAGTCTAGTGTTGGTCTAGTCCAGTCCGTGTCAGTCAAGTCCAGTCATGCTTTAGTAAAGTAGTGGTGACTTTACTATAAGCTTCGATGGAGTTTTGGAAGCAACACGAAAAGTCATGTTTCACCACATTATATCATTTTCCCACACTCGTGCTTGTAATTCGGTATTTTATGAATAAAACACCACCATTTTTATGCATAAACACTCGACAAAACATTAGTTTTGAAAAAAAATACAACGGAGCGACACGACTCGTCCCGCGTTCCCGCCAAAACTCTCTTAAATAAAATGTAGCCCATGTCCATCACAGATAATGTAGCATTCTAATAATGAAAGAATTATTCAGATCGGTCCAGTGGTTTTGGAGCATATTCAATACAAACAAACAAACAATCAAATCTTTATAATTAGTATAGATATAATAAATTCTAGCTTCGAAGAGCTCTTAATCAATTATGATTGTTATGTTTTCAGGCTTACAAACACTTACAAACGAGTGTTATGACGTACCCGGGGTCAATGACCCGGCCCGAGTGGTGGCGGGACGTCGTATTCTGGGACACTTACATTACAAGCAAGCTCTAGAAGGAAATATCTAGAAACTTCTAAACATTCTAGAGATAAGTATAATTGTATCGGAAAATTTATATATAATTTAGTACGTATACATATAATTGTGTAGAAAACAGGGAACAATCTAGCATCGATGTCATGAACAAACTGTTTCTCAGATATTTAGAACTTTTTTATTACTGCTTTAGTGTTTGTCTTTTTTGGTAATTTTATGTTTGTTTTTGTTTACTTGTAGCGACAGGTAAGTAATGAGGTAAAAAGCGCTCATTACAAAATTTTTTTAGTACTTTTGAGTACCTGAAAATCATGTAAAAATTTATTGTCGGTACCTACTTGATATTTTTTTCTATAGAACACCTGCTTTTTTTACACATTTTTCAGGTAAATTTCGTAATGATAGTTTAATGAGCCCGTTTTGGCCAAACATTACCGTTCTGCGCAACCTTGTTTAATCTAAAGCATCTGGAATGCTCTTAACACTCAACTATTTAGTTTATCATAATTGTGTGATTAAATCATATAAAATTGACGATATTCTACTAAAAATGTGCAACTTGCAAATCATCACGTATATATTTTATATACAGCAATTGTGATTTGCCGCAACTAAAGACCAAAATAAATGCCAGTAGCTGTGATTTCACTGTAAAATTATGCTCCATTTATCCATAAATGATAAAATAATATTTGTATGGAAAACGAACCACCTTAATATTGCCAAAAGATATACTCAACTCAAATGTAATGATATCTTGCCACTAGAGAATTCAAACTGAAATACTCAAAGCAGTCGGCCAATCTTTTTGGCTGCTTTTTACAGCAAATATTTAAGTCTTTTTAAATTGAAATATACTCCTTTAATACCTACGTATAGATAACTTACTGTGCCTTATATATTAGACAATACCATCTAATATGGCGCAGCCTGTCTAATTATGTATTTGTATGTCAAAAGTAATTGTATTAAGAATGTCAAAAGATTCTATAATCAAATAATGAGAACGATTTATAGCGATTTAGATGATAAATGTAAACTTGCTAAAAAGGTTGCTGTCTTTGTCATTGCAATCCATTAGATGAGGACAGCAATATTTTTAGTAAATTAAGATGTGTCATTATTTTTTTTAAATAATGACACATCGTTTTTTTTATTTGCACTAGACCAGCTTTCATAAAAAGCTATTCTTTGTACATTGTTGTCTATACAGTGCACATATATATATCTACTTATAAAGTAGTTTTAAGTTTTTTAAAACTAGTTAAACAAGTTTTAAAAATAATATTTACGCGACGACTTCAAAATGAACGATTAAAGATTGTGATGTGTATTTTTTTTTTTTTTTGGTGCCAGGGTAGCTGTTGTTATTTGGGACATATATTTTATTAAAGGACATGTTTTTAATTGTTTGTATTATTTTAACACCCTATGAAACGTGTAATAAGTTCGTGTTTAACACATCCTGCCTGATGGTTAGCTACAACTACAATGTGGTCTAGGATTTAGCACGCTTACCTATAAAGAACATGTTTGCCTACTCTGGATTTGTCACCCGTTATGAAAAATTTGTACCTTTTATCTTTTTACTAAATGTAAAGTAAAAAAATCGTCAAAAGTAATGAGACGAGCGTGACTCTCCTGAATGATTACATTATGATTACTCTCCATTATTGTTGTGATGTGTATAGTGTTGGTGATCTAAATCAATAAATAAATAAATGAAACGCATGTCCATGACCATTGCAGCTACACGCAGAGCAAGTCCAGGGCATCTCTGCTTTTGGCGCTCATTATTTTAAGACTTTCGATGGTTAGTCTCAACAGCCCAGTAATTTCGCTGCAGTACCCTTCAAACCGGAACACGGTAATGTTTACACACTACTGCTTGGCAGCAGAATATCTGGTACTGCGGTGGTACCTACCTACCACGAAGCATAATTGTAAAAACTTGTAACGAACTATTATATTGGTTGGCAACCTAGGTGTTTGATCACAGCTCACCTTGTAAATTAAAACAAAATCTAATACCATACGTTAGTCAAATGTTGAGTCTAGTTGACAGCCCCGTTGGCTCATTGGTAGTATATCTGCCTCGAGAGCTGTAGGGTGTGGGTTCGATTCCCACTCAGGGCAAACATTTTGTGAATAAACACAATCATGTTTGTCCTGTGTCTGGGTGTTCTGTATGTATTATAAGTATGTACCTATTTACAAAAAAAAAAGTATGTATGTATTCTATCCGTTATCTGACTTCCATCACACAAGCTTTGCTTAGTTTGGGGTCAGATGGCGCTGTGTGTATAGTCCCACGATATTTATTTATTATTTAATTTTTTCTTTTCTTTTTGATTGGGTCGATTTCTGAACTAAAAAACTAGTTACTTGACGTTTGAAGCACAGTAAACTGTTTAGGTTAACTGGAAGTTTGTAATTAAGCTCTGCATATTCAATTAGAAGGAAATTGGTTGTCAGTCACCGTGCGAAAGGTTACGGCACGAATCTACAGTCTTATAATAGAAAATCTACTACAGCCATGTTCTTTCTAAGCAGGCACTGCTGAGTATTGTATGCACGGTGCGCGGTGTAAAATGTTAAACCTCATTTTTGTTAGTATTCTTTTGGCTTGGTAAGTAACATCTGTTTATTATTCACTGACTATTGCCCGCAACTTCGTTCGCGTTGACTTTAGAGTTGGGTCCAGAGAGTAATGAAATATGTGTGTAAAATGTTATATTATGTGTAAATAGTTTGTTACGTACATTAAGATAAATGCCATCTTTTTATTTCGGAACAATAATACATATCTAGATATACCAAAATTACATAATATAACGTTGCATTACATTATATGTATGTACATATATACATATATTTTTTCGGGATAAAAGTGTACCTAAGCATCTTCCACAGGTCTGATAAAGTCAACGTTTGGTGGTTAGTTGCTATTGTCGGAGTTTCGAAGTGAAAAATTCATTAGCCGTGTTTAGCTATTTTTGGTAAATTACCAAATGGGTATATAGGTTTTAGGTAAAGTTTGTAATAATGTATGGATGTCTCTTTGTTACTCTTTCACGCATATATGGAAGCAGCCGAGACCCTGGATTAACACAGGCTACTTTTTATCCCGAAAACATGCAGCGGGTAACACCGCGGGGCACAGCGAGTGCTAATGTGACATATTTTAAATTTTCATTAGGTACAGTCGGCAATCCCCATGACTGTTTGTATATAAAGCTGTTATTATCCCAAAGTGTTGGAGCGGATATTTCGGCGATCTACCGCGAGCCGTCGCGCAGAGATCTCCAGTTCGTGCTCATAGATGCCTTGTCTTCGCTGCAGCGTCGTCAGGACCTCTCCTGCGCCGCCGTTGTCTGCGACTCCGTTTACCTGAATGTTTTCGATGGCGTATTGTTTAAGAGGACGCCCAGGTTGCCTTATGTTATGGTATGACAAGAAATTTCATAATTAGACAGCGAATAGGTACAAGTATCAACGAAAAATGTGTTTGGAAATACGAGACTTTTAAACTATTTTCAATGTTCTCTTTTGCAGTACCTACTTATGTAAATTTGTTGGCTCATGTTAAAGTAGATATATTTTAGGCTATCGAATAGCAATAAAGCCTGATGCTGAGCCTTAGTGTCAATGTATAGGTATTTTAACAATTTCAATCAAATTTACGTAGGTTTGACCTACTGTAAAAGATAACATTATACCTACCTACTCATACAAAAATGTGCACATGTCAAAAATTTAAGTTTATCACTTTGTCCTTATTTTCATGTTTGTAATTTGCGGAAACCTTTCAAACTCCATTAAACACAAAGATGAATTAATATTCCACCTTCCCAGACTGTGGTAGAAGATCGAGAGGACTTACTTTCTCCTAACTACTACACGCTGGAGTCGCTGAGAGCGGCCAGGAAGGACGGCTGTAACGTTTATATAATTCTACTGGCTAATGGGTATCAGGCTGCGAGATTGCTGAGGTTTGGAGACAGGTGAGAAATTCGGGCACTGACGATGTTTCAAAACTTTTCTAATGTTTGCATGTGGCACGACATACCCTACCACCATGCTATGGTTTTATTCACCGGCAGCTTAAGCTCATTGTTGGAATTTGAACCCAGGCCCTTTGAAGTGTAAGCCGATCGCGTTAACCACTGGGGTTAACGCGATCCACCACGCTACAAGTTCTATAATTCTATTGACAGCCCCGTTGGGTCATTGGTAGTAGATATATCTGCCTTGAGAGCTGTAGGGCGTGGGTTCGATTCCCACTCAGGGCAAACATTTTGTGAATAAACAAATGTTTGTTCTATGTTTGGGTGTACTGTATGTATTATAAGTATGTATTTACAAAAAAAAAGCATTTATGTATTCTATCAGTTATCTGACTTCCATCACACAAGCTCTGCTTAGTTTGGTGTCAGATGGCGCTGTGTGTATAGTCCTACGATATTTATTTATTTATTTAGTGAAGGTTCCCCAACGCCACATCAGCGTGACCGTTCACCATTTCCCTCAGTTCTATAGTTTTAGTAAGTTTTATAGGTATATTCTAGTTTCTATTATTTCGTTCTAGTTCCATTATTATGGTTATTATGACGGTACTATCTAAGTAGGTACTGCCTCCTAATACTCATTAGTGCCATTGAACGCTCTAGTATTAAGCAGAACCTTATTGAATAATCAATATAGGGCAAGGTAGCGGGAACACTTGAAAAATTAATTTTACACATCACCATCCATTTGTAACGATGATAGCTCAGTGGTTAGCGCGGTAGGTTCGCATGCCGAGGGGCGTGGGTTCAAACCCCAACAATGAGCTTAAGCTGCCGGTGAAGGAAAACATCGTGAGGAAACCATAGCATGGTGGTAGGGTACTTTCTAGTACTCGGCTGGCTAGCTACCACCCTCAAGTTGAAAATCTGCCGCCAAGCATCTAACGGTGTGTTCCGGCAGCCTCACTTGAGAGCCAGTTCCATTCCAGGCTAGGTGTGCTTTACCATCTTCGACCACACCTTCACTTAACATCAGGTGAGCTGTGGTCAAACAACTAGCCTGACAACCATTAAAAAAAAAAAAAAAACCATTGAAATTGAGTTTTAAAAAGTTTATTTTACTATTGTGAGGCATGTTTTTTTTCAGACGCAGGGTAATAGATACTAGAGCTCGGTTTATTATCCTTCACGACTTTAGGCTCTTCCATAGCGAGCTGCATTACCTCTGGAAGAGAATCGTCAATGTCATATTCGTGAAGTACCACATGCAAGTCACGGGGATTCAAAAGAGCAAGGCGTGGTTTGACCTCACCACTGTTCCTTTCCCGAATCCCATACGGGTAAGTTCCACAAAGGATCTAAGTAACGAGCTCGTAAGTATGCAACCTAGACAAGGCACGGTATTCCATAACAAGGTTAATTCTTTTAGCTTAGTTGAGAAAAGGCGTACCTACTTCGATTACATCCGTGAAATTGTGAATTTCATTTAATCTCAAGTCCAAAAGCTGGCCACCACAAGGTACCTAAACATGATGAGGATGTGTTCATAACAGGATCTGTTCGGAATCATTAACCTGACATTAAGAGATTATATTCACAACTTCTCAACAGAATGCATTAGCTTGCCGAGAAAAAATACTTTAGGTGATACGATCGCCTTTGTTTGACCGACAATGGTTCACCGGAAGACCAGCGCTGGTCATACTAATTAGTATGACCAGTATTATGCTGAGGTGAGCCCCTATTTTGTAACTGTTTGTCTCTATTTGTTGTTATTTTTGTTCTGTTACAAAATAAAAATTATTTTCTTTCGTTCTTTCTTTCTTTGTAGAATAGAATGAAGTAATTCGTGATCTCCACCAATGACCAAAATGATCTCCACCAATTGGTAATTTTAATTAGCTACTTCTGTTAGTAGGTACGCCACAACGTTTTATTTTACTTTATAGGTTGTTAACGTCGGTCTCCATTTCTATGATCCAAAGATAGCTGCTTTCACATTTTTTTTTCAGGGTGTCTTAGTACCTCAAAGAGTAGATATCTGGCGAAACGGCAAGTTTCACTACAATAGAGCTCTCTTCAAAGACAAGACGAGCAATCTGAACGGGGAGACTCTAAACGTGGTCTACTTGGACCACGTGCCGTCGGTAGTCGTCACTCAGAGCAATGGAACGAAGAAGATCGGTGGAATCGAAAGTGAAGTGAGTACCTACTTCTAGTACTCGGCTGGCTAGGCTACCCTCAAGTAGAAAATCTGCCGCCAAGCATCTAACGGTGTGTTCCGGCAGCCTCACTTGAGAGCCAGTTCCATTCCAGGCTAGGTGTGCTTTACCATCATGGACCACACCGTCACTTAACATCAGGTGAGCTGCGACCAAACACCTAGCCTGGCAGCTATTAAAAAAAATAAAAAAATATGAAAATGGGCTCGAAGGACCAAAACTCTATGCTTAAAAGTCTATGCTTCGGTATACCACTAATTTTCTCATATTGCAGATTCTGAACACCCTGGCACAGAAGATGAATTTCATACCTAAGTTATACCAGCCTCCAAACGCAGAGCTCCACAAGTGGGGTCAAAAGCAGCCTAACGGCTCCTTCTCGGGACTCCTCGGGGAAATGGTGAACGGTCACGCTGATGTGGCGTTGGCGAACCTTCAGTACAACCCATACCACCTCGAGCTGACCGACTTGAGTATACCTTATACGTCGCAGTGCTGGACCTTCGTGACGCCGGAGGCACTCAGTGATAACTCTTGGAAGACGCTCATTTTGCCCTTCAAGTAGGATTAATTCTTAAATTGGACGAGTCTTTACCACTTTTATGTTTACTTTGTAAACTTTTGGAAATAGTTTTCACCTATTTGTAAATAATCGTACTAATTTCAGGCTGTATATGTGGGTGGCAGTTTTACTGGTGCTCCTTATAACTGGGAGTATATTTTACGGTCTTGCGACTTATTACAAGACCTTACAGACCTACAAGAAAGGTTACCGCAGTTCCGCTAAAACTAAATTTCGCGAGAAACAGGACTATTTCGAAGGTATAATATTCTATGATTTACAATTTTTTCAGCACGCTGATCACCTGGTAGTATGCCTCGTGTTTGCCCTGAACAGGTCGCTGCCACAAGAAATTTCAACGTCAAAACTCTATGAGGCAATGCATTGCGCTTATGGGCGAGATTATCGAATTATATTTACTCGAATCTAGAAATATAAGATGTTTAATGCACGTTTAGAAACTGAGTCCATTGTAGACATTGCCTTTCAATCCCAAAATATTATTAAAGCCATGCCTCGAATACTACTTGGCGATTGAACACAGACAACGGGGTTGAATGCTGTTGAATAACTGACACTGAAGGTGTGAAAGAAAGAAAGAAATAGATTTTATTCTGTAACATAAAGACACAAAAAACAAAAACGAACAAACAGAAACAAACAGTTACAAAATAAGGGCTCACCTCAGCATAATAATGTGTGCTTTTGCAGCGATGATAGTTCACTGTGGTTAGCGCATTTAGATCACACGCCAAAGGTCGTGTGTTCAAACGCCAGCAATGAGCTTGAGTAACCTTTGTTGGACAACATCGTGAGTAAACCATAGCATGGTGGTGGTAAGATACTTTCTAGTAGGTAACTAGATAACTATCAACCTCAAGTTAAAAATCTATAGCTTAGCACCTAATGTGCTTAGGTGTAATCCTCGCGTGACAACCAGTTCCATTCCAGGCTAGGTGTGTTTACCATCTTCGACCACACCGTCGCTTAACAGCAGATGTACTGTGGTCCAATACCTAGCCTAAAAAAAATCCCCAAGCGGACAAAACCGCTACATGAAAATGTGACGAACGTAAGTATGTTAGTTCATTTTATAAAAGGGCTTACAATATTTTGCACCCAAGTTGACCTTTAACGCGACGACAAACACCTCGATTCCGAGCGTTTTACGACACACTTAAAACCTGTTAAATGAAATGTATAAACTAAGACTTTGTGTACTTTTGCAGACGAGAAACCTGTCGGGTTATACTTGTTTGGCGAAATAATCAACAGTATCCTTTACACGTATGGAATGTTACTTGTCGTTTCGCTACCTAAGCTGCCAACCGGCTGGTCCATTAGATTACTGACTGGGTGGTATTGGCTGTACTGCATACTCTTAGTTGTGTCTTATAGAGCTAGCATGACTGCAATACTGGCCAACCCAGCTCCACGAGTCACAATAGATACTCTTAAGGAACTAGTTGATAGCAAAGTGACATGCGGCGGTTGGGGTAGCGAAACCAAACAGTTTTTTGTCAATTCACTTGACGAGATCGGTCAAAAAATTGGGGAGAAATTCGAAACAATCGAGGACCCTATGGAAGCGGCTAACAAAGTCGCTCAAGGGGTATACGCGTACTACGATAACAGAGATTTTTTAAAGTACATCAGTGTGAAAAGGAAAAAATCTTTGGTAATGCAATCTCTTGAGGATAAAGTCGATAATTCGACGTACAACGCAACGGTCTCGGTTCTCGCTAAAGCTGACTCAGAGAGGAGTTTGCATATCATGTCAGATTGTGTCGTCCATATACCAGTTTCGATAGGGTTCCACAAAAACTCGCCGTTAAAACCTCTTGCAGATATCTATATGAAAAGAGTTGTGGAAGTGGGATTGGTTGAAAAATGGCTCAATGATGCCATGCAACCTATAAAGGCACTACAAACAAACGAAGAGGAAATTAAAGCTTTAATGAATTTGAAGAAACTGTACGGAGCGTTTGTTGCTTTAGGTATTGGTTACATGCTGAGCTTTTTGGCATTGATTGGAGAATTAATACATTGGAACTGGATTGTTAAGAGAGATCCTAACTTTGACAAGTATGCAGTAGATCTGTACTATTTAAATAAAAAACAGTAGTTTTTATTTGGAATCTGTATTACAAATTAAAATTATGTACATAATTATTTTAACATGATTTTAGACTTTCAAATACTTGTAATGTTCAGTCGCATATTAGTCTTTAAGTCTTTAAAATATTCTACTTCATTATTTAAGCCCTGAGCCACATTGAGAAATTATAAATAAAATAATTACCTATCTAAATTAATATTAAATATTATTTTTACAATGGCAGTATTCATTATTTTTAACACCCAAGTAAAAATTATAGTTTTCTTTTACATTATATAATATTTGATATAGGTAGTTAAAATATGGGCAAAAACGTCTTGTGTATTGTAAAAATAATAGTATAGCTAAAATGACAACTGAGTGTCAAACATATGTCTTTCTTTGTTACCTCTTCTGATTCCATAATGATGAAATTTGTACTTGTTATAGTTTCATAAGAATGTACCAGTTTTCTCTGGAATAATGCAGAATGCAGCTAGTGGTCTATAATTAGCTTAAAAGTACAACCAAAAATGAGACTATAACAGTAATTAACTACCACTCACGGTCACGTCATTTGATATTATTTCACCTATTATTTTATTACATTTTTCTATTCTGTTTTCAGTCCCGGAGGTAATACACCCCCTGGAGCATTTTCTACAATCCAAGGGTGCTGTAACACACTGTGCAATGGCAGCCTCTGTTCTGGATCAATCACTAGCAGTTTTCCTATCAGACTCTTTGCTTTTTCTGACACATAGTCAGGATATTTTATAATGACATATTTTATTTTCTTAAATGTGTGCGTGTCATCTTTTGAGTCAAAGGGAGGCAAGCCGACAAGTAACTCATAGCACAAGACACCCAGACTCCAAATATCTACGTGGTAACTGTGAGGTTTTCCATCAATCATTTCCGGAGACAAATAATCCAATGTTCCACAAAGTGTCATTCTGCGAGACGATAGAGAATGTACAGACCAACCAAAGTCTGCTACTTTTAGCTGTAAATTGTGTCCAAGCAATAAATTCTCTGGCTTTATGTCTCGATGAATTACTTTTTTATCATGGCAGTATATCAGAGCTTTTGTAAGATCTCTAACATAAATAGCCGCGGTTTTCTCATCAAAGCGACCACGCTCCTTTAGCAGCTTGTATAAAGCACCATTTTTAGCATACTCCAATATCAAATAAATTCTCTTTTCATCATGAAAGTAACCATACATGCGCAGAATGTTAGGATGGCGTAGACGACACTGAATCTCCACTTCCCGGCGCACTTGATGCTCTATAGCTGAGTCTAATATCTGGCTTTTGAATAGGACTTTCAAAGCGACTACGTAGTGGGACTCTTTTTCGCGAGCTAAATATACGTTTCCAAATTTACCTTTGCCGAGCGGACGTCCTAGATCAAAGTCTGTGATAGCCCAGGAATTCTTTTTGTTCACTGTAGGGTCATTTTTAGAGGTAGATGGTTGTTCTTTGTTGTCAACATGGTTAGGTTTGGTAGCGAGCGGGCGGCTGGGAGCAGGTGCTGCTGGCACTTTGAAGTTATCCGAGGCCACTTTGGATTTATTTGTAGAGCAACCACATACAGGTCGGCCAGCGACGGGAGGGTGGTTCTCTTTACAGCGACATATTATCTCTTTGTTCATGTTAAGACGCTTGGCTACTTTAATTGTTAAACAATAGGTCTCTTAATAAAAACTAAATAAACGTATACTTCGCAAAACTAAACGCAGTACGAGAATTGAAATTTCAAAAGCTTAACGAATTTTGTCGATTTCGCAAATTTGCAATACAGTTGCTAGGATGTATTTGTAATTACCCAATTATTTTTTCTCTCAACACCCTATTTTTTAAAATAAATAACAAATAATGAATATATTTAATTTAAAAGTGGCAATAAAGTTTCCTGAGTCTTCATTACCTACAATAATAATAATTATTGAGGTTGAAATCTTCTATAACGATATTCATAAAACATTTCCAAGTTTTTATAATAAAGACAAACGATTTTTTTTCATCTTTATCCTTACATGAACTACGAAAAATAAAAATACGATACAAATATATAAGCTTGGCGTCATCATAGACTTAATTTATTTAATTACGAAATTCATTTCATGACATCGGGAATACATTAAAAATATCAAGGGGTAGCTGTGTTTTAAGCAGGGCCATGTATACGTACGTATGTTTTTTTAGCATTAGTAACTTCCAGATTTTTATGTTTCAAGTCTTCACTTTTACACAATCGAGTGCTGTAATTACATTTTTGAAATTGTTGATACATATGTAGCTGCAGCACAAAACTGCATCCTACTGCTGCTTGTACTGCATCTTTGTTATCATTTTTTTTCTGAATTTGGCTCCCACTATGATAGCAAGTTTATAGACATATTAATCATGTCAAAATTATGGTGCCTTTTAAGTGTCTAAAAGTAACAAATATAATCACACTTACACAGTCACAAACATTCACCTTTATAATTTTAGTGTGATTAAATGAAATGTCTTGTATTAAAAAGCATGTTTTGTTGTAGATAGGTACTACTGAAAATACTGAGCATTCAGGATAAAATAGATAAAATTTATTTATACTGTAATAGTAATCTCAGACTTTTCACTTCGTGAAATAATATTTACCCTAAAGTTATGACAATAGAAGACATCTGGCAACATTGTTAAAAGAAATATTGTTTTTCATGATTTTGACATTGCACTTTGTATATTTTACCAGTGTCACATTTATTTCGAGTGTTTAAAGCATAATATCCTTTCATAGTTTACGGCAAATTAGCTTTATTCATAATAGAGCTGCAGCAAGAAAAAAGCAACTGTCACAGAATGGGGTTTTTTAAGAATGACAATGACAACCATAAAAAACCGCCAGCTGGCTGGCGAAAAAAGGTGAAAGAACTCAAAGTGGCGAAAAGATTTTGTACTATATAAAAAATTAAATTATAAATAGTAACATAATAAATATCGCAGTAGTATCAAAGAAAAAAAATATATTTTATTGTGACGGAAAATATCGATCTCCAAGTATAATTATAAGAAATTGGCAAAAGTCTCCTTGTACCTGTTGATATATCTGTAAGTTATTTATAACCATTAACTAAAGTTTGTTAATCAATAAAGTAATAATATTTTTTTATTCAATTTACACTACATCGCTGCTTCATTACTTATTTAGACTATTATTTAATCAAAGGCTACACAAAACATTTTGAGGTTATAAAAGCTTGTATATTAACTAATCATTATTGTTGCCAATACAATTGTTTGCAATATCTGTTCTTATTCTACATTTTCCTATTTTTTAAGTTTAACCGGTTTTCCGTGTTATGGTTGGAAAGTGCTGATACAGCATGCATCCAATACCACCTACAATACCTAATAGAATAACATACATATCTGTATAACTAGTTTCAGATTATCCTAAATAATGTCTGATGATGCAGAGCAACAAGCAGAAGAGATTGAAGTCTTGAAATCAATATATGAAGGAGATGAAAATTTTAAACAAGTTGATCCTAAAACTTACCAATATAAGGTATACAACTCTCAGATTTTTATTTGGTTCCATAAAAAAAAATGTTTAAATTAATTGGAAGATTCATCCATTAAGTATGTTGGTAGTTAAATAAAATATGTATAAGTGAGTACTAAAATTATTCTGTTCATATTTTTCAGTACACAGATGGAGATAAATCATTTATCTTGGAAATTTCTTGGGGGACCACATATCCAACCGAAAAACCTGCGTTCAATTTAGAAATATTTTACAATCAGCATTTGTAAGTTGTTGTTGTTTTTCAATTTTTAAAAGAGATTATTTTGTGTTATGTGTATTTGCACTGAGAAAATATTATTTACATTGCCTTTCAAATGTTTTTATTCACAATCTTTATCATTAGTCACACTGTTGCTTACCGGAAAGCAAGTTAATGACCACAAGTAGATGTATTATTAAATGTATATACTATTTAATACTAATCAAATGATTTATTGGTAAGTGTGTAACTTAACTGATGTATGTGAATTTTTTTAAATGGTTACAATACTGCAAATCATTTTAAATGTGATTTTATATGTGAGGACAAAGGTACTGAGCTCTTACCTCACCAAGTATGAAGAACTGGGTATTCAGCTAGTTTTCAAGAAAATAATGAGTAGATGGGGATGAAAAAATAAATGTTCTTGCTGAGGTATCATAATAGGACCCTGAATAAAGATTCAAACAACAGAAATCATTGCGACAACTCCTCACTTCCACTTGTGGAAATCTTATTAGGCACCTTGCTCGGGTAGTTTTGTTCTTGCCCACTATAAGGCTACCCAATTTAGATTTTCTACTGTAACAAAGCTTTAAACTCTCGTAAATTCTTTTAAACCAATTATTACTTATTAAGTAAAATTGTTGAAATTACAGAATACCACAAGTAAAAGAGAAAATCCTTTCAATAGTCAATGAAGAAGCAGATCAATGGGTGGGATGTGCAATGACATACACTTTATTTGAGTGCCTCAAAGAAAAGGCGCCGGAGATACTCTCGGAACAGATGGAGCAAGCTGTGGTGGCCAGGGTGGAGAAGATAGCTATCACTGACCCAGACCAGGTAGCTTTTAACAATAACAAACATTTATTTTCATTTAAATTAAAACAAATTAAGTCAAAGCAGCCCAAGCAACTCAATGGCAAAAAATACAAAAATGTCAATGTTTATCATTAATTTAGAATTATAAATGTCACAAAATTACATTAAAGTTTTAGTCAAATCAAACAATTTATAAGCAATTGTTCTTGTAGTCTTATAGGAAATCATTATGGGTCATTTTTTTCAACTTTTTATCCCTCGGTTTTTTATACCTATAGAAAATTAAAATAAAAATTGTCTTCAATAAAATCTCAAAATATCTTTGCAGAACGAAAAGAAGCAGGTAGACAAGAAGGAACAGCTGACGAAAGCCCAGAAGCGGCGCGCGTGGGACCGCGCCGAGATGGGCCGAGGCGGGGAGAAGCCACGAGGCTGGGACTGGGTCGATATTGTCAAACATCTCTCACAGGTACATACATACCCACAGAGATGATACACAACAGAGGGCCTGTAGTATATGCGCTACATTGTCTCATGTGTTCCTGTTTGAATAGTGAACTGTCACTATCAACTAGGATGCATGCCGCTACATAATTTAAGTGCAGTAATTAAATTGAATGTAGTGTTGTCACTTGTCCTTTAAAAAAGATAAAACGAGCTACATTCATTGGCATCCATTCTTCTATTGGACAGCCAGAAGCTCGAAAAAGCTTGTAGGAAACGATTCCACTTTCATTGTACAAATGACTAAAACCTACAAGTGAATTTGTTACATGAGTGAAAGTGAATCAGTATCTCTGAGGCAATCAAGCTCCACCTTAACTTCACCTAATTTTGGAGATAGAGGTCAAACGCAAGCCTATTTATTAGTAATAAAATACTCATAACCAGTGGCGGATTTACCAGCAGGCTGAGTAGGCTGGAGCCTAGGGCGGCAAACTTTAATGCAGCGGCAAATATGGCTCAAAACTTTATTTTGTCTAACAGAAAAAAAAATAGAAGAAAAAATAGAGAAAAGAAGCCTCTAAAATTTAACAAAATCACAATATTTTAGTACTATACAGTATACAGTATGCCGAATACTCCATGTACATGAAAAATTATTAAACCCCGTGTAAAGTATACTTTTGTGGAATTTTTAAAATATTCCAATAGCGTTTTAATGTTACTTACAATTTAAATTTAGTAATTTTAACTATTTTTTAAATTAAATATTACTTAATATAATTTTTTTCTCTGTGTACCTACCTACCTAAATGTTATTAGGTCCACTCAAACAATTCGCACAACAATCCCTTTGTTCACAATCATACTCATAACGGCGATAAGCTGATGTAATTATGACGAAAGAGCACAAATAATAAAATTGCAATTTCATTAACAAATAAAATTTGATTAATATGATTGCAAACTTGGGTATTGAATTGCAGCTATCAGTAGAGGCGGCAAAAATTGAATAGCCTACTGGTGGCAAATATGGAAATCCGCCAGTGCTCATAACTTAATGGGTACATTTACATATACATCCAAATCAGCTGTTGTTGTAAACTGTCTCACTGTGCGTGGGCCTCTTTTCTTTGTGAGAAGGGTAAGGCCGTTGTCCACCATGCTGGCTAAGTGCGGGTTGGCAGATTACACACATCTTCATCTTTTTTTAAAACTTTGATACATGTAGGTTTTTTATATTTCGAGGGCAATTATATTTTGAGGGCAATATTTGTTTTCTTTTCCTTTTTAATATGGAAATAAAAAATGTTTAATTCCATAACTCATTTGTAATTTCAGGCACCGCACCAGCCAACAGCAACGTCATGACACGACAAGCTCTAATATTGTATTTTCAATATCTACCAAACCATTAAACATCAGTTAAGTTGTGGTCAAATGCTTAGCCTATCTCATTCCGATGAAGGCAGGCAATGCAATGCTGCATAATAAGATTTTGTTCTAGTTAGCATCTATTTGTACATTGATTGTAACTGTATTAAAACTAAATTGAATTGTTATTTACATGTATTATGTATAGCTTATTATATAAATTTGTATGTGGATACTGTCACCATTATTTTTGTTCTTGGAAAAGACTGCTTTTTAAAATCTTAACAAAGGTCAACTACATAAATTACAGTTTTAAATTATGTTTAGTGAATTATATTTTATTTATCGACATGTTTGGATTTTTATTCTAGGTTATGCGTCCCATGTGTTGTTTTATGGAGCAATAAATTTAACACATACTTATATTTATACAAGGTTATAATTGTTGGGTATACTTAGCCAATAAGGGGGCATTTTACTCAACAAAAATAACAAATTTTACTGAGCATCGAAAAACAGCTGTTCCATAAAAAACTGGTAATCATTAGAATCTATCTATCTATTTTTAAGTTATTTGTGAAGTTATTCATAATGTTCTAGTGTAGAGACTTTTTGGCTCGGTACATCTCAATCCTATATCCTTGTATAAATAAATTTTACAGTAAATGTAAATGAGTAAATGTTGATGAAAATTAAATGATAAAATAATACGAAATTGAAACTGTATTTTTACTTTATAACAACACCACCATTTGAATACATAAACTAGCTGAATGCCCGGTACCTCGTACCCAGTGCGGTAGCGCTCGGCATTGGTCTCATCTATTACCTCATTATAATTATCACGTTAAAAATAGAATCAGTTCAGCCGTTCTCAAACTACGCGGTTACAAATGAACATCATTTTGTTTATATAAAGTAAGTTAGTCCTGAAGTATGTAGGTATATGTATGTAATAATTCCATAGAAAATAGACATTCAGTATATCCCGAAAAAAAATATTCCGGAAAATATTCTTATAAGTAATATGAAAAATATCCAAATCGGTCTCGTCGTTCACAAGTGATGCGTATACCAACGAACATAATTTCATATTTAATCGAATTCTAAAAATAAATTCTCAATTCGTAACGAACGAACGCCATCAAGAACTACTTATTCTGAGAACGCCATAGTAGTTATTATTTGTGTTGCAATGCAATATAGCTGCGATTTGCTATGCAACTAATGCCAGGCGTTAAAAGAAAATCGAAACTTTGATATCACTGAATACCTTATCTATGTACAGATACCTATTATATTTAGTCGAGTGTATACTGTTTAGGTAACTGATCCTAACTTATTTTATAAAAGCGAAAGGAACGCTGTTTGTTGCCTTTACACGTAAAATGTGTATGTGATTCTGTATCATATGGGATTGCGTGAACTGTGATTCTGATGAAGATTGAATCCAATGTTGCTTGACTAGCTTGTCACGTTGATTTTAATAATTAAGTGTCAAAACTAATAGTTGCCTAATGGTGATTTTTAACCACCAAAAGTTTAGAAAAGCCATTTGATTTAGTTAAATAACTGTCGATACAAATGTTTTTATTTCAATATTTGTAGCGATGATAGCTCAGTGGTTAACGCAGCCGGTTCACACGCCGAAGGGCGTGACTTAAACCCCCAAGAATAAGCTTGATTTGCTGGTGAAGGAAACCATAGCATGTGGGGTATGTAGGGCATTTTCATGTACTCGGCTGGTTAGCTTCCTCCCTCAATTTGAAACACCTAACCTAATCTTCCACCACTTAACATCAGGTGAGCTGAGGTCAAACACTTATCTTGTCAACCATAAAAAAAAGTTTGCAGCCCGAGGTGGTATGAAATGGCATTCATTGTAGATTTTTAAGTGTTTGACAATCTGGCTATATAGAACCCATCTTTCGTAATTTTTTTTATTTAACGCTGATACAATTTTTTTTTTATATTTCATAAATAAATATATTTTTGTAGAAACTGTGATAGACTGCATGATATTCGTTGCACCTACAGTTAGCTATCAGATAAGGACTATTTTCACCTAGTACGGTGAAAATAGTTCTTTTCTGATTGTTTTTTCTAAGAATCCTGTTATAAAAACATAACAATTAGCAATTCAAATTACTAGTTTATTTTCAACGCGTAAATTTATATTTCTTTCGCTTCGCTCGACAGAATCATGTAATTACACGTTATAACTTAAACTTTATATAAAATCATTGCACAATAATAAAGAATAGTACTAGTTAACCAGGGTCCAGAAGTAAGTCCAGAGGGGTAAGTCCAGATACAAAAACTATGCGCACATAAGTAGTAAATAAATAAATAAATATCGTAGGACATTACACACAGCGCCATCTGACCCCAAACTAAGCAGAGCTTGTGCTATGGGAATCAGATAACTGATAAAATACTTAAATACTTTTTTTTTTTGTAAATACATACTTATAATACATACAGTACACCCAGACACAGAACAAACATTTGTTTTATATCACAAAATGCTTGTCCTGAGTGGGAATCGAACCCACAACACACAAGTAGTAGTATTTACAACACGTGCCTGACACGGGTCGCTTAAATTTTAACCTTAGTAACAGCTATTAATATTCATAATTGGTAGAAAGCACGCTTCTATTTAAAAAACCATTTAATTTTAGATACAGGGTGTGGCATACACTAAGGTAGCTTAAGTAATTACATATCTCAATTTGAACCCCACTAATATTATAAATGTGAAAGTTTGGATGGATGGATATATGTTTGCTACTCTTCCACGCAAAAACTACTCAACGGATTTGGATGAAATTTGGTCTGGAGGTAGCTGAGCCCCTGGATTAACACATAGGCTACTTTTTATTCCGAAAACATGTAGCGGGTAACACCGCGGGGCGCAGCTAGTATGAAATACAACTCGTATCGCTGATTTATGCTCATTACTTTGAGACATTGGATGGTTAGTCTGAACATCCCTGAAGTTTTGCTGCTAACCTTCAAATCGGAACACAGTATTGTTTACACACTACTGCTTGGCGGCAGAATATCTGGTACTGCGGTGGTACCTACCTAGACGACCTCTTGATAAGGAGATGTATCACCAAGTATGTATTTACAAAAAAAAAAAATATTTTATCAGTCATCTGACTTCCATCGTACAAGCTTTGCTTAGTTTGGGGTCATATGGCGCTGTGTGTAATGTCCTACGAAATTTATTTATTTATTATTTTATTAGTATAATGTGAAATTTCTAGCAACATCCACTATAAGGTCATATGCTTATCTTTCCAGAAACTTCGCCGCCTCGTAGACGAGTAAGCGGTCCCTATCCGTCCATAAGCTCCGAGCTCCACGCTTGCCCGAGCATGATTCCTGTAGACCAGCCGTGATACTTAGGTACATTATCTATAAAAGTAAGAAAAATTAGAATAGTATTCATACAAGTTATCGCTCGGAATCGGGTTAAAAAACGTGTGCATATGGCTAAAAAATAAGCTTGTGCATTTTGTTTTATTTACGAATAGCTTGCGTTTTGCTTCGTGGCTCTTTATGATGCAAAATTAGAATCATGTAGAGTCAAGTCTAATGATCGGGTTCTGTAACAAAGTGCTCATATTAACTTTTGCTATACCTTTTGAACAAGCGATAATGGTATATGACCAGCACAAGACTTCACTAGGTGTCGTTATTCATTTTCTCTTTTCTAGTTTCTACCCCACGCGAAATCGTTCCACAAATACCCGCTTATTTGCGTACTCATAGCGCGACCACCACGCATGCGCGCCTCGCATAATACCACTTGTTGCTCCAAATTACACCATCGCAACCCCATGCCGAGCTCGTAAGGAGAAAAAAATAAAAATAAACAGCTGCCATTTTCGTCCATAGACAACGAGTGAATGGCGGGACGCGCGCGTGACGTAGGACGTCTATTTCGAAATTTGAACTTGCTTGTAAATATTTAGTTTTTTTGGCACTATTGTTTTGTTTTGTGCAAGTGTTTTTGATATTTTAGGTAATCGTTTGCTAATGTGCTTTGAATCATCTGGAATTATACTTAATTAGGGTAAGGATTTTTTTCCCCTATTTTAACTTCGCTGTACTTAGGTATATACTATATCATCAAAGTCATCCTTAGCCTAGATAGATTTAATTTTAGCATAAGTAGATTTCGGCACGCCTGATGTAGTACCTATCAAATGTGCCGAATAAATTGTGACTGCCGCTTATCATCAGATTCTTATACATATTTTACCTTCTTACATTAATTAAATATTAGCAATGAAATAATGATTGTTATTATTTATAGTTTTTAAATAGATCATATTGTATAGTGATTAACTCGCACATCTGTATAATAGTGTGGATTACCTAAGTACATTACAAATGTGCTTTAACTTTAATAAAACTTTACAGCCATGTTTTCTGATTCTTTTGTTCGGATTGCATATGAAAGGCGTAATTGGGACAACTTTGTTACAATTTCCATTTTATTCTCCGAACCTCATCGACACCATCACTTACAGACGAGGTGGTCAAACGTAGATCAATTTACATTTATGTATAGCAGCCGAATTATACGGTAAACCGACGCGGCAGGCTTGGCCGAAAACAAATAAAGGTTAACTCTGCTTTTAGCGCGATACCGTCCGTAAATATAAATACGAAATATCGATTTTATCAACCCCTATGATTCACCCTCTTTCGTTTAGCAAAATAAATATTTCCTTCACGGATTGGTCCGACAAAGTGATTTCATACCGTTTAGGTAGTATAGGAAATACTTTGGGTTGAAATCTTCCTATTAATAGTTTGAGCAATTGAATTGATATTAGAAGTAACAAAATTATCAAAGACGCCGTTTTTTTATACTGTTTTCTGTGTAAAATCGGTCGTTAAACCAATGGCTGGATGGATATCCTGAAAACTGACTGGAGTCTTAGTTATGAACGTTGCTGAAAGTTAATCAATGCTTCGAATGCTCTGTTACAATGGGATTTCAAATACAAATGGTTTATTTGCTTGAGTATAAATAGGCACAGGTCAGGTCGAAGGTATTTCTATATTCGGCCTTCTCGGTATGCAAAATACATCGAGACACAATAGAGTTTAAAATAACTTGAATACTTAATATTCTCAAAATTAATTTTAGTAGTAAGTATATTATATTCTTATAAATTAAATTGGTAAAACAAATCTTAAAAATAAATGTCAAAATAGAAACTAAATTGAACTTAATTGAATTGGATTTGAAAAATAATAAATTGAATTTAACTAACTTTCATAAGCAGCCGTATGTACGTACGTTTAATTTAAAATAGGAAAAAAGTAAAAGTAAAATTTCAAATTGATTTTATTAAAATTTCATGTCTGATTGATATCACAACGTGACAATTCGATGTCGGCAGTTTTTTTTTCAATAATTCCATAAACAATTATGTACTTCTAGCTAGCATCTAGGTACTTTATCGAGTTGTTACTTTTAAAGATTTATATTTTAATTTAAATTTAATTCCCTCACAAAGTGCTGTTTGAAAAACTCATTACCTACCAAAAACAGAACGATAAAAAGCCCATTGTGTTATCTGAGTCGGAACAAAAGATGGCGCGCATGTCGAATCACAGCATTGTCTATGGATCCGTTTCCGGTAAAATGGCTGCCGAATTGAATGATCACAAGCAATAGACATTAGACAATGCTTCGAAGTGTTTGAAAATCCGTATTTTACTTAAATGGTACACATTTTGTTTACAGATTGGCGTAACGTGATTATGGCGACCTTGCCTATATATGTATCGCTAAGCAGGTAAGTGTTATTAAGCTCAGAGCAAAATAAATAGTATATGTATTTTTTAGGTTTTAAGGTACATGCATTATGTACGGTTACCTACGTATATGGTTTCAAAGATTTTTCAGTCTTATAAAAATTACCTGACTCGTCTTTGATTGATTTATCTAAGAAGATTAAATATTGAAGGATATAAAAACCTATAAAACCTATAGTCTTAGAAAATAGTCACACACTAGACAGAATACACTTAAATCATACGAGGACGAATCCAAATACCATGCTATGGTTTTCAGACGGTATTTTCCTTCACCGGCAGTTTTAGCTCATTGTTGGAATATGAAACCACGACCTACGGCGTGTGATCCAACCGTGCTAACCACTCAGCTTTCAACACTACAAACTTTAATTTCTTTAAAACTTTAACGCTTTTTAACGACATTGACAAAACGATGCATTGAGAGTAGGTAAATAAAATTAGTGGAAGATAAGACAGCCCCTCAGGGAGGATGCTGCGAGGCCATGTGATCCACAGCAATCAGTTACAAATTACGCCTGTTTTGGTAATTAACGCTTTTACGACTGGGATAAGGACTATCAGATGGATTAAAACTCTTTATTATATACTAGCTGCGCCCCGCGGTGTTACCCGCTACATGTTTTCGGGATAAAAAGTAGCCTATATGTTAATCCAGGGTCTCAGCTACCTCCACACCAAATTTTATCTAAATCCGTTCAGTTCCGTTCGTTTTTGAGAGTAACAAACATCCATCCATCCAAACTTTTACATTTATAATGTTAGTGGGATACCTACACAAGAAACCTATTTTTGCACTTATAGGTCTATACTATTATAAAGAGGAAAGATTTGACTGTTTGTTTGTTTGTATTGAATAAGCTCCGAAACTAGTGAATCAATTTTAAAAATTCTTTCGCCGTTGTGAAGCTACACTACCTCCGGGTGACATAGACTACTTACTTTTTATGCCCGTATTTCCACGGGAACGGGAACTACGCGGGTGAAACCGCGAGGCGTCCGCTAGTATATAAATCAAAATCAAAAGATCAAATCATGTAATTGATTCTAGTCATGTCAATCAATCAATTTCCGCAAAGTAACGACTTTGCGGAAATTGATTTTGAGTAAATATATTTTTTTACGTGTACGTTTGGGTTACAACAATGTCGAGGATTTAATTCAAATTATATTTAACTAACTTGACGACAATTTTTAAATATCTGTACAAAATATTCTATTCTTTTGCTCTCTTTGTTCCGCCCTAATGGTGTAACGAGACGTCTATTAGTTATGCCTGAACTATCCATTCATGATTCCCTGGAAGACATCGCTATAATCAATAATACGTTTCATTGAGAAACCTTGTTCATGACTCTTACTTACTTATTATATATTTACTGAAAGAAATCCAATTTTCAAATCACACCAAAATTCAGTTCCATCGTTTTATAAATCAAAAGCTTATCTACTTTCGATATAAATATTAGTGTGTAATGCAAGCTTTGAGTTTAACATCCTCGACACGTATGCGAATCGTTTCCTTATCAGGAGACAGGAAATAGGTGTGGAAAGCTCTTTTGAACGTTCGTGACAGAATTCACACTCAATAAACTAAACAGAGGTACATACTTACAATAATTTTATCGTAGTTTATAAAAGTGCACTATTAATTACAAAGTGTTTTTTAATGTAAATGTAATGAGACGAACGATACGCTCTCCTGATGGTAAGAGATAACGCATGTCCATGATCATTGCAGCGATACACAGAGCTTTGAGTAGCAAAACAAAGTCTGGGGCATCGGTGCTTTTGCGCTCATTAATTTAAGACTTTCGATGGTTAGTCTCAACGACGTCATGTCTCGTTCGGCTTTTACATTAAAAAAACACGAAATTTAAATACGTATCAGAATCATTTATTGGCCATAAATAACAACGATTGTTACAGGCAAGTTAATATAACAATAAAAACCTTACCTTAAAATTACCACCTTACATTGAACCACCTTAAATTGAATTTCAGCTAAGTTAAAAAACTACGTAACACTTTAGGAAATTGAAAATAAGTAGCAGGTAATTAACAACAAATATAACATAAATAAACTAAAATCCATCTTATACAAAAAGTTTTTATTCATAATAAACACATACGAAATGTTTTTTTTGTAAAATTGTCAGTTTCTATATTAAAATTGTCTGTGTAAAAATCGTTGAAATATCAAGTCAACACTTGTGGGAAATAAGTCAAGTCAAAATAAAGTTATTGAAGCACAATCATCATAAATCTAACTGTACCAGCAAAGCATTTACATATCGTCAAATGCCGTCAGGTTCTTTATCTTGAGCTTTCGTCCGGCGCGCTTCCTGCCCCCCGATTAGGAAGTAGAGTGTACCTGGTACGTGTCAGCCATAACGACAAGCCCCAGGGCTGTCAGTGGAGGCCTTTCAATCTAAATCCATCTCAAATACAAATATTTTATTGATAACACCAATGTATCTAAGTATTTTATCAGTTATTTGACTTCCATAGTACAAGCATTGCTTAGTTGTGGGTCAGATGGCGCTGAGTATAATTTTTTAATGATAGATACACATATATTTGAAATTATTTTACGTAATTTGACTTGTAACATTAAATAAATAAATAATATCTTAGGACATTACACACAGCGCCATCTGACCCCAAACTAAGCAAAGCTTGTGCTATGGAAGACAGATAACTGATAGAATACTTAAATTTTGCAAAATTTTGCATGGTGGTAGGGTACTCTCTAGTACTCGGCTGGCTAGCTACCACCCTCAAGTTGAAAATCTGCCGCCAAGCATCTAACGGTGTGTTCCGGCAGCCTCACTTGAGAGCCAGTTCCATTCCAGGCTAGGTGTGCTTTACCATCTTCGACCACACCTTCACTTAACATCAGGTAAGCTGTGGTCAAACACCTAGCCTGTCAAACATTAAAAAAAAAAACTTTTTTTTTGTAAATACATACGTCATACAGTACACCCAGACACAGAACAATCATTTGCTTGTCCTGGGTGGGAATCGAACCCATACCCTTCAGCTCTTGGAGCAGACATACTACCAATGAACCAACACTGCCAGCACTTCCTTCTCGACAGCCCTAGCCCATATCTTTATAATTCCATAGCAGTAATATTGCTATTATTTCGTCCATAGCTCTCGCTTCTCACATACAAATGATGTTAAAGCCATCAACACACCGCGACACGTGTCTTGTGGCGGAATGGTTTCTTATAGCGTATGACTTGTGTCCGATTTACAGCGCCATTGTGACATATTAGGGCATCTAATGGACTTCGCATATAAAATGATAACGCCAATTTTTAGTACCTCTACAGCTTAATAATCTCATTGACGTTATCAATCAATCGATTATATCATGTGACGATATAAATTGTATTCATCACTCTTATTTTAACTTTTTATATGGTGGTAGATCTCCTTAGTAGGAGGTCGTCTAGGTAGGTACCACCGCAGTACCAATTATTCTGCCGCTAAGCAGTAGTGTGTAAACATTACTGTGTTCCGGTTTGAAGGGTACTGCAGCTAGCGAAATTACAGAGCTGTTGAGACTAACCATTGAAAGTCTCAAAGTAATGAGTGCCAAAGCAGTGATACCCTGGACATTGTTTTGTTACTCAAAGTTCTGTGTATCGCTGCAATGGTCATGGACAGGCGTTATCTCTTACCATTAGGAGAGCGTCTCGTTCATCTCATTACTTTATACATAAAAAAGCTAATTTGAAATAAATTAAATGTGAAAAAATATTTTTCGAAACAAGGTTTTAAATGTAAATGAACAAAAAAAATTATGAGAATTTGAATCATTGAATTGAAATACCATGAATTTTCACGCTATTTTGTGCGCGATTGTGATCCGGTGATAAACATAATTATGTAGATACTAATCGATCAATGGACGTAAATTAATAAAAATTATCGGTTGTTACGCCACAAGCTTAATCAATGTCAGTTAATAACAGACAATAGTTTTTTTACGCCTCATCCGAAGCAGTCTTTCATGGGATAGCTATCTTATAATCAAATCGTAGACGCTTGACTGATCATAAGCGGGTGTGAAATTAAATAACACTGATTAGGTTTAATCCAACGTTTAAGAGAAATAAACAGGAGCAGCTTATTTCTCAAATAAAAAAGCAGTGAACAAGTTATATTTAGTATATTTCATTCAATTTATTGCATAAAAATTAACATTAAAATAGCATAACACTTGTTTTAAATTTGTTTTTTTAATTTATTTATGTAGCGATGATAGCTCAGTGGTTAGCGCGGTAGGTTCGCATGCCGAAGGGCGTGGGTTCAAACCCAACAATGAGCTTGTGCTGCCGGTAAAGGAAAACATCGTGAGGAAACCATAGCATGGTGGTAGGGTACTTTCTAGTACTCGGCTGGCTAGCTACCACCCTCAAGTTGAAAATCTGCCGCCAAGCATCTAACGGTGTGTTCCGGCAGCCTCACTTGAGAGCCAGTTCCATTCCAGGCTAGGTGTGCTTTACCATCTTCGACCACACCGTCACTTAACATCAGGTGAGCTGTGGTCAAACGTCTAGCCTGTCAACCATAAAAAATAAATTAAAACGAATGAGAAACTAAAAGTGTAAAAGAGTAGTACCTAGTGGAATGCGTAACATGAGAGCACGACATTTCAGCCAGGAGCATAGTCAACAGTTCAACACTGACCCAATTGACAATAAAAAAACCGGCCAAGTGAGAGTCGCACAAGCGCACGACGGGTTCCGTACCATTATTTATAAAAACGGTAAAAAATTTCAACTGCCTAACTATCATGGTTCATGAGATACAGCCTGGTGACAGACGGACGGACGGACAGCGAAGTCTGAGTAATAGGGTCCCCTTTGGGTACGGGACTTGGTTGGGACTTTACTATAAAGCTTCGATGAAGTTGTAGAAGCAACACGAAAAGTCATGTTTCACCGCATTATATCATTTTCCCACACTCGCGCTTGTAATTCGGCACTTTATGAATAAAACACAACCATTTTTATGCATAAACACTCGACAAAACGATAGTTTTGGAAAAAAATACAACGGAACGACACGACTCTTCCCGCGTTCCCGCCAAAACTCGTAGTAAGCTTGTTTTGTTATTATTACTAACAGTCTGACACATTTTTTTACGCTCCACAGGCGCCGGGGTCCGTGACCTTTATCAACTTTAATTACATTTTTTTTACAATTATACAGTACAAAAAGAGGAAAGTTACGTTAGACTTATTATTTTAAACAAAAGAATGTAATAAAAAATAACAAAAATCTTAATAACTAGCGGACGCCTCGCGGTTTCGCCCGCGTAGTTCCCGTTCCCGTGGGAATACAGGGATTAAAAGTAGCCTATGTCACCCGGGGATAGTGTAGGTTCCTAACGGTGAAAGAATTTTTGAAATCGGTCTACAAGTTTCGGAGCCTATTCAATACACACAATCAAATCTTTCCTCTTTATGATACTTAGTATAGAAGAACCATCGGTGATATAAATGCATGCAAGCAATGTTCGTCAATTGTTATTCAATGCCATTAAAGTATCATTATTGAAATTCTCACGGCAATTAGGTTCGATAACACCGCAACCTGCGTCTCTGGTGTCAACGAACTGGGTCCTTTGTCCTTCGCAGGCGCAGCACCCACGCTTGCAGTTTTGCAGAAATTAATTTTATGTAGGATCACTCGATTTACCCGGAATTTCAATATTGGAGCACGATGTGGTAAGATTGGACGAGGCAATTTTATGCTGAGATTCTTTTCGATAGTTTGTAATTGTTTATTTATTGAATGGGCTCTGTCAAGTATCAACTTCAGGCATAAGAGCCGATTGGGAGACGCGCCAGGATACTAATTGGCAACGAAACTTTACTGGAATACTTTGCTCGCTTGTCGGTTTTCTACCGGATAATGTGCACTGCACAATCTGGTTTCCCCTGCATCTTTCTACTACCTCCGGCCGGGCAAACGCAACCAAAACGTCATCCGTACATGGTGGATGTCCCCCATGTACGCACATTTTTTTTATGGTTGGCAGGCTAGATGTTTGACTGTTTGTTGATTGATTGTTTGACAGCTCATCTCATGTTAAGTGACGGCGTGGTTGAAGATGGTAAAGCACACCTAGCCTGGAATGGAACTGGCTCTCAAGTGAGGCTGCCGGAACACACCGTTAGATGCTTGGCGGCAGATTTTCAACTTGAGGGTGGTAGCTAGCCAGCCGAGTACTAGAAAGCACCCTACCACCATGCTATGGTTTCCTTACGATGTTTTCCTTCACCGGCAGCTCAAACTCATTGTTGGGGTTTGAACCCCAACAATGAGCGCTTCGGCATACGAACTTGCCGCGCTAACCACTGAGCTATCATCGCTACAAAAACAAAATTCCATGCCAATCATAAATCGTAAGCTCATTATAATAGTTGTGAAAGAAATTAGCAATTTAATGTTTATTCCACTTTCACAAATCGGTTTTTGTCTACAAACTACCCACTCGTAAATTGGCATTTTTTTACGTCGCATTATCCAATACTGAATAATGCGAGTTTTGTCATAAACTTACTCGTATGTGGAATATGGCGCGACGACTGACATACAAACTTACTTTACAATGTATACATTGATCAACGGGAGGTTCGGTTATGGGGTACTCTTGTACCCCAAAACTTCTTCTTGGGTAATTATGGTTTGTATGATACAAACTGGTATTCAATATTTAGACAGAAATATAGTGAGGATAACTCAGTGGTTGGCGCGGTCAGTTGCCACGCCGACGGGCTCCAACAATGAGCTTGAGCTGCCGGTGAAGTAAAAACATCGTGAGGAAACCATAGCATGGTGGTAGGGTATGGCTAGCACCCTCAAGTTGAATACTTGCCGCCACGCACCTAACGGTGGGTTCGATCACTCATCAGGTGACACCTAACTGGTCAATCTATTATATGCTTGGTGGTAGATCATCTTCGCAGGATCATCTAGGTAGGTACCGCCACAGTACCAGATATTCTGCCGCTAAGCAGTAGTGTGTAAACATTAGTGTGCTCCGGTTTGAACGGTACCCTAACAAGCAAAATTACAGGGCTGTGGTCAACCATCGAAAGTCTCATAGTAATGAGCGCCAAAGAAGCGATTCCCCGGGCATTGTTTTGCTACTCAAAGTTCTGCGTATTGCTGCAATGGTCATGGGCATACGTTATCTCTTACCATCAGGAGAGCGCTCGTTTCATGACTTGTACATAAATAAAAAAATGCCATCCTCAGGACGTGTTGAGTCACCAAGCGCTTGGCAGAAAATGAGTGAAGTTTCGATCTAAACATTGGCCGAATAGCCCTAAGACAACATTTCACCATATCAATTTTTTCGTAGCTCTACAACGCAAGATCCTTCCACGAGTTCCAAAACTCGCGCCCACGCGTCAAATCGGCGCATAAGTATTAGGACCAAACCATACACGGCAACCCGTTCGATGAATAAATTTATACATATTTATATATGTATATAAATAAATAATAAATATCGTAGGACATTACATATAGGCTTGTGCTATGGAAATCAGATAACTGATAGAATACTTAAAAACCTTTTTTTTTGTAAATACATACAATAAATACAGAACACCCAGACACAGAACAAACATTTCGTTTATACCACAAAATGTTTATCCTGGGTGGGAATCGAACCCACACCCTTCAGACTTGCTAGCTTGACTAGCTAGGTGTTTGACCACAGCTCACCGTGACGGATTGGTCGAAGCTTCAACTTGACTAAGGTAGGTACGAGTATATATGGTTATAAGGTAGTTAGTTAACGTCCTGTTAGTTTTTTGATAATCGAAGGAAGCTAACGTTTTCCCGAGATAAAAAGTATCCTATATGTTAATCCTGGTAATTAACTAGGTGTGTGCCAAACTTCATCCAAATCAGTTCAGCGATTTTTGCGTGATTGAGTAACAAACACCTTAACATACAAACTTTTACATTTCCTATCCTATCCTAATATAATTACATTTTGTTTTTGACTGAACAATTGACCAATTTTTTTTATTTTTTTTTTTTTATTTTGATGTATAATTATAATTTCGTAAATCCTAATTGTTATCTAGAGACTTTTAAAAAATGTAATTGTAATGCACCTAGACATGCATAGTTTTGGAATGTAAACGCGAAAGTTTGTATGGGTGGATGTTTGTTACTCTTTCAGGCAAAAACCACTGAACGGATTTTGATGAAATTTGGTATGGAGGTAGCCGAGACCCTGGAGTAACAAATAGGTTTTATAACGACAACATGTAGCGAGTAACACCACGGGGCGTATAGTATAATCTAGTATAATCATACTTGACACGTCTACGTAAATAGTTATATTATATTTAGGTACATATACTTTCTTTTACGTATCAAAGCGTAATGACAAAAGAAAATTGCAATAAATAGAGAAACTGATCGAACTAACATTGTGGTGGAGAAATCGTGGGAAATTCAAGATAAATATGTTCTACATTGTTTACTACTTTATGTCTAGGTATCTTCGGAGTTTGACCTTCTTACCATTGTATGCCCCTTAACGGCATAGGTATGAAGTTGACATTGTCTGGCTAGACTTACTAGTTAGTTTAGTACCATTACGGTATCAGATGCTCTGCCGCCAAGCAGTAGTGTGAAAAAGTATCCTATATCCTAAACGCATGGCTGAATAAAAAACTGTCTTGATTATGTCGTCTCAATTCACTCGTGTTTTATCGATTTGAATTGATTTAAATATACCTAGTACTAGTAGTTAGTGTAGAATTGCTCCTGTGAGTGTCGGAAGGTAATAAAATGTTTTGGAACATGACTTTTCCTATTGCTTCTAGAACTCCATCGAAGCTTGTTAAAATCATTTCAAGTTTACAAGGGCGTGACCGAACTTGACCAAAACTTTCTTTGTACAACAAAATTTAAAATCAGAAATAAAAATTTGAATAAATCATAATTATAATATATTAAGAACCTAATTAAAATTCTTAAAAATGTAGGTAAAACAGTGAAGTTCTCAATGAATGAATTGAGTTGAATAGGGCGTACCGTGAAGTTCTATTTAGCAATTTTTAGGGTTCCGTACCCAAAGGGTAAAAACGGGACCCTATTACTGAGACTTCGCTGTCCGTCTGCCACGAGGCCTGTCACCTGTATCTCAAGAACGGTAATAGCTAGACAGTTGAAATTTTCACAGATGATGTAGGTATTTCTATTGCCGCTATAACAACAAATACTAAAAATAAAATAGAATAAATATTGAAGGGGGGCTCCCATACAACAAACTTGATTTTTTATAGAAAATGGTACGGAACCCTTCGTGCGCGAGTCCGACTCGCACTTGGCCGGTTTTTCTTATTATAATAAATAAAAAATTATTAGCAGTTACGGAAAAAACTATTTTCTAGGACTATTACCTTTATTATTACTTCGCAATATTAGTGCCAGGATAGAACTAAAACAAATTGAAATTTTTTAAATAGTTTATTTTGTAAACATAAAATAATTCTTATTTAATGTCAATTCTAAAGTCCTTAATACAGATATCAATATGTCAAATACAATTATGTATGTATTATAAGTATGTATTTACAAAAAAAAAAAAGTATTTAAGTATTCTATCAGTTATCTGTCTTCCATAACACAAGCTCTGCTTAGTTTGGGGTCAGATGGCGCTGTGTGTAATGTCCTGCGATATTTATTTATTTATTTAATTGACAAAAAACAGAAAAAAAAATTGCGAAAAACAGTATGTATTACTAGTAAGTAATTATGATTTTTTTGTCATGTCATTTTAATATATTGACAATATTGTTTTGGTATTGACATATTTTTATATTGACATATTTTGTATTGACAGTATGTTTATATTGACAATATTTTTTATATTGACATGTTTGGATATTGACATACCTTATTTTGACATGTAATCAGTGTTTTAAACCCCATTTAATGACATCTTTAAAATTTTGAAGTGACTTGTAACATTGGTGTTATCAATAAAGTATTTGTATTTGTATTGTCTAAGGTTTATAAAAATGTATGGAACAGCTGTTTGCGATTTCAGTTTTTTTTCTTCGACTAAGTAACAGCACGTTCGTGCATTTTGCCAGTTCTCAAGTTTTTTTTATTTCAGTGTTGGTTCCATACTAAAAGTTTTTCATAATGATGAGTACAATGACTCATTAGCTTAGTACATTCCAAGATTATAACCCTCTAGGTAGGTATAAATAGATACCTACGAAGAGCGTGAGAACGCATTTTCATACAATGCTAACTAAACGTAAGCTTTAGATGTGAAGCGATAAAGTTTACGATTGTTTATTTAGTAAATGAATTAAGAGAATTGTGTTAATTGAAAATGAGTTAACTAAACTTAATATGGGAAACCAAAGGTTCAGGGGAGCTGACCTTGATGTATCAATTTAGATTTAAAAAATAAATAAAATTCTTACTAGCTGCACTGGGCGGGTTTACCAACATTTTTCAGGATAAAAAGTAGTATGGATTTCTGTTTAATAAGTACCTATATTTATACGCATACTTTTATTAAAATTAGACGAGTTGGTGAACAATCTCTTACTTATAAATAAATAAATATTGTAGGACATTACTTAAAGTGCCATCTGACCCCAAACCAAGCAAAGCTTGTACTATGTCAGATAACTGACGGAATACTTGAATACTAATTTTTTTGTAAAAAACAAACATTAATTGTTTATACAACAAAATGTTCGTCCTGGATGGGAATCGAACCACACCTTACCACTATGTCTACTACTGATCCAACAGGGCTGTCAATGATTGTTCTTATTGTTATGGTAAGCGGCAAACGAGGACAGTTGTTTGTGCCACACAGTCGATTTACAATAGTTCAGAGATTTTAATTTGCTAAAATGTAATTTTCAAATTAAAAACAAACTTTTATTTAAATCCATGGTATAGATACCTATCTAAGAATTTCCTAAAAACAATGTTGACACTAAACACGCGTCTTTCAAAACCTGGTAAGACATTTGTTTGCGAATATTAGAGCAATACATAAATATTTTTATTGTTTAGGACTTTGTAAGACAGAATTGGGATTCGTTGTTTACCCATTGATTAGTATAATAATACTTTTCGTGTGGTCTGTGACAGTCCCGTTCGCTCATTGGTAGTATATCTACCTTGAGAGCTGTAGGGCGTGGGTTCGATTCCTACTCAGGGCAAACATTTTGTGAATAAACAAATGTTTGTTCTGTGTCTGGGTGTTCTGTACGTATTATAAGTAGTATTTACAAAAAAAAGTATTTATGTATTCTATCAGTTATGTGACCTTCCATCACACAAGCTCTGCTTAGTTTGGGGCCAGATGGCGCTGTGTGTATAGCCCTACGATATATATGTATATATCGTATCGTATGTATATATATATATATATTATTTCCTTGAAATGTTTTTATTGCGACATCAAAAATGCCACATATATTTCCTTTGGAACAATCATTCTCACGGCGTCCGTTAGTCGTCCCTTGTAAGAGTCAAGGCCATTATGAGTTGACAGGTGCAGGTGTATGGCATTCCAGTATTGTAAGGCAAGAGCGCAGGGCGTTTGACTTCATTCCGAAGGGAGCTAATTGGATCATGTGTGCTAATTACAAGCGAAGAGAGAAGCTATTAAATACATTATATTTGTGTTTTAGTAATGGCGCTTTAACCGACATAGCCCAGAGAATCAGCAAGTTGAAGTGGCAATGAGCAGGGCACATAGCACGCAGAACTGATGGCGGATGGGGCTGCAAAGTTCTGGAGTGGAGACCACGGACCGGCAAGCGCAGCGTAGGACGTCCGCCAACAAGGTGGACAGACGACCTAATAAAGACCGCAGGAACGCGCTGGATGCGAGTCGCTTCCAACCGGTCTTTGTGGACGTCAATGGGGGAGAACTATGCCCAGCAGTGGACGTCCTACGGCTGAAATAATGATGATGATGATGAATGGCGCTTTTGTAGCGATGATAATTCAGTGGTTGGCGCGGTCGGTTCTACGCTGTAGGGCGTGGGTTCAACCCCTAACAACGAGCTTGAGCCGGTGAATGAAAACAATTCTTGTAGGTACTCGGCTAGCTAGCTACCACCCTCTAGTTGAAAATCTGCCGCCAAGCATCTAACTCCGGCAGCGAATGTGTTCCGGCAGCGTTTGCGTTTGACAACAATCTCGTCTATGCGGTCTACGATAGGCTATCTCTGGATGAATATTTAGGTATAAGAGCTAGCTAAACCCGTCAGCCTGTATGTATGTTCAATTAAAAAGCATGCAAGCAAACAAAATCCATCGCAGCTAGGGGAAGTTTTTTTTTTATTTTTAGATTTTTTTTCAATTTGACGTATATATTTTTTTATTTTTTTTAATGGTTGACAGGCTAGGTGTTTGACCACAGCTCACCTGATGTTAAGTGAAGGTGTGGTCGAAGATGGTAAAGCACACCTAGTCTGGAATGGAACTGGCTCTCAAGTGAGGCTACCGGAACACACCGTTAGATGCTTGGCGGCAGATTTTCAACTTGAGGGTGGTAGCTAGCCAGCCGAGTACTAAAGTACCCTACCACCATGCTTTGGTTTCCTCACGATGTTTTCCTTCACCGGCAGCTCAAGCTCATTGTTGGGGTTTGAACCCACGCCCTACAGCGTAGAACCGACCGCGCGAACCACTGAATTATCATCGCTACAAAAGCGATGATTTTTGGGTCCTGTCCCCTGTGACCGTCCTCTTCGGACCGCGCCTAGCTAAGTATATACTATCGTAACTTACAATACAAAAGTAACTTACGCTAGCACAGACAAATCAATCACAAACCTCCTTCCTCGAAGTGCAAGGAATGCTAACTGGTCATTAGTCCACCATTGTTCGCTTTTACGACTCGAGAAGAATGCAAGCAGGAACCGAATCCGCACTCGATAACGAATGCCCCGCGCCGACAGGCGGCGGTTTCCCGGTCTCAGGTTTCATTTACGATATGCCAATACATATTGTTGCCATCTCTCACTTTATCAAGTACTAATAAGCGCTTTCAGAAGCTAATGCGAACGCATTTTGGTACTTCAGTTGATTATTTATCTTATTTGGTAAGCCAAAGTGTCCCGTTTCGCGGAGCAAAAACATAGCAGTTACGGTATATGTGATTCAAATGATTTATTTATTGGAAAGTAATTCATGGCTCCAAAACTATTTGCCTCGTAAAAAAGAGGATAACATTTTAGCGATGATAGCTCAGTGGTTAACGCGGTTGGTTCACACACTGAAGGCGCAGGTTCAAACCCCCACAATGGGCTTGAGCTGCCGGTGAAGGAGATTCGTGATAATAATAATAAAATTTATTTATTTGTTTCTACTAATGTGCATGCGTTATTCCATTTATAATTACATTAGATTCACTAGACTTATAATTATTTACTATTTGTATACAAAAAAGAGAACATTTCTTAATAATTATTAAAAATACACTTATATATAAATAAATATAATACTATATAATGATGGTAGGATACTTTATAGTACTCAACTAGCAAGCTACCACCCTCAAGTTGAAACTCTGTCGCCAAGCACCTAACGGTGTGTTCCGGCAGGCTCATGTTCCATTCCAGGTGTGTTTACCATCTTCGAACACACCGTCACTTAACATCAGGTGAGCTGTGGTCAAACACTTAACCTGTCAAACATTAAAAAGAATAAGAAATATAACCTCGCGAGAAAAACTACTGTTTTGTACAAAAATATATATTATTAAAACCAGTGGCAAAATAGTGATGCCCTGAAATATGTGTTAGTACTAGATACCTCTGCGACGATCATTTGCAGCCTTTGCCGCTTACCATCGGAAGAGCGTCTCGTTCATCTCATTATTTTTACACAAAAATTACTCATGTCAACATTTTCGTAACAGCTGATTCTTACTTCGTAGTTCAAAAACAAAATAACCCTGCAAAGCTCTACGTATCTCAAGTTAAAGTTCAAGTTAAATACTTAAAAAAACACTACCAAGAATATAATTTTACTAACTTTTTAATTCACATTCAAACGCGGATACCGTACAAATGAACTCCGAGTATCCTTGAACTTCAAGAACGATTTATTTTTATTAAAACAATAACTAACTACAACTATACCACGGAAATGTAACCGTGACCACCGTAAAGGTCCATAATGCCACTGCCAAGGCATATCGAACCTTTTTAAAGTTAACTCTATAATGTTGGCTATAAAGCTCAACGAGTTACTTTTATAATGTTGGTAGGCTACGTCCTGTGGCTACGTGCGGATGTGGCGTAACGTAATAAACCATAAACGTTCGAGTCGATACCCTCAAAACTGATGATCGCCTGGTATCTTTACCATCTAATTTTTCACTAACACATGCTTTTTGTAAGCTTAAGGTGGTTCGATTTTGATACAAATAATTTTTGCTGGAGCATAATTTTTGCAGTGAAATCACTGCTACTGGCATTTATTTTAGTCTTTATTTGCGGTAAATCACAACTTTTACGATTGCCGTTCTTTTTTTTTTCTAAAATATTATAATGCACGTTCCATCATTCCTTCGAAATTTTCAATTTCGATATAGATAGGAATTTGATTTTAATTAAAGCTGAATATATATCAACTGTGTAATAATTAATTTTTAGTCGTTTTGATTAACGAACTACTTTTTTTATTAACTATAAACTACGTTTCGTTTTCGAGATACTTTAAAAACAAAAAAAAATCTTTTTTTTTGTTTTTAAAGTTATATAAAATTAAATTCTTAGATAAATATTTTTTTTTAAAGCGTACCTACAAGGTACGATTCTAGGTTGGTATCACCACAGTACCAGATACCGCCAAGCAGCAATTACAGGGCTTTTGAGACTAATCATCAAGTCTCAAAGCGCCAAAGCAGCGATGCTCTGGATTTTGTTTTGCTACTCAAAGTTTTGTGTATAACTGCAATGACAGGCATTATTTTTTACCATCATGAGAAAATCTCCTTCGTTTACACATTTACAATTTTAAAAAAAACTAAAACTTTTTCGCGATAAATAGTAGCCTATGTGTTAATCCAGGATATAAGCTATTTGCATGTTAAATTTCATCCAAATCTATAAAGTATCGTTACTCTGTGACAAAATAACAAACGCACATACTGATACACTCATGCATTTATAGTATTGGCGTCATTAATTTTATGTATAATTTAGAAGTTTAATACCTCCCTAAGAAAGACGTTAACATCACTTCGATAGTAATAAATCATCAAAGCCCTTGCCACTTCACTATTCAATATTTATCAATTAGCCATTGCTTATCCACATAGCCTCAAAGCATTGTATTCTAGCTTCTAGGGAGCCTGGATACATTATTTACACAGCAATTACTAAACGTACTTGACATCAAACTAACTGTTACTTACTTTACCACTTACATTGTCTTAGGGCTCCCACCTGAAGCAACAGATGGAGTAATAGTTGCTTCCTGTATTTAGTTGACTGCATACTGTGTATAATTAGTTGAAACGTACCTATTGTTTGTCACTGAGACAGAATACTTGCGACCGCGCTTCGGAAAACACGCGTCGATCAATCGCTCTGTGAAAAGAGTTCGATTCGAATTCATACCTCACAAAAAAAATAGTAGTCGATACGCATTACACATGTGTTGTATACAGACAACACTGGCCGGATAAAAACAATTTGACAGTTATTTTCCCGCCTATAAATTAAAAAGTGTCTTGATTTTTTTTCTTTAGTAATTTTTGGTTTCGCACGGCAGTGAATTCTGCCGAAATTATTAGGGGCAGAAAAAGTTAGGAGAACTAGTGCAGTGATATTGGACCGAAATGACCCCCGTCGGACTTCTGTTCAAAGTGAACAGGTAAGTTATTTTAGCACCATCTCGTTAAATGTATGCGCTTGAACATGCCCATACAGAGAAGGTATTTTAAATATTGAATATGGGATGTGTTAATACGCTGTACGTTTAGTATTCTGTGGACGCCATTGTAAGTTTTCGTGTTACAGCTTGGAAACAATGCACACTAAATATAAGGCAGCACATTGCTACTTCGGTGGCTGGATTTTTTTTTTTTTATGTAAGAAGTAATGAGACGAACGAGACGCTCTCCTGATGGTAAGAGATAACAATATCCATGACCATTACAGCGATACACAGAACTTTAATAGTTTAGGTCTTATAATATTAAATTAAATAATAATGTATATTTAATTCTAGTAAGTAGCAAGAGGATTTTATTCTAAAAACACATTACCTGGAACCTTTTCAGCATTCAAGCACCAAAACATTTTATAATGTTTAAATTCAGTTTATGTTCAGAGAGTTCGAAGCCACATAAAATAGCTAGCTGCGCCCCGCGGTGTTACGCGCTACATGTTATCGGTGTAAAAAGGCCTAGTAATAGCCTATGTATTAAGCCGGGGTGTCAACTACCTCCATACCAAATTTCATTAAAATCCATTCAGTAGTTTTTGCGTGAAATATTAAGTAGTAGCTCATTTTACTAATATTTTAAGTTTAACGAAGCAAAAACCGTCATATTTTTATTCTATGTAAAAGTAATAAGACGGACTAAAGGATTTTACGTTAGTAAGAGATAAATAATAATTATTTATAATTCTTGTATAAGACCATTACCCATAAGTTTAAGTAAAAACAATTATAGATATCTGTAACAGTAGCCCCAACCTACAAGTGGGTTCAAATCCCAACAATGAGTTTGAGCTACCGGTGAAGAAAAACATCGCTAGGAAACCACAGCATAGTGGTAGTGTTATCTATAGAGCTCGGCTGTCAAGCTACCATTCTCGAGCTCAAAATCTGCCGCCAAGCACTTGACAGTGTGTTCCTTCCTATCTTGAGAGCCAGTTTCATTCCATGCTAAGGTGTGTTACCATCGTCTACCACACCGTCACTTCACATTAGGTGAGCTATCATCAAACACCTAGCCTGTCAACATTAAAAAAAAAACTTTTTATTAAACACTTTTTTAAAATAAATCTTGGTATTGAAAATTTGACAAACTTTTTTTTTTGCAAATTTTTATGGTTCCTAAGACATTGGGGATGTGGCTTCTTGTATTTTTTACAGTAAACAAGTTTTTACGCATTTTGAGTAAAGGAAGTTTTATATGAGGGGTGGTCGCATTTCTTGGACTTTTCCGGTCAAGTTTTATAGCTTCTTTGAAAAAAACACATCCTGGTGTCAGTATTGAGCAAATACAGACATCTCATGATCTAAATAATGCCAACAATAATCTTTATTAAGTGTATATAATCAAACTTTACCAATTAATAGTTATGATAGTCCAATAGTATTATCTAAAACCTTCTATGGTTTTAGGTAATACTATCATATCATTTTTTAGTTATGACTTATGACAAAATGGCGGCACGACCTTTTCCGCGTTCCCGCCAAAACTCTACCAGTCAGAGGTGATTCTTTTTTCTTTGGTTTTGGCGTAGCTTTTTTAGCATTTGCCAGTGTCAAGTATTTTACATTTGCAAGTTCCAAAAATTAAATAAATGTCCTTGTAGCTAAAGTTATAGTCAAAGTATCCAGTCTTGGTCAAGTACAGTCCGTGTCAGTTAAGTCCAGTCATGCTTTACTAAAGTAGTGGTGACTTTACTATAAAGCTTCGATGGAGTTTTGGAAGCAACACAAAAAGTCATGTTTCACTACATTATATCATTTTCCCACACTCGCGCTTGTGATTCGGCACTTTATGAAACACTACCATTTTTAAGCATAAACACTCGACAAAACACTAGTTTTGGAAAAAAATATAACGGGGCGACACGACTCTTTCCGCGTTTCCGCCAAAACTCAGTCAGGGATGATCTGCGGTTTTTTAAAATATTTTTTTTCTTTCATAGAATTTTGACGCCGCACATTTTGTGCATCTTGCCACTTTTGAATCGGTAACTTTTCATAACAAACTAGATTCTTATTTCTGCTTATGTAAAAGGTAAAACGGGAGGTTCCCGCCATATGCGAGTCTGTGACAAGTTTCTGAGGAAGAACCAATTAAGCTACAGCCAACTATCATAACGGTGAGTTGGCGTGTTACACATGCATAGGAAATAAACGCTAACTTTTTGACAGGTTGATGTCTCTAATTACTGTGGGAATTTTATTATTATAACTTGTTACAGCATAATCCGCTATAATTTTAAAATGAATTATAGTTAAATACGATTTTTGTGGTAATCTTTTTATCTTGTTTTTGGAATGAAAAAATCACAGACGGGCGACTCTACAACCACTCTAGCTTCAATAAGACAAACACACGACAGCCCCGTTGGCTCATTGGTAGTATGTCTGCCTTGAGAGCTGTAGGGCGTGGGTTCAATTCCCACTCAGGGAACAAACACTTTGTGAAAAGGCAAATGTTTGTTCTGTGTTTGGGTGTTCTATATGTATTTTAAGTATGTATTTACAACAAAAAAAAGTATTTGCGTATTCTATCAGTTATCTGACTTCCATCACACAAGCTCTGCTTAGTTTGGGGTCAGATGGTGCTGTGTGTACAGTCCTACGACATTTATTTATTTAAACAATCTATACTATTATAAAGAGAAAAGATTTGATTGTTAGTTTGTATTGAATAGGCTCAGAAACTACAGGACCGATTTCAAAAATTCTTTCACCGTTGAGAAGCTACACTATCCCCGGGTGACATAGGCTACTTTTTATCCCTGTATTCCCACGGGAACGGGAACTACGCGGGTGAAACCGCGAGGCATCCGCTTGTGTAAAATAAATCTATTCTAAATATTATATTGGTAATAGTAGAGTTGTATCGTAAAGTTTTGAGGGCAACGTTCGCCTTATCTCTACAGTACGAGAATCGTCGTAAACAAGCGACATTATTGCACTGCCACAGAAGCAGCAATAGTTACACCTAGGGCTGCCAACTTAGCTTTACAACAACAAGCAACAAGCAAACAATGTCGTAAAATAAACTTTTATACAGCGTAACAAATCGTCGCTTAGCTAACAATACCGCTCAAGTCATATTTGCTTAATTTTCAGGAGAGACCAAAATTGATTATCTTCTATGAAATATTTCAAACATTTTTTTTTTCTTAAATATAGGAAAAAAAGTTATGTGTACTGTATGTATATGTAATAGTAAACGATAATGCCTGCCCATGATAATTGCAGCGCTCTTGATGGTAAGAGGTTATAATACGTCTGTTCAGAACCATTGCAGCAATACAGAGAGCTTTGAGCAGCAAAACGAAGACCAGGGTAGCACTTATTAGATGGTTAGTCTCAATAGCCTTGCATTTATAAATTACCAGCAAACGCCTCGCGGTTTCACCCGCGTAGTTCCCGTTCCCGTGGGAATACAAGGATAAAAAGTAGCCTATGTCACCCGGGGATAGCGTAGCTTCCCAACGGTGATAGAATTTTTGAAATCGGTCAAGTAGTTTCGGAGCCTATTCAATACAAACAAACAATGAAATCATTCCTCTTTATAATAGTAGGTATAGATAGATAAAACGAGAGACATCCCTATTGATACCGCTATCGGCGACCACAGGTCTCGCTTCTAATAAAGCTTCTTATTAGGGTTCCCTATCATGTCGTGGAACACACGAACAACTAATATTTACAACCGGAGTAATATACTTGGTTGTGGGTCTCCTTAGCAGGAGGTCGTCTAGGTAGGTACCACCGCAGTACCAGATATTCTGCCACCAAGCAGTAGTATGTAAACATTACTATGTTCCGGTTTGAAGGGTACTGCAGCTAGCGAAATTACAAGGCTATTGAGACTAACCATCAAAGTCTCAAAGTAACAAGCGCTAAAGCGCGGCGATGCCCTAGACTTTGTTTTGTTACTCAAAGTTCTGTGTACCTATGGCTGCAATGCTCATGGGCAGGTTATCGTTCCCGTAGGAATACAGGGGATTCCTACGGGAACGGGAACTACGCGGGTGAAACCGCGAGGCGTCCGCTAGTAGGCTATATTTATATTGTTAATCGAGTTTTGTTTTCCCGTACGAAGGCGGGACGGACCGCTAATGTTAAATAAAATCACACTAATGTCTTGTCCATTAACCTTGGACCGAGGCCTCGTCTCCTAAGTTCTAAGCAACTAAGTAAGCACTATAAGTTACAAAGGAGCCGGTCTAGAAATCCGAGTCGAGCAGACATCGACGCTTGCAAATGACACACTTGCTAACTAGCAAATATTGTTTACCTGAGCCGCGTAGGCAAAGTTTTCAAACATTGTTTTAATATAAACATTCTTTTCTTATACCTACAGTAAATACTGAAACTATGCCTTTTTTATGTAAAAGTATGAGACGAACGATGCGGTCTCCTGATAGTAAGAGATAACGCATGCCCATAACCATTGCAGCGATACACAGAACTTTGAGTAGCAAACAAAGTCCGGGGCATCGCTGCTTTGGCACTCACTACTTTGAGACTTTCGATGGTTAGTCTCAACAGCTCAGTAATTTCACTAGCCGCAGTAACCTTCAAACCGTAACACAGTAATGTTTACACACTACTGCTTGGCGAATGCCTACTAATAGTATAACTTAGTACGACGAAAACTTAATCATTCGCGTCATGGTAGATGTTCCTACAACTCAGTGGTAGACCTTAGCAGTAGGTAGGTACCACCGCAGTATACCAGATATCCTGCCGCCAAGCATAAGTGTGTAAGTGTTGAAGGGTACTGCAGCTAGAGAAATTACTGGGCTGTTGAGACTAACCATCGAAAGTCTCAAAGTAATGAGCGCCAAAGCAGCGATGCCCCGGACTTTGTTTTGCTACTCAAAGTTCTGTGTATTGAAGCAAAGGTCATGGATATGTTATCTCTTACCGTCAGGAGAGCGTATCGTTCATCTCATTACTTTCACATAAAAAAAATCCGAACTGAACGTTTTGAATCCATCTTCATCGTGCGAACCACTAATCAATGGAATTTGCTGCCCGAGTGGGTGTTGTGGAGGGTGTTCCTGGATAGCTACAATCTGGGTGCCTTCAAGTCGCGAGTGAATCGGTTTCTTCTTTTCTTTTTGAAATATCAACCATGAAGTGGTATCGCTTTTTAAGGCTCCTGGCTGTCTGATAGTAGAATGGGCAGGGGGGAATTAGGTCATGCAGATCTGAAGCGCACTCAAAGTGTATCCGGTAGAAACTGATAAGGCATCAACTTTTCATTGTTGTTCAAGGCTTTGAAGCCTATTCTGAACAAGCGAGTTGCTTATGATCCTATCAACGCTGCTTTGAATACTCTCTCCAACAATGAGTTACTTGTTTATTCTTAAAATACGTAATAGTTACGTAAATGTTTTCTATAGAAAAATGTTCCATTTGCGGTCTATACCCACTGATAGCTAGGGGTAGCTTTCTCAGTAATCATGAGTTGTTACTAATTTAACATTATAATATTTTTATTAAGTTTCGATAGTTTTTATGCTAGAAACACCGTATTCGTCTACGGGGTTTTAAAACCGAAGTACATGTTTCTCTATTTTATAACTAAAACACTACTATTTAAAAAATTTAAAAAAAACGAATAAAAAAACAAGTTTTGGAAATTACGTTTCCCCGCGTTCCCGCCATAACCCATGACACAAGCATGACAGAGAGTTAAAATGCTCAGGAATGATCGCTGCGTTACCGCAGCGTCCCGCGCGTTGTGGCGACGTCTCGCCGCGGTTTCCCATCGGTGTAGGTTACAGCTCCCATCTCAGCCTGTTTTGTTTGTTTATTGCCGGATCTGGTTACTGTTTGACAGTTTACAGGGCAAGGTAACATCATTTTGGCCTTTTGCAAAGTATATTAAATTTCTTTAGCACATTTACTTATTGATTAAATCACATTAATAGTAAAGAGGCGTCCGTGTTTTACGAAAGAACATCAAGTAAAAAAGTCTGTTCTTTTTAATTTAGTTTCTGGTATAGACAATAATGAGTTTATCTTTCTAAAATGGCGTCGTCAAATCCAGAGTTAACAAGTTCCTTCAAAGCTCAGATTAAAAACTAGCTTCAAAGCTTGCTTTATCTTAGACCACATAATTGCTTAACATCAGGCAGAATGTGACCTAAACCCATTAATAATTTCTTGTTATCTTACAGTTGTTCAGAACAGACATTTTTAGCGATAAGGCAGCCAGTTACAGCGTTAGGTTACAATTTTTTTCATTTAAAACCAACTGACGTTGGTCTGTTCAAATTCAAATCAATTTGTTCGTATTTATAAATGTTTTATGACTAAAGGTAAATAAATTGTAAATGTTGTAGGTATAATTATGATTTTGCGTATAATTTAGTTTTTCAAATTTTCCGCGAAAGTCTTCAAAAGTAAATTATAATTTTTACGAACGTTAAAATTTTCTTAGAAAAATATTTTTTTTTATGGTTGACAGGCTAGGTTAGATCACAGATCATCTGATGTTAAGTGACGGTGTGGTCGAAGATGGTAAACACACCTAGCCTGGAATGAAACTGATTCTCAAGTGAGCCAGTAATTATTGTAAATTAGAAAAAAAACTCTGTTAGATCGTTTTAAATTGATACGGTTACCCAACAGGATTTAGGTTTGATTTGTGTTTGACCAAATCCAATTTACTTAAATTTCTAGTGAGCGCTATAAAATTTTTATATACATAAAAGTGATATTTTAAGCAAATACGTTGTCTTAGAAAGCGAGTAGGAAAGCATGCAATGACGCACGCGCATGCAGTGGGCTACTGCGCTGGCAATTATGTCATTGGCAGCACTGATTTTTAACTAGATTAAACTAGATTAGATTTTACTTGGTGGTAGGTCTCCTTAGCAGGAGGTCATCTAGGTAGGTACCACCGCAGTACCAGATATTCTGCCGCGAAGTAGTAGTGTGTTAACATTACTGTGTTTCAGGGCTGTTGAGACTAAACATCGCAAGACCTAAAGCAATGAACGTTGACCGTTGAAAGCAGCGATGCCCTGGACCGTGTTTTACTGTTCAAATTTTGTGTATCGCTGTAATGGTCATTAGCAGGCGTTATCACTTAACATCTTGAGCGACATGTTTGTCTTATAAGTTTTACATTAAAAAATATATATATATCTATATAAACAGATGTAGTATCTTACCATAATAAAACCGTTTATTATGTTCGCAATACCGATGCGTTCATTCGAAACACATAAATGTCGACATCTCCATTAGATACGTCGTGAGATAACTACCTATATATATGATTGCTGTATTTCGCCGTCTTTGTTTTTGTGCATTTTGTGATAAATCTAGTGAATTAAGTATAAGCCACAGTCACATTGATTAAGTCACAGTCGAGTCCTGTCTTGCCATAGTAAAGTAGCGGGTGACTACTGTAAGTTTCGATTAGAGTTTTGGAAGCAACTCGAAAAATGTTGATGTTTGTTTTTCACCACATTACACTCAAGCACATTATGTGGCCCTATTTTATTTAATTAAATCGTATAAAGTACTTAAGTTTGTTTGTTTGTATGAATACATTAATCTTGGTTTACCTAAGATTGAAAAACATTTTTTGCGTTTGATTACATTTCATGGGTACTTAACACCAGGATACCCCACCTTTAAAACCTAATGGTGGGTTAAACCGCCTTTTTTTTTTAGACTAAAACTGCACATTATGCCAATTACAATCGTCCTTAAAATAATATTAAAAAAAGTAATTGTATAAACAAAGTCAAAATGAAATGTGTGAATGTCAAAACATTATCAAAATAAATTAATTGAATAAATATAGATCGGAATCATATTATTACTATACAAACTCAAGTCATTAAACAATATTTTATTAAATATAGTAAAATAAAAATAGTACATAAAAGTAAATAATAGTATATTAAATATATGTAGTTGAAAATAGTCGGCCCTATCACAAATACCACATGAATTGTAAGATGAAACGAAATTTCCATAGTTTAAATTTGCTGGTACAGAACCCTGGCACAGCGGGACGGGTCTCCCAATCCAATAAATCCACGTCAATAAACTTCACGCACCACCACAACGATTATGTAGATTGGCGAGCAAAACGCTCGCGGAAATAGCGTAGATCATCGCGAGACACAAAACCCCCATATCTCGCTCACTATACGAAAACGGCAGTGACTAAACTTTACAATTACTATTTAGGGTACTATAAAATAGATGTACATGATGTTTTCAAAATATCAAACACTCCCGGAAGATCAGATTGTAGATTAGCATTTTAAACTACATAATTACGGATTTAAAGTGTTTTTTCAAATGTAAAAGTAATGGGATGTGCGAGGCGCTCTCCTGATGGTAAAGGATGGCGCATGTTCACGAACACTGCAGCGACACACTTTGACCGCGTATCCACTATCACTTCCTACTAATATTATAAATGTGAAAGTTTGGATGTATGGATGGATGTTTGTTACTCTTTCACGCAAAAACTACTGAACGGATTTGGATGAAAACGGATTGGTGTAGGTAGCTGAGAACCTGGATTAAAACATAGGCTACTTTTTGTCCCGAAAACATGTAGCGGGTAACACTGCGTGGCGCAGCTAGTATTTTATATATCTGAATCTTTTATCCCTTCTCTTTACATGTCCGAACTATTTAAGAATACTTTTTACTATCTTTGTCACTACACTAATACTCGTTTATCTGTCTAGGCTTTGGTGAGGCTTTATAAAACAGGTTTAATTTATACACTGTAGATATGGTAGGTACCTTTTCCTACCATATCTCTTGGTAGTAAATCTCTTTAGCGAGCGTCGATGTACGTACCAGATGTTTTGCCGCCAAGCAATAAACATTATTGTGTTCCGGTTTGAAAGGTACTGCAGCTAGCGAAATTACAGATTATTTATTGAAAGTCTTAAAAAGTGTAGTGACTACGAGCGGCATCGTTAAGCATGGCAGAGTGCAGAGCGATGACAACCATCCCGTGCGTGCGGCACGCGTAGACTGGCGCGCGCAAGGTCTCGCTCGTATATTTATAGTGTGCGAGCGAGACAAAACAAGAAGCCGTCTCACTCGCGCATCATCATCATTCGATGTAACTTTAGAAACTGGGCACACTATTAATGAATGGAGATATTAAAAATGGTTTATCAGATATACAAAATTAAATGATAGACAGAGTACAACAGCGATTCGAGTTTCTCTTTTACCTTCCGACAAGCCCCCACAAAAGTAAAAAGCGCCAAAGCAGTGATGCCCTGAACTATGTTTTGCTATTCAAAGTTCTGTGTATCGCTGCAATGGTCACGTGCAGACGTTATCTTCTACCATCAGGAGAGCGTCTCGTTCGTCGCATTACTTTTACATTAAAAAAATGAAACCACATAAAGCTAGTGTACTGTATCTGTGTATACATCGCGGCCATATCTTATGCGCACGCGTACCAATCATTATCGCGGGCGGTAAATAATTTTCATCCCATTATCGACTAATTACAAACGTCACAGCAAAAAAAAAGTTTTTTTGCTGCAGTTTTACAGCTATCTATCTATATTATTGTACAAGGTCTACTTTTATGCCTATCACGATTACATAAAGTACATTATTAAACGTTTATAAATAATAGTGATTATGATAGTAGGTAAATAAAATGAACTAATTACATATATATGATAATGTGATATACTGAGGCGGCAGTAAGTACTAATTAATGTAACAGCAGTTTTTGAAATAATGATCCGTGTAAGATGCGCGTGTGTTTTTTGATACAAATCGATGGTAACTTAGACCGTATATTATTGATCTTACTTACAAACCTTGGTTAAAGCTGATGTTTAACATGCTCTGTTTATTTCACGCTGATGTGAAATATCACGCGTGAAAATTTGCTTTAAGCAAAATTTAAGTCTAAGTAATGTTTATAAGTAAAGCCTTACTTAAGTTTGTATACGTGGGTACTTTTTGACGACGATTTCGGTGAAATTTTTTATAAAGGGGGTTTTGGGAGCCCAATATCAATCCACCTAGGTATCATCTCTGGAAAAACACGTATTTTCGACTTTCGTTAAAAAATAAATTTGAATACACTGAACAAAAAAACAAAGTTAGGTCGCCCAGGTGTTATTTATAGGTACATACCTACTTAAGATGTTGCATGTTTATTAAAGCTAAAATTGGCAAATCATTGGCCCCATTGCCGTGTTGTAATGTGATATTTAGGATCTCCTCATATAAATGGATTACGTGTGGTCCACACTGCGAAAATCTGCATCTTTAAAAAAAATAACATTCTATTTTCTTCTTTTTCAGTGAAGGCCTCTTCACCTGCCCTGTTAATACTTCTCCCGTGGACTACGCCAAGGTAAGTCTCACTTTGTATCTTCCTGCTGTCTTAAAAATATTCCTTTTAATCGACTTCAACAAAGGTTCTCAATTCGACTGTACGTTTTTTTGTATGTATGTTATGCGATCATACCACCAATTTATTTATGAATCGATTGTGATGATTCTTTTTTTTGTTTGGTAGATCATACTTAAGAGGTGACCCATAGAAATTTTATCGAAATCAATTGAGAGGTTTTTAAAAAATCAACAAAAATGTAAATTGTATACACAGATGATATTTTCGTTTACTCCGAAACCTCGCTGTTTCGTTGGAGCAGTGCGTTTAGTTGGCCATGGAGTCAAGCCAAGGGTCATGGAGACGGTTTTTTTAAATTGTAAATTTAGATATTATTTTGTCTTAATTACATATTTTAATGTTAATTACAACAGACAATTTAAAAACAAATGATCTCGCAAAACATTTTTTTTTCGTCGGCCATGACACGTTCGTGCATTGTGTGTAGGCCAATTCAAATTAAAAAAGACAAATATGGTTTCTGTAAAATTTATGGCGGCAAATACATACAGTCAGTTATAATAAAGCCATAAATATCTTCACAAATTTGCCACACAACTATTACAGTTGGTAGTGTGCAAACATTTATGTAATTTGTACTTTAGATAAAATGATTGCAAAGTCGGCAGTAAAGGTTTTTTTTTTCTTTTTTACCCTCGCCCATAGCACGTTCGTGTATTGTGCCAATTCTCACAGAAAAGGTAATATTACCATTTTTTAGGCTTGCAGCGCCATCCCAGTTAACCAAAATCGTAGTAAACTCTACGTGTGTGAGCATTGTTCGTAGACACAGCTTACACTGCTACGTGATAGCCGCTATCTTAGTACAACCACCCGCTAACAGATGGCGTTGTTACAAAAACAAGCCCGCAGTTCTCATAGCTCAAAAGCTCTAAATCTACCAAATTAATATAGCCACGTTTAGTCAAATAAACAAATAATAAAGGAAAATAGTAGTAAATTAAGCAATAAATGGTTTTGGAGATAAAGTTTGGCTATATTTTTTTACTAACGATCGAAATGGATATTTTAGTCAAAATGCAATTATGCAGCTTTTAGTTTTTTTTTTTTTTTATTTGATCTCCATCTCGCCTGATGTTAGGCAAAGATGCGGTCTACGATGCAGCACCAACGCTTCCCTAAAAAACTGGTTTACTCGCGGCTTGAGGCACCCAGATTGGATCTATCGGGGAACACCGGACAGAAAATCCAATATATTTTAGTCGATTGTACGAAAAAGGTGAAATTGCTTCGTTTAGTTCCAGTTCTTGAAATGAAACCACGAAGTAGTGTCGCTTATATTAGACCTAATTTGTGTTTTTGAAGTGTCTTTTAATCTCTAGCATCGTTTCTACCGACCGATTTTTGTCACCATATTTATCTAATTAATCCGTGAAAATAGACAATCTAAGTTTTCCATTTGGTTGGTCACTTGCTCTATCTACGTCACGAAATCAAACTAGTCGTATATATTATCAAACAAACCAAACGCGTCATAGTAACAGGCAAAGTTCATTACAAGCTTTATTATTCTAACCAAAACAGGAACATCACTTTGCCAATTAAACTATAAACATAACACGCGAACGCATTTACAACAACTTACCAAAACAGAACCTCACGTCTTTTGACATAAGGTTGTTAAAAATTGCAATTCACCTATCGTGTCATTTACCCCGTGAGACGACCTTGCAATGCTAACCGGTCACGCGCCTTTATTTGTATCCCTTTCACGCTTGTTTGCATGCATTATAGACCTCTCTGTCGTGCAGGAAAGGTGCTAAACGTCAATACAGTGCCACCAAGTTGTTTTAAGTTGAGTGGAAGAGCCACGATCGTATTTGCTAATAAAATTTTGTTTGCAATAAATAACTAATAGGTAAGTAGGCAAATATAGCACATGGCCTTTGAGGAAAAAATATGCAGAGTTTTTATGTTTTTATAATTCAAATGTGGCATTTACTGATTCGTAAAATTTGGAGTTTTGGCGGGAACGTGGAAAGGTCGACATCGTCGCAATATATTATTTTGCAAAACTTGTATTTTTTCGAGTGTCTATGCATAAAAATTGTGGTGCTTTATTTCTAAAGTGCCACATTATAAGCACGATTGTGGGAAAGTGATATAATGTTTAGAAGACTTGTCGTAGGTATTGCTAAAACTCTTTCGAAGCTTATTATAGTAAAGTTGAGACTGATTTACTGGAGAATGTCCAGACTTGACTTAGACTTGTTTTACTAGATTTATCTCAAAATACTTGAAAACACGGAAATACTTAACTCTGGCAAATGCACAAAGTGCGATGCTAAAAACAAAGAAGACAAAGATAACCTTTACAATTATATTAAGTTGTCGGTTCGGTACTATAAATAAAACGCCATTATTTTTATACATAAACACTCGGGAAACCACAAGTTTTGGAAAATAACATATAATTAGGTACCTATAATGCGATACCGCGCGACCTTTCCGCGTTCCCGCCAAACTCTATTTTCATTAGACCATTTTTTTTTCTTTGGCTTTGGCGTCGCGTTTTAGCATTTGCCAGTGTCAAGTATTTATATATTTTCAAGTTTCAAAAGTTAAATAAGTGTCCTCGTAGCTAGTTATAGTCAAAGTCCAGTCTTAGTCAAGTCCAGTCCGTATCAGTCAAGTCCAGTCATGTTTTAGTAAAGTAGTGGCGACTTTACTATGAAGCTTCGATAGAGTTTTGGAAGCACCACGAAAAGTCATGTTTCACCACCTTATATCATTTTCCCACACTCACGCATGTAATTCGGCACTTTATGAATAAAACACCACCATTTTTATGCATAAACACTCGACAAAACACAAGTTTTGGAAAAAAATACAACGGAGCGACACGACTCTTCCCGCGGTCCCGCCAAAACTCCATTAGACCATTGTGTCCGACAGGCGCAGGGTTGGATTCGGGTACGTTGAAAAATATAGTACAAGACCATCAAAATAGTAGTACGCCAATAGTACACTTTCTTTTTAATTTTACATTGATTAAAAAAAAGCTATTAATCAATAAAATAGATAGTTAGAATCAACATATTTATATAAAATTTCCTTCTGTTCTAAATTATGTAAGTTCTTGACTATTATTTTCTTCAGCCTTAGCATTTAATCATAAAAACATCTCTTCTAAACTGCGAGTATACGAAAGAATAAAATCGGTACAGTTGCCACTTACTGCATTTTTTTCTTAGATTTTGGCGTCGCACCCCAAGCATTTGCCAGTGTCAAGTTACAATTTTAAGTTTCATAATTTAAATACACAAAATGCGAAGCCAAAATCAAAAAGATGAAGAAGAAGTATTGTTTGTCAAACAATACTCAATGATTTTTTTTTACAGATATTTTGGCTATAAACGGGTGTCATATTTACCTATTTTGGTCTTTTTTAACGAAACGAAATTGTAGTATTTTTCCGTACTATCCTTGGGTATGGATATTATCTAGTACGGAGCATGAAATAGTAGTACAAATACTATAATTATAGTACGAAATCCAACGCTGAGAAAGACCCAAGCACCCAAGACATACTTTCGTCTTTCATCAAATAATGTTATGTTCAGGGTTGGATTCGGGTACGTTGAAAAATATAGTATAAGACCATCAAAATAGTAGTACGCCGATAGTACACTTATTTTAAATCTTACATTGTTTAAAAAAAAGCTATTAATCAATAAAATAGATAGTTAAAATCAACATGTTTATACAAAATTTACTCCTGTTCTAAATTATGTAAGTTCTTGACTATTATTTTCATGTAATCCTAAAAACATCTCTTCTAATGCGAGTATACGAAAGAATAAAATCGGTACAGTTGCCACTTTTGCTGCATTTTTTTTTCTTAGATTTTGGCGTCGCACCCCAAGCATTTGCCAGTGGCAAGTTACAATTTTAAGACAAAATGCGAAGCCAAAATCAAAAAAGATGAAGAAGAAGTATTGTTTGACAGCTTACCACAATGTGCTGTCTTAAGCTGTCAAACAATACTCAATGATTTTTTTTTTACAGATGATTTGGCTATAAACGGGTGTCATATATACCTATTTTGGTCCTTTCTAAGTGAGTTAACGAAATTGTAGTATTTTTCCGTACTATCCTTAGGTATGGATATTATCTAGTACGGAGCATGAAATAGTAGTACAAATACTATAATTATAGTACGAAATCCAACTCTGGACAGGCGTATGGCATTTTGTTTACCACGCCTAATATTAGTTCCACACGAGCCAACTAGGTGGCAGTCTTACCTGGATCACTGTTACATCAAAAAACTATGTCGCATCGCATTTATTTTGCAATACGAAACAACGCAAAAATGCATGAGCTGCGATGCCTTAATATACGAAACAAAAGATGTATTGTTAAAAGTATTATATTTCCTATTACGAAATAAATAGGTTGGTACAAAATGTCTGTAGATTTGAAAATTTTCGATAGCGATTCTTTTTTATATTTTTAACAATGTGCCTTCGTCGTCCAATAACAGATTTAAATTTTATTAAAGGTCTTTAGGAGAACACAGTCTGACATTAGGGCTGGTCACTAAGCTCATACAAGCTTACTCATATTATTAAATAGTGCCAAAACTATTTAAATTTTATTGTATAAGCCTATTTAGTGTAAAAATATTGTTTTTTAAATAATATTAAAAAAACAAAATAATGAAAAAAATATGAATAGGCATTCAAAAATAAGTTGTTAAGTAACAAAGTTTGTAACATTACAATCAGAACAATTTCAACAGAAAATATTATTACAAAAATCAATTTGTTAAAAAAAATCTTCGTCAAAATAAAAATAAAACAAAGATCACATCAGATAATGTTCTTACATTGTTAATTTTATGAAAGTAGATTTATGTCAGCCCTGTTGGCTCATTGGTAGCATATTTACCTTAAGAGCTGAAGGGCGTGGGTTCGGTTCCCGCTCAGGACAGACATTTTATGTATGAACAAATGTTTGTTCTGTGTCTGGGTGTAGGTACTGTATGTATTATAAGTAAGCATTTACAAAAAAAAAAGTGTATCAGTTATCTGACTTCCATCACACAAGCTCTGCTTAGTTTGGGGCCAGATGGCGCTGTGTGTATAGTCCTACGATATTTATTTATTTATGATTTTAATTTTATTTAAATGTTTATGTAAAACTTAAATGACAGACTGGAGGTCTTCCACCCACAGGTGGTATTTGGTCGCCCTTTCCATCTATTTATTTGTATACCCATATTTATATAATTATTATATTATGAATTATAAATTATGACATTTCTCAATACTTCATCATCAAGCCGATGATCCATAAAGACAGATAGACATGAATAAGCACTAAATTAGTTCTCGGAGGGGGTTTTAAGAAACCATGCAGAGAAAAAACTTAAAAAATGTCATTGCGAGTAATAAAATTAAACGACTCCAAGCCAAAGCCAATAAACGTCTCAAATAATTCAGATTTTAGCATCGTCGCAAACGAAGACATAAACTCCGCATGGCAAGCACATGTGACGAATCCACCTTACTAACTGTAACACAATCTGTACTGATTTTACAACCTATTGTTGTATTACATTACGACACTTGGAGCGAAAACAGTGATTATTGTTTTATGACACAAAAATGCTATAAGACATGTGGGCAGATGGGACGTACACTGAGCAATTTATTTTTCTTTTGTTTTGTTATAGTGCTGGACCACCCTTTGGGGTTTGAAACAGTCTAGCTTTGAGAATCTTTGTAATTTTATTCAAAAGCTTTATATTTTTAAAATGTTACTACAAATCTTGTACATTATAAATAGGTTTGTCTATTTACTTGGTGGTAGATAAAATAATAAAATAAAAATAAAATATGTATCGTTTGACACGCGCAGTGCGATCTAGCCTGAAACTAAGCAAAGCTTTTTTTTAATGAAAAGTAATGAGACGAACGATACGCTCTTCTGATGGTAAGAGATAACGCATGTCTATGACCATTGCGCGTAACTTTGAGTAGCAAAGTCCGGGGCATCGCTGCTTGCACTATGGGAGCCAGATAGCTTATAGGATACTTAGGTACATATTATTATATGCCTACTTTAAAAAAAAATATACTTACTTGTATATATTAATTTACATACTACACTACTGAACATTTATCGTCGCATTTGTCCTGATGGGAATCAAACCCACGCTCTATAGCTCCTGAAGCAGACATTTTACCAAATGAGCAAATAGGGCAGTCAGATGTCCTTAGCAGGAGGTCGTTTAGGTAGGTACTACCGCAGTACCAGATATTCTACTGCTAAGCAGTAGGTAGTGTGTAAACGTTGCTGTGTTCTGATTTTGCAGCCAGCGAAATTACAGGGCTGTTGAGACTAACCATCGAAAGTCTCAAAGTAATGAGTGTCATACCTTTGGTTTGCTATTCAAAGTTCTGTATCGCTGCAACGATCATGAACAGGCGTTATCTCTTACCATCAGGAGAGCGTATCTTTCATCACATTACTTTTACATAAACAAAAACTTTTCTTGCCTTTCCATTCCACATTGAAGATAACAAAAGTAGATTCACCAAATTATTTGAAGCGTTCTATAAAAACATGATCACACGGATATTAAAATCAAAATAGTTGATTTCCATCACAAAAGGAACCTGATCTTTAACAATGGGAACTAGCCAAGAATAGGATATTTCTATCTATGGTTCTCTATTTACCCCTTTCTGGGGTAAAGAAGCGTGATGATTTGACACAGATTAAGTAAATTAACAGAAAGTAAACTTAATACACTTTGGATCAACTTTTATTTTGTTGATTCAGCGGAATTAACGTGGTTGGTTCACACACGTTCAAACAAACAACCAACGTGTTGTTCGTTTTTGTGTGTAATTGTATAGACTAGCGTCTGAACTAAATTATATATATTATATTATAACATAACATAGTTTTGAAGTTGGTTATAAAATAAATTCATATTTATGCGTAATATATATTTTTTAAATTAAAAATATCATTTATTTTTTTACGTTTTTAAAGACTTTTATTGGTGTAACCCGTAGTATTTTTTTTTTCTAGTATAAATCCGCGTTTGATCACCAACTCGCTTCATGGTGATGCTTGATTTGATTCAATAAATAATACGAGAAACCTTTGTCCTATCCTAATCTGTGATTTCGTTTCAACCGACTTTATCCATTATTTTTCAACCGTCCGTGAAAACGATTATATAACATTATCTGTGGGGGTATTGTCGAGTTTTATAGTTTAAAAGGCTTAATTTAATATGCACAAAGGGTGACCGTACATTTGAGTTTGGTTTCACTTTTCATAGGTGATGTTCAATTTTTACGGTCGATAGACTAGGTGTTTGACCCACCTGATATAAAGGGTTTCCAAATTAAGGTTTAATATCATGGTAGGTACCTGACAGTACATTTTCAACTTCAGGCCATCCTCCCTACTTACCTAATTAAGTATTAGAAAGTACTTTATACCACCAAGTTATGATTTCTTTACTTTAGTTATCAGACTATCAAAATAAACGCGATAATCACTGAGGTATCATAGAAACAAATTAATAATACGAACCGATTTACAAAGGTATTTGAGCGCCCTTAATGTTTTTTTAAGTAATTTTTCTGATGAGAAAAGAAATAAAAATAAGAATTTTTATTTATGACTCAAATGATATATTATATAGCATCCTAAAAGAGAAAGTAGAGTCCATTAAATAAAAAATAATTAAAATTAAATGTATATCAATGAAATTAATTATAAATAACTGCCTTAATAATTACAAGATGCAGATTTTTTACAAAATTAAAGTTTGAATAAAAAAAAAATCTACTATTCAAACAAAGAATTGTATCAAATTACATTGATATTATAGTGACTGCCCTGTTAGCTTATTTGGTAGAGTATCTGTTTCTAGAACTGTAGGGCGTGTGTTCGATTCCCACTAGAACAAACATATATTTAGGTGAGCTGTGGTCAAACAACTAGCCTGTCAACCATAAAAAAAAATATGAAGCTAAATCTTTGTTCTGTGTCAGGGGTGCACTGTATGTATTAAAAAAAAGTATAAGTATAATTATTTTTTTTTAATCACGCTAAAAGGACTTTAAAATGGTGTTACAGAACTAGACAGTCAAAAATGTCACACAAAAAACCAAATAAGCTGGTTTGCTAAAAACCAGATCATTAAAAAATAAAAGCTGTACGCTGTATTATTATCTAGTGCGCTAGTATAATAAGGGGTGGACCAGGAGTTTGTTCCCTGGGCTAGTAGGTACTCTTTACGGGCCTGCCTAAATAATCACCAATTGCGATTTTGTTATCAAAATAAATCAACAGGTTATAGGATAAATTTGTTATAATAATTATAAATCAATATTTTTGCATTTTTGCGCCGTAAACTCCTTTATTTGCCCATCACATTGTAAGCCCTTTGATAAATCACACTTTACGGAAAGAACTGATAAATAATTTAGTCGATAGTTTTCCATCGTTGTCCTATATTTATTTTCTATGTACGACAGCCTGGAGAAATTGCCCTCTGTAGTTTATTTACATGTAGTGGCAACGTTAAAAAAAAAACTTTAAGTTATCATAATGATTAGGGGAAACATCAACATGTTTCTTTTCATAAAGCATAAAAATTGCAATGTATTATGTCTCCAATGGGCTGGGGGCCCGTTATATCCACGGGGCCCTGGGCTGCAGCCCAAAAAGATATATAGATCCGTCCCAGAGTATAGTACGCTATTCCAAAATCTACTTAGAAAAGTCGTTGACCCAATATTAGTCACCCAAATACTCCAAGCTACGGTCACATGCCACGTTCTCTCACGTGTTCTCATTTCTTTGTTTATTCCTGCTTTACATCAGAATGGTGACCATTTTATATTATGTGTAAACTCTGTTCAATATTTAATAACAGTTTAAGGGTAAGTATACACTTTTCTTGGCTTAGAAATGTGAGTGTACAGGAAAACTTGAGAATTTCATGAATGGATAGGATATGCAATTTACAAAAGCATTTTACAAATGGCAAATAAGGAAGTAAAGATCGAAAATTAAAGTTAGATTACTGTGGTCATAAAAAATATTATTTATAGTTAATCTATCGTGGTCTCATTTCACGTTAGCAAGGAAGCTTTCCAGTAATGTCTATAAAATATAATAAGACAGATTTTTTTTTATGGTAACGGGCTAGATGCTTGACCATATCTCACTTGATGTTAAATGACGATGGTAAACACACCAAGCCTGGAATCGAACTGGACACGAGTAAGGATACCGGAGCATACCGTTAGGTGTTTGCCGGATTGAGATTGAGGGTGGTAAATAATCTGTCAACGCTACAAAGATTCAAGAGGAGGGCTATGTGCAATTTTGACAAGACAACAGACAAATTTTGTAGAGTTTTAATATATCTATATTCTGTAATTTAAAAAAATATTGAAATAAATAAATATTGTACTCGTTGATGTCTTTTGTACGAGAAATCGAAGTAGGGAATTCATTCTGACGGCCTCGTTAGTTAATTTGGCTGTGTATCTGCTTCAGGAACTGTAAGGCGTAGGTTCGATTCCTACAAAAAATTATGTGAAGAATATACATTTGTTCTGGGTTTGGATGTTCTGTATGTATTATAAGTATAATTGTACAAAATAAAGTATACAAATATTTTACCAGTTATGCGATTCCCATAATAGAACCTTTGCTTCGTTTAGGGCTAGATTGCGCTGTATGAAATGTCTACGCTGGTTTTAATTATTTTTTATACTGAGTAATAAGTAGAAATTCTTTGTAAATTTTAATTGCAACGACTCATCGAAAGTTTGTAAATGTTCTGTAGCCCGTGTGGTAAATTGTATTTTTTAATTATGTCTTTCTAATTCATCATCATCATCATCATCATCAGCCTTTTGTAGTCCACTGCTGCTGCTGTCTTTCTAATTATATTTATTTAAATAATATCATGTCATGTGCAACCACCCTTAAATGAATTGGTAAAAAGAAGTTTTTTCGTGGTACACTGACCAAATGTAAATCAAGTTTCTCAGCAGTAAAATTAGACCTTTTCAAACGAGGTCAGTGCCTCACCACTGGTATCTCTACATAAAAGAGATTAATCTCTAATTTGAATATCTCTACAAAAGGCATATGGACGTATGACAAACTATAGCATCTTTCTAGTACACGGACGAATAAATGATGGACACGACTTATATCATACTTCTAACTGATTGCCCTGTTAGCTCATTTGGCAGCCCAGTTTGGAGATCGTCTGGCTTCCAATTTGGAGGTCATGGTTTCGAATCCTACGGCACACACCTGTTTTTTCTAAGTTATGTGCATTGAGACCCGACTGTCCACCATATGTCTACAGCGTTTGCTGTCTTATTTCAACCATATAATGCGAAGAGGGGATGGCATCCTCGAAAAGCTGGTCATTGTTGGCGATACCGAAGGAAAGAGAACACGAGGCCGGTCGTCAACACGATGGTCTGACCAAGTGAAAGAAGTCACCTCTTCTTCTAAATTCTACCAGGTGGTGAGGGCTTCTTCGGACAGACTCGATGGAGGCACATTGTCCGTCTAAGAGGTTCCAGTGACCACGATCCTCAGAAAGGAGGGACCGATTGAAGAAGAAGTGAATATTGCCGGTGACTTCAAACGGTAAATGAAAAGCTCGGGAGGAAAACTACATGCTCGAATTTATAATAAAAAATATTTTGAAGGTGTGTTGTCTGCCAACCTGCACTTGACCAGCGTGGTAGACTACGGTTACCTTTCGCGCAATGAAAAGGGCCGCGCCCAGCAAGTGGCGCAGTTTATAACAGTGAAAATTAGTCAAAGGCAAAGGTTTTATTTGCATGACAACAGTGTAAAAAGGTCTTAAATATATTATAATTGTATGCATTTATTGTCAACCATTACGGTGTGCAAATACATTAAGTGACAAACAAATTGAATTCTACAAATATGGAACAAAAATAAACAATTCTACAAATATAAATTTGAATATTTCATTTCATTTCATATCCCATTGCTTATTCATCGTTCCCGACGCTTGTTGGAAATAATGAATTGATTTCTTTAAGAAGTGGGATTTAAATAAGTGCATTAGGGTCTATTCTTATAATAGTTTAGTCGATCCTTATTCGTTCTTGAGATCTATTCAAATATTGAGTTTCGTTGCGCATTTAGTGTGCTTAAGTTGAGATGTTGATGCTTTCAGAAATTATTAGTTTGGGACATTAAATTATGCTACGATTAACAAAGTAATAGTTTATTTGATAAACGATGTGACCGATTTCTTAGAACAGAAAATATCCAAGCCTATGTGTTAATCCAGGGTGTCTGCTGCCTCCATACCAAAATTTCATCAAAATCCATTTTGTAGTTTTTGCTTGAAAGAGTAACAAACATACTCACAAACTTTCGCATTTACAATATTAGCAAGTATTAGACAGCTGTGTTGGCAGTATATCGGCTTTAAGAGCTGTGGAGCGTGGGTTCGATTCCCACTCAGGACAAACATGCCGACAAATAAATAACCAAAAAAAAAAATGACATGTCAAATAAATGTTTGTTTGTTTTTTTATGTACTATAAGTATGTATTTAAAAAAAAAGTAATTTGTGTATTCTATCAGTAATCTGACTTTCATCACACAAACTCTGCTTAGTTTGAGGCCAGATGGCGCTGTGTGTAAATTCCTACAATATTTATTGATATGATTTTATTTCAAAATAAATATAATTTTGCTGAGTGGCGTGTATTGGGAAGGCCTATGTCTAGCAGTGTACTATAGTCGTCTAATTATATTACGATGACGATATACTTTTAAAATCTTTACATCTTTATTATTCCAGGTAACTAAACTCTACAAAGCCCTTGAAAATTCGTCTTTAGCGTAAAACAAATTAAGTTGAATTTAAGTTTTAAACGTATGGAAAAGACAATCAAATCCGTAACCAGAGTGACGCCACAACATAATCATAATTCTCCGTCAATTACTCCAAAAACAAAGCAATGTTCATGGAGCACTTATTTTAATAGCTCTTTCATAACGAGTTAAAAGTCCAAGTTTAAGTTAAGTTCACAGAAGCGCACAATAAAGTTATCTAAGTGCATAGCATTAGAGCCGTTTAGCCCTTATCTGGACTTTCTCACGTGTGGAATTTATTTGTCATGTATTATAGACCAGGAGCTGGCTACAATTGTTTGATAGTCTATATGTAAAGGCGACAATCGTTTGGCTCATCAAAACTAATTCATATAAATTAATTAACGTATGCCAATAAAATAGGTATTTTTCATGGGCTTATGAAGAATAAGCTTCACGAGCAGCGACCCGCGGTTACACGTTTTCACGTTAAAGCTTTGCGTCAAAGTATTTTTGTATAATATAAAAGTTATGAGACGAACGAGACGCTCTCCTGATAGAATAGTTAGAGATAACGTCTGTCTATGACCATTGCAACGATACACAGAATTTTGAGTAGGTAAACAAAGTCCAGGGCATCACTGCTTTGATATTCTGCCGCCAAGCAGTAGTGTGTAAACATTTACTGTGTTCCGGATTGAAGGATACTGCAGCTAGCGAAATAATAGGGCTGTTGGGACTAACCATTAAAAATCTCGAAGTAATGAGGGCCAAAGCAGCGACACCCTAGACTTTGTTTTACTACTCAAAGTTCTGTGTATTGCTGCAATGGTCATGGACAGGCGCATCTCTCACCATCAAGATAGCGTCTCATTTCTTTTACATAAAAAAAAATGTATAAAATTAGTATTTCATTAGAACAAACATACCGCTAGCTCTTGTGCAACAAAATATGATGAAAGCAACTGTATGCATAGTTTCCTGTTGCATATGAGATGGAGTGATAGATGGCATTGACATGTATGCATATATACAGGACAGGGCAATGGAGGATTATTTGTGGTACCGACTCAGTTAATTGCACAAGTATGATCTTTTTAACAAGCCAATTTCATAGTTAGTTGAGATAATGAGATGACGAAAATAATACAGTTGACATCTTCACTTCGAAATTTAAACTTTATTTGAGACTGGCTTCAAATTCTTAGCGGCACTACTCTGAGTTTACATTATATTTTACATATTTTAGGGTTCCGTACGTCAAAAATCTTTGTTGTTTGTGTCTGTCTGTCAAAATCCTTTTTTTCAGGTTCTTGTGAGAGTATCAAGTTGAAATAAAATTAATATCAAACATTCATGTCTGCAATTTCTTTGATTTGCATAAAAATAATCATATTCTAAGTCAACTCAATCAAAAGATACGGCCGTTTATGTCGCATGTCACTCGCAACGGAATTAAAACCTAAATAGACTTCTTGTTGACCTAGAATCATGATATTTGGCAAGAAGCAATGTCTTATAGCACGACTAGGAAAAAATCTGAAAACCGTAAATTTTTTGTCAAGTACATCGCGATTTTTCGATAATCCTACTAATATGTATTATGAATGCGAAAGTTTGTGAGTATGTTTGTAACTCTTTCACGCAAAAACTACTGAACGAATTTGGATGAAATTTAGTAAGGAGGTAGCTGAGACCATAGATTAACACATAGGCTACTTTTTATTCCAAAAACATATAGCCGGCAACACCAAGGGGCGTAGTTAGTAAAGTTATAATAATTATAATTTTCGATTATTGCTAATGTATGGGAAGAACAGTTTTCTAACGTCAAAGTTGAGTTTGTCATTTAAATTCAGTTAGAGCTATGTTCCTTCTTTTCATGGTTAATGAAAATATTGAACCGTAATGGATAAACTATTTACATTTTACATATCTACAAGTTCGTACGGAACCCTCGGTGCCCGAGTTCGATTCACGCGTAGCCGGGTTCTCTAACAAACCACCACCGTCTTTATTGCTCTGAAAGCATTTTATCAAGTTTTAAATATCAAATATCAATGCGTATCAGTTGTCAGCTTAGCGGCGACTGACGGACAGACAAACGGGACGGATATTACATTTACATATTGACGGTAAATCATGCAGTCATAGGTCACACGCTGCTGTCTTTTGAATATAATAAACGGGCCGAGAAATCTTTTGTGATATTTTTGGGCATATTTTTTTTTAATCCACTGTTAGGTTTGATGTCCATAGATGTGCGTCTAATGAACTAGGTACGATTTTTTAAATATCTTTTAAGATAAAGATTAATATTTATTTGATTAAAACACGAGTAATATAAATTGATATAAATAAATATCGTAGGACATTACACACAGCGCCATCAGACCCCAAACTAAGCAAAGCTTGTACTATGGAAGTCAGATAACTGATAGAATACTTTTTTTTGTAAATACATACAGTACACCCAGACACAGAGCAAACATTTGTTTATATCACAAAATGCTTGTCCTGGGTGGGAATCGAACCCACGTCCTTCAGCTCTTGGAGCAGACATACTACCAATGAACCAACAGGGCTGTCGGCTAATCTATCTGCATTCTACATTTCATCCAAATCCGTGTAGCCATTTCAGCCTAAACAATATACACATAAACTTTTACATTACTGTGACTGTGATTATTAGCTTTTCGTCCACAGTTCAAAGGTTCGCTTTGCTCGGGTCAGACATTTGAATAAAACAGTATCATTACTCTTCGTTCTCTATTAGAATGGCCCTAATAACTTCTACCAATCAGGTGGACAAATGCTTCACCCCTGACACGCCACAATTTTTAACGAGATGCGCTATACCTTTCAAAATTCACATGAGAAAATATCTGAAAATTTGTTTGTTTGTAAAAAAATACGTGAAACTATACTTACAAATATACACTACTTTTTTTCAGTGGTTGACAGGCTAGGTGTTGGACCACAGCTCGCCTGATGTTAAGTGACGCTGTAAGATGGAAAACACCTAGCCTGAAATTAAACTGGCTCTCAAGTGAGGCTGCCGGAACACACCGTTAGGTGCTTGGCGGTAGATTTTTCAACTTGAGGGTGGTAGCTAGCCAACCGAGTACTAGAACCCTACCACCATGCTATGGTTTCCTCACGATGTTTTCCTTCACCGGCAGCTCAAGCTCATTGTTGAGGTTTGAACCCACGCCCTTCGGCATGCGAACCGACCGCGCTAACCACTCAGCTATCATCGCTACTTAGTTACAAATATATACTACAAAGTGTTAAGTGGAACTAACCTAGATAGAGTATGAATCATTGTTATAAACAATTTCTACTGTGTGACTAACCCTGAAGTTAAAAAAAAATCCAGCTGTGAAAAAAAAAAGTTTGCGGTTTCGGTATTTCTCACACAAATGTACGCTCTGACGGAGTCTGTTACAATATGGGTGTCTTCAAATCTAGAGTAAATAGGTTTCTTCTAGGTAAGCGTGGTAAGCGTGCTTCATCTTAGACCACCATCATGTAGATATATTATTTATCTTATGGTTATGTATTTTCCTATGTGCATATCCTCGTTATTGTCTTGTCTTCCTCTAAATCTATTCGTCCTAATGTTGCCTGGAAGAGATCGCTTTTAGCGATAAGGTCGCCACTTGTTACACTTATATTTAAGTTTATTTCTTCTATTTTCTGTATTTTAGTATGTACAATAAAGAGTTATCAATCAATCAATCAATATCAGGCAGAGTATGGTCAAACGCGAACCTATTTTAAATTAAAAAAAAAGTAGGTATATAATATTTGTATTGGATATTTTTGTATATATATTACATTTATTTTGGGTCGTCGTGACTAAAATCAACGACATAGGAAAGGGCAGTCAAATCCATCTACGTTAGCTAGTTTACAATGGCCATAAACTTAACATTATGACGGATTATGATTACGGTCGATAAATGCAGTTTACATCTACGCGCGACAATGTGATAGATTTCTCTACACTTAATACTGCTCGTTACTCTGTTCAGAGCGTTATTGTGAAGTTTTGATTTATTTTTTTTGTGTTTAAGTTCATTCCGATCTAAAAGAACGTCAAAAAAAAAACACATGTCTTCTTTTTTGTTTTTGGCGTCGAACTTTATGTCAGGTTTTTCGATATTTCCAAGTATTTTATAAAACATCAAGTTAAATAGGTCTAAGTCGCAGTCAAAGTCACACAAAGGGTATGGTGGAGTCCAGTCATGCCCTAATAAAATAGAGGTGACTTTATTTATTACTAGCTTCGATAGTTTTGAAAACCACACGAAAAGTCATGTTTCACTATATCTACGCACAAGCTTACGTAATTCAGTTCTGTATAAAAAAATCATCACTATTTTTAAATAATATTACACCCAAAATAAAATAACACAAGTTTTGTAAAATAATCTAATGCGGCGATATGATTTTTTCTGTGTTCTCGTCAAAATCTATATAAAAAAGAGAAATGTATACCAGTTTTTAAGAGTGGAAGCTAGCCAGCCGAGTAGGTACTAGAGAACCACCATGATATGGTTGCCTCAAGATGTTTTCCTTCACCGGCAGCTCAAGCTCATTGTTTAGGTTTGGACCCACGCTCTTCGGTGTGTGAACCGACCGCGTTAAACACTAAGCTATCATCGCTACGAAAAACAAATCTATCTGAAAAAAAAACCAATGAATTTGAAATGATTTAAGAAAATTTAAGCAAATTAGCATTTACTAGCGGACGCCTCACGGTTTCACCCGCCTAGTTCCCGTTCCCGTGGGAATACAGGGATAAAAAGTAGCCTATGTCACCCGAGGATAGCGTAGTTTCCCAACGGTGAATGAATTTTTGAAATTGGTCCAGTAGTTTTGGAGCCTATTCATTACAAACAAACAAATCTTTCCTCCTTATTATAGTATAGATAGATACATAACAATCAAATTGGACGGCATTTAATAAAATAAATTCGAACAAAATAAAGGCAAAATCCTCTAAAGTTTTAAATAATTGTTATCTGTTTTGAACACATCATCAGCTAATTTGATAACAAACAAAGGCAAAAACAAATTATAGCATTTAAGTTACTTTAAAAAAAGTATTTAGGAAGGATTCTCCGAGCAAGGCCGCTCTTAATATTATGCAGTTCGACAAGTCAACGATCTCAGCATTGGCTTCACACGTATTTTAGCACGATTGGTCGATCGCACAACTTGTGCGAGGATCGACCCATGCTGTGGAAATAAGTTCCTTTCCTTCGCAATACCTAATGACGAAATTAATTCGCAAGATTGTGCGAATAACGCGCAATACTTGTACGTAGCTCGATGATAAAAATAATCGGGCTTCTGATCTACTTTACTAATTTAAAAATTGTTTTCATTATTAGCTTGCTTTAGTCCACTGCCCAGCTCGACATTCCGCTTCTAGTGTGAATTGTCTCACCCTTAAACACAAATAGGTATTAATATTTTATTTAAACCACTGATTACATGTCAATCAATAAAATTTAATATTATGTCAATATAAAAATATTGTCAATATAAAATGAAGTGTGGCGGTGTGACCCTTGTTTCAACCTTTTTTTTTTTTTTTCTTTGGTTTTGGCGTCGCGTTTTAGCATTTGCCAGTGTCAAGTAATTATATATTTTCAAGTTTCAAAAGTTAAATAAGTGCCATCGTAGCTAGTTTTAGTCAAAGTCGTCTTTGTCAACTCCGGTTCGTGTCAGTTAATTCCAGTCATGCTTTAGTAAAGTAGTGGCAACTTTACTACAAAGCTTCGATGGAGTTTTGGAAGCAACACGAAAACTCATGTTTCACCACATTATATCATTTTCCCACACTCGCGCTTGTAATTCGGCACTTTATGAATAAAACACCACCATTTTTATGCATAAACACTCGACAAAACACTAGTTTTGGAAAAAAATACAACGGAGCGACACGATTCTTCCCGCGTTCCCGCCAAAACTCCTGTTTCAACCTTAAGCTGTATCTGTATCAAGTACCGCAGTATCAGATATTCTGCCGCCAAGCCAAGCTTCGTGCGCGAGTCCGACTCGCACTTGACCGATCTTTGAAAAATAATAAAAAGATCGTATCCAAATTAGTTTATACGACATTTGTATAAAATGTGGATTTGATAACGCCTTTACTGTAGGCGAATAATGTTTATTTATTACAAACTCGATAATTTAAGTCATAAGAGTCGGCAGCTGTCGACATAAAACCATTTTAATAAGAGTTTGTCTTTTTGTTTCAGGTAAGAGCACCAAATGTAACCTCCATCATGACAAGCAAAAAAATCAGTTGAATCAAAAGCCAGGATACTGCGTAGAAGATACCGACAGAGAGATGACTTTTAAAATGCCAAACATTACATTCAAACTAGCGGCCCGTCCCGGCTTCGCACAGGAAAACAAAACACGATTAACAATATGAATATAGCCTATGTCACTCAGTGATAATGTCGCATTCTAATGATGAAATTATTACTCAGATCGGCCCAGTAGTTTCGGAGCCTATTCAATACAAACAAAAATTCAAATCTTTCCTCTTTATAAATAGTATAGATTTGTAAAGATAGAATATCGTGTCTAGAAGAGAAACCAAATAAGTCAACTGTAAATTAGACATAGCACAACAAGCTATTGAGAGAGCTATGCTCGGGGTTCCTCCACGAGATAGAATTAGAAATGAGGAGAACCGTAGACGAACTAAAGTTGCCAATGTAGTTCAGGTGAATAGCGATGAAATGGTGATAGATTTCTTTAGCAGGAAGTCGTCTTGGTAGGTACCATCGCAGTACCAGATATTCTGCCGCTAAGCAGTAGTGTGTAAACATTACTGTGTTCCGGTTTGAAGGGTACTGCAGCTAGCGAAGTTACTGAGCTGCTGAGACTAACCATCGAAAGTCTCTAAGTAATGAGCGCCAAAGCAGCGATGCCTGGACTTTGTTTTGCTACTCAAAGTTCTGTGTATTGCTGTAATGGTCATGGACATGCGTTATCTCTTACCATCAGAAGAGCGCACCGTTCATCTTATTACATTAACAATTTAAAAAAAAGCTGATGGCATATGGTGATTTAAAGTGAAGACCATGGACCAGAAAGCGCAGAGTAGGATATCCTATGAGACAAACGAGCAAATAAAGACAGCAGGAACGCGCTGGATGCGAGTCGCGTCCAGCCGGTCTTTATGAAAGGTAATAGAGGAGGTCCATGTTTAGCAGTGGACGTCATACGAATGAGATGACGAGTATTAGGAGCTGCCTCTCTGTAAAACTTATTCTACAGCCAAGGTGCGCACGAGTGCGAGATTTAAGGGCAAAGCGACAGATGCGCGGGTGCAGCTGCGCAAGGTGGCGCGACACGTGTGCGGCCACAGGAGAACTGCCTTTCTATTTAGTTATTTTGCGATCATGCTCGGTTCATGTCAAGCTCGAGTTTCGATTGGAAATCAAGTATTTACTGTAAAAGCAAAAATTAACTCATGTACACTTGTACTTTCATAATAATAATTTGAGAGAGAGTGCCGGGGAACTAAATGTCATCTATTTTTTTTTTATAAATACAAATAAATAAATTACAAATACTTTATTGATAACACCAATGTTACATGTTACATGTGATGGTGTGGTCGAAGGTTCTCAAGTGAGGCTGTCGGAACACACTGTTAAATGCTTCGTGACAAATATTCAACCTGAGGGTGGTAGCTAGCCATTTGAGTACTATAAAGTACTCAAATGGCTAGTAAAGTACCACCACGCAAATCGTTAAGGTATGCGGCCAGTTTTATATCATATTAGTACACTATTTTAATCTTATTGTATTGTGTGTTTATCTCTAATTTAAGTATTTGGACGTATATGTCTTCTTCTTCTTCCTTCCCTGTTCCCACTTTAGGTGGGGTCTGGTCTCCTAATAAGCATGCCTCAGGATGCTCTGTCCAGGATGCTCTAAATTATATTCATGTAAAAACTTTATAACTACCTGTGGTTATATATACCTACTCTAAGATCATAAATCTAATTTTATCTCTTTGCGCGATAAGGCCACCAGTATTACCACCAGACCATACATACCAGATTTTTAAATTTTATTTTTCTCTTTTGTATTATTATACGAACAATTCACCATTCTATCAATCTCAAAAAAAATATGCTGTGGATAATTTAACACAATCTTTTGAAGCTCAACCTATGAAATTAAGGCTTATGAAAAAAGTGTAGGAACAATGATTTAAACAAAATAATCATTTTATAATAGTTTAGCTTCTTTACATCTACGTCGATCTCCTCATATGGTGCGATGAACTCTTAATCTGGCTCTACGCTAGTCTAGGTCAACGCAAGGTCGCCTGTTAGGTCTTCCACTATTAAACATGTTCTAATTTCATTCGATTCTCGACCAAATTGTATAGAGAGTGCTATAGAAACTCGTCACGACTTGCCCCGAAGCAAGTTGGTAGCGCTCTCATCCTAATTTGGTAAACATAATGGTTGATAAAAATCTAAATTTTGGCGGCTTAAAATAAATTAGTATCTCCAAAAAGAATCTTCTTCGTTTTTGGTATCGTTCTTTGTGTATTTTTCAGTTTCGATATTTTCGATTATTTCATGATAAATCAAGTAAAGTAATCAACGAAATAAGTCCTAGTCACTTAATATCAGATGAGCTGTGGCCATCTAAGAATCTTTGATCGTTTAAGAATCTACTGAACTACAGAATTGGTTTTAGTATTGGTTTAAAATTTCTATGAAACCAATCTGAAAGTATACATTTCAGATTGGTGGTCAGAGTGATCGTTTCAAATAAAAAAACAAACAAATAGGTTAATAAATGAATGAGGTAACAAACTTAAAAAATACAACTGTATTGAGAATCTTCTCTTTACAGTCAGTTAAAAATAGTGTGGTCACACTTTGCGTCGCAATCATTAGTAATATTTTCTTATCTATGTGCATAAAATACTGAAATAAATATTGCTTTTCGTTCAATCAATACTAGTCAACATTAATTAATAATGTGAATGCAAAGCACCTAGGTATGATATTATCAACTAGTTCTAGACATGTCACCTTTTCGGGCTCTCATTCCACTCGTGTTTTTGCAGATTTGTCGATGACCGCTGCATGCGATATCTTTTTTTTTACGATACCACCAACTTGTCTAGACCTCTTAAGCTTCTTCTTTAAGTTTACAATCTCTAGCGTAATTGTCGATCTAATCAGAGGTCTCAACTGAATGGTCTTTTAGGTAGTACGGACCAGATAGCTTTGAGCTTTTTTAATGTACGAGATCTTATGCAACCGGTGTCTGCTTGTTGTGGTCGTCTCGGCGAGGGGAACGTACGGCCTTGCAGTGTCATCTATATTAGTATAAATGGCTTGTAACCGGTATCGATTCGTTTTAGACTTTTTACATTTGGAAAATACGACCCTCAAGTTGTTTTGCTACATTTGGAAGTTAATAATTATAGTTTTATGTCTTTTGAATTTAATTTCTTCTCCTAATAAAAATTTGCTCTAATAAAATTTTATAAAGGCATTTCATGTCTTTAGCATACTTTGACAGAAAGTATGTCAGAGCCGTTTTTGCGACGTTAAATATTTGTATTATTGTTTTCTTTCAGATAGAGAGTCACAGTTATTTTTGCATTTATAATTAAGAGCGTATTTCAGTCTACTATGTACAATTGTACAGATATATATATTTATGTAAAAGTTTTGCCAATAGGCTACATATGTATAAACAATGTACATAAATGTACAGTATGATATTGATTTAGACGAGACACTGTAAATAAAAACGTTACCGTTGCAAACAACAATTAAAACAAATTAATGATAACATAAACTTTTTGTTGACGCACTTAAAATACTAAGGTTGATAAGGACGAATATCTGAAATGAAAAAAGAATAACAAAAGCAAATGAATCTTTACACCGTAACGTAACTGTTATCATTGAAGAAACTTTTCGTATTGACACCAATAGTACAAAACAGAACCATCCCGTTAACAAACAAAAAGCAACAAACAAGACTACTGAAAAGGTTGACAAAAGATTAGCAGAAGTAAATAATACAGGTAATAAAAAAGTACCGGTAGACAATGCAAGCCCTGGTTGCAGAGAAGGGCGTAACGAAATAGAAACCAAAAAGTAAGTTTACGATACAGATGGTAGCTTGACATTGCATGAGTGCCATAATAAGGGTTTGTAGTTAAAAGGTGTGACGAAAGTGATGAAGGTAACTTTTGCATTGAATTTTGGCGTGCTGGGTGGTGATTTTTAGATGCCTTTGTTAAAAATAATGAAAAGCATTTGTAATCGATGTAAATGATATTGGGATTGTTTTGCATTACCGTGAATATTCTAATATAACTACTTTTACTTTTTATTTCAATTTGTAATTTCCCAATATTAAGTATGATAATTTTAACTCTTTTTTCTATTGTATTATGCATAATTATGTATATAACAGTATTTGGCGTAACAACAAACTCTTTAAATGTTTTAAATCTTCAAAAAAATAACTTTGTTTTTATCTAGTTAAAAAAAAGCTTATCTCTTTATTTCTACACCCCGTCTTTTTCTTCTTTCTGACCTAAGATTAGCTGGATGAGATTGCTTTTAACTAACCTAACCTAATGGTGTGTTCCGGCAGCCTCGCTTGAAAGCTTGAAAGTTCCATTCCAGGCTAGATGTGTTTACCATCTTCGACGAAACCGACACTTAACATCAGATGAACTGTGGTCAAACACCTAACCAGTCAACCATAAAAAGAAAGATTATAAAACTAAACACATAACCTTGTTTCCTGAGGGATATAATTTGGACCTTTTCAAGATCAGAGTGAATACGTCTACGTGCTTAATCTTCGATCACATCATCGGTTAACTATAAGGCGAGTTGGTGGTCAAATGCGGCTTTAAAAAAATATGTTTATTTTTGTAAAAATCTACAGTGTTCACAGATTTGTGAGGATAACTCGGAACAATTGAATATTGGCTACTTATTCAGCGACCGCAGAAGATTGTAAAGCTGAAGAGAGACCGCAACAATGAAATAGTTATTGCAGATGAAGGGCATCTTTCAAGTGCACCGCTGAGATAAGTTTAAAAGATTACATGCTAGGAGCAAAGAGAGTTGTAAAATGTTATGATTATGAGGCAGTTTGGACGTTGGTTGAAATGCCAGTAGCTTAGTGGGTTTGAAACGATGATCGACACACAAGTTGGAACAAGACAATTTTTAAATTAAAAAAAATAATTGTATAAACCATTTATTTAGGTTATTAAATAACTAAGCATTCAATAGGGAAACAAACAGGAATGATATTGATAATGTCTATGGTCTTTTTATACGACTGCCCAAAAAAGGCGCGTATTGTTTTCAGGGTTCTTGAATTAATATTTAGTATATATAAAAGTTGCCGTGGTAAAGTAGGACTGGGCTGGATACATCTGCTGAATGCCAGCGGAGCTATGGGCGAAAACCACCACTGACTGGGTCCCGGAGGTTAAACGACCACCAGGCCGGCCTAGAAGACGGTGGAAAGATGAGCTCGATGCCCACAACAGCACAAAACAGAGAGGCGTGGAAGGGAGGGAGAGAGGCCTTTGCCCAGCAGTGGGACAAAGTGGGCTAAATAATAAATAATATGTATGTAAAACTGATGTGACACATCAATTTTAACACATTGTTGTATTGTTTTTTGGATTGGACTGCCATAGTGGAAGTATCAGATATATTTAAACATGAGTATTGAGTAATTCCACATATATACTAAACAAAATTTTTTATGTACGTATGTGAGTTTCTATATACCATCATAACTTTTAAATACCTGAATAGATTTGGATGTATGGGATATCGTTAGAATCTTTATATCATCCAGAATAACACTGACTACTTTTAACATTTTTTTATAAAATGACAATCGTCAACTTAGCAATACTTTCTAACGATATATACAATTCGCTAATAATACCGGAACGAAGTGTATTTTTTTTTTGTCAAAGGACACCTTGAATTTGTTTTTCTGTTTCTTTCAACACCCCGCCTACGATTACTTAGAAGTTTTAGGACCCCCCCATTAGTTTCGGTAGATACAGACAAACAAACAAACATAAATTTTACTTAACCTATCGGATTCAGTGGAAATAACTCAATCGAGCCGCTTGCACTCCCGCTGGTAGAGGCGGCTTGGAGATATAACAAATAGAAGCAATTATAACCCAAAAACATCCCATTTCCAACTTAATTTTTCAGTATACAAGATCTAAAATTGTTTTCTAAATATATCTTCCTAATATCACATGGAATCATAGAAATTAGAGCTCTAAAACTAACGTCATAAAACAGAAAACACATTAAGGAATTTCTTATACAGCAACAAGGTGTCAAGCAGTGATATACAGGTTAATAGAACCACCAACGTTGATTGTTTACAAATTATTAACTGCATTTTATTTCAATCTTATTGCCTTCGTGATAAAGGCGAAATATTTTCAAGCAAAGTGCACACGTTATGGGTTAGCGGCGTCGGGAATGCGACAGAGGAATCAATTGGCCGATGACAACACATAAATATGCGAGAATTAGGACAAATGATAAAATTACTTAAAATCGCATATTTAGGTTTCTCGGGAATGGCCACACGCGCGAATTCGGATCACTTCGCACTTTTGGTGCCACCAAATGTACAAAAAATAACAAGTTTACGTGTGTGTATAAATTTCGTAGAGTAATTTATTTTACACGTAAATAAAATAAATATCGTAGGACTATACACACAGCGCCATCTGGCCCCAAACTAAGCAGAGCTTGTGTGATGGAAGTCAGATAACTGATAGAATACATAAATACTTTTTTTGTTATAAATACATACGTATAATACATACAGAACACCCGTACACGTGGTCGTATAGTTCGTATCATTCATCATCATCATAAGTCTATCGAGGACCACAGCAGGCATAGGCATCTCCCAAGATACGCCACTCTAATGAGACGAACATAACTCTCTGCTGATGGTAAAAACGAGTCTTGAAACGGGAATAGTTTTTATAGATCAAGAACACCATAAGTGATTACTACGATCTGTGTGAAACTAAAGTTATTTTATACACCTTTCGGAAACAACAGAAATAGTTTTGGTAGTCCTAACTAGTCGCGCTCTCCAGAGGAATGGATGTAACCATGGGTAACTCAACAGATTTACTTGAGTCACGCCGCGGCTCGCAGCTCAACCCTTGAGCTGAAAACTTGAACCGGCTCAACAGGTCATTTCAGATCAGTTCACGTACTAACACGAGGGAGTCATTTAGTCAATAGCGAAGTAAACTAGACCTTATGCAGCGCTAGAATATGCAGCTCACTTAGTTGGTTTATAGTTGCAGCTCAACAACGTTGGAAATGTTCTCAATTTATCGGGAAATCTACTGATATTATTATGTATTTGTATTTCGGATACTTACTTAGCAATTCTGTTTCGTTCATACACACACTGCTTCAAAAAACAGATCGCGTCGCATCGGCTCCGTTCGGTTCACTTTTCAATTTCGGTTCGGTTCGCAATTCAGTTCGATTAGCTGCGGTCGGGTGCGCGACAACGATGACTCGTTGAGCCGCAAGCCACGATTTGAGCTGCTTGATCTGCGGTTGAGCTGCAGCTCAACGGTTCAAACCTACGCGATCTGAATATTTGAACCGGTTCTGATCTGAGTTACACACGATTAAATAGATGCATTCGAAATGTGATGAGAGCGTGTCGCATGCGGTCGTCGCAGTATCACGGCACACCGGGACCTTCGTCTACTACGCCGACAATACTGAAGACGATGCTATCTGTCGGTTCGTGCGTCGTGCGTCGGCTGCGTCACCGAAGACCATCAAAGAATATAATTTGCAGATGGCCATCAAAGATCGGAACACGGCGGTGATGGACGCCTTGAGTCGGGAGGAGGCGATTTCAAACGAAAACTCATGTAAATAGAAATAAGGATTGTGTGTATGCCTCGAGCATTCATGCTCACCATCGAAGGCTCCTTCTTGCGGCGGCGTCGTGTGTCGGGTCGCTCTCTTCCCTCAGATATGGTTGAGGAGGGCGATGGCTGGCACGTGCGTCATACTCGTGATCGGGTGCTGCTTGCGGGTCGCTGGTCTGCTCGCGGTATACACACAATCTAGTACCTACTTTAACCTTAGATTAAGATCCTACTAACCTCTCCTCTTTTTGTAATGTAAAATTGTAAAAAAAAAAAAAAAAAATTTGTAACTAAAGTTGACAAAGGTCACGGACCCCAGCGTCTGTGGAGCGTATAAAAAAAAAAAAATGTGATGCTGGAGGCGAATGTTACTCGTACGTAGGTACGAATATGTCATGGATGGCCAAACGCAGAAATGAATCTGTTCTCTCCAAAGTCCGAAGACCCGACTTAATTCGTTAACATCACAAGAAAAATAGTTGTGGAATATCAATACGGCATGCACTAAAACATCAAGAAACAAATATAGGACCCTCCAACAAGCAAAATACACAATAGATAAAGTGCATTTCTTTCATCCAGTAACATGCAGTTCACGATATTCGGCCCGTTTGGTAGGGCAACAATAATGGACAGTATTTTAAAAGCGGTGCCTTTATGACTCATTTGAGAATGTTCAAACTGCCGCGCAAACACCATATTGTATGGGGTTCCATCATAAATAATATGTTTTATTAGTGACAATAACATTTTTAATGGACAAATATAAGTCCCGATTTTGTGGTGAAGAAAGAGAGTGGTACTCATTACTCAATTGACGAAGTTTATGACTATGACTCGATCTAAACTACAAGTACAAATAAGTTTTTAATGTGAAATTGTGGATCTTTTTTACATTGTGTCAGATTTTTCACGCGGTTTCACTTGCGTGACAAAATGGTAAGAGTTACTTTCGATGGTTACTCTCAACAACCCTGTAATTTCGCTAATTGCAGTACCCTCTAAACCGGAACAAAATAATGTTTATCAGCATATATATATGGGTAAAGTACAGTTTTTTTTAGGTAAAAAGTAATGAGACGAACGAGACGCTCTCCTGATGGTAAGAGATAACGCCTGTCCACGACCATTGCAGCGATACACAGAACTTTGAGTAACAAAAAAAAGTCCAGGGCATCGCTGCTTTGGCGTTGGAAGGAATATAGTCATGGAACGCCATATTCCGCCTTTCGGCAAATCTTTGTCTTATTAAATATTTTACACTAACATTGAACACCAACATTTAGATAAAAAACCATTAGAAAAATAGAAACGAAAACAATTATCATTTTCTCAAAAGAAGACCGAAACAAAAATAAAAGGAAATGACATTGACAGTATTCAGTTGTCAAAATCCGTTAAAAATAAATCAGTTCTCGGTCAGACTTATTTGCGAAACATCTTTGAGCTAATTAATTACTACTTTTGGCGGCACAATATCTGGTAGGTACTGCGTGATTATTATTTTTTTTTATGGTCGACAGGCTAGGTATTTGACCACAGCTCACCTGATATAAAGTGACGGTGTGGTCGAAGATGGTAATGCACACCAAGCCTCGAATGGAACTGGCTCTCAAGTGAGGCTGCCGGAACACACCGTTAGATGCTTGACGGCAGATTTTCAACTTGAGGGTGGTAGCTAGTCAGCCGAGTACTAGAAAGTACCCTACCACCATGCTATGGTTTCCTCACGCTGTTTTCCTTCACCGGCAGCTCAAGCTCATTGTTGGGCGGTCAGCTCAGTGGCAGCTCAGTGGTTAGCGCGGTCGGTTCCCATGCCGAAGGGCGTGGGTTCAAACCCCAACAATGAGCTTGAGCTGCCGTTGAAGGAAAACATCGTGAGAAAACCATAGCATGGTGGTAGGGTACTTTCTAGTACTCGGCTGGCTAGCTACCACCCTCAAGTTGAAAATCTGCCGCCAAGCATCTAACGGTGTGTTCCGGCAGCCTCACTTGAGAGCCAGTTCCATTCCAGGCTAGGTGTGCTTTACCATCTTCGACCACACCGTCGCTTAACATCAGGTGAGCTGTGGTCAAACATCTAGCCTGTTAACCATTAAAAAAAAAAACTTAAAATAAAGGTCACAAAACCATCAAAACCCGCCGACGGCATTTACATACAACAACAATTACCTACCATCCGGATGACCAGTGTGACCACTTGGTCGGAGACTACTGCGCAGGAGTGGCAACCAGCTGACTCCGACAGGTTCCACTAACGGACAAACCGACGCACATAACTCTTACTCATGGTTGTACCGGTCGGGTGACCTTTGCGATGAGGCGGGAATTTCTCCTTCGCTCTATGGTGAACTTTTTTACAATTTTGTGACACTAATTTCATTAAGTCTTTTTGGATTTCGTGGTATAAACAAATGTTTGTTCTGTATCTGGGTGTTCTGTATTTGTTATAAGCTTGTATTTACAAAAAAAAGGTATTTAATCATTCTATCAGTTAAAATCTGACTTCCATATGGTCATGGTCAGATGGCGCTGTGTGTAATGTCCTACGATATTTATTTATAGAGACTGCTAATTCTGAGAAGGTTAAGTTGACAGTGCTGAGCTGTCCAAAAACAGATTTTATTCTGCAAGAATAATAACAGCCCTTTTGGTTCATTGGTAGTATAGTATGTATTTGTACTTTCATGTGTTCCGGCAGCCTCACTTGAGAGCCAGTTCCATTCCAGGCTAGGTGTACCATCTTCGACCACACCTTCACTTAACATCAGGTGAGCTGTGGTCAAAACACCTAGCCTTTGAACCATAAAAAAAATGTATTTACAAAAAAAAAATGTTTTAAGTATTCTATCAGTTATCTAAGTTCCATCGTACAAGCTTTGCTTAGTTTGGGGTCAGATGGCGCTGTGCGTAATGTCCTGCGACAAAAAAAAATAAAAAATAAAAGAGTATATTAAGGTAATAATGACCCGTAACAATACAAACAGTTTTTATTATTGTTAAAACTTTACAATTACTAAAGAAAACTATGCTCCATACGTGATGGTAGGCATATCTTTTTAGCAGAAGGTCGTCTAAGTAGCAGATATTCTGGTAGTGTATCGATCGGAGGCCACAAGTTAATAAAAACAACATTTGTTTAGTATTTATTTTAAATAAATATAATAATAATAAATAAATAAATATCGTAGGACATTACACACAGCGCCATCTGGCCCCAAACTAAGCAGAGCTTGTGTGATGGAAGTCAGATAACTGATAGAATACATAAATACTTTTTTTTTTGTAAATACATACTTACAATACATACAGAACACCCAGACACAGAACAAACATGTGTTTATTCACAAAATGTTTGCCCTGAGTGGGAATCGAACCCACGCCCTACTGCTCTCAAGGCAGATGTATTATCAATGAGCCAACGGGGCTGTCAGATCATTTGAGTATAGGTAATAAATCAGTTTTTACAATCTATGACCCGGTTGCATTTATGTGAAATTAAATTATTACAAATAGGTAACGATTAACTTATCAAAACACATTTTAAAATAAACATTCGGCAATGATTGCCTAATAATGTAATTACTACTGAGTAATCGTTGTTAAGATGACATTGTTTAGTTTAAAAGTTATCAGAAAATAAAATGTACATGTGATCATACTTTTTGTATATATTTTTTGTCTCGTTCTCAAGAGTGAGTAGAAAGGGACCTTAAAGATTATGCGCCTAAAATGCGAGACAAATATGTGTAATGTAAACAAACCTACCTAGGAACATGCCAGACGGTTGTAACCTTAAAGAAAAACACATAACGAACCTTTCCGATCCGGTTTCCGATCGACAAGTTTCAACATGAATTAAAATATGAGATCGCATTCAATGATGAGCTTTTTGTGGAAGACCTTCTTAAGGTAGACGCGGCAACCGATGAACGGTACAATCCTACTAATATTATAAAGCTCAAAGTTTGTATGTTTGGATGTTTGTTACTCATCATCATCATCAGCCTATATTAGTCCACTGCTGGACATAGGCCTCTCCCAAGACACGCCACTCAGCCCGATCATCGGTTTTTCGCTTCCATCCACCTCATCGTCATCATCATTTGGATCATCTTTGTTTGTTACTCAATCACGCAAAAACGGCTGAACGAACTTGTATTGAATTTGGCACACATATAGTCTTAGAATAAAAAAACAATCGTGAAACAAAAAAAAAACTTTCTGCCAAAATTTCGCAGTTACAACAACAAATAAAAAACAAAAGTTACTGATAAAAGGTATTTTCCTTATAAACGACTAGCTGCGCCCCGCGGTGTTACTCAGTATATATTTTCGGGATAAAAAGCCTATGTGTTAATCCAGGGTGTCAGCTACCTCCATACCAAATTTCGTCTAAATCCGTTCGGTAGTTTTTGCGTGAAAGAGTAACAAACATCCATCCAAACTTTCAAACTTGTAATATGATGTTGAAAACGAAAATTAAACAAATGCAAGCTCTACAACCGGCGGTTCCGTATTTATTTATCTATTGGCAAATAAAAAAGTGATTTTGTTTTGTTCAATTTGGAATAATTAGTCCCAATTTTGTTTTCGCAGTTTTTACTATTACAATAAGTACAAACATCTTTGACATTTTAACATGATGTTATCGTTATTGTAATAAAGATAATTTAAAAAAACGTTACAAAAACTGGCTTTTTGTCGGTATGTTGACGCACCTTACTGTTGACGACTTACCCACGACGGAACGGAGATGGCATATTTTGTTTTGGGTGTGAGGATGTTTGTTTGTTTGTGCAAATACATGTTGCCATTTTTCTCAAAAAACCACTAGTCCGATTTTGTTGCAGTTTTCAGTAATGGGGTTGGGTTTGATTGGTGCATATTTTTAGATAGGTGTTATGGTGACAACTCACCAGGGGGCGCTGCAGCAAACATTTTTTGTGCAAATCCATGTTGCCATTTTTCTCCAAAACTACTAGTCCGATTTTGATGCAGTTTACAGTTATGGGTTCGGGTTCGATTGGTGCATTATCTTAAATAGGTGATAATTACATTTTAACCGCTGTGGGTTTTTTCAAAATTTTAATTTTCTTTTTATTGTAAAAGAGTGTTACAATAAGAAAATAATATGTTTATCTATTATAGTTAAAAAATAGGTAATAACTATTAATTCGACTGCCCTGTTAGCTCATTTGGTAGAATATCTGCATCAAGAGCGCGGCGTGGGTTCTATTCCTACCAGGACAAACATTCATGTGACGATAAATGTATGTTCTGTATGTATTTAAAGTATTTAACTATTATGTACAATGTACATATATGCCGTAAAGTCTTAGTGGTTTTAATAAATGTAAGTCTATTGGTAATTAAATGTGTCATCTATATAGTCATGTAGTCCTTACGTTAAATGTAAATTTACACATAAGAAAGTAAATACGTATTCTATTAGTAACTTGGTTACCATGGTACAAGCTTCGCTTAGTTTGGGTTAAGATGGCGCTGTGGGAAATGTCCTACGATATTTCTATTATGATTTATTTATTTTATTATTATCAAAGATGTAAGTAACGTGATTCCATCGGACACCCATAGCGTACTGAACCCTAAATAAAAAGAATGACAATAACAAGTGACATTTCTTTTTGCATCTAGTTTTTTTTTGCTGACAGTCAAATCGATTATTTACCGATTATTGTATTTTTAGTTCCCACGATACTAATTACAAGCTTTCTTCTAATTCGACCTATTTCTTTTTCTATTTGTTGATTGTTCTGTCTAAAATCATGTTTTACAGATTACTTACTTTTTTATAATACGGAAAAATAAGTTGACGTTTGTAGTTATGTAGCGATGATAGCTCAGTGGTTAGCGCGGTAGGTTCGCATGCCGAAGGGCGTGGGTTCAAACCCCAACAATGAGCTTGAGCTGCCGGTGAAGGAAAACATCGTGAGGAAACCATAGCATGGTGGTAGGGTACTTTCTAGTACTCGACTGGCTAGCTACCACCCTCAAGTTAAAAATCGGCCGCCAAGCATCTAACGGTGTGTTCCGGCAGCCTCACTTGAGAGCCAGTTCCATTCCAGGCTAGGTGTGCTTTACCATCTTCGACCACGCCTTCACTTAACATCAGGTGAGCTGTGGTCAAACACCTAGTCTGTCAAACATAAAAAGAAAACGTTAGAACGCTGATTTTGTCCCGTAGGCTCTTACCCAAGCGCTGTAATCAATCAATAAAAAAAATGGAAACTGTTCTCAATTATAAAAGCAAGGAGCATCTTGTTTAACAATAGAAGTCTATATTGTACCGTCAGTATTTGATGTAGGAATGTGGCTCTGTATGAGGCTCATACAACATTGGAGCTTGTATTTTGTATGTCAGTTGTATGACGAATTTAACGTAGGAAAAAATGTGAGGCGTGCGGGTCATTTGCGTTAATGTCGTTGAGTTAGACCTCGTTGATGGTTTTCATTCAATTTTTTCACTAACGCAAGTCAATTTTAAAACTGATATAGTCCAAACACTGTACAAACATCAGCAATTTTCAACGTACCTTATATAATTACAACGTAAATTTTACCAAATTTTAGAGAATTACACTCGGATTTTGATGAAACCTGTTGAGTTACCTACTTCAGTTATTTGTGATATTCTAGTTGATGATCGAAGGGAAATTGAAAAATAAAACAGTAATTTTAAATAATTATGTACATACAACACATCTACTTATTACTCACATTGCTTGTTTTAATTCGAACTAGAAAGAAATGAAGAAAGAAATGCTTCATCTATTTTCTTTTATAAATGCAAATGTAATGATGCAAACGATACGCTATTGCTGGTAAGAGACAACGCTTGTCCATGACCATTGCAGCGATACACATAACCTTGAGGAACAAACAAATTCCAGGTTATCGCTATTTTTGCATTCAGTACTTTGAGACTTTCGATGGCTAGTCTCAACAACCCTACAATTTCGCTAGCTGCAGTAACCTTCAAACCGGAACACAATAATGCCTACAAACTACTGATTCGCGGTAGACTATCTATCACTGTATGTACAGACCTACCTACCTTCTGCTAAGGTCTCCAAGAAAAAATTATGTATGTCATATGTACTTAAAATAATGTTATATATATTTACCGAAACTAGATAATATTTTCCTTCAGAAATAAATATATAGATTATCATAGTAAGCTGTCTTATTAGCACTCTATGTGTTAGGACTTCTAATTTAAGTGTCCTAAAAATAAGAAATCAATGAAAAGCGTCTAATTCAACCATCGTACCGTGACTGGCATCACAAGGCGACACATAATACAGTAACTGACATTTCTAATTGACGGAGGTCACCGTCGACACAAAAGGAGATATTTTCAACTTACTACCTTCACTTCAGACCACCCCCGGTTACACAAATAGACCTTAATTGGCCCTGAGATTAGTTTAAAGATAAAATATGTTTTTAGATACGTCTTTTTGTTGGACCAAGCCACATGCGTCTTGTAGGTCAACGTTTTGTAATGCATGCAATGCATTGAATATTTGGAATGGATGACTATTTCATTGTATTTTATAGGAGACTTCAAAAAAAGATGACGTTTTCAATTTGGATTTTTTAAAATATTTTTTAAGGTGGTTCGATTTCCATACAAATAAATTTTTGCCATTTATGGACAAACGGAGCATAATTTTACAGTGAAAACAGCTACTGGCATTTATTTTGGTCTTTATTTGCAGTAAAACACAATTACTTGAATAAAACATTCGATTATTAGCATAAAATCAAATTCATGAATGATTTATGAATTTATGATTTCTTAATAAAACAGTAGATTATGCTAATAATTTACTGTTTTATTCAAGCAATTGTGATTTACCGCAAATAAAGACCAAAATAAATGCCAGTAGCTGTTTTCACTGTAAAATTATGCTCCGTTTGTCCATAAATGGCAATAAACTATTTATATGGAATTCGAACCACCTTAACTCAAAACACCGACATTTATGAGCGATTTGATTTTTTTTATATGAAAGGGTTTACTTTCAGTTTGGTCCTTTAGAAGATTCATAAAAATCAGTACAGTGGTTTGATTTTTAAACCAAAAAACGTTAAACCTAAAAATCTGTCGCCAAGCATCTAACGGTGTGTTCATTTGAGTTCCATCCCAGCAGGCTAGGTGCGTTTAAATTCTTCGATTACACCATACAAAAATGTTTATATAAATTAGTGTGACAAACGATTTGATTTCATCATTAGCAAGAAACGAATCAAAGTATCATTGTGACAGTTTAATTTGAAATAGAATTTCTTTATTAACTTCTACCAATCGTAGGTTTTTAGTTTAAATATCGAGTTATCGATATTGTCTGTTTCAACAGCCTATTTTTAAATTCAAAAACTGGTAATCATCTTGTTTACTGTGAATGAAGGAGAAACTCGATAGTTTCGGTGACTCACGCCAAAGACCGTTGGGCCGACAAAAACTTGAATAACCTTTGGCAAATAATCTGTAAACGGTTATTATCATGTTATTACTCTTTGAAGCTTATGGTAACTTTATTTCAATTATAATAGTCAACCGTTTAATTTGGATTGTAACAACAATCGACACTTTTATTTCTTTTTACATAGACAAACAAGGAAGAAATTTTAAAGAAATACATGACACACAAGACTAGACTCTATTAAACGGTTGACATCTATTTTTTTATATGGTTGACAGCTAGGTGTGGTCGAAAATGGCTTTCAAGAAAGGCTGCGGGAACGCACCGTTAGGTCCTTCGTGACAGATTTTCAATCTAAGGATGGGAGTTAGTCGAGTACCAAAAAAAAAGTATACTCTACCACCTCGCAATGGTTTCTTCACTAAGTTTTTTACAGTTGTTAGCTCAAGTTAATTGGAAGGATTTGAACCCACGCCATGCAACCTCAGCACTATATGAGTGTTGCTCATGAGTTATATGGAATTCGTTCACCATTGAACTTGTAACATTTTTATAAACAAAAAAAACATGAAAAGAGCGATAACAGATGAGCTTCAACGATGGCTCCCATGACGATAGCTTGCAGCAATTAAGCGTAGTTAGCGCCGATGCAAAAATTGCTAACAACAGTTATCTAACGTTATCTTACGTACATTGCCCTCTACGATAGTTGTGCTTATTGTTTTTTTTATACTGCATTTGCAATTGCATTTTTTTGTTAAACATGCAATTGCAAACGCATTCATTTCCGCACTGGCTCTTGTAATTCGCCACTTTATGAATAAAACATAACAAGTATATGTAAACACTCGAAAAAAATACAAGTTTTGGAAGAAAATACAATTTTCCGTTTTCCCGCCAAAAAAATCAAACGAACTGTGGTAAATACCAGACAAGTCAAGCGTAAAGATATTATTATATACATAAGCATAATTTTTAGTTTTGGGATATTTTTATGTCCAAAAGTCTTAATCCATTACTGACTAATAACTACTACGATTTTGGCAAAAATATTGTGCTTGTGTTGTGTTATTGTGATAAATAATTTTATATTCCTAGCGACGTAGACAAAGATTAAAAAAAATACATTAGACTATTCATACCTACATTTAAAAAACTAATGGCGCCAAAACCTGTCAACCTGTAGTGATGGGCATTACTTCAATTACGATTAAGTCTCGGACGTCACGCTTCGAAACAGTTGAATATTGTTGAAGTGATCTTATTAATCTGTGGTCGAGTCAACTAATGCCCCTAAACCTTGTCAGTGAGCATAATTAGTCCTTTTAACAGGCGGATAATAAAGGTCCTTAAAATAAAAAGGCAATAAATAGATTAGGGTTGTAACATATGTGAAGATGACATTTAGATAAATATGGTAAATTTCAGTCCATAGGAATAGGAGTCACGATAGGAATAACGGTTTCTGACATTTGTGATTTTGTGATAGGCTCTCGAACGTCAAAATCCAGGCTAGCGTAATTTAGAACAATTTTATCTTTGAATTCAAAAGGTATTTTGTAGGTACATAGGTACGCAGCCGAAAAAACTGTTTTGTTTTCGTAAGATTACATATTAAACAGTAATGTAGAGAAAATAAATATTTATCTACTTATACTCCGGTTTTTACTCCCAAACAAAACAATGTAAAAACAGATAGTGATGAAATCATAAATTACAAAAGTTGAAATGTGAAAGTTAAAATCCAGTAGCTCATCCATCCATAAACACACATTTAGCTTATCACAAATTAAAGTTTTAAAACTTATGAGCTGTCAAACATAAGTACCAGCGAGTGACAGCACTAATAAATGTGTCATTGGCTTTATTTTCTTTTTGTCAACGTCGGTGTCGCCTCACTATTGCGTGATTTAAAAGTTCCATGCCCTTTCTTTGTTTCGAATTTCAAATTATGGAACGGTTTTGATGCGACCTTTAAATTTCAATATAAACCCAATTATTAAAATTTCGCAAGAATTGGCGAGAACGCAGAAATGTCACGTGGCAGATCTTTCAACATACATTTGTTTTCAAGTGTTTATGTATAAAAATAGTTGTGTTTTACTAATAAACTGCCAAACAACGTGCGTGTAAGTGATATATACATAATATAATTATGTATTATGGTGAAACTTGGTTTCCCTTGCTTCTTCCAAAATTCCTTCGAAGCTTGTAGTAAAGTCATTACTGATTTACTAAGGGAAGGACTGGACTTGTTTTATGGTTGACCACATATGATTGCACAGCTTACCTTAAGTGATGGTGTGATCGAAGATGGTAAATCAGACCTAGCCTGGTGCTTGGTGCTAGCCAGCCAGTGGAGTACTAGAAACTACCCTACCACCACGCTATGGTTTCCTCACGATGTTTTCCTTCACAGGCAACTCAAGCTCTACCCATACCTTTCATCATGTGAACCGACCGGTCTAACCATTGAGCTATGACAGCCGTGTTGGTTCATTCGTAGTATGTCGGCTCCAAGAGCTGAAGGGCGTGGGTTCAATTCCCACCCAGGACAAGCATTTTGTGATATATAAACAAATGTTTGTTCTGTGTCTGGGTGTACTGTATGTATTAGAAGTATGTATTTACAAAAAAAAAAACTATTTAAGTATTCTATTAGTTATCTGACTTCCATAGTACAGGCTTTGCTTAGTTTGGCATCAGATGGCGTTGTGTTTAAAATCCTATGATATTTATTTATTTATTTATGATCGTTACAACATAATGGTGAGTACAGGGACCACCTTTCGGTACTTTCGTACGAAATAACCCTATACGTAGGCCTGCGACATTTTAACAATCCAAAGAAGAATTTGAAATAGCTGACCTTTATCAGCATCTCCTTTGAAGTCATTGTTTGTTTGTTTTAGCACTCTTAGCAGATGGCTGGATGCCCTACTTTATGACAAAATTACATTCGCTCTACTCTATTAGAGTGTTATATGTACAAAATTCTTAAACATATAGCACATCTTTTCTTGTAAATAATTTGGTTCTGAATATCCTAGGAATCGAGAACAACTACAATAGCAATTTGTATGTCTGTTTGTTTGCCTTTCACGCAGTAACGGAGCAAGAGTGAGGTTGCTGGTTATACTCATTGAAGTGCTTGGCGGCAGATTTTCTCAGGGTAGACAGCCAAGTGCTGTAAAGTGGATCCTACCACCATGTTATGGTTTCCTCAAATACGTTTCCTTTCACTGACAAGCTCTTTGTCGAATCCAACCCTTGACACTGGCAAATGCTAAAATGCGACGCCAAAACCAAAGAAAAAGAAATCATAGCAAATTTAATCAATGTCAAAGTAATAATGAACGAATTAATTCCAACTCCTAATAAGTTGGAATGCACATTGTACAGCCACATAAACCTTTCACTGAAGGCTCGTGAGCCTACAGCGTCAATTGCCTTCCAATGAACTATTACAATTAGAAAAATCGTGTGCGCATCGCACGCGCCTCCCAGGAAATATTTTATTAATAAACTAGCTTATACTCGCGGTATTGCGCGCGTGATCAATTTTGAAAGGTTATTTAAGAACAATTCATCTTGATATTTTTAAATAAATAAATATATATCGTAGGATATTCGTATCTGCCCCCAAACTAAGCAAAGCTTGTACTATGGAATTCAGATAACTGATAGAATACTCAAATACTTTTTTTTTGTCAATACATACTTATAATACCTACATACAGGACACCTAGGCACAGAACAAACATTTGTTTATACCAAAAACTGTTTGTCCTGGGTGGGAATCGAACTCACGCCCTACAGCTCAGGAAGCAGAATTACGAACAAATGAGCTAACAGGGCCATCATACGTTACACCAAGATTTATGGTCAATGTAAGTGAAGCCGTGACACAATCAACTGACAGTGTGACGTCACGGGCGCCATTTTATTTTTGATAGTCTATGGGCGTGCGCACGTGTCGCCCTACGTGACGGGAAAATGAGGATGTTTATGTTTTTTGATTAATACGTAGATTAATTATAATTTTATATTGCTTTCATTCATTCAGTAAGGGTCAATGGAATACGAATGTTAACAAAGTTAAACGTGCTGTGATTCTCTGCTTTTAAAGTTTTACAACAAAAATTATAAAAAAAGTCGAAAAAATATAAGTTAATCTAATTTTACTGTTCTGGACAGTGCGAGGTTTTTTTTTACAAAAAGACATGGGCAAGAGTGTACGAGAATGGTAAAACAGAAAGCTATGGACAAAACTAGGGGATGCCTACGCCAAAAAAAATTGACGTTAAAAAATAGACATTTTATGTCGTTTAAAAAAATTATGTAAGATTTGTAGAACCAAAATCATAACGCAGTGTTTCCTACAAGATAGCAAGCCTTGCAACATGATAATATAAATTAATATGCATATATTATGTATTAAATTCAAAATAGCAACATGTGCCGGTTGCTAAAACTGAAATCCTAGGCAGCGTTGGCACAAATCGGACTATGCCCGTTAGGTAAACCTTTTTGTATTGTATAAAAAGCTTCAAACTCTTTATTTTTACAGCTAAACCCAACACGTAACCAACCAAACTCCATTAAACTACTTTAATATGTTTGGCCACATGGTCCAAAGAACACGGTGGTCAAACCGCGTCCATATGGAGGCTGCTAACCTATTTTTAAGACCAATTCGTGACACACATGGCGTTTCTTTTATTCTTTTTTTTTGTTTAGTAGGTTTTTGCGACTAGACGGCTTGCATTTGCCAAGAGTCGAAAGGTATTAAAAACTATAGGGTGTTTTTAAAGTTTTAAAACGTTAGGTTTGCAATAGTCTATGTCTTATTTTCATGGCTTATGTATTCAAATGCTATCACACTTACATTATAAAAGCGAAAATATATCTGTTTTATGTGTATATAAAACAGATATATTTTCGCTTTTATAATATAAGTGTGAGAAGGCTGTAGATGATGATGTGTATATTAGCTTCACCCCGCTGTTTTACCCACATTTATCAGAATAAAAAGATTTTATCAGATAATTCAGGGTATAAGCTACCTATGTGTATTCTAAATTGCATTTAAATCCGTTCAGCTGTTTTGCGTGAGAGTGTAACATTGTAACAAACCTCACAAACTTTCACATGGGCTATTTTTTTTACATAAAAGTTTGTATTCACTTGGTGGTAGATCTCCTTAGCAGGAGATCGTCTAGGAAGGTACCACCGCAGTACCAGATATTCTGCCGCTAAGCAGTAGTGTGTAAACATTACTGTGTTCCGGTTTGAAGGGTACTGCAGCTAGCGAAATTACTGGGCTGTTGAGACTAACCATCGAAAATCTCAAAGTAATGAGCGCTAAAGCAGTGATACCCTGGACTTTGTTTTGTTACTCAAAGTTCTGTGTATCGCTGCAATGGGCATGGACAGGCGTTATCTCTAACCATCAGGAGAACGTCTCGTTCGCATCATTAATTTTTACATAAAAAAAACAATTCTTAAATATAGTTAGGATTCTTGATTTGCTGGTAGTGCCTTTATTTAATTTTATTGTGAATAAAAGTTGACAGTAATTAAATTTATCTATAGTAATCAAAGGTTATTGTCAAAAAGTCAGATAAGTTCATTCTCCGACGGCTCACGATTTACTTTTCTCACCATAAAGATTACATTTATGGTTTATAAAAATTATAAACCATTACATAAATTTCGACACCCCTATAGAAAACATTGTTACTGAGCGACCGATGTATCCGTGGATTTGAGTTGAAGCGTCACTATCGTGTTTTCTTAACAAAACTGACAGTAATGTACCGTAAAATTTTAGTTACATAAATTGATCACTTACATCTATTTCATTTGACTGTACCTCGGAAGGGGGATCACACGTGTGCTAACAAATAACAAAAATAATATTCCCCTATTTAGAGAATGCTTTTGTAGTTCTATCGCTAATTATCGTAGATAAAAAGCCTAGTTTAGGGTTAATTGATAAAAGTTCGTTTGGACCGGAAATTACTAGTTGAATGAACCAATTACAATGTCGGCAGGGTTCAAAAGTTTGAAGTAGGTTTATATAGCTTTATTTATGTACCTGGGGCGATCGCGCGCTGAATTTTTATCGGTATATGCATATCTAAAATTCCGAAAAGCTTTTTGGAGATAAGACCTAGCTAGATCGATTTCTCAAAAGGTAATTCACCAAAAACTCCGGAATGGCTAATTTCATAGAAATCGTTGGAGCCGTTTTTGAGATGTCAAAGTATTTATATATATGTGTACTTATAAGTACTCTGTGTGGAATGGAACTTGCTCTCGAGTGAGGCTTCCGGAACACACCGTTAGATGTGCGGCAGATTTTCAAGAGTGTGTTAGCCAGCCAATCCAGTACTATAAAGTACCATACCACCACGCTACGGTCTCCTCACTATGTTTTCCTTCACTCAGCTCAAACTCATTGTTGGAGGTTGAACCCACGCCCGCCAGCGTGTGAACCGATCGCGCTAATCACTGAGCTCTCATCGCTACAAAATAAAATCTAGCACTAAATTAAGTGAATTTCGTCTTACATATTTAGAGGCAATTTAATTACGTGAGTAATTAGTATTTCACTTATAAAAAAATACGTCACCATCTCATCTGTATATGGTTATTGATTTTTTTTACGCAACGTCTACCTCAGCACGAAAATAATTTGGGTACTTACTTATTTTTAGATACCTATTTCTATCGAACAAAGGACCACAAATATTTAACCACCTACTGCAGTAGGTAATTATCTTATTATTGTGCCGCCACTTTGGTATTTTACGCACTGAGAATATAATTTACGAGGATTACAGAAATAGCTCTATTGTATACTGAAATTAAACTAAACGTTCAAAATTCACCCTTGTGCAGTCGGGACAAGGGTTAAAAATAAGTTATGGGTAGGTTGCAATGAGACAAAGAAAGTGACGTGTAACTAATTTTGTACAAGCTTTTGCTAGTTTTTAATAATAACAACCCTCCGCGAAGGGAATAGGGTGTCGCTGATTTGCAATTTTATCGGGACATTTTTGTGGGGGGAAATTTACGAAGCAATTTATTGACAGCAGTTAGAAAATCAAATAGGTAGGTTGTTACATTCTAATTAGAAGGAAGTTTTGGTTTGAATTATTACATTGTATTATGATTTAAATCGTATCTAAAAATTACTTCGTGAAAACGACACCGTTGCATGGTCGATGTCCTTAAAAAAATCGAACTAAACTGTTCGATTCCTTCATCGTACAAACAATTGACTTTGCTGCCTAATTGGGGTTTTCCCAATAGACACAATGTGGGTGCCTTCAAGTCGCAAATGAATCGGTTTCTAGGCAATCGTGCTCTATCATATATCTATTTAGGGGTAGATCTCTTTAACAGGAGGTCGTCTAGGTAGGTACCACCGCAGTACCAGACATTCTGTCCCCAACTGTGTTCCGGTTTGAAGGGTAATTCAGCTAGCGAAATTACAGGGCTGTTGATACTAACCATCGCAAGTCTCAAAGTAATGAGCGCTAAATTAGCGATAGTCATGGACAGGCGCGATCTCTTACCATCGGGAGAGCGTTACTTCCATCTCAGTACTTTTACATTAAAAAACCATAAGACATATAAAAACCATAGACAGCATATTCGCTTAACATCGGGCGATACAGCGGTAAAACGCAAGCCTTTTCGTAAATGACAATTAAATATATTATCAGATAAATTATATCGAAGAGCGTCATCAAATTGCTAAGCAGTGAATACTTTTTGCCAACTCAAGTTTTACTAATGCCAGCACGTACTTTGCCTTCCGGTGCTCAATAAGTTATTGACATTAGACTAAATTGCTAAAAACGTAATAGCTACGATACTTCCTTTTATGCTATCGAAATTTCAATGAACTTTTGAGGTTAAATCAATTTTATGATTTAGTCTTTCAATTAATGTCATTGAAGTAAAATTGTGAATAAAAAACAATAAGTTACAAATTGTACGTATGTAACTGCAATATCTAATCGGACAACTGACAGTAACAACTAAAATTTAATCTGATGAGCAAATTAATATTTAAAAATGGCCGGTGTTTTTTTAATCAGTGTAATAAAATATAAAAACAAATACGAGATCTTACATGAGAGTTGGAGTCATTGGAGTCTCTGATAAAATCAAACATACCCAGTACCTACGGACTTTTAGATTAAGTTTTTTATATAAATTTTGTAAATAGTATTAATTTAAGGTTTTTTTTTTAATTTTGTTTACGAAATAAAATATTGAGTACCTAATTCCGCATAAGTAAAACAAAAATATGTATGTCTATGTATTATTTAAAATAATTTATTTCTATTCTTTCAGTATTTTTTTCATCATACTAAATTGATTTGAATTTGAAATGTAACTAATATTTCTTACCATCCTATTCTCAAATAATAAATGTTTTGAATACAATGTTTTAGTTTTTTTAGGTTTATACAAATACAAATACTTTATTGATAACACCAATGTTACAAGTCACTTCAAAATTTTAAACATGTCATTAAATGGGGTTTAAAACACTGATTACATGTCGATATAAATTATATTTATATTATATTAATATACCATTATTATCATTGAGGACTACAGTGATATACATTTTAGTATTCAGAGCAATATGTACACCTTATTCAGTAAACATATTAGTTTATTTCGTAAATAAACTAAACATTTCGTAACATGCCCCAATTGTAAAAAAAACAACGTCACGGATGTCAAAGTCATCAGAGAAACCAATCATGCAAATTCGTTGGCAGTTTTACACACCCTTCTTTGCTTTGAAGTTCTTTTCCAGGTAGTACATGTAATTCGTTGGACAGTTCATATCATGCTTGAAAGATAAATGAACATCCTTCTTACTTTATCAGATGTAATACATTCATTTATAATCACGTCTAATCTTCATCATTAACTAATCACTGACAGTCGACATACTTCATAGTTAAAGGTATTAAAAAAGTAATTTCTCCCCTTTATTGTATAGGAAAAAGAGGTTGTTTACAACCCTCCGTGCGGGCTTTGTCTTTGTCAATGCCTTTGTTCTGCTAAGGGTACTCAGGCATTGACTAGTTGGAAGCAGTTAGAACATTCTTTGAGAGTTTGAAGTTTAAAATAGGGGTGAGCTTGATAATATTCTCTGCGTGTTTGATATTTAAAGACAGGGTGGTGATGGTAGGTAACAAACAGAACGGCAAATTGGAATTAGGGAACGTTCCATTCAGCTTTTAGCTAAGGTTGACTACAATATTAAGTGACGGTGTAGTCCAAGATGTGAAAAAAAACTATAGTTGGAGTATCTGATAAGTAAAACAAAAATGCATTAGTACAACACCAAAGTTAATTAGGTTTTTTTGTCTAAATAAACTCATAGCTTTCGCTTTATCATTTTTGTCAAGAGCATCTCAAAGACTGCGGGCGTCAGCTGCGCCAGCACGTGTCTGAGGAAGCCACGCGTTCCTGTCTATTGTCTTAATATAATCTTTCTGTAAGACCCCCACTTAAGGTCTTATTGCGACATAAGAACACCTTGTGTTGTTTTTTGTTCGCCTTAGATACTGTAGAAATATTTTTTTGGAATGTCAACCCCATTAAGAGGAATACAAGTTTTCATAGAAAATGCTTGGTTATTTATAAATATTAGTTGACGTTTTCGCGCTATTTTTCTCTAAACTAAGCTTAGCTTGTAATATATGAACCAGATAACTGATATATATTACCTACTTATTTATTAATTTGGAATGTCATTTGTGGTGTAACAATAATGTTTTTTTAATTTATTTTTTTGAGGCGATAAGGCCGCCGTTGTGTTACCGCTAATCATTGTGTCTGTTTTTCGATATTTTTTTATTTATTGTTGACTAGGTGTTTAACCACAGTTCACCTGATGTTAAGTGACGATGTGGTTGAAGATGGTAAAGCACACCTGATCATGGACATTAGTGATCTTTTACCACCAGGAGAGCATCGCGTTCGTCTCATTACTTAAAAAAAACCTTGTTTCTTCATATACACGTTTTCAACATCCAGACACAGAACAAATATCTAAATACAGATGTTTGTTCTTAATGTCTGTACTAGGTAGAAATCGAGCTCATCTCCTCCAATTTTTTGTGTTATATTTGTCCTTAATACATTCAAATAAGTTTTTTTTTAATGTAAAAAGTAATGAGGCGAACGAGACGCTCTCCTGATGGTAAGAGATAACGCTTGCCCATGACCATCGCAGCGATACACAGAACTTTAAGTAACAAAACAAAGTCCAGGGTATCACTGCTTTAGCGCTCATTACTTTGAGACATTTGATAGAGTTAGTCTCAAGAGTCCAGTAATTTCGCTAGCTGCAGTACCCTTCAAACCGGAACACAGTAATGCTGACACACTACTGCTTAGCGGTAGAATAACTGGTACGGCGGTAGTACCTACCTAGACGACCTCCTGCTAAGGAGATCTACCACCAAGTAAAGTATTCATAATACATTTTTTTTTGTATTAATTCCACAGAAATTACTTGTCGATATAATTTCTTCTTGCATATTAAGTATCTGTTTTTACTACCATATAAATTTTCTTGTCAAAACTTTATCCTGCTTTAAACAATTTTGTTCATGTTATGTACACTATTTTGTTTTACCTACTTACTATAATTTTTGATTAAATTAAATTAAATAGTATCAATTAAACAAAATAAAATAACTTAATTAACTTACTATTTTGTTATGTTGTCACTAATTCTTGTTTTGTAACTACTCATCTCCTTGTTGCGTAAGTGTTGAGTCTACTGTAATAAATCTTGCTCTTTTTTGCGTTGTCGGGTAAAAAATACAGTCATGAAATTTTAGCGTACAATCAGAGCATTGAACTGTTATCATATCACGCACTTTCTTTGATAAGATTGTTATTTTTTTTAAATCAGGTTAGGATACACACATAACTTCATTGGGTATATTGTTAAGTTCGTTATTGCTTTTTTATAAAGAATATGGTTTAAGACAACTTTTTAAATTCTGCATTTGATGACATCCATATAGGACGTGGGACGCCCTGAGACTCGATGAAGTGACGACATACGTAGGACAGCTGGCGGTGGATGGAAGCGAAAAGCCAAAGATCGGGCTGAGTGGCGTCTCTTGGGAGAGGCCTATGTCCAGCAGTGGACTAATATAGGCTGATGATGATGATGATGATGATGATGATGATATCGTACTTATCAAAGAGTTCCACATTCTCACCGCGCGAATGAATGTGGAAATAAATATGGAGGAGAAGTGCTTAGTGTGTAGACGTGGAATGTTCACCTAATGTTAAGTGTCAGTGTGGTCAAAGATGGTAAGCACACCTATCCTGTAATGGAACTAAAGATCAAGATTCAAATATGTCCCGACAGTTTTGTGTTTTAAACACAAACGGAAAAACACATCAAATGAATTAAGATAAGACTCCAATGCTGCCGATCAATACTCAAACGAACGTATTTTAAGTTCCCCCAATGCTTGCAAATGCAATATCTTGAATGTATTTTTGCAATGGGCATAAAGGGAAGGTATGTGAGGGTGGCACCCTCACCACGTGTTATTTCCGCAGTGGGGTCACTCTAATTCGACATGGGTTGAACGATATGCAGAAATATCTTTAATGATCTGTATTGCTAATATGTTTATTGTAAGTATTAAAAAAAATTACAAGTTACTTAACAAATATACTTGGTACTAATAGTCTTACATTTTTTGATTGACAAGCTAGGTATCTGACCACATCTCACCTGATGTGGTCAGACAAGTGAGGTTGCCAAAAGACACCGTTAGCTTGACGACAGATTTTAAGCTAGACAGCCGAGTACTGGAAACTACCATCTGCTGTGGTTTCCTCACGTTTTTTCTTTATAAGCAGCTCAAGCTCATTGTTGGGATTTGAACCCACGCCCTTCGTGTGAACTGACTGCGCTAACCACTGACTGTCATCGATATAAATCCATTGTAAATAGGTCTATTTTTAGCAAGCGTGCTCCATCCTAAACTACATCAGTCAGGGTGTAACGCATACATATTTTAAATTTATAAAATGCATTATAAGATAGACTATAGTCTACATACATAAGAATATATTATGCGCATCCGCATTAGCATTGCAATAATCTTGGACTGTCACAAAACATAATATATTTCGAGCCCTTTCCTAATGAGTTAGTAATAACGTTTCTTAAAGCAAAATAAAAGACTCGATAGGTAATCTGAGGCCATCGATACGGCAAACAAAAGAAAATCTTATTCTAAAGGTAGCCCAAGCCCAGCTTGATGATATACAGGCAAAGCACACACATAAGCACCCTCCGCGCCCCTATGGGCCCGCAAGCCCCTCCATACCAATCAAGTCGCAACTTGCACAGGCTTCGAAGTTTTGCTGCCTTTGCGTTGCCGGTCTCATTCGATCGCAGACCGCCGCACTACGCGTACGTATTTATCGCTCGCGAGTACGTTACCGGGTTCAGTGAACGAGTGTTGTGAATGGACAGTCAAAATGGTGCGAAGCTTATCGCAGTGGACGAAGACACTGAGCTTCCCTTCGAGGCTGTCTCCGAAGAGCGCTTCTAAGGAGAGCGTGGGGAACCAGCCCGGTTCCCCAGGAGTTTCACCGACTCCGAGCGCCTCCTCGCTCCCGCAGAGTTCAGAGAAAACCATCACTCCCATACCGATTACGGAAATCAGCCAAATTGTAAGTCTTAAATTAAATATCAACATTCTAGGGTCTTCAATCGCATAGCTGCCGATGTGCGTTCTGCATGCTAAGTAGTGTTCATTATTTACAAAATGTTACGGTAACTGTCTCGCGGTAGAATTTCTAAGTTCGTCTAAGCGCATAGCTTAAGGTTTCTCACAATTCATGTTCGCATGCGGTTTTTTGTGGGAGCAGTTTTAGGTACAACTCCGGCAATTAGGGGGACGTCCTTGAGATTCTTGTTCGTTGGTCACCCTACATAACAATGAAACTGCCTACAGATATTTGGGCAAAGTATTGCAACATTAGCACAATATCGACGCCTCATTAAATATTGATGACACTTATGTAACATTTGTTTTGTTATGAAATAAATGGCTTAGGATTTCAATTTTAACGTCTGTCGATTCAACACAATTTTGTTTACAAATAGTGCCTCGCAACTGGTCTTTATATGGTTCACCACAGTTAGATCCGCTTTCCCTTATGGAATATCAAACGTGTACGAAATCCGAAGTGCTTTTATAGCCAGGCTCGCCATTATTAGCGACTCATTAAATTGTACAATATTACTGAAAGGAAATGAATTGAAAACGTGCCTCGTTTCCGTCGGGCATAAACTGATTGAAAGTTTATTTGGTATCGATAGCTGGACATCGCTGGTTTTGTTTTTGTTTTGCGTGGGAGCCGGCGGTGGGGGCCGTCGATGGTTGCGACAGTAAGCAGTTGGGCACGAGTGTTGTTGCCATGGGTGCCGCAGACGCACCGTTATGCCCCCCTTGCACTCACCTTGACAAGGCCGCGAGATGCGAGTTTTTGCAAGACTTAAAGCACATGACTTTCACCTCTTGAGACGCCTGCCTTTCTAAATGCTGAAGTCTGTTTCGGCTCCATTAAGTTTTAGATTCAACGTTAGTGTCACTCGGACGCTGGTCATTCACATCTAAGATTAAATGGCATCGCCTCCTTAAAGTAGCACAAGTCATCGTCGTCTTTTAAAACTAACTTTTTTTTATTATTAAAATACGATTGTTCTACTGAATTTAAGCAGTAACAACATCAGATAGATTGTATTGGTCTCATCGGTTTGAAATATAAATTATACTCAATCGTCATGTAATTTTGGTATCAAAAATTTGATAATAAATGAAATAAATTCAATCTACATTTGCGGATACTGTTTGGAGCAGTATTTTTTCCGTGATGTTTTTATTCTTGGGCAACTGCAAGTTTTATGGCGATTTAAGCGATAAAGCGACTAACTACCTAGTTGCTACATTAGTTTTAAAGTTTCTCCTCAACCAGTTTTTTTTAACGTACCTATACATATGACTTAAAAGTAAAATGCTTAATTATTAGAAAATCAATACAACTAGTTAAATAAAATACTTACTGTTTCGTGCAAGATTCTCATTGCATTGCAGTTTGTTTTCTACCTTGGTTCTTTATCTGGATAATTGAATACCTAGGCATTTAAAGTCCTTCCGGCTTATTCTAATTTTCTCTATCTTCAACTTTTTTATCAATTATTTTCCTCCTGTGGCTATAATATCGTATTGTCATCTTTTCCTAGGCTGATCTTTACGTCTTTTGCCTTTTGGACATGAAGTCAATTGATAATAGTATGCATTCGATTTAATCCGTTCTGGCAACCTTTTTCGCATATGACAAACTATGACCTCATCTGGTTGTAAATTAAAAAACGCGCTATAAAATTTCATGTCAGTGATCGTAAACGTAAAGAAAGCCATCAATAAGAGCGGCCATTTTGGATTTATGACCAGCGACTTTTTAAAAAGTAATTTGACGTTTAGTCGCGCGTCATTTATTGGCGGTAAATTGTGAGAATGCGCGCGAGTTCCGTCGGCGCGCAAATTTGAGAATGGAACGCGGATTTTAATGCAAGGACTTGATACCTCAGACTAAATAATAGGCCCGTTTTGAAGACTAGTCGAACGTACTTAACTTATTTTATTAGGTATAACAATGCAGTCCTTGTCTAATGAAATGGAATAAAAAAAAGTTAGCTTAGATCTGTCAACTAAACCTTTCGAAAATTGGCCTAATTGTACCTTATAAAATCCACAATCGTTCTCTGCATATTGATGTAATCTACAATTTAGTTTAAATAATGATTTAGTTTATAATAAAATGTAATTAAAAAGTTGTCAAAGGTCCACGGATGCCGATGTCTGTGGAGCATAATCTTAAATTACAAAATAAAAACAATGTACCAATGCAATTTATGTGATACAACTGCATCTCGCCCGTTTATATTGCTCATTGTACAAACAGATTTGAAATGAATTTTTTTTATCAGTTTCTGAACTCGTGTTTTATGACTGATTTCGTGAGCATAACCATATAGGTATTTTGTCTTGTTCTCGACACGGGCATATTAGTGGAGATATCCTGTGTGTATTTGCATTTGAAACTAAGCAATGGCATAATAGGTATGCATGTACATAATACAATATCCATACGTTATAATAATAGTATTAAGTATCACACAATCACACTAATCTTATAAAGGCGAAAATTTGTGAGTGTGGAAGTGTGTTTGTATGTTAAAACTACTTCACGCTGATCAATTTTGACGAAATTTGGTATCGAGGTAGCGGACACCCTGGCTAAATAGGATACTTTTTATTCCAAAAAAAGTGTTCACGTTCGAACAACGAGTAACACCGCCGAGCACAGCTTGTATGTACATAGTACATACATATTTATGTAGTATACAATTGTCTCACATCGTTGTTTAACACGATCTCTTTTTAAAACTGTTTTGTCACTCGCCTGGGTACAATGTGGTTATATGTTCGTTTTTTTTAAATGGACTGATAAGTTTTCCTTAGAAAAAGTAATTCATACTTTAATGGACGTCACAGCTTTCACTGTCCAATCCCAATTCGGCATCCTCACAACTTGTCAGATAGTTTCCGTATGATTCATAAACATGTACCTAGTCGGTGAAGGCCAAATAAGAAAAAAAAAATTAGCCAAGTCCAACTGTACTTTCATACTTTTTAATCCTATTAAAAAAAAACAGAATCTTTTAGATCAGGGTCTACACTTTCATTTCTTTTTACAGTGTAATTTCAATTGTCAGCAATCTTATTTTAGTTTAGAAAGACGAATGGTTCCCACTTTTTCCAGACCTCAAAGCAACAGACGGGCGGCCATGTTTATTAGGTATTTTATTGTCTCGGCAGAACGCACATCTGCGTGTCAAATTCCTTCGTGCCATGTGCAACCAGTGGGAAGCGAACCGTGCAACACGTGGGGAAAAAACATTATGTAGATTTGTAAATGGAACCGCATCGGGCGCTGTTACTGGCTGATGTGTTATTTTCTTTTGTTTGATGGTTGCTGTCTTCCGCATTCGGTATTTGAAATTAACCTTTGGTGGCAGCGGAAAAACGAGAAAGCCTGATTCGGGTCTTTAAAAATACTGTCATAATTATATTAACTATCCACTCACTAAAGCTCGTTACATCCTTATCCAAAAACAAATTTAATTTATCTTCAGTTCAGTCAAAAGATATGTCATCTTGCTTTTTCCCCTAATACCTAACTCCTTACCATTGTCACATCACACATGCTGCAGATAACCTACATAGACGTCACGGCAGGCTATTGTACACAAACGGCTTGTTGAATAGTTGCGTAGGTACGAGGGTGGTTTCCAAGGCATCAGCTGTTGAAACTTGACACCCGGGGTGCGGTAACAATACCGGTACTGCGATGTACGGCCGCCGATGTCAGTCTGTTTTCTGTTACTTTTCCATAAAAAGTAAAATGTGTGAAGACGAAAAAACGTAGTTATTTTAACTAAATTAAATAGTGATATTATTTTTTAATTTGTGCTATTTGTACAGATTAAAAAAGAATATCGATGTTACCGCAAGTTTTGCTTGTCTTACAACTTACAAGCACGCAAAGACCTTGATGCACTTTGTATGACGTAAGATTCTAGCGTATAATTGTGTGCATATAAGGTTTATGTATGACAAGTATAAACTGTAGGGCTCGTCTTGACTAATGTTCTACGCAAATTGCGACAGTTTTTTTGTCTGTGGTCGAAGTATCCACTATTTTTTCCTGTATACATATACAAATTTACTCGTACTTCGATAGCTATTCAAAATTTGAATGAAGAACATCCTTTCATATCCGCAATCTCACATCCTTTCTTCTACGTTTATCTGTTAAACTTTTTAAGGCCGGAAACGTCATTTTATCAAGTTTTTTTGCGCATCCGCATCCTCGGAGGCCCGTATCAATGAGTATCGGATCGCGTATCAACGTATCCGTTCGCTGGCGATATTTGATACGGGACGATGCGAAACGCTTAGTTTATCATTACCAGATCATTAATGTGTTAATCTCTTCATAGTATAAAACAAAATCGCTCCCCGACGTCTGTACGCTTAGATCTTGTAAACTACGCAACAGATTTTAATGCGGCTTCCATCAATAGACATAGTGATTCAAGAGAAAGGTTTATATGTATAATACATGCATATTATAGCTGAGAAAATCCGAGAATTTCAAAGATTTATAATGTGAAGTCGTAAAAACATGTTTGTGCGCTTACATTGCAAACACTTGCTAAACCTTACGAGATAGATCAATTCAATGTACTACTGAATTGTATAACTTATATCTTTTACATCTTACAAAAAAAATAATGGGTAAATATGGTATACTTATAAAGATATCCTGTCTAATTATAATAATCACTCCACACTGACATGATATTAGTATCTACATTGCACCCGTGCGAAGCCGTGCCGGGTCAACGTATCTCTCAAAAGAATACATTAAGAATGCTAAACGCGAAAAAATTTGTCTGGCAAAATTATTTTGGGTAAATATCTAAGAATGAAGGAATTTCTACACCAATTAACCATTTTACTGCTTGATTAATTATGAATTTGTAGCAAAACGTCGATATTGTAGCAACAAGGCAATATTTATTATGAAACTGAACTTTATGTACAGAGTGGACGAACTGGATACAGATAAATTCCGAAGCCTTTAAAATTAAAAAGAAAAGGATGTTCCATTTTCGAAAGCAGTTGTTCGTATAAAAATTCCACACCTGCTTACGCAGATGTTCGGATACATTAAGGAAGGCCGCGGTGAATTGGATAAAATTTGGGAGAAACGGAACGCACGCGCTCGTTCAAGAAAACAGCTGACAGTGATTGCACGTCAAGACTTTTTTTGAATTCTTTCTACCTGCATTTGAGAAGAATAATTGCAAACGGAACGATCAGCTGATGCACAGCTGTCTTTTTTTGTCACTTCAATGCTATATGAAAGGCATAATGATTCAAGCAAACCGTAAGTGAAGATTAGGTGTTTCAAGTATTTTATGTACAATTTCTTTTCTTAATCAGTGATTTTTATACTGCAATGTTTTTTTTGTGCTTGACAGGCTAGGTGTTTGAGCACAGCTCGTCTGATGTTAAGTTTTTTTTGTAGGACTATACACAGCGCCATCTGGCCCCAAACTAAGCAGAGCTTGTGTGATGGAAGTCAGATAACTGATAGAATACATGAATACTTTTTTTTTTGTAAATACATACTTATTATACATACAGAACATCCAGACACAGAACAAACATTTGTTTAATCACAAAATGTTTGCCCTGAGTGGGAATCGAACCCACGCCCTACAGCTCTCAAGGCAAATATACTACCAATGAGCCAACGGGGCTGTCAAACAGACAGCCATCCCATCTGTGACGGTATCGTCAAATGGGCTGTCGGGTAGGTGCTTGGCGACAGGTTCCATTCCAGGCTAGGTGTGCTTTACCATCTTCGACCACACCTTCACTTAACATCAGGTGAGCTGTGGTCAAACAACTAGCCTGTCAACCATAAAAAAAAAAGATTTTTAATTTGAGAATGGCAGCTAGCCAGCCGAGTACTAGAAAGCACCCTACAACCAACTTATTGTTTCATCACTATTTCTCGTGAATCTTTGTCTATATCAATAAAAAGTTTGATCATATTTTTAGTAGTCTTCATAAGCTCGATACAGAAACGAGGTTATTATTGTTACAAGATAATCTCGATCAATTTTCAAACACTGACATAGTCCAAACATTTTTAATAGACCTGGCAACTGGCAATATTCAAAGGGAGTACTTTAGTGTATTTATAGAAGGGCCAAACAAAGGGCACTTCCTAGGGCCGCGTCTGTTTTGTGTCTCTATGTTTATTGGTACATGTCTGGCCCTCTGCCCCTTCAAAGTCTCTTTTATACCCTCTCTCTGTGCTGTAAATAAAGAAGGGATCTATACAGTGATGCTTTTGTTTTCAATAGCATAAGACTGTAAAACATAAAAATTGTATTAAAACGTATCTGTGTTTTAAAAATCGTTGATATCTTTTGTTTTATTTTTCATCAACATACATTTACATTTCCTGATTTTTAGCCGACTTCAAAAAACGAAGATGTTCTTATTTCGGTTGTATTTTTAAAATAATTGTTATCTCAGAACTTCGTCTTTTACGAACCGATTTGAATAATTCTAAAAATGATACCTATAATTTCAGATCAGTCCAATAGGAATATCATGAAACTCGGATAAAAAGTAGCCTATGTGTTAATCCAGGGTCTCAGCTACCTCCATACTAAATTTTATCCAAATTCGTTACGTAGTTTTTGCGTGAAAGAGTAACAAACATACGTCCATACATTCTTACAAACTTTCGCGTTTATAATATTAGTAGGGTTAGTAGGATACATACAAAACACCCAGACACAGAACAAACATTTGTTTATACCATAGAATATTTGTCCTGTGTGGGAATCGAACCCACGCCCAGATCTTAAAGCAGGCATACTATATAAATGAGCCAATATGGCTAACGAAGATGATAAAAGCAAAGTGATTAAATATAATTATGTCTTTTGTTATTTTATAGATGGTATTGGTACTCAGCGCCATGATTAGTTGATTACAGCTATAATGGATTAAGTGTTGATTTATAAATGACCATTAACAGACAAGTATTGTTATAAATGAGTTGATAGTGAATAGAGCAGTTGTTGGTGAAAAGGCAGTGTATTGTTATTGTACTCCGTGTGGGAAAAAAGCTTGTTATCCCGATCCGGATTGAAAATGTTCAAAGCATTGTATAAAAGAAATTCAATTATTGCTGTATCTTTTATCTTCTATATCATAATAGGCTTACTTACCTTAAAAAGAAAAGACTTACTTACATATAAATTATGACAGACTTAAATGTTTTTACCCACGACGGAACGGAGACGGTATATGCGTTTGGGGTGAGAGGATGTTTGTTTGTGCAAATACATGTTGCCGTTTTTCTCCAAAACTACTTGTCCGATTTTAATGTAGTTTTCAGTTATAGGTTCGGGTTTGATTGGTGCATGTTCTTAGGTAGGTGTTACGGTGACAACTTACCAGGGGGCGCTGCAGCAAACATTTTTTGTGCAAATCTCTGTTGCCATTTATCTCCAAAACTTCTACTCCGATTTTGATGCAGTTTTCAGTAATGGGTTCGGGTTTCATTGGTGCATTATCTTAGATCTTAGATGTCAATAACTTTTTAACCGTCGTGGGTTTTTTCAAAATTTTTAATTTTGCTTTTTTTTTATTGATTACTAAAAAATCTAAGTATTTAAAAAATCAATTGCATCGTTATCCAATACTTTTTTTACGTAAAAGTAACGCATGTCTAATGTCTATAGCCGATGACCATTGCAGCGATACACAGAACAAAACAAAGTCGTAATATATACTATTATAAAGATGTAGGATTTGATCGTTTGTTTGTATTGAATAGGCTCCAAAACTACAGGACCGATTTCAAAAATTCTTTCACCGTTGGGAAGCTACACTATCCCCGGGTGGCATGGGCTGCTTTTTATCCCTGCCTTCCGAAACAGGAACTTTTCCTTCGGGAACAGGAACTACGCGGGTGAAACCGCGAGGCTACTTATATTGTGACTTTCGATGGTTAGTCTTAACAACCCCATAATTTCACTAGCTTTAGACTTTTAAGTAATACATCGGCTGTCGCTACTGTCTTAAACTTTAATTACCAGATTTCTTTTTGTCTGTTTACACACCGGGTTTTACCTTTATCGTTTTAAATCGTTCAATATCAAAGTAATTAAATCAGCAAGTAGATGAATATATATGGCTTTAAGTTATATAATTTAAAAACTCACTCGGCTAAACCGATTTACATATTCTAATATGTGGTTTTGACAATATGTGGGATTACTCACGGTTATTTATACCGGATACTCAGACTATAGTTTCGGCCACATCCCGTGGCCTTCTTCAAGGAGAGGACAACGCGCGCGCGGCCCCCGTTTTGCCTCGCACTGAAAGTGTGAAGAGTAAAATTTTTAATTTTGCTTTTTATGGACTCTTACATTTGGTAAGGAAAGCAGAGGATACCGCGCGCGCGGCTCGTTTTGCTTCGCACTTACTCTTCACACTTTCAGTGCGAGGCAAAACGGGGGCCGCGCGCGCGTTGTCCTCTCCTTGAAGAAGGCCACGGGATGTGGCCGAAACTATAGTCTGAGTATCCGGTATAAATAACCGTGAGTAATCCCACATATTGTCAAAACCACATATTAGAATATATAAATCGGTTTAGCCGAGTGAGTTTTTAAATTATATAATTTAAAGCTTTATATATTCATCTACTTGCTGATTTAATCACTTTGATATTGAACGATTTAAAACGATAAAGGTAAAACCCGGTGTGTAAACAGACAAAAAAAAATCTGGTAATTAAAGTTTAAGACAGTAGCGACAGCCGATGTATTACTTAAAAGTCTAAAGCTAGTAAAATTATGGGGTTGTTAAGACTAACCATCGAAAGTCACAATATAAGTAGCGGATGCCTCGTGGTTTCACCCGCGTAGTTCCTGTTCCCGAGGGAAGGCAGGGATAAAAAGCAGCCCATGCCACCCGGGATAGTGTAGCTTCCCAACGGTGAAAGAATTTTTGAAATCGGTTTCGGAGCCTATTCAATACAAACAAACGATCAAATATTACATCTTTATAATAGTATATATTTACGAGCGCCAAAGCAGCGGTGTCCTGGACTTTGTTTTGTTCTGTGTATCGCTGCAATGGTCATCGGTTATAGACATGCGTTACTTTTACGTTAAAAAGTATTGGATAACGATGCAATTGATTTTTTAAATACTTAGATTTTTTAGTAATCAATAACGAAATTTACATAACATATGTAGTCTGAGAGCTAACCATAAAAATAATTATATGAAACGCCCCTATTATACTCGTACATCGCATGACGCGAACGCTTAGTAGTTCTTAATAAAATTATGTTATAGAATGGGGGCAGCTCTGTGCTTTATTACGAGGAGACGACACGAGTAAATGGTATTAAATTTCGCTTTTATTTCGAGTTAATTAAGATTTACTGCTACATTTTACGATATGATTAGGGTAATGAAGATGTATATTAAATGGGAGGGTTTATGGAACATTTTACAAGGATCATTGTTTTTGTTAATATGCTAAAGATATAATTAAAAATTGTTGTTGTGGTCGCGGATTTTACAAGCATAAATCAGACTTGTAAGGCGCCATGACGGAAATCCAGTTTCGAAGATGTTTTTAATATAAAACCGCCGAATATTGACTAAGAGATAAGTTAGATTGAAAGATAAACTTGTTGTAACACTTTTTTTTTGCCCCATAGATCGACACAAGTCACGGTCATTTCGCCAGTTCGGAAACCTAAGTTTTTTATGCCATATAGTTACAAAAACAACCAAAAAATATTTAGTTAACAAGAACGAGACGCTCTCCTGATGGTAAGAGATAGCGCATGCCCATGACCATTGCAGCGACACACAGCAATTTGAGTAGCAAAACAAAGTTCAAAGCATCACTACGCCAACTACATATGTTATGTAAATTTCGTTATTGATTACTAAAAAATCTAAGTATTTAAAAAATCAATTGCATCGTTATCCAATACTTTTTAACGTAAAAGTAACGCATGTCTATAGCCGATGACCATTGCAGCGATACACAGAACAAAACAAAGTCCAGGGCATCGCTGCTTTGGCGCTCATTACTTTGAGACTTTCGATGGTTAGTCTCAACAGCCCAGTAATTTCGCTAGCTGCAGGACCCTTCTAACCGGAACACAGTAATGTTTACACATTATTGCTTGGCAGCATAATATCTGGTACTGCGGTATCTGGTATCTAATATTTGGTATTAACAGACAGATGGACAGTAATTATACTAAATAAGGGTTCTATTTTCCTTGTACGGAACTCTATATCACTGTATAATTAATATTATAACTAGACATGCGCTTGTTAACTTCCTTCGCTGTTAAATACTAGTAAACATTACTTACCTAAACGACAAAATTATTTGTCATTTAGCTAAGATATATTACGATAACGACCGCATAAATAAATAATAACTAATGAACAAATCAATTTAACCTTCAATATAGCGCTGTACCTTCTTTAATTAGTAAAAAATCGACGCTCAATTGACCGGATGCGTCGCCATACTTGAACTCAAATGGCGATCCGAATAATCCAACCGCGCTTGACTTCCGGTAATTATAATTTATAACATTTATCGTGAACTCTATTATCTGGCTGTCATTTAGTTGTTTTACAAAAGGTTTGTGTATACAATTCTAATTGACATTTTGTATAAATAGATAAATTTGACGTTTTAAAATTAATTTGCCAAAATTAATTGCACGCGTGCAATGCCGGGGCAGGTGGTTCTATAAGATATTTAAATTTAAGATTGTCTATATTATGTACAATTATATTATTCATTCAGAGTATGTTCTAAACTCTAAAGTATAAACTACAAAATCTAAAAAGCCGCTATGAATGGATATATCTCCCAAAACTTTGGTCCCGTTGGCGTAAAAACCTTCATTCACAAATCTTTACTGTAGAAAAAAAAAACATAGCTGTCAGTAAAAATATAACCTTAATCCTTGGATCAGTTTTTAACACGCCATATTTAAATTAAAAAATTACAATTCAAAGATAGAACTCGGCTGTGGGAGAGTCGCGAATGTCCAGCGTGGTTTAGTCATCGTTTTGTAATGCGCACACGCACCTTGCTTCTCAATATCGGCGGCTGTGTTCGAAATTTGAATCATCCTAAGCAGAATTTAAAATTAGTATTATTCTGATCCGTTGCGGTTTGCCGGTGTGGTTGTTTTGCCACATTCATCACTATTTGAAGAAAAACCATCTCAAGGGCATGTTTGTTTTACCAAATTACTATTATCGCTGTGTAATTGTAATTGTGGTACCTAAGATTATATTCAGTTTCCTTTGGGAACATATTCAATTTTTCCGATAAAAAAATAAAAAAGATTGATGGTATTAAACGCTCTCCTGATGGCACAGACGCCTGTCCATGACCATTACACCGTTACCCAGAACTCTGAGTAAAAAAGTACAAGACATCACTGCTTTAGCGTTCATTACTTTGAGACATTCGATGGTCAGTTTCAAGATTAGAAACAAAAAAATGCTAGTTCAATTAAATAGGTTACTTTTTTGAAGTTTGTTAAAATTACATAACGTAGAAAAATTACGATCAATCATTACCAGCTTTATAATTATCTTTACACTAAATAAAATTTTAAGCCAAACGTTATTTGAACGTATCTTCTATCATCGTATCGATTATAGCTCAGTGGTTAGCGCGGTCGGTTTTCACGTCGAAGGGCGTCCGTTCAAAGGAAAACATCGTGAGGTAATCACTAACCATAGCATTGTGGCAGGTTTTTGGCGGGAACGCGGAAAGAGTAGTGTCGCTCCGTTGTATTTTTTTCCAAAACTAGTGTTTTGTCGAGTGTTTATGCATAAAAATGGTGGTGTTTTATTCATAAAGTGCCGAATTACAAGCGCGAGTGTGGGAAAATGATATAATGGGGTGAAACATGACTTTTTGTGTTGCTTCCAAAACTCCATTGAAGCTTTATAGTAAAGTCACCACTACTTTACTAAAGCATGACTGGACTTGACTGACACGAACTGTTCTTGACAAAGACTGGACTTTGAATATAACTTTAGCTACGAGGACACTTATTAAACTTTTGAAACTTGAAAATATATAAATACTTGACACTGGCAAATGCTCAAAACGCGACGCCAAAACCAAAGAAAAGAAAAAGCATTGTGGCAGGGCACATTTTAGTACTCGGCTGGCTAGCGATTATCCCCAAGTTGAAAATCTGTCACCAAACACCTAAGTATGTTCCGGCAGCCTCATTTCATTCCATCTCCGACCACATCGTCACTTAACATCACGTAAGCTGTGGTCAAACACCTGGCCTTTCAACCATAAAGAAAATCCTAAATTAAGTCAAGATTTTTATCAAGCGAACAACGATAACGAATATCTACTTTTAATATTAAAAGCAATCGTATCTCTGTTATCTACGAGCCTTTCAATCGGCGCTAGTCGGCCTTGGATAAAATCTAGAATCTGTATTATGTGACCTCGTTTACATACAAGTTGAACGCGAAACGATGGCCCCTAAGTTCTTACATATACGTGTCACGTTATAAATTAACTTGACGTAATACTTGCCTTGTGGAGATTCAGGATTTCGTATTGTTTTTTGAATAATCGCTTTCTAAAATTTTAAAGTGAAACTTAAATTTGTACAATCATCTATATTATACACTAGCAGCTCGCCCCGGCTTCGCACGGGAAAACAAAACTCGATTAACAATAAATTAATTATACATTTATCGATCCAGTAGTTTCGGAGCCTATTCAATACAAACAAACAAAAAATTTTAGATGTAGATGACAACTGTAATAGTTAGACATAATTATGATATTGCGGACTTATTTGTAGCTGTCATTTTGCTGTATAAAACGTCACTTTATTCTATTGTCAATAGTTTTCGCTGCCCATAAAAATAAAATAATGCACAAATAAATATCATAGGACATTACACATAGCGCCATCTGACTCTAAACTAAGCAGAGCTTGTGCTGTGGAAGACAGATAACTGATAGAATACTTATTTTTTTTTTTTGTAAATACATACTTATAATACATCCAGTACACCCATACACATAACAAACATTTGTTTATATCACAAAATGCTTGTCCTGGGTGGGAACCGAACTCTTTGAGCAGACATACTACCAATAAACCAACAGGGCTTTCAAACATTGATAATAATAGCTAAGGCTTCCTAAGATAATTATACAAACAAAAATGTTACGATGTCCGTGAAAAATCGCATCTCCTCTCGATAAAAGGACCGAAGCGAGAAATCGACTAAACACAATCCAAGCCGCGATTTGACGGGTGATTACATCCGCCACATTTAAAGCAAAAAGCTGTCCTATTTGCATCGGCCATTGTGTTTCTTCTAATGTTTTCGATAGGTATATTTCTATATACCTACCTTTTTTTTATTTTGTACTAAAATAATTTTTTTTTCTTTTTTTTATTGGTTGACAGGGTAGTTGTTTGACCACAGCTCACCTGATGTTAAGTGAAGGTGTGGTCGAAGATGGTAAAGCACACCTAGCCTGGAATGGAACTGGCTCTCAAGTGAGGCTGCCGGAACACACCGTTAGGTGCTTGGCGGCAGATTTTCTACTTGAGGGTGGTAGCTAGCCAGCCGAGTACTAGAAAGTACCCTACCACCATGCTATGGTTTCCTCACGATGTTTTCCTTCACCGGCAGCTTAAGCTCATTGTTGGGGTTTGAACCCACGCCCTTCGGCATGCGAACCTACCGCGCTAACCACTGAGCTATCATCGCTACAAAATAATCTAACAGCATTTAAAAAAAAAGACAAATAATTAGTTGCTTTGTGCATTTGTTTTAGGACGGTCCAAAGAATTTGTTTTTACACGTCTGCATAAAAAAAGAGTAATGTTTCAGGGTTCACGTAAGTACATAATATGTCATTTCTTTTTTCCACCATAATTTTAGTTTATTTTTGTTTTATGTTAATTTGACCGATTTTAATGCAATAATTAAATTATATTATTGTTTTCATTCTGTTGACATTTTGATTTCGTATTTATATTTTAATTAGTTAATAATATAAATTAATTATTTAATACAAAAAATATTTTGGAGGGTAGTTTACAGGGTTTAGCGACAGATTTTCAATTAGAGGATTAAAGCTAGTCAGTTCCACCATAATCATTTAAAAACCTCAACATATTTGGATTTATGTGGCTGTTTAATTTTTTTAACGCTGTCGTGTTTTTGTTTCGTTCAATAATTTCTAGCTTTTATTAACATTTAGCATGTAGCTTACTGATTTATATTAATAATAGTAAATTAATATCCTAGAAAATTGTACACAGCGCCATCTAGCAAACTCAAACTAAGCAAAGCTTATATGGGGACAAGATAACTGATAGAATACTTATTTTTGTAAATACGTACTGAAGACTCGGAAACAGAATTAACACCTATTTTCGTCATATAAATGTTTGTCGTTAGTGGGAATTAAACCCATGTCCCGCAATTTATAAAGCAGAGCTACTACCAAATGAGCTTACAGCAGTCTAATTTGTATGTAAGTTTTTTAAATAAAATTGTTTGCAATATAACTGGAAATACATTTTGGAGGAGATGTGTAGGTGTAATGCCGTAATGATAAGTCCTAATTTTTTGAAATTATAATTTAAACCTATTTTTTATTCAGTTATTGAATTTTTTGACTATTATTGAATTGTATTATTTAATTTTTGCGACTTGTAACTATTCGTTATAAATAAAAATGAGTATGAGTAGGTTTAGTATTTAAATTCTCTAAATACTTTTTAAATATAGTTAAAAAAACAGCAACGTAGTTTCTTTAAACTATTGGTGATTTAGTGGTCTACCATTTTTTTTTGCATAATTACGACTGGCAACTCCGAAAAATCGTCATCCTTTTTTTATTGTTCCCAAGTTCCCACGAACCGTGCACGCGAACGCGACTACATTAGTCTTTTTTTTTTAAATAAGATTTAAAATCACATCCGTGCCCGAGGCAAAGCGCTCAGTATTCTAAACTTGCGGCCACAACCAACTTATTTGTAGAGTTGTCCGAATGATGGAATTTAATTTTTCCTCTAAATGCTGTCAGTTTTGTTCGGAATCTACGTAAGTGGCTCCACCGTTCAGTACCACAGATACGTTGGATCAGTTTCTTATACTATTATCTCATCTGTGGCGAAGGAGTCCAAACTGCTTTCGTTTGATTCACGTTTGATTACCGGTTGCTGATGCAGTGATACCCTATCATTACATGTATAAACCATAGTCCATTTTCACAATAGAGTTAAGTTAGGGAGCCACAATTAAATTTTCTGAAACTGACGGAGGGAAAATTAAATACAGTATTAATAGGTATTAAAGGTTTAAAGTACTATAACTTCATTCAAATATCTTCACCAGTAAATTGGTGGTTCGATACTTTCAGAGGGTAAACGGGTTTTGATTTGTTTAAGTAACGTGATTTATCATTCATAAGTACAGACCTGCTCGTAGTTTGGTACAAAATATTTTGTTTTCGTAGTTTAAAATGTCGTATGCATTTTTGAACTTTTATGAGCATATGTTTTTTTTTAATTTGTTACTAGCGTAATAATTGCATTATACTAGCTGCGCCCCGCGATGTTACCCACTACATGTTTTCGGGATAAAAAGTAGCCTAGCTACCTCCATACCTAATGTCATCCAAATCCGTTCAGTAGTTTTTGCGTGAAAGATAAACAAACATCCCAAAAAAAAATACAAACAAACAACCAAACAAAAAAAAACAAAACAAACATCCATCCATCCAAACTTTTGCATTTATAATATTAGTGGGATTAAATAAACAATTTCTGATCTTTAGTAATATTAGTAAAAGTTTTGGCTAATAAATTATTACTTTATGGACTTGTCTAATTTGAGAAAGCATTCGTTCTAATTGTTTAATCAACGCTATGAAGGTTATTATTTCTTTTTAGCAAATCAAGTTTGTATAGTCATCAGTTGTCAAAGGAAAGACGTGACATTAACTCGGCTTGTGTAGAGACGTCATTTAGCGTCGTATGATTGCTAACTCTGTTTGTAACCAAAGCGGTATATTTTGCAAGCCTATTTAAAGACCGGTTTTCTCGAGGATCCTTGCGCCTTTCGGGTCTTTGTGCTTTGGCATTTTAACACTTATTATAGCGAGCCCAAAGCTGCTTCTCAGTATCTGTTCAAGAAACCGGTACTGCGAGCTGCATTTTTGATTACTTTATAGCATAACAAAATAATAAGAAATTTAAAATTTCCTTTATCACCATCTAAACAAAACCTTTTTAAATAAGATCCCATTTCAATTGTCAAAGTTAATTTCGCTTTGACAAATGTACAGTTTTGGTTAAGTACTTGGAAATATTTGTGTTTTAGGGGCGTTCTACTTTTCTACCGACAATCTGAGTGATAAATTTTTAGATTTCAAAAAAAAATAAAAGTGTAATTCTTTAAAAAAATGTATTTTTACATTATTGTCCAGTTATCAAAGATTTCAGATATGTATAGTGCATCGAAGTTTTGTTATTTACCTTTTATTTATTTTAAGTTTTATCGGAATAGTTAGAAAAAATAAACACCTCTGTCACAAACTAATATATTTATTAATTATTATGTAAAATCAAATTTACAGTTTTTTTTAACTTGGCATAACTAGAATACAAGCATTTATTATTATCGAACACGATTTATCCCAATTCTTGTTACAAATATAATATAAAAAATGACATTTAATGCCACTCTGTCACATTTTTGCTCATTAAGACAACAAACTTTGAAATATTTTGCAAATAATTGAAATAAACATAGCTGAAATTCTGTAACTACCTTTTATGGTCAATATATAATAATATAATACGTTATTTTAGTGTATATGCTTTCAATAAACTGAACATATGCTGCTTTAATGCTTAATTACAAGGGGGACAAAATTGTGCTAGAGTATGACAGAATGGTAGATATTAATAGGCCAACATTTAAACTTAATCCTTTAAGGTTTTGAAAGTTTTAAAAAAGGATAACAAAACATAATGCTTCTCTTACAATGCTACATAAGATATTATTTCTTGGTATAATCATTATTTGGTACCTACACGTAAAATCAGACTAATCTTTTCTTTTCTCTTATTCGACTTTTCAAATACTTCTATAACACGCCTTCCTCTTTTAACCGTAATCATTTTTATCAAGTTTTCAAACATCACGTCTGATACATCTGATTTTACTAATTTAAATATTTTGTCAGTGTCAACAACAGTTTTATAAAATATCACCTGAATATCTCCATCTTCATCCACACAACTTTTTTCATCTCCTAAGTAGGTGTACTCGACTTAGTTTTTACTGGGTACTTTTACTGACATAATACCATTTTTTATTAATAATGGGTCTCCAGATAGGTCACATGAAGCACCTGGTATTATGTGCACAGGTTTTTTTCTGATTAACGAGAGGCTGATCATCTTCATCTTCTGAAGTAGTAAGTAGTAGTAGTATACAATGTTATACAACAGTCTCATAAAATCTCTTTGTAGGAGCTCTAATTATTATGTTGTTTATTTATATCAGCCAATGGTTTTTTTTTATCTGAGGTTGGGCTTAACTACCTAGCTAGCTTTATTTTTATAAAGTTGCTCTTTATAAAAATAAAGCTAGCTAGATAAACTTTTCATAAACGTAATATTTGTTGTGCAGCTTTTTTTTATTTCCAAAGTCTCTTGAAACAGTTGAAGTTATAGTCCCGAACGGTTAATTGTTGTGCCTTGTAGGAAAGGATAGGATTGTTTTGAAGCAGTGATTCATTTTGTTTTTGTAATGTTCATTAATGGCATTTGTCAAAATACTATATGTATTTTCTTTTTTCTTCTTTATTCGGCGCTTTTAAATTTATCTTAATTTTTTGGTTTGGTTATATTATGTAATAAGCTGTCTTCTTTTATTTTTTTGGCGATGAAGCCTTTTCTTGTATTTTCGTATTTTTTCTATAATTATTTTACATGGCCTTGAAGTTTCATATTTTGCCTATAAATTTTCGATCTGTCTCGGCTAACTTTTTCTCTTCCCCTTGCTCTAGCAGCGGATGAGGTTGGAGTTAAGGAACGAGATCTAGGACTTAAAGGAGTAACCTGGGGTTTGAAGGAACGGGTGTGGAAGTCGAGTATTCATTAGAACGTTCTGCAAAGCTTTCTGTTGTTCTCTTCTTGTTTCTAACTTGCCATTTTCTTTTCATTTGTCTGTGTACTCTTGGTGTCAGATCTTTGACTAGCTTTTTGCAAGCATGTTATCTTTCTAAGTCTTATCATTTCACTTCTGCGACTTTTTCAGGGTCCTGTTTCCTTTTTTCACGACAACGTCACTGCTTTTCCGTCGCAGATAACGCTATTATTTAATTACCCTGATGATAATACCTTAAATGAATAAAATAATTGATAATGTAATATATAGAATACAAAAGATTTCAATTAACTACTGTGAAAATCAATTAAGGCAAAGTTTCTGACAAAAAATACCACTCCGTCACGAGCTATACTACTCTCGTCACAGCTATTTTGTGACAGAGGTGCCTCGTGACAGAGGTGTAAAATAACAGTGTTCGAGGATTTCAACGTTCATAAAATTACAAATTGTTCATAAAAGTGAGTAAATATGACAGATATACTGGGAAATAATAATATTACGTAAATAAATGGGAATTACAATAATATTTTAAAGTAGTAACTTACGTGACAGAGCGGTCGCCGAATAAACACACGCACCTCTGGTTCACTACCTGCGGGCGCCTAACTCGGCTCGCTCCAGGGTGGGGTCTCAAGGCTTAAAGCCGAGAGGAGAAGGAAACCGTGCTGTTGTTTAGTGTTGAAGATCAAACAGCTAAGGCGCGTTTTTTGTTTTGCGAAATGCGTGACGGAAGATAGCAAGAAAAAACATATGCAGCCGTACCCAAGGATAAAATATTTTTTTGCTTAATAATATGAACCTTTACGTTTATTATATTTGTATTAATCTAAAGACAATATTTCAGCATTTCAATAACTAATTTTATATTATAGGGTCCTATATGACTTTTTTAAGCGACATCATTTTGTAACATTAGGCAGCGTAAAGGGACACGCTTTATTTGTATGTAAAACACCTCTGTCACACGTTTCGAATACTATGTCACAATAATTTTGTAAAAAGCAAAAACAATAAAAACGAGATTTTAGTGTTATTATAATGACTATATGGTCCAAAAAATCTTGTGACAATAAAATTTGAGAAACTGCAATTTAGGACGGATACAGATTTTTTTTTCCTGAGGAGACACGTCATTGTCGGTAGAAAAGTAGAACGCCCCTTTAATTTTTAGGACGATAACTGGACGTGTCGTAAAAATAAAATTAAGCATAAATGAAATGGCAATATTAATGAGAGATCGGCTGATTAGTGACCATATTTAGGCGTACAGGTGTCGTATAGAAATCGTGTAGGCGACACGGGTGTGGCAACCCCCACATTAACAATGTTTGGTAATTTCGGCGTTACCACTCTATTCACGAACTTTGACTAGTAGAGTCAGTCATCTGTGTTATTAAGATACTTTTAAAAATATTTTTTGTGAATATGAGTTTTGTGGCGTTCCTTTACGATTTGTTAGAGGTAAGTTTTTTATTTCAAAATCTAGTTTACATACTTTACTGGGGTTATTAAACAAAATAAAATATCTTACATAAATACTATTTACAGGTATAAATAAGTAAAGTAACTAAGACAAATGTAACATGTAAAATAATGTTTAATTTTTGCTTCAAAATTATGTTTTTAAACTAACAATATTTTTTTATAACATAAAGTTTTGTCTATTAAATAGTTAATCTGTATTATGTGATTCCGCTTGTAGATAATTTTCCATCATTCTGTTGTATCAATCAAATTTTTAAACGAATTTAAAGTTGAAAAAAAAGTCTTTCGTGCAAGTGGTTATTAAAATAGTTTTTATATTTGTATAGAATTGTCAATTTTGTAAGTACAAGTCAATTTTATGTCATCTATAAGAATTAAATAAATATCAATAATATCGTAGGACTATACACACAGCGCCATCTGGCCCCAAACTAAGCAGAGCTTGTGTGATGGAAGTCAGATAACTGATAGAATACATAAATACTTTTTTTTTTGTTGTAAATACATACTTATAATACATACAGAACACCCAGACACAGAACAAACATTATTTGTTTATTCACAAAATGTTTGCCCTGAGTGGGAATCGAACCCACGCCCTGCAGCTCTCAAGGCAGATATACTACCAATGAGCCAACGGGGCTGTCAAATTAGTATATACATACTTACACACATACTACCGATTTCATTTTAGGGTTCCGTACCCAAAGGGTAAACCGGGACCCTATTACTAAGACTCCGCTGTCCGTTCGTCTGTCCGTATGTCACCAGGCTGATCGTGATAGTCAGACAGTTGAAATTTTCACAGATGATGTATTTCTGTTGCCGTTTCAACAACAAATACTAAAAAACAGACATACTATGTAGAGATAAAATATGAGACTAGAATAGAATAGAAAATAACTTTATTATACACCAAAACAAATCACAACAACATACAAATATGAAACATAAAAAAAAGGAGAGACACCCTAATTAATACAAAAAAATAATAGCATAGATATTTGGTGTATAAGGGCGGCCTTATCGCCTATAGCGATTTCCTCCAGACAACCTTCGGATGGAAAGAAATATAAAGAGAACATATTATGAAGAGAAAGCCGTATGTTAGCCGCAGAACGAGGCATTTGCTCGGCTGTTCGTTCATTTAGTAAGTCTTCTCCACAGCAATATAATGACATGGCTAGATAATTGACCGACTTGCCTAGTAAGGATCTGGTAACATTCCCCAGTAGGCTTCAGTTCTTGGTACAAGACATGTTTAAACTTGAGCCCGTTGTCACGGAATAGATAGCAGTAGATAACATTATCATAACTGGACCCGAGCTGCATACTAATCTCCACTTCCTATAAAAGATACAATATTTTTTTCTTTTTTTATATGGCAATTTCATTTATGGCTTTTTTTAGTAACATCCGTTCGAAGTATAAATTTAATTCGTTTTTAGGGCAACCCACGGTGAGCGTTTCCAGCTCACACTTGGCCGGTTCTATTTATCAAGGATTGTCTTTTTTTAATTTAAATAATTAATCATTATGAACATACTAGCTGTTACCCGTGACTTCGTCTGCGCGTAATTTAACAAAAAAATTATTGTTCTGTTCGCAATATTTACGGAAAGTTAATATTTCTGTAATTTTCCCAAAGAAATGCCTTAATCTTTGGTAAACCAACTTATTACGGTATGAAAGTAAGTTTTTCAAATCCGCCGTTTTTGCGTGATTGAGTAACAAATATCCAAACATACAAAATTTCACACGTATATATATCAGTAGATTTTCTGATATAAAAAGTATTCTACAATTAACCAGGTTATAAACTATATGTGTGCCAAATTTCATCCATATCTGTTCAGCCGTGATAGAGTAGGTAACCAACGTCCAAACTTTCACATAACTAATCTAAGCGTAAAGGCAAGTATTAGCAACGAACAGCTTTGATACCTGGAAATCCAAATATGCTAAGAATGCAGTCTCAAGCCGCGGCAGCCTGTTAAATAGTTGCTCTTTCTTTTATCTCTTACACTGCGCGTATCTTATCTCTATGGTGATGGGGGGGTTTGCAACAATCTCGACAGCCTGCTTCGGCTTTTCCAAATACAAACATTTAATTGATACCACTAGGTCATTTCAGTTCAGAGAAGCCTTGAGCATCGTCGTAGTTGCTAGCTTGTCAGTTTTCTACCGGATACCTTTCGGAGAGTGTGCACTTGAACTGCACAATTTGGTTCCCCCTGCACCTTTCTTCTACCGCACGGCAGACAAACGCGACCAAAACGTCATCCGTACATGGTGGATGTTCCCTATGTACGCACAAAGCGTTTTGATTCCACATTTTTCATTGGCACAGCGAGGTTGTGGAACTCTCTGCCGGAGTCTGTATTCCCTGTTAGGTACAATATGGGAGTCTTCAAATCTAGAGTAAATGGGTTTCTTCTAGGTAAGCGTGCTCTATCTTTGACCACATCACTGCTTAACATTGTGATTATGATGACTCTCCGTCCTGAGGACGGTCTACCCACTAGAACAACTCTGGAATGTTCCACCTCGGTGCTGTGTCGAGGTCTTCTCAGACACCTTTCAGAGCCCATGCTGCATCATTTCCCATCGGCTGCCCCCAACCAGAACCGGGCAACGCCCGTGGTTAGAAGTAGCAAAAATTCCTTTACTTAAAAAAATATGACATCTATGTATACTATTACAAAGAGGAAAGATTTGGTTGTTTGTATTGAATAGGCTCCGAAACTACTGGACCGATTTCAAAAATTCTTTCACCATTGGGAAGCTACACTATCCCCGGGTGACATAGGCTACTTTTTATCCCTGTATCCTCCCGGGAACGGGAACTACGCAGGTGAAACCGCAAAGCGTCCGCTAGTTTGTTATAAATATACGTCACTAACAGCGATATGCAATACTACAAAAACTGTTACAAAGAATACAAACCGATGATATAAATTAAATCTTAAGTCGCAGAATTAAATTGCACGAACCATTGTCAGATAACAATGAGAAAGACAACTCGCAAGACGTTTTGTTAACTGTAGCTTAAGTAATTACTTAATTTGTGCATACATCATTACATGGATGATAAGTAATGACTTGTGAATGAAAGGATGTAACGGTGGGAACATAAAAGTTGAATTAATGAAGAAAACGATGCGGGCAATATTTAGAACGTTCACTGTAGATATTAATATCACTTGGTGAACCTTATTGCTTTTTAGGAATCCCTAGGTTCTTGGGTCGGCTCTTTTTTTGTGGTCATGATAGCTCAGTGGTTAGCACGGTCTGTTCACACACCGTAGGGTACCGTAGCTAGAGCTGCCGGTGAAGAAAAACATTATGAGGAAACCATATAGTGGTTGAGTACTTTCTAGTAATAAAAACCATTATTATGTTTTTTTTTTTAATGTAAAAGTAATGAGACGATCGAGGCGCTCTCCTGGTGTTAAGAGATAACGCCTGTCCATGACCATTGCAGCGATACACAGAACTTTGAGTAACAAAACAAAGTCCAGGGCATCGCTGCTTTGGCACTCACTACTTTGAGACTAGATGGTTAGTCTCAACAGCCCAGTAATTTCGCTAGCTGCAGTACCCTTCAAACCGGAACACAGTAGTGTTTGCACACTACTGCTTGGCGGCAGAATATCTGGTACTGCGGTGGTACCTACCTAGACGACCTCCTGCTAAGGAAATCTACCACCAAGTAAAGTTTTCTGTGTTCTCCCAAGAACACCGCTGCAACTTCTAGGGGTTTTTAAATCTTTTTAGGCATAGAACTACCATAAAATAAAGCTTAAAAAAAAGTATAAGTAGCCTAGCTGGTCTATGAGTATCGGTTTTTAAGTGTAGGCAAGTAATCTCGAAACCATTTAAAATATGTTTATATTATCGCAAACCTGATGAATCAAGGCCACCAATGACAACGAGGCAAGAGATAAGCAACGTAGCCATTTCCGGTCAATATATCTACTGCACAATACATCAGTTAACTATTGATAAATGTAAGTAATAATTATGATTTAAAGTCTACAAATTTATGGTTATCTTCCCACCAAATATTATTTATTTATTTTAGGTTTCCTTGTGAAGATTTGAGGTTTTGTCATAGTATCTTTTTTGTAAGTGACTGGCTAGATGACCACAGCTCACCTGATTGTCAAGTGATGGTGTGGTCGAAGATGTTAAACTTGGTTAGATATTAAAGTAAGGTTGAAGGGAGGCTATGCTAGGTGCTAGACGGCGAATTTTCAACTTGGGAATGGTCGCCAGTTGAATACTAGAAACTACCCTACCACCTTGTTATGGTTTCCTCACCATGTTTTCCATCATCAACAACTCTATATCATTGTTGGGATTTGAACCCACGCCCTACAGCGTGCGATCCGACCGCACTAACAACTGAGCTATTACCTAGAAATGTGCAACTCTCATAACTACGTTTACGATATATTTAAGTACCTAGTATGTATTATATTTGAGTTGAACATAAAACTCATAGTAGCGCTCGCTTGGCCCAGTTTGACTAGGTTCTCAAACGGTCACAAACTTAAGCAACGGATGATCCGGTTAGTCTTCGGATGGATGATCGCGAGTCAGCACACCTAACCTGGAATGGAACTGGCTCTCAAGTGAGGCTGCCGGAACACACCGTTTGATGCTTGGCGGCAGATTTTCAACTTGAGGGTGGTAACTAGCCAGCCGAGTAGGTACTAGAAAGTACCTTACCACCATGCTATGGTTTCCTTGGTACTTATAAGACTGTAGTATAGGTAGTGTGTATACCTAATACTTGTAACTATGTATTATCTACCTACTTGTGAGTATACGAGTAGGTATTTGAAATATGAATCACGACTTATTCATGTTTTTCTTCAAACCGTCTGTCCATTGATAGTGTTGACTATGCTATTTATTATGCGCAGGAGTCGCTTGTCGTATTCTTAGTAAAATCTAACTCTTTGCTTTTGTATTAAAAAAACTCTTTTTAACGCCTTTAAAGTCTATTTTGATCTCGCATCTGACGTAAACTCTCCAAACGTATACCTTCCAGAACAGAACCAACCACTAAACATGTTTTAATTACCGTACTATAAGTGGAAATTACGTAAATAGATAGCTTTATATCCATTCTTAAAATTTGTAAATTCCCCTCTCTTTCCAAAGCGACGGGTTAAAACGGGAGCGCGATACAAAATGGCGCCGACGACGTTGTTACGGCGACGTAGATGCGTATTAAAAGTGCGTGTTAAAAGAATTAATACTTCACTTACGGTTTAGATAACTCATTTTACGTTTGTTTAGTGCTGTACGCTAGTTTTAAAGTTATTTGCTAGATAAAATATGGTCACAAGAGCTAATCAATAAATTACAATGAATACTTATAGCCTCAAAGCATTCATAAATCCTGAAATTAAAAGTTAAATAGTTTTTCTTTTTTGTTTTTGGCGTCGTATTTTGTACATTTGGCCAGTTCTTAAGTATTTCAAGTGTTTTGAGATAAATCTAGTAAAATAAGTTTAGGTCACAGTCAAAGTAAGTTAAGGACAGGTCTGGTCATGCCCTAGTGAATTGGTGGCGACTTTACTGTTACTGTTAATACTGTTAATCCATTTTCAATTGAGTTTTGAAAGCAACATTCGCGCTTTTGATTCGGCACTTTGTGTATAAACTATTTTTATACATAAACATTCGAAAATACACAAGTTTTAGAAAATAATATAATACAGCGACACAACTTCTCCATATTCCTGCCAAAAAACTCTGTAACTCTAACTTTACTTCAAGAAAAAATACAAAACGCATTCGCGTGAATGTCGCCAGTCGCGAAATATTAGTCTATTTTGACTAAAATTACGCAAACCACAAGTCACTCTGAGTTCCACAACTAATTGCCTACTAACCGGAGATGCGTTCTGTTAACTCTAAAAACCACAGTTATGTATTAATGTTGCAAAAACTTGTTTACGAAACGATAATATGGTTAATGGCTGTTCTGTTCTATTAAAATCGCTCTATACCTTTGTAAATGTCCACATTGTAGAATTTTTTTGTCCAGCTAAGAAAAGGTAATGACACTTAAGTAGGTACTATAATATTGCATCGGAATGAATGCTTTTTTTTATACCAATTAAACCTAAACATAATCTAAAAGAACACTACACTATACAAAATGGTTAAAGCCATAGCACATTTTTAGTTAAATCCTAGACAGACTTTAATAAACAAAACCGTAAGTAAACAAAACTCCTTGTCTTCAAAAAAGTTCCATATGCATAATAAAACCTACTTGCATTGCTTTGCATTGCAAAAACTAAAATTAGTGTTGCCAACCGTTAATAGTAAAAGGAACTAGCAATTTCGCGCCCGCAGCCGCGTTGCCGACATCCGGCAATCGATCAATCTGCGCCAGTGGCGCAGGCGCAGGCTCCCGGTTGAGGGTACTCACTTGACTTGTGGCATTATTCAATTTGTCCAATCGGTTAGTGCTCCGGTGACACTCGTCAAGTGGATTGAGGGGCTGTGTACAACAATGTCATTTTTCCAGACAGTGTTATTAGCGAGCACTGTATTTTACGACCTCGTTGTATTTTTTTAAATTGTTGATTAAGTTAACGGAGTAAAAAGTAGCCCTTGTGTTAAGCTATCATCGTTCTAGATTTCATCCAAATCATTTAAGCTATTTTATTAATGAGAATTATTTTATTAGTGTAAAGACACGATTTCGATAAATTTTCTAAAAATTCTTAAAGGAAGGCCTCTAAAATAATGCTACAGTAAGTTTCTGCGTTATTTTTTTTTAATGGAAATTTCTATTTATTTAAATTAATTGACGAATCACAATCTCGACGCTTAACTGCCTTATTTTTTGCTCCGCTATTTGTGGCACTATATCTATTTATATTTCTGCATAAGTTTAGCAATAAAATGAGGTATCAGCAGACGCTCGCAGCTACTGGGAGCGCCTTAAATCTTGCTATATTAGCCGTCATTTACAGCGGCAAACGATGATAACATTACGAAATGCGTTTGCGCACTTGACAGTTGACACGGCGACCTCTAGCGGCTTCCGGTGCTTCGAATTGATTTATCGGTCTTTATTATTGGAAACATTGCGGCATTGTTTGATTACATACAAGATTGTAACCATTTATGAACGACAGTAATTATGTCCATAATAAGATAAATAGCTTATCTTTAGAAAGTAGAGCGGCCATGACAAAGAGGCAATTTCAAAAATTATATAGTAGTTGAAACATGGTTGACATGCTATTGGTTTGTGCTAAGAGTCGCCTCGTTCTGGAATGCCGTCCCTTTTGTTTTCCAAAAGCTATAGATAGTAAGTAATTTATCCATAAAGAAATTTGCTTTAACAACTTATTGAATGAATGTTTGGGCCTTTGACTTGGGCTTGTCTGGATTCTGGAATGGCGTTGGTTCTTTTCATTTGTTTTGGTATCGCACTTTGTGCATTTGCCAGTTCAAACATCTGATATTTTCTTATTATAAATTAACTGAAGTAAGTTTAAGTCAAGGGCAAGTCCAGGTATGCTTTAGTAAAGTAGTGGTGACTTTTCGTACCTACTACAATATATCTTATCCAGTCTTACACGTATTTCGGCACTTTGAGAAAAAAAAATCTTTGATTTTATACATAAAAACTCTAAAAATCACATGCTTTTTGATAATAATACAATGCGGCGACAGGATTTCCTTACGTTCACGCTAAAACTTGGAAACTTCAGTATAAGGGGGGAAAACGTGTGACATTCTTGAAAAACTATACATAAAACAATACAATTTTTTTTCTTAAACGGCACGAAACGTTTCAAAATTTAACTAACCCAATTGCACCAAATCAAAAATGGCGCATGTAACGAGCTATCTCGAAATAAGGTCCATTTACTTAGGCACGGTAACGTAACGTGATATTACTTGTGCGATGGTAACAGAACGTAATGCCACTACTTATGTGGTAATTCTAGTGGACTACCGATGATACGGCTTCGAATCTGCACTTCCCACGTTTGAAGTGAAATAACGGGGTCTTGAGAATTATATGATTATTACCTACTATGATATTTAAGTAACAATAAAAAGTAGCCATATGTCTTTTCAAAATGGCAAACTGTCCCTCTTGATGCAGTGTATGGTTATGGAAACAGCATAAAAAAATTGTCAAGCCAAACAATAGATCTAAACAACAATTTGACGTTTTCAAAGGCTAAGTAACTCATTTTGCTAATAATTGTTTTAGAATTCAATTTTAGAACCAACTGTTCCACATTTGAAACCCGATTGCGGGTGCACGGATCGTGAGAACGTGCCTGACTGATAGTGATGTTTGTCGGAATGCATGGGCAGCAACGCATAGCTGGGGTTACTGGCTAAATTATTGGCGACAGTTATAGCTACTGTTATATTATAGCTGTGGCAAAATAACACATAATCACTGATTATAACACATAACACATAATGACAAGTTTTTTTTTTTTTTTTCGTTAATTTGCCCTTTCGGGCAGGCTAAAGCTATAAAGCCATACTGCCTCGTCTTCAGTGTTATTTCTGCTGTATCTTAACTATGGTTATCGTCAAAGTCGTCTTAGTCAAGTCCAGTTCGTGTCAGTTCGTGCCAGTCATGCTTTAGTAAAGTAGTGGCAACTTTACTATAAAGCTTCGATGGAGTTTTGGAAGCAACACGAAAACTCATGTTTCACCACATTATATCATTTTCACACACTCGCGCTTGTAATTCGGCACTTTATGAATAAAACACCACCATTTTTATGCATAAACACTCGACAAAACACTAGTTTTGGAAAAAAATACAACGAAGCGACACGACTCTTCCCGCGTTCCCGCCAAAACTCCATAATGACTAGACTGAATACCGGCTAAATCCATACACGTTTAAAGCCAAATTAACAAAAAAACATCAATCTGTTTAACTTCAAAAAGAACGTTTTATTTGAATGGAAGAGCACCTTTCTTATTTATTCTCAACATCTTTATCAAAATAACCGTAATCGGACTCTGATCTCTCATTAAACATAGAATAACAAAACGCGGCGATGATTGAAAGCAGTCCAACTGGAGGAAAGTAGAATTAAAATCCTACGCAATCCGACACCTTCCCGTGATGACAGACAACCTAATTGATATCGCGTTACTTACGAACTCTTTCGTACTGAGTGTTCTATTTTCGAAATCTTTTTATTCACGCGGGATTTCTTTTTTTTTTTGGACTTCATACTTGGTGCGTTTAGTCAGTGTCTTGAATAATCAAGTGAAATAATTCCACGGTAGTAGTAGTAACCAGGAGCTTTAAAAAGCGTCACCGCTTCATGGTTGATGTTCCAAAAGCTCGAACTAAGCGGTTTGATTCCACCTTTTTCATGGGTGTTCCCCAATGAATATAGTCTGGGTGCCTTCAAGCCGCGAGTGAATCGGTTTCTTCTAGGCGAGCGTGCTCCACCGTAGACCGCATCTTCGCTTAACATCAGGCGGGATGGCGGTCAAACGCAAGCCTATCTACTATAAAAAAAAAAGAAAAAAAGTAACTTTACTAGCAGCCTCGGCGGAATTTTGGAAAATACATGAAGTTATGTTTTACCATATTAGGTACTATACCACTTTCCCACACGCGTACACCTAATTTAGCACTTTATAGTATACTAGCGGCCAGGCCCGGCTTCACACGGGCAACCAAAACTCAATTAGCAAAATAGTCTATGTTACTCAGTGTAGCATTCTAATAATCAAAGATTATTCAGATCAGTCCAGTAGTTTCGGAGCCTATTCAATACAAACAAACAAAAAAAATCAAAGCTTTCCTCTTTATAATTAGTGTAGATCAAACACCAAAATGTTTATATTTAAACACAAATAACACAAGTTTTGATAGTTAAACAATACCGATGACATGATTCCGCGTTCCTGCCAAAAACTACTGCGGTTATTATTTTTTCTTTTCAAAATGTCGACGAAACCAATTAATGTAGTCATTACAAAAAAAAAAAAACAAAAGAGCTAATGTGCAGTTAACATAACAAATTAGGTTTGTTGTGTTTAGAAATACCTAACGACCAATTTGGGTCAACTTCTTCATTCTTCAAACATTCGAAATGATCAAACCGCAGCCTTAATCGTGTAATCGATTGGCGTTGTGTAAACAAAAACACGAGATGCATTAGCACTCACCACATTATGATGAGATTGACAGTTTGTCTGTACATTAAGGATGTGTGTGTGAACGGGAGTTCCTATAAAAATAATCATAGTTTTATCTAGTCGCGTATACGCGTAGGTTTTTATTAACAGCGACGCAAAAAGAGGAGTCTTTTGTGTCGGGGGTTAGTTTTTGTTAATAGTTTGACATGTCTGTCTGAATATCTGTGTATCTGTCTGTGACATCTAGATGTTACTTATAATCCGGTCTCTAGTTACCAAGTTACTGGTGTTAAACTTAGAATTAAAACATAAAAAAGGATTGATAAATAAGAAAAAAAAGACGACGATTTTTTTAGCTTTATTTTTTACTAGCGCCTCGCGGTTTCACCCGCGTAGTTCCCGGTCCTGTGGGAAAACAGGGATAAAAAGTAGCCTATATCACCTGGAGATAGTGTAGCTTCCCAACGCTGAATGAATTTTCGAAATCGGTCCAGAAATTTAGTAGCCTATTCAATACAAACAAACAATTAAAATCTCTTTATAATAAGTATAGACAAGATTCTTTTCAATAAATAAAACGCCGTAGGACTATACACACAGCGCCATCTGGCCCCAAACTAGGCAGAGCTTGTGTGATGGAAGTCAGATAACTGATAGAATACATAAATACTTTTTTTTTTTGTAAATACATACTTATAATACATACAGAACACCCAGACACAGAACAAACATTTGTTTATTCACAAAATGTTTGCCCTGAGTGGGAATCGAACCCACGCCCTACAGCTCTCAAGGCAGATATACTACCAATGAGCCAACGGGGCTGTCAATGAGACCAATCGAGAATTAAATCATTTCAAATAAAAAACAACTAATTTTCGAAATCGGTTTATAAATGAAAGTTCTGATATAAGACAAAAAAATAATACAGCCGAATCGAGATCCTAGTCCTTTTTTGAAGTCTGTTTAAAAGAAACAATTAACTAAGTTGCAATTGCAATTACTTAAATGGACACTCACGTTTTGTCGTTAATTTATAAAAACGCCCTGTTATGTTATTACAATACATGCGTACTGTAGAAGTAGGAATGTCCATTGAAATGATATCTACGTGCGGTTATTTGCTTCTTTTGGTTAATTATTCCATTATCTGATTGTCTCTTGTTAAAAAAAAATAAAAAAAAAAAAAGTTTTATTTTTATTTTTATTGATGACAGGCTAGGTGTTTGACCTCAGCTCACCTGATGTTAAGTGAAGGTGTGGTCGAAGATGGTAAAGCACACCTAGCCTGGAATGGAACTGGCTCTCAAGTAAGGCTGCCGGAACACACCGTTAGGTGCTTGGCGGCAGATTTTCAACTTGAGGGTGGTAGCTAGCCAGCCGAGTACTAGAAAGTACCCTACCACCATGCTATGGTTTCCTCACGATGTTTTCCTTCACCGGCAGCTCAAGCTCATTGTTGGGGTTTGAACCCACGCCCTTCGGCATGCGAACCTACCGCGCTAACCAATGAGCTATCATCGCTACAAAATAATATAAAATACGATAATGCATGTGTGCTTTGTTACAATGTTAGAAAGTCGTTACTCTCTTTTACGAAGTTTGAATAGACCTTTTATCAAATCATAGTAGGTTTGCCTGTCATAGTAGAATAGGTGACTTCTTTGCTAGACTTATTTTTTTTATCTGATGTTAAGTGTATGTGTGGTCGAAAATGCCAAATATTAATGGTACTTACTTAATGGTATGCTTGGAATGGAACTGGCTGTCAAATGCTGCTAAAATATTTGTATTAAAATAGAAATCGGAGAATAAAAGAAAGCCTTTCTAAGCTTGCAAAGCGAATGATTTGGGAATCGAGTGTAGTCACTCTACTCTGAGCTTCTTCCTTCGATATCTGCTAGGCACTCACTACAAAACTAGGTATGCGATTGCGAACCTTATTTCACAGACATACGATATGTGGTCGCGTAGCTATTTTATAAGCAGCTAAGTGTATAGGCGCAGGTCGCACTACGTTCGTAAGCCCAACATAATTAGGATCATAAACTTACGCAATGTTAATTACGCTATTACGTATGGCACGGTGCGGTACGGTCCGCGGGCATCGAACCCGCTTCCGCTGTTGCCGATAACGATCAATGCTGTTACATTGATGGTAGGATTGTACGATTCGTCTGTATATCTGACACAGACAAGTAAACACACACACATGAAGTTATTTTTACATTAAGCATCATTGAAAAGAAAATTCTTAATATTCACAAAGTTGTGTGGAGTCTGTCAGTCTTGTGAGACTAGGACCTTCATAATAAGTGGAGGCTAGTACATAAAAAAAGTAGGGTTCGTTCGGACCAGTCCAAATTAAAAGTCACTCGATTTAGCGTCAAGGCAAATCAAACATATTAATCTATTAGGTAGGTATATAGCTTATTTAATCATTTATAATAATATTCAATAAAAAATTACATATATTAAATACTAGCGGACGCCTCGCGGTTTTACCCTCGTAGTTCCTGTTCCCGTGGGAATACAGGCATAAAAAGTAATCTATGTCACTCGTGGATAGTGTAGCTTCCCAACGGTGAAATAATTTTTGAAACTAGTAGTTTATTCCAAAAGTCGGAGCGTATTCAATACAAACAAACTAACAATAAAATCTTTCTTATAATAGTATAGATAGATATACATAGTAATAATGGGGTAGGTACATACTACTTATATATATATATATATATGACTATGTATATAAGTATTCAATACATTAAAAAAAATATAGTATAAGCCAAAGATCGGGCTGAGTGGCGTGTCTTCGGAAATTCCTATGACGACCAGTGGACTTTGATAGGCAGATGATGATGACGATGATGATATATAAAATTATACTTAGTTGATCTCGAGTTGCACTCTGCTTCGAATTTGCCGAGATAATTTGAAATGAAATACTTACAGTACGTATCGTACGAATCGTTAAACTTAAGACTTTGTTTTCGGCCCCTTATTTGTAGAAATACGAGTGTCTTGAAACGAACAGTCCCACTATAAAGTTTAGTGCTCGAAAGTAATCCCCGATATATTTCCAGCATCTTGTTTACATTCCCACGTCAGCGCGTGTCGATAGCTCAACAAATACAAAATGACAACTTTCTTCTGATAAACAAAATCCTAAGCCATACTCTACCTTATGCACATAGAAATAAAGTGAAAAGGATGGTTTAAGAAAGTGAAGTTATGTTAGCGTGCGCAAGCGCAGTCAGTTGTCAATCAACCCGCCGGTGTAACTGGCCGAAAACAGTAACACAAGTGTGGAAATGTCAAAGACATAACCACTCGAAATGGACCATAATGACGTGGAAATAAAAACAGATCATAATAGATTTCTGGAACATTATTTTGAGGATAAAAAAGAACTGCTAGAATCAAGCATTTGAACCACATTTGGTCAGAAGACTTTTTTCTCCAATTTTGTTAATTTATCATAAAACTTTATTTGTAAAGTATCCTTCATCATACGGATGCGTTTAAACTTTCACAGAATCCGTAACCAATCAAGTTGTAGAATTGCAATCTTATTAGAAGCTTACTAAAGATGGCAGCACCAGCAACGTTATCCCTATACTTACATTTTAAACCCACCATTAAGTTTAGGAAATTTATCAGCATCAAATAGTTCCCAGAACGTTAAAACAAACGTATAAGGAATAAAAACCTCATGTAATTAGAAGGCAATGCCGACAACCGCCCACTGTCGGTAACTATGTAAGTTACATTAAAGTTACTACAGCTTGCATCATGGCGCCCACACGAACATAACCTCAAAGTCAGATCCGTTAGGCCTTCGAAATTGATAGACATAAATTGGCATCTAATTACGATTATTCCTGGTTTCCTGACCACGATTACGAAGGAAAGTGACGTTGTTACCGAAGATAGATCACGCTTGCCTAGAAAGTACCTATTCACGTTTATCTTGAGCAACTCGGGAAAGACGCAACTAATGAGCCCCACAAATTAGCAGCATTCTTACTACGAAGGCGTCGAAAAGGAATTTTCACAGTAGATTTTACAGAGGGTTGTGTTAGTCGTATTATAGTAAAACTGTAAGGACACGATGAGGTCGTGCAACACTTGCTTAGTTCCTGTTGCTCACGTAAGCAACTGCAACAGGCTAGTCACTTCAGGTCAGCGTGACGGCTCTGAAGCTTCGATTACACCAACGAATTATCATTGATAAACCTTAGTCCACATTTCAATGGAGTCCAAAGCGTCAAGCGCATTGGCAAATCAGAGCCAAAGATGGCTGCAGTATTCCACACATGATCGAACTTGCGTTTGGTATATAGCTAAGAGCTGTCTGGTGTGACGTACCGCCTTACCATCGATGGGATTCCCACTGTTCACCATTCACATTGTCTTTAAACTGTAATAGTTGTTCTCATATTCTCGAAAGAGTATACAAAATATTTTAGTGATGCTGTGGCCTGTTTGAATCTGTTTAGTAACATCAAAATGATGCTTAAGCTTTCTGAATGCAGTTTGTGTTCAAAGCTTTAGCCAGGTCATCACTCTACCTGATCGCTAGACAAAATTAAGAAACTTTAAAACATTGTTTCTGAACCGAAGCCTTTTGTTTTCGGGCCTTGTCACATAATGTATTTAAGTCTTCGTAAGCCGATACTGTATCGGCAAAGTTATTGAAAATAATCTACAAGCACTTGTCAGGTTTCAACAGTGCGAAATCCTATTTCTCGTCTTAGCTGAATTGTGTTAATCCTCTCTGAGACCGACTAGGTTTCATGTAGTAATTAAAACTTTTAAATACCTGTCTATTAGTAGAAACAAGGACATTTTGGCTAAGTGAATGTTTCAGAAACCAATACGTCATAGGACACGTGCGTATGGTTAATGCCCCAAACTTTTACATATGTATTTTTTACGTTTTAGGGGGAACAACATAATACAAAAGTGCTATCAGGTATTTTGCAAATATTTCCCCAAGTCGTAAATTGTTAATTGTTACTTAACTACATTTTCAACTTTGACACAAAGTTGAAAATGTAGTTAAGTAAGTTTTCTTTGCCTTTCTCTCTCTTTGCTTGTTTTGTCTTTAACGTCTTCGTCGAGTCATAGACGCTTTTATGATCTCATTGGCTTTACAGGATATTTAACATGATCATGTGAAGAAACGTGCTCCCGATATTCATGTCTCTGAACGTCGTGAATGTATTTTTCTTACCTATTTCAATTTTTCTGCTTTTATCATACAAAATGTCAAGGTCCTTCGGTCGCTTCTAGTTCCGCAAAGATATGACTAGATTCTTTTGATTATCCAATGAAGTATCAAACATTTATCAACAGTTTGCCCATTACGTAGGCGTATCTCAGAGGTCCAACTGCCAATTATGGCTTCTTGCTAGCTTTGATTGAATTTCGTAAACCTTGCCGACGATCATTTGCATGTATTATGTCAACATTCTGATTAATTACCGCTCAATGCGAGTTTTGACAATGTTCGAGCGTCAATAAAGAATTTGTTCATTCTTGTAAGTGAACCGAAAGAATTGCGAAGGTGCGCATATTTGGTAAATCCAACAGATTAAGGTCGATAATGCGTTCTTTTTACTGTTGTGTAATTTATTACGAGGACTGGTTCGGCTAATTTGTTTTCTATTGTTATGTTTTTTTAGTACCCGCATAAGGACTATATAACGCCAGATTATTGATGTTTAATCTTACAAATAGCAGAGAGTAACATCTTTATTTTGAGTTCATCCTTTTGCCCGGCACGTGTTCTCGGTAAAACGTCGTAAACGCCAACCCACTTCTGTAACCTGTTACGTTCTGATCCTGCCATGTTTACGATACAACAAGTTCTATAATTGACCGATGCGGGAGAGCTCAACACATCGCGGTCCATCTTTTTAGAATACGACACAAATAACATTCTAAATTTGAAAATTTATACGCCACCAACTTCGAGAGGTTATGTTTGCTTAGCACTTCCATGCAACTTTCACCTTAATGCCATCTCTTTAGAGCATAAATTGAAGTTGACTGATGGAAGCGATAAGGTACTTTGCGAGCTTTGTCTTGCTTGAATAGAATATGGATGCAAAGGTACGTTGTGCACCAGCCATGCCGATGACCACATGCATCAATGTTTGTAAATAGAACGCTGCGTACTACGGGACTGCTGTGATCTTTCACACTTGAGGGCTACTGACGCGGCCACCGCTGTTTAGTCACCACTTCACCCACGAGTGACGACATTGCGATGCATTCTATATTTCCCTCATTAATGTCGTTTGACGTGAGTAATGACGCTGAGATTAAAGATCAGAGTTATCTGTGACATCTAGCGAGCGCTTTGATGGCTTGTTTACAAACATTGAAAAGTTTAAGATGCACGAAACTTGATGCCACAAAAGCGCTTGTCAACAAATCATTTCTAAACGTAATATTTCGACGGATTCAAAGAAAAATTAGCTTTACCGTGTGAACGGAGCACGTTCAAAGGCATTTAAACGGGCATGTTTGTTCATTGCATTACCCAGCTGGTTTGGGAAGTGAAAAATCACGCTTATCTTGACACCAACACAAGGAAACGGTGGTCCACAGCCAGCCATCTGTTCGTTGCACCCATAAAGATAACAAAATTGTACGAACGGGAACACATTCATTTCGTATCAGGCCCTTGTGGTGTACACTACTGCAGCTACAAATTACGCGCGAAAACACGGCGGCCATTTTGCATATTTTCGAACGATGTGTTCCATATTCGAAAGTACGGTGCGTAGCGCGCTTTTGATATTCTCTTTTTGTGTTGTGGTTTATTTTTAATCGCGTTGTCCTATTTAATCCGTTGTGCGAGAGGAAAGCGCCCCAATCAGTCTCGGCAGCGACCGTTGCTTTTGACGTCGTGTATTCCGTTTTAAAAAATCTTTCCAAATTCAAAATGATAAAATTAATCGTTTCTAAAATTAAAAAAGCTGTAAGTTGTTCGATTTATTATGTGTATTCTCCTTTGGAATGGTGTAAGAATGTATGCTTCTTTGTTACAGATATATCCGGATCCGGAGTCGGAGAAGGCGATAATGGGATCTGTGGTTTACTGCATCCATCACAAGGAAGGATGCCAGTGGTCGGACGAACTACGAAAACTGAAGGTATGTCTGAGAATAGTAAACATTTGTAGATAGATAAGCTAAGTAGGCAAATAGATCGATTCGATATATCATTTCTGTACCCGCACGTCACGTCTGACACATTTCTTTATCTCAACTAGCGTAGGCAGAAGCGCGGGTACTTCGACAGTTCAACGTATGTTTGTAATGATGAGCAAATGAGAGAACTAAAAGTTTCCGTGGGGATTCCTGTCGGTATTTTGCAGAAAATACGATGGCGGCTCCACTGCATAAATCTACACACAAACTGGTCACAACTCACTGGATCGCCAGATCTATACGAGCAGGTTTAATTTATGACACGTGTGAAGCGACATTTCTAGCGTTGTTCCCGTTTTGTGTTTGTTTAACATGTGGATGTTAATACTACTAATGGTTACGTATTGGACAGGCACTAAATTACTAATTCTTCAGTTAATTTAGAACGCCATATTGTAGGATGAGGACTTTTATGCGGTGGTAAAGTTAGGGACATTCTCGAAAAAGATTCAACATTTTGAAACTTGGGGCGATAGATGCGTCTCTTATTTACTGTTTTAAAGTTCAATGTCTTCAAGTATTGATGACTTCAATACGAATGAATCTTCGTTCTCATTAATGACGTAAGCAAGTATACTGTGCTACTCATTTGAGTTCCATTCAGGGGCCTTAAATGGCTGTAGGTACCACGGGATTCTCCAAAAATTTTAAAACCACTGGTTTTTCGTTGACGGAAAACGATTATAATGTTGGGAAGAACCTCATTAGCAAATGAATCTGTTAACCTACATCAGATCAACGTGGAAAATGTCCCAATCACCCCTTCACAAGCAGATCTCCCTAATGACATTTTGAAAGCTGATAAAGTAGTAGATACGTAGGTCATCAGAATTGCAAACAATTGCATTGCAATTGATCTTTGAAGCGAAGCATTTTCCCTGCCTCTATGTGCAGTTCCACATCCGTTTTCAACACAATCTCTATATTTCCAGGCGCACCTGAACACGTGCAAGCACGACGCGGTGCTGTGCGCGGCGCAGTGCGGAGCTATGATCCCGCGAGTGCTGATGCAGGACCACCTGCGCTACACGTGCCCGCGCCGCCGCGCCAACTGCAACCACTGCCACAAGGAGTTCTCGGGAAGCGCCCTCGAGGTAAACACATTCTTCTGCCTACCCAGAGTAGGTACCACTACCCAGATTATTCTATCAATGCTATAATCCCAACCACTGCCAAAAAGAGATCCTGTGTGCTGCGGTAAACACTTTCTTGTCTAGATCATGAATAGTTATAATCAAATTAAAAAAAAACGTTTTTTAGAAAAATCTGTTGTAATAACCATGCCCCATTTGTTTGTTGCTCTCCGTCTATTTCGCATATTTCATATTTTTTAATTATAGCTGTAAGATATTCGAGGCGATAGAAATAAAAATTGGACATTTTCATTGTCTGGGCTAAAAGCTGGCTCCAATTTAGATATATTTGGCGTAGCTTCTGACTTATGGAAACGTTATATGGACATTTGGTATATGTAGGTCATTGTAGGTACATATAAACAGACTATAAATGCCAAATGCCCATATTATATAACGCTTCTAGAATTTCTTTCATTCTGATGCCTACGCCTTTCTCCATCAATCCATTTCCCCACTTTTTCTTGTAACAATTTTCTTTAGTCAGCAATAGTGACAATTTTTGCTAAACCCTCTGTTAATCCACCACTCGTTGTTTTATTTTTCTTAACAGAACTTCTGATGTCGCGCTCCAGTTTTTACTCTACAATGTGATAATTGTCAACATGATTATTTGTTTCCAGGAACACCAAGGTAACTGCGGCCACGAGCCAGTGTACTGCGAAAACAAGTGCGGAGCGAAGGTGCAGCGGAGGCACACAGCCCAGCACTTACAGCAGCACTGCAGCAAGCGGCTTGTACCATGCAGACATTGCAGCCAAAGGTACACCCAGGTAAGCCAGAAACTAAGTAACGACAGACAAGTTACCGTGCCGCGGTAGAATGCGAAAGCGTGCCCGCAGCCTCGACACAAAGCGCCGAGGTGGAACACTCCAGGGGTTTTAGTGGGTAGGCCGTCATTAGGACGGAGAGTCCCACATAACCACCGTGCCAGCCCCAGGGTCGGTGGTATACACAAAGTATTTTCCCTGAAAAAAAAGGCAAGTTACCGTAGACGAAATAAAGTTTAAGAGCCCAACGGATTAGCAAGTCTAATAAACCGTACGTTTTTCAAACTTTCAATTTTTCAACTAAACTTCTAATTACCGAAAAAAAAGTCATATAGCGTACCTGACGTTAATCAGACCGCCGAAGTAGATACCGCTAAAGTGACACAGTAAAAACATACTTGTGGAAACTAGAATAAAACGGCAACAAATCCTGTTACGAAAGATTATCTCGTTTATAGTTAGAAGCCGAGTACCACTATCCCACAGGGCAATTCAAACAGCTTTCGCAACATTATTGGATGGCTGTGGATCCATATCCTTTTCTGAAGTTTCACATCTCAATATATATATAATTATAAATTGATTTCCTTTCAGGACACAGTGACAGCGCACGGCGCGACATGCTCGCGCGCTCCGGTGCCGTGCCCCCAGCGGTGCTCAGCGGCGCCGCTGCCCCGAGACGAACTGGACGCGCACCTACGCGACCACTGTGCTGCCGCTGGCGTGCCCTGCGCCTTCAAGGACGCTGGTTGCAGGTTCAAGGTAAGAATATTGGATTTCTTGATCGAACTTGTTCTTTCGTAAGGTGTACAACAGAATCGCCGTCTAGTTCTGTCAAGACAGATCCACAAATGTTGATCCTGGAGCAATTGGCCAAATTCGCTTATTCTAATACTTGATATGAGCTGTTGCCTCTTAAAATTTGAAAACGGGCATATTCATCAAAATTTAAAACTACTTTCACTGGGCTAATCGAACTGAAATCCCTGACTTCGTGATCTTTGATATGTTAATGAAAAAAAAAAAAAATCACGCAATCAACCAATGCCTAATCAAACAGCACGCAATTCACCAATTGTTTTTTTTTAATATAAAAGTAATGAGGCGAACCCTCCTCACTCTCCTAGCAGTAAGAAATAACCCCTATCCATAACCCATACAGCAGTAATCTTGAACTTTCAATAGTTCAGCGCATTTTTGGCGTTCATTACTTTTAAACATTCGATGGGCCTAACAACGCCATAATTTCACTAGCTGCTGTATCCATTACTGCTTGGAGGCAGAATGTCTGAAACTCCAGTAATAGAAATCTGGCTAGACAAACTCCTGTTAAGGAGACACAAGATTCCATCCACATCTAGTACGAGTCTCAGAGTAGTCTCCAATTTCCAGGGCACACGGCAAGCAGTCGAACGTCACACAGAGGAGAACTGCCAACAGCACCTAGCCCTCGTGTCAGCGCTCGCTACCCGCCAGGCTCGACAACTGGACTCGCTCCGAGCCACTGTGGCCCGTCTCTCTAATTCCACCAACTGTTCCGGAGCCATGGTGTGGAAGATATCCGACTGGGCGGCTAAAATGGCGGAGGCTAAATGCAAAGATGGTGTCGAGCTTGTGTCCCCCGCATTTTATACCAGCCAGTATGGATACAAGCTACAGGTAAAGATTTTTTTTTGTTACTTGTAGCTATTATTATAGAATTTTCAATTCTTTCGCCCAAACAGAGTGTAATAGAAATAGGTACCTATAGGCCATTTTTCTACTAAAATTTAAAAATAACATCACAAATATTAAAATCATAACACGTGTCAATATAATGAAATGTCAAAAAAAAAAAAAAATATAATACGATGCGATTCGGTATTTTTTATTAGCTGAAACGTGGTGAAAGACCAATGCTTTAGGCATCGATCGTGTATCCGATCAGCTATTAGTTTGTTACAAGGTCGACTCTGTTAATATTTTTCATTCAAGTATTTATGAACCTACCATATTTCATTCTTCCAATACTAACCTAGTCGTTTTGCTTGATTTCTTTTCCCACCAAAACCGGCTAGTACAACTTAGCACCATATCCAACATTGTTAGTAAACAAAGCCACACGCCTGTTTGCGTACACGAGTATGAATAACCTGCGATGACTAATTGCTGAAACTAGTATGAATCACTCGGTAGTGGGACCGAATTAGCGCGGTTACTCACGTAGCAACAGTCCAAGAGCCCTTAAAACACTTCTAACTTAACCATCTGCCGACATCTCAATTTCATTTCGCAAATATTATTGTTGGAGTAGTAGGAATTTGGTTTACGGCGTTCGGTTTTACAATCATCCTTGGATATTTGGGTCAGCATAACATACAGCCGTTTCGGTCAACGATCTTCTGGAAATCATCACTTTATCTTCATTGGAAAATGCTTTCAATTGTTTATCTCATACTGTGCAAATCGCATTGCAATCTCATTCTATTTTCTGTTTGATAGTATGCGACGAGTACTATGTAAGAGTTTTGGTGAGAACGCGGCAAAATTGTGACGCGCCATTGTATTTTTTCCAAAACTTGTTTATCCGGTCGTTTATGTATTGTGCGGAATTACAAGCGCGAGTGTGGAAAATGATACAATGTGATGAAGCATGACTGTTCCTGTTGCTTCCAAAACTCCATCGAAGCTAAAGTCGCCACTAGTTTACTAAATACTAAGGCATGGCTCGACCGTGAATTGCATCGTGTGACTTTGACTTTTCATGATTCAAGTAGAAGTAGATTATTTACAAAAAAAACCTACAAGTTTTGTGTAAGTTACATGATTGACGACTTTTGACATGAATTCCACGTATTATTATTTTTAAATTGACATTTAAACCTTTAACTAATTCTTATTGTATAATCTAAATAAGCGTCAAAAAACTATTTTTATAAACGACATCAGTGACTCTCAGTCACTGATGTCAGTGATGTCACTGTGTGATGATGTGTGTGATCAGTGAGTGTAATTTTGTACCCTCCGTGTAAAACATGAAGAAACTTTCTTAAATACAAATACAAATACAAATCATTTATTAATAACACCAAAGTTACAGGTCATTTTTCCATTCATATTTAAAAATTATTATCAAAATCATTACATATGTCAAAACAATGAAAATGAAAATGTCAATAAAGTAATATGTCACATATAAAATGTCAATAAAATTATGTCAATATAATTAAATGTCCATAAAAACAAAAATATTATAATTACTTACTAGTAATTCAATAATCTCTTAGTTTTAAATAATCGTCAAAGTCATAGAACAAGGTCTCTTGAAGCCAAGATCTTAGTTTGCTTCTAAAGCACGCGATGGAAGGTGCATCCCGGATGGAAGCGGGTACGCGATTGTAGACCGCGGGCCCCAGAATGTATACCGACCTCTCCGACTTGACGAGCCGATGCGACGGCGTTACTAGTTGGTCTTTCTTTTTATTACTGCGAAGATCCAACGTGCTGTGGACGCCCCGGCGTTGAAATTTATCTATGTTTGTATGTGTGTACAGGGCTACCTGGTAAACGAACTCACACGGTAAAGGCAGAATCTGTAGCTCCTTAAACAGACCCACGCAAGAGACGTCGTCCTGAACCCCGCATATGGCACGAATAGCTCGCTTCTGCATAACAAAGGCTCTATTACGATCGGCAGCGCGGCCCCACAGCTCCAACCCGTACGTGATGTTACTGTGGACGGTCGCGAAGTAGCAGGAGCGCACTACGCTGCGGGCAGCGGTGCTCGCGAGCCGCCGGAGCGCAAAGCACGAGCGGCTCAGCTTCCCGCACAGCTCGTCTATGTGCGTCTCCCAGGTCAACGCACCGTCGATATGGAAACCTAGAAGTTTCGTACTGTGGACTTGTTGGAGAGCGGTATTGCCGACTGCTACCGAATGAGTCTCAGTCGCGTGGCCATTGAGGTTAAAAGCAAGGAAGCAGGTCTTATCTTTGTTTAGCGCGAGCCCGTTCGATCGGAACCACCTATCTAGTTCGTTCACCACCCCATTCAGCCTCGACTCTAGTTCACGGTGCGTCGGCGCGGTGATCACTGCGGCGACGTCATCGGCGTACATATATATCTCAGCGCCATCGATGGCGCCGGGCAAGTCGTTAAGGAGGAGACTGAATAGAGTATTAGATAGACAGGAGCCCTGCGGGACGCCCATCACATTTTCCGCTTCTGACGACATGACGCGACCTCTATCACCCACCACTACCTGTGTTCGCTTAGACATGAAGGAGGACAGTATGGACAGGGCAGGGCCACGGATCCCATAGAATCGCAGCTTGTTTGCGATGAGGGCGTGATCAGCGGTATCAAACGCGCGCGATAGGTCGCAGCAAAGTAAGGCAACCTGCAGTTTTGCCTCGCGCGCAGTTAACACTCGCCACAACACCTCGCGCACCAAGTCTGTGGTCGCGCGACCGGCTCGGTACGCATACTGCCGCTCCGACAGGACACCACGGTCCACGACAAAATTAAGTAGCCTTCTATTGAGACCGACCTCAAACACCTTGCTAATAGCGGGGACAAGGGATATAGGGCGGTAAGACTTGGGGTCTGCTTTTTTGCCCTTTCCTTTGTACAAGGGGCATATTTTTACTCTTTTAAGCGCCGCGGGATACATACCTTCCCGCAGGCATGAATTAAATAAGTAGCTAATTACGGGTGCGACCGGTTCTATGGCGGTTTTCAATATACTTGCAGACAGACCGTAGAGATCAGTACTTTTCTTAGGGGCAATACGTTTCTTCGTTATTGTAAAAACTTCGTGGGGTGAGAAAGGTTCTAATCTTATAGACACATCGCTCGCGGATGCCTCGTTCCCGAGCGCGGCTAAAGCGCTGACGCTATCAGCCGCGGGCGCTCCGCACCTACTCGCCGCCGTCACAAACTCCAAGTTGAGAGCGTCAACCACATCCTTTTTTGTGATAAACGGTTGGCCATCTGCATCCCGCACCAGGTCTGTGAAATCGACTCTCTCCCGAGTACCACGACCTAGCTCGGAGTTGATAACACGCCACATACGTCGCGGATTATCCTTAACCATATTAGAGAAATGGTTAAATCTTTTTTCTTTTAATAGAGAGTGATATTTCACGGTAAGTTCATCGCACTTACTACGCAGTACGTCGTCAGTTGGAAAGTTCCTTTTTAATTGTGCAGTGTCATGTAGTAAATGTTTAAAGTTGTGAATTTCCGTGTCAACCCAATGTTTTTGATGAGTCAGTTGTTTTTTTAACGGAAAACAGATATTAAATTTATTAGATAATATATTAACTATACTCTCAGCCAGCGAGTGGCAACAATTATTAGCTTTACTAATAATTCCCTCCCAGTCGATAGACGCTAGCGCGCTAATAAAATTGTATTCGTTGGTCGTAGTGAAGCTACGAGCCAGACAGTGGGCGGGCGCGGGCGCTGCCGCGGCGCTGTTCGCGAGCGTGAGGCGCTGGGCGCCGTGGTCGCTGAGCGGGCGCGTGTCGACGCCAGTTACTGCATTTACGCGTTTCGCGGGCACGTTCGTGTACACATGGTCGAGTAGCGACTTGCGGCCACCTACATCTACTCGCGTGGGGTCGGTCACTAATTGAGTAAAATTGAAGCTAACGAGCATATCTACTAACTGCTTTTGGGCGCTAGAACTGTCTAACAAATCAATATTAATATCACCCATAATGACGCAGTCTAGGCCCTCGTCTGTTACTTTACAAAGAAGGGTCTCAAATAACTGGAGGTACTCACCGTGGCTCGTCAAGTTGGAGTGGTACACACCTACAACCAGGATATCGTCATCAAGTAAGTGCACGGCTTAACATAAGACCTATCATGTTTATGCCATTAAATGTATCTTTATCAACACAACTGTTGCTCAACATCTACTCCAATTAGACCTCTTTGTCTTGCGCACAATATTTAAAAACACTTTCTTCTTTCCAGGCGTCCCTTTTCCTCAATGGTAACGGAGCAGGAGAAGCCACTCACATGTCTGTCTACATCAAAATCCTGCCAGGAGAATACGACGCGTTACTCCGCTGGCCTTTCGCTCACACCGTGTCCTTCACACTCTTCGACCAAAGTTCAAGCCCGGACAGGGCATGCAATATCGTCGAGAGCTTCGTCCCCGATCCCACGTGGAAGAACTTCCAAAGACCTTCTAAGGAACCTGACGCGCTAGGCTTCGGTTTCCCAAGGTTCGTTTCCCACGAAATGTTGAAAAAGAGGAATTTCGTCAGAGACGATGTCATGTTTTTAAGGGTGAAAGTTGATCCGAGTAAAATCGTTGCGGTTTAGGTTACTTTAGAAGATATGGATCTTATTTATGCTTGATGTACTTGAATGATTGTAAATGATTAAGAGAGCATATAAGTAGATATAGCAACAAGTGAACGCGATCGTGACGCTCGCATTATGTTAAGAGATAACGCGGGACTATACCTTTGCAGCGGTACCCAGAATTTTGAGTTAAAACAGATTTAGACCTGGCTGGCCTGGATACTGGCACTCATTAGGTACTTTGAGACGTTTAAGCTAGTTGAGAAACTGGATCGGAATTGATAATCAAGCTTTATGAGGGTTCATGTCATAGTAGGTATAAGCAAAATTGAGCTGGCCACAGCGCACAAATTTCTAAAAGTCATTTGTTATTTAGTGTTATTCATATTTAAAAGTCATAGATATAAATGTACATATGGTATTAAACAGTAAGTAGTTGTAAGTTCTGTAAATAGCTTATTAGAAGCGAGTAAGTGGCATTGTTATCCTTTCACTAAAGATCTCTTGAATTTCATTGCCGGCAGAAGATAGTAGCAAAGTGAGCATGGTTTCAAAGAATCACTACTTTTCTTGCTTCATCCTGTGCCATATTTTTTAAGATTTTGGACCAAACCACCTGACTACTGCAAACAAGATAAACCAAAGTATCATTTTATGTAAAAAAAAAAACATTGTGCGACGCGCGAAACTAAATACGAGTCGAGCATTATTCGCAATATGTCAGGATTTGGCAAATACACACATTTTTATAGGAATTCTGCAAAAATTGTGTGTAAACACTGACCTGTTCGTAAGCATTTTTGTTCGCCTTGAGAAGATGAAATATCAAAGGCCTTTGAAAAATGCTGTGAACCACCAAAACTACATTATAGATGATCTAACTTTGAGACATGTTGCTCTTTGTTATATTGGCGGATCTTTGTATATATTTTCTATTTAATATACAAAAATCTATATAGCTTTGTTTTAAACAAGTATGCTTATAATATAGTACTTACATGAATACTGCCAGATCGTATTCAAATTTCAATTTGAAATGGTTACTTTTTTAAAAGCTGGAGACAGACCAAAGTTAAGATAACTTTGCGGTATTAATGTACATTCTTTAGCAAAGTGTATCAATATAGACAACACAGCTATAGCTGTATGTAATTATATATATTTTTATATATGTTAGACATATAGGTACATATAAGTAATGTAGTATGTTTTTGGTCTCGCGTGTGTTATCATTTAAGTGAAATTTCATTAAAAAATCATACATTTTTAGATCTCTCTCAAGCGCTTTTATGTATTTAATTATCTCATTTGTAATTGTACATTCCAGTAAAAATTTAAGTTTCGATTCTGACTTACTGCATACGAATTGATTGGCATTTGGGATCATTTCAACTGTTAAGTAGATACTGTTGTACTATTTTCTAAACTGAACAAATTTGCCTTTAAAATTGTACAAAATGTATTATTTCGGATTAATTTGTGGTGACTTTTGCTATTGGAAGCCATTTTTTGTAGCTGCTCTCTGAAGAAGAAACTCGATGGTATATGTTAAAACAGCAGCCAATCACATTACGTGGGATGTATGCCCAGCAGTGGGATTTTAAGGCGATATTCTTCGACTTTTAGCAATTATTGTTTGCATTTTTATACACTAAAATATAACTTTTAAATATAAAATCTCATTATTATTAGAATTCATCATAAAAATAAATAAATACAAATATGTTGTAGCAATAGAAAGTTATTTATATTTTTTATAATTTTGAAAAACTAGCTTTGTTTTTTAGCTCGCGATTTCATCCGCGTAGTTCTCGTACCCGTGGGAATATAGAGATTAAAAGTAGCCTATGTCACCCGGGGATAGTGTAGCTTCCAAACTGTAAAGGAATTTTGGAAATCAGTCCAGTTGTTTCGGATCCTATTCAATACAAACAAACAAACAATATTTCCTCTTTATGATAGTGTAGATTAAGGGACTGAGCTTTATTTCACAATAGAGTTATGTTTGTTTGTATTCTAGCTCTGATAAAGGAGGCTTTATCTAACACATCGTTGGACTGATGATTGACTGCTGCAAACATTTTCTAAACGTCAGAATATAGTGCCTTAAGACAGATGCAATAAGACATACCAATTAACAACTATACTTTTATTTAATTCCTTTCTTTAATTAGAAAATGGTATTAAAAGTACTACAGTATATTCTGTTTACCATACTTTTCCATTAAATTACCTACATATTTTTATTATTCAATAATTAATGTGTTTTTATATTTTTAGTATTATAAAAATCTATTTAGTTAAGCTAGGCAGTTCTGTTAGACTTTAATTTAATGAAAATAAGACTAACAAATATCTAAGGGTAGTTTTTAAGTTAAACCGTGTACACTCTAGACATAATTGATTGTAAATTATTAGCTGCATTAGATGGAAATAAATATATTTCTATTTGATTATAAACTCTTTTTTTATTTCCTCGTCTATTCATTTTTTAAAGGTATAGTACAAAAATAGAAGACATTAATTTTAAAACTCTAGGTGTCTGTAACTAATACTTATACAATAAGAAAAATTAATGAAGAATTTGGCACATTGATACACCTATAAAACCGTTAATAAGCCTGCCCCAGTCAGGCGCTTGTGGAGGCGGTTCTAAAATGAGGCTAAAACCATAGCCATTGCGGTCTACCCTACCAGTCCTTTAGTTACCACAGACTGCATAAGTGTCAAATAGGCTCTAATAAAGTTAACAAGGAGTTTTGGCGGGAACGCGGGAAGAGTCGTGTCGCTCCGTTGTATTTTTTTCTAAAACTAGTGTTTTGTCGAGTGTTTATGCATAAAAGTGGTGGTGTTTTATTCATAAAGTGCCGAATTACAAGCGCGAGTGTGGGAAAATGATATAATGTGGTGAAACATGACTTTTCGTGTTGCTTCCAAAACTCCATCGAAGCTTTGTAGTAAAGTTGCCACTACTTTACTAAAGCATGACTGGAATTAACTGACACAAACTTGGACTTGACAAAGACGACTTTGACTAAAACTAGCTACGATGGCACTTATTTAACTTTTGAAACTTGAAAATATATAATTACTTGACACTGGCAAATGCTAAAACGCGACGCCAAAACCAAAGAAAAAAAAAAAAAGTTAACAAGAGTGACATCTTTGCAGTGTAAATTGAACTCTTAATAGGGTCTAGTTGACAATGGTAAGGTAAAATGTACCTTTATTTCATGATAGTACATATACAGAAAAAAATACAGATGGCGCTACCAATACTTAGATTGGTGCACAAATAGTTTCCCTTTTTTATGTTAACACTGCAAAAGTTCATTACCAAGTAGAACATTTTTCTACTGTCATGACATACTTTGTGAGGAGCCAGACTGACTGAAACTGGAAGTGTTCAAGGTAGCAGGGGTTGGACCAGTCTTCTTGGATTTCTGAAAACATTTTTTCCATTTGTTACAAAAGTATTGTGATTATAACTTGCACATTATTTCTAATGTATTATGTATATTTTAGATTTTAGAACATTGAGATTGTGTTCAAATAACAATCAGAACGTTAAAACATTGTTTAAAACTACCATAGACATCTAATTAAATCATAGGTCTCACAAGAATGCTATATTTATTTGTCTACCAAATAATTTTAAAAGGTATATATTAAAAAAACTATACATAAGTATACTATAAGCCATCTGGTTCTATAGTACAAGCTTTGCTTAGTTTGGGGCTAGATGGCTATGTCAATTAATGTCCTATGATATTTATTTATTTAATATGCATTAGAATGACTGAATGAATGAGCCATGCCTTAACTGGCATATCAATTTGAGTCATTTTAGAATAATTTGTTTTGAATTTATTATAACACTTTTCTATGAGCTTAGCACAGACAAGATATAATTTGGAAGTTTATTTAATGGAGCTCTGCTAAGTTTAGTTATTGAGTCACCCACTTAATAATATACAATGTATATGTTAGTACTGGTATCTATAATTTCAGCATTCTTTCCAAAAAAAAAGTTAAGCCAGTCTAAAGGCACTGAGTTGAGTTTTGTATAAACACTGACTATGCACTTACACTTACTTAAATTAGCTCACAATAGGTTCTAGCAAGGTTCAGCATTAGTGGAAACCTCAAGGATATAAAATCATGGTAGTTAAGGGACACTAGAGCTAGACTTTTTCTACTTAATTATTTGTCGTACCAGTTGTAAGTTGAGCAGATTATCCATAGCAGCAGGCAGTAATGGCTTCACTGAATTAATTTCCATCATAGTCAAATGGTCCAGCCTACCATAACCTCCACCGGATTTCATCAATGCGTCTGTAGATGTCCGCAGCTTGGACATGCGGATGTCCCATATATCTTTTATCATAGTCTTGATTTCTGCTGCATTGGGAACATCATCTGATGCTGCGCCGAGTATGAGTTTTGCCTCTACCATGTAGTGTTCGTTAGGCATTTTTGTGAAGAACCTGTGAAACGGATATGACATTCAGCTAAGCAGAAGTATAAAAATAGCTACTCATGCCAAACTTAAATAAGGGCAGTAGAGCCTGGTAGTGCTGAAACATTCAAGTTTCAACCAAGCATTTGAGTTGTTGGCCAGCTTATGGGAAGAATATAGTTTCTTTTATTTTGTCAACCTGTTTAATAGATTGTAGGTAAGGTTTAAAAAGCCACTAACCTCGATCGTTTTTCCTCTTCCTTGATTGTCTCCAGAATTTCCATATCCATCCAGTCGGGAGGCACTATTCGGCATTTTTGCTTCTGTTTTAGCATCATAGCGAGCCACAGAGGAACATTCAGTGGCAGACCAGCGCGAAATGGACCAAACTCGCCGCAGATCAAATATATTTTGTCGTGAGAAAAGCTAGGTATTACACTGATGATGCGGTTCTCGCCTATGAATTCTATTTCATAGGGATCCATTTTCTGTTATATTAACAAATAAAATAACAGAACTTTTTGATAAAACGAGGGAAAACTGAATACCGGTTTGAAATCATAACAAAAACAGCAACTAAGTCAAAACGAATTATCGAAACGATTTTTGACATGACTGTGACATTGATTAGAAACTGACATTATTGACAAAAGTTGTAGCGGGAACGCAGAAAAGGGTTTTTTGAGAATTTATGTTTAAAAACAGTGGTGTTTTATTAATAAACAGACAATTTATGAGCACAAGTGGGGCAAAATGATATATTAACGTAGGCAAATATTCGTGTTGCTTCCAAAATTCTTTTAAAACTTATAGTAAAGTCGTCACTTCTTTACTAAGGCATGACCAGACTTAATCCAGACTTATTTTGTGTTTTTGAGTGTGACTTATTTGACTAGCGAAATAAAATAACTTAAATGAATACTATTTACAACTTTATACAAAAAACTAGCGTATCTTAAATACTTAAAAATATTGAAATACTTTACACTGGTAAATACATAAAGTGCGATGTCTAAAACAAATTAGAAGAAGAAAAATGTGTGAAAATGTTTTTTTTCTATTTATAATATTATGGCTTCGCACAGTATAAATGGAATAAAACTTGAATTGGATCTGATGATTCAAAAATTTTAAACTATTACTGAAACTATGTTTTATTGTGTACCTTTTACACATTGCGTGAAAATACACTCATCATTATAAATATTAATTACATTTACAAATAATACATAATTTACATTTGCTTGTAACATTAACATGCTAGTATGTTAATATTTTCATGTTTATTAAATAAATAATAACTATCATTAACATTCGAAAGTTGTTTTAATGCCATCTAACAGTTTAGACTTGAAGTTTTTGGTAACTGGCCTCTTTCGGATCATACATAGGTACATTTCAGCCAGGGCTTAGGCCAGGCTTTTAGCTATAATACATAGATGACGTTCCCAATAAATATGTTACAACATTGTGGTCTAAATGGTGTTGATTTTGGTTCTAATTTTGTCAACGAATTTATTTTCTCTTTATGCGCCTTATTCTCCAGAAAAGAATTCAGATGAAGGCGAGTAGGCATTTCTTTTGGTTTGATTTACCATAACTAATTATAATATATCTTGTAGCGTAGGTAGGTGTCATGATTACATCTAGAATTATTATCTAATGAAATTAAAATACAAATTTCTTGTACACTATATATAATTATGATGCTAGACTTTAAAAGCAGGCTTTAGTGAGACCAAATAAGTTCAAGTTCAATAATTACTACATAATTAGACGAAAAAAAAAAACGAACACATTTAAATTAATTATGGATTACAGGTTTTTTTAAATGTAGAAAGCAATTATTAAAATTAAGAATAAAGAATAAAAAACAAAACGCTCACTTGATGGTAAGAGATAAATGTCCGTGACCATTGCAGCGATACACAGAACTTTGTAGCAAAACAAAACATGGGGCTTAGACAAAGTAACATTCGAAATGTTAATAGAAAAGTTTAAAATGTAGGTCTAATTATCATTTTTCTCGATCTGTATCGAATTTTACTTTGTCTATACTCTAGCTAGGCTATCCCCCAGCCACTCAGGGCATCGCTGCATTGATGCTCATTACTTTGATACTTATAATGGTCACATTGTGTTAGTCTCAATAGCCCTGTATTTTCGCTACATTACCTTTCAAATCGAAACAGGAATGGGCATTCCATTACATTATGTACCTACTATGCCTATACTATGGTAGGACTTATTTTGTGATCCTTTTACGAGATGGTGTTTAACTTCATGGAAGCTGCGTTCAGTTAACCACCTATAAAGTTCTACTATAAATTGTTGAAACGAATAAGAAATTCAGAGGTATAAGACGTTAAAGAAATTATAATACCTACTCATGGTATGAGCTGGTGTGTAAAATGAAAATGTTAAGCAGCCGAGATCGATGCAAATCGTTTTGGCAAAGTGCAAACTTCTAATTACTGCCAGTAAATTAGGGTGGCCAGTTGACAATGTCTCAGACGCCCGATATTTATGGCAATTCACGGCGAGGGGCCGGCTTCTACCCCCTACGTGCCTGTCATACAATAAGTTTTATTAGATAACTAAATAAAGAACATCTATATTTTATCTTAGAGCAAGATACCTTTTAAATACAGGCATGTTCAAAGTTAATCAAAGCTTAAAGTGACTTGTTTCGTTTCATGTGTGACTTATTAGGTATACCTATAGGTACTATACCTAAACGATACTTAGAAGAAGCGAGTGTGGGGTAAGTGATATAAAATGGTGAAACATGACTTACAGTAAAGTAATCTCTATTTTACTAGGACAGTTACTTGTCTTCATTTAAAAATATAGAATTATTTGACACTGGCAAAGAAGAATCCAGAACTCCAGATTGGCAGCTGGATATTATGTATGAGATATCGGTTTTTTCATTAATTACTTTTTATACAACAATAACCATGCCACTGATTTATTTTAAAGCCTGTAAAAATAAATTAGGTAAATTGAGCAACAGTGTTTTGCTATAATTTTAATAACAGGCTAAACGTAAAGGGATATTACAAACGGAAACAAAAAATATGTTTTTTATTTTCAATGCTTAACGCTGTCATATAATGTGCAAGATTTATATTTCTAATTAACGATAGACATATTATTATGTACGTCTGAGACTATGTATGTATATAAATTGAATCAACGCCCCTGGCGGGAGCAAATGGAAACTTTGTTTCATAGAATAATTGATTGCAGTATTTGTATTGTACGAAAACAATAATTATTGTTTTCGTAATATGGAACTCTCATAAATCTAATACTATAAAACAAGCAACATTATTTTGTACATTTATGTTTTGTTTGAGATTTCGAAAACGGTTCTATCGATTTCGACGTCATTTATAATAATATCTGGGAAAACGTTTTTACAAGATTTTAAAATTTGCATACAATGCGTGAGAAAAGCTTGTAGGCCAGTGCAGTGTTCAATATAATGCATGATACATTTTTTCATAGACGAACTTAGAAGGTTATTCGACCTATGATATAAAATACTGTGAAAACATAATTGTTACGTTACATACGTTTTTTATTTAAAATTCTCATTACAAGATGTAAAACAGAGCGATTTCACGGGAGATAAACCCTAGGCAATAAAAGAAACTGAGAGATTTATAAAAGCAACCTGTCTCGAACGCGACGAAATAAATAAAGGATCTGTCTGCACGAGCGAGAAACACATTGTCTCCTCGGCAGACATCTTTCTACTTAAATCTGCATACAAATTCGTGAGATCGCGCACAAATTCACCCAGTCATTTAAAACCCATTCTGTTTTCTAGCGAAAAGCCGTTTTTTTGCCCATAAATATATCGCGGGTGACGTATTACAACGACATCTGCCGGCGGATAGCATTTGCACGCTGGTCACGCTGCGCTGCAATAGATGGCGGCACTAGTAACGATAGCAGCAACCCCCAACTAAAAGTTTCTCTAAACTTTATTTTGTTTTTTGCAACTTTAGTGAAATATTTTAGTGCTGACAAACAACTTTTGTTTCTTTTTACAGTATTTTTCTTATGTAATTATGGTTAAATTATCGCAACTTTTATCTAATTAAAGATTTATTTTAATTTAATGAGAATACCTACAGGCTATCTGGCAATGAAAAAGAACAAATTAAAGTGATTATTATTACTGGCGGGTGGAGGAAAGACTAAAAGAAAACGGAAGAAAACGCTAACTAGGGGCGGGTGGCGCCACACTCGATTTTCCGAGCGTGAATTGATAATATTATGCTTATAAATCGTACATAACTAAAAAAAAATATCACAAACATTTATGTTATCTATTATTTTACTTTATGTTAAACTTATTAAATTGTGTAATTTGTCGTCGTAAGTATATGATATAAGACCAAAAGTTAAATTACCGTACCAAAGTAACCAATTTTATATTCATTTGTCAATAGTAATGTAGGTTTTTACTTGGTGGTAGATCTCCTTGGCAGGAGGTCGTCTAGGTAGGTACCACCGCAGTACCAGTTATTCTGCCGCTAAGCAGTAGTGTGTAAGCATTACTGTGTTCCGGTTTGAAGGGTACCTACTGCAGCTAGCGAAATTACTGGGCTGTTGAGACTAACTCTATCTAAAGTCTCAAAGTAATGAGCGCCAAAGCACTTTGGACTTTGTTTTGTTACTTTAAGTTCTGTGTATCGCTGCCTTGGTCATGGATAGGCGTTATCTTACCATCAGGAGAGCGTCTCGTACGTCTCATTACTTCTTACATTAACTTTCCTCAATATCAAAAAACCTGAAAGGAAACCTGTCATGAAGTTGTTATTGAAATGTGATAAGGAAACTGTTTATCCCGTTAAAATAATGGAAATTACATGGACTCGACTATTGCACTAGATGGTACAGTATCGATTGTCCTGCCTGCAGCCCAATCATCCGCGTATGTTCTTTGAAATTTAAAATCTAACACTGGTATGTGTTGGTTTGGATTCTTGCTCCAGTTTCAACAAACGACTTTGTATTTTAAGACATTTTATATTACGATACACGTCCATTTTTATTTTTTTATTTTATTAATTCGCCCCATCGGGCAGGCCAAAGCTGTAAAGCCATACTGCCTTGTCTTAAGTGTTATTTCTGCTGTCTCTTAGCTATAGTCACTTAGCCGCCATAAGTCCAGGGCAGGACAGATCATAGACAAAGTATTTCTTTATATCTAATAGACAATTCATAGACACAACATACCTACAGTCTGTTCAAATGGCAAATCACCTCAAGCACACGTCTCTCCTGCTCGACACGAACACATTCCACCAGGGAAAGTTTTGGCGGGAACGCGGGAAGAGTCGTGTCGCTCCGTTGTATTTTTTTCCAAAACTAGTGTTTTGTCGAGTGTTTATGCATAAAAATGGTGGTGTTTTATTCATAAAGTGCTGAATTACAAGTGCGAGTGTGGGAAAATGATATAATGTGGTGAAACATTACTTTTCGTGTTGCTTCTAAAACTCCATCGAAGCTTTATAGTAAAGTCGCCACTACTTTACTAAAGAATGACTGGACTTGACTGACACGGACTGGACTTCGACCATAACTATAGCTAAGAGACAGCAGAAATAACACTTAAGACAAGGCAGTATGGCTTTAGCCTGCCCGATGGGGCAAATTAACAAAAAAAAAAACATTCCACCCACAATTTTCACTATTTTCTTTCTTCATGTTTTCCAAAGGCGTTGCACAGTTGAATATTAAGTGAATTATTGTAATTAGCAGCACCCTCTGGCCGGAAAGTTCTAGTCCTATCTCACCAAACTTTCCGACGAAGTTCAGCTTGTTTTTTGCGATTATTATAATGTTTACAGCTCATTATGGCCGGAAGATATTTTGGGAGTTAAGAACTTCTACTTTATTGTCTTATTTTTGATCTCGGTTGCATTGCTCACGGAAAATGCGGTTGTGGCTTTTTACTCGACTACAGCAAAGGTACATATATATATTTATATATTATATGTATGTTTTTATCAGTCTATGTGTGTGATATTATGTGACGCCGAAACTATTCTAAAACATGCTACGTAATATCGTGATACAATTTTCCGATAACTCTAAAATCAACTCGTCGATATTTTGAAACTTTTCAAACTGCCACATGAACTGACAGTAAACTAAACACGTCATAATCTAGCTGCCGGCGTATCCCCGGCGTGCTGTCGAAACGTCGTGTAACGTCAAACCACGTGAACGTTGCGTCGGGCGACGTCGCGTCGCGTCACGTCGATCGGATGCAGTCTACTGAGTTTACGAGCTCCGAATAGGATTATATTTGAATAATTTTGCAAACAAATAATTTCATAGCTAATTATAGTTTTGACGCAGAACGTCACAAAACCCTCATTATTCAACGATTAGATCAAGTTAATTAATACACTTGGGAAAGTTGGTAAAAAATCTGGATCTACAGAAAGGGTTTTGAAAATTATAGGCTATATATTAACCTCAAAAATTTAAAAACTTTTTCGTGGTAGTCAGACTAGAATTTAATTAGAAAATAAATGTCCACCCGTGCGAAGCTCGGACGGGCCGCTAGTTAACAATATGAAATGAAACAAATGAAATGAAATTTATTTATTTGTTCAAAAAACGTAAAACATTTAGGTAGGTACACAAAAAGACGGAGAAACACAAAAAGAGATACTACACATATAATACAACTCCTTATTTACTTATGTCATTTTAAGTTTGATAAAACCAAATATATAATAAAATAAATAAATGTGAACAGGGCCGTCAATTATGATGCTGAATTTTCTAAAAATGACGGCAAATTAGGACTCGAATATGACACAAATCGCCAAGCAAAAGTTACAGCACTTTTATTATTAAAGCGAAAGTTTCTATGTAATGTTTGTTAATTGACCATGGAAACTGACGTGGTTTCGACCCTTTTATGTTTCATTTACGCGGGATTACTCACGTTTATTTTTATCGGAAGCTCCGTATATAGTTTCGGTCACCTCCTGTGGCCATCTTCACGGAGACGAAGCTGAATCGGAGTTCCGATAAAATTAAAACATAAAGTAAAACAAAAATATCTGTTACTTCTTCAAGCTAGTTGTTTGACGACAGCTCATCTGATGTTAAGTGACGGTATAGTCGATGATTGTAAAACACACCTAGCCTGGAATAGAACTGGCTACCAAGTGAGGCTGCCGGAACACACTGGCGGCAGATTTTCAACCTGAGGGTGGTAGCTAGCCAACCGAGTACAAGAAAGTACCCTACCACCATGCTATGGTTTCCGCACGATATTTTCATTCACCGGCAGCTCAAGCTCATTGTTAGGGTTTGAAACTTCGGCATGCGAACCGACCGTGCTAACCACTGAGCTATCATCGCTACAGTCGTAACTACTTTGGATGAAATTTGAAATACAGACAGGATTAGTACATGGGTAACGTTTAATATCGAAAGACCCGGGTGAAACGAAAGAGCTAGTTGGATATAAATTAATATCAATATTAATGTCCTACCTAACACACACCGATCGTTTAACATGCTGAGTTAGAGGGACACGGACAGCTTAAATCGCTCAAATCAGTGTAGTTCACTGCGAGTAGTTACTACCGTCAATTAGAGTAGTTTACGGTTAGGCAGTTAGGCAGTTTGCGCCGATTGCGAGATGAGGATGTTTACGATACAGCGTGAAGTGTTAGTACGTTTACACTGAATAGTTTAACATGAGAAATATGTTAGTGGATTTACTATGGAATACTTGGTGGTAGATCTCCTTAGCAGGAGGTCATCTAGGTAGGTACCACCGCAGTACCAGTTATTCTGCCGCTAAGCAGTAGTGTGTAAACATTACTGTGTTCCGATTTGAAGGGTACTGCAGCTAGCGAAATTACTGGGCTGTTGAGACTAACCATCAAAAGTCTCCAAAGTAATGAGCGCCAAAGCAGCGATGCCCTGGACTTTGTTTTGTTACTTAAAGTTCTGTGTATCGCTGCAATGGTCATGGACAGGCGTTATCTCTTACCATCAGGAAAGCGTTTCGTTCGTCTCATTACTTTTTACGTAAAAAAAAAAAATGGCAACTAACGTGGTTTTGACACATTTTTGTTTTACTCATAATAATAATAATAAATATCGTAGGAATGATAGTGTGATGGCCATCCATCAAAATGTCTTTCCTTTATAACACGTAAGAAAATTGAAAAGGTTTTGTTGAAAATGTCTCTAGGAAGGATTGATCAACATTTCTTCTTCGTAAAAAATATAGATCTTTAAGTTATCTAGCATTCTTACTTACTTAACGCAGCTAAGTTATCGTCTTCGCGAAATCTTAAGTAACTAGCGCATTAAGCATCGCCTAGGGGGTACAATTAGCTTCTGTCAGATAATAACTTACAGCAACTTATTCCGGCAAGATATACATTGTTTTGGAAGTGACACATTTTGTGGATGTAGTTTTATGTCAATTGTATTTATTGTATTGGCGTTTAAGTAGTATTTAAGGTACATCCCTAAACCAGGAAGGGTTTCTAAAGGTTTAAAAGTATGAATAAATATTCCAGGACTTTACACACAGCGCCATCTAGCCCCAAACTAAGCAAAGCTTGTACTATGGGAACCAGATTACTGATACTTAGATCCTTTTTTTTTGTAAATACATACTTATAGTATATACTGAACACGCATTTATGCTCGACAAACAAATATTTGTTACTCTGCCAGTATTAGCCAGTTATTCTGCCGCTAAGCAGTAGTGAGTAAACATTACTGTGTACCGGGTTGAAGGGTACTGCAGCTAGCGAAATTACTGGGCTGTTGAGACTAACCATCGAACTCCAAAGTAATGAGCGCCAAAGCAGCGATGCCCTGGACTTTGTTTTGTTACTCAGAGTTCTGTGTATCGCTGCAATGGTCATGGACGGGCGTTATCTCTTACCATCAGGAGAGCGTCTCGTTCGTCTCATTCCGTTTTACATTTAAAAAAAATGTCCTGAGTTGGAATCTAAACCATGCCCTACAGTCGTCGAAGCAGATACTATCAAATGAGCCAACGGGGCAGTTAAAAATCAAATTCTCGTCACTGTTATAATCAGGACGACATTTACGAGGAAACACACTAAAAATTTATCTCTCGAATACACGAGATTTGCAATCTACTATGGTATTTGGTAAAAGTAATCAAATCAAATAATTTATTTGCAAGAATACATGTATGTAGGTATATAAAATAGGTCTTACATCAATTATTAAATTAAGCCACAATGTATTCAGTCCGGAAACAGACGTGCAAATGTTAAAAGTATAGTTAGTATAAATACATTAATTTAGTCTGAATAAACGTTTAGAGGAGGCTTCAGGTGACCAGAATGCTGGTATCTACTTTGGTCAAAAGCTAAGCATTGCCATCCAGCGTGGCAATGCTGCCAGCATTCTGGCCACATATCCCTCCTCTGACGGTTTTTAGACTAAGTTTTTTTGTATACATTTTGTAAATAGTATAATTTAAGGTCTTTTTTATCAATACGTTTAGTAATAAAGTCTGGATTATATTAACATTATTAGTAATTATTTTTTAGAAAAATTCATGGACCCCTTAATGCTGTAGAAACATTTGTAAAGGAGTCAATCAGTCAAACATTCAGTCATCAGTAACTTATTTTAAATTCCAATACACATTATGTTAAATACGTTTTTACAAACATTCATTAAAAAAAAATACTATTAAAATTTACATTGCGTTTTATATCTACGTTTTCTAAACTTACAATCACGGTTCAAAGACTTTGATATAATGTTATGAGTGTCAAATATTAATTGTTCATCGAATGCCTTCAATGAGTAACGACTGAAGTCGGCCAACTTCCATCGGATCTGCTCCGTTTCATTTTAATGGAGTTATTTTACTGCCAACTGTTCGACTGTGACTAATAGGGTTGACTTTTGGATGATGTAATGAGAGAAAATATATTTTTTTAATATAAACGAACGAGTCGTTCTCCTACAGAGACAATGTGTGTCCATGACCATTATAAATGAATAAATAAATATCGTAGAAGATTACACGCAGCGCCATCTGATCCCAAACTAAGCAAGGCTCATGGAATAAAGAAACTCTTGAACCCTGAAAACATTAAACTTCTTTTTTTGAAGTCGTGTAAAATGTAAGCCTACGACATAGAAACGCTACGAATTCACATCATCGGCTACAACTCTCTCTACAAAGGGCTACGGCGTAGCATTTAGTCCTCCGCGCATTTATACCAGAATAATGAGGTTGTCATCAAAATATTACCTATAGAATTATTATTACCTATGTAATAATTCGATGGATGTTCTATAAATATTTATTACGACAAATATTCACAAAATCTAATCGACTTTTCAACCAATTGTTTGAAAAATTCAAAATTGTCTTTTTTACTACCACACTATCAGAAATTCTGCCGACAAGCAGTAGTGTGCTAATATTACTGTGTTCTGATTTGAAGGGTAGCAGCTAATGAAATTACAGGACTATGGAGACCAACCATCAAAATATGTCTTAAAGAAATGAGCACCAAAGCAGCGATGCCCTGGATAATGTTTTTTTACGTAAAGATCTGAATGACAATAGCCCTGTTGGTTCATTGGTAGAATGTCTGCTTCAAGGGTGTGGGTTCGATTCCCACCCAGGACAAACATTGTAGTAATAAACACATGTTTGTTCTGTGCCTGGGTGTTCTGTATTTATTATAAGTATGTATTGGATTAAAAAAAAAGTATTTAATTATTCTATCAGTTATCTGACTTCCATAGTACAAGCTTTGCTTATTTTGGGTCAGATTGCGCTGTGCGTAACGTAAAAAAAGTGTAAGTAAATTTGATAGAATAATCACACATAATGTTCTTATATAATACATAGGTACAATAGTTATCGAAATTTATTTAAAAATGTAACCGTAACAAGTTGGACAAATTTAACGTTTCAGTAAACATTTCACAAATTCTTCAACCCTCCAATATTCGATACGCGGACCGTCTCAACAAAAACAAAGTATTTTAATACGACCACAATAACATGAGGGGCTTATTTATAATGGCAATAACAGTGTTCTGTAATGACGGAACCCGCTTCGTCACCAGATTGTAGAGACCTCTGCGTCACAGTACAGAAGGGCTGCTGCCGAACTGTACTTACTCGTACTGAAGAGGACAATGATAAAGGTTGTCAAACTAGCCAAATAATGTAATATAGCATAGAAAATTGCGTAACCAAATGATCAGCTTGACAATGTCCCCGATTTGTGTCGGAGGAAGTACAGGTGGAAAAACAAAAAAAAACTTTTTTTTTACGGTTGACAGACTAGGTGTTTTACCACAGCTCACCTGATGTTAAGTGAAGGTGTGGTCATAGATGGTAAAGCACACCTAGCCTGGAATGAAACTGGCTCTCAAGTGAGGCTGCTGGAACACACCGTTAGGTGCTTGGCGACAGATTTTCAACTTGAGTGTGGTAGCTAGCCAGCCGAGTACTAAAGTACCCTACCGTGCTATGGTTTCCTCACGATGTTTGCCTTCACCGGCAGCTCAAGCTCACTGTTGGGTTTTGAACCCACGCCCTTCGGTATGCGAACCTACCGCGTTAACCACTGAGCTATCATCGCAACAAAACTTAGGGTTTACCTTTCATACGTTTTTAAAATTTGAAATGTCTCGTTTTCACACATATTTTTTGGAAAAAAAGTTGCCAATGTAACATTCATAGACAAATATTAATATTCCAATGTTATAATAAAAAAATGAATAAAACAAACAGCATTTTTTTCCATTGGCAACACTCTTTGATATAACAATTATGGCGAAATTCAGCGTCAGCCTGTCCAATGGGGCAAATAAAATAAATAACAATTATGCGACTCAATTTTTGAAATAGGTAGTTACTTTTTTTTAAATATGTAGTGAAAATAAATACCACGCCGATGTGTACTATTCCTAGTTTCTGTAGTTATCAGTGGGGTAACAAGCATTTTCTCGGCAGGCAGCTGGTTCAAGCGAGGCTGGCGTGCCCGATGGCTCTCTTTCGGATTTATCGGCGCCTCCTCCCAGGTCACGTACGGGCCGCGTGTCCGTCACGACTCCGATACGATGATTTGGACCTGTGACGTGCTCGCAAAATTGGATTATTCACGGGATATTAGTTCCTATATTTTATAGTATAGGGTAGTGAAAGGTTGGCCCGTGATGGAGAGATAAGGCGCGGGTGCCGTGTTTGAGTAAACTTGAACAGTTTGTTGGATTAGTTTCCTGTTTTATGCAACTGGGCGATGCAACTAACGCGATAACTGTTTTTAAATTTAGATTGTTTTATTACTTATAGAAATATATACTACATAGATAGAAACTCTTTGTTGTGCACACAAAAAACAGAAAAAAAGTACAGATAACAAAATAATCTTATGAGCTAGTGCCACAAGTGGCGACCTTATCGCTAAAAACGACCTATTCCAGGCAACGAAGAATAGAAAACACGATAGTGATAATAAACAGACAAGAAATGACAGGATATGTTGGTAACACTAATAAGTAAATAACATAAATAAAAATATTACTTATTATTAGTAAGTATATAAAAAAAATGTTTTTATATAAAACGAAATATATATCTAAAAAAAGAAGAAAGAAAGAAAAACATTATTTTTTCCTCACAAAACACTAGACACAACAACAGATAAGTACAAACAAACACACACAAATAAAAAGATACAGATTAACATAAAGACAACAAATTTGACAAGACAATAAGCGGGTTATCGCTGCAGTGACTAGCGCATTAACAAGGAAAAAAAACACAATATCTACATAATTATACATATGTACATTCATAATACTTATATAAAGGCACAATATACATGTACAAAAAGTAAAATAAAAACTAACCAATAGTAATGAGACGAACGAAACGCTCTCCTGATTGTAAGATATAACTCATGCCCATTGCAGCGATACAAAAAACTTTAAGTTACAAAATAAAGTACAGGGCGTCGCCGCTTTGGCGCTCATTACTTTGTGACTTTCGATATTGAGCAAGTAAATTATATGTAGAGTAATGAAAATATTGCGTATTGTCTATTTAAAGACCTGTAAAACAGGGCTCCCTTTTCCTCAAAGTCCCTAGCTGAGATAAACAAAGATTAGAGAGCTCATTTCCCCTGTCGCGGTACTAAGATGCGTAATGACGCTGTAATCTATTGCGGCGTACTGCTTCGCCTACCCCTGACGTGCCAGCAACTATTGTTTCATCTGTGCTGCCACCACACCTGAAGGTGTGTGCGCACTGGGATGTGTATCCTATCCTATCCTATCGTATAAATACTATAAATTGTTTTTGTTTTGGAGGTTGCATGGATGGATGGATGCTTGTTACTTGATCCCGCAAAAACGACAACGTATTTTAATGAAAATTGGCACATTTGACAGCCCCGTTGGGGCATTGGTTGTATATCTGCCTTGAGAGCTGTAGGGCGTGGGTGCGATTTCCACTCAGGGCAAAACATTATGTGAATAAACATATGTTTGTTTTGTGTCTGGGTGTTCTGTATGTATTTACAAAAAAAAGAGTATTTATGTATTCTATCAGTTATCTGACTTCCATCACACAAGCTCTGCTTAGTTTGGGGCCAGATGGCGCTGTGTGTATAGCCCTACGATGTTTATTTATTTATTATTTTTTGATATACAGCTTATTATATGGGTTGACAAGTACAGTACTTTATAAGATTTTCTTTATTTTACACATATGGCCTGGATAAACATTTATTATAGTATACCTACTCTTTGCACAGCAAACTAAACAAACTTTTTGATACCGCGGATGAAGTCGCGGGTAACAGCTAGTATTATGTGAAAGTTTGTTTGTTTGGATGTTTGTTACTTAATCACGCAGAAACGGCTGAGCGGATTTTGATGAAACTCGGCACACATAGAGTTTAGTACCTATACATATAGAATACTTTATATATTAGATTTCATTTATAAGCCTATTCATTCAATGTATACTTGATGGTAGTTCTCCTGCAGGTCGTCTAGGTAGTTACCACCGCAGTACCAGATATCCAGATATTCTGCCGCCAAGCAATAGTGTGTAAAAATTACTGTGTTCCGGTTTGAAGGGTACTGCAGCTAGCGAAATTACTGGGATGTTGAGACTGACCATCGAAAGTCTCAAAGTAATGAGCGCCAAAGCAACAATGCCCTAGACTTTGTTTGGTTACTCAAAGTTCTGTGTATCGCTGCAATGGTTATGAACAGGCGTTATCTCTCACCATCAAGAGAGCGTTTCGTACGTCTCATTCCTTTTACATTAAACATTTTACAAACACTGTGAGAGAATAATAAATCGATAGCTGAATGGTTAGCGCGGTAGGTTCGCATGCCGAAGGGTGGGTTCAAACCCCAACAATGAGCTTGAGCTGCCGGTGAAGGAAAATATCGTGAGGAAACCATAGCATGGTGGTAGGGTACTTTCTAGTACTCGGCTGGCTAGCTACCACCTTCAAGTTGAAAATCTGCCGCCAAGCATCTAACGGTGTATTCCGGCAGCCTCACTTGAGAGCCAGTTCCATTCCAGGCTAGGTGTGCTTTACCATCTTCGACCACACCTTCACTTAACATCAGGTGAGCTGTGGTCAAACTAGCCTGTCAACCATAAAAAAAATAAAAAAATTGATGGCATTGTAATTCAACATTTCGACTTCAAAGACAATTCAATTTGCAACTATTCCTATTGATAGCGGCCTTTTATATAGTTAATTCTATTGTAGTTTTGTGTGTGTGTAATTGTACCATTTTAAATAATTAATTTCTGTTCTTTACATGCTTTTATCCTCGACAATGCAATGCCCAATTAATGTTATGGATCATTCCAGGTTAGAGTGAAAAAATATTTCCTAAGTTTGCGTGTTTCATCTTCAAACACATGATCGTTTACTATCGGGCGAAATGGTGAACAAGCGCTGACGTAAAAAAAAAACAAGAATAGCGTAGTCCGCTAGCATATCAGTTCGTGGTGTATTCTTACCTTGAGTATAACAAAACGGCTAATTACACCGTCCGTTTACCGTCCGGGATCCATCCGGATTTGCATCTCGGTAAATCTGGCCTCGCGGGATTTAGTCCCACGTAAAGACATAAATACGCCCAGAAGAATCGCTTTTAAAACCTTTTTCGGTACTCTCTAGGTCTCGAGGAAAAAGCCACAAAACCTGAAGAGAAACTTTCGTTTAAAAATAAGAAATTCATACAACAAAATGTCTATGCTGACAGTATAGACAGACAGTATTGTGTCTAGATCTTTTCAAGGTCAGAGTGAATAGGTATCTTCTAAGTCTACATGCTTCGTCTTCGATCACACCGTCGCTTACCATCGGGCGAGTTGGTGGTCAACCGCGGTTTTATACATATTATAAAAAAAAACATACTCGACGAACAAACTTAACTTACCTTCTATTCCTTTGTATTTTTTTGTTAAAGTTAGTAAATGCTAAAGTGATATTAGTTTAGTAAAATGCAATCATAACTATATCTTGTAATAGAAAGTTGTTTAGAAAACACAACACACGTCTGTTACCACAACCCAAACACTATTAATCATAATCCAAAAATATTTTAACATAAAAACCCCCCGAAACGTATCCTTCAAGAAGGGGCTAAAGGGGGGCGCCGCGCGAAACTATAAATTCCCTTTAATTACCCCGGGGCAGCGTCACATCATGGATCCCGACAGTTTTATGACGATTTACGATCACATTTCGACGCGGGGACTGGCCCGCTTAGGGATACCGACCAACCAGCCAGAACGAAACTTCCTAGCCCCGTCTTACATTTACAAAATTATACCCCTTAGGGGGTCAATGTTGGAAACGTAAGAGGTCTAGTTAAAGTGGCCGGTATTCGTCACCTTTTACACTGGCGGGGGTTTTAAGGCCTCCAGTTCTTTATGGTAATGAAATCTGAGCAGGGTGACGTGCCGAGGTGATGCCTCGGAGAGTTTTTGTTGTGCCCCCCTTATTTATTGTTCGTTTGGGGAGAAACTTTGCGGAGTTCTGAACGGAATGTGTTCTGTGGCGTTGATGGTATCGAAAGCGTACCCGATTGTTTTCGTACATTCTGCTTTTTTGTGATTGGTTTTTCTTAGCATATTCCACGGAACGGTAGAGGAAAAAACTTCGAATGGTGTTACCGAATTCTTTATTTATAAATATTGTATCCTCTAAGTGGTTAAATATAAAAATGGCTGTAAGTAGATCGTTCAACACTGCGTTAAAGCCACGTAGCTCGAGTAAACCACTTTAAAAGAAACAACAATAAAAACAATTGTAATTCAACGAGCGGAATCCACTCGCAATCATAACCGTTTAACTGCCGATTTTATTTGTCGAACAGAGCGTTCCGAACGAGAGTTTATAAGCAATAAACGCACAGACAGACGTTTCGGTGTTACATAAAATCAAATCAACAGTTATCCCGTGCGCCTACATCACAATCAGCTTTAATCGCATATGTGACAAGTTAGCTCGTTGCCTGCCACGACCAGCGTACGGAGAGCCGTGATGGCTTGTTGGGGCACCCCCGTCACGCCGCGGCTGTTGGACCCGAATGGGGGCAGGGAAGGTTAAGTTGGACTGGTGTATCTGGAACACGCGCCACGCCAGCCCGCTGCCGATATCGCCTTGACTGACGGACGAGTATGCATTCAAATGGGTTACTTTACCCGACTCTCCCCCTCGGAATAAACATCTCTCCGAGTTTCGGATCCTTCGCCAATTTGGTACAGAATTTGTTGTGGAATGTCGAAATGCTTTTTGAGGGTTAAATTGCATTTAATTTGCACTAAACAACGTTTTGTTTTGATGGTATTGGCCTCGGAGTGGATGTAAAGCGATTTTTGAAATTGAATTGTTAATTTCGGACTTGGACTCCTTTAGGGCGAGTGAACTATGGCGCGCATACTAAACACGGGCGATGTTTTGAATTTAAACGAAAAGTTAGATGATAATTTCCCTGCGAATGTTTTCACAAATACAGCTGTAAGCTTTAGTGAAAACTCTGTGGAAATGCGAAATGAATGCGCGAAAATAAAGTTGTCTTTTCAAAGGTTTCAGAGACTGTTATCAGGTTCACTAACTTTTTTCTAACTGAAAATATTTACGATACGATTTTTTTGGATCACGTAAATATTACCAGAAGGAGCTTGGAAGAGGTCGCTCGCGGTAAGACCGCTAATTGTTCCACTAGTGTTAGGTATTTCGTGTAAACAATGAAGATACATATTATAACTACTAACTACGTAGTAATATTTCGTTTGATATATTTGGCATGGAAAACCATAGAAAAAAAACCATTCCAACGGTTACACTTATCATAATTATTATTCCAGTTATTTTATACGTAGATATAAGGTTTGCATTTGACCTCATCCTACTTGATTTTAAGCTACGATGCTCTCTTGATAAAGTATGCTTCAAATTAATATTCAAATTATACTTAAATGTAACCGTTGGAATATTTTTTTTCTATGGTATTTCAATTACATTTACTTAATTATGTCACAAAATGATACATTAATCAATGAGAAAAAAAAAATGGTATTATGCCAAAGTAAACCTATAGAACACAAAATATCGATAAACAACATGTCAAATTCAAAATAAAATATCAAAATCAAATGCGATGTCAAATTCAAATACAAACGCACGAGAAACAAAACATAGATACCAACATACATAGGAGAAACCCGCTTATCGTTTTCTAGATCTGAAAACACCCTTATAATGATTAATAAATAAAATTGATTTATTGTTTGTTCGTATTTTATGCACTGTATCGTTCGTCCAATCGCATAGTCCAATATGACTAAGTTTCTTATCGTATCATGGTCAACTTATTGTTAGCACTTGCACAAAGGTTGTATGCATTTTGTTTTTTTTTTGGCGGCAGCACGGCGTCTGTTACCAGCTAGTAAATAAAACCATTGTATTCTAAACATCAATATTATTCATACCGCTAGAATTCTTGGATTATAATTATAAATAAGACATCACGGTTTATTTGTAAAAAGCTCTGTTGGTGCTTATAAAGGTCATAATACCATACAATGCAAATTAACGTATGTTTAGGTACCTACATAAAATGCACAAGTAACAAGAGATGGCAACGACAACCAACGCTGTTATCCATGCAAACCTAAGCCAATAAAACTTGACGATTCGCACAATAACCTTTATTTCAAGCAAAATCGCGCTTTCCACGTTAAAATTAACGAAATTAAGTGCATACGTGCGGCATACAGAACAATTAGATATATAAATAAATTGCCGTTTATTGCCGACAGATGGCGGTGCGCGGCAGCCATCTTGAAATTCATGGTTGTCTAATTAGGTGGTGTTAATATTTTTGTTTTATATTTGCCGTGATAATTATAGTATTTTACAATTAATGAGCGCAACTGATTTAAAAATATGATTTTCGTATTTTACTAAAAATGTTACCGCCATTTTTTTATACTAAAATAGTTTTTTGCGTAGGACAGTAATATTTTAAGATTGTTTGACCTGTAGCTGGTAGGTATATATCAAATACAATATTCAAAATAGGTCTTATTGTGAAAATTACACTTTAATGAATTCTATCTATACCTAGTGAGTCGACATAATCAAAGTTAACAATAAAGTTTTCACTAACCTTCATTACTTCGACGATGATTGATTGATTCAGGTGTTACTATGCGAAAGTTCATTTTAAGGTATTCCGGAGTTTCATAAATCTTTAGCGTATTTTCACTTATACCTAATACAATCACCTTCATCAAGGTATCCACCTTCAAGTTGCGAGTTAATCGGTTTCTTTTAGGCATGCGTGTTCCATCGTAGACCGCATCAGGCGAAATGTTACGTAAAAAAAATCTTTGTCGTTTGGGATACAAAAATTATGAGGATTTAATGCAACTTAAAATAGTTTTAAATATACTTACTGTATATCTGAAATAAACTGATAGTTAGATTTGTAACTTCTCATCATTTTAATTTATGTAAAAAGGTTTCATAGGTATTTTAGTAAGATTTTAATATTTCAAATAAATTTATTTACGTTATATTTTAGGTTTATTTATAATATATAACATTGTTTCAAGTTGCATTGAATCTTCTTCATTTTTGTAAGTAAAACTATTTATAGGTAAGTGAAAATACGCTAAAGATAAAAACCAGAATACCTTATTAGTTCGTTCCTCGGAGAGTCTGTGACAGCGGTCGGCAACTACAAACAATTCCGTCAAGTTTAGTTCGTAGAAGTTTTACAAGCAAAACAAGATCTCGACAAACATCAATAACATCAATCGCCTAAATAATCAACGAGAGAGAGACAAACAAATGCGTAAATCGAAAAAAGCAATAACAATTTAGCTGTCGTAACTAAAATCCTACACATTAGACCCTAATTTCCAATTAGCAAGCAGGTAGCGTAAAAAGATGCCATTACAGACGCTTCCCGTTTCCCGCCAAAAGGTCCGCCATCTTGTTTCGTTCGGATACGCGCGCCTGCAAATTATTGTCCACTCTTGTGCATATGTTATGTTGTTTATTGAATTAATTTGTGCTATTCGGGCGTTCTCCGTCCCTTGTATCTTTTTCGTTTGGTTTTACGTGTGTCTGTTGATAAGTTCTTCTCAATTAGTGTGTTATTGGTTTGTTTCTGTGGAACTTTCTTGTGGGTATCCAGAAAAAAGTACAAATGTCTGACATAGATAAGTTAAGAATTTTCATAGGTTACGTAAAAGAGCAACAATTAGCATTTATTGTAAGCTTTTTAATAGATATATCAACTTTAGGAAACTTTGTAAGTAACTAATTATGATGATTTTTATTTACTTTTTACTGTAATGTTTTATTTTTATTTATTTTCCTTATTAGTGTTATCCCGTCTGTTTCTTATGTCATCTATCGTGTTTTCTTTTCTTGGTTGCCTGGAAGAGATCGCTCTTAGCGATAAGGCCGCCACTTGTGGCACTAGTTCATGAGGTTCTTTTGCTCTCTGTAGGTACTTTTTGCTATTTCTATATATCTATCTAATTAAAATGAGATTGAAATATTTCACAAATGAAAGAGAGACTGTCAGAGTTAATATGCTGCTCAAGGACATTTGTCATGCCTTGTTGGGTGTTCTTATAAGATAAACTAAGACTGATAAAATTTAACATGACATCAGTGGACATGGTCATTTGTGAGTAAACTTTCGTCAACTTTAACAAAATATATGAAAAATTAATCTAGCAAGTACAAACTAAATAGAAGTGGCAGCCACAAATTCTAAAATAGAAAAAAAAACTTTTTTTGAAAAAAACTACTGAACGGATTTACCGGACGAAATTTGGTATGGAAGTAGCTGACACCCTGGATAAACACAAAGGCTAATTTTTATCTCAAACATGTGGTGGGTAACAGCGCCGGGCGCAGCTAGTTTTATATATTTTTAAAACATTTATCCAAGCTATACCAAAACAGTTTTTTATGGAACTGGCCTACATCTATCTATACTATTATAAAGAGGAAAGATTTGATTGTTTGTTTGTTTGTATTGAATAGGCTCCGAACCTACTAGACCGATTTCAAAAATTCTTTCACCGTGGGGAAGCTACACTATCCCCGGCTGACATATGCTACTTTTTATTCCTGTGTTCCCACGGAAATGGGAACTACGCGGGTGAAACCGCGACGCGTCCGCTTGTGAATTATATGCCTGCTTTTTATCTACGTTATATTTATCGGTTACTCGTACTATAGTTTCGGCCGAAACTAGCCGGAGCGCCCGACGTAATTAATCCCGTATAACACAAACATAATCTTAAAATCAAGTCAGCCAATGTCGAATCATCATCCACAGCTTTATAATAATAGAGACGCTCATTTTAATTTTACATTCCATAACAAAGGTTTAACGAAATTTCGCTGCAAACAATAACTTTTTACTAACGACGACTATAATACTTTGACAAAATTGCAATCACAAAAACGGGTGGGACATCACATTTACAGTAATTAGAAAAGTTTGATACGTTTGCGAAGGAAAATTAGTATTTTGTGGCGTGACTCGTTCTGTGCCGCGATAAAAGCCGTTAACTGACGTAACAACCGGTTTAAGGGCCGGCGGCACTGATCTACTAACCGATAGTTAGGTGACACTGACACATGTTCAAAAATACACTTAGAATCGATTCAAGATAAAAATAAATCTATGACAACCAGATAGCTGATAGAATGCTTACTAATTTGTAAATACATACATAAAATAAGTTCACAATACCCAGACACAGAACAACATTTATCGTCACATAAATGTATGTCTTGAGTGAGAATGACAGTCCAAGAGAATATTCGATGTTGATAAAAGTTGTTGTTGTTGTTGTTTGTTGTTGTTGTTTCGAAAGTCTCAAAGTAATGAGCGCCAAAGCGGTGATGCCCTGGACTTTGTTTTGTTACTCAAAGTTCTGTGTATCGCTGCAATGGTCATGGACAGGCGTTATCTCTTACCATCAGGAGAGCGTCTCGTTCGTCTCATTACTTCTTACATAAAAAAAAAAAACTATTTTTTTTTGTTTATTTCTTGAATAACTGGTAACTACTACGTGCAGTAGAATATACAAGAAATCATTACAAAATCTTAAGTTAGTTGTCATTAAAGTTACTTAGAATATTTTATTAACGTCATTCTACAGAAACCGGGATCTTCACCAACTTAACACAATATTTTCTAAGAACAATTCAATATATTAGATTTAGAGTTAAAGGTATTGACAGTATTTATTTTATCAGTACTTAGGAATTAAAATATCTTTGGAATTCAATCCATATTTATGCACCACAAGAACACCATCAAAGAAAAACAGCTCACAATAAATTTGACAACAATATTTCAAAAGCCACTTATTTACATTACTATCTTGTTGTTTAGCATAATAGAACTCACCAAAAGCCTCTGTTTCTATCGGTTTATCATTCATTTCAAACCTCAGTTACACTTATCTGCACCATTTACCGCACCCTTAACCGTCGTTAAACCTTTGTGTAACCGGGCCTCACCTAACAGTGAAAAGTTACGTCGAGTTTCCAAAGCGTCGCTCCGTAGGCCGGAATCCGAATGGTTTATTCTTAACCGGCGACCACTGGTTAATTGCGTAAACCCTCGTCTAAGCCTAGTTTTAGTGACAATTTATTTTAGAAGCTGGTACAGGATGTATCGCGACTGAATCACCGGTAAAGCGACACGGTCAATCTGGTAGGCGACCGGATGGAGGATAGTATTGACCGCATCAAATGAGCTGGTACGCTCAATGTGGTAGGTGACCGGATGTAGCGTTATAGTCGTTCTATTTTAATATAGTATTTTGAGGAAGCTGTTTAAGGTGAGTGTAGTTAAAATGGTCTTCATTTTAGATGTTGTCCGGATGTATTCAAAAGTTGTGTTAAGGTAAATTGTCCGGCGGATTGGTTATCTCGAAATGTTTGTCAAGTAATGTATTTTGCCACGCTTTCCGTGACCTGATTTTTCAATGAAATTTAAGTACTTAAAGAATACACATATTATTAACACTCTTTGTGAAGAAAGTAATGTACATATTTTACAATATTTTACATAGAATAAAAATCAAAATTTACCAAATTACAGTGGTAAGTTAGCGAGTATAATTTAGTTAATTAAGGTTCTATATTTCAATGTTTTGAACACTACTGTTGCTGGGGTCAATCATCACTTTAATGTTGTGTTAAATAGGGTCTCATTTGCCGAAGAAAACATATGGCAGATACGCAAGTTCTAGTCACACAGGTTCATGCGTGTCGATTTTACTCTTACATTAGGTACTTGAAAAATGAAAACATTAAACCCAATTCTGTCTTACAAGGTACATACTTAAATTTTAAAAATACTTACCAATTGCTATAAAAGTTAAATGTTTTTATGATAGAAACACCTAAGACTTTTTGTTTCTTCTTTTACGAAGTTCTTGAAATTGTGATGAAATTTATAAAAAAGAGAATATTTTAAGAAACAAATATTTATATAAATATGCATTAAAAATCGCTGAAAGTTAAACATACTTTCTGAAATTTAAATTTTGAAACAAGGGTTATTTACAAAAGTTAAGACTTTTTAAAAATTAATTGAATATGCTGCAGTCCTTGTCCATATCTATAATAAAAAATATAAATAAAACTATTTTATTTTATTTATTTATTTCGATACACATAACAGAATATAATCTCATCAGTATTATGTAAATTACAGTAAGGTTATGTACTAAATTACATGCCTAAACAGATGTGTATACAACATTGAAAAGATTATTAAAATTATTAATGTTAAAAACATACAACTCTGTGAGATCTGGAAATTTTTGAACGAAATAAAATGTTATTATTGTTTATTGATGTCAACGGCAGAAAAGACACCCTGTATCAAAACATGGCCGACCAAAATTAAATTTATATGACAAACTATTGTTTAAAATTCAAATTGTACGTGTGAAATCTTGCCTCAGCTTAATTGTATTGACCAAATGTACCCCCCTGAGTTACTGACGGGGTAGCGTGGGGTAAGGGAGGTCACTTTGTGATCGTGTGAGGAAACACAATAATTCGTGATATAGAGGCGCCGGTACCCTCCTAATGGCTTTAATAAAGGTACGAATTTACGTCGGACTGTATTTATGATTTTATTTCGATATATTTAATTAAAATTTTAGTGTATCGCCCGAGGTCGGGATGCGGTCGTCTTGGTTGTTATTGTTGTTTTTATTGTACAAATGTGACATTTTCGGGTTCGCTTTTATGATAATTTACGTGTAATGGCTTTCTAAAGGTTGCTTATTTAATGGTGAATAGAATTACGCCTTTGTCTGGATTGAACCTTCATAATTATCGTACTGGAGTTTAATTAATTAAATAATAGTCTTTATGGAAAGAGTGCAGTTGTGATCATTTCATTAAATTCAATTAACTTCTTTGTGAGTTGAGTAGTGCAAAAGTAACAAGAGTTACTGCTCTCTAAAATAGAATAAAAATAAATAAATAAATATCGTAGGACTATATACACAGCGCCATCTGGTCCCAAACTACCATCAACAAACTGATAACTGATAGAATACATAAATACCACCATAATACCATTCGGAATGCAGCAAATTTTTATATGAAAATTAAATAAAAGTTTTTTTTAAATGTAAAAGTAATGAGACGAACGATACGCTTTTCTGATGGTAAACGATAAAGAATGTCCATGACCGTTGCATAAATACACAGAACTTAGAGTTGCAAAACAAAGTGCGGGGCGTCGCTGCTTTGGCGCTCATTACTTTAAGACTCGATTTGTTACTCTCAATAGCCCAGTAATTTCGCTGCTATACCCTTCAACTTGGAACAAAGAATTGTGTAATGTTATCAACATTACAGTGTTGCTGTACGTATTGTTTAGTGGGTTCGATTCCCACTCAGGTCAAACATTTTGTGAATAAACAAATGTTTGTTCTGTGTCTGAGTGTTCTGTATTTATTATAAGTAAGTATGTATTTACGAAAAAAAAAGTTTTTTTTTATGCCACAGGTGGCAATCAAGCTGACGGGTTGCCATCACCACCATGGGGATGACTGATGGCTGATGGGGTCACCATCGCCTATAGATGTCTGCAATACCAGGGGTACTACAAAGACGTTGCCGACCTTTTAAGATTCTATTAACATGCCTTTTGAAGAACCCAATGTTGTAACTCCGCGGGAATACGGAAGAAGGAAGATCATTCCACAATTTGCAAGTGTATGGCAAAAAAGATCGCGTGAATCGCACAGTATGCGATT